>OW964554.2:36287768-37537768 GCA_943138885.2 Tholera decimalis | reverse complement strand
TTAGAGTGTAGATGACGGAGATAAGTGAAGAAATCATCAAAATCGGTTAAGCGGTTTTAAACATACATACGGGCCTATGTGTCATTCAAGGTACTACCTTACCAATTATATGGGGGCTATCGCAATATTGGTTAGTTTATTTTATTTTATATCAACTTTCACGTTTATTATTTAACGCTTGCCGTTATTTTTAACCAACTTCAAAAAAAGGAAGAGGTTCTCAGTTCGTCTTGAACTTTTTTTAGGGTTCCGTAGCCGAATGGCAAAAAACGGAACCCTTATAGTTTCGACATGTCTGTCCGTCTGTCTGTCTGTCCGTCCGTCCGTATGTCACAGCCATTTTATTCCGAAACTATTAGGACTATACATGTAAAACTTGGTAGATAGATGTATTCTATAAACCGCTTTCCGATTTTAAGAGAAAATTAAAAAAAAATATTTAAAATAAAGGGGGCTCCCCATACATGGAACTGAAACTGAAAATATTTTTTTTCATGAAACCTGTACGTGTGTGGTATTTGTAGACAGGTCTTTAAAAATAACATTAAGGTTTCTAAAATGACTTTTTCATAAAGTTAATCGTTTAAAAGATATACGCTTCCAAAGTGGTAAAATGTGTGTCCCCCCCCCTCTAACTTCTATAATAATAAAGTGAAAAATCGAAAAAAACCATATGTTGTAGATCTTAATGTAAACTTTCAACCAAAATTGGTTTGAACGAGATCGAGTTAGCAGTTTTTGAGATACAGTATATTTTCTAAAACCGCAAATATAACTTTGTAATTCATACAAATACTATGAATAACAAAGTTATTTGGCGTAGTTGTAAAAATTGTAAATAAGCTAGTTTTAAGAAATTTTTAAGGTTTTTTTTTTCAATTAATTATATTAAGTATATTATATTTATTATAGTTACCACGGAACCCTTCATGGGTGAGTCCGACTCGCACTTGGCCAATTTTTTAAAATGTTTTTACCCCAGACGGCTGGACCGATTTGGAAAATTATTTTTTTGTTTGTATGGGTATACTTTTTTGTTGTTACCATTTTCATCACGTTAGGTTAGATTTGTTTTCAGATTTCATCAGATAATGGAGTCATGGAGAAATCGAGGGAACTCTACAAATATTATAGGCACACCTATAGCGTTTTAGGTATTTCTTATAGTAACTTGTGCAGTTGTTTTCAAAAAGCACCAATTGGGGAAGTGGAACTGACGATGAAGACCACACATGGCTACTGGAACTAGTCAATAATAAGTATTTCATTGGTTGCGATTCGATTACTTGGATATAGTTGTTAAGCTAATTATGCTCGTCAGAATGTATATGGTGAAGCGGAGCTGATGGTGAAGTACCAGGAGAACTTGTCAACAATTAATAGCTCGGCATCGGAAAAAGGAATATTTTGCAAAAGGTGATAAGAAGGTTTTTGTCCAGAAAAAAACTTGTTAACAAAAAATTAAACCGACCTTCCAAAAACACTGCAAAGTGAAAAATAACTTTAATTTCGTCTGTGTCAAACTGTGTCATAAACGAAAATATAATGTATAAAACTAGATACCGACTACCAAAATTAAAGTTATTCATCATTGTTATCACACTATGTTAATAATCTGAAATAACACATATTCTTCCTTTTGTTTCGAAAAAATAATGTGAGAAATTTCCACGCCACCTAAGTTATTATAGGCCTTCAACTTTGGTCGCTAGTCATTAAAAAATTCGGATCTTTCATATCACTAAACAAAGCAAACCTCATAATAGAATCTGAATACAACATACCAAAGTTTTTGACAAAAGATTCAACATTCAAACATCATAGGGTCTAATATCTTTCTAGAAACATCTCTCTTTCTCTGATAAGAAACCTTCGTCTTTTGTACACGATTTAGATTCGTGATGTACGCTATGTTTCTGGTTCATATACATAAAATTGTGGGTACATTGTATCCTTTTGAACTTCGGCCTTTCTCTACAACAATGGTTTCCTCTGAACCGTTGAAGTAGTGTGCGCTTGTATCCCGTTTGCGTGAGACATTCCTCGTTCGACAATAGCTGAACAAAATTGTGGCTTTGTAGATTAATCTTTTGTTTTGTAGGAATTTAGAATAGAGGTTACATTGTACGTGAATGTTTTATACCTATCGCTTTTGATTGTAGGAAAGTAAACAGGTTTGTTAATTGTGAAATGAGAGTTGTGTACGATTTTGGGTTTCAGTTTAGTCTTACATTGCCTTGTTATGTCAAAGGTTGTCTAGAAGATTAGATATAGCTGGCCGCGATAAAACCATTCACCAGTCATTTGTACCAAAAGAAGTAAGTTTTTCTATATAATAAGAGTTGTTATTCTACATATTTTGGTGTTAAATAAAGTTTTTTTTTTCCAACTGCATTGTCATTGTATAATATGTCTATGTATAATATACTCAAATTAGTTGAACTTTTATAACATTCAGTTAAATATTGACTCTTACAGAATAAATGATTTTTATTTTATTTGACTGCCCAATGAGTCTTGGACCAAAATCACGACTTTCTGGAGCCCAAAGGCGTCGCAGAAGACCTCGTAGAAGGATAGGACGAGATCTAATAACCAGCTGTTTACTTTGGCCCTGGACAAAACCATCCGGAAAACATGTAGAAAGGTGTTAGCCCAGTAGTGGGATGATGCAGGCTAACAGTGTCAGTATCAGTATTTTATTTATTAAATAACAAAAAAAAAACGAGAGGGAAAATAAAATCAAGTAAAATGATTTATCAGGGTTACCCTACAATAATTGCCTGATCGCATATTAAGGGAGGACTTAACAAAGAGGCGAATTTATTATAATTTGTAATGAGTGCGATATGTTCAAAAGCGGTACTCGTTTGTGTTGAACAATAGCCAGATAACTTGATATTTAACCATTGTGCCTTTCATCTGCGTCATACATGTTTCATTAATATCTAACAACTTAATACTCACTTACATTAACTGCCTTGTAGATGTAGATAGATAGATAGAATATACTTTATTGTACACCAAAATTTAAACACACCTATTTAACATTATTTCTTAATTCTATGGTTACAATGGCGGTCTTATCGCTCAGAACGACATCTTCCAGACATTTCGAAGGACTTTCAAAACTTTAATTAAAGTGGGGAGGGCTAAAGTGTACTACATAAATATACTCATAAAACAAAAATTATACAAATATATAATTACAATACAATACATAAGTAATTATATATAAATATAATGTGTTCTTCAACATCATGTGGAGAGGAAACAAAAGAAAATGATTAGAGCTTACTCCTTACTTTAAGAGCTCGGTTGAGCTCTTAAAGTAAGGAGTGACTGAGCTTGTCTTACTGACACCGGCAATGCATTCCACAAATGAACAGCTTGCACCGTAAATGATGAGCCATAGAATTAAGTGGAATGTACAGGCATTGAAAGTCTTAATTTCTCCGATGATCTCAAATTTCTAACATGTGTGTCATGAAGGAACTTAAAACGTTTTTAATCATGCAGCATTACTATTATACATTAAACTTAACCTAACCATAACATATTTACTGCTACACACAGGCTTCAACTACTCATTTACTCCTCCTCATAATCAATACTCATTTAGGAGCTCAAATTTAACTGCGTCATTCATAAAACGGCATCTTATATTTTCAAAATCGAGGAACTCCAAATACACCGTTGCATAATAATTTTTCAAAATCCGTGTGACCGACAATGAGACGCGCGCAAGTTTTAAATGAATTTCTATGTCGATCACTTCTAGTTATTTTTTGTACTAGCTTATGCTTCGTTCGCGAGGGTTCTCCCTCGTAACTCCCGATAGAAGAGATAGTAGCCTATGTGTTATTCCAGGATGTCAACTATCTACTTACTAAATCCGTTCAGTAGTTTTTGGGTGAAAGAGTAACAAACATCAATATATTTATACATCCATCCGCACAAACCATTTATAATATTAAGAAGATTATGCAATTAGATGGGTCAGCGATCCGCCATGCTTAATTTCTTGAGACACAGATGATGCAATTTTTCACCAAAAATGCACTAAATCAAAACCGAGCAATTATACGTATTGGCGTTTTTCCAACGTTTACCTACAGGTTATTAATTCTCCAGTCCAGCTGTACGTTGAAAGTAATAAATTAATAAAGTTAATGTCACAGGTGCAGGAATTCTCACGGAATTCACCAAGTTTAACATAAACAGAGCTATGAGTAAAACTTGTAGTTTCTCTGAAAGTACTAACTTTCAGAGAAACTACAAGTTTTACTACGTATAGTTACGAAACGCCGATAGTCATCTGAAAGTAGTTTTATGAAAGTGTCTTCTTCTTCTGTAGTCCGGTTTCCGCACTTAGTCTCTGCACGACACCATTGTGCGTGAGCCGTGTCAGCTGTTACTCCATCCAGCCATCCTCCCTCCAGAAGCAGATCGAGTCTCTCGGTCTATTTAGGATGTCTGTAAGGGAATTCAATGACCCGAGGGTTCTTTTTTCCGTATTTTGAAAGTATCTTATAGCTAGAGATGATCATTGCTTAATACCCGCCACGTGAATGGTACAGTTAGAGTTCTTATCAAAGTAAGTCCGATGGGCGTTACGTTAATAATTGAGAAGCTAGACAGCTGAGCCGGGGTTGCGGGAACGTTCTAACGAGATACCGCGGCCCCGGAACGCAAATGCAACTCAAGGAACAGAGTGAGTTTTAAGTCAGTAAAAATCTGACACTCCTCTTCTACTCCAGAGCATTTGATAAATTACCCCCGATAAGAAAAGACCTCTGATTTTATTACTACTTTTGTCAAAAAGCTGTTTTATGGGCTTAGATTTTCAATAGTGTATATCTAATAATAAATAATAAGGCAACTCAATTACCTAATTTCTAACCTTCAACCGAGATTAAGCATTGTCATACAATCTTAGCATACAACGTGACAATGCCGCCAGAATTTTCGACGCCATATTTTCTACTATTTTCAGTTTTAATCAGCTCAGAGTTTTTATTAAATAGGCAAAGCAATATAAAATGTCTTCAAAGAGCAAACAACTCTAAAACTTAACGAACTAAAATACAATAAACTATCAGAACTGGGCATAATATTTTTCAAAAACTTTCGTTTGAAATTAATTCTAAATCTAATCACGTTTTACTGCAAAAACAGTGCGTTAATAACAAAGTTTTAACAATTGAATTTACGATATGATATTACTAATTTATGACAACCCGCATAAATTAAAATGTGCTATCAAAAGATAATGCAGAGCTGAGAATGAGAAACCTATCATCGGATTAGTTTGGAACCCTTGCGTCGGCCTTTAAAAGCCTACAAGGATATAATAGAATTATTGATAGTGTTATTAATTGGGTTTCTTCCATGGATGGTTTGACTTAGTAACTTTGATAGGAAGGGATTAAAATAAGTGGGAAGAAGATACAAATTGGATTATACTGTATCAAGTTTATTGACCTCCCTCGATATTTGCTTCAAAGATTAATCAAGTAAAAATATCTTTGGTGCTCTAAGCATTGAGTGCTCTTAAAATCGGTGCTCAAACGAGAATACTACACAGGAAATGAAATAACAAGACTTAAATGTAAAATATGAGATGTTTCACTCGGAAAAAATTGAAGCTGTGTTTAGCAATTTTTTTATCCTTAGAAGTTAGTAGAAAGATTTGTTTCACGTAGATAGAAAGATTTGTTGTTCACGTAGGAGCATAGCTAAATAACAGCAGCTCTTTTTGAGAGGAAATGGGCCGTAATCCACCACTTGGGCCCAGTGCGGATTGGAAGATGTTACATCTGTTTCGTCCTAGAGTATGCTAATTTCCTTGATCGCTTTACGAGTAAGAGTAGTGGTGATGATAGAAATAGAATGAGAGGAGCTGGTGGTTTAATTACAACAGCCGTACAGGTTGATCTTTCTTTTTTTTATACACTCCTATCCTTGTGTTTCTCTCTTTATGATATATTTATATATACTTATTTATGTATTGTATTGTATTATATATATATACTTATATTAACTACTTTAGTTACTTTTTGTGTATGTTATATACTTTAATTAGGTACACTGATTTTCCCCGTCCTTCTTTGTTTTATGTTCTTAAAGTCCATCCAAAGGTTGTCTGGAAGATATCGCTACCAGCAATAAGACCGCCATTGTAACCATATTTTGCAGTATTGTAAATCAAGTGTGTGTTTAAATTATTGGTGTACAATAAAGAATATTCTATCTATCTATTCATTACCTATGTATTTTTCTTTTGACTCTGTTTACTCGTATAGCTATGTAATTTTGACATCCGGAATTAATGAATGTAAGCAAAAGTAAATAAATATAAAATTAAAAAATATAAAATAAATATAAAATTAAATTCAAATAATAATGATTATTTGAATTTTATTTTATATTTATTTATTTTATTTGTATATTTTATTTCATTTATTTAAGGTTAACCAACACTTGCCGAGGTCGGTCTGTGGATGGTTGACAATCTTAATGTATCGAAAAGCATTTTAAACCGTTGATCCCGGCTGACATTTATACATCTTTGACAGTCTTTAGGGCCTGTGCACACCACGTTTTTTAAACGCGCCGTCGACGCTTTTATCCCTACAGAGCAGTTTGTTGTCATTTGTATCAATTCAAACGCGCGGCACCGGGCGCGTCTCTCGCCACAAACACGCGTTTAAAAACGTGGTGTGCATAGGCCCTTAAGGGTACTCAGATGCCAGAAAATGTAATACCAGTTTTGCTAAAGGGTATCATGTTATGGTTAATCGGTTATGGTGGCCAGACAGGCAGTCACTCTATGTACAACAGCCGAGACTATTAGGAAAAGGCTTAACAGATGATGATTAGATTTAGGTATAAAACATCAACAAACTTCATGTGCGTCAAATCTCTGCGATAAAGTTTTGGTTAAAGACGCTTTGGTCCACGTTTACATTGAATCAGCAAATCCTCACGCATAAGGGTACAAGGACAGATTTAATCTTCATCTTTATCTCCACAACTATTTTTGAGCAGTAAAGAAAAAACTTTAAGGTTTTTTTTTCTAGAATGATACTTTAGTCATATCCATTGCTACAAGAACATTTAATTTTCATTAATTTGTAACAGTAATACTTCATTCAAATATATATAATAAATGTATGTTTTTCGCCATGTTTCTGTATATGTTAAAATAAATGCTACTAATTACATCAGACTTTTTGGTAAATTATAGATTTTTCTGTATTTGTCGATTGTTTTTGTTTTAATCTAATAATTCACACTGATATGGAGGGCGCTTGAAGGGATAAGTCATTCCGCAGATAGCTCATTCATATTGTTTTCATCACCTAAGTTTTCACGGTAATCTATTGGCAAATCATACTGGTGTTGATAATGATGAGATAACGTCATTTAATAATGACCGAGCACTTTCTAAACATTCTGTATAATCAACACAAGACAAAATGCTTTACAACCACATCGTTTACATCTGACCTACTTTTCACTTTGTGAGGTCACTTTGAAATATAATAAACTATACAGAATTTGAAACAATTTAGGTTCAACAAGTTTAGAGACCCTGACAACGGACTGTTCTGGTGTCAGATGGCTTGATTGCGGTTCAGATATATGTAGTTTATTTATATATAACTTACAACTAATTTCAGGACTCTATTGTGATCTTTAATTAGTTTTAGAAATATGCGGAACAGAGTGTAAAGTCCCGCAATGTAACACTATTGTACATAAAGTTTAAATAAATAAATACTAATTGCACCGAGAAAATACGACAACGCGTTTTTGTTGCAGTTCATTTTTCTGTATGCATTGGATTATGGCTGTCTCATTAGACAGAATTACCTAATTGGTATATAATGTTATAGTAGGGATAGAGATTGGCCGTAGAAAGGGACTTCGCCTAGACATGGGAAGAACTTTCCATGTTTAAGAAATATAAACGTAAGAAAGATGTATTAAATTAGTTACATTTGGCAAAATTTATTCTGTTTCATCTCGACACCTTTAAAAGAAACTACGAAAAATAACTAGAAACAGTGTGAGAGATCACGTACGACTTAGAAACTATTGAGCGATTGAGTTATTTGAGGCGCGATGTACTCGGCTAGACGTCAAATGACGTCACAATTGAGTGAGACGCCACCGAGGTCGCGATTAGCGTGGCTACCTACTAGGCCAAAAATAAAGAATTCGATTTAGTCTTTAAAGAAAAAGAAGAATTCTTGAGTGAGAGACCATAGGTAATTGTTCTGTGTTCAAATACTTAAAGTTAAATAATTAATGTCTCGATCATTATTGATGGATTTCTAATATTATGTTTTTATTTTTATATTGTTGATGGGTTTGCGTTGGATAGTCATCTCACCTGAAGGTAAGCGATGATGTGGTCGAAGATGAGCACGCTTACCTTGAAGTAACCTTTTCACTCTTGACTTAAAGACCCCGAGGTTATAGCTATCAGGACACATAAACTCCGGTAGGGTTTCTACTCCTTAGCTGTACGCACAATGAAAGTATTCCCAAAACGTTTTGTGCGTATGGTATATGTTTCCCTTTTTTTAGTTATAGTCCATAATTTAATTCTAATATATAATTCCGCGATAACGCCGTTGAGGTTGACCACGGCGCAGGGGGGATGTCAATCTAATCATATTCGCGGGGCAATCATGGTCGGAAATTGCTCAAAATAGAGAGTTTTGGTAGGGAAAAGGCCTTTGCTCAGCAGTGGGACATAACACAGGCTTAGAAAAAAAAAAATGATATTACATAAAACTTCTCATTTAGGTATGCGTGACTACGCAATCTATGCATTGTTATCCAGGATTAACTTCTAGAAAGAAACGGATAAAACAAAAGTGTGTCTAAAGTTAGGGGTAATTTATTTCACCGGTGTAAGTAATTTTACAAAGTTGCATTCAGGAAAGACTGTGAGAAAGTAACATTAAAATATTCACTTCATTGTACTCGTCGTTCCACAAAAACTTTTATTTGCACATTCACTGGCAGACATTAAAATTAATAGTGGCATAATTATTTGTATGTAGGTAGCTGATTTGTTTGTGTTCAACTTTAATATCCTCTCGTCGTTCAATCGTTTCTATGAACGATCAAAATAGGAACGTGTAGTGACAATAGAGTTTTGTAACTTTTAGTGAACGGTCAAATATGAAGCTAATTAGCTGCAGATTTGTTAAAAAAAAAACTTTTTTGCAAAAAATAAAACCGAATTCCATATCAAAACACTACAAAGCCAAAAATAACTTTAATTTCGGTAGTTGGTGTTATTGGTTTTGTATTTTCTTTTTTTTTCAAACCGCCTTCCAAGCGCGAAAAATAGACTTCCATATGTCTTTTTTTCACGCTTTTTAATAGGTCAGTTTGTAATTTATCTAGTTATAAAAGACAAAATTTCAACTACTTATCAACTTTTACAAAATATTGCTTTTCCTGATGTAGAGCCGTTAATTTTTGAGGAGTTCTCCTGGTACTTCACCATCAGCTATAGTTTACCATATGCATTGTGACGAGCATAAAGTGCTTAGCATCCATATTCAAGTAATCGAATCGCAATCCACGGAATACTCATTATTGAATAGTTTCGGTGGCCATCTGTGGTCTTCATCATCAGGTCCCTTTTCCCAAATGGAGCCTTTCGAGAGCAACTGCTCAAGTTACTATAAGAAATACCCAAAACGCTATAGGTGTGACTATAATATTTGAAGAGTTCCCTCGATTTCTCCATGATTCCATCATCAGATCCTAACTTGATGACAATGGGATCAACTAAAAAGTATAATACCCTTTCAAACTAAGAAAGAATGATTTAAATCGGACGAGCCGTCCTCAAGGTATGAGGTAACATACATAAAAAAAAAGTTTAAGACGAACTGAGAACCTCCTCCTTTTTTGGAGTCAGTTAAAAATGACGAAAGATCGTGCGCTTACGTATATACCAAACCTGATTCCTGCATTTAAATGCATTTTTATATAAAATTGTTGGCGGGGCGCGCTGACACTAAAAATGTTCCGATATTCCAATTTCAACTACTAAACCCATCATCACAAGGCGAACCACTCCAAAAGAATAATTTGGTGCGACACACACTTACCGAAAGTGCCAACCTCCAACATCCATATTTCAACAGCGGACATTCAAAATCGCTACCATTTGAAAGTTGCATATTGAAGCACTATGAATGGCGCCCTTTACAGCAAGAATAGCGAGCTCAATGCATTTAGTGAAGTAAATATCGCGAGCTGTGAATACTATCTCGCTACAGCACTACGGCAGAGCTGTGTATCGTAGTTTCTCTTTTTACGGGATTTTTGGCCTAATTCCATCCAACTTGTTTCAAAAATAAAGTTGAAGCGAGTTATTTTTGTTTTAATAGCGTATACTTTGTCCAACTATCGGGCAAAGGCCCCGTCTCTATATACATATCCGTCAACTGTATGGTTTTCTAACTATGTTTTCCCCGCGAACGTGATTAGATCGTGGCCCCACCTGCACCGTGGTCGAGCTAGTTGGCGAAGTTCTCCTTCAAGCATGCAGTGGATGACGATTTAGGCCCATCTTTCTGAGTTTTGCTCATTTCATTGTTTATTATTTTTACCCGTATTTTAATTAGTCTTAGAGTTTAAGTCATCATTTCATGTTGTTTTAACTGACGAAATACGATACTTTTTAAAAGTACAAAACCACGGGTAAAAATTTATAGAACTTGATCGGATTGTTTTTAACTTTTGAGAGTTCCGTCTTACAAAAGGAAAAAAGAGGCATCTGTATAGGATCTATCAAGTAAGGTAAAGTCAAGTAGAAAATAAAAAAATTAGCAAAAAATATAACCGACTTCCATATCAAAACACTACAAAGCCAAAAATAACTTAAATTTCGGTAGTCGGTGTTATTGGTTTTGTATTTTTTTTTGACACCGCCTTCCGAAATTAAAGTTATTTTTAGCTTTGTAGTGTCTTTTGATATGGAAGTCAGTTTTATTTTTTGCAAAAATGTTTTGTTTTCATGCTTTTTAGTGGGTCGGTTTGTAAAAAGCCAAAAGGTGAACTACTTATCACCTTTTACAAAATATTGCTTTTCCCGATGCCGAGCGAGAGCCGTTAATTTTTGAGGAGTTCTCCTGGTACTTAACCATCAGCTCCACATCACCATATGCATTGTGACGAGCATAAATTGCTTAATATGCATATTCAAGTAATCGAATCGCAATCCAGAAATACTTATTATTGAGTAGTTTCGGTGGCCATGGTCTTCATCATCAATTCCACTTCCCCAAATGGTGCTTTTCGAGAACAACTGCACAAGCTACTATAAGAAATACCTAAAACGTTATGGGTGTGCCTATAATATTTGAAGAGTTACCTTGATTACGCCAGGATCCCATCATCATGTGTAAAAAAGAAAATACGAAACACCGACTACCGAAATTAAAGTTATTTTAGACTTTGTAGTGTTTTGATATGGAAGTCGGTTTTATTTTTTCCTAAAAAGTTTTTTTATCAGTTCAAAATCATATAAAGAAAGACACTAATTGTCTGGCATTATTGCTGAACTGGGTCTATTTGGCGCAGCAGTGAGTAAGCACACAATAATGTTTGGAATTATGTTTTCTTTTTTTCATATGTAGCTAGCATTTGCCCGCGATTTCGTTCGCGTGAGAGATTTTTCCCACGTAAATCCCGATCCCGAGGGAATTCTGGAATAAAAAGTTAACCACTTTTCAGCCAAATCGATTCAGCCGTTCATCTGTTATAGTATAACTAACACGACTTTCTTTTATATATGTATATAGATATCATTATTGTATGCCCTCTGTCTGTGTATCAAATAAATGACATTCTTTTATTTAAAACTTTTTGGTGGTCGATTCCATATCATTTTAATCATTACAAAATCCTTCCCGGTGTTGTTATGAGACAGTCACAGGCCGCAGTCTGCCCAAAAACTACACAAAATAACGCTGTGCACGTAACCAAACAGTCGGATCAAACGCCAGCCCCGGCCTTTGCTTATTCAGTATAACTAATTGCTAATGGATTAATTAACGATTGAGAGGCCATGTCATGGAGTTTTAAGTACGTGAGTTTAACTCAATGGTGTCCTATTTATGTAGAGGGACTCAAGTCAAGGTTGTGTTTGAAGGGTTTATTTATGTGTGGTGAAGTATATAGTGTATAGCTATAACTATATGATGGTACTTGAAGAAGTTGATGCTGGTGAACTTTATTCGGGAATATATAATTAATAGTATTTGCGTGTTGCGCGAGGTGCAAGCACCTCGCGTGCTTGTGAAAAAAAAAATGGGGGGGGGATGGGGGGGGTTTAGTATTTGCGTGTTGCGCGAGGTGCAAGCACCTCGCGTGCTTGTGAAAAAAACTAAAGCATTGCCCCTCTAAATCAAGTATTTGCGTGTTGCGCGAGGTGCAAGCACCTCGCGTGCTTGTGAAAAAAAATGAAGAAAGGAAATGGGGGGGGTAGATGGGGGGGGTTTAGTATTTGCGTGTTGCGCGAGGTGCAAGCACCTCGCGTGCTTGTGAAAAAAACTAAAGCATTGCCCCTCTAAATCAAATATTTGCGTGTTGCGCGAGGTGCAAGTACCTCGCGTGCTTGTGAAAAAAAAAAAAAAAAAAGGGGGGGTGATGGGGGTGTTTAGTATTTGCGTGTTGCGCGAGGTGCAAGCACCTCGCGAGCTTGTGAAAAAAAAAAAAAAAAGATGGGGGGTGATGGGGGGGGCGGTTGCACAAGTATTTCGACTAAAGCATTGCCCCTCTAAATGAATCTGAAAAAAAAAATGTTCCAAGTCTCTTAGATTCCGAGATCCGCCTAAAGGGGGGGAGAAGGGGGGCGGGGGGGGGACTTTGAAAAATGGTTTTTACTTTACCGAGCTTCCTCTATACGAATCCGTAAAAAACAAAAAATACGGGTCTCGTAGTTTCTGAGATACGATAGGGAAGGGGGAGAAGGGGGGGGAAAAGGGGAGGTTTGGCACTTTTCCCGTAGGTTTGAGAGTTACGATAGGGAGGGGGGAGAAGGGGGGGGAAAAGGGGAGGTTTGGCACTTTTCCCGTAGGTTTGAGAGTTACTTGTTTACGAATCTGTCAAAATATACCCACCTCCCCATCCACCATCTGGGAGAACAATTATGTCAATGAGTGAGTGAGTGAGTCAGTCAGTCAGTCAGTGGTAATTTAGCTTTATATAGTATAACTAGTATTTGCGTGTTGCGCGAGGTGCAAGCACCTCGCGTGCTTGTGAAAAAAACTAAAGCATTGCCCCTCTAAATCAAGTATTTGCGTGTTGCGCGAGGTGCAAGCACCTCGCGTGCTTGTGAAATAAAAAAAAAAAGAGGGGGAGGGGTGATGGGGGGGGGGTTGCAGAAGTATTTCGACTAAAGCATTGCCCCTCTAGATGAATCTGAAAAAAAAAATGTTCCAAGTCTCATAGATTCCGAGATCCACCTAAAGGGGGTGGAGAAGGAGGGCGGGGGGGGGGACTTTAAAAAATGGTTTTTACTTTACCGAGCCTCCTCTATACGAATCCGTAAAAAGAAAAAAATACGGGTCTCGTAGTTTCTGAGATACGATAGGGAGGGGGGAGAAGGGGGGGGAAAAGGGGAGGTTTGGCACTTTTCCCGTAGGTTTGAGAGTTACTTGTTTACGAATCTGTCAAAATATACCCACCTCACCATCCACCATCTGGGAGAACAATTATGTCAATGAGTGAGTGAGTGAGTCAGTCAGTCAGTCAGTGGTAATTTAGCTTTATATAGTATAACTAGTATTTGCGTGTTGCGCGAGGTGCAAGCACCTCGCTTGCTTGTGAAAAAAACTAAAGCATTGCCCCTCTAAATCAAGTATTTGCGTGTTGCGCGAGGTGCAAGCACCTCGCGTGCTTGTGAAAAAAAAAAAAAAAGGGGGGGGGTAATGGGGGGGTTTAGTATTTGCGTGTTGCGCGAGGTGCAAGCACCTCGAGAGCTTGTGAAAAAAAAAAAAAAGAGGGGGGGGTGATGGGGGGGGGGTTGCACAAGTATTTCGACTAAAGCATTGCCCCTCTAAATGAATCTGAAAAAAAAAATGTTCCAAGTCTCTTAGATTCCGAGATCCGCCTAAAGGGGGGGAGAAGGGGGGCGGGGGGGGGGACTTTGAAAAATGGTTTTTACTTTACCGAGCCTCCTCTATACGAATCCGTAAAAAAAAAATACGGGTCTCGTAGTTTCCGAGATACGATAGGGGGGGGGGGGAGAAGGGGGGTGAAAAGGGGAGGTTTGGCACTTTTCCCGTAGGTTTGAGAGTTACTTGTTTACGAATCTGTCAAAATATACCCACCTCCCCATCCACCATCTGGGAGAACAATTATGTCAGTGAGTCAGTGAGTGGTAATTTAGCTTTATATAGTATAACTAGTATTTGCGTGTTGCGCGAGGTGCAAGCACCTCGCGTGCTTGTGAAAAAAACTAAAGCATTGCCCCTCTAAATCAAGTATTTGCGTGTTGCGCGAGGTGCAAGCACCTCGCGTGCTTGTGAAAAAAAAAAAAAAAGAGGGGGGGGGGTGATGGGGGGGGGGGTTGCACAAGTATTTCGACTAAAGCATTGCCCCTCTAAATGAATCTGAAAAAAAAAATGTTCCAAGTCTCTTAGATTCGTAGATCCGCCTAAAGGGGGGGAGAAGGGGGGCGGGGGGGGGACTTTGAAAAATGGTTTTTACTTTACCGAGCCTCCTCTATACGAATCCGTAAAAAAAAAATACGGGTCTCGTAGTTTCCGAGATACGATAGGGAGGGGGGAGAAGGGGGGGGGGGAAAAGGGGAGGTTTGGCACTTTTCCCGTAGGTTTCAGAGTTACTTGTTTACGAATCTGTCAAAATATACCCACCTCCCCATCCACCATCTGGGAGAACAATTATGTCAGTGAGTCAGTGAGTGGTAATTTAGCTTTATATAGTATAATAACTAGTATTTGCGTGTTGCGCGAGGTGCAAGCACCTCGCGTGCTTGTGAAAAAAACTAAAGCATTGCCCCTCTAAATCAAGTATTTGCGTGTTGCGCGAGGTGCAAGCACCTCGCGTGCTTGTGAAATAAAAATAAAAAAAGAGGGGGAGGGGTGATGGGGGGGGGGTTGCAGAAGTATTTCGACTAAAGCATTGCCCCTCTAGATGAATCTGAAAAAAAAAATGTTCCAAGTCTCATAGATTCCGAGATCCACCTAAAGGGGGGGGAGAAGGAGGGCGGGGGGGGGACTTTAAAAAATGGTTTTTACTTTACCGAGCCTCCTCTATACGAATCCGTAAAAAGAAAAAAATACGGGTCTCGTAGTTTCTGAGATACGATAGGGAGGGGGGAGAAGGGGGGGGAAAAGGGGAGGTTTGGCACTTTTCCCGTAGGTTTGAGAGTTACTTGTTTACGAATCTGTCAAAATATACCCACCTCACCATCCACCATCTGGGAGAACAATTATGTCAATGAGTGAGTGAGTGAGTCAGTCAGTCAGTCAGTGGTAATTTAGCTTTATATAGTATAACTAGTATTTGCGTGTTGCGCGAGGTGCAAGCACCTCGCGTGCTTGTGAAAAAAACTAAAGCATTGCCCCTCTAAATCAAGTATTTGCGTGTTGCGCGAGGTGCAAGCACCTCGCGTGCTTGTGAAAAAAAAAAAGTATTTGGGTGTTGCGCGAGGTGCATACACCTCGCGTGCTTGTGAAAAAAAAAAAAAAAAAAAGGGGGGGGGGGGGTGATGGGGGGGTTTAGTATTTGCGTGTTGCGCGAGGTGCAAGCACCTCGCGTGCTAGTGAAAAAAAAAAAAAAAAAAGGGGGGGGGGGGGAAATGGGGGGGGGTTGCACAATTATTTCGACTAAAGCATTGCTCCTCTAAATGAATCTGAAAAAAAAAATGTTCCAAGTCTCTTAGATTCCGAGATCCGCCTAAAGGGGGGGAGAAGGGGGGCGGGGGGGGGACTTTGAAAAATGGTTTTTACTTTACCGAGCCTCCTCTATACGAATCCGTAAAAAGAAAAAAATACGGGTCTCGTAGTTTCCGAGATACGATAGGGGGGGGGAGAAGGGGGGGGAAAAGGGGGGGTTTGGCACTTTTCCCGTAGGTTTGAGAGTTACTTGTTTACGAATCTGTCAAAATATACCCACCTCCCCATCCACCATCTGGGAGAACAATTATGTCAGTGAGTCAGTGAGTGAGTGGTAATTTAGCTTTATATAATATAAATAGTATTTGCGTGTTGCGCGAGGTGCAAGCACCTCGCGTGCTTGTGAAAAAAAAAAAAAAAAACAAAGGGGGAGGGGTGATGGGGGGAGATGGGGGGTTTAGTATTTGCGTGTTGCGCGAGGTGCAAGCACCTCGCGTGCTTGTGAAAAAAACTAAAGCATTGCCCCTCTAAATCAAGTATTTGCGTGTTGCGCGAGGTGCAAGCACCTCGCGAGCTTGTGAAAAAAAAAAAAAAAAAAAAGAGGGGGGGTGATGGGGGGGGGTTGCACAAGTATTTCGACTAAAGCATTGCCCCTCTAAATGAATCTGAAAAAAAAAATGTTCCAAGTCTCTTAGATTCCGAGATCCGCCTAAAGGGGGGGAGAAGGGGGGCGGGGGGGGGGGACTTTGAAAAATGGTTTTTACTTTACCGAGCCTCCTCTATACGAATCCGTAAAAAACAAAAAATACCGGTCTCGTAGTTTCCGAGATACGATAGGGAGGGGGGAGAAGGGGGGTGAAAAGGGGAGGTTTGGCACTTTTCCCGTAGGTTTGAGAGTTACTTGTTTACGAATCTGTCAAAATATACCCACCTCCCCATCCACCATCTGGGAGAACAATTATGTCAATGAGTGAGTCAGTGAGTGGTAATCTAGCTTTATATAATATAATTATCCCCATTCGCTACCCCTATGACTCCGTTTGTGTGGAAGGTTTGTCACGCGTAAATCTTGGTAGCATTATTATTTTGGGATTAAAAATATAGCATATATTGCCCTATGAACACTTTCTATTCTCGTGAAATCCCATTAAAATCGGTTCCACAATACCAGAGGTTACCAGATACCATGATTACCAAAGATACATGTTACTAACAAACAAATATGGAGTCAAAATCCGAAATAAATGATAATTGAATTGAATTAGCCGCAGCGATTCACATAAACAATACATTTACTCACATTTTTTTTATTCAGAGTAGTCTCACGTTTGACCACCATCTCACCTGATGGTAAGTAATGATCTGGTCGAAGATGGAGCACACTTACCTAGAAGTAACCTATTCACTATTGATTTAAACCTTATTCATATTTTGTTCATTAAAATTGTATTATGATATTAATTAAATTGTATTTTTTTTTGTGTCAAAACAAGGAGTTGTTGGTAATTTTGCTTTTTACATTACTCAGGCAGCATATTGTATAGTAATATCTGTTCAAATGTATATAATGTATCTGATGTGACTGTAATTGGTTTAAAAAACCTGTCCCGCCATTTCCAATTATATCATTACTAGTACTCACGCGGGGCTTCGCTCCCATGGATTTTATCACGGTAAAAACATAACTCTCCTTTTTTGCAGTCGCGTAATAAGTAGCATATAACCTTCCTCAAGCTTCAAGCTACGTCCATACCAAATTGCATCCAAATCCACCTAGTACTTTCGAAGATTAGTGCGTTCAAGCAAACATACAAACAAACAAACTTTTCAGCTTTGTAATATTAGTATAGATATCTCCATGTTATACTTTGCTTCTCAACAGAGGTCTTAAATAAGCCTCAACTCAACTTATATAGCACAGACATTTTCCAAAAAGATTGGATTTACTCAGGTTATCTTAAAGAAGGATTCAAGTTTCTTCATGACGCACATGCAAAATCTTTGAGATCATCAGAAAACGGTACCAAGTCACGCCATCAATTACTATGGTAAGTCGCTCGCAGCTCACGCAGTACGGCTGTGGAATGATCTACCAGTAAGACAAGCACAAATCCTATCGTCTTTCAAAAACTTGGTAAAGGATCTTTATCTCTCTTCTTAAATTGTTGTTATTATGTATGTCTTTGTTTCTTTCTTTATATTTATATGTATATTTTGAGAATGTTATTTATTTTTTTTTATATTTTATATAGATAAATAATATACCGTGGGCTACCCGCGTATTTATTTTTTCCTATGTGTCAAATCCATCCAAAGGTTGTCTATAAAAGATCGCTTTTAGCGATAAGACCTCCCATTGTATCACCCTTTTTAGTTGTAAAGTCCTTATTGTTTTACTTTTATAAAGAATATATCTATCTATCTGCTATACAAACAGGTCCTTTCAAACTAGATAACATGTTCATTTTAGCAATTCTATTTTTAGCTGATGTAGTTTTCTTACTATCTACATTATAATTGGAGCAACGAGCTTTAAACTTTAAACTAATGATATAGTTGGCGCATTGATTGAAAGATTGGCTGCTGAGTTGCGTATCGCGGGTTCGTTTGCTGAACCGGAACAAAATGTTTGTAGAAATATTTGTTCCGGGTCAGGGTGTTGGTAAAAATACACATTCAATGTAGGAAAACATCGTCGCAGCGAATACTTTAGGCAGATATGGAATGTGGAAGGTTAGTTGTACCTATAATCTTTGAAGATCTAATGAAGTGAATAAAAGAGAAGTAAGTCGTAAGTCGTACAAACACGTAAACAAGCTTAGCGCATGATTACAACAATTTCAGATTTTACTCTTAAATGTCCTAAGCAAATTTTCCCGTTCAATATACTTCCTATGAACTTTCCTACTAAAACAGTGTAGAAACAGTTTTCCAACTAAGTTTTCTATCAAGAATTTACTTCCTCAAGCCAGTACGTAAAACTAAATATGGAAAATTCCTTTATATGCATAAAATTCAAAGCGGAGTAAAAATTTCCCGAAATTTTTAATATTACACTTTCTGTGAGTTGACTCCATGTTTTAAACTTATACAACGATGGTTACTATATCGTTATTTTTAACGTCTGCCGTTATTTTTAACGAGACAACTTTTCTTTTTTGTATGTATGTATGTAGGTATACTTACCTACTTAAACTAGTTTAACTTCCATTAAATCTAGTTGACATTTAGTTACTTTAGAATCTAGTTATATTTGAATTGAGAATTCGAGATACATATCAAATTTTTTAACAACAAGCTCTATGTCATACACAACTAAGATCAATTTCTATTGCCAGTAATTTTATGTTTATAGACTTATAATATTGAATATTATTTATTAGATAACAAAATAAAATATTGAATTTTAAAAAACTGCTAACTATGTGCATAAAAATAATAATAAAAAAAAAAACAAAAAACAAGCTAAGGTGTCAAAGTACTCCTCCACATCGCTGTCGTGCGGAAACGTACCCAGAAGACTGGCAGCATTGCCACGTTGTATGGCAATGCTTATAATTCTTTGGGCAAAGAACGAGCAAGCCCTCACGTCACACAGGTCACGCAAGGAATCGATCAGCCGGCGAGTTAATCTATACTAATATTATAAAGAGGAAACCTTTGTATTTTTGTATTTTTGTATGTTTGTATTGAATAGGCTCAAAAACTATTGGACCGATTTCAAAATTTCTTTTACCATTACTTAGAGGGATTCTTCCGAATCCGTATAGGCTATATTTTATCCCGGAAAATAGATAGGATTTTTCGTGGTAGTGAAAATTGTGGAGTAAGGCGTCGAAAAAACTGCCGTACGTTAACGATTCTCGCGAACGCTGCCTATATTTAATAAAAACATTGCACCCGTACGAAGCCGGGGCTGGTCGCTAGTTCCTTATAAAGGAATCTATATTGAATAGAATATTACAAATCGAATTAATGACTTTAACTGACCTCGATGTATAGATATCAGACTGGTATACAGTAAGTATTTAAATTAATTTTGCATAATCCAACAAGTTGATTAAAAATCTATTTTGCCCTATTGAACATATTTAGGCAATGCGTTAATCAAGTTTTATTAAAACTTACATAGTGCCTCAAAGCAGTTTTTGATGGCATTTTCAGTGAAAACTATAGAACGTGTAATTTAAAAGGTTAATACATACTAGTGTTGCCCAAACGAGAGTCTCGCAAGAGTCTTGCAATTAGCGATTTGATAATCGCTAATTATACTATTATACATACCAAGTGCACGGATTCTTTGGATGATAATAAACGATATGGCAAGGGTTTTCTAATCCTATGCGTACATGTGTGGAGCATATTAGAAATTTCAATACATTGATACCAGAGACCGAATTTTTCAAATTAAGAAGAACGAAGAGAATTATCGTCTTATTGGCAAGTGACGCGATGACCCTCATAGTGCTGTGACACGTTTGTTATTACTGATATTCAAGAAAAACATGAAACCAATAATTTGGGGTCAATTGTGTGAGTCACTTATTTTGAGCTGAAACTTTGCATAGAGACTCCATATCGGATGTTGTCTTCAGTCCTTTTGGATAGATATGGGGTTTCCGTTACACGTTGTATATCTCTTAGAGTTAGAGATTTAAGCTGTACCTACTTTGTCTGTTTGTAATCAGTGTTACGACATAGACATTTTTTTTTAAAGAAAATTAGCATTGTGGGTAGAATTCACATTACTAGCAATATTGTTAACATCTCCAACTAAGATAAATATGCTTGTGTCTGGAGTGGGTTCACGGCAACAGTGTAATGGGTGGGATTCGAACCCGTGACCTCTCGATCACGAGTCCGACACCTTATCCATTAGGCTATTGATGCTTAAAGGATTATAATACACGATCCTACACATGACTTCATCTTAGCTGTGTACAAGTACATTTGTCATCGTTTCATAGAAAAAAGAGGATAGTGCTATTCGTCCTGTTTCTGTTTCACTCGAATCATGATTGCACTGTTACTCAGGGAGTTTAAACAAAAAACGTGGGTTGACGAAAGTTAATAAAGTGTAAGCGATAAGACCGCCATTGTAACCATAAAATAAGCAACATTATTAAACAGATGTGTTTAAATTTTGGTGTAAAATAAAGTATATTCTATCCATCTAAAGCAGCCATACTCTAAGTGTGTTCCGCGGAACCCTAGGGTTCCGTGATGCCCTTGTAGGGGTTCCGCGAGAATTTAGAAAAAAACTCAAAACACCTCTCTCTGGTCGAACGTTTTTACGCGTCATATTCGTATCACGAGGCGCAGCCGAACTTACTCGTAGGAGCCGAGTTACAAATGTTTCTTTCAGATACTTCTTTTAATTTGAAAGACGATGTATAACTTGGTTGTTTCGACTGTCTTTTATGGCGGTTATCTTTCAAAAATTGAACGAATTAAATTTATCATTGCAAGGTAAACAGACAACAGTATTCCAGGCCTGTTACAAAATAACTGCCTTCAAAAGAAAATTATATTTTTGGATTATTTGCGTTGGTAAATGATAAATGATCTTTATTTTGCAAATTGGTTATTAAATAACACTTTTACACGTCATTTTTTGCGTAAATATTAACTAGATGAGGCCGGTGTTTCCTAACTGACTACCCTGAGAAGAAACACCGAAACAAACTCAGGGGTCCGTCTCTTTTAAAGTCCATACAAGCTACACTGGTTTAATTATATGGGAACCTTGTAGGTTTCAGTCTAAGGCGATCTTTTGAAGAAAGATGCTCACAGATTTGAGTGGGCCTGTCCATACAGTGCAAGCATTTGTCAAATGACGTATAGCTCAAATTAGAAAGGTAAAAGGTAAGAGACAAATAGAAAGCTTTACGTTACTTGTTAGCGATAACGACTCAGAAATGTTTCAAGAATATGTATTTGAAGAATTAGTCTAATATCTTACTTCGGTGCGCGCATCTTTTGAGAAGTATTTTCCTGAAGAACAGAATATAAAAAGAAAACTGAATTCATGGATTCATAATCCGTTTTTACACTACTTGCAAAAGCCCGCAACTATGTCAAACGAGGAATATGAATCTCTTTTAGAAATGTCATCATACACAAGTATGGAGTCTCTGTTTAAAACGACGCTTCTACCTCTATCTAACGATTTTAGGTGCAGAATCCGTGATGAATATCCAATGCTTGCCAATATGGCTCTGAATATTCTTCTCCCTTTCCCAACAACATATTTGAGCGAAACTTAAGGGCAGTTGAAGGAACAGGGTGAGTTTTTAGTCAGTAGAAGTCTGACACTACCTTCCGCTTAACCCAGAGCGGGAGAAGTCATTCGATGATTTTCCCACACAGAGAAAAAAGAAGGCAGCCACGAAAAAAAAAACCACAATAGACTGAACGCCGAACCTGATATGAGACTTATCGAACTGTCTTCTATCAAACCTAATATCAACCAATTGATGAAAAATAAAAAACAGTTTCATATCTCCCATTAGTTAGTTTTTTTTCTTTTTAATATCTATTATTCTTCTATTATTGCACTTGTTATGTAGTAATTTACTAAGTAAAGTACCTAAGTAATAAGTGGTAACTGTTACATTGTACTTTTATTATGCTTGTTAATGAAGAATACATTTAGAAAAACAACTGTTTTATTTATTTATTCTTTATTGCACAAAAAAAAAGTACAATTGGGGGACTTAATGCCATGAATTTATTGTAGGATTCTGTCAAGTATTTCGCTTTCCAAAAGGGTTCCGTCACCAAAAAAGTTTGAGAACCGCTGAACTAAAGTATATACTAAATTCGAATTCTATATTTTGGGCCATTACTTACATTAATGTATGTCTAGAAAGCATGTCCTTAAAAACTAGGTGTTAGGAAATAACACGATAGGGTCACATATGGATGTAACCGCGGTGTAGGTACTATATGATTATAGTCAGTCTCACAAAACATTTTGGGAATACCTTCATTGTGCGTACGGCTAAGGAGTGAAATTCCCTGCTGGAGTCTGTGTTTTCCGAAAGCTATAAACCTAGGTGTCTTTAAGTCAAGAGTGAATAGGTTACTTTAAGGTAAGCGTGCTCCATCTTCGCCACATCATCACTTACCATCAGGTGAGACGATGGTCAAACACCCTAGAGCCTATCATAATTAAAAAAAAGTCTATCCACAATCATCTTCAAATTCCTGTCGGATCTAGCGATAAATCGAGCTACTAACGAACACGCACTACGGTAAACATCGCAGACGAACTGCAACGCCCTGGCAGCCCTATCAGTTTTCTGAAGTTATTGTTGACATGAACTTGGAATTGGCTCTCTACAACACTTGTGAACACTACTTTCACAAATTGCATGTGTAGAAAATGGTAAAGAATTCTCTATCGAGCTTCACCTTTAGTATTGCAGTACAAAGTGCAAACCCGCGGGCTACCATAATCATGCTTACGGACAGAGCTTTCTGTTCCCTTCCAAGATCATCATAGTCACTAAGTTTAGTGATAACCAAGTGACCGAGGTGTTAAAATTGTTCCTCGAAACCTGTTTCACAGAAGATACTCGTGCTAGTTTCTACAAAGCTTAAAACTTCAGCAGTTTCAAGGTTCTTTCCCTATAGAAACTCATTATTTTCAAGAGTGAACACGTGTCAAATTCCTTGAAACAAAACCAAAATAATTTAATCTCATTAATGAGTCAAACAACTTCCACCAAAGTTTGTAATAGAAATAACATTGTGGCATAATAATTATTAAAACCACCGCGTGTTCATCTAAATTAAAACAAATGTTAAGGATATTAAATTTTGTTTGTTTGTTTGAGGTGATCTCTGGGAGTCTCTTCTTCTGGGAATCTTGTTATGGAGTCATTATATATGGAAATCAATACCATTACTTCATTTACCTTCTTTTTCCTTTTATAGCGCAGTTATTCAAAACAATCTCGAAATCTAAAATTACCAAATGGTTACAAAAGTTATCGTACGCAATTGATTACCATATAAAAACTGTAACTTATAGAAATTTAAGCGTACCGTTATAATTTGCTATAGGGTTGTGTTCAGGACTGCAAAAGGCCCAGTGCAACGGTAACTGGGGTGTCCTAAACTTTTCCACGATACGTGGAGCTTAAACGTTGCTTTCAATAAACAAGGTTACACAATGGCCTACCTCTACTAGGCTTCGGCCTACAACCATTTGATCCAAAATTACAAATAACACTCACCTGAGCTGTAGACGGCAACCCGGATCTGTTTGATCACGTCCAAAGTGTTTGTATGTAATATGAGGGTGAGTAATTGAAACGTGTGATGCAAGTTACGTGTTCTAGAACGTTCACAAGGCGCCAGTCTCCAGATGGCGCGGTTCCAACAGCATACGGCCTTAACTCGTTTCCACCAAGCGCGTGCCACGAGGTGACGCAATAAGGCGATATGTTCCAAAAATATCCCGGGGTTTTCACTCAAATGGGGATCACACTTCAACCAATAGATAATTCGCGACCCAATTATCGGTTTCAACAGGCGATTTCACAAGATATCTTAATTACAATTACAATTACAAGAAGGTCCAAGTAACTATTTGAAGGAGGTATACGCCTTCCTTAATGAGAGCCAGGTTGACATTGGTAATAGTTTGGCCCGCCGATGGGGTCACCTGGTTGTTTGACCCGCCAGCCTGCCCCCATTGGGGGGGTATTTTTGGGGCCGCGGTGAAAGCGGCAAGGGGACGCTGGCGGAGATTGTTGGGAGACACCGCTCTCACCTTTAATGAACTAGCTACGGTATTTGGCCGCATTGAAGCTGTGTTGAATTTGATTCACACTTGGAATAAGTACAGGGTCGGATTGGGACTTGAAATAATTGAATTTGAATTTTTATTTTGTTGAAACTATTTGGTCGGCTAACAAGTCATTGCTGTTTGTTTAATATTTGATTGTTGGTTGTTGATTGTTGTTTTGCATTAATATTTGATTGTTGCAATGGCCTCATTAAGGGCAGTCAGGGAGGCTGCTGCGGGATTGACCTCACAGTTGAGATGGTTCACATCGGCAGCTGCAACTGTTGACCGTGTGGAATTGGAGGAGCTCACCCTTGCTCGGTATGGGCAAGTGATTGAGAGGATCAAGTCAGCTGATGCTGCGCTCACGCGCTTCAACGAGTACATCATGGACGTGGATTTGGGGGTGATGGATCAGACAGCCCGCGATAAGATTTTGGGTGACTATGACCAGATTATCCACCTGGGGGATGTCATATGTCTACGAGCGCGGGAAATTTTGAGGAGCCGGGTGCCTGATGCGGCCAAGCCGCAGACCCCTGTTGTTGCAGGCCCTGGACTATTGAGTAGGCTGCCCACCCTGGAGCTGCCACATTTTGACGGTCGCTTGGACCACTGGCTGGGCTTCCTAGATCTCTTTGAGAGTCTTGTCGATGCACGTTTGGACCTCGGACCTGCCCAGAAGCTGGCCTATTTGTTGTCTGTCCTGGAGGGCGAAGCCAGAGCCTTGGTGCAGCACTTGCCGGTGACGGATTCCTCTTACCCGACCGCTCTGGAGCTTCTCTCCCGACGGTATCAGAACAAGCGCTGCCTGGCTGATGTGCACATCGACCAAATTTTGGGGCTACCGGCCATTGTCAGCACGTCGACGTTGCGCACTGACTTGCTGAACCCGTTGGTTTCAGCGACCAACGCTTTGAGACGCTTGGAGTTACCGGTAGAACATTGGTCCTACTTGTTGGTGCACATAGTGCTGCAGTTGCTCCCCGCGGAGTTGAGGTCACGTTTTGAGCAGAAGTATGGTGGGGATAGTGCCACCCATCTTCCCCCCTTTGACGACCTCCTCAAATTTTTGGAGGACGAGTGTCGGTTTGCGGATAACACTCGTGGCGCCACGGGGTCACCCCCACTACCTTCTCAGCCCAGAGACCAGGGACGGACTAGGGCCCGGGGGCCTGTTGATGATCGCCCCGCCCCCCGTTTGGTTGGTGCCCGGAGTCCTCGGGCTAGGGGGCCTGTTGATGATCGCCCCGCCCCCCGTTTGGCTGGCGCCCGGAGTCCTCGGGCTAGGGGGCCTGTTGATGATCGCCCCGCCCCCCGTTTTGCTGGTGCCCGGAGTCCTCATCATTGTGACTTTTGTAAGGCAACGGGGCATGTCATGGTGCGTTGCCGGGACTTTTTGAATTTGCACGTAAGTTCCCGCCGCCGCATTGTCAACGCACGCCGTTTGTGCTTTTCGTGCTTGGGGGCCCACTTCCATCGGGACTGCCCCGACCCCCGCCCGTGTAGAATTTGTGAAGGGTCCCACTTGGAGATTTTGTGCGCCAACGCGAACCGCTCCAGCAGACCAGCTTCTGAGGGGGGTTCGCGCAAGGGGGGGTACCCCGGAGACGAGCACCGGGCTGAGACCCGCGATTCTGTACGCCGCACTCCACCCCCCGCGCAAGTTGAACGGGAGCCCCACGAGCGCCATTTGGTCTTCCCTCGTCAGGGAGAACGCGCATTGGCTGCTAGGCAGCAGTGGCCGGGTCGGCGCCGCTCCCTTTCCCCTCCGTTGGCGGAACGTCCCCGGCTGGAGTCGCGCCCTCCGCCATTCGGGCATCCGGTGGGATATGCCCCTCCAGTGATGGCGAGCGGCTTGGGACACCGCGCGGACGAATGGTTTGATTGTTGGCCTCGTCGTGAACGAAGGCAGCCTGGAAGCGGCGATCGGTCGCCGCCCAGGCATCACTAAGAGATTGACGCCTGCCCCGCTAAAGGAACCCCCCGATCAAGACGGTTTTGTTGCCAACGGCCTCGGTCACGGTCTGGGGACCCTTGGGTGACTCGATTGTGGTCTGTGCCATTTTGGAGACGGGAGTCCGGGGTTGCCTTTGTCTTCTTGGTTAGCGGGACAGGTTGGCCTGAAGGTGAACGACCTTTCAGGCAAGATTTGGGGAATTGGCGAACCGGCTGACACCACTGTTGAGGGAAGGACCTGGTTTGAGGTCACCCTTGTGAGTTGTCCTTACCCTAAAATTGGTGCTCCTGCCCTTGTTGTAACTGAACTTGGTACAATTGTTGGTGACTGATCGTCACACTAAGAACTCGCATGCCGGTTGCAATGCGCTGTTGGCCATTCTGCAGCGAGAATTTTGGATTTTGTCGGCTGATCGCGTCAATGAGGCGAGGCCCTTTGCTGGCGTCGTAACGGATTTTGTTGGTCCCCCTTTGTTGAAGACGTCCACCCTTCGTAATAGCAAGATTGTTAGGGCTTATTTGTGTGTTTGTCTGCCTGTCAACCAAGGCAGTACATTTGGAGCTGGTAACCTCCCTCTCGACAGAGGCCTTTGAGGCGACTTTGGAGAGATTTGTGTCTCGCCGTGGGTTACCTTCGTTGATTAGGTCTGATTGCGGTACGAATTACAAGGGTACAAGTAACTATTTGAAGGAGGTATACGCCTTCCTTAATGAGAGCCAGGTTGACATTGGTAATAGTTTGGCCCGCCGATGGGGTCACCTGGTTGTTTGACCCGCCAGCCTGCCCCCATTGGGGGGGTATTTTTGGGGCCGCGGTGAAAGCGGCAAGGGGACGCTGGCGGAGATTGTTGGGAGACACCGCTCTCACCTTTAATGAACTAGCTACGGTATTTGGCCGCATTGAAGCTGTGTTGAATTTGCAACCTTGTCAAGACTTCCAATTGATTAGCGGACGGGTAGGCCCGTCCGGGGGGGGTAGATGTTGCGTCCCAAATGTAATTTTGAACGCTCTTTTTGGTGTGGCAACATTCTATTGTCTTTGATGTTGACACTTGACATAACCTCTTTGACTTGACAGATTGACTTTGCTTGCTTGAAAAAAATGCCGGTCGTCGGAACCCTGTTGAGTTAATTAATTGGTAAAATATTGTTGGGTTCGCCTGTCGAGACCGATAATTGGGTCGCGAATTATCTAATTGTTGAAGTG
Organism: Tholera decimalis; assembly: GCA_943138885.2. Lineage (NCBI taxonomy): Eukaryota > Metazoa > Arthropoda > Insecta > Lepidoptera > Noctuidae > Tholera > Tholera decimalis. The sequence goes on along the minus strand of OW964554.2, from coordinate 37,509,900 downwards.
TATTCCCCATTTGCCAAAAACCCCGGGATATTGTTGAATCGTACGCCGCCTTGTCGTCGGTTGGGCTGGCACGCGGAATTTGTTGTAAATCGAATTGGATCTCGCGAGATATGAACAGATTAATTGTGTTCAGTGATTGATTGAACTTTGTAATCTCGGATTAACAAGAATCCAGTGATATTTCTCGGAACACATCGCCTTATTGTCTACCACGCGTAGCGCGCGCTTGCTGGAAACGAGTTGGGTGTGATGCTGGTCGGGACCGCGCCATCTGAAGATCGACGCCTTGTGACCGTCCTAGAACCCGTAACTTACATCACACGTTACAATTACTCACCTCATATCACATACAAACCACACTTAGGGCGTGACCTTTGAAGGTCGAACTTGGCGTCCCCAGCACTCAGGTTAGTGGTACATTTTGTTCTTATTATTAAGTAACCTTGTTTATTGAAAACAACGGTAGTCTCCACGTATCGTGGAAAAGTTCCGGACACGTCCAGTTACCGTTGGCTGGCCTATTGCAGTCCTGACCAGGTTGTATGAAATGTATGTAATAAGCAAGGCAAGTGCATGTTGGACCACGTGTAGTATAGGGTTAATTAATAATTAATTTCAGCGTTCTAGTACCAATAGTTTCTGAGCTAAGCCGCAGACAGACGGACGGACAGACGGACATGGCGAAACTATAAGGTTTCCTTGTCGATTACGGAACCCTAAAAACGGTAAAGGTGGGGCCAGTATAGCCTACAACATGCCGGTATCCGTACGAAGTGTTCCTTCACCATTTTGAGGGCAGTGGTCATGATTTAAAACACTTTTACTAATGTGAAATGGATCCGAAGGAGGAGGCGGGCCGCGTGAGGGAGAGGATGGCGTCCTCCCTCCAGCCCAGCCGCAGTGGTAGACGCCCACGGCGTCGGACGTCGGCCGACGATCTCCGGCCACCGTAGGCGCGGGCATGCGGACAGCGAGTAAAGGGCAACTCGCTGTCCGACCATGGACCATGCCCGGGTCGACGGCGCGTCGTGTTCCACGCGCGCCTCAAAGAGCGTCAGCAACATGACGAGGCCCCCTCTGCAGAGGGCCGAAGCCTGCTGGGGTCGCGGGACTCATCCCGTTACCGTGGCCCTGGTATGTAAAGGGTTACTGAAGGAACACCGTGGATTTTAGTCAGTAAAAGTCTGACAGTCCCTCCCACCCTGCCCGGAGTGGGAGGACTTATTTGATAATTTTACCACGTTAAAAAAAAAATGTGAAATGGGTTTGAACTGACGACCTACAATTCCTATGTCGGTCCTGTATATTTACAAGCCACAAAAGCATTTCTGAACAAAATATAATATTTAATTTATCACGTATTTCAATGTGACGTTAAAATAATGTAATTTAATCAATGATTTATAATAAATACCTATTCCGTTAAAAATGTTATAAGTACTTGCAAGATTTTTTATCTACAATGAAATAATGATGTTTTTTTTGGAAATAGGTTATAAATAACACTTTCACACGTATTTATTTTCGTATATGTAAACCCGATGAGGCCAGTGTTTCCTAACTGACTACTCTGACAAGAAACACTGAAACAAACTCAGAGGTCAACGTCTCTTTTAAAGTCCAGACAATCTGTAGTGAAAACATAGGAGAGCCATGTAGGTTAATGTCTGTGGCGCCCTTTAGAGGACAGAATCACACAGATTTGAGCAGGCCCGTCCAAACAGTGCAAGCATTTGTCAAATATCGCATAGCTCAACTTAGAACCTTAAGGAGCTCGAACGATTTGACAAACAATACCAAGTGCGCCGTATAAAGCACTCAAACTGCCAGACAGTGCGGTAATCTATTCATAATATTCGTTGATATCCCACATTCACATTTTTTTTTTTTTTTTTACAACTTTTCACACAACGCCATCTAGTCCCAAACTAAGCAGAGCTTGTGATATGGATACTAGACAACTGATAAACATACATATATATTTCTAAATACATACATATTATAGATAAATTACACCCAGACAAAGAACAAATGACCGTGCTCATCACACAAACATTTGTCCTAGGTGGGAATCGAACCCACGACCTTGCGCATAGCAGTCAGGACCACTGACCACTATACCAACGGGCCTGTTTTAATGCTTTTTATTCTGCTAGAACAGTAGCTCCTAATCCACAGGGCCTTCTTCAAATCATCTAATGGGCCCTCCCGCCGTAGCTGAAGTGGAAGGAAGTGTCAGTATTTTAGTGACTAAACACTCACCATGTTCCTTCAACTACTACTACTTTACGTTATAGGGCCGCGTTATCTTCACTATTCTCACAACCCCGGCAAGCAATTTATTTATTTATTTATTGACATTGAAATAAGTTTTACAATAACACCATAGGAATCTCTAATGGTCCTGTCGGCCCCATCAATGCTGCTGTCTGCTCTTTGAGGAATCTACACGGCCTTGATCTACATTACATACTTTAGGAGGCAGTAATATACGCCCTTTACTTTTGAATACGAATTGTATGGACTTTAAAAAAAAGAGACTTTGAACACTAAGTTTGTGTCGTTGTTTCTTCACAGGGTACACAGTTGGGAAACACCGGCCTTATCCAATTTACATTTATGAAAAAAAAAAGTATAGAAGTGTTTTTGATAACCAATTTACTAAATGAAGATCATTTCTCATTTAATAATATGTTACTGTAAAAGCCCGAACTCCGTAAAATCATATAAAAAAATATCAATAAAATAATAATATTACGTCAATGTCAAAGTAAGTGCTCATTAATCTTCTAAACAAATGTGAATAGACATCTTCAGGAAACGCTCATCGATGACTAAAGACATTAATTTTCATTACACTTGATCAATATCAAGTGGGCTCCATAAAGAAAAATGCCTCATGAAAATGTTCATGAATTAAAAGTGAATAAAATTTTAGTTAGTTTCTTTTTTTATGTACATTTATTGCCTTACATAACCAGCCAATAACGTTTCTACTGCTAGAACACAGGCTCTCAGGCCCTCAGGCAGGTCTCTATGAGAGACAATCGGCTGTAATTCACGCGGGTTCAGTGCAAGTCTGGGGTTTATGGATGTCACATGTCATCAAATTCTTGGTCCCAGGACGTACCGGTTTCCGTAACTAGTGGACCACCACTTACGTTTACTTATTTATTAAAACTTTAAAACTCAATAATAAAATCATATTTAATCCTCTCATGTACCTGCGGGTCATTCTAATTCAATTGTCATTGTCAAAGTTTTCTTTAGAAATTAAAAATTCAACTCGTCAACGTCGTAACAGGGATTTGCATAATTTTGAGGGTTTCGACCTTCGTAAAGTTTGACCCGCGAATGGTTTTGTTATACTTTTCTTCAACTTCGTGATAAGAGAAGAAGTTTTGTTTTCGTTGTTTAAGATTATTTTGCTGGAGTTTTTGGAGTTGTCTGCTTGTTGGAAATAATTGGGATGAAAACCCATTCTTGAAATCAATTCTCTGTAGGCGCTTTTTCCTTTTTTTTGGAGCGGTATTATCATATGACGCCTCCAGCTCTGGGTGGAGGGGAAGGTCGGGAAGGAAAGGAGTGTCAGACTTCAAACGGATAAAAATCTGCCCTATTCTTTTAGTCACTATTTTGTTCCAGGTCTACGTACTTGTACATTCTCGCAAATCTGACAGGTCACTGTAGGATGTTCTGTGCTTCGATTGAATTGTACATATGAAACAGATTTTCAAACTATACAACGTGTAACGGAAACCCCATATCTATCCAAAAGGGCTGAAGACAACATCTGGTATGCTGTCTCTATGCACAGTTTCAGCACAAAATAACTGACTCAAAGAATTGATACCAAATTATTGGTATCATATATTTCTTGAATACCAATCATAAAAAACGTGTCACAGCACTACGAGGGTCAATAACTTTCCACGTCACTTGCCAATAACACGATAATTCTTTTCGTTCTTCTTAATTTGAAAAATTCGGTCTCTGGTATCAGTGTATTGGAATTTCTAATAAGTTCTACACTCATAGACTTAGGATTACAAAACCCTGGCCATATCGTTTGTTATCATCCAAAGAAGTCGTGCACTTGGTATGTATATAGCCTTTAAATTACACGTTGTATAGCTAGTATATAAGAAAACAGTGTTCAATCATGGGTTATGTTTTTTTACTGTGGGAAAATCATCTAATGACTCCTCCCGCTCTGCGTGGAGTGACTGGGAGTACCAGACTTCTACTGACTAAAAACCCATCGTGTTCCTTCAACCGCCCTTATGTTTCGGGGCCGCGCTATCTCGTTCGAACATTCCCGCAGTGGAATATATGATATTCCCACAAATTTCACACATAATCTCATTTAATCTTTATTTCTACTCTTTTATAGCAGCAACGTTTAATATCAATTAATTTTGTATAAAATCTAATACTGTGTATGACATAGTGTTACATTTTATACCAAATGTTGAATAACAAAAGAAAAGGGAAAGGAAATTAGATTATTCGCGAAACGTGTGGGAGGAAAAATGTATGTTGTTAAGAAGTATATGTATGTGTGTGTGGATATATAAGGACGGAATAATAGACTCTATGCTAATACTGAATTCTTAAAAAGACCAATGTTTTGAATGTTTGTTGCGAGCTGCGCCGTACACGCACGTAATGTCTGATGCGTATGAAAACGTTTGTGCTTGAGTTTGACTTGCAATTGGCTAGGTATTGGCTTCCCCTATTTGCTTCCAAAATTTTATATCTTGAGAATTTTCTGACCAGTTTGACGTGACCTTCAAGTGCCTTTGTGTTCTGGGGCTGCAGAATTTCATAATAACATTTCTGCAGTCCTACATGGACCAATTTTTTTTTTAGTAAAACTAACCTTTATATCAAGATAATTATCAAAACCGTATTGAAAATAAACACAATATTTAAGACGCGTAAAGGTTCCTTCATACGAGACAAAGGCAATCGTCTAAAAGGCGAGACTTCCAAACTGCTCAAACCAAACTTGTACACAGGAGTCTACTTGCATAAACTCGAAATTTCGAATAACATTCAAGTCTGGAGCTAAACTATTTCAACAGTGAAGCCTTATATTTCCAATATCCTGGGAGGAACGAAAATTGAGGGCTATTCCTTATAGTTCAGCACAATTTTGAAGTGTTGTTGGGAAATTTCATATTGAGAGTTTGACATGAAATGCTGCAGTATAGTGTTGAGTAATGATGATGAAGAAATCGCGTTTGTAACACGATTTCTTTATCACCATTACTCATTTTTAGGATTCCGTAGCCGAATGGAAAAAAACGGATCCCTTATAGTTTCGTTATGTCTGTCCGTCCGTCCGTCTGTATGTCACAGCCATTTTATTCCGAAACTATTAGGACTATATATGTGAAACTTGGTAGGTAGATGTATTCTGTGAACTGCTTTCCGATTTTGAGAAAAAAATTTAAAGTAAAGGGGGCTCCCCATACATAGAACTAAAACTGAAAATTTATTTTTTCATGAACCCTATGCGTGTGTAGTATTTATACACAGGTCTTTAAAAACGACACTGAGTTTTTTAAAACCAGGTTTTCATAAAGTTAATCGTTTAAAAGATATACGCTTACAAAGTGGTAAAATGTGTGTAAACACTCTAACTTCTATAATAATGGAGAGAAAAATCTAAAAAAAATATATGTCTATAGATCTTATTGTAAACTTTCAACCAAAATTAGATTGAACGAGATCGGGTCAGCAGTTTTTGAGATACAGCATATTTTATGAAACCGCAAATATAACTTTGTAATTCATACAAATTTTCCAGCCATAGGCTGGAAACAGTGCTTGACCGACGGTCGGCGCTGACCGTCAGTCGGCGTAGCTATATCTATGCAAGCCTATGAATGCGCACTCAGCTACGCTGACGATTTTCACAACCGACGGTCAGCGCTGACGGTCAAAATGTACGGTCAGCGCTGACCGTCGGTCGAGCACTGTTTCCAGCCTATGAAAAACAAAGTTATTTGGCGTAGTTATAAAAAAAGTAAATAACCAAGTTTAAAGAAATTTGTAAGGTTTTTTTTTTTATCAAACATATATACATATTATATTATATTATTATAGTTACTACGGAACCCTTCATGGGCGAATCTGAATCGCACTTGGCCAAATTTTTATCAGTATCAGGCTCGTACCGAATTTTACTTTAATTTGACTCTTTTATTTTATATTTAGATACTTCTGTATCTGCTGATACATTATAAGCATCTGCTTAGCCTTTTTCCAACTATGGGGTCGGCTTTCAGTCTAACTGCATGCAGCTGAGTATAAGTATTTAACGTGGACCGACTACCTATCTGACCTATACAACCCTGTTAGCTGGGTAACACAATACCCCATTGGCCAGACTAGTGTCCCAATTTCTAACTAGCCGTAACGACTGTCAAAGATGTCCCTATGGCAGCCGGGGCTAAAGGCTTACCGTTCTTTCCGAGACATAGGGTTATCACACTGCCAACTTCCAAACTCCTGGTTCGGGTTCCCGCCCACGTCAGACTTTTTGTAGGACAGATAATCGGGCCGATTTTTCCTCCGATTCTTAGGACCGATTTTGTGGTCGACTCAACGCCTACGTCCGTCACTTTGTCTGTGGCTATCGAGGGAGCAGCACATCGTGGACAGAGAGAATCTCATGAATGGAGGAAGGTGGATTTACAGAGGAAGGTTTGTCTTTGGCTTTTGAGGAACAGAAGAGAGAAAACAAAGTTCTGGGTTGATCCAATAATCTCTCAGGGATTATTGAAGCGCAACACTTGTCCTTCCCTTGCAAGTGCATGCGGCCGACTGTTGGTGAGTAGTGTGCGTTTTACGCTACATTTCCGAACGTTCCAATTTTCCCCGATAATCGGATCGGTCGGGATGCGCCGATTTTATTTCTGACCAACTTTTTGTAGGCCGTGTGCGTTGCACTATTGCTATCAGTGTGTTCTATTTTTCTCCTACAAAAGATCGGTCACCGATTATCGGACGTGGGCGGGCAGCCTACTACTGAGAATTTTCTAATAAAAAACCTAATAGTACTTTTCCCGACTTGGAAATCGATCCCAAAACCTCATACTCCACAGTTGTGCTTGCAACCAGTAGGCCAAAGTGGCAGCCACTAGATCATCTGCTAATACATTATGTTAGCTATATAAAATCATAAATTGATATCTACCATCTTCAATATAAGCGTCAGCGTAAGGTCTTTTTTTCTCTAGCCTATATTGTTCCACGGCTGGGCAACGGCATCCCCCAATTTCTTCTGTAGACCTTTTTTCACGGACTGCTTCAAACCAGCCCTCGTTGTTTATGTCCAGGTCGTCTCGCCACATCTTCACAGGGTGGCCTCGGCGGCGCTGTCCATCCTTCGGAGTATAGGACAGTAGTAATCTTTTTAGTTGTCAAAGTTCTCTTTAATGCTAGTAATCTATATCTATACTAATATTATAAAGCGGAAAAGTTTGTTTGTTTGTTTGTTTGCTTGAACGCGCTAATCTTCGAAAGTACTGGGTGGATTTGGATGCAATTTGGTATGAAAGTAGCTTGAAGCTTGAGAAAGGTTATAGGCTACTTTTTACGCGACTGCAAAAAAGGAGAGTTATGTTTTTACCGTGATAGAATCCACGGGAGCGAAGCCCCGCGTGAGTACTAGTTTTATGATATAACTGAACCACAAACGGTGGAAAGTAGCAAGTAAAACATCAAAATAAAATATAAAGTACACCACAGAGTCTATTTGCAGATATTGAGAGACAAAGAACTTTGAAACGTAGCGACAACAAAGAGATGTCAAATGCAGAAACTCATGTTGCAAAAAATACTCTTTAGAGTTAGTTTAACAATTATTTCAAACGAAAATGAATTTAGCCTCGTAACTTTAAAGTTTATATTCGAACAGAGTGAATCAATTTAGGAGAAGCTTGAATTTAAGTGCTGATGACGTCAAAAACGTTTTCCAATATGGCTACTAATTTTAATTTGTAATTTCCTTTGGTGATAAATTTAAAAGAAAAGAGAGAGGGATCGACGGAGGTAGACCACGTAAGTAAAGATGAAAGTAAAGGTCATGACGGTAAAAGAAGTCAAAGAAATTGTATTTCATTAGGGAAAGATGGAAAATATTACACAGTAAAAGGTAAAAATCGAAAAGTTTTTTTTCTCTTGGTGGGAAAATTATCGAATGACTTTTTCCGCTCTGGGTGGAGCGGAAGGGAGTGTCAAAATTCTACAGACTAAAAACCCACCCTGTTCCTTCAGCTGCCCTTAAGTTCCGGGGCCGCGGTATCTCGTTAGAACATTCCCGCAACCCCGGCAGGCAATGGCCCTATAGGACCTCGTCACTATTGCTGACAGCTCTTTGAGGCGCGCGTGGAATACAACGCGCTGCCGACCAGGGCCTGGTCCTTACCGGACGGTGAGCTATCCCTGCTCGCCATCCGCAAGCCCGCGCCTACGGTGGCCGGATATCGGTACGCGATCCCCGACGCCCGGGGGTCTCCCACGGCGGCTGGGGCGTGAGGAAGAGAGATGCCTCTCCCTCGTGCGTTTAGCCTCCTCCTTTGCTAGCATGAATGCTTCGCAGAAGGAGGCTTCTGCATCCCATTCCCTCTCACTCCGCACCATGGTCTGAACCAGGGCCAGGCGCGAGAAGTCACCGCCGCTGATCGCCTCCACGAGGACACGGCGGTGCAGGTGCTCTGCCCGAGCTGGAGGAGCTGGCTCTACAGAGATAAATTGAAAAAGAAACAGGTACATAATTATACTCCTGGAGGTGAGTACATTGCATTGGTGCACACCTTTTTTTTCTGGTGGGGAAAATCATCGAATGACTTCTATTCCCTCTCATAGAGAGAAGGCCTTTATCCTGGCGTGTAAGTTAAACCATTGCTAATCATTGCCAGGCTGGAAACGATCGTTGTTTTAATCATACCTATTCATTTAGATATTAATAGTTCGCAGTCTTCGCTGTTGGTAATTTCAGAGCCCAGATATTGAAATTAGTTTATAGTTTCATACTTTGTTAGGAGATTGGTAGCTTCAAAGCGATCATTGATTAGTACTTAGTTTGGTTTTGCTTTTGCTTATTACAAGACCTATTTCCAAACTGAGAACTGCCAACCCACGCCGAAGCGCCATTTCAGTTTCTGTTGTCGCAAAGAGAGTACTAGGAATAAGCTTTTAAGAAATAATAATTAGAAACTGAAAAATGCTAGCAATGTCTGTATAGACTTACTTAAATCTGTGCGGTTTTTCTTCAAAAGATCAACTCAGATATTAACGTACAAAGTTTTCGTAAAATTTGACTCATTGTAAAATAACTTATCGATCTTTTTTTCTTTGTTGTTATTTGCCAGGTTCATCAACATAATGATAGATCTATAAAACTACTTTTTAAGTTATTTAAAAAATAAATATTTATTGATAAATGCTTGACTTAAAGTTTTCCTTGCAAACTTCAGTAGTCTTCTTACAGTCACACAGAAGACTTAGTCTTGACAAAATGGTTGTTAAAAAACTTAATGATTATTTCAATTAGGCAACTGGTACAATAATTGTGTGAAATAATAATTGGTCAAGCTGACGTAGTAGTAAGTAGTAGTACGTAGTCACAAACATGTGCAATGAATCGGAAAAACATTTCACATCTTTACGAGTCGACGTTAGGTCAAGGTCGATTGAAGGAAAGGGTTTCTGCGGCATAAGCAGATAAGCAATGACCCTTACACCCTTCTGCAAACCCACCCACTAAATCTTTATGAATTCTATTATTGGTCCTTTATCTTTCTTAACTAAGGTTCCCTTTACGCAAGCGATAATTGAAAAATAAAAATTGGTGACTAGTTAAGCCATGAACGTCATTTACAAAACCAAATCACAAGCTTGCTGTAAGAATTAAGGAAATGACAAAATAAAATTTGTATTGTAAATAATCTTTAGATGTTGGATAATTACCTAACGTTATCAAAAATATAGTGTGACGGTGAACAAATTTCATATAGGTAGGTATACAACTTTGTGTTGAGCTTAATTTTATAGCTTTTAGTATCAATATTTTTGTTAAATGTCATTATTTTCTTTAGGATTTTTTTGTGACAGTGATATTGAGACCATCGAAGCTTTTTAGGCAGTAAATCAATTTGATCCCATATCCCCGAGATCTTGTGAATCCTGGCTTTTTCTGTGGGGTTACCTTTAGAATCATGTAGTACCTATATATATTTGTTGAATGACGAAGCATCTTGAATTAACTAATTAGTTGAACACTGTCTCTTAGAATACGGCTAGCCTAGTTTAAGAGTTAGGGTTATTATATTTAAGTACATATAATTTACAACATACTGTAATGCCTAAATTAATCTACTTGTTGTCAAATATTTGTGTTTATTTCTGTAATTGTTATTTTGATAAATAAACTTACTATTATATTAAGAACTTTATAAGTTGGATACCTAAGTATGTAGTAAACAGATTTGATACTTTTCGTCATGTACATGAAATGTTATGGCCTATTTAGTTCTATAGTAAAAAAAATCTAATTTAAAAGTGCCAGTACACATCTGATCTTTACCGCTATTGTGTGTTACCATCCTGTAGTAGATTGCAGTTTATTGACTATCCAAAGATGAAAATAGAATAGTATTCCTATAAAAGCTAGCCACGAAACACAGATGTCAACAAAACAAAGTTTATTCCCGTCCCAGAGTGGTATTAGTAAAAATCCCGGGACCAACGGAAAGTGCCGCGATCCTGAAATGTCGTCAGTCGTCGATCACCGCTCGGGGGCATTATTCACGAGAGAGATAAGTCCGAAACGTACCTGGGAGTCGACACCTCTGAATAGATACTGCTTTTGGGAGGGAAGCAAATCACAAGCGATAGCGGGTTGCTTGTTGGTAATTTTAAAGCGTACTTGGAGATTGACAAAAGGTTAAAAATATAAGAGATTAAAAAATGCTGTTGAAATTTCACGTGATTCTGATGGTATACCTAGCTCTTTGTATTTGAATGAGTCAGCAGCGCGGGTATATAAGGTGTTGTGAAAGTACCTACATATGTACAGACGTCAGCACATGAAGCTACCCGAAACTGTCAAGTTTTCTCAATCAACCCTGAACCTAATTTCTTTAATAATAAATTTGAAAATCTATTAAAGAAATTTGACAGATTGTTGTAGCTTGATGTGCTGGCGTCTGTAGGCACATTAAAACTACATATTATTGGTAAGATCTACATTCTACCTGACCAATCAAGTAGGACGAAAAATTTTCACTGTTTGAATTATTTAGCTGAAGATAATCAGGTTTTCCATTCCGATACATTTTATTTGGTCGTACCTCACACACTACACAAACTATAAATCGCTTTTAGTTACTAACTTACGTCATCAATAAGAAATATCTAGGGTTGAATCGAGAAGTGACTGTGAGTGCGAGATTGGAGTATAAATCTGCCTTAGAGTTTCATGCTATGTGTCATGACCGTGTTATAATTACTTTCTGTCTGACTATTATTCACCTACGAGTAAAAGGTCTTATATGGCCTTTATAGTACATTTTGAGACATAAAAATGAGTATTTAAGAGTGCCAGTTGCTTAGTATATTATGTGCATGTGCATACTCTGAGCAATCAGCTGAAACTAAATTTCAACCAACTATTATTACTTATTACAGACTGCTGCTTTTTGTTTTGAAGATAACCTCGCTTTTACCCCCACCTCAACTGATGAAGAGCGATGATGGGTCGAAGATGAGGCACGTTTATCTTGAAGTAACCCCTTGACTTAAATACCCCAGGTTAACGCTATTAGGATGCACTGACTGCGGTAGGGATAACCTAGCTGTACGCACAATGGAAGTATTCCCAAGATGTTTTGTCTATATGGGTGGGATGTTCACCATGTAACGATGGCGCATCGCAAAATAAACGATAAAATTGACTAACAAATACATTCACACCCTAGAAGCACACCCACACCCAAAAAAATCACTCAAATACACCTAACTCAGCGTCTAATATCTATTTAGTTTACTTTTTTATTTTATTTAGATTATAGACGTGTCATTGACTGTTTGCGTGAATTGATTTAGTATTAAATAAGACAGTAAACAGGCTTATTAATTTTACATGCATTATGTTATACACATGTAAGAAAATAACGATATGGAAGAGCTGAGTCCCGCAATACAGGCTTTATTTGCTTAACGGGAGACTCCAATCACTAACACGTTATATTAACCTTATGAACTAACAAAATATTTTGATTTTGATTTGATTTTAAATACACCATAATATTCGTATGTCATGTTATGTATGACTAGTCCAGATCAGATCTGAATGTAATCACTCCAAGATCTAAAGACCCTTTAGTCAATTATTGTCAGCGACTTCATCGAATTATATTAGAACGTTCCAATTCTAATAGAATTCAATGAATTCTTCGATGCGAAGTCACGTTTTATTAGCAGTGTTGTCATGTGGCAACAGTTCCGACGATACGATAAGATTTTTACCATATCATAACCGAGTCTCAAACAAAGTAGATATAACTTAACGGATAACCACTCGGCAACCATTTTATGAAGATATTAACCCCATCTACATACATAATATTATAAATAGCAGAACTTGGTATGTCTGTACGTTGAAAGATTTATTCCACCTACTTACTACAACAGAAAAGGGTGAGCAAAAGTTAAAGCAGTGGGTAATATAACATACATCAGTGATTTTACTTTTGTTTTTTTTTTTAATGTTATTTTATGTGTTTCAAACAAAATCACATCAAAGCTATGTATTTTTATCTACTTTTCGTACTTTAACAGAGTAATTGGGTGCAGAATAGGTATATCAGGGGTTTTCTGGCAGAACAGAAAAACAAAATTAAAAAATTGGCCAAGTGCGAGTTAGAGTTGCCCATGATTCTCAATTCATGATTCAATCATGATTGCCAAATACCAGCTTGATGCACTTGAGTCTATAGAGAAACGGGCCAAAAGGCTCATCGGCAACGAGAAACTGGTCGAGACAAGGCTCCAGCGCCTAGAATATCAGCGACGTGTTGCAAGCCTGTCAGTTTGCTATCGGTTACATTTCAGGGAGTGTGCGATGGAATTGCACAGTCTTATTCCGCCAAGCCCGTTCCATCATCGGACTACAAGACAAATGGCGATGAGCCATCGCTACATGGTGGACATCCCACCCATACGCATGAAACGTTTTGGGAATACTTTCATTGTGCGTACGGCTAAGAAGTGGAATTCCCTGCAGGAGTCTGTGTTTCCTGATAGTTATAACCTGGGAGTCTTTAAGTCAAGAGTGAATAGGTTACTTCCAGGCAAGCGTGCTTCATCTTCGACCACATCATCGCTTAACATCAGGTGAGATTATGGTCAAACGCAAGCCTATCAACTATAAAAAAATGAATGGTTCCGTAGTAACTACGCCAAATAACTTTGTTTTTCATAGTGTTTGTATGAATTACAAAGTTATATTTGCGGTTTTAGAAAATATGCTGTATCTCAAAAACTGCTAACCCGATTTCATTCAAAATAATTTTGTTTGAAACAATTTATTAAGAACTACATCATAAATATATTTTTCAATTGTTCACTTCATTATTATAGGAGTTAGAAGAAGTGGTTATAGAAATCTCAATGACATTTTTAAAGACCTGTATATAGATACCACACACGCATAGGCTTCATGAAAAAATATATTTTCAGTTTCAGTTCCATGTATCGGGAGCCCCCCTTTATTTTAAATATTTTATTATTTTTCTCTTAAAATCGGAAAGCGGTTTACAGAACACATCTACGTACCAAGTTTCACATGTATAGTCTTAATAGTTTCGGAATGAAATAGCTGTGAAATACGGACGGATGGACAGACAGACAGACAGACATGACGAAGCTATAAGGGTTCCGTGTTTTGCCATTCAGCTACGGAATCCTAAAAAGACATTCTTAGTTTATTCGAATTTTTTCAGCGATAAGACCGCCATTGTAAACAAAGAATAGGCAATTATTGTAAAAAAAAAATTTTAGCAAAAAATTGAACCGACTTCTATATAAAAACACTACAAAGGCAAAAATAACTTTAATTTAAGTAGTCGGTGTCATTTGTTTTGTATTTTCTTTTTTTTTTGACACCGCCTTCCGAAATTAAAATTATTTTTGCCTTTGTAGTGTTTTTATATAGAAGTCGGTTCTATTTTTTGCAAAAAATAATTTTTCACGCTTTTTAGTGGGTCGGTTTGTAATTTATCTAGTTACAAAAGCCAAAATGTCAACTACTTATCACCTTTTACAAAATATTGCTTTTCCCGGTGCAGAGCCGTTAATTTTTGAGGAGTTCTCCTGGTACATCATCATCAGCTCTACTTCACCATCTGCATTGTGACGAGTATAAAGTGCTTAACATCTTTATTCAAGTAATCTAATCGCAATCCACGAAATACTTATTATTGAGTAGTTTCGGTGGTCATCTTTGGTCTTCATCATCAGTTCCACTTCCTCAAATGGTGCTTTTCAAGAGCACCTACACAAGGTACTATAAGAAATACCCAAAGCGATATAGGTGTGCCTATAATATTTGAAGAGTTCCCTCGATTTTTCCATGATTCCATCATCAGATCCAAACATGACGACAATGGGACCAATAAGAAAGTATACCCTTTCAAACAAAAAAAGAATTTTTGAAATCGGTTCAGCCATCTGCGAGTAACATACATAAAAAAAAAGTTCATGACGAATTGAGAACCTCCTCCTTTATTTTTGAAGTCGGTTAAAAATAGGTATGTTTAACTTTTGGTGTACAATTAAATCTTTTCTCTTCTATTCTCTGTGTATCTCTCTCTCTGTTAAATCTTCGCGTCTTTGAGGCTGCACGATACACACTATTTTGGAATAGGATTCTTTCTAGTTTCGAGAATATCAATTTTTCTTAAATAAAATAGTGTAAAACATTGGGTGAAATTTCATAAATAGATCTGAAAAAGCTATACCTTTTGATTAAAATTATTGAATTCCATGCCAGCGAAGCTACTGGCTGAAGCTTGTATGACTTATCTTAATCCTAGGCTTTCTTAGAACTAGATTATTGTAGTATCTTATTCGGGACAATAATAATAGGATCTAGTTTCGACCTTGAACCTAGATAAGAATGATATTATGAGAATGCTTGCTTGCCAGGTTCTCAGATTCGTGCGAATACAAATAAGTTATTTGTGTTGTGTAGAAGGATGGGATTATGAGACTGAAATAAAAATGAAGGATATTATATAAGTTAGACACTGAAATATTATTTCCTGAGTTCAAAAATGATTTGGTCTTCCAGTTATTATTTCATTATAATTCATTTATGTTTATGCCTGATTCTATCAACCTATAGCGTTACCATTGTCAGAACGTAAAACTCCATGAGGGGATGGGTAGTAATCCACGAGTGCGGGTTGGTTTTTTTTTTTAAAGCAATAAAGAAATACACACATAAAAGCTTAAAGTTCGGAAGTGGGGGCTGCTGACGTCAGATGCCGCTAAATTTACACAAAATCGCTACGTCACATGTAATTTTAACTGTATTTTACTACGAAATAAAAAAGTCATTTTTTGGATGCTCGTTGGCTAAGACTTTGAGAACTGCCCAACACTTTATAACTAGGTATTGTTTAAGAGTTTTAGGCCAAAATCACCACTTTATGGATCCCTGAGTCAGAAGGCGTCGCGGCAGACCTCGTAGAAGATGGCGAGACGAGCTGGACTAAACTAACGACCAGAGGTTTTCTTTGGCCCTAGATAGAACCACCAGGAAATCATGAAGAGAGCCTTTGCCCAGCAGTGAGATGACAAATATCAGTATTGTAAAAGAAAAAACAGGAGCACAGTTAAAAAATTCTTTTAAGTTAAAAACATGCCGAAAAGACTCTCTGCCGAAAAGGATCTCCTGTGATAAATTGGGAGCCATTTAACATGACAAAAAAAAAACAAAGAAATGTGATCATTTTTACGATAGCCCTTAGGATAGCAAATAAGACTGCATTTGTTATATGCATATTAAGAAGTCAATTCAATATGTTTAAAGTTATTTGTGTAGATCAAATTACATCTAATATATAGATAGATAGAATAAATAGCTAATCGTTCAACTATTGCGCTAACCGTGTCGTTGAGACATTTGAAGGAGACCTTCGTCACCCAGTATTCAGTAACGTACCGACAGTACGTAAACGAATGAGTTTGTTTGTAAAAAGACGAATCATACAAAACGCCCGCGACATACACACATGAGTATATTTTTCTCATTCCGTAACCAGCGGGAGGTCTATTTGTGTACATGGCTATCTTTCTTTACTACTTTTAACATATCATTGTACCTCGTCTGGGGATGTGTATACTGACATTCATTCAAAATATTTGCGGTATAATATATTTAATTTCACTTGCCTTGTATAGCAGTAGCGGTGCAGTTGTTACCGGCCCGACTTATGAGTTTTGAGCCGTGAATTCGAACGAAGTCAGTTTGGGGTGATGCGGAAAATGGTGTAAAGTCCCGCAATTCCATTGAAAAGGGAGAATCCGCCGACCAGATAGGTAATTTTGTCTGGTGGGCAACTGATCTGTGAACTGGTTTGTGATCGGGTGATTTGTATGTAGCCTACATACAAAAAAGTTGTGCGGTAATCTACTCTGATCTATCCCAAGAACTTCTTAACAAACTGGATCGACTTCTTAACAATTGTATCCGTTTCATTTTTGGCCTTCGTAAATACGATCACATTTCTTCCTTCCGTTCTCAGCTTAAATGCTTGCCTATCTGACAAAAGAGATCCCTCAGATTTCTCTGCATGCTCTTCATTATTTTGAAAGATCCTTGTGCTCCTGATTACTTAAAACAAAATTTTAAAGTGCTAGGCAGTTCTCATAGCCTTAACCTTCGCGCATCCAAAAACTTACTTCTTCACATTCCTTCTCACCGAACCGGGTTTGTGGCTAATTCCTATGCTATTTCTACCATTTAACTCTGGAACATGCTACCCCTTGACATCAAGAAGGCCGAGTCTAAATTCTCTTTTAAGCGTAAAATGAGAAACCTCTACTTAAAAGCCTGTCAGTCTTAGTTTGGTTTTCGCAATAGTTATAATTATTGTTAGTTCTCTTAGTCAGAAAGATTATTATAAAGCACCGTATCTATTAGTCTAGTATTTTAGCATATATATGTATTCTATTATTATTATTATTATATATATATATATATATATATATATATATACTATATTCTTTCAATATTGACATTTATTTTACTTGTACACCTACCACATTGTGGTCTTTTAAACCCAAAGGTTGACTGGTAGAGAATGTCTTGTTGCATTAAGTCCGCCCATGTACCACTATTGTACATAAAGTTTAAATAAATAAACTTTACTTATAGGCGATACAGGATTTTAATTTTTAGTTTGTATGTTGCGAGATAGATGTCGCTACAAGCACATTCATTTCAATATTTTATATCATTGTCATTGCTCTCATAACGGTGAAAAAAAGCATCCGCAAGACAACGACCAACCGACACTGGGCCTGCGTGATGGATTACATCTCACTCTTACTATCTTCCATAAAGATACAGCCTGGGTATCAGCAATGGGAACGTTATATGCTGAATAATTATGGACCCTTTAACTAGACATCAAGCTTTATATGAGCAAAATATTGAGACAGAATTTTAAAACATTTATCCCTAGTATAATGAATATAATCTACCGTTATCAAAGAACCATCAAAATAACGCCCATGACGCATACTTACCATAATTAGGCTTACAAATACAACGAGGGCTTAGTGCGGGTTGGATTTCAGATGTCTTCGAATTTTTGGTAGTAGGACATTTACACTACCCTTTTTTTAAGGATGGGACATCATCCAATGACTGCCTTCCGATCTGGGCGAAGCAAGAGGGTGTGTCAGACTTTTACTGACTAAAACCCATCCGTGTTCCAGCATATGCCCTTCGTGTTTCGAGGCTGCGGTAACTCTTTCGAACAATTCCGCAACACCAGCAGGCAACGGCTCTCTTGTGGGCCCCGACAATTTAGCTGACACTCTTTGAGGCGCGCGTGAAACACGACGCGCCGTCTACACGGGCCTGGTTTCAGTCGGGCGGCGAGCTACCGAGTGCTCGTAGCCCGCAGGCATTTACACCACCCTGGACCGAGACCTGATCGTACCAAATTCGTCACGCTGTTTTCCTCACCGTTTCGAGGGGTTTTGGTTTCTAACTCACGACCCACTCGTTTTTCGGGACCGTAATCACTAGGCCACAGCTGCTGCTCAGCCTCAAGATATGAATACTAAAAAATTAGAGATTTCCGAAAGAACTTCAGAACATAGAAATATTATTTTCAATGAGTAATTTACGTTTACAGACAAATTTATTTAATTCTTAGAGACAGCGTGAACTCAAATTCGCAATTATTCTTTAATCAGAATCCTTGAACGTTGATTTCGTATCTTGATAATAGTTCGACTAGATTTATTAGAAGTTCTTAGTACAAGTAGAAAAGTTTTCTTGTTATGCCAACAATATCGAACGTAGGAACAGATAAATAGAATGTTTGCGTTACGTTGATAGGAAATGAATCCTTACGAGTGTTAAGGTTAAACTTAGTTGCATTATTAAACGTAGGAGAACATGGGAATTTCTTAAGTCTTTCGGTAATTGGACAAAGAAAGTATTGAATAAAAATCGTTTAGTTTAATAATTTTTGCAATTATTTTACATAACAAAATGGAAACATATATAGGCCGGTCGGTGAATGGGTGGACCATCCTTACATATCGAGATTCCTATTCCTCCGTGACTTGCCACGTTTAGCGATTGAGAGATAAAATCCCAGCAAATGCTGATTTGGTGTCCCTTTCGGTGTGGACATGCTCGACAATAATTTTTATACTGTTTTTTTTTTTTTTAATTTTTGTAATTTTTTATTGTATGATGTTGTGTGTGTCTTCGTCCGAATAAATGTTTTTCAATTTAATTTGTAATGTCTTTGTATTACATCGCTATCTGTATTCCTTTATTATTATCTACTCAATATCACTAAACATTTTTTTGAAGAATATATATGTATGATTAAGGGCCTATACTACCTCAAATGGCTTAGCATGATCCTCCGTTATATCGAAAATACTGCAGCAATAATTTTAAATAAATATATGGTTAACTTGAGGATTAATGTTACGTACTATGTTTGACGAAAACACGATTCCATAAAATTTTCTTGATAGAAAAAAAATCCAAAGTTACCTCCGAACCGAACAATAAACCGCTGGTATTCAAAAATAATTTCAAATTAGATAATGAATCTTTGCATATTAATTGAACTAACTATAAAGCAGGTCTTATGTTATTTACATTTTTTTAAATTACCATTATTTTCACCGTAAAAAGAAATAAACTGAATTATCGGTGTCTTGGAGTCTTTTCCCTGCCACCCTGTCTCGCTTGCTCGCGTGACCGCGGCCAGTAGTGTGCGAGCGAAAGATAAAGAGTGAGAAGCGCTTAGGTAGTATAGGCCCTTATTAGCCACACGGGTCGACTTTACGGAAAGCTTGTCGTGCCTCGGAAAGTAAGCACGTTAAGTGGTTCCGGCTGCATTTATACATCTTTGAAAGTCGTAACTTGTAGTCAGAAGTAAAAAAAACGCTAATCACGTGTTCGCTAGCTACTAAATCATGAAAATCAGGTAGGCAGTCACTCTATACAGAACACAAGTACCATTGCATCCATTAAGACTGGAAAGCGACCCCTATATAGTCAGAAAACGGTTAAATAGATGATGATGGACGGACAGAACATTACGAAATTAAGAATAAGTATATTTATTCAATAAGTAAAATTCTAAAATTACATAGTAAATCTTAGAAACAATGTAGGTAATACAATGTTTGATGCCTGTACTAGGTTAATTAAAACCTGTATCACAAGCTACATGGTATTTATTTCTAACTAGCTTTTACCCGCGACTTCGTACGCGTAGGAAGGTTTTCCCGCGCAAATCCCGATCCCGTGGAAATTTCGGGATAAAAAGTAGCCTATGTGTTATTCCAGAATGTCATCTATCTACTTACCAAATTTCATTCAGATCCGTTCAGTAGTTTTTACGTGAAAGAGTAACAAACATCCATCCATCCTCACAAACTTTCACATTTATAATATTAGTAAGATTAATCAACAGATTTCTTAACACACTTAATTATTAAACGTCTTAACTACAAATTTATTATTCTAAACCTAATTAAATTCAACGCTGAACTTACACACTACAATAGTTCGTTGTTGTTATGATTGTGTCAGCATTTCTAAGGTTAGAGTATTATTACATAAATAGGCAATCAAATATACGATCATTAATTTATTTAAGAAATGTAAGTTTAATTATGTTAGTGCAGTACTCTGGTATAGGTATTTCGAAGTTCAATCTTAGGTATGACGCACTAGGCGCCCACATAATCAACGGAGTTAATGTATCGCAGCTCAGCAACTTTCCTAGCAGGGCAATCAATTCTATGACATAATTATGTTTATTTTAAGAGTGCTATTTCTACCAAATTTAAGTTATTCGAATAAAAGCACTCCGCCCTCCTCGGTGAATCCTTAGAAAATAGTGATTCGTATTTTCAACCGACGACAAAAAGAGGAGGTTATCAATTCGACGCGTATATATATATATATATATATTTTGTTTTTTAATGTATGATCAATGATTACTCGAAGACGGCTGAACCGATTTGGAAAATTCTTCTTTTGTTTGATAGGGTATACTTCGAAATTGGTACCATTTGTCACCAAGTCAGGATTTGATGATGGGATCCTGGAGAAATCGAGGGAACTCTTCAAATATTATAGGCACACCTATGGCGTTTTCGGTATTTCTTATAGTAACTTGTACAGTTGCTCTCAAAAAGTACCATTTGGGGAAGTGGAACTGATGATGAAGACCACAGATGGCCGCCGAAACTATTCAATAATAAGTATTTCGTGGATTGCGATTCGATTACTTGAATATGGATGTTAAGCACTTTATGCTCGTCACAATGCATATCGTGATGTATAGCTGATGGTGAAGTACCAGGAGAACTCCTCAAAAATTAACGGCCCAGCTTTTCCCAATGAAAAGCAATATTTTGTAAAATGTTATAAGTAGTTGACATTTAGGCTCTTGTAATTAGGTAAATTAAAAATCAACCAACTAAAAAGAGTGAAATAAAAACTTTTTACCAAAAAATTAAACCGACTCCCAAAAAACACTGCAAAGTGAAAAATAACTTTAATTTCGGAAGTTGGTGCCAAAAACGAAAATACAAAACTAAAGACACCGACTACCGAAATTAAAGTTATTTTACACTTTGCAGTGTTTTTTGGGAGTCGGTTTAATTTTTTGGTAAAAAGTTTTTAACATATTAATTTAAAACTGACTAAACTGTTAGGTTTGACTAATTTCTAGCAGTTCATCTCAACAGTTCGAATAACTATGTCCGTCACGGTTTTATCAACATCCTACATCGCTAACTTTGCCCAATCCTCTTAAAGTTCTTGCTCGCTATAGAGAGCGCACAAATTAAGACGCTTTTGCCAATATCACAGATGCTATACAAAATAATTTTCATCAAATATTGAATCGCTCAAAATTGTATTGTAATTTTTTCCAGTTACAATTTGGAATTAAGAACAATTGTATTTTACTTTATTCGGGAAAACAAACATTTACCCAATCAAAAACATATTCTACAATACACAATCACATAATTATAGTAAACAAGCGTCGTTGTACATTCATTAAATCTTACCAAATTATTGTAAAATAACACATAATTGGATACCAAAACGTTTACATGTAACAAGTTTACTTCATCTCAGAAGTCCAGCTTACAGCAAACACTGTCCTTCAATAAAACATTCAACATTTTTACTCTAAAAAAAAATGTTTGCAAAAATTGCTATTTTCCAATATAATTAGTAAAACATACTCCTCACCCGTTAAAGTTGGACGTGATCTTCTTGTATTGCATGTATTATGGATCTGCTTCGCTTCGCTATGTCCCCAAAGACTGTGCAGCACTGTTTGACTCGACTCAAGAGGAATAAAAACTAGGACAATCAGGTTCCATATACTTGCATGTAAAGGCTCTGTATTAAAGAAATATACATATCTACCTAGAAATTTAAATCTTAAAATTTTATTAAATACATTACTTGCGCTTTCATTTGCATGGAAATTTCGTACATTAACTCAGGATAGCCCCTGTGATATTCCAGGTTGTAAAATTGATGTGTGCCAAATTTCTTCTATATTCCTTAAGGCATTTGCGTGACTGAAAAATGAACATACAAACTTTCACATCTATGCTCTATACAAACATATAAATAAATTTCAAGTTTTTCTCGCGCACTATTTGAAAATATCTGTTTTCAAATTGCAGTAACTCATACTTATTTACACGATACTAAAAACTTTTTTGCAAAAAATAAAACCGACTTCCATATCAAAACACTACAAAGCCAAAAATAATTTTATTTTCGGTAGTCGGTGTTATTGGTTTTGTATTTTATTTTTTTTTCACACCGCCTTCCGAAATTAAAATTATTTTTAGCTTTGTAGTGTTTTGATATGGAAGTCGGTTTTATTTTTTGCAAAAAAGTTTTTATATTCGTGCTTTTTAGCGGGTCAGTGAATTTTCCAAATGGGTTCGTAAATGACGGAGTTATGCGCGAACAAAAAACGCAATGCAGAGTAAACGAAAAGATCATCAACGTAAATATGTTTTTTAGACTTTTGTTGATTTTTAAGAAACGGCTTATCCGATTTCGATAAAATTTTCATGGGACCATTTGGGAAGTATACCCTTTCTAACAAGATAAGAATTTTTCAAATCGGTTAGCAAGCGAGGGAGTTATACGCGGACAAACATAAAAAAAAATACAAACATCCGAATTAGGAACCTCCTCCTTTTTTAGAAGTCGGTTAAAAACACAAATAAACCTTTATTAAAGTATGCCTGTCTGTCAGCCTGACTATTTTCTCTATTTTAGTATTTTCCGGGCTAAACTCTAGAACAGCTCTACCGATTTTAGTAGGAGACGGGATCGGGATGTACGCGAGAAAAGTGTGGGTAAATATCAAGTCTCATACGAGCGATGTCGCGGTCACAACTGGTTTATAATGTTACTAGCTATTGCCTCCAACTTGGTTCGCGTCGGAGGTTTTTCCCCTGTAAATTCCGATACCGTGGGAAATTCCAAGAATCCTTTCTTAGTGCTCCCCTACACACCCCAAAGAACATACATGCCAAATTTCAGTTTCTTGCGCCCAGTAGTTTCGGCTGTGCGTTGTCTGTCAGTCAGTCAGTAACGGAAGCGTTTTATATATGTATATTGGTTGATGATTGGTCCTTTTGTGCATGATTGACTAGTAGAGAATACCAAAGGCATTAACCCCGCCGTAATACCTTTTGTGTTGCATAAAGTTTTAATAAATAAATTGTGATTACAAAATTTTCAGCAAAAAATAGAACCGACTAGATAGGCAAAAATAACTTTAACGAAATTAAAGTTATTTTTGCCTATCTAGTCGGTGTTTTGTGAAGGCGGTGTCAAAAAACACACCGCCTCCCGAAATTAAAGTTATTTTTGCCTTTGTAGTGTTTTTATATAGAAGTCGGTTCTATTTTTTGCTAAATATTTTTTGGCTTTGTAGTGTTTTAATATGGAAGTCGGTTCTATATTTTAGTAAAAAAAAAATTTCACGCTTATTAGTGGGTCGGTTTGTAATTTATCTAGTTACAAAAGCCATAAATAATTTCAACAACTTATCACCTTTTACAAAATATTGCTTTTCCCGATGCATAGCCGTTAATTTTTGAGGAGTTCTCCTGGTACTTGACCATCAGCTCTACATCACCATACTCGTATGTATTACGACGAGCATAAAGTTTTTAACATCCGTACTCAAGTAATCGAATAGCAATCCACGAAATACTTATTATTGAGTAGTATCAGTGGCCATCTGTGGTCTTTATCATCAGTTTGACTTCCCCAAATGGTACTTTTCGAAAGCAACTGCTCAAGGTACTATAAAAAATACCCAAAACGCTATAGATGTGCCTATAATATTTGAAGAGTTCCCTCGATTTCTCCAGGATCCCATCATCAGATCCTGATTTCGTAACATTGGGACCAACTAGAAAGTATACCCTTTCAAACGCAAAAAGAATTTTCCAAATCGGTCCAGCCGTCTCCGAGTTATGAGGTAACATACATAAAAAACAAAAAAAAAGTTCAAGACGAATTGTAAACCTCCTTTTTAGAAGTCGGTTAAAAATGAACAGGACCGATCGATGCGGCCAGCCTTGGCCTATATCAAACAGGGAACATCTGATAGCTGAAATATGAATGATTTTACGATAACATTAAATAATGCAAGTCTGTGAAATTTTTCTCAATCAAATAATGTGCTGAGAAAAAGTTATTTTTATAAATAGCCGTATTGTAATTTTTTTTATAGTCGATAGGCTTGCGTTTGATCATAATCTCACCTGATATTAAGCGATGATGTGGTCGAAGATGAAGCACGCTTGCCTAGAAGTAACCTATTCACTCTTGACTTAAAGACTCCCAGGTTATAACTATCAGGAAACACAGACTCCGGCAGGGAATTATGGGAATTATTAGGGAAGTATGGTTTAATCATGTGATAAGGTGAGACGAATAATACGCAATTAAAAAGGTACTGGCTATCCTAACGAAGAGAAGGGCAGATGAAGACTACCAGCCACGTGGTGGACAACCATTGCCAAAGAATTAGAATGAGCTCAGCTGAACACGCAGACAGCCGAGGACAGAGACCGTGTCACTTTTCTGGCGCCTTTAAACGAGAAGAGCCGGTCCCAAGCTAAGGAAGCAAGCAAGGAAGAAAAGGATGAAGGAACCACAAGCATAAGGGCGTATACTCCGCACAGTATTTTAATCAAACTCACAAGTCTTTATTTTGTAGAAAAACCATGTAGTTTTTTTTTATGTATTCTTCACAAAATAATTGACTTAAAGGATGCTTAAAGGCCATTTCCTATAAATTTCAAGATTAGTTTAAAATACAAATGGAATGGAAAAGATCTTTAGGAGAAAATGCCTTGTTGCATATGAATGCAACAAGGCATTTTCTCCCATACGTACCATTATTGTTCATAAAGTTGAAATAAATATTGGCACATGGATTTCATTTCGTAAAATTGATTTTATATTTTAATATCGATTCTTTGGCTAAAACTCACCATGTAGAACAAAGACGGATCCTGACCTACACAACTTTTAAATTTAAAATGGCTCGGCCATTTATCTTTAATGTATAAGAATCTATACAATAAAATCTAAACTATAAGTTTGTATTTAATTTCTTTCGAGAACTTTTTCATTAGAATTGATTTATTAATAAACAAATAGCTGACCGGAAATTGTCGAAAAACGGTTGAGTTGTCAATATGCTGCAATTAAACTTATTAATCAGTTTTTATTTCAAATTCTTTATTGTTTTATGTATTATTTTCTATATTAAAAATAGTAACAATATGTGGTGAACAATAATCGCATTTAATTATATAAAAAATCTGAAATAATATTTTAATTATTGAGAATAAAAACTCTATTCTATTTTTATACATGGCAAGCAAAGGCGATGTTGACTATTCTGCGAAATAAAAACTCGAACAAGTGTCAAAAGTGACACAAAGGGAATTGATTGACATTACAAACACAAACAGTTGTTGTAAAACAATAAAACATAGTGTATTACATTCTCTTTGAGTTGTTGTTGTCGGTGATATTGCGAAGTGCATGCGTTAACGTTTCCTTCTCTGTTTTTTGAAACTCTTTTGCTTTTCGAAGTGTTGAAGTACATCCATTATTGTGACCATGTCTAACCAACAACGTTGCACTAATTGTGGATTGAATGTTTTCCGAATGCGGAGGTATTTAGTAGAATGCGAAGAAGTTCGTTCATTGTTACAGCAGTGGACCTCTATTCTCGAAGTAAAGTACTTTTATTTAATTAGACAGAAGTAATTACGTTAGTGCTAAATGTTAGCGTGTACAAACATGTATAGTCAAATTGTAATAACCTCAAAATTCCATATTTGTATTTATGCAATATTTTTTTGTTAGCAGTTCTATACAATATTAAATGCTAAGAAACAGTTCTTAGTATTGAACTACACACAATAAAATTATTTTCATCACTGGCCGTGAGAATTTTATATCGATCCAAAGTTACTATTGATACTCTGCATTGCTCTTTGCGTCTGCCTATCGGGTCATCGACCCTTTCGTGCGCTTTGTGAACAAAAACAAAAGACTGTCTACTGTGTAGCTGAGGGTCATAAAAAGTTTAATTGGGTGCATTTACTACATCAAACAATTCCTTTTCCACCTCTGCATAATTCTTCGTTTTTTATCTGAAATATAAAGTGCAGTTTTATTTCTTTTTAAAACACATTTATTATCGTCTGGAGAAGAACAAAGAAAACCCTAGAAGGAAAAAACACTGTATTTTCTTAAAACTTTTAAACGTAAAGATAAGCTTTACAATAGTAACAAAATTTTCTTGACATGGGGATTTCCAAGAAATTCGCTGCCTGCGTTTGAACCCCGAGGCGGGTGTGTTGTGTATCTCCTTGTATTTGTACACTCTTTAAGATGTCGTAAGTACCCAAGTGTTTCCTTTATTGAATGTTTGTGTTCCTATTAAACGATAGGGAGATTAATTATGGAACAATAAGCGCTGCAATGCTAACTTGGCTAATTGAAACACGTATTGCATATATGTATCATTTCGACAATAAGTACATTTTGTTCGTTTTAGGTTTTACAATGGTTTGTCAAGATGTAAATTATAGGTTACCGGCAAATAACTTTGTCGAAAAGATTAGTTAGATAGTTTTGAACAACATATCGTCATTCTTACCTGATGATATGAGTTAATTTCACCTTTTATTAATGTAATTTTGTACGGAATTACAATTATTTCCACTGTTTATCCAATTCACAGAGTTTTGCAGTGTCTGTTAACCAGGACCACCTGAATGATGCAAGAAATTGCAAATTCAAACACACTAGCGTCATTATGGCGTCGCGTCGCTGTTATAGCGCATGCGCGCATCGTCCACATTACATTTAGGCGCGGAATTTTAAATTGTCTTGGCGCGGAATTTTTAAATTGTCTTGATTTTATCCGTTATCACTGACTTAATAGTAGTAACTTTGTTGGATTAATGTTCACTGCCCAAGATCTAGTTAAAATCATGTTTTACACACTAGAGTTATAACTTATAGTTAAGGTCACAGGGTCACACAAACAAAGTAAATAAAGTGAACTGTGTTCATTTTTTTTTTGTATATTTAATTTTAAAGACATCCTTACCATTCAGTAAGACAGTTGACAATTGTATATTTTAATCTAAAGTAGGTTCCCAACACACTCTCTTTAGCCATAGGTATATCAGATAAGTTTTGTTCATTAAGTTCAGTTTAGTCGGTTAGTTAAGGTTAATCAATCTACACTAAACTTTGTCTTATTTGATTTGTACTAAAAATTTTTTTTTGTATAACTATGGATATGTAAAGGTCTCATCTTATCTTCACCAAACTTTGATGAAGATCCCAGGGCATTTCCACCAACTTTGATGAATATCCCAGCGTCTCCACCATCTTTGTCGCGTCGGTTCTACTCATGACCTTCCGACAAGTAAGATTATGGTATCTGTATGACTCCCTACAAAAGGAGGCTAGCATTGCCTAGATTCTTTGACACAAATTGGAGAATGTAATAGTTATACTAATTATGAATAATCTGCTTCGCTTTGATTCTATGGGGAGAGTATCTGATAATAAAGAGATAAATGCATAGTAACGGGTCCCTTGTAGTTTTATTCTATTGTAATCTGTTTGTCAACTACTGGTCAACTGCTGGTCAACTGTTGGTCAACTGTTGGTCAACTGCTGGTCAACTGTCTCACCTGAATGATGTAGATGTCTTTGCTCAGCCACACAGAACTCATCACCTCCCTCCACGAATAGGTCACTCCTGTTGTGGAAAGAAAGTCCATGATTACACTGTTGGACTACTAAGTACCACCGAATGGTATGAAGGTACATAATTATATTATTAACATGAATTTTAGTACATCAATACGGACTCTATTAAATCACTATGAGTGCAATCACATACTTATTGCTTGGTGTATTATTATGTTTATCTCAACAGATATACAATGTGAACCTTAGTGAGCTTGTTCACTTAAACAATCTTGACAGGCTGTTGCCTCTTGCCCTATGGACGTAACTATCATGCTCCACGAACATGATTTACTTTAACAATCTTGACAGGCTGTTGCCTCTTGTCCTATGGACGTAACTATCATGCTCCACGAACATGATTTACTTTAACAATCTTGACAGGCTGTTGCCTCTTGTCCTATGGACGTAACTATCATGCTCCACGAACATGATTTACTGTCTACCCAAACATACTTGATACCTTGTGAGAAGATTGGCCAACCCACCACACACAGGTGAGCCCCTAAAGAGCTCTTAGGATTGTATGCTTACGATATTGGGAGTCGTGAGAATAGGGAGCACCCTTCGGTCACCCTATTGATATTGATATAGGTAGGTACTTGTATTTTATTACCCAAACCAAGGACTCTGTTGATTGCATTATATTAGATTGCACACATTATGATACAAACAATCGAAACTATCGGCACATTACGTCTATACGATGGAAATCATGTTTGCTCATCAGCTCATAAGAGTTTCGCGGCATCCACCATTTCCTATCGCTTTTAATTTACTCAATCCATAACTCAATACGCGAGTTCAATGCGGAATAATATTGGCTTATAATCTAGATACTTAGCTGTCGTGTTATTGCTGGCTGGCAGGCGAAGATCACACACATTGCAATTTTACACTTTGATTGAAACTTTAAGAACAGTATGTCGGTTGCAAAACGTGCCGGGCAAAAAGAGTGTTGCCACTTACCAAATTTGTTTGTGGTTGGTAACAAGTGTTGCTCTATACAATATTGTTGGGTTTATTTAATAATCGCGACCCTTCGCGACAACTAACAACTCGTAAGTAACAGCTGAAATCACTAGGTGACTAGTAATAGTAGTTTCAAATAAAATACTCCACAATTCATGACCTCACTCAGAATATACCTACACCACCTACTCAATTCCAACATGTTCTAATAAAACTTACGCCAGAATCGTATGTTACATAATTTTGTTCGAAGCCCGTCGTTATGCGTGTTACTCCGACATTCCGTATTCCTTCCAACGCCTGTGCGTACAATTTACGCAAAGTTCGCGTTTACGTAATGTTCCTTATACGACGCCAATTCTTATTTTTGGAATGGATGCAGCAATATTTTGATTATTATTGTACTTGTGTATTGGATTTAGAAGGTAAAACTATAGCACGTAGTGTGGTAAACTGTCTTCTACTATATATTTTTGTACTGTACGTTTATGTATTAGGTAGGTACCTAAACTGTTTCAATAAACCAACAGTTTGTTCTAAAAGCCAAACATAATTGATATATTTTTTAACCGACTTCTAAAAAAGGAGGAGGTTCTCAATTCGGATGTTTGTTTTTTTTTTATATTTGTCCGCGCAGAACTCCGTCGCTTGCCAACCGATTTGAAAAATTCTTATCTTGTTAGAAAGGGTATACTTCTTAAATGGTCCCATGAAAATTTTATCGAAATCGGGCAAGCTGTTTCTGAAAAATCAACAAAAGTCTAAAAAAATATTTACGTTGATGATCTTTTCGTTTACTCTGCATTGTGTTTTTTGTTCGCGCATAACTCCGTCATTTACGAACCGATTTGGAAAATTCACTGACCCACTAAAAATAACGAAAATAAAAACGTTTTTGCAAAAAATAAAACCGACTTCCATATCAAAACACTACAAAGCCAAAAATAATTTTAATTTCGGAAGGCGGTGTGAAAAAAAAAAGAAAATACAAAACCAATAACACCGACTACCGAAATTAAAATTATTTTTGGCTTTGTAGTGTTTTGATATGGAAGTCGGTTTTATTTTTTGCAAAAAAGATTTTTTTAGAAATAAGTTACAACAAAAGTCAAGACATTACTCAGCTTGCCTATAAAACGAAAGAAAAAAAGCAACGCACCAAATTATTCAAATCACAATTCCTGATTCTAAAATCACAAACGTCATGCATCCGGCAACACAGCTGTTGGAACTCAACCGAATGCTCTTCAAACAGACACACTGTGAAATTATTCTTATTCGTTCTAAAATATACGTTCGCATTTGAAACGAACTGAGGTCACAATGCCCGCAACCAAAACGTAGGAAGGAAAATTAAAAATATTTTTGGTGCCCACTAACGAGTCACGCTGTTTCTAGCTTATCTGCATTTCTGTACCGACAAAATTGGATTTACTTCTCAACGTGTTTTTTTCCAATCACCCCTTTTTTCGTACGCCCTGACAGATTTTTGTCACCTCTGAATTACGATTCGAGGTATTTCGGTCCTTGTGTTTCGTTGATTTTAGAGTTCTGACAATGTTGTTTTTGAGTGCAAAATTGAAAACTGAATTTGACGAATTGGGTTACGGTTTTATGCCCGGTGCCCCAGAGCGAAAGAGAAATTAATGTGTATATAGATTAAGTTAAATTAAATTAATAGATTAAATTAAATTAATAGATTAAATTAAATTAATAAATTAAATTAAATTAAATTAAATTACGTCATAATTTATGGGAAGCGCTCTAGGTTTAATAATAACAACTTCACTCGTTGGGTTAAATGGTTAAGCAAGAGTTGTTTGGGTCGGTTTGTGGATGGATGACCATCGTAACATTTTGAGATTCAACCGAGCTGTGGGTCCGGGCTATCATATGCAAATCTTCGATGGTAGTTACGAGCAGTCAGATGCCCGAAAATTTTACATTAGTCTTGCCAAAGGTATCGTGTTACTCAGTAACTGGGTTGTGAAATAAGCGGTAACTCCATGTAAAACACTGGTGCTCAGCTGTATCAGATTTGACTGGAAGCCGACCCTAAATTAGTTGGAAAGAGACTAAGCAGTATGATGGCATACGGTTTTATGGACATACAAATTCTACTTAGCTTTTTCTTCGGACGAATAGGAAACAAATTTATGATATTTATGACGTGTAATGTATACTTCCCGGAGTACTATCACATAACCGCTGAATTGTGAGGAAGCCCTTAGAGAACAGTAACAAGCGAGTTCCGACCCCAAAAGGCTCAAAAATATAGTTACCAGTGAGGTTAGCTATATTTACGGCGCTTGAGGTTTTCCGCTGCTACAGAGGTGCGCCAGTACAATACGTGCAGCTTGAAGGATTGGATGGCGCAAGAGTATTGACACACGTTGCGTCCCACACTAAAGGCCTTCCTATTTTCCAGGAAACCATGACATCCCGTCCGGTCGATTTTGTGAAATTATATTACTTAAATTTACATAGGCCGATTTTGTTAAAAACATGCTAAGCTATATCGTGACCGAAATAAATATAAACACATTAGAAATTAATCAGTATTTATTTTAAGTTTTTCTCACAAAGTGTAGATAGAATATACAGCTATATAAAAATATATTCTAATATAAGTTGTAGAATGGCGAAGCTAAAATATATACTGACTGGTGCCCATCATTATAGCGAGAGGAAGAACATCACGCAGTATCTTCAAGCAAGTCTCCCAAGTCCTATAAACACTACTTAAATATTCCACCCACCACACTATTAAACCATCGATTAGTTTCACGCATTTACAACAGTGTTCCAATCAAGATATTCCCTCGGGCCTCTGACAATAGGGAGCGATATTTGTGGTCATGCGTTGTGGTATACCGGCTCACAAATCAGACTCCATTGTTATACGCGTTAACCACTATTGCGTTACTGAAATTGGGTCTAGTTGAACGCTTATGTCCCTGAAGTTTAGTGTTATTCGGAGTATTGTTGTTAGCACAATGTGTGACTGAAAGGCGGACGTATTGTGTAGCAGAGTAGGCGAGAATGGGCCAAATAAAGCTTTCATTGCGGAATAATTCAATTTAAGTAACATTCAACAACACGGTCTCGCAAATCTTTGAAAAAGAATATAAAATGTTTTCAACCTCTGCTTTAGCTACTGAGTGTAATATAAGGATTGAAAATGCTGCAAGACTAGTAGAATATAAGTTAGTATATTTTAATCTAGAAGGCGAATTATCGACGCAGCTCTATAAACTACATGACTGAAGTGTAATTGGGTAGGCCATGTCTGCTGGGTGCCGTCAAAGATGTGGGGGTTCATAATAATATAAGTATCTATCTCAAGACTGGAGCTCTGACATGAAAAAATGGCGGGCGCCTTGGGTAGTGTGATAAAGCCCTAAAACGGATAATTGGAACATATGGAGTCTTTGCCTAGGCATAGCACAGTTAAGTTTAAACAAAAAAAGTATAGTACCAACAATTACCGAGGCACCACTTCAGAATTGCTGTATCTACATGCCTGATTATATATTTTATGTCATAATGAGAAAATATTTGCAAATTTGTACGGAATGAAGAAGGTATGAACGCAGATACAGTTGCGTGCAGCATCTTGTTGAAGATAAAATGACCATTGCTTTTTAAAACACATATGTTCTTGGACTAGTCGTTCACGAGTAAAGTTCAATTATATAAGATATTAGGATTTTGTGTGAACCATAATATGACTATGTTTGCTGAAGATTTCAGGAAAAAACATACCAACTTGAAGATTTAAATGCCTTTCCTGACCATATGCCCCAGACAGATATCTTCAAGATCGTATGTTTTTCCTCAAATCTAAAACAGTGTGCCCTGAACTAACAAAAATAGTTGGCCTCGCACATATATTTATATCAAATATTATTAAATCTTGTTTCCATTCAGCACAAACTATACTCAGAATAGCTGATTGTGGTCTATTCTTACTTTAAAAAATATTTTCATCAAATCCTATTTATTTTTAGCGCACCCCAATCAAACCTCGCAAGCCATGTTACGGATCGTCGCGTCGTGTAACATGACTGCTAATATTAAAGCCCTCCCCTTGGCTCCAACAATGGACTGCGATGGACTGATTAGAAGCCTGTAGTAGAAGTAATATCATAGCGCAGGCCCGCAAATCAGGAGCCATTGTTAGACGCGTTAACGTTATTATGTTACTGAAATTGGGTGTGCGCTTCGTAGGCGTACAGCGGTTCTAAGTATTGTTGTCTAGTTATAATAAACAAGCACTTCATTCGCGAATTCGTCCACGGAGAGTTAGAAATACTTTATAGCAATCACAAGTAATGCAGCTTACTACCAATGAAAAAAAATTAGAATTGGATCATAAGATCAACCTTAAAAACAAATTTTACCTATTTATATTATTAGTATAGATTAGCTGTGCTCCGCGGCTATTTTGAAAAAAAAAAAAAAAAAACAAAACTCATAAAAATCGGCTAAGCAGTTAAGATTTCTCATACAAACTTAAATCCCCCTTTTTAACCCTTTAGGGGCTGAATTAAAAAAAAAAGTAGCATTTGTTTGACTTGGGGTCTTCAATTATTTTATTATAATACTATCTATTAATTTAAATAATGGGTATTTTTTTACCCGGTAGCGACAGTTTGTGTTCGTAAAGGCCTAGCGATGAACCGCGGGTTCATTTTAATATCACAGAAGCAGCATTTTCCGTTACGTATTAACGTACGCTAATTCTTAAACGAGGAAAAGTCTTTGTATGTTATTCTTTGAATAAATAACAGCACGTCTTAAAGCGTATTATTGTGTCATAAATATACAGTAAAACCAACGTGATACCTTTGATACATCAGTAGTAATAAGAAGTAAAAGTATGATATATAAAATAAGTACCAGCGAAATGTAAAAAAGAATATACCAGACACAGGTCTATTTCAACAAAATAAAAATAAGTGCAAGTTACAAACAAAAACTCTAAATAAGAACAAGAAAAATTAAATGCAGAACAAGATAATCAGCTTATACCATAACCACTGCTTCCTCTCCAGGAGAGAAAATGGGCCGCAGACCACAAAATATTCCTAGTGTGGGTTATTGGATATCGCATGTCTTCGAATCCTCCGGTAATATAAAAGAAACAATAATACCAGTAGTTTTTTAGTATTTTAAAACTAAGACACCACAACACATCCGCCCAGTATTGGATGAAATGACTATGATACTCTATACGAAATATTTCTTGAGTTAATAACACAAGTTTTAAACTTGACAGAATGTTTCATATTTATTTACAGAAAAATAGCAAGTCCATACTAATATTGTTATTGCAAAAGTGTTTATAACTCAATCACGCTAAAATGGCTTAACTGATCTGGGTATGTTATTTGTAATAGAAAAAAAGGAAAGGCACATTAAAGCTTATTTGTTATACTGAAAAATAATCTCAATTCTAGACATTCAGCCAGATCAATTGCGTCCAACGCTAGTTTTCACTGGACCTGAACCTGGACCTGTATAGATAATAGTCTCGGATAACACATAAGCAAATAGTGTTCATCCTAGGATAAAGACTATTTGTTTATATGTTATGGTAATTTTGAGACGAATTAGCAGGAAACCGCTACTTTTACTATACATTTTATTACCATGTTATGTCATATGCCCCTAGTTTTTGTTAATTAATACTAGTTTTTGTTTTAAAATATAGTAATTAGTTGTATGTAGGTACGTAATTATACAGTTTTGTATTTGATATACTCGTATTGCTCGACTATTACTCATTACTTTATTATGCGTAGCAAGCGGTGATAATTTGTCTTTATTATATAACACAGTTAAATAAAACTTATCACCGATATATTATACCTACCACGTTTTTTTTTTTTTTTTAAATCATTATAGGCTCGCATTTGACCACCATCTCACCTGATGGTAAGTGATGATGTGGTCGAAGATAGAGCACGCTTACCTAAAAGTAACCTATTCACTCTTGACTTAAAGACACCTAGGTTATAGCTATCGGGAAACACAGACTCTGGCAGGGAATTCCACTCCTTAGCCGTACACACAATGAAGGTATCCCCAAAACGTTTAGTGCGTATAGGTGGGATGTCCACCATCTAACGATGGCGCATCGCCGTTTGTCTTGTAGTCCGATGATGGAACGGGCTTGACGGAATTAGATTGTGTAATTCCATCGCACACTCCCCGAAATGTGACCGATAGAAAACCGATAGACTAGCAACTCGTCGTCGATGGTCAAGGCTCAATTGTCAAAAAATAATGGTTTTGTTTTGTTAGTAGGAATCTGTATCCCTCCTGGCCGATTTCGGCCATGTCGGATGATCACAGCGGAGGTTAGTTATCTGCGCAGGAGTTATTATAGTGCACACTCACAATCTAATGAGACGACAATTCAACGCAACCGGAGAGAGGTCAGGCACACGACGAACTGCTTAACGTGTTTTTCGAAGCGGTTTTGTTATAAGA
Organism: Tholera decimalis; assembly: GCA_943138885.2. NCBI lineage: Eukaryota > Metazoa > Arthropoda > Insecta > Lepidoptera > Noctuidae > Tholera > Tholera decimalis. The sequence continues at coordinate 37,474,283 of OW964554.2, read as the reverse complement.
CTGGCTCCCGATCTGGGCAAAGTGGGAGGGTGTGTAGACTTTTACTGACTAAAACCCAACCGTCTTCCATCATTTTCCCTATGAGGCCATTGCCTGCTGGGATTGCAGGAATGTTGTAACGAAATACTGTGGCCCCGGAACGCAAGGGCAGCTGAAGCGACAGGGTGGGATTTTAGTCAGTAGAAGTCCGACACTCCCTTCCGGTCCACCCAGAGCGGGAGAAGTAATTTGATGTTTTTCGCTACCTACAGCTCAGCAGGAGCGCTTGGAACTAAAATAGTTCCTTTGTTTTACTACGAAACTCAAAACGACTATCAAAAGTTCAAAAAAAGCCTTTAACAAACTTTATCAAGATGAAGATCAAAAGAATGGATACAATCACGAAATAAATGAATAAGGTTGGAACGGTAATATGGGCGTTGCGAGCGCGCCACATTTATGATTCGAAAATCATAGCTTGACCGATTAATTCATTCACCGCGCTCAGTTCGCTTCGGACTACTTCGAAACACAGAGCTCTGCTTTAAAATGCCGTGTTTTGCAATTATAACCTGTAAAATAAAAAGTCAGACAGCAAGTATAGAGCGAGGAGGTATATCTTTTTATCGGTAAGTCGAAAATAACATTTAATTACAGTTTTATTTGTAAAAGACATGAAAATATTCTGATCACTATGAAATTCCAAACATTAACAACATTATTGCAACAAGTTACAAAAAATATACATTGCCCGCTGTGTACTTGCTTAATCAACGAAATGACCAAGTCCGCTTACAATGTACTGCATGCGTCGCGTCCTCAACACTTCAACTATTGACGTTACGTCATTTGCCCTGATTGGCCGTGATGCACGGCGCATGTTTATCGACAGTGAGTTACAATCAGTAGCAAGCTCTCGATTTAAGTGTGTAATTTATTTGTGTGCGTAATTCGCATACGTAACGGGCTTTGATTATACATATGTCTAGATAAAGAGTTCGAGCGTCAAAACGCCAAAAAAAATATCAGCCAACTGTTGGCTCATAAGCTCGTTCCGCCCGCTCAGTGGTGTCACTGTCATTGTACGGTAAACACGCGTTCAGTGACACATAAAAATGACGATTTGCGCTATAAAAGTGTGCAGGAATTACAAAGGACGATTGAAAACAACTAAAAAAGTTACCTATCATCGGTAAGTAAACTTTAAATAACTATATTGTAAAGAAACAATTAAATTAATAAAGTGCAAAGATGTAATGCCATTTGACAGCCATGTATACGGGGTTGCCTGTTAACTGAATGTAAAATTTCACATTTGAGCGAATCATGATCCAAAAAGTACATTTCGAGATTTTAAGCCACCATTTAATTGCAGTGCTGGATAATATACTTATATTATATAATACATAATAAAATTTGTTGTGCGGACATTGTTTATTTTATTTAAGTATTTGATATGGGTGTCAATTTCGGGGGTCCTTGCGTGCTGATAACGAAAGTAGTATGAATGTATTCTACGTATAATAGATAAAGTATTAAACACTAACCAATAAAATTGTAGTTGACCTATTAAAATTTTAAAAACTGTGACAGCCAGTGTTGTGTAAACTTGTAATTTAATACATTTTTTACAGAATACCTAAAGATCCTACTGTAAGAAGTAGGTGGATAGACATAATAAGAAAAAGCCGCTGAGAGGATCTCTGGGAACCAACTAAAACAACAGTTATTTGCTCTGATCATTTGCGTGCCAAAGACCTGTATTTTGTCACGTCTAAATGAAAACTGTTTAAAAAACAAATTCAAAGAGAAGGTCACTAAGCTTCCTGCTGTACATAGCTTAGAACAAATGTTTGTTTCCAATCCAATCTAAATATTAATCATCCAAGAGTAAGAATGATTCTTCAGTTTAATGACTTATTAAAATTTATTTAAAAAAAAGCCTTTTATTTCTTGCATGCACTTTACATTTACTTTTTGGTTGTTAGCTTATGTTATATTTCTTATTCTAGTGTATAGCAAGAACCCCGTCATCACAGGTGAAAGCCTCCTCCAAAGTTAGCCAATTGTTTCGGTCTTGAGCTACTTCTAACCAGTGTGGACCGTCGACGTTTTAAGAGTAAGAATGGTTCTTCAGTTTAATGACTTGTTAAAATATATAAGGTCTATCTATTAATACACGAAATCTTTTAAGGGGACATTGTACTCACCATTATGGACAACTTCTTGAGGGACCAAACCTAAAATCACGAAAAAAAATTTTTAGATTCAGTGTTGGTCCCATAGTAAAAGTTGTTCATAATGATGAGTACAGTGACCGCTTAAGAGATTTAGTGCATGAATATATAGATCTTATATAATATAATAATAATTTGGTTATTAAATAATTCTTAACTAGACTATTAAGAATAAATAACCTTCAATAGCAATATATATTCATTACAAATAATTTTACCTTGTAATTCATATGCACAAACTCCTAATAATTATAGATATTTAAATATCTCAAAAGCAAAATATATTTTTTTCCCTCCTTTAATGGGAAATATCCAAGGGCTGGTGTCACTCAGTACGCCCCACCAGTGACGCGCGCTCATGTTAAACAGTAGAAGCTGCGCTTACTTGTGTGCGTAACACGCACACAAGCGCTTCAAATCTGGCCTGTTGTTTTTGTTGCGATTGCAGCGCAACGCTCTATCTAGACATGTGTATTATCAAAGGTAACGGGCCTCTTCCTTGTAGTGGAGCTAAAGAGTGGGAGACAAGCGGCGACACGTGTTCTCATACAAATCAGGAACTATTTCCTTTCTAATCTCTTTTATCTGTTCTGTGGCTACAATCAATACTTTTCACTTTTAACTGATTACTCTCTGAAAGCAGACAGGCTAAGTAACACAGACGTACTTACTCTACAGCTGTGTAAAGATACTTGTTTGTGTTTCTATAAGTACACACAAACAATTTTCTTTCTATACGTACAGGTTACTTACAACTACTTTTAAACTTTGTTTAGATAGTTGAGAAGTAAGTAACTTCAATACATCATTTTATCTGTCAAGTTTTCAAACATAATAATCAGCTGAAATTTTCTGGCCAATCTTCAGTCTTGAAATATAATAATTGTTTGAGTGATACATTGTTTGAACTGAAATTTGAGAAAGTTGAAGTTAAAATATTATTTTGCAAACTGCTTATAAATAAATTACTTTACACGTCATTTTCTTTCACAAATTTAAACTTGATGAGAACTGTATTTCCTAGCGGACTAACCTGGGAAGAAAGACCAAAGTAAACTCTGAGGTAAACGTATTTTTTGAAGACCAGACTGTCAAAGTAAATATGTTAAGTTTTATAGATAACTAGCGACCTGGCCCGGCTTCACTCGGATAATAAAGTTTATATTTGCTTATACAATGATTTTGCTTAATCAACTTCTTTTCCGGTAATTTGCCACACTCATATATCGGCGATAAATCATGAGATATTCATTTTATTGACATAGTATAAAAAACAATTTTGATATACATTAAATCCTCAACATATCTGATGTATTTAATTGGATAAGGAAAAATACTATACTGTTAAAAAAGGATTCGTAAATAACCCATCATTTTAATGAAATTTGTAAAAGAAAAAAGAAATGGTTATTGTGGGTTATTCTTGGGATATAGACATATGCCATCGCGGACTTTTTTGTAGATCTATAAAAGAGAAACAATCCCGCCATATATTGTATTTTTATAACTCAAAAGGTTTTGGCAGAGTTTTCGATTAAAACTCCTGAAAGGCTTAATTCTTTTCGACATGTTGAAGTAATAGCGTCGTATTTCATTCAATCTATACAAAACCTTAACTTACTATACACTAAAACCTTCCCCAGGAATCACTTTATCTATTAAAAAAACCCGCATCAAGATCCGTTGCGGAGTTTTTAAGATCTAAGAATACATAGGGACAGACAGACAGGGAAGTAACTTTGTTTTATACTGTGTCGTTTTATTCTGACGTGCATATTGTGCTTAGTAACCATAAGTAATCGAATCGAAACCCATGAATTACTTGTTATTGAGTAGTTCCGGTGGCCATCTGTGGTCTTCATCATCAGGTCCACTTCACAAATGATGCTTTTCGAATGCAACTACACAAGTTATTATAAAAAATAATCAAATCACTATAGGTGTGCCTATAATATTTGAAGAGTTCCCTTGATTTCTCCAGGATCCCATCATCAGATCCTGAGTTGGTGACAATGGGACCAATTTCGAAGTATACCCTTTCAAACAAAATAAGAATGTTCCAAATCAGTTCAGCCATCTTTGAGTAATTGGTGATCATACATAAAAAAATAAAAAATATATATACGCGTCGAATTGATAACCTCCTCCGTTTTTTTCGTCGGTTGAAAAAGAATTTTCCAAATCGGTTCAGTCGTCTTCGAGTAATTGCTTAACATACATACATACATAAAAAAATATATACGCGACGAATAGAGAACCTCCTCCGTTTTGCAAGTCGGTTAAAAACTACGTGAGATATAAGTGAGATTTAGATCGTCGATAGCAAGAAGCCTAAAATTTTATTTATTAAAGCGTCTAACTTAATACGGTCTATATTGATGGCATTAAACTGTTTTGACAGACGTTTTTACTTTTTTTTTAACTCATATATTGCTGTTTTTTATAAACAAAACAATTTCGAATTCAATAGCTCGTGGCTTAATGTAACAGCCGTTCGGTTTGATGTCACGTTTAATTGTTGATCCCAGCTGACATTAGCTTTAATAAGGTAAGGTTAGGTTATTTAGGTTCAGAGAAGTCGGAAAATCAGAAATCTGACAAGACTGATGCCATGGGGTTTCGTGTTACCTAGTTTCTGGTTTGAATATGTCCAATAAAAAGTTACTTTTGACGATTCAATTGCATCTGTTTTTTTCCGGTGGAAAAATCATCCATTGACTCCTTCCGCCGTGGATGGAGCGAGAAGGAGTGTCAGACTTCTATTGACTAAAAACCCAACTTTTTTTCGGCTATTTCCCTACATTTCAGGTTCAAGGTATCTCGTTAGAACATTCCAGTAAAAAAGTTAGGCAGATGATGGATAAGCTTGAATTTTTCATTAATTTCAAAACGACTACCAGTTTGACCCAAATTGTAGATTGACGATATTGATGCATAAAAATCAGTTGGTTGTACCACATATATTACTTTTGATTTTTCATGCATATTAAATGGTAGAGATTACAGTTGTAGATGTCTATATGTCGCCATTTCCGTGACTGATACAAAGAAATTTGGATTAGTTATTATTTGATTATGAGCTCCCCAATAAACTAATTAAAATATTTTTTAATCAAAAATTCTTTCTACACTTCCATATTACTTTGTCTGTCATTCAGTGTTTCTCAATATACTAGAACAGTAATTATTAAATATAGAACAGACAAATTTCATCTTAAAATCCTATCACTTTTATATTTCAACAAATATTTTCTCTACAACATTAATGGGAAAATCGCAGCAAAATGTATTTGTCGTTAAAAATTCATAAGCTCTTGAATATTCTATGAATATTGCATCGCCATTTCATGCAGCAATAAAATTTATTTGATATGACAAGTAGATTCGTTGAGGTGTACATTTATTCATGCATTATTATACTACAAAAATTTCGACATGGTAAACATAGAAACGTACCAAGAAATTAGTGATGACAGACAAGCATCTTCGGGCAAATAAGTTTTATTAAGATTGGAACAAATTTAATTGGACTCCTAAACGTAATCAGAACGTGCTGTAAAATTAACATTAATAATCATGAAGTATGATCGACGAACCTAATGCGATTAGGATTGATCGGGACAGTTTAATAAAATATAATATAATATTTAATTTGATGGGAAATAAATGAACGGGTTTATTTGTTAAAACAGGATAGGGCTGTGTTTAAGCACTGACTAAGAATAACAATATAATCTAAATTTTATCATACATAATATAAATTATATTTAAAAATATGAATATCTTTTTTATAAAAAAATAGAGAAATGTCCATTAGTTTCAGTTAAACTGGAAAACGGCTGGACGAGTTTAATAATTTTTTTTTGTATTAAGTTCTAGTACTGGGAAAGTTTAAAAGGCCAGAAAGACCGCGTTTAATGGGTCAACTAGTTTAAAAGAAAATATATCTTTACCGATATTATAATAGGGAAATATTTGTATTTTTGAATGTTTGTAACAAATACACTCAAAAACTACTGGACGGATTTCAATAATTCTTTCACCATTAGATGACTATGTTATCAGTGTGTGACATAGGCTAGGTTAATTATTACAAAAAAAAAACACTCTAGTGAAGCCGCGGGAAGAAGCTAGTAGGATACAAAACTAGAAGTAGTATCAAGATCAGGCTCCAAGCTGCCGGTGGTCACGACTACGGAGCAAGAAATCTGCTAATACGAGCCATGTTCCAAAATTCCGAGAATCAAGTTTTTGATTGGCAAAAGGGGCTCTCTTTTGCCAATCAAAAATTTGAGTCTTTAGTTCAAGGCAATTATTCTAGGCTGGTGGCTAGTAAGCTAAAGATTGACTTGACTTTCAGTTTAATGATTCCTGTTACCTGCATTAGTGTCATCTATAACAATTGATAAATTTCGTTGCTGTGAGGTAGTCGATACTATAGTACCTAGTGTGTGTATAGTAGCATATTTATAAGTGTAAATGCGAAGCAATCAAAATCATAATACATTTTACACTGCTAGATCTAAACTGTGACTGACGTGTTATTGATAATTTGTATGAGTGTGTGAAACTTGATAATAAATGAGCTGAATTGAATTAAACTGAGTCAAGACATAACCGTGGCTGATGCTATTTACTAACTGTATTTATATTTGAATTAATAAAGTAAAATTAATTAAAAAATTATTCACTAAAGGGTATTTTAATAAAAGCAATTTATTTTCTTGCCATAGCACAAAAATGCGTATACTGCGCTGGGCAGGAAGAGTTTCACTCAAAGACAAGTGCGCAATGAATACGTAAGGGATAGTTTCAAAGTAGCACTTATTGCGGAGAAGCTGATTGGATTATTAAGCTGGTATGGGCATGTAATGCGGAGGTCTCAGGATCATGTAGTGAAAGAGTGCCTTTCATACGCAAAAGATAGGAAGAGGTACGCCGGAAACTGCGTGGTTGTCAAACGTCCAGAAAGACATGAAAAGTTGCGGCCTATCTGATGACGAGGCATATCAGCGGAGCAAATAGCGCCTTATGATTAAGGAATCCGACCCCGTGTAACCGGATAAGGCGAGGCAAAAAAAAGAAGAATTACAGAATATATATCACGCAGACACAAGGCAGTTTAGAGCGGTGGCATAGACGGGGCATGGAATGGTGTTTGCCTCCATGGCATATGAGTTGATTTCACTTCCAAGGCGCGTCTATAGATGTTTCACATAAAAAATATTTACATTAATAGGCAGGAACCACAGAGTAACAAATATGAACTTCATAGCTTAAAACCAATAATCACTGGATTAAAACCACCACAAATATTCCCGGAGAGCTATAGCTGCGGTGTCTGCAACGAATGGCAATTTATTGTCTATAAAACTTTTACACGCGCAGGTATGTTTGACAAACTGTTATATGACTGACTGTGTTACCACTTTTTATTTTATGACTGCGTTACTTATATTACTGATGTTTATTTGCTGTAAGTTTGATGTTGCGCGTAAAAGAGCTTTCTACATAATCAATGCTGCAGTAGTACCGAATTGTTCTCTAGTTTTATTTATTTCTTTACAGTTCATGCGCATAGGTAAAAAGGCGGACTTAATACCGTAGACATTCTCTAACACTCAACCATGAGTGGTAAAGTGATAATATATTTTTATTAATTAACAAAAAAGCTAGTACTATAGAATATAAATCTATTGAGAAGAATATTGGAAGAACGTAGATTCCTTTCATGTCAAGAACCAAGAAATTGAATAAAAATATTTTTATTGTAAGTTAGAAGTTTTTCCTTAACAGTATGACCCCGTAATCTCGATTGGTACTTTTTTACTGTACACATAAGTGTATATATTTCCAAATAATCTGAAGACTTTCGAGGGTCGTGGATCTAATTATGCCTAATTCGTAGCAAATTGACCACACAACATACGTAGGTACGTTGGCTTAGGAAAGTTGGTGTAACATTACTGCTTATTACTCAAATTCAAATCGGAAGGAAACATAAGATATTTCTTTTTTATATTCCTGATTTAGGGTTATGAGTTTTCTGGCCCAATTTATTATGCCGATATACCAGAAAAACACAAAAACGTTAATCAAATACATACAATTAGCAAACGAAGATAGAATTGTTTTTGCGTCCATATTTTTGATGCCGTGCCATATATTTTCACTCCCGGGATGAATTTTGTTGGTTTTAATGTCCATAATCATTTTAATACACTTTTTATTCGCAAGGTCTTCGAATAAAATTCTTTATCTGACAAAAATGTGTACTTTAATTACTTTAGAATAGAGTCCATAATGAAATCTAAACGACTTTGCGAATATTTTTAATCTAAAAGCGTATAAATTGAGTGGAGCATTTTTTAGTCCATTGTTATTCGGAGTTTTTAAATTGCGTGGGTTTTTTTATTTCTACTGTAATTCTGATGGCTTGGAATAAAATATTACTTATCCACGAATTTTTATTACAAACTAGATGGCCGACTAAACTTTGTACCATCTAAAATATATTTAATTGAAACAACTTTTTATTTCCGCCACCATGGTAAATGAACGCGAAAAAAAAAACTAAATAGTCAGATCTTTTTCGAGTTTTTGCAAAACTACATATTTTTAAATGTATAAGATTTTGCAGTTGATTTTTCTTTCAAATATTTGGTGATGTCTGGATGATAAGTAAATTTTTTGCTTCGCTTCACCTTTTACATTATAAATACTGTATTTTATTATGTATATATTTCAGAAGTGGGTGGTACGGGTACATAATCCCTTAACCTTCTAGTGGACGCGCGGTGTCCAATCGACCGCAATCGATACATTTTCATTCATTTTGTACGGATTTTTAGTCACTTTTAATAGTTAGTAGCTTTTAATTAGTTTACTACGTTTTGAAAACGACTGCATTCCCTCGTTTTTCACGGTTTCAGAGTGGAACAGATTGCTGATCATTCTACATCGTCGAAGAACTACACGCACCCAAATGTAGTGAGAAGAACGCTTCTACAGTTAACAAGGCCTAAATTGATACTTAATCCTTTGTTTGATGCCAATTATTCAATCTAATAATTATTTTTATAATTGTTAACTCAGATCCTAATAAAATGAAATACATTACTTGTTTTATTTTTGAATAAAATACATTGTTTCCTGGCTCCAAAATAGATAACATTAGAATATATATAAAACAAAACGATAAACGACTATTTACTGGTGGCTTAAAACGCTAAAATACTGTAATGTACTGTGTAATGTTTCTATGGCACGGAGGAATCTTTGCCAACGAAAAAGGATAGGAAAAAAGATATAGACAAAATCATTGTAAAAAGAATACAACAAATCGCGTACGAGTATGTGACGATTCTACGTATACGGCTTCTTGCAAATGTGTTTACCTGTCATTTACGTATTTAGACGAATCATAAATGCACGGTAATTAATCCACTCTCTAAGCATAAAACAGAACTAACTACTGACTAACGACAATTTGCAGAAAAATCCAGCTTCTCTATTCAATTCTAATTAAATCTGGTATAAATGGAAAAGTGGGTCGCCTGCGTGCGTTCCGGTCATCTGCGGAATGGACTAGATTACTCGAGCTTCGTACTAAGCTAGCTGCTAACAGTGGCTCCATCTGACTGAAAGTTGGGAGTCATTCCATAGATTTTACTCCAGGGATAAATACACCCCTTGCCGGGTCCGGTTCCGGGAATGTTCTAACGAGATACCGCAGCCGCGGAACTTAAGGGTAGCTGAAGGAACAGGGTAAGTTTTAGTCAGTAGAAATCTAACACTCTCTTCCGCTCCACCCAGAGCGGGAAAAGTCATTCGATAATTTTCCCACCCGGAAAAAAAAGGGATAAACACACCCTGATCCAAATCTAAGACATGGTCTACTCGTATCATTAGAACTTGATACTTATTATGTGTATTTACAACAACAGTTCATCCGGTATCATGGCGCTTGCAACAGGAACTGTTCTTTGGTACATATACCATTTTAAGTTACTGTTAGTGGCCATTTCAGTTTATGAACTTATATAGTCTACTGATTTGCCGAGTATGACCCAAATCCGTAAAAAAGTAACTATTAGATAGATAGACTGACACATATAAAGAATTAGTTTCGTTTTATATTATAAAGTAGGTACAAGTTTTTATTATTCATGAAAGTATGCATGACGTCAACGCTCGTGAATGTAGCAATTTACTAATTGTATTGGTTCTCGCATTTCTGAGTCGGGAAGGATATTTTTGTGGGTGAGCATAAGCATAGAAGCTGCGCTTTAAACAACAATCATAATTATTGCCACTTGTGGGACGTAGTCTGTAGGTCATATAAGAAAGCGGGTATTGGCAGTAATTCACCACGCGGGCACAATGTGCATTTGTAAGCGTCGACAATGTTTGTGGGTTACTTATGAAGTTTATTTATTTATTTTTAAACGACTTTTTTATTTTTGTTCTTATTCCGGGTGGGAAAATCATCGAATGTCTTGACCGTCAGACTTCTACTGACTACAAACGCGTTCGATTGTTGCTTTCCAAGGCTGCGGTATCTCGTTAGAACATTCCCGAAACCCCGGATTTTTAACGACTAGAAGTTGCTCGTGTATCATGGTGGCATTAGCAAATATTCAAATTCATTTGCACAAATGAATGAATGAATGTTTGTACACTTGTTGGTACAAAAATTCATTCTGGAGCAAATGTCGAACTCGCGATACACAGCTCAGTATCCTATTGCTCAACCACGCCGCTACTTAAGACATGCTGGTTTCCTGAAGTACTTGGTGTCCTGAAATATAGGCCATGAGCCTAGCTTAGGCATCAATCTCCCACAATTTGCACATTATTGATGTACAAATGTGTAATACCATTGTATTGTGGTGAGAAAATATACTATTAATTTTCTTACTCAAAAATAAATTCACTTGCCTGACTTCGATCCCATGATCTCTGACTAAACCGAGGTCGTGATCACTGGACTACATACTGTAATTTAGGTTCTACCTAACAAAACCAAAAGCGTAGTAAGAAGTTTTTACTAAAAGCCAATGCAACGTGGCTTTTGTGACGTCAAAATAATATATTGCAAGATGAACCGCATCAACTGTGAAATCGTAAGAAGAATGATAATATTTTTGGATTTGGATGATGCAATAGGGCATATAATCCGTTGTTGTGCTCGTCAGTTTTCTTCCGTTTATGCTATGCAACGAAATATCCACTCAAAACTGACTCTTAATAACGGACACAGTTTTACCTCTCAGAATTTTGTATTTTTGTACTAATATCCAAAGTATTTAACACGGTGTAAATTAATTTAAAAGACGTCAAAGCTTAGCGAGGCTTATATAAATTATCACGCTGTATCTATGAACACGAAACAATTTTATTGTATGAACTTTATGATCACGTATTTTCAAAGACTGCAGAGCTCAAGAGTAACTGGTTTTTTATCTGAACGGAATCGTTGACCTACTAAACGATAAACTTTTAACAATTTCAATTTACCAAAATATTATTGTTCTTCGAACTGTGAAATTGTTAGTATAATTTTTTGGACTTCATTAATTTCGTCAAGCTAAATGTTTAAGTAAATGTTTTTAAGGGTTATTTTATTAAATTGTTGGCCAAACGTTTAGGACTGATATTTTCTATAGGACCAACTATTTGGGGCTTGTAAATAGGAGCTAGTTTTGTAGAACACATGAGAAAGTTTGGCTGTACCTCAGTGACGCTAGAATAAGCCACCGAGAGACCAACGGGCCAAGTTAGTAGCGGAATATGGTGCACGTGTGTGGAGTTAAAATATGTGCTAAGCATCAAGATTTGGAGTAGTTGAAATTTAACCATTCAGTTACTAAACAACAATGCTGCGAATAATATTGCTGAGTGACAACATAAATATTTAATGATACCTCATGTAAAATTACCAAATTAATATGAATATTGTTTTATATAATTTAATTATCATTTACCATTTTTTAATTTGTTAGAAACATTTTTTGTGTGTATATTTTTGAGCCAATAAAAGTAATTTTGTTTTCTTTTCGCCTTTTTGCTCTAAAAAGGGGACAGCGGCTTAGTGGTTACCGGCCCAACTTACGAGTTGCAGGTCCTGGGCTTAAATTCAGCCAGGCATAGATAGATAGATAGAATATACTTTATTGTACACCAATAATTGAATCACACTTAAATAACAATATTGTAAAAAATTGGTTACAATGGCGGTCTTCTCGCTGAGAGCGATATCTTCCAGACAACCTTTGGAAGGACTTTATGAGCTTTAATTAAATTGAGCTTTGTGTAAAGTATATCATCACCCCTGATCTCAAATCTTTACAAGAAAACATTGGGAATAAACCGGTATGTCCTAGGAGCAAAAGTTCAAAGACATGTTGAAAGACATGACAACGCACACGTAAATATGTGACGCTGACGTTTTTCAATAATGTGCCGCCGGAGTTGGTATCGCATACCAAAAAATTGGCCAAGTGCGAGTCAGACTCGCCCATGAAGGGTTCCGTAGTAACTACGCCAAATAACTTTGTTTTTCATAGTGTTGTATGAATTACAAAGTTATATTTGCGGTTTTAGAAAATATGCTGTATCTCAAAAACTGCTGACCCGATCTCGTTTGAACTAATTTTGGTTGAAATTTTAGATTAAGATCTACAGGACATATATTTTTTTTCACTACTTTATTATAGAAGTTAGAGGGGGGACACATTTTACCACTTTGAAAGCATATATCTTTTAAACGATAAATTTTATGAAAAAGTGGTTTTAGAAACCTCAATGTAATTTTTAAAGAGTGTATATAGATACCACGCACGCATAGGTATCATGAAAAAAATATATATTTTCGGTTTCAGTTCCATGTATGGGGAGTCCCCCTTTATTTTAAATATTTTTTAATTTTTTTCTTAAAATGGGAAGTGGTTCACAGAATACATCTACCTACCAAGTTTCACATGTATAATCCTAATAGTTCGGAATAAAATGGCTGTGACATATGGATGGACGGACAGACAGACAGACATGACGAAACTATAAGGGTTCCGTTTTTTTGCCATTCGGCTACGGAACCCTAAAAACGTCATAAGAACATTTTAATAAAGCACTTATCAATGTGCCCATAGGAATAAGCAGTTTAGAGATAACTTGTACATAATATAGAATATAATAATCTTTCTTTATTTTTTTTTATTTTTTTTTATTTTTTTGGAATATACAATACTTTATTTATTTTAATTATTCATTTTTATTTACAACAAATATACAAAATTAAGTACTAAAATACAAACTACAATAAAGCATCAAAAAATTCATCCTCAACGCTGTCGGCTGGCAACGTACCTAAGATACTGGCGGCATTGCCTCGTTGTATGGCAATGCTTAGCCGTTGACCAAAGAAATAGCCAGCCCTTGGGTCGCGGGAAGCGTCAACGAGCCTTTTCGATATTTCTTTAAAAAGGCTGTGAGCACACGGGCCCCATGGTCCGAAAGTTTCGACCCCAAACGGCTCGAAAATATAGTTATCACCGAGATGACTATATTTACGCCGCTTGAGGTTTTCCGCAGCCGCAGCGGGAGCGCCAGCACAACATGATGAACTGGGAAGATGGGATGGCGCGACAGTATCGACACAAGTTGCGTCCCACACTAAAGGCCTACCCATCTTCCAAGGAAACAATGACATGCCGTCTGGTCTCTTGCCATCGTCACGCGCCAGTCCAATGGGTTCCAATACGGCTGGAACGCCGACGGTGACAAGGGCTCGTCGGATAATGTCATTTAAGTTGGCATGTCGTGCAAAACGACCCGCACTACGGCTGCAAGAGAGACCATGGTGCCCGAGGCTGTTGACCGCTTCCCCACAATTACAGCGATGAGGGGAACAACAAGGGGCTCCTAGGCGTAGTGAAACAGCGATGCGGAAAGTGGTGTCGTCGAACAAAGTGCCAAGATTTGAGGACGGTAGAGCATGTAACCAAAGACCTGATTCCCACTTTCCGACAGCCAGCAGACGAGCACACTCAGCAGAAGTAGCAGACGTGGTTAGTAAATTATTCAGAACTACTCTGCAGAGCGGCTCGTCCCACCGCCTCTGGGAAGATGGTATAACAGGTAGGTCAGAATTCGGACAAGCGAGATTCCAGGCATCAATAGCCTCAGTGAAGCACGGCACATTGAAATCAATCAGTGTGGAAGCCAGGATATTCCTGATTAATTTCTCAGTGCTGTGGACCGAGGAAATGAAAGCCGGTAAACTAATACTAGAAATTTTGCGGATTCCGAGCCCTCCCATGCGGATGGGAAGAGAGGCTTGGGCCCAAGCTCGGTCATCCAAAGCCACATTCAGAATTAAGGACAAAGTTCGTCTGATAATTTGATCCATTTGAACTAAAAGTTGATGGTGCTTCCACAAATGGGAAGCACGAAGAGAGTATGTTAATTTAGGGCCGAAACAGCAGAAACGAATTATAGTGATGGCCGAGTGCATATTGATTTGGAGCAATCTTTCTGAAACGTCATTGAATTTATTAATTTGTTCTGCAATAAAGTCGGGAAAGGAAGTATCAAAGATTGGAGAACCAAGGAGACGGAGAGAACTTTTCTCAATAATTTGAATTCCAGGAGCTATTTCGTTAAATTTAGAGAGAGTCAGTAGTCTGTCAGTGTTATCTGTTAAAAATAATTCACATTTTGAAAGGTTGAGGTCAAGGCCAATAGAATGTAGTTCATTTTTTAAGAAATTTAGGTCTGCTAAAATATTTTCTACATCACCTCCCAAGGTTCCGTCGTCAAGATACCAAACATTGAATTTAGAATTTAGCTTTCGAATTATTGGGTGAATAGCTAAACTGAAAATCACTGGCCCGAGAGGGTCACCTTGTTGACAGCCAACAGCTGATTCTAATAGATTGTCTCGAAACAATAATTTGGATGGATTTCTATAGCATTGCCAAAGGAAACTATAAATTTGGGGTAATTCTTTTTTAGTCTCAGCCAACAAAGTGTCCCTGTTAACTGAATTGAAGGCGTTCTTTATGTCAACCTTCAGAATGGCCTCGCTTTTCCCAGAATTTAGGTATGTCGACAAAGCGTGTACGGCAGCCTCACAGCCCCCTTTGGAACCGTAACCAAGTTGCAGGGGCTGAAATTTTTCCGAAACAGCCTCACCATAAAATTTACAGCAAATCTTGGCTGCCATACGGCGGTAGGTGGTTCCCACGGCAATGGGACGAATGCCGCCATAATGATTGCGATGCCATCTTTATTAGCATGAAAAACGGTACAAATGTAATAGCTTCACTTTTGTTTTTCAACAGACGACAAAAAGAGGAGGTTATCAATTCGATGCGTATATATATATATATTTTTTTTTTTTAAATGTATTATCTCCGATTACCTACTCAAAGACGGCTGAACCGATTTGAAAAATTCTGTTTTTTATTGAAAGGGTAGACTTTGAAATTGGTCCCACTTCCATAAAAGTCAGGATCTGATAATGGGATCTTGGAAAAATCGAGGGAACTCTTCAAATATTATAGGCACACCTTTGACGTTTTGGGTATTTATTATAGTAACTTGTGCAGTTGCTTTCAAAAAGTACCATTTGAGGAAGTGGAACTGATGATGAAGACCACAGATGGCCGCTGAAACTACTCAATAATAAATATTGAGTGGATTGCGATTCGATTACTTGAATATGAATGTTAAGCACTTTATGCTCGTCACAATGCATATGGTGATGTAGAGCTGATGGTGAAGTACCAGAAGAACTCCTCAACAATTAACGGCCCAGCATTGGAAAAAGCAATATTTTGTAAAAGGTTAGAAGTAGTTGACATTTAGGCTCTTGTAACTAGGTAAATTAAAAATAGACCAACTAAAAAGAGTGAAATAAAAACGTTTTACCAAAAAATTAAACCGACTCCCAAAAACACTGCAAAGTGAAAAATAACTTTAATTTCGGAAGTCGGTGCCAAAAACGAAAATACAAAACTAAAGACACCGACTACCGAAATTAAAGTTATTTTTCACTTTGCAGTGTTTTTGGGAGTCGGTTTAATTTTTTGGTAAAAAGTTTTTATGTTTAGTGTAAATAATAGGCTGTAAGGTTATTATAGTTTGTTAAATAATTAGTTTTGTAAATATGGGTTATATACGATGATACAAGATGAACCGCCGACAAACTGTTTTACAGTTAGCAGAATTAAAAATTGTATTGTAATTGGATAATTTAAAAAAAATGTGACATCTACCAACCCACACTAAATCTATTTTAAAATTATAAACTAATTTCCTCTTCCGTACAAAGTATGTGCTATACATACATCCCTATCTTGCGCGTATTTCTTGAGTATTTCATACGTAGAGTTATTTACCTAACTTAATTAATCTAATAACAAAACATAAGGTGTCAAAGTGTACGTGTTGAATTTACTAAGATGCTTCACATAGTTTCATATCCTGAGAACAATGTGGTGGCTTATGGTATTAACGCTTGGATGACACTTCTCTGTTCTAGTATGTTTGGTCATCCGGTAAATTTTAACTAGCATCTGATATCTAGACTTTTAAGAGACATTTTTGTTGTTTTGCAGTAGATAAACTAAAAAAAAATGGACTTTTCTCAGAAAATATTTCACTAATTCACATAGGCTACTTTAAATACGCTGAAAAACTTTTTTCGCGAGCGAATCTGCAAGAAGAAGCTAGCAGTTCATATTTAGTTGCATCTAGTTAGATTGAAAATCGACGTTGACGTACTTGGGAAAACGTTAATTATAATAAAAAATAAAATATATAATTATAAAAATAAATAAAAAAGAAGAAGAAAAAGTACTAGGATCGGTCTATCGTTACTGACAGGACTATTGTTGCCAATAAACCTGATGTAATGGTGATAGACCGATTAGAGCGTCGCACAGTGATGGTTGATATAGCGGTCCCTCATGACGAGAACCTCGTGAAAACCGAGAAAGATAAGCAATTTAAGTACCTTGATCTGGCTCGCGAGGTTGTCGACATGTGGGATGTGGATACAGCAATCATTGTGCCGATAGTCGTCTCAGCCAATGGCATAATAGCCAAGAGCCTCGACAAACATCTTAGGAGGCTCTCGTTGGGCAGCTGGATCAATGGCTTGATCCAGAAAGCAGTACTTCTGGACACGGCGCGAATAGTTAGGAGGTTCCTCTCTCAAGAGCCCTGACCACCGGTAGCGATACCGGTAGGCTACTGTTTTTTAAAATTCCGAATATAATCGAAATACCAACTGGACGCGCTTGAGTCTATCGAAAAGCGGGCCAAGAGACTCATTGGCAACGATGCACTGGTCGAGTCAAAGCTCCAGAGCCTTGAACACCGACGACAAGTTGCAAGTCTATCGGTTTTCTATCGGTTACATTTCGGGCAGTGTGCGATGGAATTACACAATCTAATTCCGCCAAGCCCGTTCCATCATCGGACTACGAGACAAACGGCGAAGCGCCATCGTTACATGGTGGATATCCCACCCACACGCACAAAACGTTTTGGGAATACCTTCATTGCGCGTACGGCTAAGGAGTGGAATTCCGTGCCGGAGTCTGTGTTTCCCGACAGCTACAACCTAGGAGTCTTTAAGTCCAGAGTGAATAAGTTACTTTTAGGTAAGCGTGCTCCATCTTCGATCACATCATCACTTACCATCAGGTGAGATAGTGGTCAAACGCGAACCTATTTTCAATAAAAAAGACAAAAAATGTTTTTAAATGTTTTTGTTTGTATAGGAATATTTAAAAATGTTAATAATATGTTTATAAAATGTAATAAATAAAATAATAATAGTTCTCCTAACCGATTTCTTCCACAGTGGCCAATCTAATAATTGATTAGCCATCTGCGCAGGAGATATTGTAGTGCAAAAGTATGTGTGCATGTACAGATGCACTCTCGTTCCTTTACTCTCATTGTCCGATGGGACGGGAATCCGACACGACCGGAGAAAGATCAGGCGCTGGACCAACGGCTGAACGTGCAATAATGACCAGATACTAACCTGTAATGAAGCTATCCGTAATAAGACTGGGGTTAGCGATATCGCCTCCAAATTTAGCCAGTTTAAATGGAATTAATGAATGTTTTTTTTTTATTACTGATGGGCCCTCTTGACCTCGATCTCGCCTGGTGGTAAGCGATAGATGAGGTCTAAGATGGGACGAGCGAGCCCAGAAGATGCCTATTCACTCGTGCTTTAAAGACTGAAAGGTCATAAGTGGCAGGGAACACAGAAACTGGCAGAGAATTTGAAACCTACTTGTAATTTTTGCTTACATAATTCGAATATTAGCCAATTGTAGTAACAGTCATTCCGCTCTCTTTTTAATTAGTTTTTAATTTGTTTTTTTTTTAATTAGTTTTTTTTTGCCGTTATGAGTATTTATAGTACACTAATAATTAGCCCTTCCCAATTCAATTAAAGCTTTTAAAATCCTTCCAAAGGTTGTCTGGGAGATATCGCTCTCAGCGATAAGACCGCCATTGTAACCAAAGTTATAGAAATAAGGATAGGTAAGTGTGTTTCAATTTTTGGTGTACAAAAAAGTATATTCTATCTATCTGTCTATCTATCTAACAGTTCGTTTGACTATAAGACTTACGCGTTTCCAAAGCTGTAATTTTAAGGGCATCGTAGCCAATGATGCTGCAGAGCCTTTGGTAAAACAAATTACAAAATTAGTCCGCTGCAGTGAAGACCGCGTATAAGCATTTATTTTTGTGGTTTTTAGTTAAAAACATACTGCATGCCAAAGATAAAAAGAATGACCAGCAGGAAAATCTGCAAGTAATACAAAAGTAATGTAGCTAATCGGGCCCATATGTTTCGATTTTTAAAAAGAAAACTGCCATTTCTGTGTTCCCTGCCACTTATGAGCCTTTAAAGCACGAATAAATAGGCATCTTCTGGGCTCGCTCGTCCCATCTTAGACCTCATCTATTGCTTACCATTAGGCGAGAACGAGGAGCTCATCAGTAATACAAAAATTTAAAAAAGAAACATATTATTTGCGTGTTTTAATCGTCCTGTAAAAGTTACAATGAAATGACAATGACGTAGGAATTTTGTGGGGTGCGGATGTTCTAACGCAGTATGGAAATACAAATACTTAAAAGTGCCCTACGGTTTCTTCAGTCGATTATTGTAGTTTAAAAGTCAATAGTCTAATAGCTAAGGTGTCGGTTTGTGAACGAGAGGCCACGAGTTCGAACCCCAGCATTACACTATTGCCGTGAACCCACTCCAGACACAAGCATATTTAGCTTAGTTGGAGGGGTTAACAAGATTGCTGGTAATGTGGATTCTACCCACATTGCTAAAGTAACAAACGAACCTTTAAAGAATCATCCACAAAGTCAAATAAAATATGAATATTTTTCCGTATTGGAATGCTATGGTATTAACTATCTCTTGGCATCCCGAACTCGATTGGAATGCGACCCTTTTCCTCGCTAAGGCGCACACCTCGGGCATTCTTCAATTTGCGACGTGACAGCATGTACTTCCAATCGAGTTGCCGATGTTAAGTATGAACTTGGGAACGGGTGAATATAAAAAGGTAGGCAAGGAATTTTATGTTTGATCCGAAGATAAATTAGTAAGTGAAGTTTTCGGAGCGTGTAGCTGAGAGTAATTTTCAGTGTTTGTTTTTCTTTTTTGTTTAAAATAATGCTTTCCATATTAGTACAATAGATCAGGGTAGGCGAACCTTTGTGAATCAATATGCCATTTTTTTCTAAAGAAATTTGTAATGAAATCGTAGACGTGCCGTCAAATAATTTTGACTTTGTTATTATTGAAAAATAATAATAATATCAGCTTAAAACCCTTTATTTACTACAAAAAGGTATATTTTGCAATATTTCTCTTCAAATACTCTGTAGTGTAGGGTCACTCGCGGTTGCTCGTCATAAAATACCTACTTCAGACTTTTTTCTTAGTGCATAATGAATTTCGTGATTGGTGACGCTCCCAAATTTTATGTCGCGTACCATCAGTGGCACGCGTTCCATTCAATTTCAATTTTCATTTTCAATTTCATTTATTTCCAAGTAACAAAAATCAATTGGTTAGTAACAAAATTCCTTAATCCTATGTTAGTACTTAACTTAAATTACAAGGTTGGTTCGCGAATCGAAGCTAAAAGCTTAACACCGAAGTGGAGAGCTTGCAGCAGCGATTCATGAACACACAGTCGAGCCTGCTCGCCACACAACGATTATGTTGGGGTTGGCCCGCACCCGGCGCACCAGGGAAGCGCATCGTTTTTGCATCGTCGCATTGAAACAGTCAACGCAAGGTTCGCCATCCCTGGTATAGATGATGATCAAAGTACACGGCACTGGTGTTTAGTTCCTGATCTCACAGGAAATAATCAACAAATAATCATCCACTTAGCATTCGCCTAACTGTGTTGGAGTCGGCTACCAGTCTAGCCGCGCAGCGAAGTACTAGTGTTTTACGTGGAGAGCCTAGGTATCTGATCTCCACAATTCTAACACCCCTTGGCAAGATTGGTGTCAGATTTTCTATCCGTAACAATTGTCAAAGATATATAAATGATTGCCGAGACCAATGTTTTCGTATTCTTTTCGTTACAATAAAAATTACCTATAAAAAAATTAGTGTGGCACTCGGGGACTGCCGCGGTAAAGCTATTGCATAGCATTTTTTATCAACTTATGCAATTATAATACTTATTTATTTTATTTATGCAGTATTTTTTTTATTTGATATTAATTCAAGTTACACTTTTTGAGCGTAGTGACCGATAAGAAAACATTTTTTTTTCTTTTATTGAATAAATGAGAAGTTAATATTGTTTAAAATATTTTTATTATCTTATAGACGTATGCGTGTAGACTAGCTGCTAACTGCTACACGCATACATCTAGTCACACGTACACAAACACCGTGCCGAAGTCTGCCGAATTGAAACGACGTTAGACAATGCACGGCTTTCAACCGCGCCGCACCGCTGTGCCGGTCGGAGTGGGGGGTGTTAGGTTTATTTTCGTTACGGAATTTCTTGATTCGGTCGCCGCTCTCAAAGCCCGCGATAAAAGCTATGCAATAGCTTAATAATTATATAAACATAAAAGTAAGTGAGTCTTAAAAAAATTGTTCAACACAGTGGGCCCGCGTATTGCATTGAGAGCCCACTTTACCCACTTTAGTTATTATATATTCGCTAAGTATACGCTATAATACTCTGCAGCTGCAGCGCCAGCACCAGCACAGCAAGACAAGCTAGGAAGATGAGATGATTGACGCAATGCGTCCCACACTATTGGCCTACCCATCTTCCACGGACATAAATAATTAGTGATTTTAATCGTGTCCATCCAGTAAAGTTCTAAACTTTTAAAGAGGTCTGTTATACAGCAAAACTTACACATGTCTACATGAAATAGTAGTGCATAGTATCTACATTCCCGCTCTCCGCTTCCACACCGAGTAATAACCATATTTTGAACATGCCGCAGTGCATCTGCTTGAGCTCATCTAACTTATTATATTCCGCTGTTGGCTACTGTTTGCATCGTAAATTACGTCAATAAAGAGGTCCAACATATCGTTACAGCAAGAGACCATTGTGTCTGATGAAATGGTTACTTTGATAGTACACTTGTTTTACAGAGTAAAGAGCACATTTCATTTTAGGGCGCCGTAGACATGCAAGTCTTAAAGCTTTACCTTGTCCATGCGTTAGTGGTTTTACTCAGAGATTGTACATGCTAGCATGGTTATTGATAATATAAAAACATTTTACCAAAAAAATTAAACCAACTCCCAAAAAACACTGCAAAGTGAAAAATAACTTTAATTTCAGAAGTCGGTGCCAAAAACGAAAATACAAAACTAAAGACACCGACTTTTTGGTATAAAGTTTTTATTTTACCTAGATACAAAAGCTTAAATCTCAACTAGTTATAACCTTTTACAAAATATTGCTTTTCCCAATGCTGGGCCGTATTGTTGAGGAGTTCTCCTGGTACTTCACCATCAGCTTCACTTCACCATATGCTTTGTGACGAACATATTGTGCTTAATAACCATATTCAAGTAATCGAAGCAGAACCCATGACATACTTATTATTCCTACTTATATATTGAGTAGTTCCAGTAGCCATCTGTGGTCTTCATCATCAAGTCCACTTCACAAATGGTGCTTTTCGAATGCACAAGATTTTTTTATTGATATAGTTACTATAAAAAATACTGAAATCACTATAGGTGTGCCTATAATATTTGAAGACTTCCCTCGATTTCTACAGGATCCCATCATCAAATCCTGACTTGGTGACAATGGGACCAATTTCAAAGTATACTCTTTATAAAAAATCCAAATCGGTTCAGCCGTCTTTGAGTAATCGGTGATCATACATAATGTACAGTGCAAACAATGTACAATTAGTTATATCATCAGTCAGCACTTTACCTGCACCGAGCCGGCCTAGTTTATACGAATACTGTCTACATTTAGTACACGAAAATCACTAATACCGCGTGCACTCATTCTATCTAATCAATTATAATAAATATCATTCAATGAATATCGTGTTTACTTATCAAAATCAATCATCAACTAAAGTAAGGTAACAAACCCTACACATAAACAAAAAGAAAAAAAAGTTATTTAAAAAATCTAAAAACCCGACTGCTCAACTGAAATGCAAGAAACAAGCACATTTTTATTTTAAAAAGTGACAAGCAGGCGGGACCCAATTGAACGTATTTTTGTTATATTTGAAGGGTCCGCCTGCTTGTAACTTATTAAAATAAAAATGTGCTTGTTTCTTGCATTTCAGTTGAGCAGTCGGGTTTTTAGATTTTTTAAATAACTTTTTTTTTCTACTTTTCAGTTAAAATATTAATTAACAAAATTTTAATTTTCCCGGTTATGTCACATTGGCACCCCACCGGATTCAGAAAGTGAAAGAGCTAAGTCCATATTTTTAAACTTTCTCTTTGTATTATTTTTGCTAGTATTACACTAATGATAAATATGATATACCTTTTTGAAATCCTTGTGTTAAGCCCTTTAATTTGATACTCATATTGCAGTTATCAAAAAAAAAATTTTTTTTTCGCTTCGCACAGCCGCCATGTTTGATTTTTTCAAATGTCACCTATCTAAATGAGGTAATAAAGAATATTACATACATACATACATACATACAAGATACGCGCGAAAAACATAACCCTTCCTTTGCAGTCAGGAAAAAGAATAAAATATACGCGTCGACTTGATAAACTCCTCCGTTTTTTTCGTCGATTGAAAATTGGAAAAAACTTCTTTATTACATTTAAATTCTTTGAAATATATACAGCGTGGCGATTAGGTTATCACATTAATTGAAACCACGTACTCATTTTCATAATAAACAATATTATAGCCGTGGGCCCTTTGTTCCATTTTAAT
Organism: Tholera decimalis; assembly: GCA_943138885.2. NCBI lineage: Eukaryota > Metazoa > Arthropoda > Insecta > Lepidoptera > Noctuidae > Tholera > Tholera decimalis. The sequence continues at coordinate 37,450,582 of OW964554.2, read as the reverse complement.
ATTTCACAACATCATCTATTGCATAAAAGTAATCTTTTTTTATTTTATTATTGACAATAGGTTCGCATTTGACCACTGTCTCACCTAATGGTAAGTGATGATGTGGTCGAACATGGAGTACACTCACCTAAAAGTAACCTATTCACTCTTGACTTAAAGACCCCTAGATTATGCTATCGGGAAACACAAACTCCGGCAGGGAATTCCACTCCTTAGGCGTACGCACAATGAAAGTATTCCCAAAACGTTTTGTGCCTATGGGTGGGATGTCGACCATGTAACGATGGCGCATCGCCGTCTGTCTCGTAGTCCGATGATGGAACGGGCTGTACATGGTGGACATCCCACAGTTTGCGATAGACCTGCGTTAAACAATTTTAGTGCATACCTCAAACGTTTTGCAATATTTGATTTCCATTTTGTGGGATCTCTTTTCTATTTCCGTGCAAACCTATCATTTAAACGCGTGGGGTGCACATTCATGTTTAGTTTTTTTTAATTCTATACCTTACTTTTCAACGTTATTTTTATAATATAACAAGAAAATACACGCACTAAATTCAAAACAAAAACAACGCGGACTTCATTTTGACGCATTACCAAATGAACGGTTGTGATTGGCTGACACCCACAGTTTGCTGTTTTTGAAACTCATAACCAGTTAATTGCTGTATTTCATACTAACACTGTTTTTAATTCAAATTGTTGGTTATAGATTGCTGTTTCTGATACGAAGTTATTAAATAAGCAAAGAGTATTCTAAACAAACAGTGCTGCCACGTTTATATCTTAATTTTCGTCAAAATGACAGATTGCTGTTTTGTTTCTATACGACTCAATTATGGTTTTGGAAAAGGTATAAGGAGGATGAAAGGGAGGAAATATTCCATAAATCTGCTAAATTTCATTTCTTTGTTTCGAAATAATTATAAGTGTGTTTTATAACAAAAACCATCGAGAAATGAAACATTTTACCCAAAATATAATAAACGAACAAGGAAAATTCAACACACCGGAGTGCTCATGGTGAGGAAATCGGTCATTAGTCCCCGTATACTTCAGGTCAAGGAAAAAAGTAGCGATACCAATTTCAATATTTTACGTGCAGTGAAGCTTGAGTAAAACAAGCACGTTACAAATATACAACTTTATGGAACCTATTGGTATATTTACAATGGTGGTTTAATAAAAAATAATTATTAAGCCCATAATGTACCCACTGCTAGGGCATATGCCTCCCCTCCATGAGAGGGGTTATTGGGTTAAAATAACATAAATTTATCTTATGTCGTTTAGATTGATTCGTCCGTTCGTTTGCTTTAATGTGGTTCCTGTACAACTTCTTAGAACTGCGTTGAAGGCGCAATAATATTAGTTATACAACGTGTAACTTAAAGGATATATACACATCAAGTGCGCAGCTTCTTTGGATGATAACAAATGATATGGCAAGGGTTTTGTAATCCTATGTCTACATGTGTGGAACTTATTAGAAATTTCAATACATTGATACCAGAGACCGAATCTTTCAAATTAAGAAGAACGAACAGAATTATCATGTTATTATAATAATCCGAATATATGTGTAACATCTACCAATCAGCACTGCGCCCTCGTGGAAAATTACGTTCCATTCCCTCTCGTAGAGACGACTTGTCGAATGACCATAGCGCGGGAATGTAATTTTAGGCGAAGTGAAATATTGACCACACACAGTAATGAGCTGACCAGGGTAGGAAGAAGGTGGTGGAGGACTTACTTGGATATCCTCTGGAGGAAGCGCGTTGATGCAAGGACAGCATGAGAAGATGTTGCACGTGTGTTGAGTCTCTTCCTCTTATTTGCTGAGCACTTCACTTGGTCTTTATTTTTGTCACACGTGTGTTTGCCAACACGGATAATTGATAGTTTTTAGATTTCTAGATATTTTAGCGGTTTTTATTATTTTCGACGCGGCGCGGAGTTGTAGCTTGCGGTGGGGTTTCTTTTTAACAGCATAATATATATTGGTTTCTTTCCGAATCACAGCGTATGTGCTCTGATTGGTCGCGGTGAATGCGCCACTCTGATTGGCGCGTGCGGTGAGCATTTCTTCTCTCTCTGATTTATGGGAATAAGATAGGAGGAAAGGAGATATGGCTAGCTCAAAAAACTGCGTTCAAATAAGTATCTGTATTCTAATATGTAAGATGCGTTCGGAAATATGATGATAATAACATAATTATACCATTAGAGGTGCGTTCCGAAATGTGACAGTAGAAAAATTATAAATTAAATAAAACTTGCGCAAGCACTGTGGGTGCTCACCGATCCCGGATGCAAACAGTATGTAATGATCTCACTTATTGCTCATTACAGGGTCCAAAGTTCAACTTGAAATTTTCGATCACACGCGGTGGAAACTACCCAGTCGGCGTCTCGTCTGTCAACCCAGGACTAGTCAACTTCACGAGTGCCCATCCATATGTGTGCTGTGACGTTAGGGGAGTGCTAAACTGGAGCAGATATAAACCCTATAGGCTCATCTCACATTTTTATTTTTTCCCGCTCTGTGAGATGCTTCGCACATTAAATATTCCTTTCGTTAATTAGTATACCTTTTATTCATATCCTCCAAGGCAACTTACCTCTAAGGTAGGTTAAAAGAGAGCCTAAAAGTATTTTAACTGGGTTTTAGAAAAAAAATACACATTGTATGAAAAATAGTTTGCATTCTTTTGAATTATGCTTCACCCACTAACAACAATCTGTCATCCATTCATCCCAAAATGGGCACACCTTTAGCGACACCATAAAAGATACGCACAACCTCGAACTTTGGTCGCCTCAATGAATCAAAATGAAAACTCCATATTCCGTTCATATAGCAAACCAAGCTATGTTTAGAACTATAGTAAAGTAAATACACTAAATCAAAGACAAAAGACGTCTTCAGAACAATGTCAAGAAATTAAAGTCCCTTGAAACATATTAATTTCCAACTTGTGCAATGGAGGGCAATTAAAACTTGAAACGGAACGCAGGAAGTTGAAATTCTTAATTCTTTTCAATTTAATTTCATCTTTGGCTTTGTTATAAAGTGGGTAGGGTGCAGTTGTAATTATTGGTATGAAGGAGGATAGAGATATTGCTTTGAACTGGTGTAATTTATTTTTCTGATTTTATACTGATGTGGAGCGGATTATGAGTTGAAAGTAGAAATGAGATATCGTAATCTGAAGTGTGACTAAGACTTGTTACTTTGAAAATATTTTAGTAATTTTCAATTTTTTAAGAAGTGGAATATAGCTAATACGAAACATTACCTAAAATTTAGATAAAACAGCCTTTTTATTCGGTGCCAAATCATCAAATGACTCATCCCGTTCTGGTTAGAGCAGAAGAGAGTGTCAGACTTTTCCTGACTTAAAACCCTTCTTGTTCTTTTAGTGGCTCGAGTGCACGGGGCAGCGGTATTTCGTAAGAACATTCCTCTAACCCAAGTTAACTCAGCCTTAGACATAACAAGAAGACATGATACAAACTATTTTAGTAGCTACAGTTTTTAAATATGTCTCATGTTAACAATCATTCATCACAGTTATTGATATTTTTAAAAACCTTAATATTAATCACTTTGTTAAGTAACAAAGCAAATAGCATTAGAAACTGTGGTAGTAAATTAAGATGAATCGCGATTTGCAAAAGGCTATCCCTACATGGCTCTTAGTACAATTAAAACACTTAATGCAGTTGATGAACTTAGACCCTAGTAAAAACTGTTAAAAATTCCTTATGATCTCATTGTGTATGCATTCCAGTATTACATAATGCAGCTGAGTTTTAGTATATATCCCCACCGGATATGCGTATATATACATGCCCATACCTCACAAACTTCTGAATCTATTTTGATGAAACTTTGATTATTCCCTAAGATTAAGATTAAGTGATTTCAATCAAAAGGAATTATCTCGATATCACTTTAGTTCCGAGAAATTTGTGGACAAAAATACAAACATAAACTTTTGAAAATTAATATTACATACTGTATACAGGTCTAAATGAGAACCTATTTTTCTGAAGTCGGTTAAAAATAAGTAGGTTGTGTCCAATAATGATGTAAACGTAAAACTGTGTCAAAAACTACTGCATATTTTTAACAAAATTTCGTTTGCAAAAAATGTAAATAATTACAAAGCAACTACTGCTTTGTAATTATTTACATTTTAAGTAGAATTACATTATCTATATATATAAAAGAAAGTCGTGTTAGTTACACTATTTATAACTCAAGAACGGCTGAACCGATTTAGCTGAACATTGGTAGGGAGGTAGCTTAGAACTCGGAGACGGACATAGGATATTTTTTATCCGAAACTCCTACGGGATCAGGATTTACACGGGAAAAACCTCCAACGCGAATGAAGTCGCGGGAAAAGGTTAGTTATTTTTAAATTTGGAAAGCAACGCCTGATTTTGTACTTATTAAAGGTCCAATATAGGTAATTACTTTAAGAAATAAATCAATATTCAAATCCACAAACTACGAACATAAATCACGCTTGGTAGATCATTTAAAAAATCCCGCAGTAACATTTATTCACTCAATCGATACTTATTCATATTCAGAAAACTGACTCACACTGCCTATCTCTTATATATTCACAAAGCATACAACCTTTATGCCATCTGTCCGAAATCTCTTTGACCTAAGGTTCAAAGTCGGTCATTTAGGCCTTGTAGAATGTCCTGGTCAGTAAAATGAGTTCTGAATTTCGAAGTTTAGGGTTATTGAATTTGGTTACTACGCTTTTATGTAAAAACAACGGATGTTTGGGTAGTAAAGTTTTGCAGAGTCTTTATTTGAGAGTGCTTTACGAAATTGCAAAATAAAAACATTTTAACGTTTATTGCTGAGCAAGGGTCACGCCGTAATAAAACTTTCATATTCTCTCTTTCTCTCTTAGTAGGCAGATTGGTGATATCACTAATGCTAGCCATAAGCATCTTCACATTTTCTTAACTTATCTTACTAATCTTATTTCTTACTATTCTTACTTCTTACTAATATTATAAATGCGAAAGTTTGTGCGGATGGATGGGTGTATGTTACTCTTTCACGCAAAAACTACTGAACGGATTTAAATGGCATTTGGTAAGTAGACAGTTGACATTCTGGAATAACACATAGGCTACTTTTTATCCCGAATTTCCCGCGGGATCGGGATTTGCGAGGGAAAACCTTCCCACGCGTACGAAATCTCGGGTAGAAGCCAGTGACTAATAACTGAGGAGCTCGTACATTTTTAAGAACAACCACGTGACTCAATCTTCAAAATTAAGCCACGCTAGCTAGGATCAGTCCTAGTAAGGATGACAATTTCAACGTGTCATGATTATTCCGAGTCTTGGAAAGCACCTCAACCTGTTAGTTCCGGCAGCCATCATATCACATTTTTGACAGTCGTCATGGATAGCCAGAATCAAGTTTGGGAGTCTTTAAGTCAAGAGTGAATAGGTTACTTCTAGGCAAGCGTGCTTCATCTTCGACCACATCATCACTTACCATCAGGTGAGATGGTGGTCAAACGCGAGCCTATTATCAATAAAAATCTATACTAATATTATAAAGCTGAAGAGTTTGTTTGTTTGTTTGCTTGAACGCGCTAATCTCAGGAACTACGGTTCTGATTTTAAAAATTCTTTCAGTGTTAGATAGCCCATTTATCGAGGAAGGCTATAGGCTATATATCATCACGCTAAGACCAATAGGAGCGGAGCACTAATGAAGAATGTTTCAAAATCGGGGGATTTTTTTCCACGCGGACGTAGTCGTGGGCGGAAGCTAGTAAAAAATAAAAAACGAAAATGCCTGACTTGTGTCTTGCCAAGGGGATCGTGTTATCCAGTAACTGTTCTGAAGCTAATAATTAGCTGCGTCCACTTAGACTGGAAGCCGACTAAAACGTCATTAAAGTAAGGCTAGGTGAATTAATTTTTCTATTATAGAATAGTAACAAGGGAGTTTCTCGTTCATTTTTTTCCATGAGAATTTACCTTTGCGTAGGTACGGACAATGGTCATGTCTACTGCAAGCAAGACGGCCGCTGGGCGAAAGTTTTCACACAATGGGTGCCGGAGTACGGAGACGACCTGGAAGTGTATCACGAGGGCTGGTTTGAAGCAGCGCGAGAAAAAAATGCATGGAAGGAATTGGGGGAATCCTTTGCCCTGCAGTGGAATAGGATAGGCTAAAATTTTCTGGGGAGGAAGTTATAATTACAATATTCAAAAAGCTTTCGTAATTCAGAAACGAGCAGTCAGAACCATGACTAGAATTCAACAGCAAGAATCATGCAGGAGTCACTTTAAGGACTTAAATATATTGACGGTACCAAGCTTGTACATTTTGGTTCTACTTAGTCACTTATCAAAATATATCTTTGAATATGAGACTGAAGATGAAAGGCAAATAAGGGAGAGTACAAGAAGAAAGGATCTTCAGTTGAAGCAAGTTCCTCACCTGAACGTAGTAAAGCAAAGCACCTACCACAAATCGTTAAAGATTTTTAATAAACTGCCGATAGAACTAAAAGGTCTGATATATACAAGTGAGTTTCAGAATAAGCTTAAACGGTTCTTGTTAGATAAGTGTCTATATTCTATTGATGAACTATGAATATTAATATTATGATCGAATGTTACATAATTTTATTGACTAGAAATGAAAATTTTATAGAATATTATGAATTGATTTATGATTTTTTTAAATTGTAATTTAGATAATAATATGCAATTTGACATAGAGTATATTTATGATTATTTTTTGTGCTTATTAATGAATTATGATGTTAGACTTATGTATTGTAGATGATTATTTTTTATTTTGATATAATTTTGATAATAATTGGTAATTTGACACAAAATATTTTTATGGTTATTTTTTATGATTATTATTTTTTCTGTTTTTAATGTATTTTATATAATTGCAAAGATGTAAAGTTCAGTAATAGTTTATATAAATGTTTAGTTATAGAAATTCAGACATGATGTAAAAATCGTTATTGAATAAATGAATTGAATTGAATTGAATTGAAAGAGTCACATTTTACTTTAGATATATGTAATGTACAAAGTGACGTTCAGAAGTTCCTTTTAATAGTCTTATTGAAATAATTGATCTGTCATTGAGTTTTACGATTTTAGGTAAACACAGAAAAATTAGTTTGGCCTTAATTTTTGCATATTTTTTTGACTAGCAGTTGTTTCAAAACAAAACTAAACAGTAAATCCCTCGCTATAAATCAGACGTCAGTGTTCACAAAAGTTAGCAGTAATTAAATTAGACCATAATTTACAGATGTTTTTGAAGTCTAGACTAGCCAAGAACTTGTCAAACCGAAATTTACGCTCAAAACATCCACAGAGACTGTAGTAATAAGTTTATGTTTGCATTTTAAACAGATTATATCGTCAGACCACATTTAAGAAAGACAAGTGACTGACGTGAGTCTTTATAATGTTCATTTATTAGTCTTCAATATTCTCTTTCAGGTCTCAATAATTTTGGTTTTCTTTTGTCTACAACGCATAATTATATCCCATCTAACATAGCACCTTGAATAGTTTGCATTATTATTATACTAATGTTAAAAATCTGAAAGTCTGTCTGCCTGTCACAGGCTAGCCTTTGTAATGTTAGTAAATTTGTTTTGTTTTGCTAACTTTCACATTTATTGTTTAATGCAAGCCGTGGCGGCTTTTAATTGAGGCTACACTATTATTTGTAATCATATGATTTTAACATTTTAAATGGTGTATGCTTTGTTGGCTGTTTTTAAACAAATAAATAAAGTTTTCCACCGATTTGCATGTGTGACATGGAGATAGTTGAAGAAGTGGGGTTAAAAATAGGTTAAACCTTTTTTTTATTTAATACTAAGGGGCCAAAATAATTGATGAAGGTTTTAATGAAAGTCGAGTGAACAAACTCTGGGACAACAGCTAGTAACTAATATTTGAGTCTGTAACACTTTGCACCTATCACCTCCAATAATTTCAATATTAACTAGTTTCTACCCACGGATTTCCTTACGTGAGAAGTTCTTTTCAGCGATAAAAACGGTGCCTGTTCAGTCCTGCAATAGGCCAGTGCAACGCTAACTGGGTGTCCGAAACTGTCCACGGTACGTGGAGCTATAAACGTTGCTTACAAACAACAATAAACACAAGGCCTTACGACAACCTATAGCCTCTGAGGCTTTATGAATACAAATAACAGGTCTAACCACTAACCTTCTGTGCTGGGTTCGCCAACTTCGACCTTCCCAAGGCCACGCCCCAAGTGTGGTATGTATGTAATATGAGGTGAGTAAGTGAAAGTGTGATGTAAGTCAAGTGTGTGGACGTTCACAAGGCGCCAGTCTCCAGATGGCGCGGTTCCAACAGCAATCACAGCACAACTCGTTTCCAGCAAAAGCGCGTGCCACGCGATGGCAACCAACCGGCGAGGAATCCCAAAATATCCCGGGGTTTTCGTCAAATGGGGATTACAACTTCAAACAATTGATAATCGCGACCCAATTATCGGTTGCAACAGGCGATTCCAAAGGATATTTTACCAATTATATTTAACTCAACAGGGTCCCATGACCGACATTTTCAACGGGGAAGCAAAGTCTATCTGTCAAGTCAGAGTAATGTCAAGATCAAATTTCCTTATGTCAAAAGGGTGCATTCGGAAACATTTGGTACTAAACATCTACCCCCCCCGGACGGGCCTACCCGTCCGCTAATCAATTGGAAGTCTTGACAAGGTTGCAAATTTAACACAGCTTCAATGCGGCCAAATACCGTAGCTAGTTACTCAAAGGTGAGAACGGTGTCTCCCAACAATCTCCGCCAGCGTCCCTTTGCCGCTTTCACCGCGGCCCCAAAAATACCCCCCCAATGGGGGGCAGGCTGGCGGGTCAAACAACCAAGTGACCCCTCGGCGAGCCAAACTATTACCAATGTCAACCTGGCTCTCATTAGGAAGGCGTGTACCTCCTTCAAATAGTTACTTGTACCCTTGTAATTCGTACCGCAATCAGACCTAATCAAAGAAGGTAACCACGGCGAGACACAAATCTTTCCAAAGTCGCCTCAAAGGCCTCTGTCGAGAGGGAGGTTACCAGCTCCAAATGTACTGCCTTGGTCGACAGGCAGACAAACACAAATAAGCCCCAACAATCTTACTATTACAAAGGGTGGACGTCTTCAACAAAGGGGGACCAACAAAGTCCGTTACGACGCCAGCAAAGGGCCTCGTCCCATTGACGCGATCAGCCGACAAAATCCAAAATTCTCGCCGCAGAATGGCCAACAGCGCATTGCAACCGGCATGCGAGTTCCTAGTGTGACGATCAGTCACCAACAATTGAACCAAGTGGCCCTCCTTAGGCAACAAAAGGGGGTGACGGGCCCCATAAGGAAGGCTAGAGTGCCTCAACCGTCCTCCAACAGGGTTTCCCGAAGTGGCTCGTCCCAACCAAGTTCAGTTATAACAAGGGAAGGAGCACCAATTTTAGGGTAAGGACAACTCACAAGGGTGATTTCAAACCAGGTCCTTCTCTCAACAGTGGTGACAGCCGGTTCGCCAATTCCCCAAATCTTGCCTGAAAGGTCGTTTACCTTCAGGCCAACCTGTCCCGCTAACCAAGACGACAAAGGCAACCCTGGACTCCCGTGTCCAAAATGGCACAGACCACAATCGAGTCACCCAAGGGTCCCCAGACCTTGACCGAGGTCGTTGGCAACAAAACCGTCTTGATCGGGGGGGTCCTTTAGCAGGGCAGGCGTCAATCTCTTAGTGATGCCTGGGCGGCGACCGATCGCCGCATCCAGGCTGCTTTCGTTCACGACGAGGCCAACAATCAAAATATTCGTCTGCGCGGTGTCCCGAGCCGCTCGCCATCACTGGAGGGGCATATCCCACCGGATGCCCGAATGGCGGAGGGCGCGACTCCAGCCGGGGACGTTCCGCCAACGGAGGGGAAAGGCAGCGGCGCCGACCCGGCCACTGCTGCCTAGCAGCCAATGCGCGTTCTCCCTGACGAGGGAAGACCAAATGGCGCTCGTGGGGCTCCCGTTCAACTTGCGCGGGGGGTGGAGTGCGGCGTACAGAATCGCGGGTCTCAGCCCGGTGCTCGTCTCCGAGGTACCCCCCCCCTGCCGAACCCCCCTCAGAAGCTGGTCTGCTGGAGCGGTTCGCGTTGGCGCACAAAATCTCAAGGTGGGACCCTTCACAAATTCTACACGGGTGGGGGTCGGGGCAGTCCCGATGAAAGTGGGCCCCCAAGCACGAGAAGCACAAACGGCGTGCGTTGACAATGCGGCGGCGGGCACTTACGTGCAAATTCAAAAAGGCCGGGCAACGCGCCATGGCATGCCCTGTTGCCATACAAAAGTCACAATGATGCGGACTCCGGGTGCCAGCAAAACGGGGGGCGGGGCGAACATCAACAGGCCCCCTAGCCCGAGGACTCCGAGCACCAGCAAAATGGGGGGCGGGGCGATCATCAACAGGCCCCCTAGCCCGAGGACTCCGGGCGCCAGCAAAAAGGGGGGCGGGGCGAACATCAACAGGCCCCATAGCCCGAGGACTCCGGGCGCCAGCAAAACGGGGGGCGGGGCGAACATCAACAGGCCCCCTAGCCCGAGGACTCCGGGCGCCAGCAAAACGGGGGGCGGGGTGAACATCAACAGGCCCCCGAGCCCTAGTCCGTCCCTGGTCTCTAGGCCGAGAAGGTAGTGGGGGTGACCCCGTGGCGCCACGAGTGTTATCCGAAAACCGACACTCGTCTTCCAAAAATTTGAGGAGGTCGTCAAAGGGGGGAAGATGGGTGGCACTATCCCCACCATACTTCTGCTCAAAACGTGACCTCAGCTCCGCGGGGAGCAACTGCAGCACTATGTGCACCAACAAGTAGGACCAATGTTCTACCGGTAACTCCAAGCGTCTCAAGGCGTTGGTCGCTGAGACCAACGGGTTCAGCAAGTCAGTGCGCAACGTCGACGTGCTGACAATGGCCGGTAGCCCCAAAATCTGGTCGATGTGCACATCAGCCAGGCAGCGCTTGTTCTGATACCGTCGGGAGAGAAGCTCCAGAGCGGTCGGGTAAGAGGAATCCGTAGCGGGAAATGCTGCACCAAGGCTCTGGCTTCGCTCTCCAGGACAGACAATAAATAGGCCAGCTTCTGGGCAGGTCCGAGGTCCGAGAGTGCATCGACAAGACTATCAAACAGATTTAGGAAGCCCAGCTAGTGGTCCAAGCGACCGTCAAAATGTGGCAGCTCCAGGGTGGGCAGCCTACTCAATAGTCCAGGGCCTGCAACAACAGGGGTCTGCGGCTTGGCCGCATCAGGCACCCGGCTCTTCAAAATTTCCCGCGCTCGTAGACATATGACATCCCCCAGGTGGACAATCTGGTCATAGTCACCCAAAATCTTATCGCGGGCTGTCTGATCCATCACCCCCAAATCCACGTCCATGATGTACTCGTTGAAGCGTATGAGCGCAGCATCAGCTGACTTGATCCTCTCAATCACTTGCCCATACCGAGCAAGGGTGAGCTCTTCCAATTCTACACGCTCAACCGTTGCAGCTGCCGATGTGAACCATCTCAACTGTGAGGTCAATCCGGCAGCAGCCTCCCTGACTGCCCTTAATGAGGCCATTGCAACAATCAAATATTAATACAACAGGCTAAATTAACTAAACAAACAACAATGACTTGTTAGCCGACCAAATAATTTCACCAAAATAAAACTCAAATTCAATTATTTCAAGTCCAAATCCGACCCTGTACTTATTCCAAGTATTAATCTAGCTTGCTAAGGATGGCTAGTTACAAAATAAATAACAATTGAATGTATAATACAATGCTGGATCAACCTCAAATAAATATCAATAAGCACAACAATTGACTGTATAATATTGAGCCGGAGAATCTCTAACAACAATCCAATAAACAAATAAATGCAATAAGTCAATCCACACCATTCAAGTCCTATTATGTTAGACTATGTGTAATTATTATTTAGATAACCTTTCAAACTCAGATCAATGACATTCAATTATTAATTGCAACAAATACCAAATTATGTACCAAAATACAACCTAATAATTCCCAATTTCACAAATAAATCTTACCTGTCAATGCAATAAAAGGGGCTACAGTACAAATTACAAATACAACTTCAATTGATTCAACTTCAATTAGATAGCCCAGATGACATAGTAATATATTCAAAACTTATTAAGTTATAAGTTGTGTTAAGTAATCAAACCAAAGTAACTCTCAAAACTTTCAATTAAACCAGTGGATCTTATAAGAGCCACGCCTGCTACCAGAATGAATCAGTGGATCTTATAATTAAAACCCACGCTCTGCTTACCAAAATGTTCAGTCCTGCAATAGGCCAGTGCAACGCTAACTGGGTGTCCGAAACTGTCCACGGTACGTGGAGCTATAAACGTTGCTTACAAACAACAATAAACAAAAGGCCTTACGACAACCTATAGCCTCTGAGGCTTTATGAATACAAATAACAGGTCTAACCACTAACCTTCTGTGCTGGGTTCGCCAACTTCGACCTTCCCAAGGCCACGCCCCAAGTGTGGTATGTATTTAATATGAGGTGAGTAAGTGAAAGTGTGATGTAAGTCAAGTGTGTGGACGTTCACAAGGCGCCAGTCTCCAGATGGCGCGGTTCCAACAGCAATCACAGCACAACTCGTTTCCAGCAAAAGCGCGTACCACGCGATGGCAACCAACCGGCGAGGAATCCCAAAATATCCCGGGGTTTTCGTCAAATGGATTTTACAACTTCAAACAATTGATAATCGCGACCCAATTATCGGTTGCAACAGGCGATTCCAAAGGATATTTTACCAATTATATTTAACTCAACAGGGTCCCATGACCGACATTTTCAACGAGGAAGCAAAGTCTATCTGTCAAGTCAGAGTAATGTCAAGATCAAATTTCCTTATGTCAAAAGGGTGCGTTCGGAAACATTTGGTACTAAACAGTGCCTATGTAACTCAGTAGCCATTCAACTAGCTCCACACCCAAAACCACATTGCTCCGTACCTCTGTTTTAACATGAAAGAAAAATAAACAAAAATTAGCATTTACATTATTAGTTCTGTACCTTTCAATCCTCATCCTCTAAGGTTATAATCACCAATAGATCGTTGTATCAGATTAAGGACAGATTAGTAAATGTCGAGGTTCTGATGAAGATGCATTGCAGGAGATCGACAGGTGGCTGGTACATGATTGATGCAACCATTGGCCGTGTTTGCGACAATCGGATGTCATAGATCAAGTAGTCAGGAGATGTGTCAACTAATGTATTGACATGACGTGTTTGTGTATACAGGAAATAGTTGACTGTTGGTCATGTGTTGCTGTGTTTACAATTATTTTTGGCTGTGTAGAATGTGTGGCTGTATATCTTAACTAGTTTTTGTTTGCTTTAGGGAATTGAATCTGAAACTACAGTATCTTTGTTTTTTGTTTTCGTCTAACAACACCTCGATTATATCAATTTTTGGTTCAATCGGTCGAATTTGGCTGATGACGTGCATTAAAATATACTATAATAGCTGGCTTAAAAACCAATTGGATAAAGTATGTCCATTTTGATACAGTTCTAAACTCACTGACTTGCCTTTGAATATAACTTGTAAGTGAGAATCAGACTTGCGGACGAGGAGATTTGAGTGCGAGTGCGAGTTAACCTTATGCAACGAGATTTCTTTTTATACCTACAAAAAAAAAACTACATCAATTTTGCGATATTCAGACAAGGGCACAGTTTATATTTTTGAACCGCTGACATTTCCTTGAACACACATATTTTAAATAGGAAAAAAGGTGTTCCAAATGCTTCGACCACGGATTTATGCTGCATTTCACAAACCGCGACTCCAGATCTGGACTGAATGTAGTAATCTAAGTACTAAACTTTATTTTTGTTTGTCTTTCTACAAATAAACTAACTTTGTCATATCTATGTCACAAAAAGAATAATTGATCTATGTCTCTCTGCATAGTAAACAAGCTATTGCATTGTATCAATTATGGATTAACCTGATGTGATACTAACTTTATAGATATGATCTTAGTTTAGTTCGTGTATTCCAATTAGTGATTGATTCAGCGACTCAGTTACTATCATCGTATATGATACTTAGTATACAACAACAAATTTTCAGTAATAATGTTTGATTTATCAGATCTTTGGCATTAATTAATACATACCTACGACTATCAAATTCAAAGTAAAACTTGTTAAGAAAAGCTGAGGAATTAATTTCTTGGCGGGAGTCTGAGTTTCCTGATAGCTATAACCTGGGGGTCTATAAGTCAAGAGTGAACAGGTCACTACTAGGCAAGCGTATTTTATCTTAGTCTACATCATCGCTTACCGGTGATGGTGGAAAAACGATATGTTTTTATTACTTTCTCGAAAATCAAACCGTTCGCTTTATTCTATGACGATACTTTTTTTTTAAGATTTTACTATGCTAATTAATATATAAACTCAGCACTCTGATGAAAAGTGTTTGAAACTAGATCTGACAATATTTAAATGGCATAAAACCATTCTTGTTGTTCGAATCCTTCCTATTTACAAAGGTCTAAGTCACAGTCTAAGTGCTGAATTCTTAGAAGCAATTACGTGAAAATGATGATACCTTTTGATCAACTCGATCTCTGATTTCAATGCATGTATAAATATATTTACGAGCACGTAACTATTGCAATACAAAAATTGGTCTTCTTCTTTTCCAGTCGTTGCTCAAACCTCTCACGACCAAAATGCAGCTCCTTTATTGGCTCCGTTAAGATCCTGCAAGGAGCATGTGGCGCACGATGGCCATGACAAGAGGTAGGCCAATAGGGCCATGCACTGGTTGTTTGCTTGGTATTATACTGATTTAATACATTACCGAAGATATTCTATATTTAAACTAGCTGCCCCAACAGACTTTTTTTCTGTTGAATCAACACATTTGAAGATTCATATTTTAGCACCATGCTTAGCAAAATGAAATAGGCGTGTGTAACTCTTTACGGAACCGACTCACTGATCCGAATCATTGAAGTGATCAAAAGATTGGTTCAGTAACAACGTTTCAAATGCATCATTTGAATCTAAAACATTACTTTGCTCTGGCTCATTCGTGCGACGCGTCGCTCGTGTGGCGACTGAGCAGTGAGCGAGCGAGAGAGGGAGACTGAGAGACACTGAGTTACTTTAACTACTGACTTTCGTATCATTTGCACGAAGATCGACTTTATTTATAATCTCACATATTACAATAAATATGTAGACATAAAACATTCAGTATTGATGCCTCAAAACATTTCTATGTCTCAATAGTAAACGCCCGAGATGCAACGTAAAAATCTTACGTTTCTATACATAACGTCGCGTCGCAGGCGTTCACTGAGTCATTTGAGCCGATGATCCAAATGAGCCAAATGAAACATATCAGTGTACCGGATCATTTCGGTGATCGAGATGCAAATGTTCCAATCTCAAAAATGATACACTTTGACCACTTCTAAAATGAAATAGTGATCAGAGTAAACTTTTCAATAATTTATTTATGACTCTTTCAAAACCTGCCAAGTGCGAGTCGGACTCGCGCACGAAGGGTTCCGTAAAAATCATGTCTGTTGTATTGGAGCCCCCCTTAAATATTTGTTTTAGTTTAATTTAATTATTTATTTTTAAAGTGAATATGTAACTAAATATTCTGTGAATATTTCAAGCGTCTATCTGTTGCCGTTTATTTATTAACTAGTACTCACGCAAGGCTTCGCTCTCGTGGATTCTATCGCGGTAAAAATATAATTCTCCTTTTCTGCAGTCGTGTAAAAAGGAGCCTATAACCTTCCTCAAGCTTCAAGCTACTTCCATACCAAATTGCATCCAAATCCACCCAATACTTTCGAAGATTAGCGCGTTCAAGCAAACAAACTAACTTTTCCGCTTTATAATATTAGTATAGATTTATCAATATAGAGCAAAAACGAGCAAAAAAAATCACGTTTGTTGTATGGGAGCCCCCTTAAATATTTATTTTATCCTGTTTTTTATTATGTATAACGATTTAAGTCAAAATACTCCATACGTCTGCAGTAGACTTTTTATAGGCCTGTATGGAAAAAACGTAGATGCTTACATCTACTATTTGTCCAGCCAGGCCTCTAAAAAGCGATGCAAAATCGATTAGTCGCGTAATTTTTGCGAGTAAGGGACTCGCGATCCTTACCGAAGGGAAGTCACAAATAGTAGACAGGTACTTTTTATTTTCGTGCACAATGTATGTTTTTATATTTTAAGGAGGACTAGGGTAAATAATAGAAACCGCACGAGCCAATCTTCAATGTTAAGCAACGGTTGTTGGGGTTAGTCCTGGATGGTTGACTATCGCAACATATCAATATTTTTCCGTGCCTCGGAAAGCACGTTAAGGGTGCGTTTCCACCAGAGATGTGCGATGGAAATGTGTCGTGCGAGGATGTTTAGCTGTGCTGTGAAAATGTGTGGGGGTTTCCACCAAAGCTGTGCGATGAAAATGTGCTTACGAGGATGTATAGCGGAGCTGTGAAAATGCGCGGTGGCGGCGGTAATGTGTGGTGCGAGGATGCGAAAACCTTGCAACACATCCTTCTCAACACACATTCCTCGCAACACATCTCTCGCAAACATCCCTCGCACACATCCCTCGCTTGTTTTGTATGCGCAAAAATCCAGCTCCGCGGAGCCGTTTCCACCAGAGCTGTGCTGACCGAGGCGAGGTAAATGAAGCGATTTTATTGGTTCTTTACAAACACATCCCTCGCTACGCATCCTCGCACATCTCTGGTGGAAATGCAGCCTAATCGTTGGTCCCGGCTGTCATGTTGTGTCAATCTGGACTGGATGTACATCAATGACAATCGTCACGGATAGTCAACCGGAAAATGTAACACCTATATTTCCAATAGGTATCGTGTTACTCAGCGTCTGAGTTGTTTCAGACACAGAATCAGAATATTTATTTGTGAAACATAGGTACCATAAAGGTCTTTGGTATACATAAATATTTGAGCACTATGTTTTGCCGTGAAGGCGTACAAATTAAAAAAACAAAAATCTTTTTATTTCAGACATATTGGGTCCATACATTTACAATTTCATCAACTTTCAGTCATCATCACACACATGTCACATCGAATAAATAAATAAATATTAATTTATATACACATTAATTTGATTTAAGTATTTAATTTATTAAAGAACGTAATTCCAAATATGTACTTAAAAAATCTAAACAAAAAAACTTACAAAAGAATAAAATTAAATACTTACAAAATTAACAACATACTATTTTGAGCTTAATTAAAAAATAAACAAAATCAACAATAGAAAAAAAAATCAAAGAGACAATCTACTTGAAAAATTACAATTAAAATTATCATTCATAAAATCTTCAACATTATAATAACATGAGATCAGATAGGCAGACATTTCGTGTAAAACACTAGTGCACAGCTACAGTCGGTTAGACTAGAAGCTTAGCCCAACATAGTTGGATAATACCTAAGTAGATGACAATGATGACTTTCACAAGACACCTTGGTCTAACTTTAATAAATACTAATCCTGTTAACCCCTTGAATGTTGCATGTATACGAATACGAATAAGCAAATCAAACTGACCTTATCACGCAGTGATGTGATATGTTTTCACTTTTATAATTTTCACTCACATTCGAAGTCATACACACGAAAAATCACATATTCACGAAAAAAGACACACGATAACACAATAATGTGTAGGCAATGTTAATACAAATTATTCCACCTAGACACTGTAAAAAGTAATAAAAACTATTTCATAACACAACGAAAAAGTCTGCGGCGTCACAACAAAAACCACAGGTGCATTTTGTAAATATTTTTTTTTCGTTCACTATAGCGGTGTTCCCTTTAAATTGTTACTAAAACCGGTCAAGTATGAATCGATTAGTCGAATGATACAGCCACATCGTGTTACTTGCAACATAAACGTAAAATACATCGTTCAATGCGAGCCGTGACGTTATATATATACAAACGGTGTACCGTTGACACTTGAGGGGTTAATCAAGTCCAAAGAACAGCTCTAGCCGCAAATTTAGTAGTCCTTCAAGAGCCAACCACCTACGTCAGAGCTCCTCCATACATTACATTCAGTAATTCGCCATTAGCTAGCCTGACTACGAGCGTTTTATTGAAACCGCAATGCATTGGGAATATAAAGGAGCAATATCTACAGTAATGTCCAATTGTGGAGGTGAGTCAGGTATACTTCGATCCCGCTGGAATACTTACAACATCGTCTATGCTATGTTATTTGTGTTTCACTTTATTTTAATATGTGGATGGAGATAGCGTTATATGAAATGGGAATGTTTGAAGCTGAACTCAGAATTTGTAGACATTGCAGTTCAGTCTATTTTTGTCTGTGGCTAAATCTAAAGAGCACTGACCCAGCCCATTAATACTTTTTTGTTTTAGTAACTGTTTGTAAGGTGTGTTTCGTTTGTGTAGAATAAAGTGTGTTTCTTAAATTGGTCATTATTATGATTATTATCAGGGATTAAGCTTTAGTTATATACTCTGCCTTCCGTGATTGCGAGAATTTTCTAAGGAGCGTGAGACAAGTGTAATTAAAGGAACAGGATAGGTTTTTAGACAGTAAAAGACTGACACTCCCTTCAGCTCCGCCTAGAGTGGGAGGAGTAATTTAATGATCCTCTCCTCACCGAAAAAAGCTAATATTACGACCTAAACTATTTATTTATAATTTATTTTTATTGTTTCCTTAAATATCCATTTTTTTCTTTGTTTTATTTAAATAAAACATGTTTGATTTGTTTAAGATATTTACATATATCTTTTAATTAGTTTTGTCTTGTAGTCGAATCTTAGTTTTAATTATTGCATTCATTGTTTGTTAGTGCCCTATTTTTGTTAATCTTGTTTTTCGTTCCATTTCATTATTATTTTTGTAGCGCGTACTATGTTTTTCATGTGTATGTTGTGGATAACGCTGTTGGTTACATAATTGTAGTTTTTTTGTAATATTTTGTATATCTTTTATTATGTGACTGTTTGTTATTCCTAATAAAATAAAATAAACGATTTTGTTTAAAAGTTACTTTTTTGCGAAACTTTCTTCAAAAAATATCAAGGTTCATGATGTCGCGCAAAAACAGCTACTATTTTAGCCAGAGCAGCTTGGTAGCCGCTTTCAAAATAGTTCATAAAATACTTTGAAATCCTCCTTTGTTTTTCTTCATTGTTTTTAGAGTGGTTATACTGAAATAATGTTTAAAAAATCTGTGCGCACTCTTAAACAGACAGTGGCCACACCGCAGGATCTTCCAGCACGACTATTTAAACTCTTAATTTCACCTCGTTTTGGTAAATTATGAAAACAGACCCCGGCTCCTATAATTAAAGTATACATTTAATATTGTAACTTTTATAAATGTCAAACCCTTTTAAACTGTTAGGTGAGTTTCCCAAAACTTTACGATCCTATTCCTAGATTTCAGATTGCTAACGATTACAATTATATTTCAAAACATTCAACTTGATAATTATACGTCATATTTATAACAGGCTTAAGCAAATTGATCTACATCTACGTTTGCTGAATAGTAAACACAGTAAACAATCGACGAAGTTAATTGATTTGCTAATAACAAACCAAAACAAAGGCTTAATAAGAAACTAAATCAATTAGAATATATTAAACTAATTTGTGTACATTTGATACACACCACATGATACCACAAACCTGAGGTTTAGACATATTAAAGACTAACTGAAATTGGTAGGTACTTTGTTTACAAAAACAAAATCCTATATTTAACTGGGTACAGGTGAAAAAACTATTTTCTCTACGGGCTAGCTTGCAAAAAGTAGATATTTTAGAAAAGCTTAAGAAAACAGCATTCCGTGAAACATACTAAAATAGACTGACTAGTTTTTCAGTATTATTTCAATTCTTTTTTAACCTTTTTTTATTAGCGTTTAAGAAAAGTAACTATAATAAAAATAATACATGCTACTATAATAAGAAGTCTATTCTTGCGATTACTTCTTCAGCAGTCGGTAATGATAAGTTGTGTTCAAGAATGATAACTCTTATCCTTTCCTCTTTACTTCCTGTTCTCACTCACATCTTCAGCCACTCATTTTCCTCTTGCTCCTTTCCGTATGTTTGGAAACAGGCTCACATAATACCTTTACCTAAAACTAACAATCCTACTTTATTAACCCACTTTAGACCCGTTTCTATCCTCCCTTTTCTCTCTAAAGTTTTTGAGCACATAGTTCATAGACAATTATCATTTTTCTTGGCGTCAAACTCGATAATATCCCCTTTTCAATCCGGTTTTCGCTCGGGTCACAGTACTGTAACCGCGCTTTTAAAAGTGACTGATCACATCCGCTGGGCAATGGAGAATAAGTCCCTTACTGTTCTTGTATTGCTGGACTTCAGTAGCACATTGAACTCAGTGGATTTCGACATTTTACTAGGTATCCTCAAATCTATTAATTTCTCTCCTTCCACTTTAGCCTGGTTCGGATCTTATCTTCGGGGACGCTCTCAGTATGTTTGCCTGGAGGAGTCCTTCTCTGATTGGTGTAGCCTCACTGAGGGTGTTCCTCAGGGTAGCATTCTCTCTCCTCTTCTTTTTTCAATTTTCATAAACTTTGTTACCAGAGTAATCTCCTCTAGTTTTAATCTCTACGCAGCTGACTTGCAGCTTTACCGTCATTTTACTATAGTTGACGCGGGTTCTGCAATTGCTGCAATGAATCATGACCTGGCTTGCATCAGCGTTTGGGCTAAGTCATTTCGTTTGCAAATTAACCCAACTAAATCCCAGGCCATAATCATTGGCAGCAGATTCGTTCGCAGTGCGGCTGTTGTTGCATCTCTGATGCCTTTATATCTCGACGGTGTTTGCATTGACTATACCGAAACCGCTAAAGATCTGGGTGTAGTTATTGACTCCAATCTCTCGTGGCATGCTCAGGTCAATGAGGTCAGCCGAAAGGTAAATTTCTCCTTTCATTCGCTGAAATGCCTTCAAAGTCTTCTGCCCTTGAAGACTAAAGTTTCTTTGGTACAAACACTTATTCAGCCGATTATAGACTATGCTGATGCCTGCTATTTGGATGCTACCGAGGAGCTATTAAACAAGCTTGAGCGCTTGCAAAATCTGTGCATTCGCTTTGTTTTCGTTCTTCGAAAGTATGACCATGTTTCTCACCTTCGCAAGGAACTCAAGTGGCTCCCAATCCGTCTTCGCAGGAACACTAGGATTTTGTGTCTCCTCTTCAACATCTTACACAACCCGTCTTACCCTTCCTACCTGCGTGAGCGTTTTTCTTACGCTCGTTCTAGTGACGTACCATGTAGATCACACCTTAGATCCCTCCTTAAATCTCATCCTCATAAAACTAGCTACTACTCTTATTCCTTCTCTGTCCATGCTGTAAGATTGTGGAACTCACTTCCGCCTAGCATTCGTGATTTAAAAACTATATCTTTATTCAAATGTCGATTTGTCGAAGAGCATTACCTTTCCTCTTAACTGTTTTAATTATTTATGTATATATTTATATTATATGTTTATATATTCTAACATTATATATTTATTTAAGTATATGTTATTTTTATTGCATTATAAGTATGTGTAGGTATATTTAATATTTTAGTTTTAGTTTTAGACTTCACATATTCATTTTTATTTCTCTTCTTGTTCTCACACACTATTGTCTACATTTCTTTTTCACTTCTCCTTTCGCAGGTCTGCTGGAAGAAATTTCTTAAGAAATAAACAGTACCTTTGTACTCAAATATTATAATTATGCTTGTCCTATTGTATTTTACTGTGTGTACATATATAATAAAAATTTTTTTGCAAAAAGTAGAACCGACTTCCATATCAAAACACTACAAAGGCAAAAATAACTTAAATTTCGGAAGGCGGTGTCAAAAACGAAAATATATACAAAACTAAAGACACCGCCTTCCGAAATTAAAGTTATTTTTGCCTTTGTAGTGTTTTGAAATGGAAGTCGGTTCTATTTTTTGCAAAAAATTTTTTTTCACGCTTTTTAGTGGGTCGGTTTGTAATTTATCTAGTTACAAAAGCCATAATGCCAACAACTTATCACCTTTTACAAAATATTGCTTTTCCCGATGCATAGCCGTTAATTTTTGAGGAGTTCTCCTGGTACTTGACCATCAACTCTACATCACTAACATCACTATATGTATTGTGATGAGCATAAAGTGTTTAACATCCGTACTCAAGTAATCGAATCGCAATCCACGAAATACTTATTATTGAGGAGTTTCAGTGGCCATCGGTGGTCTTCATCATCAGTTCCACTTCCCCAAATGGTACTTTTCGGAAGCAACTGCTCAAGGTACTATAAGAAATACCCAAAACGCTATAGGTGTGCCTATAATATTTGAAGAGTTTCCTCGATTTCTCCAGGATCCCATCATCAGATCCTGATTTCGTAACAATGGGACCAACTAGAAACTATACCCATTCAAACGCAAGAAGAATTTTTCAAATCGGTTCAGCCGTCTCCGAGTTATGAGGTAACAAACATAAAAAAAAAAAAGAAAAAAAAAAAAGTTCAGGACGAATTGTAAACCTCCTTTTTTTGAAGTCGGTTAAAAATAAAATAAATAAATAAATACATGCCTATATTTTACAACAAACCACGAGCTAATGTCAGTGCAGAAGTGTATAATTTTGCTTGTATACTAAATCGTTTTTTCGATTGTACCTAGTACATTTCTATAGATTATTATCTTTGTTTCAAAATAATTTACCTAAGGGCTAGTAAATCAGGCAATGACCCTGCACACATTTGTTGGCTAAATATACAAGTCACGTTAGATTTAAATATCCACTTAAAAAAGTAGTTTATTAAGTAGTAAATTTAGACCGACGTAAAAAAAATTACCGGATTATTATAGGAGTGTCATGGTCCATGGATCTGAGTTCCGCACTAACACAAATGCATCCATACTCGACAAATTGCACATCCAATAACATCTATGAGTTCAAGTATTACTCACATTCTCAAATTCTTCGGTCACGTCTCCAGACAAAATATAGATTACCCATACAATAGACTGATCAAGTCAAGTCTGCTGTGAGCAGCCCATTGCATGAGTGTACCAAAATGACCGCTAACAGGCAAAAGTGGCGTAAAATTGTGAAGATGATAACAATGGCTAAAACTGAACATGACATGACGACCACGACCTCTCCGGCAAGAGCGTACTGTCTGAGAAGAATAAGAAAAATTACTTCACAATTGAAAATCCTCGTCTGAACTAAATGAATTTTCTTTATGTATATATTAAAAAGACGCCTGAACTTAAAGAGAGGAGCGTATTCGTGTTGGCAGTCTCCAGTGTAAAAATTTTAATTACACGAACCTAAATGAGGGTAGCGCATTCATTAAACGTGGAATCTCAGAAACATAATTTCGGGAATGTTTTTAATATAATAGTTGTAAATTTTGCTATGTGAGGTGAGAGCTGTGTTGTCTCGAATGCTTGTGTTGCTTAATATGAACAAAGTGTCAGTTTTGTTGAATGTTTTCAGAGATAATGTAGAATAGTACATTTTGATGTAAGTGGGTACACTTTGACATTGCAGACGTGGCGGCCCGAATAGAAAATATAGAAAATGAGGCCATTATAGAGGCTGTGACACCAACAAATGATCAAGGTGCCAAACGTCGTTTTCAACACATTACAAAAGAAAGATATTATAATTTTTTTTTTTTTTATTTGTTAGAAGTGACTTTAAGACATGTAAGACTTTGGTTTTAGCACTAGGTTAGTTTTTTAAAGCAAAGGCCAGTTGTTATACAGCCTGGTAGAACAATAATTATAAGATACGGGATGTGTTTGTATTAAGGGAGGTAGAAAGAAAAAAATATTTGCGCCCAATAGTACATATTTTTTTCATAGAATTGCTTCTTTAATATTATAAAAACAAAATGAACAAGTGGATCATAGCTACGACAACGCCATAAGAAGTAACATAACAGGTATCTTGGGCAGGGCCCAAACCTAGAGTATACTTAGTGTATTGTTATTTTCAAGAATTAAAACGGCCTATGGGCATAGTATTCGGTAGTCGGTGTTACTGGTTTTGTATTTTCTTTTTTTTTTCACACCACCTAGGCCTTCCGAAATTAAAGTAATTTTTGGCTTTGTAGTGTTTTGATATAGAAGTCGGTTCTATTTTTTGCTAAATTTTGTTTCACGCTTTTTAGTGGGTCGGTTTGTAATTTATCTAGTTACAAAAGCCATAATGTCAACAACTTATCACCTTTTACAAACTATTGCTTTTCCCGATGCATAGTCGTTAATTTTTGATAAAGAGATCTTTAAAACAAATTAAAAAAAAAAGAGTTCTCCTGGTACTTGACCATCAGCTCTACATCACCATGTGCATTGTGACGAGCATAAAGTTCTTAACATCCGTACTCAAGTAATCGAATCGCGAACTTATTATTGAGTAGTTTCAGTGGCCATCTTGTCTTGGTCTTCATCATCAGTTCAACTTCAACCAATGGTCTTCATTACCAGTTCAACTTCCCCAAATGGTACTTTTCGAAAGCAAACTGCTCAAGGTACTATGAGAAATACCCAAAATGCGTGTGCCTATAATATTTGAAGAGTTCTCTCGATTTCTCCAGGATTCCATCATCAGATCTTGATTTCGTAAGAATGGGACCAACTAGAAAGTATACCCTTTCAAACGCAAAAAGAATTTTCCAAATCGGTCCAGCCGTCTCAGAGTTATAATACATTAAAAAACGCAGGGGTAACGCATTACCCAGCTACTGGGTTGTGGAAGTCAGACGGGCAGTCATTTCATGTAAAACACTTAGGTCGTGCGCAAACTGCCTTGCGGTGGCCGCAATTCCGGTAGTTCTACCGCACCGCAAAATTTGTGAAGTATGGAGTGTCATAGAAGTGCGCGCACAGCGGTCAGTCTACCGGTGCGGTAGAACTACCGGAATTGCGGCCACCGCAAAGCAGTGCGCGAACGGCCTTAGACTCAGCTGCATCTGACTACACTGCAAGCCGACCACAACATAGTTAGTAAGGCTCAGCAAATGATCATGATGATGGTGCTGACTATGGTTACATTTTTCAAGATCTAAATGTCTTAAATCTTAGTGGTTTAGGCGATTGCCTTGTGAATTGCCTTGTCGTGGGATCAATTCCCGCGGGAAGCATACTTTGTAAAGTTGTTTCCAGTTAGACTAGGACATTATCTCATGAATCACCTGATTGTCTGATAAAAAGATGGTTCCGTGCTTCGGAAGGCACGTATAAGCTGGTGGTGCCTGTCGCCAAATGGCGGTCGTCAAAATAGACCACATCAGAGGTCCTTGAGGCGGTCTAGAGACTCTGACACTAGGGTGTATGGGGTCGTTAGATCTTACTACCCACACGATAAGAGAAGAATGGGCGAAAATATAATGTAGTCTTTTGTATATAAAAATCTATTGCTGTTCGTTAGTCTAGCTAAGACACAGCAAACGACGACGGTAAAAAGGCTGCTGGGTCAGCTAGTGTTGTTCGAACTCTCCGATTGGGCGATCAGAGTAAGTAAGTCCCCTGAGTTTGTTTCGGTGTTTCTTCTCAGGGTAGTCAGTTAGGAAACACCGGCCTCATGTAGTTTAAATTTACAAAAAGAAAAGCGACATGTAAAAGTGTTATTGAGTAACCAATTTGCAAAATAAAGATCATTTATCATTTAGTATATTATGTTATTTAAAGATCTTATTACTTCATCTTTTGATTGAAAAAGTACCTAATAATAATTTAATTCATCTTTATTTCGAGACACAGTAACTATGATGTTATAAAAATAAATAATTGAAATTCTTATGTATATCCATTCCATCATAACAATCATAGTTACTAATATTATACATACGAAGGAGTAGTTTGTGTCTTTATTTTTCCGACTTTCATAATAGAATAATGGATTGATTGGTTCGGTTCTACGTGAACCATTGGAAGATAATTACATTAAATTTAAATTAATACTTAATACACTAAAAACACTCATTATTTTCAATTCACGTACGTTGAATTGTCAACCAAAGAGGACCCTTTCCGCGAGTCACCAGACGGTGGCTGAAATGTTTTGGGTTCAATTAATAGCGACGGTTTGATCAACGAGTTTAACACGTTCGCTGACAGTGAGCACTTAACCTGACACCACATTACGACAGTAGAATTTTCCACGACATACTCTTAATAATAAGTGGCCCGTCCCTCGACGTACTGTCATAACGCACTATTTTAATTTCCCGCCTAACCACGTACTGTCAGCGAACGTGTTAAGCAATGCCAATATCCATAGCCATTTTAAAATACAAATTAAGCCCCGGCTATCATTAGTAAAATTTCGACATTTGAAATCGAAGTCAGAAGCTAGAAAATCAATTATCAGACCAGCCAAAGGGACTGATGGTTATTAGTGTTGATACTGTGTGGGAGAAGTCAGATAAGTAATCACCGCAGGTATTATACTAGTGGGTATTCGGTTGCATCCGGTTCATTCATGACAGATATAATTGACAATCGTTCTAGACAGATTGATTTATTGGAACAGCAATAATTAAGAGAAGTACTTAAGAGGGATTCTAAAATATCTTGTAGACTGGCTATTTCCGCCAAATAATGCCTGATTCCATTCTCTATATTCCCTGTGGTGATCCAGAGCAGCATTAGTTAGTAAGCCCATTTGCAACAGAAAACCAGTGTATCAGTTATTTATTAAATTAAATCCAATATAATTAAATATGTACTGTTAATTGATTAAAAGTATGTTTAGAACAGCAAACTATAACAAAGGCAAAAGCAAATTATTAACCCAACTTCAAAGTAAAATTAAAAACATTAATTGTATATGGTTATACGATGACGTGTTATATTTTTAAATAACCACTCAAAAGGATTTGCATAAAAAGTAAACTTAGGCTACTCATATCCCACTTCTAAATGAAAGAGAAAATTTATGTAAAGGGCATTCGTTCCCCTGTCTTTAATAGCTTTAAGTGCTGAAATAAAACACACTAGCTATTTAGAATTTAAATAAAAATACAATTTAGTTAAAAGCTTTCTCTAGGCTCTTGTAAAGCAGTTTGTACTTTTTTCTTCAGGTACATATCAATGTCGCCGACTTTTTTCAAGACATAATTTATAGACTTATTGTAATGTTAGGGCCATTTTTAAAATTAGTGCCTCAAGCAAACATCGTTCAAAAGCAGTTTCTAATAAATTAGTAACATAACATAGGTAACCAACCTAAAATGTTTCCATTGCTGGGATAAAATCTTCTTCCTATGAGAGGGGATATCACGCCCTAAGCAAATCAAAACTGAAGTTAACAATCTCTTGGTCACGCCGCAATCGCGGGACGATAAGTCCCCTCTTCGAGGAGTGGCTGGAAAGACGTCACGGCGTCCTCACCTTTAGCCTGACGCAGGTACTGACTGGACATGGCTGTTTCGGGAGGTACCTGTTTCGGATACATCGGGAGGATACACCCGGTTGTCGTCATTGTGAGGACCATCCGGAGGATACGGTGGAGCATACAGTTCAGGTGTGCCCTGCTTGGGCAGAGCACTGCTGTGTCCTCGTGGAGGCGACCGACGGTGGCGACATCACGCGCCCGGCCTTGGTTCATACCATGGTGCGGAGCGAGAGGGAATGGGATGCAGTCGCCTCCTTCTGCGAAGCAGTCATGCTAGCGAAGGAGCAGGCCGAACGCGCGAGGGAGAGGCAACTCTTTTCCTTACGCCCCAGCCGCCGCGGTAGGTAGCTCACCGTCCGGTAAGGAACAGGCCCGGGTCGGCGACGCGTCGTGTTCCACGCAAGCCTCAAGGAGCTATCAGCATTAGTGATGGGGCCTCATAAGGCCATTGCCCGCTGGGGTTGCGGAAATGTACTAACAAGATACCGCGGCCCCGGACCTTACGGGCAGCTGAAGGGACAGGGTGAGTTTTTAGTCAGTAGAAGTCTGACACTCCCTTCCGCTTAACCCAGAGCGGGAGAAGTTATTCGATGATTTTCCCACCCAGAAAAAAAACATAGTTAAAAATCTCTTGTTCTATAAATTATTGACGATGTAGCTGATTTGTGACGTTTTTAATTAATCTTGTCTAAATCTTAAACTGTTTTAGTCAGAATTACATTAATGTTCTCAAGTAATAATACAATACTTGTACTTTTTATCGAAAGAACTTAGACTTAAATGTTTCAGGCTAGTAATGCACGATGCAGAATTACACAAAATATGAAGTCATCACATCAAGTTGATTTATCAATCACTGTAATAATTTTGCCAACCAAGTAACTGTTGGGTTGTTATAATAATCTGCATTAAGCAACTCGGGCAATACGGTACATATTTATGTTTCCTATTCGGTGATTCCGCCTATAAAATGAACGCGACAATTATCGAAAACACAAAACGATTAACCCAGATAAAAGGCTGGCTATTGATTTCGTAGTGGCCGCAAACCAGAAAACCGGAGAACACTATAATTTTCCAACCGAAACTTTAACCTCTACATCACTATACACTGCTTTTTTGTACAACAAGATCCATCAAAAATTCCTCAAATGACTACACAGTAACAGCAATGGAGAGCAAATAAAAAAATGCGAATTTATCGTTTTATCATCGCTTGATACTTGCTCGGGTATCGTTAATTCTTATTGAATACCTCGTATTATTCACTAATTGGATGGAATCAATCAATTTCAGAGTACCTATATTAACTTTAACGATATAAATGACATTCGCATAACTGAATAAAATGTAGTATCTGATGCACTATATTTTCAACCGACGACAAAAAGAGGAGGTTATCAATTCGACGCATATATTTTTTTTTATGTATGATCATCGATTACTCGAAGACGGCTGAACCGATTTGGAATTTTTTTTTTTTGTTTGAAAGGGTATACTTCGAAATTGGTCCCATTTTTATAAACGTCAGGATCTGATGATGGGATCCTGGAGAAATCGAGGGAACTCTTCAAATATTATAGGCACACCTATGACGTTTTGGGTATTTATTATAGTAACTTGTGCAGTTGCTCTCAAAAAGTACCATTTGAGGAAGTGGAACTGATGATGAAGACCACAGATGGCCACCGAAACTAGTTACTCATTAATAAGTATTGAGTGGATTGCGATTCGATTACCTACTTGAATATGGATGTTAAGCACTTTATGCTCGTCACAATGCATATGGTGATGTAGAGCTGATGGTGAAGTACCAGGAGAACTCCTCAACAATTAACGGCCCAGCATTGGGAAAAGCAATATTTTGTAAAAGGTTATAAGTAGTTGACATTTAGGCTCTTGTAACTAGGTAAATTTAAAATAGACCAACTAAAAAGAGTGAAATAAAAACTTTTTACCAAAAAATTAAACCGACTCCCAAAAAACACTGCAAAGTGAAAAATAACTTTAATTTCGGAAGTCGGTGCCAATAACGAAAATACAAAACTAAAGACACCGACTACCGATATTAAAGTTATTTTTCACTTTGCAGTGTTTTTTGGGAGTCGGTTTAATTTTTTGGTAAAAAGTTTTTTTATTTTTAAGTTTTAAATCCTTATTTTTTTATTATGATTAAAATCTCAGTATACATACATATCGTTCTTATACAAAAAACCACAAAAGCCCTTACTGGCTTTTATATGGCTAGTGAGTTCGGATAAATTGGGTTATCAATATTTTAGATAACAAGTGAATTTGTAAGTTTTACATTTAAAGATGTTAGTAAATAAGCTTAACTAAACTAGGTAATACATTCTGTTGCAAAAAATACTTTTTTAATTTACATTTTGATTTTTTACGCTATTTATGTCGTAGCCATGTCGTAAAATTGGTCATATTATATAATGGCTAGCCGCTTCATGAAAAATCGATATAAAAATTAATTTCATCTACAAAGCCATGCTTATAGATTATAGAGGATCTTGATCGTAAGTTATTCGAAGTTTTCAAATTTTTGTTATGCAATTTGCAATGCCTGAAAAAGACCGCTATGTAATAGACTTAGTCCTGTTTTTTACATATGATTTAATATAAAGTATCTATCTACCTATTAATTATTAAAATTTGAAGCACGAAAGTCCGGGTAAAGTACTATAGTATGATTGATTTGAAAAAAAAGAAAAACAAAGTGTTTCTAAAACAACTGTGATGGACGCTAATAATTGAAGTTAGGTGTCAAGGCACTCCAAATTGAAGGCAGACGAAGTGGATGACTGACAGGATAGTGACTCAGGCTAAATGAATACGAATGCACGAATATTCGACTTTTAGGTCAAGCTTGACATTTTGTCCAAACTTTAGTTTGCGACACGGCTAGCGCAGTGGTTGAGCGATTTGTTGCTACGTTGCGCATGGCGGATTCGATTCCCGCACCGGAACAAATTAGTTAAATAGTACAACTATATATTATTATAGTTGCGATAGGTCTGTGTGTGTTTTTTTTTTACGTGGTAAAATCATCAAATAAGTCCTCTCCCACCCCGGGCAGGGCCGGAGGGACTGTCAGACTTGTACTGACTAAAATCCACGGTGTTCCTTCAATAGCCCTTTACGTTCCGGGGTCACGATAATAAGTCCCGCGACCCCGGCAGGCTTCGGCCCTCTACAGGGGGGGGGCCCGTCATCTTGCTGACGCTCTTAGAGGCGCGCGTGGAACACAACGCGCCGTCGACCCAGGCATGGTCCATGGTCAGACAGCGAGTTGCCCTTTACTCGCTGTCCGCATGCCCGCGCCTACGGTGGCCGGAGATCGTCGGCCGACGTCTGACGCCGTGGGCGTCTACCACTGCGGCTGGGCTGGAGGGAGGATGCCATCCTCTCCCTCACGCGGCCCGCCTCCTCCTTCGATAGCATGACTGCTTTGCAGAAGGAGGCGACCGCTTCCCACTCCGTCTCACCCCGCAGCATGGCCTCGACCAGTGCCGGGCGCGAGAGGACTCCGCCTATCGCCGCCGTGAGGACACGTCGGTGCTCTGCCCAAGTGGGGCAGTCTTGCACCGTATGCTCTACTGTGTCCTCAGGGCGATCCTCGCAGTGGTTATTTTTTATCAGTTTGGATATACAGTCGCAATGCGCCATCGTTACATGGTGAACATCCCACCCATTCGCACAAAACCTTTTGGGAATACTTTCATTGTGCCTACAGCAGTCTGTATTTTCCTAATAGCTGTATATAGCTATATAGCTATATATAGCGCAGTCTCATAAAGTATGCATCTCCAGTCTGGAATCCGACTTACAATGTCCATAAGGACCGTCTTGAGCGCGTTCAAAAGACATTTACCAGGTACTTACGGTTTAAAGACCATGATTGCCCTTACAGAGCCGATTACACAGGACGGCTAAATTATTTTGAACTGGACTCATTGAAACGACGAAGAGTCCTAAATGATATGACAACGTTATTTAAAATTGTTAACGGGATGTCTTCAACTCCAGATTTGCTTGATAAGATCAGTCTAGACGTACCTCGTCACTCTCACCTCCGGTCAAAGCGTGTTTTTAGGACGTTTGCAACTAAATCGTGTCGCACAAACCTGGGCCGCCATGCCCCTCTAAACAGAATGTTAACGTTTTACAACAGAGCCTATTCCATAGACAGTACAATTGACTTGTTCTCTGATAGTCTGCCAAAATTTAAAAATAAAATTATTAAAATTGACCTGTGATCGACTGCCCGCTTCTAATTTAATTGTATACATAATATTTTAAAATTAAAAAAAATTATGATTGTTCAAGACTACAAGAAGCCAGCGCAACGATACTGGTGTGTCCGAACAGTCCACGGTACGTGGAGCTCTAAACGTTGCTTAACCAATGGCCTTAGGCCAGTCAATATAATATTACTTTACACAATTTAACACTAACCACTTACCTGAGCTGTAGACGCCAAGCTTCGACCTTCCTGAGGCCACGTCCAAAGTGTGTGTATAAGCATGAAATGAGTAAGTGAAAAGTGTAATGATGGCCAAGTGTTCATGGACGTTCACAAGGCGCCGGTCTCCAGATGGCGCGGTCCAGATAGCATCACAGCACAATCATTTTTAGCAATCTCGCGTGTCAGACAGGCTGACGACAATACGGCGTTATGTTCCAAAATATCCCAGGTTTTTCATCAAATGGGGATTACAAATTCCAATCGATCACTAATCGGGACCAAATTATCTTTAACTGCGCAGATTCAACACGATTTCCAACAAAAACCAATAAATCGATCTCAACAAGCAGGCAGTTAGTTTTACAAGGAACGGAAACGTCAAAGTGAAAAAAGTTATAGACAATAGAATAATGTTGCCAACCAAAGGGTGCGTTCGGTTTCACGTTGGACAGAACAATGATAAATAATGTTAATTCGTTGTAGGTTATATATTGTAATTTAATAATAATAGTTAGTTTTAGTAATAATAATTTAATTTAACTTTATTTAATTTTATTGATATGTTTTACTTTTATTTTTTACTTAAGTTTTGTTTTATGTTCGTATTTAATTTTATACATATTCATACTTAGATTCGTGCTTTTTTGTGAATGATGTGCATGCCTGTAAGTGTCTTATTTACACAGGACCCTCTCATGAATGTTTATAATCATTATTATTTTCTTGTAAATAAGTTGTTAGTGTGCCTATATAAAAAAAAATAATAAAAAAAAAATAGCTATAACCTGGGGGCCTTTAAGTCAAATTGAATAAGCTACTTTAAGGCAAGCGTGCTTCATCTTCGACTACGCTTAAAATCAAGTGTGATAGGGGTCAAACACGAACCTATCATGAGTAAAGAAAAAAAAATGCCATTAACTTTTACATTTTAGTATTTTGTTTTAAATTCTTGTTGTATAATTCAATTTTTTTTTGACTTTACTATTATTATCTTATATTTTTTATTGTTATCAGTCCCATTATAAGCATTTCAATTATTAGTTTTTACTGCATGTGTACCTAGTTGTTAAGCTTTAATCATAGATAAAATATTTTTTTTATTTCTGTGGCTTTAATATTCGCACACAATGTAAAATGTTTCTGAATAAATGAAATGAAATGAAATTTTTCAATATATCGGTGATTATAAACGATATTCAGTAATGAATATACGACGCTAATCCTTTGAAAGGGCTCTTCACATGCATCAATCAAATTTTTATGGGTCACCGTTTTTATCACGTGCACTGGCTTCTGACGTTTTATAACCCCATGTAGGCCTATGTGAAATGAAATATTTGGATATTTTTGAAACCGGTTCTGAAAAATTCTAGAATGGATTAATTGACCGGGAACCTACACGTACGTAAAACGTTTTGGTAATATTTTCATTGTGCATACAGCTAAGGAGTTGGCAAAGTATGTGTTTTCTGATAGTTATAATCGGAAGTCTTTAAATCAAGAGTGAATAAGTTTATCCTAGGCAGACGCGCTTCATCTTCATCTACATCATCGCTTACATTCTAGTGACATGGTGGTACCATCAATAACTGTAATTTTTTTTTATTGATAATAAGCTCGCTTTTGACCACCATCTCACCTGATGGTGAGTGACGATGTGGTCGAAGATGGAGCACGCTTGCCTTTTTTTTTTTTTTAACTTGGTAAATTTATCAAATAAGTCCTCCCACTCCGGGCAGGGTGGGAGGGACTGTCAGACTTTTACTGACTAAAATCCACGGTGTTCCTTCAATAACCCTTTACATACCGGGGCCACGGTAACGGGATGAGTCCCACGACCCCGGCAGGCTTCGGCCCTATGCAGAGGGGGCCTCGTCATGTTGCTGACGCTCTTTGAGGCGCGCGTGGAACACGACGCGCCGTCGACCCGGGCATGGTCCATGGTCGGACAGCGAGTTGCCCTTTACTCGCTGTCCGCATGCCCGCGCCTACGGTGGCCGGAGATCGTCGGCCGACGTCCGACGCCGTGGGCGTCTACCACTGCGGCTGGGCTGGAGGGAGGACGCCATCCTCTCCCTCACGCGGCCCGCCTCCTCCTTCGGAAGCATGACTGCTTCGCAGAAGGAGGCGACCGCTTCCCACTCCCTCTCGCCCCGCAGCATGGCCTCGACCAATGCCGGGCGCGAGAGGTCTCTGCCTATCGCCGCCGTGAGGACACGTCGGTGCTCTGCCCAGGCGGGGCAGCCTTGCACCGTGTGCTCTACGGTGTCCTCAGGGCGACCCTCGCAGTGGTGACACCCAGGCGTTTCCTCCTTTCCCAACAGACACAGGTACCTCCCGAAACTTCCGTGTCCGTTGAGGACCTGCGTCATGCGGTAGGTCAGGATGCCGTGACGCCGATCTAGCCACTCCTCAAAGAGGAGCACGCTTGCCTAGAAGTGACCTATTCACTCTTGACTTAAAGACTCCCAGGTTATAGCGATCAGGAAACACAGACCCCGGCAGGGAATTCCACTCCTTAGCCGTACGCAAAATGAAAGTATTCCCAAAAATTTTTATGCGTATGGGTGGGATGTCCACCATGTAACGATGTCGCATCGCTGTTTGTCTTGTAGTCCGGGAGAAATAAAAAAATATAGACCCTCAAGCACTATTCATTGAACTTCTACCCATGACCTAGGCAAACATAAAGTTCTATGCAATACGACCTTATGTAAATACCAACAACAAACCGAACCCAAAAGTTTTATAATCAATGTGTAGTAATTATAAGTTTATAGCCTGACCCGTGATAAATAGATCGTTTCGATGATAAATAGCCCGGACCGATACCCGATTGATGGACGGGTGGCGCTTCCAAACGTCAAATGTGAAGTAATTTGTTAAATGTTGCTTACAGTGAAATCGTGAATCGTGAAATACCTACCTATAGTGAAAGGAAACCACTCGATTGATTCTCAGATATTTTTATTTGGTATCACATTAGCATAAATGAAAAAAATTACATTATCTGTATCTCATGCCTTTTAAAAACAGACTAATTTATTGGTATCGTTATAGATACTACATTTTACATTTACAAACTTTAGAGTAATTACACATTTGTACATACCTTAGTTAACTAATAGGTACAATACTACTATCGCTACCGTATTCTTATTCCTCTGACCGTTCACTTCGGCTCTCGTTGCAATACTGTGTCTGTGCTGGTGCCACGTCCTCCGTCTGACAATCGTATGTCATGGTGGGGGGAGGGTAGCACCAGCGCAGCCAACATTAGACTTATGAATGAAGGAAGTGACGTGTTAGCTTATTTCTTAATAAGTAAGATTTGATATTAAAATGATCTTTAACATTATAAAATGAGATCAATTATAAATAGGCATTTAACATATATTTGGATATTTATTACCTAGTTCCTAACAATAGGTATTGCGCGTTTTTTATATATATATATATATATAGCGAAACTTGTGTTTGAATTTAGTATTTGACAATATTATACTAAAACCCTACTGTATTAACATTATTATATTTACAATATTTTTATAAAGCAACCCCTCCAACTAAGCTAAATATGCCTGTGTCTGGAGTGGGTTCACGGCAATGACAGGTATGAAATGAAATATGCATTTTATAAATTGGTTATAACTAAGTTTAGCTAGATGAGGTCGGTGTTTCCTATTTGACTACTATGGTAGGGTTCAAACTCGCGACCTTTCGATTACAAGTGCAACATCCTAGCCATCAGGCTATTGATGCATTAAATCAATTGAGGTTTCTATCGTAAGAGTTGTGGTGGCCCAAAAGTTGCAAAGGAAAGACTTACGAATTGTAGGTTATTACTTCGAACCGATTTGGCCACGTTACTTTGTATAATTTATATCATTACAACTGCTCTCATGTGTCATCATTACAAACATGGAAAATGCTTCTATTGCTCAACTTACTATGAAAAAATTTCCATGTGCCTATAACGTAATCGCGTCTATCAAAGTGGAATATTATACCTATAACAGGTTATCTGACTACAGTGCCATGTAGAATCGTAGAAACTGAATCTGTTTTTCTACCACGAAAACCTAGAACCTAATTTCGTTAGGGTTCACTTATCTAAGGCTCTATGAGAAAAACTAAAACCAGAGCGAGTTACACTCGAAACTCGCGAAGGTTCCGTAAATCTTATCTTAGTATACTGATACTTTTACTTTTTTGACATTCAGTCAAAAAAATATCAGGATTTGTTGATGTATCATTAGAACTTAAAACGGGATTATCGTATGTATCTTTTGTTTCGAGTTGCCGATATTTCGGCACTGTTGCAAGTGCTACAAAATAAAATAAATAAATAAATATCCCGTTTTAAGTTCTAATGATACTGTCCAGTGACCATGTTAGCTGAAAAACAAATTTGTTTGTGGTTAAGAATATTTACCGAACTAACGACATATTTACGGTTCTCAGATTTTTGCCGTTACATATATGAACATTTTTATGCTGTTAAACATTTATTTATGTCAAATTTAATGATTCTAGGTCAACGGAAAGAATCCTAATTAACGACATATTTACGAAATCCTTCGTTTCGATTTCCTCGTTTAATCGCAAAATATGCGACATGTTTTTTGATCGAGATTACTTACGAGGTAGATTTTTTCACAGCTGACAGAAACTGAAGACTTTTATGTGATACTGATAAATAAATTATTTTAATTTAAATTTTTACATTTCCTGAAAGAAAGGGTCCTGATAGACCGATGGACAACGAAGTAATTCTATAAAGGTTCCGTTTTTCCTTTTGGAACCCTAAAAATTGATCATATGTGCAGGTGCTTGGATCTCAGCCTCTGCCCGTTATCCCTCGTCTACTTATCGCAACTGTAGGGGGACGTAATTGCAAGTGGTCTCCTGCAACGCCCTGTTTTCGAGCACATAACAAATTCTCTTTAGGATCCAACATGTGGCTCCGGCCAAAGCGACTGAGGAGCTTATACGCTCAGCTATCCAGAGGTGGTTAGGTAAGGGTTTCAGGATTTGACTACAACTGGCTTCTTGTAACTATGGTGATCAGTTTTCTTTAAAACAATGCAATCCAAAACTTTTATGAACATAATATCTCAAGATAAAACTCCTGATACGTAATTGTTATAAAACTAGCTTCTACCCACGGCGTCGCTTGTATGAAAAGTCTTCTTCAACGACAACTACTTTTTCAACTATCTCCCTATTAAAAATCATATCGACCCATTGCTCCATTTTGACGTGAAAGATGGACATACAAAAAAAAACACACTTACGCTTTTATAATATTATATTGAGAATTAAAAAACGCATAAATTAAAGATTTTTTTTTACTCTTCCCACTATTATTTAAGCCCTTGTGCATGTGTTGAAAAAGTGACGTCCAAGATCATTGAATACTAAAATATACCATCCATTAACGAATATAACCTTCCAGTACACAACTAACTGTATTAGAGTGATTGCATTGAACTCCAATATTGTTGGGACAGAACATTTCCAATTCCCGATGTATCTGAGTACCATTCGCGTAACGTTTCGTGCCGTGTCCCCTACGAGCATTAATTGGTGCATCCATTCTCGTTTGTAGGTCACATTCGATGCATTAACATTGGCCTCAGTAGGTATTGAATGGAGATTCGTAGGTTTCAGTCTTGGTAATTATTGGGGACCTCTAATTGCTCGGACGGTTGCAGCTTTTCAGCCCAATGTGCCACTTTTGTGAGCCTAAAGCGCTTTAACTGTTTTGGTCTCGGAAATTCCAGTAGTAAAATGTTGAATATCGACCAATGATCAATTTATTGATGTATGGGTTAAACGTTTCTAGAAGCTGACATATAAACAAAATTCAAATTGTTTGACTTTAAAATAACTGTGTTATTATACTTTGAGCAAAGTTGTTCACACGTTACTAAAAACAAACTGTGACAAAAAGTTATCTGTCTTTCTATTTGTCTGGGCTAAACTCTGAAACGGATGAACTAATAGAGCAACATGAAGGTTATCTACTTTTTATCCCGAAATCCCCAAGGGGTGGAGATTGTCGTCACACGTCAACGAGTCACACGTACAGCTTTATAAAATAGTTTGTGAATAAAGTACCTATTACGCTTTAATTTAAGAGCGTAGAACTCAATACTTTTGAAAACAAAATATTGAAAATACATATGTATATAAATTGTAGCTTTATTTACCTGCATTTTATTAACAAAAACTCTGTAAAAATAAACATTTTATTTTATTTGTTTCTAAAAAATTGGCCAACTACGTGTCAGACTCGCCCATAAAGGATTTCGTAGTAACTAATTTTATTTGAAAGTTTACATTAAGATCTACAGAAATATATTTTTTTTAGATTATTCACTCCATTATTATAGAAGTTAGAGGGTGGGTGGACACACATTTTACCATTTTTGGAAGCTTATATCTTTTAAACGATTGACTTTATGAAAAAAGAGGTTTTAGAAACCCCTATGTCATTTTTAAAAACCTGTCTATAAATACCACACACGCATAGATTTCATGAAAAAAAAAATTCTGTTTTAGTTCCATGTATTTTAAATATTTTTTATTTTTTTGTCTTAAAATCGGAAAGCGGTTCATAGAATACATCTACCTACCAGGTTTCACATGTATAATCTTAATAGTTTCGGAATAAAATGGCTGTGACATACGGACGGAAGGACGGACAGACAGACAGATAGACAGACAGACAGACAGACGGACAGATATGACGAAACTATAAGGGTTCCGTTTTTTGCCATTCGGCTACGGAACCCTAAAAAGTTGGTGTAATAAATCGTAAAAACGGACCTGTAAACAATATAACAGAAATGTATGAATGTTTTATTATACTTAATGTAAAATATCTGGCCTAACAAAAACCTACTGTAGGTAAAAGAAGAAAAAGGCCCTATGGGCTTGTGGACACAAGCCGATTAAGAATGTGAAAATCTTCGAACCAAAACATGGCAACCTGTCTTCAAATGTTTCATGAATATTAAACTACCAAATGTATTGGCAATCGTCACGCAAATCGAAGAGAGTGTTTCTTTATTTCGGCAATAGAGGTAATCCTATAAGTCTCAAGGGAAGCCATTGTTTCGGAGAGGGCAAGAGATGACACTAACTTTATATATCGTTGTCCTTGTCTCGCAAGGCAATTGTCATGGTTGTGGCACTCGCATCAATAGGCTTTTGGACGCCATTATAGTAAAATGTATGCTTAGTGTAAGGGTCCATAATATTAATATACATAAAGTGAAATTAATTTATGCAAATAATATGAGCGCGAAAGTTTAGATGGATGTTTGTTAGTCAATCACGCTAAAACGGCTAAATGGATCTAAATGAAATTTGTCAGATAAATAGATTGTAGTCTAGAATATTACAGAACGACTTTTCTTACCATGGGCAAATGTGTGATAGAAAGATATAAGTACTCTTTTTCATACACATTGATTTATCAAATAAAAGGGTGTTACAATGGGCGGTCTTATCGATAAAAGCGATCTTTTACAGACAGCAATAGCCATCCCGAAAATGCGATTTATGAGATTTATATCAAAGTATTCACGCCAACGAATTGCAGGTAACAGCTAGTACCTACCTAGATCAACATATAAGCATAATTAATGTCTACATTGTCCACATAGCCTTTTATTTAAAAGATAAATTGTTATTGTTCATGTATGCTTTCAGTCAGTCACACAATTTTGAACAAAATTAGAACAGAAGCGAATTTTCGCTCAAATATTATCATAGACGCTGTCGTAAATAAAACGTTTACGTACTTATCCATCTGCCGCCTAAGCGAGATTTCAAACAGCCTCGCGTTTTGTCAGGCGTCATAAATATGTCATCGCAGTGGAGCGTATGGCGCATGGTTTTAAAACTAGACACGCCAAAAGAATAAAATAATTGTCAGGGGTTCGAAGAAATTTCGTATTTTTGGGGTAGTCTATATATACTTTATATATTTATATTTTATATTTATTTATTTGCTCGAAACAATGCATTAAAGTACACGTTACAATACAGTTTCACATAATAAGTACTATGTCTACAACGTGTGGGTGAGCACTGCTCTCCTAGCTAGGTCATAAAAGACCTGTGATAAGGAAAAGCAGTCCGGTCCCCTGAGATATTATGGAGTAAAGATTACAAAGTGCTTGTCATGTTACTGTCACAAAATCAGATAATTGAGCATAAATACAATTATACACGCATATCTCATGACAGACATGAGATGATGTTTTATTTTACATTGAAAAACAAATATTATAAAAGTTAAATAAGTTTGTTAAATTTGAAAAGAAAAAGAAAATATATATAAGTTTGATGATTTTGGGTAAGGTAACTTTAGAATTAGTTGATGATTATTTTATGTTTGAGCATGTGTGTGTGTGTGTGTGTGTGTGCGTGTGTGTGTGTGTGTGTGTATGTGTGTGTGTGTGCGTATGTTTGTGTGCCTGTTAATGTTTATCATTTATGTTAAGATCTTTTCAGTTTCATCATATGACTTATTTTGATGAAATGATTGCACAATCTTTATGCTTTTGTAATAAGGCAGACCGTAGATCTGACACTCCTCGTTTATTTTATTATAAAGATACGGACCCAGAAAATAGAATATATATCTGTATTATATAATTATCATCGCATCGTATATGAAACAAATTCGTGTTAACCATTTACTACTCAAGAGCGGCAGATATTATTATCTGCTCCAAATAAAGTAATTTGGAGACAACCACTGTGTTCGCAAGGAAGCGTCGTGACTCATCCATTGGCCTAATGCGAACGAAAGCATGGGAGCTGTCATTAGCTCTGCAATCGTTTAAATGTAGATTAAATGTAGGTTCTTTAATAATAAAGAACCTACATTTAATCTGATATTCAAGGTATTTATTTATTAATTTCTTAATTTACTCATAGAAAAGTAGAAGAAAACAATATTCTTATTGTAACAAGGGATCTCTTCCAGCAAGCCAGAGATTGAAATATATTAAAGTAAACAGTAGACATGGTGTGTACTGATCGTTGGTACTGATACAAAATATTTACTAAAATAAAATATACATCAAATATATCTTTCACACTCTTTTAAAATATCTATGTAGATATATACACTGGAATCCGTTTATCTCTATCTACTCTGCCTATATTGACTAACCGCGCACTACTTCAGCACTCATTCATATTACGGATGATATGAGATCAGGCATGGAGATGGGGAAGTTAACGGTACTCGCACTACTTGACTTCAGCAATGCTTTTAATACAGTTGACTTCGACATTTTGCTTGGAATTCTATGCTCTTTTATGATAATTATCTCCTTCGGTAATTGACTGGTTTCGTAGTTACGTTTGGTCACCGGCAGCGTATTTGCACTGAGGATTCTTTCTCTTCTTGGTATGATACCTCTGCCGGTGTGTCACAGGGTGGCGTTTTATCTCCCTTACTTTTCGTACTTTTTATTAATGATATCACTCAACGACTACCTTCCTTCTACCACTTGTATGCAGATGATTTGCAAATTAACACGCAAACACCACTCGTAGACTTATCTGATGCCACTGGTATAATTAATGTGGACCTCGCTCGTATTAGTGATTGGAGCACTGAGTTCGGACTGAAAATCAATCCTGCCAAAACTCAAGTGATTGTTGTTGGTAGCTTCCGGACTATCTCTGAGATCGATTGGTCGACACTTCCCCAAGTTTTCTTTGATAACACCGTCATCCCGTTTAGTCACGCTGGCCGTGAAGAACTTGGGGATATACATCCACAAAACTCTGTCTTGGACGAAGCAACTACAGGAAGTCAATCGTAAACTGTTTACTTCTGCAGGCTCCGTGAGACGCCTTCGTAATTTTCTTTCCATCACCACTAAAATTGCAATTGCACAAACTTTTCTTCTTCCTATCTTGGACTATGCTGATGCCAGCTATCTTGATTTGACCCAAGACCCATTCGACAAGCTAGAGTGACTTCAAAATCTTTGTATTAGGTTTATATTTGGCTTGCGCAAGTATGACCATGTTGCTGAATTTTGTACTAAGCTCAAATTCCTTCCTATTAGGTTTCGCCGGAATGTTCATCTTAATAAAATAATTTTCTTTTTTTTTACTTTAATAAAATGCTAGAACATAAGCTACTTTTTTTCTACAAGGGCAGACTAGTACTATTGTAAGAATAATTTATTGGCATAGTAGGTATTATAATTTATTACCTAGCCGTAACTGAATGAGCAAATATAAATGCATCCGACTGTATAATTTTAATTGATGTGTACATCCAGTGACACGTAGCTAGATCCACAGATGGACGCTGGAGGAGAAGGTTCTCGATTGGTATCCTCACGTTGCACCACGCTCTTGGGGCAGACCCAGGCGTTGGTGGTGCGATGATACTGTGGCCGTAGCCGGCTCCACCTGGACTAGAATAGCCTAAGACAGAGAGGAATGGCATAAGATGTAGGAGGCCTACGCCCTTAAATGGACTCTCAATTATAGTACCTGAACAATGAAAGATTATGTAACCAATTTAATCTATAAAATTAATCTTATTTATTTGAAAATATAATTTTATTGATCAAGCTATTTTAATGCATGTTTTAATTTTATGAATGTATTTACACATTTTAAAGTATTATGTAATGAATTTTAATTGTATTTTTTGGAATAAATGGCTTAATTAAAATTATAAAGTTTACATCCTTGATGCATTAAAAAATATAAAAAAAACTAGCTTCTGCCCGCGACTTCGTCCGCGTAAAAGTCGAAAATATTCCACGAGTTCTCGTCACCGACTTGCTTGACAAAGATTATAATAGCTCGGCTAATATGCACGATATAAATATAATTTATAGCCTATAGCACTCAGGGATAATACAGCTACATGTAAGCGAAACAATTTTCAAAATCGGTTCGGTAGTTTCAGAGATTACCACATACATACAAACTTACAAATTTTACCTCTTTATAATATTAGTATACTAACTGATTATATTTTATTAAGAATATACTAGTATATTCTTAATAAAATATAATCAGCCTATATCGCTCCGACTAGACACAGGCATATTCTACGGAATAGGCCGTAGTACAACACGCGAGCCCAGTGCGGTTTGGTGCATATAGCATGTCTTCGCATTTTTCGATCCTAGGGTATGCCGCTTTCTAGGTTGCGTGAATGTTCTAACGAGATACCGCGGCCCCGGAACTTAAGGGCAGCTGAAGGAACAGGGTGGGTTTTTAGTCAGTAGAAGTCTGACACTTCCTTCCGTTTGATCCAGAGCGGGAGAAGACATTCGAAGATTTTCCCACCCAGGAAAAAAAGGGCATACCGCTTATTTCACAATATTATTTTTTTCCTTTACCGCCTTGAAAGCAGTGATGATGATAAAATAAATAATAATAATATTTATTTCATCTAACAAAATATTGTAAATCATGATGATGATGATGATGAAAACTAGACAAAGTAATATCTGTCTGGGTTCATACCCACAACCCGCAACTCGTAATCGTGTCTGTAACCACTGGGCGACCACTGCTCTCTATTTGAAAAATGTGTTTTTTAGATGACTATTTTTATTAATATTTATTATTGTTAATGGGCTCGCATTTGACCACAATCTCACCTGATGGTAAACAATGGTGTGGTCGAAGATGAAGCACGCTTGCCTAGAAGTAACCTATTCACTCTTGAGTTTGAGACCCCCAGGTTATAGAATTTGTATGGGCCAAGTTGCCTGAAATATATAAAATTCTATTCTATTCTATAGCCAAATATCTGTGAAAACCTCGACAAAGTCCAAATTAGTTGTCTAACATTTGATTTTGATTTCTAGTATCAATAATCCTTGGCCAGTCCAGAGTTAGGCCGAGTCAGCGTAAGACCGGGCCGATGTGATTTGCGGGTGAGATCGTAAGCAGAATTTGATTGAACGTACGACACGCTGACAGGGTCGACGCTTCAAGATAAGGTACGAGTACCTATTCTATATGGCATTAGATATGACTGTTGTTTTGATTATGGTAATATTCTGAGAAATGTTTTGCACTGACTTGAAATCTTGAAAAGCTTGAAATCTTGAAAAGGAATAAAATCAAGGCTGTACCTAAGTATTTATGTAAATATCTGAGAAAGATGAAGTTTTGCGGTTTTTTTCCTAACCTAATGCAAAAGAGGTTTCAGTTTATGTAGTACCTGGTTACTTGTTACACTTATGTATAGGGCATTGTATAACTACTTGTGCCACGTTTCGAATAACAGCGACAGACTAAAACTAATTAAATTTTGCGGTTATTATCTTCTACATATTATTATTTGAAGCAAAGATTTGGAATCCCTTTAATAAGGGGTGACGTTGACGCAGCAGTTAAAGTTGATATGGAAAAAAGTGCAGGAAGCTAATATTGTTATGTAATAATGCATTAATATTGTTTATATTATAACTCGAATTTTGATGATTATGCAAACGTAAAAAATGGTATGTTGTAAATGGATGAATTAACCCAACCTCTGTCAAGGTTTTTAACAGAGAAATACTTCGTTCGCTACTTATAGGCTCATTATAGGATTTTGAACCAACTTCGATCAACCAATTAAAAAGTCGAAGAGGAAGGCTTCGTTCTCCTTATTCATTGTAGATAACAATATGATTCTATGACTTATTTTTGTCTAGTAATATTTTAAGGGTTATTAGAAAAAGGGCATATTAAAAAGAATGTATACTTTGTGTTTCTATTTCTGAGTCTTATTTGCA
The DNA here is from genome assembly GCA_943138885.2 of Tholera decimalis. Taxonomy (NCBI): domain Eukaryota; kingdom Metazoa; phylum Arthropoda; class Insecta; order Lepidoptera; family Noctuidae; genus Tholera; species Tholera decimalis. The sequence goes on along the minus strand of OW964554.2, from coordinate 37,405,670 downwards.
ATTAAAACTAGAGGATATTTGTGAATGTTCGTAATTAACATAGCATAGCAAGCGTAGGGTTTCGATGCTCGAATGAAACGCAAATGTTTGGATCTTGCTAAGGCTCTAAATAAGATTTGCATGCAAGGAGCTTGTGTGAAGTAGGACAGAGCGAGACAACATTGATATATATTAGGACTAGTCTCTGCATGCGTATTCGTCCGCATGGAAGTCGAAAATTAACTTAAGAGAAAAGAGAATCATACCTACAGTAGATGAGTACTGATTTAACGAATTTTAGCATTTTTCTATTTGTGTTCGACTTGTTTGGACGACATAGTTCCGTAGCCGGATGGCAAAAAAACGGAATTTCGTCATGTCTGTCTGTCTGTAGCCATTTTATTCCGAAAAAATTAAGACTACACATGTGAAACTTCGTAGGTAGATATTCTGTGAACCGATTTCCGGTTGCTGTCAGGATCTGAGGATGGAATCCTGGAGAAATCGAGGGAACTCTTTAAATATTGTAGGCACACCTATAGCAATTTGGGTATTTCTTATAGTACCTTGAGCAGTTGCTTCCAAGTAGTACCATTTGGGGAAGTTGAACTGATGATAAAGACCACAGATGGCCACTGAAATTCCTCAATAATAAGTATTTCGTGGATTGCGATTCGATTACTTGAGTACGGATGTTAAACACTTTATGCTCGTCACAATACGTATGGTGATGTGGAGCTGATGGTGAAGGACCAGGAGAACTCCTCAAAAATTAACGGCTCTGCATAGGGAAAAGTATTATTTTGTTAAAGTTGATAAGTAGTTGAAATTTGGGCTTTTGTAACTAGATAAATTACAAACCGACCCATTAAAAAACGTGACAAAAACTTTTAAAAAAAGAACAAAACCGACTTCCATCTCAAAATACTGCAAAGCCAAAAATAACTTTAATTTCGGTAGTTTTTCGGTGGTTTTATTTTTTCTTACAAAGTTTTTTAATGTAATCATGTGTACCTATGCTTAGTGAGTGGAATGCAGTAATACATTTAAAATATATTAAGGTTATCTGGAAGACATTGCTACTAGCGATAAGACCGCCATTGTAACCATTTAAATAAGAAATTACCCAAGGTAAATTGGTGTGTTTAAATTTTGGTGTACCATAAAGTATATTCTATCTATCTAAGTTTATTTTCATATATTATAAATGATATGTCCATTGACAAATAAATTGACTGATTGAAACATATTCCTGGGGTAAAAGTAACCTATCTTCACTTCCAGAATATGAACTAGCCGTGAGCCAAGTTTAATGCAGACTCATCCATTCATTCTACCGTTCTGTGAAGACAAACAGACAGAAAGCACTGCTTGGAAACAATTCAATATTAATATATCTCCAGATAGATATTGTGTCACCTCAAAATGAAACGAAGTAAAATTATACATTTTCTTTGAACTTTTGACAGCTCTTGACGCGTGAATTTTTGACAACGTGCGCCACGCATTTCACCGTAGAGCCATTTATCATAACGATTTTCACAATGCGTTGCGATACCACATTTGTAATATTCCAAATTCCAGATTATTTTCTTTTAACATGACCATATCATACCACCCACGCATTATACGTCGAACAAAACGTATCCAGACTTACTACAGTCAAAACAGAGACATAAACATGCAAATACCATACCATACATAGCTATAACGAAACGAAACGCCGAATCGTATGGCATGTGTAATTGAATCTAAAGGGAAATTGCATTCCGCACGTGGAGTTCCGATCACACAGTCGTGTTTGCAAAGATAAGGACATTTTTATACTAAAAATTTTACTGGACCAAAATTTATTGGCAGAGATAGTGTCGGATATGGAATAAGTGTTCTCCATGTTCTTGTATGTAAAATTTTGTAATATTGTAAATCATTCGTTGAACTTGAATGCCGAAGTATTTTAGTTGTTTTTGTATTCTAAAGTGGTTCTGTATATAAGTATGGTGTGTTTTGTGGCAATTTGTTTTCCGCACCCTTAGCAATGACATTTTAGATTTTTCTCTAACATGAATTAAGACAAGTGTTTGCTTAAATTGTAATATGAATAGCCATTATTATAATTAAGTGATCAGATACTGAGGGATACGATGCTACTCGCACATGATCTAACCGTGTGCCAAGTTTCTGCAAATCCGTTAAGTCGTGCAACATACAAACAGAACAACTTGAGCATTTTTAATAACACCTATTAGTATATTTATTGATTACACTTGACCCAATGATTATGATGATGGCTGATATTGGCCACAGCGACTGCATTCCTTTTAATTTCCATGTATCCTCACATGACAGTTATATCCAATTTTAGCAGTATTGATTCGAAACGAGAAACAAAATGGAAAACTTTACCTACCTAAAATGCCTAATGCCCTAAAATAGCACTCAAAAACACAGTACCCAGCTAACTAAAAACCCCAAGTCAAATCCCAAAACAAAACATTCATTAAAGTTGAAAAACTTAACGCAGTTACGCTCGCTCTCATGAAACAACATTGTTACTAACTACTACAAAAAAAAACAACGCACTACTCCCTCGAGGGATGTGAAAAGAAATTTACTTGCAATGTCAACAACTAGAGTGGGGAACATTAATTTTCCGTAAATTGTAGTGTAACATATTCGTTGCCAACCGGGTATTGTTGCTTACAGTTTTATTTCCCCTTATGTACATGGAAGGGGAATTATTCCATTGCCCCTAGTTGATACGAATAGGGAAAATAGTTGTTACAGGTATGCATTATTGCTACCTGTTATATTTTTATTAAAAATTACTCGTTTATTGTTTTCTGTTCCGTGATATATGTTTTTGTATTCCTAAGTTATTTGAATGTCTAAGATTACAAGCAAACGGAATTCTCGGCTTTTCAGCATAGCCTTATAATGTAGCAAGAATACCACTTTCCTTTTAGTTATTATTTATTTAACTTTCAAACAAACTATGTAATCTAAAGCCTGCAATACATGTTTGCCGAGGTTAGGCCAACGCGAGGGTTGGCAAATAGATACAAGGCAAGAAATAATGTCCACACGTTCGACAAGCTTGTCGAACGCCAATGCAGACGACCAATGTAGAAGAGGGTCTGTAGAGCTGCCCACACGTTGGCCGAGCGCAGGCGAGCGCCTTTGATTTGTGACCAAAAACCGACACCGATCCGAAGTAAGGCAAGTGATCACGAGCAACGACGAGCGAAGACAAGTTGCACCAAATGAGCTCTATAAACGTTGGCGCTGGCCTACAATCGGCCAACACCGAGCGATAGCAAGACAAGGCAAATATACCGTCTACATCTTGGTATTGGCCTTCACTCGACAACGCTCGGCCAATATGTATTGCAGGCTTAAACTAAGTAATAAACTAAAATCATCATCTGCTTAGCCTTTTCCTAATTATTTTGGGATCGGTTTCCAGCGTAACTGGAATTGGATGCAGCTGAGTATTAGTGTTTGAGTATGACTGCTAATCTGACTTCCATAATCCAGTAGCTGGATATGGTAACACGTTACCCCTTGACAAGCCCAGTGTCAGATTTCCTAGCCTCTGACTACCCATTACGACTGGTGGCGGTGGTGGTCTATTGGCTTAATCTCGATATGTGAAGATGGTCACTCATCCTCGGACCGAACTCTAAGCGTTTCTTCAGTTTGAAGATTGACCTTTGTGACTTATTATTTAGAAACTAGCTCCTCAATAACGAACTAAACTAAAATAAAACATCAAAAGTTCGTCCTTAACGCTGCCGGCCGATATAGTAAGAAAGAGACTGGGCACGTTGTATGGTAATGCTAAGCATTTGGTCAAAGCCAGCCCTTTAATCTTGGAAAGTGTTTGTTTATTTATTCATTTTGGAAAGCAAAACGGTAACACGAATTTAGTGATAAAATAATTATTAGTAAGTGGATGGATTGGAGAAACTGTTTCAGAGAGTCTTGAGAGTCATCAGAGTTGGCCATCTACGTATAACGTCCATACTTCATGTCTTGGGTTTCAGGAGAAATATACATCTCCACTACAATCACTCCTTCATGACTGAAGATTGTGATTACTATTCTTCATCTAGCAGTGATTAGTGCCACGCACAAAGGGTCCTGAAGTGGTTTTTTAAAGGCAATAATGCGTTCTCTTCCATATACATAGGATAAGTTTTAGTGATGTAAGAGTCTTATAGTCTCTAGCCTTATTTCGAAGCATGAAGCTATATTACGAAAAATAGAAATCCAGCCAAGTGCGGGTCACGCGCTGGGTTCCCCGCACCCCCGTTGGGGTTGGGTTCCTACAACGCCAAATGCGAGTTGGATTAGCTGATCCAGAGTTCCGTATAATGCACTAACAAAAACATTCTATTCTGTTTTACACAAATACGAACTTGATCTAATTTTTTTTTCAATCGAATTCGTCGGAAAGCGAGAAGAATACAGTTCATCGACTATTACTCGTAAAGTGAAGCCAACTTTGGTCTGATAGTTTTCCCTCTAACTTCGTTATAATTATGTAGGCACTACTACCGTAACGTTTGAGTTCCTTCTTACAACCATTTAGTTGGTGGGGGAGAGGACATCTGAGTCTAACGAAAATTACCACTTTAACGCTTCATATTTCGCAAACGGATCACTGAATCAAAAATTGGCATTTCCACACTCCCATTAGTTTTAAACGATACCCCGCACTAGGGGGTACACGAGAAACAAAAATCTTTCTCTCTTTACTCCTAAGGATAACAATTTAAACCGATTTCATAAAAAAGAATAAGATTAAACCTCATTTGCCTTGGCACCAACTTCAACCATGTGAGTAAATACCTACCCAGCCCTTATTATAAACGATTAGCGAGAGCTTGGTAATTAGACGGCCAATGAAGCAGTCTTCCACGCATTTTTGTTATTTGATTTAAATATGTAATTACGTTTATATTTTGATTTTTACTGCAGAAGTTTTTTGTTTGTATTGAAGTTGGTTGAATTTTTTTTAAGTCTATGCTATTTATTTGATACTAGAAAAAAGAAGACGCATACAAGAATACAGTCATTAACCAAGTTTTATTAAACGCACTAGTAAACAAAACTTTCCACAACCTTTTTGTGCTAACTATATATCATGTTCTCCGCACTCCACGTCAAACAGTCACATGAACGGAAGGGGTCGTTACTTCACGAGCTCGTGACGTCACGTATCCGCCCCGTTGATCAACTGCGGATTACGTTCATACTCCTGGGCTGTGGTTTTAGTGCCGACAGATTTAAGTTTTGACATAACTGTCTCACATGTGTACTGTTGATGATTATTAGATAAAAAATGACTTTTTGCAGGCCCATTACGAAATAAATAAAATCAAATTAAATTAGAAACAAAATAGTGAATTAAGTAACTGATTAATTACGCAATAATAATATTGCGTTGCTAAAAGCAATGTGACAAGTTAGTTGATTACTGAATTAACACGCTTTTCAGAAACCGGGTGTTAGGAATAGAAATGGCTATTGACAAGAGATTTAACAGCCGATTAGTTAATTTTTGCATTGATAAACCCTTAAGAAACCGTTTGTGAATCAATTAAATTAACTAATTAGCAGAATCATTATATGTACTCATATACAGATGGAGTAATTAACTTTAATACATAACGTTTTCAATATTCCATTGTCAGAACATGGCTCATAAAGGAGGTCCTCGCTTTACGTAATACAGCAAAAAAATCATCTACTCTGTTCTACGCAAACATACCAGACGCACTACACCGCCACGGTTACCCAAATAATCACCTCAAAGTGTTGTTTAAAAAAGTTCTGAAATAATGTGTGTCGAAGGCTTGAAAGTTCGTAGTAGCGTGTCGTTGGCAAAATATTTATTAAATGCACCAAACAATTTTCCTCATATGAACCGCCTGCCTTCAAAAGAAGAGTGAACAGGCACCTACTGGGCTCGTTCGTCCCATCCTAGACTGTGTGATCTGTGTGATCGAGGTCAAGAGTGGGCTCATCAGTAATAAAAGAAACGTGTGGCCCAAAAATCAGCTACACGGACTCTCCTGCTGTACTCGTAATGTGTGTTTAAACATTTTCGTTCCACAGAACTCTAAGTCTAATAAATATCGCGCCAACACCGATGTGAGATGTCACTAGTATACTTTTGTGGCCACACATTAAAGCTGATTAACCTTTGTCAGATATTTAGAGAAAATAGGATAGGTCCAGAGAAAAATATAAATATTTAAAACAAATATTTAAAAAAATATAAAAAATCATGATACTATATTAATTTAACCAGACTCCATTTATTAATAGTTTAGCGCAACATTTTTTTGTAACGAATGTAAGAGAAAATGCATGCGTCTTTGTCACTGCAGGCACCAGCAACCATTTTTGTCTGAAAACGCTGCATTGAGTAGAAAAAAAAAAATAAGAAGACGTATTTACATAACTAATTACAAACTGTCGTAATTCAATTATGGCAGTATGGCTGCCTAGGCGAATTTACCTAGATACTAGATCTAGTCACACAGTGGAGGTGTGCCGCGCTTGGGCGGAGCACCACCGTGTCCTCGTCGAGGTGATCGGTGGCAGTGACCTCTCACGTCTGGTTATGGTTTCGGCCATGGTGCGGGACGAGGGGGAATGGGATGCAGTCTCTTCCTTCTGCGAGTAGTCCTGCCAGCGAAGGAGAAAGCTGAACGTGGGAGGGAGAGACAACTTTCTTCCTCACGCCCCAGCCGCCGCGGAAGATGCCCCGGGCATCGGGAATCACCGTAGACGCGGGCCTGTGGACGGCGAGCAGGGGTAAATCACCGACTGGTAAGAACCAGGCCCGAGTCGACGGCGCCTCAAGGAGCAGTCAGCAGCATTGACGGGGTTGCGGGAATGTTCTAAGAAGATATCGTGATCCTGGAACGTAGAAGCAACTGAAAGAGCAGGATGGGTTTTTAGTCAGTAGAAGTCTGACACTCCCTTCTACTCTACCTACAGCGGGAGGGGTCATTTGATGATTTTCCCACCCAGAAAAAAAAGAAAGTTCTAGTCACTCCATATTGATATATTTTATAACAGTTAAATTAATCAATAATATTATTATAATGGAAATAAAATTAATCAGTAAAAAAAGAGCCTGTTGTTATAATTATAATAACAGCCACATTGGGTGATATTCAAGGTTAAGTAAGGTTTGTTATTGTATGGGTGACTATCTGAACATATAGAGATTCCTCCGAGATTCAAAAAGCACGGTAAGCTGTTGCTATGGTTGTTGGCACATCTTTGTCAGTCGTTACGGACAGTCAGAAGACGGTAAATCTGACAACAATCTTGCCAAGAGGTATCGTGGTACCTACTGAGCTGTGGAGGTCAGGTAGGGAGTCAATCCGCGTAAATCACCAGTACTAAATCACGACCCTTTTTTTTTCTGGGTGGGAAAATCATCGAGTAACTTCTCCCGCTCTGGGATAGCGAGAGGGAGTGTCAGACTTCTACTGACTAAAAATCCACCCTGTCCCTTCAGCTGCCCGTAAGTGCCGGGGCCGTGGTATCTTGTTAATACAATTCCGCAACCCCGGCGAGCAATGGCCTTATGAGACCCCGTCACTAATGCTGACAGCTCCTTGATGCGCGCGTGCAACACGACGCGCCGCCGACCCGGGCCTGATTCCTTACCGGACGGTGAGCTACCCCTGCTCACCTTCCGTGAGCCCGCGCCTACGGTGGCCGTAGATCGGCCCGCGATCCCCGACGCCCAGGGCGTCTACCGCAGCGGCTGGGGCGGGAGGAAGAGAGTTGCCTCTCCTTCGCGCGTTCAGCCTCCTCCTTCGCTAGCATGACTGCTTCGCAGATGGAGGCGACCGCATCCCATTCCCTGTCGCTCCGCACCATGGTCTGAACCATGGCTGAGCGCGTGAGGTCGCCGCCGTTGATCGCCTCCACGAGGACACAGTGGGGCTCCGGCCAAGCAGGGCACACCTGCACTGTAAGCTCCCGACCCTAACATACGGAAAAAGCTAATCACATGAAGATATCTAAGCATAAGTTACTTGAGTAATAAAGCTATCAATATCTAGTAAACATAACTTGATATTATTTAGCATTGAAGGACTCCTCCACTACTTAATGGACATAAAAATACAGATTCACTTTTTTTAATCCTCGTTTAAATTTATGTTCTTGTCTGTTTTCGTTATCATAAATTGTGTGCTCAGTAGGCTTATAGGTCAATATAAATACAATAAATAAATGAACAGTACTCAGGGGAATCGACGACTAATTACTTGCCGTGTTTTGCTACGCTGTTAAATTCAGCGTATCTCGTTATTTAGTTATTATATCCGTGGCTACTATTTTTGTTTCAGCAGGACAATAGCAATTATCGATATTTATATCATTGTATTTTAAGCACCATCATCATCTTAGCTTAGTTCTTTAATGTAAGACTTATAATAAATTGTAACAGTAGTGACACATCTGTTCCCAGAAATCGAATTCGAGATCAAAAATGTTAACAAATAAATGTCATTGTCAAAGTAACAGTTCAGGAGTAGTCAACATTTTCCTAGTAATTCAAATTACTTAAGTATTTTTTTAAATTTTAGTGTTTTGGAAGAACGCAAAAAACGAAAATTCTCATTAATTTTATTAGTAAAAAGCGCACATGGGAAGCCTAGGCGTTTCGCTATTTGATAACACTAAATTAAGTACAAATGTTTAAGACCACTGCCTATTGCCAGTAGCATAAAAAATAATAAGCACGATTTTATTTCATAGCTTTATAGTTGACAACTATGTGCAATATTATATTTTAACCAACTTCAAAAAAAGGAGGAGATCCTCAGTTCATAAGATTTTTTTTTATTGTTTAATATATGCCTATAATTTTAGCACTATGTTTTAGGACTTTTCGTCAAACTACACGATTAAGGTTATTATTTAAAATTGGCAACACTCTTGTTTACATCTTTGATCTCGAATTCGATTTCCGAGTATACAGTCTATTGTTTTTGTTGTGAAGAGTGGGGTAGTGTATTAAGTTTTTTACTTACTTAAAACAAGACTCATGTATGACATGTTGTAGTAGTTGTAACTTACCGAAATTAAAGAATTATTATTGCTATTAGCATATTTCTCACAACATATTATATGCTCATACATTTTTAAAATATTTCATTTTAAAATATTTTAAGCATTATTCAAATATGCACTATACCGCGCTCGGTATAGTGCATATTTGAATAATGCAATCTTCGGCAGTGTAGACCGCTGTCTACACTGCCGAAGATTGCACAAATTGGAGAACCGAGAACTATGAAAGACTGGCGAAAAAACAGTATGCCAAATTAAAACAACAAACCTCGTTCAAACAGCCGTTCTAAACCGATAATGTGTTTTTTAAAATTAGGCATAGGTCTACAAATGCTATATTCTAAAATTAAACCATTGCTGTTAGGTAACAAGGCAGACCAAGTTCATTGAATAAAAACGTTTAAATTAAAATCGTAATACCATGTTGTCATAGTCATAATATAAAAATATTGGATACGTTACAGGATGTGATTTTGATTTATTTCATTTAAGGGTCAGTGTATTGCAATTCCTGAAAGCTCAAAAGGAAGTTTAGAAGCACTTTGACCGCACACCTGGTCAAGTGAAAGTTCAGAGGTTATCTCTTTACTTTGTGCTAATTAAACAATCACTGAATGGTTTTAGTGAGATAGAAATCCCACGCACCTTCGCCCAAAAAACCTAGGCACATTTTGATGGTTAAAAAAATTGGCCAAGTGCGAGTCAGACTCGCCCATGAAGAGTTCCGTAGTAACTATATAATATAATATAAAATGTATATTTGACGAAAAAAAAAACTTTATATTTCTTAAAACTTACATTTTTTACACCTACGCCAAATAACTTTGTTTTTCATAGTGTTTGTATGAATTACAAAGTTATATTTGCGGTTTTCGAAAATATGCTGTGTCTCAAAAACTGCTGACTCGATCTCGTTCAAACCAATTTTGGTTGAAAGTTTACACTAAGATCTACAGACATTTTTTTTTTTTAGATTTTTCACTCCATTTTTATAGAAGTTAGAGGATGAGGGACACACATTTTACCACTTTCGAAGCGTATTTTTTTATACAATTAGGTTTATAAAAAAGTGGTGTTAGAAACCTCAATGTCATTTTTAAAGACTTGTCTATAGATACCACACACGCATAGGTTCCTGAAAAAAAAAAAATTAAAATTTTAGTCCCATGTACATATGTACCTAGTAGTGTATAATTGGGGTTCCTGGATCAGAGTAAAATAGTGTAAATTGATTATTCAAATCATTCAGGTCCTAGTCGTTTGCGGGTAGTATACGCTATCACTACGTTAGTCACTTATTCATTAAGTAATAATAACTATCTATCGTCTAGTAAAACTGATTAAGAATACGATTTTTTAAACGATCTAGGTAATTGGTAATTTACTCAAAGGTCACATTACCCCGTAATAAATACACACCATCATACATACTAAATGAAAATTTTATCTCTTAGTACAGTCTCATAGACCACACTATTATTTCATTTTTTGAATGTAATGAATATGGTTGAAATTTGGGTGTTTCTGGATCTCTGAATTGATTGATTGATAGGTAGCCTATTTTCAAGTGTAGAATTGTGGGTTCCTGAATCAAGATTGAGTTTAATGAATATAAAAATAATCAATTAGAATAGAAAGTATGAAAATAATATATGAATGTTGATGTAATAAATGATAAAAATTGTGATTGACTGATTGTTTAGTTCAAAAAATATTGATCGATTGACTGATTGTCTAGTTCACAAAAATATTGATTGATTGACTGATTGTTTACTTCACAAAAGTGTGGAATTGGGGTTCCTAGATCAGAGATCCAGGAACCCCGATTATACACTACTGTGCCTTTATTTTAAATATGTTTTCTTAATTTCGGAAACCGGTTGACAGAATACATCTACCTACCAAGTTTCACATCCTAATAGTTTCTGAATAAAATGTCTGTGACATACGGACGGACAGACAGACAGACAGACATGACGAAACTATAAGGGTTCCGTTTTTTGCCATTCGTACACGGAACCCTAAAAAGGTCATCAAAACCATGAATAATTATTCTCTATTAAACACATGTTTTGGACAAAGAACTATTCCCAAAACAAAACACTAACTCACCAAAAGCACATGTCTTCGCCTATTTAACATCCAAATCGTTGTCCTGTCCATTCCGTACACATGCTAGTCGTCTTCGCGCACGTGGAGATAACGACAACAGTTTGGAGAGTCGGCCTTGTACATAATCATTAATTTAATGGTCGGACCCAGGGGCTGGCCGGTGGATAGTGGCAGTCACTTTAGATCGTGACTAGCTTAAGTTGCCGCTTGGGTTATTCAATTGCTTTTTTGAGGTATTACTGACATGTTTTAAGACACTTGTGATGTGTTTTACAACACTTCTCAAATTTCTAGTATTATTTATTAGTGACCGGTACCTTTGGGTATACAGATGACAGCACAGTTACGTTGCGTTGAGAGATATGTGTCCAGCGCGCGTGCTGGTGGGTCACAGATCCAGTCTATCTGTGAGGACATGGTTGAGCGCTTGAACTTTTCCTTGAATGCTGTCTCCGAATGGGGCGATGCCAACTTGGTCAAGTTTAATGCAGCTAAGACCCAGGCGTGTCTCTTCTCCGCAAAAAAGAGCCAATTCGAACCGGCTTCTACTTTCTTATCTTGCCGATAACCGATCGTATTGAGCTTCTTGGGGTAACACTAACTTCAAGCCTCAATTTTGGTCTGTTTATCGAGGCTAAGGCTCAACTAGCATCAAAAAAGTTTGGAATCCTAGCAAAAGTGAGATGTTACTTCACACCGGAACAGCTGCTCGATCTGTATCAAGCCCAGGTTCGGTCGTATATGGAGTACTAATCTCATCTTTGGGACTGATCTGTCATGTACCAACTGGACACACTTGAGTCAATAGAGAAACGGGCGAAAAGACTCATTGGCAACGATGCACTGGTCGAGTCAAAGCTCCAGAGAATTAAACATCGAACGAAGAGTTGCTAGTCTATCGGTTTTCTATCTGTTATATTTGCGATGGAATTACACAATCTAATTCAGCCAAGCCCGTTACATCATCGGACTATAAGACAAACGGCGATGCGCCATCTTTACATGGTGGACATCCCACACATACGCACAAAACGTTTAGGGAATACTTTCCTTGTGCGTACGGTTAAGGAGTGGACTCCCCTGTCGGAGTCTATGTTTCCCAATAGCTATAACCTAGTATTCCTTCCGCCTGACGCAGGTGTTGACCGGACATGGCTGTTTCGGAATTGCAATTTGATTGGTGATGATTTTGTTACTAAATCAAATATATTTGAGATAATAATTACTTATTTTGATACATTTTTGTTCTGTACTAATAAAAATTTGACTAAACTAATAAATAAACGTATTTAAAATATTTTAAAATAGTTTTAATTACAACTTTCGTACGTTTTACCAAGAATCATAAGACTGGGACAAATTTGTCCGGGGTCTCAATCTTCAACGCTTCTAGTGTTAAGTCAAGAGTGAATAGGTTACTTTTAGGTAAGCGTGCTCCATCTTCGACCACATCATCACTACCATCAGGTGAGATGGTGGTCAAACGTGAACTTATTATCAATTGAAAAAAAATATATGACCCGTCAGCCCTTAAAGTACCATTATCTATCCCGGTCACCAGGGAGAGTGGACCCGGCGAGAGATATCGTGCGGTGTCCCACAGATGCGAGGTATGCGAGGGAGAGACAACTCTCTTCCTCGCGCCCCAGCCGCCATGAGAGACGCCCCGGGCATCGGGAATCGCGAGCCGATGTCCGGCCACCGTAGGTGTGGGCTTGCGGACGGCAACAGGGGTAGTTGACCGTCCGGTAAGGACCAGGCCCGGGTTGGTGGCGTGTCATGTTCCATGCATGCCTTAAAGAGTCGTCAGCACTAGTGACGGAGTCCCATAGGGCTATTGTTTGCCGGGGTTGCGGGAATGTTCTAACAAGATACCGTGGCCCCGGAACTTAAGGGCAGCTGAAGGAACAGGGTGGGTTTTTAGTCAGTACAAGTCTGACACTCCCTTCCACTCCACCCAGAGTGGAAGAAGTCATGCGATGGTTTTTCCACCCAGAAAAAAAGCCCTTAAAGTAAAAGTGTACAAGCATCTTCTGGACTCTCTCGTTTTATTAAAGACTTCATCTATCATCAAGGTGTGATCTGGATCCAACGTGGACGCATCAGTGATAAAGAAAACATGTTTTGCTTGCTTCTCTATACTGATGGGCAACTATATTTCATATTTTGAAATGCTATTTTGGATTAATAAATAGAATAAAATGAGTTGATCAAAGAAAGTCCATTAGGACAAATACAATTATTTACGAAAAGGCTAGACAGATGATAGGATTTGCTACTTGATCGAAAAAGTATATTTTTCATTATTGTTTCTGATCTACCAGACATAGCTTCTATAATATTATAATGTAATTTAGATATTACTTTACATAATAATTCTCCGAGCTAAAAATACTCTAATATCTTATAGTCATGATTTCAAACCCAGACAGGCACAATACTTTGTGTAGCTTTCATGATTACTTCTGCTCTTAATAAAGTCATTGAAAACATTCTAAGTAAGTTGGTTTGTCCTAGAACCGAAACATCCGGAGACATGCAACATCCACAACGCACTGGGCTCATTTAGTAGATTTCGGCCCATATCCCCTAGAGAGCGAGTCTATATCCCTGCAGTGGAAATGGCATAGGCTAATCAATGATCCGGTTATAGCCTGCAGCTTGGAACCTGTAGATATCTGTATCGTAACAAAATACAGAGCTTTGACACTTTCAAACATACAATGGTCGTAAGTATTAGGGGTTAAAGTGCCGATTTTACTGAAAAAAATTATCTCGATTTTTTCTAAAATTGGATCGGAAGGTTTCCGGAAATTTTCGGGAACTAGATTCTACAAACTGTGTGAAAGCATTTCGGAACACCACATGGGAAGATTAATTTTTACCTCGTAGAAAGAATACTAAATGACGAAAAAAAATGGTAGTCCGTTGGAGCAAGGTCTGGCGAGAACGGAGGATGACATATGGTTTCTAACTGCAGCTTCTTTAGAGTTACAACGGTATCTCATGCCGTCTGTGTCTCGATCTGTCATTACCATGAAGCAATAATGATGAAGATCGGTTCACGGAGTTGGGGCTGTTTTACTGCTAGTTTCGCCATAATTGTTTGAAATTTGGCATAGTAAATATCAGCTGTTATTGCCAGATCAGACCTAAGAAAGCTATCGTGAATAATACTCTGGGGTCAGCCATTGCATTTTTTGCTAGCGGTTATCGTAAATATTCCACTATTTCTCTCATTTCACAATTCGATTCAATACACCTTTATTTCTGTACTGATTCAACAAGGCAAGTTTCAACACGCATTTCTTTCTAAAGATCAGTCAAATCATGAGGCACCCATTATTCATATTTCTTCATGTTATTGATTTCATGCAAATGAGTCAATATTGTACGAGTAGGTTAGGTAACGTTAAAGCATGTCGCTAAGTCCTGGGTAGTCACCTGGGTAGTACTGGGTAGTGGGGTGGGTAGTGGGGTGGTGAGTCAGATCGGTTTTTACCATCTCTTTCAATTCTGCGTTATTCACCTCTGTGGGCGGTCTATCACGTGGTTCGTTCTTCAAGTCTAAGTTTTCATTACGAAAGCGTTTAACAAAAAGATCGTTCATTAACAGTCTCCTCTCCAAACGCAGTATTTTTTTATTTTATATTAGGCTCGCGTTTGACCACTATCTCACCTGATGGTAAGTGATGATGTGGTCGAGTATTGATATTGCGGGCCATTTCTACCGCGTTAGTTCCGCATCAAAATTCGTATTCATAATTACTAGTCTCAGATTTTTCTCTCTTCCATCTTTCCCGACTAAGCTGAATAAAAAAACAATTGAAAGTCAAAAATCGAATTTGACACATTTTATAAAAGCAGAACCCAGAACCTCACAGGGAATCATGTGAAAAAAGTTTCACTCGAAAATATCACAACATGAAGGTTTATGCAATTCAACGTATATACTACTATAACACGGCAATGTCATGCTTTAACCTCTATTATAAGATTTATGTATCACATCTACTATAACGTGAGTGCTATCAATTGCGACCATTTCGCTCAAATCAATCAACGTATATTATATAGTACTCACTAAATAACCACGCGCCCGATGGTAAATTTAGTTCCGAACGCGTCGAGATACGCGCGATTACAGCGCCGCGCTGTTTACATACATCGTCAGCCTTATATGCAATATCGAGTAATGCTTTATATCTTCCAAATAATTATTAAACAAAATTTTTGTTGGGTACTGTGAACCGTACTGGTTCAATACTCAGAAGTAAGGACTTGGAGTATAAAAACACTCTTTATAGACTTTGAAAACCACTTTTATTACTATAGTTACTAATTATAGTATACAATGCAAGTGACTAGCACAGATGTCCCGATACGAATGCCCCAGAGTGCCGAGTATACCAGCTCAAAATGTCTGCACACTTCCTACCATTATACTTGCTTATGATTGGTCGAGAACTGTCAAAGTCTCGACCAATCACATGAAGTCAATACAACTACATTTATTCTTAAGAGTTCATAGAATATATGATTATAAATAGTCAACAAACATATATATTTATAGGAATAATTTATAACAGCTCGGCCATCCGACTTCCAACGAGTCCCTCGTTGTTATGTATTACAAAAGAAAGGAAAAAAAAACATAACATATATCATATTTAAATTATCAATGTAACGTATTGAACATAAATTATCTCATTCGTCTTTGATTAATCATATCTTAAGTTCAATTATTTTAGAATACATTTACTCCGAAATTAATTTTAATCTGTAAGCTTTCTTGAAACATATAAAAACAATAAATTTATTTATTAATCCGTGACCTTGATTAATATAACGCTTATATCCTTTAAGGGTGTCGATTACCTGACACGTCTAGCGTAATCCATATCTTATATCGGCAGTAGGTGTATGTACTGGTACATGACCTTAACCAGTAGATATACCTACTTATGCACCAATTGCTAAAATGGGAGGCATCCTTTACCTGATGCCCCTCACCAACTCATTAGTACGTGACTCTAACTAATGAATCGGTATTTCCTAGTCCATGACGTTGACCAGCAAATATTTTAGCCATTAGTACCTGGAATAATTCTATAAGCTTTCTTGAAAAATAAAGAAAAACAATGAATTTATTTATTAACCAATGACCTTGATTAATAAAACGGTTATAACCTTTAAGGGTGTCGGTTACCTGACATGCCCAGCGTAATCTATATCTTATATTGGCAGTAGGTATATGTACTGGTCCCATGACCTTGACCAGTAGAAATACCCACTAATGCACCAATTGCTAAAATGGGAGGCATCCTTTACCTGATACCTCTCACCAACTCATTAGTACGTGACTCTAACTAATGAATCGGTATTTACTAGTCCATGACGTTGACCAGCAAATATTTCAGCCATTAGTACATGGAGTAATTTAGATGATACATGACATTAATCATCGAAACTTAAAACCACATTAGCATTACTTTTTATTGTGATATCGACATCTCATAGTTCTTTATATGTTCATGTTAGAAATACATAATGTAATTGATAGCAAAAGATCTGATTCTGTGTTCTTATCTACCTGCTTATTTATTTCTATGTACAATATTCCTCTTTATTAATAGAAGAATTACACCACAAATACAATCCTTCACATTCAGATTCACAATATTTAGGCTTGGATTCACAATCGGTTGATACGGGTTCGTTAAAACAGATCCATGGGAATATTTTATCAATGGCCACCACGGCCTCGTACCTCTTACTAGTCTTTGTGAGGGGTGTGTCCTCAACCATAAACCTATCGTTAGGGAGCACCTTCTTAATTCTGTAGGAACCTTTACACTTAGGTTCCAGCAGGCTTCTTAGATTACCCCTCTATTCCCGTCACAGCTCTTAATACTCTAACTAAATCACATTTGAAACGCTCCTTGTCCTTGTCCTGTTGTATCCTAATAAGCTCACCGGCTGTAACCCTAACATTGTCCAGACTCTCCCCAATCTCGGACGTAACTTTGTTTATTATTTCGTTTAACAGACCATTAGATGGATTGGTTAGATTTCGCCTGAAAAGAAGCTCCGCTGGAGTCTTTTTAGTAGTGGCATATATATACGGTGGTATTGATACCCAACTGCATGTTAAGTAAATTTTCGTCCCATAAACCATTTGGTTTATCGTGGTTCATTGCCGCGAGCGCTGCCAAAATGGTGCAGTTGCACCGTTCCAATTGGCCATTCACTCAGGGTGTGGCAACGGCATTAATCACGTACTTTATACCACACTAGTACTCACGCAGGGCTTCGCTCCCGTGGATTCTATCACGGTAAAAACATAACTGTCCTTTTTTGCAGTCGCGTAAAAAGTAGCCTATAACCTTCCTCAAGCTTCAAGCTACTTCCATGCCAAATTGCATCCAAATCCACCCAGTACTTTCGAAGATTAGTGCGTTCAAGCAAACAAACAAACAAACAAACTTCCGCTTTATAATATTAGTATAGATGATTGAATAAACGTTTTAACCTGTCTACTAGTGAAACTTGTCCCTTGATCCGTAATCATATGGGTTGGCACACCGAAGTAACTAAAATACTCTCTCAATACCCTAATGCTTGTGAACGATTTGGTATTTCGCGCAGCGGTGATGTCAAAAAATTTAGTAAACGCGGATGAATGTATTGCCACGCTTGGTGCCACTTGGAACAACCCAACGAATTGTATTTTCGTCAATTATACGATATACCCGTCCATTTACAAGCTTGTAATTTTTGAATATGTCAATGTCATCTTTACATTTGGAGTTGCCTAAAACATTCGCGATATTCTGGTCATATTCTAAGAACTGCAGCCACCATCAAGCAATTCGTGGAATTAAGTCGCGTTTACTCAAAGTGGTACGCAAAGCGTTGCAGTCCGTAACTATGCTGAATCTAATACCAAGTAAGTAATGCCTGAACCTATTTAATGAGGCAATAATAGCGAGGGTCTCTAACTCGAAGGAGTGAAGTTTTTGTTCATTCAGACTGGTTTGCCTGCTATAATAAGCAATAGGTTTGAACACCCTAGATCTGTTCTGTTGCATTAAAATGCGGGCTACCCCGTATTTGCTAGCATCAGTGTGGAGTTGGAGTTAGTGCGCTATGGTCAGAAAGTCCCAGGACCGGTTTTTGTACTACAATCTCCTTTAATTTTTCAAACGATTCTAGTTTTTTTACTACCCCAACTCCACGAAGAGTCCTTCTTCAACAGACTAGTCAGAGGACGTGCTATTAAAGTGAATCCCGTGAGAAACCTTCTGAAGAAGCTAGCAAGGCCTAAGAATCTTCTAACTTCGTGAACATTTGTTGGCGTAGGGAATTTAGATATAGCGTCTGTTTTAAGCGGCCCTGGTCTAACATTTCCTTGATCATATTATCTTGAAATAGCTGGCATTCGGTAAAGGACAACCGGTAAGGGTGGTAAAGGACAGAATCGGGATCACCTAATTGAATCACCATTTCAGTTGCCATTGTAAATCCAAGATCTTTTAAACTTCTAGAAAAGTAATATTTATATTTATCCAACAAGACCTCGAATGACTCTTTTTGACCCTTTGTTAATTTTCTCCGCAGCTGATTGGTGCTTCATTTATGGATGACTGATCACTAAAATCAATTTTTTTGAACGTTTAAGCTCTCGGTTAAAGTGTGGCTCCTAGTTATAAGATTACCCTTTTCTATAACTAGATGGTTGTCACCGATATTCTGAACGAGAATCCTACCCGCGCCGTGTGATAATTGATACCCGCAACAAGTAATGTTCGTAACCTTCAATATTGCGCGCGGTTCACGTAAATTTTTCCCGAGAAATAATTACACGATCTAACTGGGATCCCCTTTAATTCACCGCGCCCTATGCGCGTCTCCTTCATACATAAAAGTGGAGAAATCAAAACGGACTGCCCACTAACCTGCTGGAAAATGACGTCAGATTCTGTCTCTACTACTTTGATCGAGGGTCTTTTGGTGAAAGTGTGGCCTAGTAGTGTAGGGAAATTTAATAAATAATCATCTACTACCAATATCTCCACGTGATTTCCTACTACACTCTGTACTTCGATCATGACGTTAGCCTTGCCAGGGAGTTTATATTGCACGTTACCTATTCCTCTTAATAGTGGCACTTCTCCTACTTTCCAGCCTAGTCCTAAACACTGAGCTTTACTGAGACGGACCAAAGTACCCTCGCTTCCAAAAATCTACGAGACATTCTGATAACAACCCTTTTATTTAAATAGGCATTCTATACTTGGCACTTGAATCGCCTGTATTTTCTACTTTTAACATTGTTTTTGGTTTATGGGTGGTCCTTTGCTTTGTCGCAGGACACTCAGTGTCTTTATGTCCTAGTAGATTACATTTAGAGCATTGAATCTTTGATTTTGGGCAACGAAAGAATGGGTGACCGGGTTCTATACAATTGTAGCAGACCATACTAGATCCGGTTGACTTCTGGGAACCGTGTTCTATATTATTACCGGTAAATATTGTTACGCCAGTCGCTTAGCTAAGTACGCCGAGAAACTTCGACCGACATTTAGCATGTTCGATACACTAACGCCACCTGGTGGCGAGTAGCAGTATTGAGTATATCGAGAAAGTTCGACTGACTTCTAATACGTTCGAGACACTAACGCCATCTAGCGGCGAGTAGCAGTACTGTGTACCTCAAGTAGCTTCTGGAATATTCTTGGCAGTGTAGGCAGTGAGTCGATTGTACAAGAATGTTCTAGAACGCAGAGCGGGGTATAAATAGATCGCAAAGGGACGCAGAAAGGCAGTCTTATTTCAAGATACGATGCGATATAATCGAAGCTTTACAAGTGAATTTCGGTGCGATTTAAGTGTTGAGTGACAAGTATTGTACTGTGAATAACTGTGTTAATTTTTATTTGGTGTTTATTTAAGTAAAGTGTTAATTTTGGTTTATTTGGCGTTAATTATTATATTTCTATCCCGAACCCCAGCTCGTAACAATATGTTATTTTGTGATCGCCTATCTTTATCCTCTATTCAGCTCTTTGGTCTCCATACCTAACACCACGATCTTCTATGCCTGCTATGATATAATCAACTGCACGTTTCCCTGATATTTCGCAACGATTCAGAAGATTCATTTTAGTCTAATAAGATTTTTCAAACGACTCCCCATAACGAACCTTTTTTTTCTTCAGAATTTCCGTTAGTAAGTCTGCATAATTATCCCTAGTTGGGAAAGATTCCTTCAGACTTAACACTCCGGCCAAGAAAATAGTAGTGAGGGTAGACCCTGATACCCGGATTTAGCTACCCCTGTTAATTTCGGTAGGGCGTAGTGGACTACTTGTTTATCGTCCCAACCATAGATCTTTGCACATTCATCAACCTTATGAAGCCACGTATCCACCATTTGGTCCTTACATAATGGGTCAAAATCACGAATAACATTTTATTTAAAACATCCTATCGCGATCGCTTGTAGTATTCGTACCCTTAAGTGCAGTAATAAAGTTCTGAATAAGCAGATTATTATTCAACTCACGCTTACGATGTTTTTCTTCACGGAATGTTGTACGACGGCGAGAAGTTCTGCTCCTAGGTGAATGCCCGAGTTCTACGTGGCACGTCTCGTGCCGCCCTGGAGTGCACGGCCGGGTATTGGAGAGCTTAGCACGACGACTTGCCTTTCTTGAATAGTGTGGTCGGGATGGAGACCGACTAATCGTCGGTCGTGATCGTCTTCCTTTCGATCGCCCGGACCACGACCGAAGGTTTCGGCTGCCACAATTTTCTTCAGGTGAATGCGTACGGCCTCAACCCCGGCTGCGGCTTCGAGTTGCGCTCACGACATCGAAGCGACGGCGTCAGCGAATTGCGAGGGCTTCATCTAGGTCCATCACGTTCTCGTCGAGAACTAGACCCATGTTCATCCGTGTTCTCGCGGCCTCAACATGTAATAATAATAAAAAAAAACACTTGAGTTAATAAACCCTAACTATACTAAACTTGTAAACAAGATGTTTATTAATTTTCACATACTTTATTATAGACCATCGAACATGTTCATCCCCAGGGAGTACCCTGGCACGATAAACATGCATGACTAACTATATAAACCTCCGGAATGTCTCCGTTACGATAAATACAGTTCAGTCTTTCAAATTACAAATAGAAATATCAAAAATGTTCATCTACAGGGAGTACCCTGGCAAGATTAACATGCATGACTAACCATATAAACCTCCGGAATACCTCCGTTACGGTAAATACAGTTCTATTTCTGAAGTAATTAAAATAAGACGAGAAAAAAATACGTTATTATAGTGATAAACCTGTAGCCTACTTTTTTTTCACAATGATATTGTAAATTGCAATAATATGACTAATGAGGGTAGGCAGTATAATTAAAATAAAATAAACAAAAGACACGTTTTCTCGGTACGTCGAATACTTAAGCGTGTCTCTGATCCTTTTGTGGGCACTAGGCTGTTAATCCCACTTCTGAGATGTGAACCGTACTGGTTCAATACTCAGAAGTAAGGACTTGGAATATAAAAACACTCTTTATAGACTTAGAAAACCACTTTTATTACTACAGTTACTATATAGTATACAATGCAAGTGACTAGCACAGATGTCCCGATACGAATGCCCCAGAGTGCCGAGTATATCAGCTCAAAATGTCTGCATACTTCCCACCATTATACTTGCTTATGATTGGTCGAGAACTGTCAAAGTCTCGACCAATCACATGAAGTCAATACAACTACATTTATTCTTAAGAGTTCATAGAATACATGATTATAAATAGTCAACAAACATATATATTTATAGGAATAATTTATAACAGTACTGTCTTCCTTCCAGTGTGCCTTAAGAAAAGTAACTTAAAAAATGCTTTAGAATCTATTAGCCCGGTGGTCGAACTAATAACATAAT
Organism: Tholera decimalis; assembly: GCA_943138885.2. Classification (NCBI taxonomy): domain Eukaryota; kingdom Metazoa; phylum Arthropoda; class Insecta; order Lepidoptera; family Noctuidae; genus Tholera; species Tholera decimalis. Next base: position 37,383,503 of record OW964554.2, on the reverse strand, counting down.
TTAAATTATTATCAATCAATCAATCAATATATTTATTTGCTAGAATATGGTACATAAGGTGTTACAGTAGATTAGTTTCAGCATATCCTGCCATAATATGGCGTGCAAATGTGTTCACAATCAGTGTTGTCAATTACTAACTACTTGCCGATTACAGATTCTATTGATTTGTCTTCTAAATAGTCCTTAACGGTATAATATCTTTTAAATAATAGCAGATTGGAAAGTATGTTTTTAAACATTGTCAGTGGTAAGTCTTGTAAGCTATTTGGTAAATAATTGTAAATAATAATCGACATGCAGTATACATTTTTCTTAAATAATTTTAGCCTTATTTGTGGCAGTCGAAGTCTGTCTTTATGCCGTGTTCGGCTATTTGGCCTGTCAGTGTTCGTCTCGAATAAATTGTAGTTTTTCCTAACAAAAACACATATTTCAAAAATATATAAGCATGGCAACGGTAGAACTTTAAGTTTTTGAAATAGTGGCTTACAGCTGTCTAAAAAGTGAGCTCCACAAATGGCTCGAATACATTTTTTTTGAGCTTTAAAAACTCTGTCAAAGTCTACTGAGTTACCCCATATTATAATACCGTACCTAAGTATGGATGATACATAACCATGGTAAGCCAGCATTGCAGTATCACAGTTTACCGTTTCTCTGATTCTTTTCAAGACATATATAAAACGATCTATTTTTGTAAGCATTTTATCTATATGTGCTTTCCAGTTGCAATTTTTGTCGATCGTTATACCCAAAAATACACAATTATCGAGAGTTGTCAAGTGAAAATCTTTATAATTAATGTCAAGTTTATTTATTTATTTTATTTAGAATAGGTTCGCGTTTGACCACCATCTCACCTGATGGTAAGTGATGATGTGGTCGAAGATGGAGCACGCTTACCTAAAAGTAACCTATTCACTCTTGACTTAAAGACTAGCTAGGTTATAGCTAAGTTAAGTTTATTTATATTTGAATTGTACGTCTGGAATTGTATGATGTGTGTTTTAGTCATATTTATTTTTAAATTATTTATTTCGAGCCAGTCGATTGCATTATCCAAAGTCTGAACGATTTCTTTTTTTAAATATTTGTCAGTGTCACTCTTAAGCATTATTGTCGTGTCATCAGCAAATAGTATGCAATCTTTGCCTATCGCCTCTAGAATGTCGTTGATGTAAACTAGGAACAGTGGTGGGGATAAGATACCTCCCTGTGGGGTGCCATAATTATTTTGCTTATATTCCGACCGATCCGATCCGATTATTTTTTCATTGTGACAGATTTTTGTTACTTCCACGCATTGTAATCTTTCAGAAAGGTAACTTTTGATGCAGTCGTTGGCCTTACCCCGGATTCCGTAATGCTCAAGCTTTGAGAGTAGTGTTTTATGGCAAACAAAATCAAATGCCTTAGTCATGTCTAGGAACACGCAACTTATCTTAGATTTTTGATTAAGACTTTGAGTTATGTATTTTACTTGTGTAAAACATGCTAAAGCAGTGGAACTACCTTTCCTAAAACCAAATCGTTCTTTTTTAAGAATATTACATGTTGTCAATAAATTCTCTATTTTGATGCACATAACTTTTTCAAATATTTTGGATAAAATTGGGATTAAAGTTATTGGGCGATAGTTGCTCATGTCAGTTTTTACACCTTTCTTATAAAGAGGTTTCACAATCGACCTTTTCAGGCGTGTTGGGAATACTCCTTCTGTTAATGACAAGTTGATTATGTGTGTTAACGGAGACGCTAGACTTCTTGCACATATTTTTAACACTTTAGTGCTCAGGTCATCATATCCAGTCGAGTTTGTGTTTTTTAGACTGTGAATTATTTTGTAAACGTCTGATTGATCAACTGGTGTCAGGAAAATGCTTTAAGGATTATGAGATTTCGTCATTTTTATGTCATTTTGCATGTTATTTTGAGCGGAATTAGTCGTGTTTGTTTGGGATATATAAAAGTCATTAAATAAGTCACATATTTCGTTTGGATTGTTATAGACTTTAACGTTAGCATTAACAGCGTCAACTTCGGATTTACTAGTCATATTAATTGTGTTTGTTTTAATTAAGTTCCAGGCCGCTTTACTTGTATTTTTGGCCTTACTAATAGACTGTAAGCTATTAATCTGCTGAGCCTTATGTATGCATTTTTTCAGTATTCGAGTGTATTTGTCGTATTTTTGTTTGTTTTGTTTTTTATTATGTTTGTTAAGATGGTATTTTAAATATAGTATTCGTTTTTTTATGCAACATCTCTTTATACCCTTGGTTAGTTATCTATTTTTCACTTGCTTACAAGTATTTTTTACTTTAACTATAGGAAAACATAAATTGTAGAAAAGAGTTATTATGTCGTGTAATCTATCGAAGGCGTCATTTGTTGTTTGAACTTCGTAAACTTCGGAAAAAGAGAGATTGAGATGCAGTTATTAAATTTAATTATATTTGCGTCACTGAGCTCTCTTACATTTTTAAACCAAAAGCTATGAATTTCTTTAACTTGCGAATTAGTTTGTAAGTTAACCGTTATCGATTGTGCTGTTTCGTGGTCTGTCAGCGCTAGAGAGTGAATCGCAGACTTAGCGTCGTGTATGTTACTTACTATTAAGTCCAAACATGCGTTTTTTACTCGTAGGCAGTTTTATGTGGTTTATTAAGTTATTATTACTAAATATAGACTTTAATTCATTGAATATTTTATTTGTTTTCAGTGTATCAATATTCCAGTCGCCACAGATGACGATTTGTTTATTACCTTTTTTACATAATTTATTGGTGACAAGTTCTAGATTATTTAAAAATATTGTGGCGTCACATGTAGGTGTTCTATATATGCACACTATAATTAAGTTAAATTTAATAATTTCGACGGCACAGCATTCGAATTGAAAGGGAATGGCGAGTGGTAGATTTTTTATTTCTCTAAATTGTAGGTTATTTTTTAATAATATACACGAGCCTCCACGTCGTTGGTTAGTTCGAGAGAAGAAGGATACCAGTTTATAGTTATTGAGATTAAGGTTTTGTTCGCAACCACTTTGAAGGAAAGTTTCAGTTAAACATATAATATCTACGGACCCTAGTTTCTTTTGTAAATTTGAAATGGCCACCTCAATTAATTCCTGTTTGTTCAATACCCCAGCAATATTTTGGTGCATTATAGTTAGTTTAGTATATTTAGATTTAGATTTATTTGCGAAAAAAACCCAGTTTTCTTATCATTACACACTAATTTTATTTTCTCAAAGAAATTATTAGAACTTAAAACGGGATATTTACCATGTGTACTTATTTTTTCCAGTTTCCGATATTTCGGCACTGTTGCAAGCGCCATGATCACGGATGAACTGACGTTATTGCGGCTATACGTTTATGAGCAGACGAATCGGTCTGCCCTCTTTCTCGTTCGTTTTTTTTTTGTGATCGCCACCGCTACCACTGTCACATGTGTCACTCAAAACTCGATTCTCATACAAAACTCACCGTGTCCGCTCGCTTTTTTGAATACTTTTACGGTGTTGACACAATTTAACCACTGGATTCCAGGCCCTCGACAGTTGAAACCCGTCCTCCCGGTTAATTTAAATGCATTATTCTATAAAAATATTAAATCTATTCACTCGTGTTTTTAATGCAAGTTTAAGCAATGCCTTTGTCTGCGTAATTTTTGTAAAAAGGGGTCCAAATTATTGCTTAATGAAATAATGAATAAATTATGTTTAATTTACATTTCGGTTATAAATAACAGGGTTATAAGTAATGTATTAATATCACACTCTAAGATGGTTTTCCGTATGGTCCAAAACACTCACATTCCTGTCAGATTTTGTCGCAGACTGGAAAAAGTACACTTACAGAAATCAACCAGTAACGTATCAACTCTATCTAATGCATATCTTACTAAAGCCTTAGAGTACCTACTTCAAAAAGTTTTCGCCCTTAGCTGGTGTTGGTGTAAGTAAAAATAAATTGTTATGGTTATTCACACTTTGGACAAACTTTCAATATATTCTCATAGGTATGTCAAGAAGCGAAACTTTTTAGATAAATTCTAACCTTAGTGAAGTTGAAGTGGTAGAAGAAAGGAAATATCTATGTAGCTACAGTTTAGTGTTTTTTAGCTTTTAATATTTTTGCTCTTGGAAACAACAGTTTAAGGACGTTTGAAAGTGAAATTGGTCGCTTGTGAGTTAGAATTAACCATATTATAAAACTGGCTGTGATCGCGACTTTGTTGCAGAGTCCTTGTTTCTTTTTCCCGCTTAAATCCCGATCCCATGACAATTACATATATGATACCCTATAAAAATGGTAGTAGTAGTAAAATGCCCAGATGAGAAACAAAAAATAAGTTTAGTTTCTCATCTGGGCCTTGAGAAGTTTTCTTAGATATATGAGAAAACTAAATAATTCATATAAATAAGTTTCCGTCGCCATCATTGATAGAAAATACGGTAAGGACTTCGCCGGTTAGCTAATTAATTATTCATATTAGAAACTTGGCAACGTTACTATGGTGAATATGATTACCAATACAACCTTACCTAGATTAATGGTACAATATTAACAAACATACAGGTATACACGGACGTGTTGTGCTGTGTGTTTTATATTCTATTTGTTCAAACTAGAACATAACTGAGTACACGAGCCTCAGCATCACAGCGTCAGCAACACATATTCGACACACGCGCCGGAGTCACCGGCACACCATCAGCACTAAGAAGTGACCTAATGAGATCTTCGCTTCATCGACTCAATACACATACAGCTCACATGTAAATAGCCATCAAGGTGTATTGAGCATAATATTTGTATATAATATAGTTAATTTATGTAATAAATCAGTCATCAAGCTGGAGTTGCGTATGATTCATACCCTATACTTCCTCTTACTGTGGCCAAGACACCTTTAGCCATCATCGGTCCTATGAGTCTGTGGGATCGGCAGTAAGAAAACCATTCCCTGTGTACATTGCACGACGTACACAACCCTTATTCCTACCCAAACTCCGTCTGTTACCGTAGGTCTCCCTGACTTCCCGTATATAAAACCAACGCAGCCTGCGCTTGGTCTGGTTTGTATGGTAGGATAGGGCTTTAGGGTAACTAGGGTGATAGGTAGTGGTGTAGGACTAGGTTGATAGTCAGTAGGGCTAGGTTGATAGTCAGTAGGGCTTAGGTAATTACTAGGTACCAGGCTCAACTGTCTGGAACATAGCCTGTACGCACTTGGACTCGGCCGTATTGAAGGGTTGGTCCCGGTGTGTACACTATTTATAACCCTCAAAGTATTTTGTTCATGTCAAACTCGACAATATTTATGGTGAAATCTTTGGACAACACAATATTTTAGGTCCGTTTTCGCATACCCTAAATGAATATTTGATATATTCACAGTGCCTATGTTACTCTATTTTTATGCCAATTTGCCTCGTATTCACCAATTCACAATTCAACGTATACACAATAAATGTGAGAGTTGTCCGTGACTGTACTTCGTTACTTTCCGTTTTGTACTCAATATTTGTGCATTTTAGTCAAAGAAATATGAGCTCTGTATGTGTGTGTTAAAGATAAATTTCCATTGTGGATACAAGTTCTTAAGTACGCAGGATAAGAAGAAAATAAAATGGAAATTAGTTTTATTGTTTTCATAAATTTGGGGGCACGGCAGTGCCCCCGCCAAGTCGAGCAAAAAAGCGGCACGGCCGTACCATTCTTTTCTCGAAGCAACTCAGGCCATTTTCGACCCCCTATAACTTCGTTATGGATAAAACTAGAAGCCTGAATTTTCAGTAACCACACAGGCATTGTATAAACACGGTATATTTCAAATTTCATTCAATTTGAACCAGTAGTTTAAGAATTATAACGAGTCAAAGTTCCTTAATTTTGTAAATTTTGTCACTCACTGACTGACCGATCATCAAAAGTCTAAAGCACTTCTAGCAGACATAGAAGCTTCAAATTTAGAATACAATTAGTGTTTAGTATATGAATCAAGGAAAAACTATAATATTTTTCAATTTCGTTCCAGTTTTCTAGATACATCAACTGCATAAATAACTTTGTAATCCCATATAAAAATATAGGATTACAAAGTTACATTTGCAGTTAATTAATCAGTGTACCTGTATAATATAATGAAATAATAGATGTAGATGGGTACTTTTTTTTTTTGGTGAAAAATATCATCAAATGACTTCTTCCGCTCGGGTGTATCAGAATTCTACTGACTAAAAACCCACCCTGTTTCTTCGTAAGCCTTAAAGTTCCGGGTCCGCGGTATCTCAATGGAACTTTCCCATAAACCCCGACAGGCAATGGCCCTATGAGGCCCCGTCACTGGTATTAACAGCTTTTTGAGGCGCGCGTGGAACACAACGCGCCGCCGACCCGGGCCTGGTCCTTACCGGACGGTGAGCGACCCCTGCTCGCCATCCGCAGGCCCACGCCTACGGTGGCCCGAAATTGACACGCGATCCACGACGCCCGGGGCGTCTCCCCCGGCGGCTGGGGCGCGAGGAAGAGAGTTGCCTCTCCCTCGCACGTTAGGCCTCCTCCTTCGCTAGCATGACTGCTTCGCAGCAGGAGGTGACTGCATCCCATTCCCTCTCGCTTCGCACCATGGTCTAAACCAGAGCAGGGCGCGAGAAGTCGCCGCCGCCGATCGCCTCTATGAGGATACGACGGTGCTCCACCCATGCAGGGCACACCTCGACCATATGCTCCACCGTGTCTTCCAGTGTAGATAGGTACCTAGATATAATAATTATGCTCAAAGGTAACTTGTTAAATGGTCAACGGAATAAAAAAGCAAGAAGTATTAAGAGTATTGGGGAGTATTAAGTAGAGTAAATTGCCCGAAATTGCATAATTACTTACTTATGGATTAACTTTAACCGAGACGTTTGACGAGTGCGGCATTAATTATTACTAACTAATGCAAAAGACGTACGTGCGTATCCATATGTGCGTATCAAAGCCTCCGAAAAAAACCCATAGAGACAGGGAGTGGGCTTTGAAAAAAACTTTAGCTGAAGTTCAAGAAGTAGTACCGGAAAATAAAAAAGGAAGGCTACCTACAAAAATAAGACAAGCTCATAAGACAGAGAGAGGGCTTTAAGAAAACTCGTTGTTGGTATACAAGAAGTAGAAGGTACCGGAAAGGAAAAAAGTAGGACTTTCTACAAAAAGCAATGAGATCCCATAAAAAACAATACTTGTCAAAAACCCAAGTCTCGCAACTTAGTTGTTCTACCGTAAAAAGTTGTGAGATCCATGTAATACCAAGTCGGTTATTAATTTATTCAGTCCCTACTTAAGGGACCTTCTGTCTTAAGTTGTTACGTAATTATCTAACCTAATGACATCTTATAGTGACCATATCAATACTAAAAATCTTTACCGTTTTAAATAAATAGATTGACTTGGCAATCGCAATAAACAATTTAATTTATATATGTATTACTTGTGAGATATATTGTGTTTTCATGCGAAAAACATTTATGGGATGTTATTTTCCTGATTTGAATTAATGAACAACATAGTAGGTATGATCATACTTGTTTCGGAAAAACTCCTTTTTCGTGTGTTGACGGTGCTTTGACAATATGTTTGACGATTTAAGGTATTAATTAATGTGTCATGGATTATGTACTCACTTATACTCCACTGGTCTACTTCAATAAACCATTTTTTTAACAATACACCATTGCGGTGTGATAGACATAGGAGCATCAAAAGCAAGTTATGTATAAAATCGCATTTTTCCACTTTCTACGCAATACTTTATAATCATCATCACAACTGACAGACGTCCACAGCAAGACTTAAGTCAAGCCTCTTTTAAGTGTCGCCACATTGACAGATCCTGTGCCTCTCGTTGTCGGCGGATTGCCGTGACCTACATTCACTTGGCCATCAGTCTGCCGTGTAACAGGCCTTCCAATGCTCTCGATAAAACTTATTTGTTATTCATAAAGCTTTTTTTTTCCCTCTTTCCCCTAAAATAGTCCCTTCAAAGTCCAATCAATCCCATTAAGTGGGTTATCCCTGGTTATCTCTTTCTAGAATAAAACGAATTATAACCCAAAAGGGCTGTCAAATAAAAAATCACCAAAACGTTCCTAAACCCTTGATCCCCGTTATATTCTTAGTCAAACGGCATCAAAGAACAAAGAAGTACAGAAGCGGCACACTCGCACCGAATGCATCGTTAACGTTTCGCCTACGTTTTCTACGCGTTTCAATACGGTCATTAATATGGTCATAGTGATAGTGTTATGAAAATATGTGTTAGTAAATAGTTTATTGTGTAATAGAATATATTTTTTGTATGAATTATAAAAATATGTATTAGTCTATTGTTACTTATTATGTATGTATATTTTCTATGGGCCTCAGAAGCCTGAAATAAACAAATAAATAAAAAATAAATAAAATAAATAGTTGGATCAAATTTGGCCGTGCTGGCCTATCACCAAAATTCACGATCTATTCTAAAGCAAGGGCATAACTTTCGAAAGATGATGATCGGTGTATTTTTATGCTACTTGTGTGTAAGTTTAAAGCATCCAGTGGATGCCATAAATTTCATGCTGTTAGGCCTATATCATCAGCGTAATGTTCCGGCCACACACTTCAGAACTAAGCGGGTGTATTGGGTTTTTGAATAGCATGACCTTATAGATAGATAGATGGAATAAGGTAGTGTCGCCGAAGATGGCCCGGCTCCTAGGATAGCCCACTTTAAAAAAAATACATTTATGATTATTCGAAACATTTGAAATTTCGCGGGTTTATGCTACTAGTACCTAAGACAATAATGCAAGTCAGTTTCATTACTGGCGCATCGCCATTTTTAAGACAGGTGACAGTTTGCTCGGTAATGTCAAGACGATGCACGTTTTATAACCTCCATTATCTAAATTCTTTTGAAAATTAACAAATTTAAAACAAATCTCTTTGCTGTAAACTGTGAAAATTCATATTTAATCTATTTATCAGCGAATGACTGGTGAGTGTTATTATTTTATTTCCATTTTTGTATTTTTACGAGACTATACCCAACCCGGGTGTAATATCCTATCATGGCCCATAATATAATTCCCGAACATAGCCCAGACCTTTCTAGGATTACTGAAATGTAGTATTAGTATATTTTTGTGTTTGTTTGTTTGTTTTTTTTTTAAGTTTGTCTGCGCATGTTTCGGAAACTGTGTTGGATTGCAATAAATCTCGAATTAGGTACCTTTTTTTAGGCAATTAAAGTTCTGATTAAGATATTAAGTAAATTCACTTTTGAGATTCTTTTCAATTAATTTTTTGGGAGTGTACACACTCAATTAAAGACAGTAGCGTCTAATTTGTTTTAATTAATTAAGTATATTTTGATTGATATCAAAGTTAATTTTCAGTATTCCTTAGATAGCCCACCCATTCGAGAGACATTTAAAAAAATAAACAGAAAAATAACTGATTTATTTTAATTTTAGAAAAGTTACTTTCAAAGTTGATTTCAAAGTTACATTTTATTTTATTCAGTAGTTTTATTTTATTTTATAGTTAATTTTTATTTTGATAGATTTAAGATAGCCCACATTTAAATTTTTGGTTGGTTATTTAACTTTTATGAATAATGTTATGAGAAGGATGTGTTTTTATTTTGGTGTTTTATGTTAAAAGTGTTTAAGTGTTTATAATGATTATATTTTCATTAATATTTTTCGGGCCATCTTCAGCGACCAGCCTCCCAAGATAGCCCAATACCAAGTTTCAAAAAAGTGTTTACATTTGTGTTAAAATGCCAAAAGCTGTACTACTATTTTACATATTTTGTTTCTCAAATAAATATATTACAACTTCCATTATGTTTTTTCTTTACTTTACTTATCTGCAAGATTTTACGAGGTTTTGAAATTAAGCGGGCCTTCATTGGCGCCTTTACCTTACTCTTTATTATACACCAATAATTTAAACACACACTTGATTTAAAATACTGCAAAATATGGTTACAATGTCGGTCGTTCTGACAAGTCACTGGTATGCAATTGTAACAGGGTAGGTTTTTAGTCAGCAGAAGTGACACTTCCTTCCGCTCCACCCAGAACGGGAGAAATCATTCGATAATTTTCAGGTACTTCGATCACTAACCAATGCTTATGTTATCACTACTCTCACCTGAAACGCAAAAAAAGGTGTCGAAAAATCACTTAGTCCTGTGTTTGCTGTTGTACGCTTCTAAAGGATTTTTTTATTCTATGGCAGCGTTTTCACATCGACCTTCATCATCCAGGACAGGCGAGAACGTCTTCATTGTACTTCAGAGTATAATTGAAAACTCAACGAGTTTTTATTCACTGCACGTTGGTTAATATTGAGCCTGGTTCTATGCGAAATATGGTTTAAATTAAATTTTAGTTTAATTTTTGAGGCTTGATTAAGATTTTAATTTTAGTAATGCCTATTAAAGTAGTAAATTGTTTTTCAGGTGTATAGCAAAGGTTGCTACCCTCAAATTAAAGATCGAAGTAAAGAATCTTGGGAAGATTTGGTATAAAATTTGGTTGTTGGCGCAGTGGTTGACTGATTAGCTGCTGCTCTGCACCTTGCGGGTTCGATAACCGTATCGAAATAAATTAATGTTTGTATGGCCCACAAGCAATTGTTCCGAGTATGGGTGTTAGTAAAAATGCATGAAATGCGATGCTGTGCATCAGCTTCTGATGTTTTGTAAGCTACGTGCTTATGTGAAAGGAAACAATGAAATCAAATACTTCATTTTCTTACCAAATGTATGATACAGTCTCGTGAGTACAGGTCTTAATCTTAAATTAGGTAGGTACTTCTTACTTAGCGGCCTTCATCAGGCATTGTAAATTTGAAAACTTACACCAAAATAATAACAAGTATCTTAATTATGTTTATTTTTTTTTGATCGCTGTAGTGCTTATTTTATTTATTTATTCTTCAATAGCATCAAGCAATTACAAATTTAAGATTTTAATTTATTAGGAATACTTCAATTCATTTTTCAATTCAATTCATTTATTCAATAACGATTTTTACATCATGTCTGAATTTCTATAACTAAACATTGATATAAACTATTACTGAACTTTACATCTTTGCAATTATATAAAATACATTAAAAACAGAAAAAATAACAATCATAAAAAATAACCATAAAAATATTTTGTGTCAAATTACCAATTATTATCAAAATTATATCAAAATAAAAAATAATCATCTACAATACATAAGTCTAACATCATAATTCATTAATAAGCATAAAAAATAATCATAAATATACTCTATGTCAAATTGCATATTATTATCTAAATTACAATTTAAAAAATCATAAATCAATTCTTGATATTCTATAAAATTTTCATTTCTAGTCAATAAAATTATGTAACATTCGAACATAGTATTAATATTCATAGTTCATCAATAGAATATAGACACTTATCTAACAAGAACCGTTTAAGCTTATTCTGAAACTCACTTGTACATATCAGACCTTTTAGTTCTATCGGCAGTTTATTAAAAATCTTTAACGATTTTACTTAAAGTTAAGAATAGAAAATTACTTTACATAGAGGCCCAAATAGAGGCCCAATACTCTCAGCAACAGCCAATCACATTAGCATTGATAAATTCCAAATGACAAAAACCACAGCCAGATAAGAATTCAATTAGTACTAACCACACGTGATAATTACATGTCTAAAACAAACCTCGAACATCCAAAATGTGTGGACCAACACAAGTGAACTGGCTTACATAATTTAAGACTACCCTCACTTCCGAGAACTGAATGCCTTTCACCTGTGTATGTGAAATGAATTGTTCACGAGAAATTAATGAACGGCCATTTTATTTTTAGGTATTTTGTATGCAAGCTTGGTTTGGTTACGTGGTTGGTGAAAATCTGAATGTATGTTGTGGGTGTTAATTTTAAGTTATTTTAATTTAAAAAATATTATAACTGAAGAGAATATTTTCTCTTTTTTCTTTTGTTTCAGCATAACATGTACGTCGTATTAAGTATGTGCAAAACAATTATTGCTATTGTTGACCTTTCTTTTCAACGGAACCTGTGATTTTGAGATTTTAAGAACATACATTAACAATAATAACATGTTTTTTCCAAAAAAACTTGTAACTACTTAACGATCGCAATGTGGCAACAATTTCCTCTAAGGCGTTGAGTTTAGCATCTGTGAACTAAGCATAGCCTGTATTTCAGCTATCAGTACCATTCCCCTCGCTTATTTTATACAATAAAATTTGTTTTCTAGTAAAATGTGTGTGTAGTAGTGAAATGATTCTATTCTATTCTATTCTAGTGTTTAAAATACATGCAATATGAAAGTATTAATGCTTAAATAATTACATTTTTAAATATTATTTAATGCAAATAAATATTTATGATTATGATTAATGATACTTAACACTGCGCCTTGTCTATTTAAGCATTACCAAATATAACCTTTTCATTTTTTTAAAAACATCGCAATGAAACCGTTAAAAAGTTCAAAAGCAACTCCGGAACTTAATTAGTTGTATAAAGATGTGTTTATTGACGCTGAGCTACTGAAGTTGACGCGGGCACGGCCAGTCGCTTTGAAGCTCGTTTTAAGTGTATTTGATAGTTTTCTTTGAGCATTTTATAATACTGCATGTTAGGTTCCTGTACTTTGATTAAAAGGAATTTGGGAGTTGGAATTTTACGTAGATAGTGAATGTGTATCAAGTGCAACAACGTTACATCAACGTATCAATAGAAAAGGTTTATTCTGGAAGTCTAAAACATACATATGTTGAAATAAGAATTAATTGAATCAAATACATTAATATTCATCTCCCCTGTATCTTCAAAGCTACTACGTAAGCTGTGAGAGTTGATAAGTTTTGAGAAACGTGGAGATAACAGTTATTTACTCAAAATAGTTTTTTTTTTTATTATTTAAACAAACATATATTTTTGTAACCCGGAAGAAAGATTTGTAGGCCATACAAACATTAGTCCAAGTGCGGAAATTGAACCTGCAACACGCAGCGCAGCAGTTGATCGCGTAATCACAGCGTCAATTGTGTCGTTATATCGTTTACAAGGAAACCTTTAAGATACCTTAGCTTAAAAATTAAAATAATACAAATATAATTTTTTTCAGAACTCTCTTTGCGCGAGTCTGAACGCACACGCCCGGCTTTATAGCGTAGCTTTCCTAAATAATTGAAGAATTATACCGGGTCTAACTAAACATACTTTCCAATCGATTCAAAGAAGCGTACAAACTCAATTTCCCCGAAATTGATCCACATTGATTATTCATCGTGAAATTAATAATCTAATCTTAAAATTTAATAAAAACTTGACTTATCCGGTCGGATGCCGGTGCCCAAAAAAACTTTGCTTGTTAAGGACCTTCATTAGCGAATCCTTCAAGGGTTTCGAATAGGCCCTTCGGTTATCGACTTAATTACAAGTATCTTGTAGGTACTTAGCCTTAGACACGTTTGCCTTTCAAACTTGTGACACATAGACGTGGTGATTGATTTTGGGCAAATTACAAAGTTGTTGGTAATTATTTACAAGTTAACCTCGGGTATTCTAATTAGGTTTCTGGTTACATCTGTGGCTGGTTTGGATATCGAAATGGAAGCGATCACACACAGGACTTAATGTTGGTCACCGGAAAAAGAAAAAGAGTGTGGGTAGCACAATCCCTTAGTCGTAGTGATAGTTAACGAAGACCTTTGTTCTGCTGTGACAGGGTTCAAAATGGCTGCTCAATATTGTATATTTGTAAGGTAGTGGATTACAGTCCATTTTCTCTCATAAATAGGAGGCTTTTGTCCTACCAATAGGGAAAGTTATAGGTTGCTTATGCATGTTATGTTTTTATGTATGGTAAACACCAAAAGCGATCTTGTTTATGAGGTGACTTTCGTTCTGTGCTTTATTACCATACAAATTCTTACCAACTTTTAAGGGTTCCATAGCTGAATGGCAAAAAACGGAACCCTTATAGTTTCGTCATGTTTGTCTGTCTGTCCGTCTGTCCGTATGTCACAGCCATTTTATTCCGAAACTATTAAGACTATACACATGAAACTTGGTAGATAGATGTCTACCGATAGTGTTTTCTGTGAACCGCTTTCCGATTTTAAGAAAAAAATAATAAAAATATTTAATATTACGGGGGGCTAACTGAAACTGAAAATATTTTTTTTTTTTATGAAGCCTATACGTGTGTGGTATATATAGAAAGGTCTTTAAAAATGACACTGAAGTTTGTAGAACCACTTTTTCATATAGTCAATCGTTTAAAAGATATACGCTTCCAAATTGGTAAAATGTGTCTCCCCCTCCTTACTTGTATAATAATGGAGGGAAAAATCTAACAAAAATATACCTATGCTGTAGATCTTAATGTCAACTTTCAACGAAAATTGGTTTGAGATATAGCATATTTTATAAAACCGCAAATATAACTTTGTAATTCATACAAATACTATGAAAAACAAAGTTATTTAGCGTAGTTACCACGGAACCCTTCATGGGCGAGTCTGACTCGCCCTTGGCCATTTTTTTTAAACAAAATAAAATAAACTCTAATCTGCCGCTGTACCAAATTTTATCAATTAGTTAACTGATTTAGGCGTGAAAGCGTAACAAACAGGCAGACAGAGTTACTTTCGCTTTTATAATATTAGAGCCGATTATATTAGGTTCCTTTTCGTAAGGTGTTAACCAAATAGATACAGATAAGTGACACTATACCGTTTCAACTGGAAACGTATGGCACTATCGTTCCCTTTCTTTTCCGGTTGGCAAAATCATCGAATGACTTTTGCCGCTCTGGGTAGAGCGGAAGGGAGTGTCAGACTTCTACTGACTAAAAACCCACCTTGTTCCTTCTGTATCCCTTGCGATCCGGGGACGCGGTATCTCGTTAGAATATTCCTGCAACCCCGGGCATTTTCATTTCCTGCTATGTAGTTTTGATGTGAGTAGTATTTTTTTATTGTTGGTAAGCTTGCGTTTGACTACCATCTCACCTGATATTAAGGGCCTATACTACCTCAGCGCTTCTCACTCTTTATCTCGCTCGCACACTATACTGGCCGCGGTCACGCGAGCAAACGAGACAGGGTGGCAGGGAAAAGACTCCAAGACACCGATAATTTAGTTTATTTCTTTTTACGGTGAAAATAATGGTAATTTAAAAAAAGTAAATAACATAAGACCTGTTTTATAATTAGTTCAATTAATATGCAAAGTTTTATTATCTAATTTGAAGTTATTTTTGAATACCAGCGGTTTATTATTCGGTTTGGAGGTAATTTTGGATTTTTTTACTATCAAGAAAATTTTATGGAATCGTGTTTTTGTTGAACATAGTACCTAACATTAATCCTCAACTTTACCATGTATTTATTTCAAAATTATTGCTGCAGTATTTTCGACATAACGGAGGATCATGCTAAGCCAAAGCGATGCTGTGGTCGAAGATGAAGCATGCTTGCCTAGAAGTAACCTATTCACTCTTGACTTGACTTAAAGACTTTCAGATTATTTAGTTATTCTCTAATGATCTAATACCAGTACGCAATGCAACGTCCTGTCTAACCATATTGATGTTTAGATCCTCATATATTTTCTGTTTGATCCACGCTTCGTCCGACCAGATCCATAAGTACTTATCCATCAGGGTCTGTGGTGATCTGGAGGCCGCCAACGATAGGAATAGCTAAAAACAATCGTCTGTCTCAGAGTGTTCCATGGGCGAGGTCATGACTTTCAGTACTGAATATAAGAGAGAATATAAGACCACAAGAATATAAGTAAGAGAGATATTTTTAGAAATCATTTTCAATAAGGAGTAATTATTATAACGCGAGTGATAAAGTAAATCCTAAGAACGCAATCACCATTAATCTTTTTTAAATTTACCATTGTTAAATGTAACTTTAAAATAAGTAGGAGGTAAGTTAACTGAGGCGCCAATGGACTTTGACTTAACAGAAAGTTAAACTACAAGAACAAGCGCCATTTATCTCGCTGTATCTTGTTTCGTTTATTCCTTGAGGCTCGCGTTTGAAACCCATCGCACCTGATGGTAAGCGACGATGTGGTGGAAAATGAAGCAGGCTTACTTAGAAGTAACCTACTTAATCGTAACTTATAGACTCCCTCTCCCCAGATTATAGCTATCAGGAAACACAGGCTCCGTCAGGGAAAGCCATATGTAAATGAAATGATTCCCAAAACGTTTAGTGCGTATGGTTGGGAATTAGAATGTCTACCATGTAACGTAATGTTAACCATTGTTTAACCATTGTTAAATTCAATCCTTCTAGACACATTAATGGCATATTTCCCAAACAATAAACAATTACTTTAGTAATAAATCATATATCTTAACTCAAAATCATGTTATAAATGGAACGCAAAGACAAACAAAATACTTCGAACATAAAATAACTATGAGAATATGGAAATTATCTTAAAGTACACAAATAAAATGAAAGACGATATTATAATATGCATAATAAAACGTTAGTATATGCAACATATACAACTTTTGTATATGCACACAGATTTTACAGCGGATTGGAGGAACGGTAAATTTTACGGTTTAGACGGATTTTATTGTTAGTACTCATCCTTGGATATTTTGCGACTGGATACGACTGTTCTACTTTATTTTTGAATTTATTCATCAATTCCCTTTACATGATCTTATTTCAGTAGGTCCTAGTGCATGCTATGATAAGATGGAAGTGAAACTTTCACCTTTTGAAGACGATTTTTATATTAGAGTACATAGAGGGAGGGTAAACTATGTGAAACTTTCCCGCTGCAGTAAATTGTTGATGATGAGAGATGTTTGTTTTAAAAACTCTTACTGAGATAAATCGTTGGTTTATACATACAAAAGTATATATATATTAGTATACGTTTGCTACTTATTAAAAAAACCATTGTTATTAAAAAAAAAAAAACTAAACATATTGAAAAACTATACTATTACATGTACGCGAAAATAAAGTCGGAGTACCTACTCTTCCATGTTCTTATGGACCAGTTAAGTTCCTGTTCTGGGCTGGTTTGCCTTTGTTGATTCAATTGCTTTACAAACAATAAAAATAATTGATGTCAATAGGTACCTAATTTAGATTATTTTGACAGAAACTTAAAAGGACTATGTTTTTTTGAGATTTGCAATCTATCGTATTGTTACGCCAGTCGCTCAGTGAACTACGTCGAGAAACTTCGACATAAATAACGCCATCTAGCGGCGAGTAGCAGGAATGAGCATATCTAGTCGAGACACTAACACCATCTAGCGTCAAATAGCGGTACTATGTATTTCGAGTATTTTCTAGGCAGTATAAACAGTGAGTCGATTTTATAAGAAAGTTCTCGAACTCATAGACTGGGGTATAAATAGAGCGCAAAGGGGCGCAGAGAGTCAGTCTTATTACGAGGCGAATACGAGATATAATCGAAGCTTTAACAGTGAATTTCAGTGCGATTTAAGTGTGATCTAAGTGTTAAGTGACAAGTGTTGTGGTGCAAATATTTTTGTTAAATTTTAATTTTGTGTTTAATTAATTAAAGTGTTAATTTTGGTTTAATTGGCGTTAATTATTCTATCCCGAACCCCAGCTCGTAACAATTTGGTGTCAGAAGTGGGATAGAAAAATGCCGGTTTTACCGAAAGACGATATGGAAGGTGTAAGGACCAGAAATCAACGCCAGCAGGAGATCGACCAGAGACGGTTTGAAGGCTCACCATCGCCAGCACCGGGTGGAAATCAGCAGACGATGGAGGCGTCTACGAGAACTTCTGGAGTTGCTCCAGTGACTACGTCTCCAGCGTCATTTGACATGGCTGTATTGATGGCTATGCTGCAGGAACAAGCCCGCCGCCAGGAAGAACAAGCCCGCCGCCAGGAAGAGCAAGCCCGTCGGCAGGAAGAGCAGGCTGCTCGCCTCCAGGAAGAGCTAGCCCGCCGCCTGGAAGAACAAGCCCGCCACCAGGAAGAGCTGGTGCTACTCACAAAGGAAATTAATGCGAATCTTTGCAAGGACCTTACTGCAGTAAAGGAACGAGTGCATCAGCAAGAGGAAAGGATTACTGAAGCTGAGATTCGTATCTCCGGAGCTGAAATCGAGATCGCTGACATGAAAAAAGCTCTGGGTGTACTGAAGTCTGGGGATTTGACTACAGTTCCTGTGGCCGCTGCTCCTTCGGTGCGAGGCTTCAAGGTACCTCCGTTTGATGGAAGCTCTTCATGGTCAGCCTATAAGATCCAGTTTGAAGCTGTTGTCAAGGCGAACGGATGGAGCAAAGCGCAGGCTATGACGGCGCTTACACTGGGCCTTCGTGACCAGGCCCTAACCATTCTAGAGGCCCTCGGGAGGGAGGTCACCTACGAACAGTTGCTAGAGGCCCTAGAATCTCGCTATGGTGACGCACATTTAGAGCACGTGTTCCGTGCTCAGTTGAAAGACCGGGTACAACGTAGTTCAGAAAATCTACAGCAGTGGGCCCTCGAAATAGAAAAGCTGGTCCGAAAGGCTTACCAATCATCGCCTGCACTCATCGACGGTAATTTGGTCCAGGCGTTTGTCGATGGGATTCGTGACTTAGAAGTTAGGGCTGCTGTGAGACTCGAGCATCATAAATCTCTAAAGAATGCCCTGGCCCATGCTTTAGAGGAGGAAGCCGCACGACAGGAACATCGAGCATACCGCATCAGGGAAGTGGTGTCATCACCCACCCGTGGCATTCGACCAATGTTTAGGCCTAGATGCTACGAGTGTGGAGAAAAGGCACATCTGAGATCCAGTTGCCCGAGGCGAAACTTTAGAAAGGAAGAGAGTCGCACCAGGAAAGTGGTGTCATCCTCCACTTGTAGTAGTCGACCAAAGTTCAGCCCTAGATGCTATGAGTGTGGAGAGAAGGGCCATGTGAGATCCAGTTGCCCGAAGTGAAATATTAGAAGATGCCATGATAACGTGAATGTGCTTTCAAGAAAATCTGAACCGGAAGAATGTAAGCACTGTGTCATACAAGAGGAAAAAGTAATAGTACCCGTCAAGATGCTGAGAACAGACCTTAGCGATGAGTGGAAAGAAGTGCTACAGCGTACTCAACAGGATGATTCAGACGTCAAACCCATTCTGGAATGGAAGAAGGCCGCTGCTACAAAGCCTAAATGGAGTGAAGTTGCTGGAATGAGCACTACAACAAAAAGTTATTGGGCATAGTGGGACAGTTTGGTGATCCACGAGGGAGTATTGTGCCGCAAATGGGAAAATACTCGAGGAGACCATTGTCACCTACAAATGGTCGTACCAAAAGCGAAGGTACCTGAAATTCTACGGCTGTACCACGATGGATGTTCAGGAGGTCATATGGGAGTAAAACGGACTCTGTTAAAGATACGAGAGAGGTTTTACTGGAACCACTGCCGAGACGACGTAGAAGACTGGTGCCGCAAATGCACTAGTTGTGCAGCAGTTAAGGGACCTCAAACATGCAGTAGAGGAGCTTTAAAGATCTATAATGTGGGAGCCCCATGGGAACAGATAGCGCTGGATGTTGCGGGAACATTTCCTGAGAGCGAGAGTGGGAACAGGTACTTTATGGTCGTAATGGATTATTTCACAAAGTGGCCAGAAGTCTTTGCCATTCCTAATCAGGAAGCTACCACAGTGGCAGATAAATTGGTTAACGAAGTATTTTGTCGCTACGGAGTACCCTTGGAAATTCACAGTGATCAAGGAAGGAATTTTGAGTCACAGGTATTTCAGGAGACATGTCGAGTAATGGGTACTCATAAAACCAGGACCACTTCGTATCACCCACAATCTGATGGAATGGTGGAACGTTTCAACCAGACATTGGAGAGATAATTATCTGGCTAAAGTTGTGGAAAGCAGGCAAAAGGATTGGGACAAACACTTTCAGCCGTTCCTTCTGTCATATCGAAGTGCAGTTCATGAGAGTACAGCTGTTACACCTGCTTTCGTGAACTTCGGACGAGAGCTTAGGTTGCCTGCAGATCTAATCACTGGAATACCGCCGGATGCACCTTATAGTGTAACAGACTACGCGAGTGAATTGCGAAACAGAATGAACGACATATACGAGCATATCATACAATCCGGTCAACAAATGTCTCAGAAGGTGAAGACTCGTTACGACCGAAAGATGAACAATCAAGGATTTGATGAAGGCTCATTCGTCTGGTTGCATAATCCGGTGCGCAGCAAAGGAATGTCACCGAAATTACAGTCAAAATGTGATGGACCATATCGCGTTGTGACTAAGATTAATGACGTCACTTATCGGATCCAGAAAGGTCCACGAGCTGCGCCAAATATTGTTCATGTTGATCGACTGGCGCGTTACTACGGGTCTAATGATGCTCGGGTCGAGCATGCCTTAGGAGGGGGCAGTGTTACGCTAGTCGCTCAGTGAACTACGTCGAGAAACTTCGACATAAATCTAGAATGTTCGAGACACTAACGCCATCTAGCGGCGAGTAGCAGGAATGAGCATATCTAGTCGAGACACTAACACCATCTAGCGTCGAATAGCGGTACTATGTATTTCGAGTATTTTCTAGGCAGTATAAACAGTGAGTCGATTTTATAAGAATGTTCTCGAACTCATAGACTGGGGTATAAATAGAGCGCAAAGGGGCGCAGAGAGTCAGTCTTATTACGAGGCGAATACGAGATATAATCGAAGCTTTACCAGTGAATTTCAGTGCGATTTAAGTGTGATCTAAGTGTTAAGTGACAAGTGTTGTGGTGCCAATAATTGTGTAAAATTTTGTTTTGTGTTTAATTAATTAAAGTGTTAATTTTGGTTTAATTGGCGTTAATTATTCTATCCCGAACCCCAGCTCGTAACAGTATAAAGAAAAAAATAGCCAAGTACAACTCGTACTTGGCTGCACACATTTTACCACTTTCGAAGTGTCTGTAAAAATGGTTTTAAAAACCTCAATGTATTTTTAAAGATTTTTCTATAGACACCACATCCATAAGTTTAATGAAAAAAATTAAAAATTGTTTTAGTTCCAGTATGGAGACTCTCTTATTTTTTATTTTTGTGTATAAATCGGAAAGCGGTTCCCAGAATATCTACCTACCAAGTAAATATAAATACAGACAGACATGGTGATTCTTTAAGGGTTCTATGTCTTGCATTCTGCCACGGAACCCCTAAAAAAATCGAAAAAAGCATTTAGAGTTTCGTATCCAGTGCTTCCTGAATTCTGGGTATTTTATACAAGAAGATAAATCCCGGGAATTGGATGCGTCTATCTCGCACTGGTGTTTAGCTGGTTGAGCTACTACGTAGTTATAACCTATCCGCTTTTATGACCTAAAAATCCTTCCATTTGTAGATTTGGTTGGTCCTAATCTACTGCATTATAGGGAGTCCAGAAAAGTTGCAAAATATGTAGAGATTAGACAGATAGAGATTATACTGATACTTTCTACGAAAATAAAAGACAAAAAATGCAACTCACTCAAAGTTGGTGTTCTTTTGTTTATTAATACCATCTCCCGAAACTACAGTTATTTTTAACTTTGGTGTATATTTTAATGTAAGTTGAAGACATTTTTTTTTGTTTTTTTTTCGCTTTTAGTGGTAGTCGCTGAACCTGGAAATAAAAAAAATATTTATTTGGAACTATTTAGGTTTACATAGGTTTATAATTTAAAGGATGATAACTGTAAAAGTATGCATAAGTAGTACTACAGCGCAGCTATCAACGCCCAAAGTTATGAGCAATTACTATATGCGGAATTTAAAGTTTTAGGTAGGTATATCATACCCGTAATAAGTACCTATACGCAGTTGTGCTGTTTGTTGTCAAGGAGTTCCGTTGTCTACTCTCACAATTCAAGTCTAGTCCGCTTCGGAGTTAATTTCTCACTTACCTATATTTAGAAGCAGTGGTGGCTCAGGCATGGCTTATAATTTGTAGGTTGTGGATACGAACCCAGATAAGCACTTTATGTAATTTATATCATCACTACTTCTCTGTCTCTTTGGTATAGTGGTTAAAAGAGCGACTGCTGACCATGAGGTCTTGGTTTTGATTCCTGGGTCGGATAAAAATTGCTATCATATTTTCCTATAAGAAATTTCTCAGCAGTAGTCCGGACTTTGGAAGTTGACTTTGTGATATCTCCGTGCCTAGGAATGGACGTTAAGCCGTTGTTCCAGGTCCTCATTTGGACATCTTTGATAGTCTTTACGGTTAGTCAGAAGTCAGAAAATCTGACCCTGGTCTAGCCATGGACTATCGTGTTACCCAACTACTGGTTTGTGAAGGTCAACCAGTTATTTCTGCTTGTTTGTTGTTCTAGACTAATCTCTAGAACGGCTGATTCAATTTTAATGGGACTTTCACTGGACGACAGAGGAAGTTATAGGGCAGCATACACTTTTTATCGCAGAAATCCCACGGGATCGAGATCTTAGGGCACACCTAGGCCCCTTATAATAATAATAAGCGAATATACCAATTGCTGCACAGACATACAAACTCCTCCTTTTTAGTAAGATGGTTTAAAAGTTAAGAACGTAATAACTTCGCTGTATAAAAAACAACACAAGAAAACGCAACAGAAACCAAGATAAAATAAATACCTATTATGTACATAAGGTAAATAATAAAGATCATCACGCACATAATTATTTTCCCCAGCTCAAAGAACTCGGAAGTGTACAAAAACAGACAGGTTATTAACTCGTGGCCTCCTAGTAAATTACTTCCCTGTGATGAGTCGATATTTATTTAGAGAGATTCATCGGATTCTCAGGCATTGTGGAAAAGATTTTATCATTTTTGTCACAGTACGTTGGTAGTTGGAAATGTTTTTTTTTTTTCATAAAGAAAACTAGCAATGTGGGTAGAATTCAATTTACTAGCAATCTTTTTAACCTCTCCAACTATGCTAAATATGCTTGTATCTGGAATGGATTCACGGCAAAAGAGTAATGGGTGAGGTTTAACCCGCGACTTCTCGATCACATAGTCGACACCACAGAATAGATAAAAGAGGAACAGATACAATAAGAGTGCGACTGTTGGCCGGTGAAGCTAATTTCGGTTGAACTATGAGCGTTCACAATTTGAGCGGCGCACCTGCCCCGCCCACAAGGCCCTTCTAACCTCTTTTATCTGTTCTGTGGTCGACACCTTAGCCAATTAGCACTTGGTTATTGCCACTATATTACACACACCTGACTTTACTGAACAAAATACAACTTTAAAATATACTTAACTTGATAGTATTTTTTGTATATATTTCAAAGTGGTTTTTTGAAAAGTGTTATGGATTTTATGCTCGTGCCTTGTAGAACAAACTCTACAAAAAAAATTCCTTTTAAATAAAATATTGAATTTTTTTTTCAAAAATATCGCAACATTTTGAATGATACCTGTTAACTCACTTTAAATTTTCACAAACTTCAAATAACTAAAGTCACTTTGCATCGTAGTTTCAGCAAAGTATGTTTATGATAATTTAAAAACACTGAACTTTTATTCCAACGTTCCAAGAATAAGAAAAACTTCTTGATCTTTGCAAATGAAATAAACTGGCCTACCAGAGCTAAAGAACGAAAGAGCTACCGAATAGTGCAGACAGTACAGTAAAAATATTTTTGATCAAGTTGAGTGTAATTCATGTTTATTTTCATTGTCTGCTTCTTAAAATCATCATCGTCTGCTAAGGCTTTTACAATTGTGGTTTTTTTTTAAATAGAAAGTGCAATGTGGGTAGAATTTACATTACTAGCAATCTTGTTAACCCCTCCAACTAAGCTAAATATGCTTGTGTCTGGAGTGGGTTCACGGCAATAGTGTAATGGGTGGGATTCGAACTCGGGACCTTTCGAACACAAGTCCGACACCTTATTCATTAGGCTATTGACGCTTCTAATGTTGAGGTCGGCTTTCTGTCTAACCAGATGCAGTTGAGTACTAGTGTAGTTACATCGACCGACTCCCTATGTGACCTACCTATACAACGTGTAATTTAAAGGGTATATACATACCAAGTGCACGGCTTCTTTGGATGATAACAAACAATATAGCAAGGGTTTTGTAATCCTATGTCTACATGTGTGGAACTTATTAGAAATTTCAATACATTGATACCAGAGACCGAATTTTTCAAATTAAGAAGAACGAAGAGAATTATCGTTTTATTGGCAAGTGACGTGGAAAGTGATGACCGTCATTGTGCTGTGACACGTTTGTTATTTTTGGTATTCAAAAAACATATGAAACCGATAATTTGGTGTCAATTCTGTAGAAATTGAACATTTCAATGAAAACTCTGGCGAACTTAACCTAATACGTTCGAATGGAATTAGAATTATACATTCTATCCCGTAAGGTAGTGTAGTCGGGTGTTTACTGTTCTTGATTTATATTAATGACCTCCCAAAAGTAATGACTGATTCGTGTGTACTGTTTGCTGATGACATATCTTTGATTACTTCCTGTACTGACTCTCAAAATCTAAATGCAAATCTAACAAATATATTACAAACTATACAACATTGGATGAAGGACCATAATTTAGAAATTAACTTTTCAATAACCAAACTAATGCAATTTAGACCTCGTCAAAAAAGTCCTTTAAATATCAATTTTACGTTTAACAATATTCAACTGGAATGCGCTGACACGTTTACTTTGCTTGGTCTGGATTTAGACATTCACATGACCTGGAAAGCACACATAAATAAAATCAAGTTAAAACTATCTAGTTTTATTTACGCGTTACGTGAACTTAAAAAAACGACCGATATTAAAACAGCGCTATCTGCTTATTATGCATATGCTTACGCGTGGCTAAATTACGGCATAATTCTCTGGAGAAATAGTGTAGATAGCAACGACTTGTTTATACTTCAGAAAAAATGTGTCAGAATAATCGTAAACATTCACACTGACGAAAGTTGTAGACCGCATTTCAAGGAACAAGAAATTCTTACTCTAGCATCTATCTATATTCTAGAAAACTGTAAATTTGTACGACAGAACCCAAACTTCTACCAAAAAACTATAGATCTACCTCGCCGATACGCACAACGTTCACGGTTTAAACATACGCTTGTAATACCCCCATCAAAATTAAAGTTACACAGCACGAGCCCTCTTGTGACATCCATTAAAATATACAATAAACTACCGAATGACATGAAATCTGAGCAAAATGACAAAATATTTATAAAACGCGTTAAAAAACTACTCATCGATAAATGCTATTATACATTGAATGAATTTTTTGACTCTGACTTTACAACGTAATACCGAAAGACATTTGCATTTTATTATATTTTTTTGTGACATAGTACATGCGTAATGTAATAATTTGACCCTACTGTATACTTATATTGCTATTTTAATTTGACATTTATTTAAATTTCCTAATTTGATTTGACATTTATTTAAAATACCTATTTAAATTTGACTGATGAATTATTCCACTTAGAGCTTTGCAACATTAATTATTGTGATTATTTTTATTTTGATTTTCTAATTTGTATAAAGCCACTCTAATCTATACAATATGTAAAATTGCTGTGCCCCACAGGGTTCATGTGAGCTATTACCTATATAATATTAAGATCTTGTTAACACATGTTATTGCAATAAAGAATAAATTGAATTGAATTGAGTCACTTATTTTGAGCTGAAACTTTGCATAGATATTCCATACCAGATGTTGTCTTCAGTCCTTTTGGATAGATATGGGGTTTCCGTTACACGTTGTATACCTTTTAGCATGTTTGGTGTCAGTTCCTCCGGCTTCTGACTAGCCGTAACGACAGTCAAAGATGCTCAAAAGACAGCCAATATCAACGGCTTAGCGAGATTTCCTATGCATGGAGGAATCTTGATATTTTATAGTAGCAAGGTTTAACCTATAAAGAACTTGAAAACCTTGTTAAAACATAACATTCAACTTCTTAAATCACAACGCATACTTAAATACGCACCACGCTAACACCTACACACATCACAACACCAGTATCACGCACTCACACGTACAACACACCACACGCACAACACATCACACACCCGTAGAACTCATACCACATACACACACACACACACATGCACGCGCGCACACAATAGGTGACTTCCATGCATGTTAATTACGTATTTTTACCAGACTGCAAAGGAAGGGTTATGTTTTGTTTTATATTCTTTTCTTTTGTGTTTTTAGTTCCAATAAAAATTTTATTTTTATTTTTGTTTATTTATTTTTTATTTAAGATGATCCCCCATCCACGGACTGACCTTGGCAGGCTTTGCTCAACCTTAAAGATCGAACAGTACAGCTGTCATTATTTAGCCCCGAGCTCCTCCACGAATGAAAACCAGAGAAAACACAAAAAAAAATGTAAACGAGAACATAACTGTTTTTGTACAAATAGATTGTACAACACGTTGGGTTGTAGATGATTTATTTTGGCAATAAGTGTCGTGTTAAGCTCCGCCATTATCGGGGCCGCCCGACGGTGGATGGACCTTCGAGCGGTACAAGTTAGAGGAGTAGGCGGAACGGATTTATTAGAGATAGTGTTGAAAAAATAAATGCCGTTTGACCAAATATTAAAATCTAAGTAAAGACAGACGGTTGCGGGAACTTTCTAATGAGATACCTTGGCCCCAGAACGCAAAGGCAACTGAATAAATTGGTAGTTTTAGTCAGTAGGAGTTTGACGCTTCTTTCTCGTCCACCCAGTGCAGGAGAAGTCATTTAATGGCCGTCATTTAATTAAGTTTTGGAAATATTGTGGAGCAATTAAAGTGAATATATCTACTAATTTTCACTCGCCTTGATCCTATAAAATAAACCAAACACCAAATGGAAGTCAAGAGAAACAATGTTTATAGCATTTATTAAACAAGCAGCCATGATTGACGTCTGTTTAATAAAAGCCAAAAAGATGTCGTGGTTTTCAAACTTGTTTTTGTTTACGCCAATCCCTTGGGGAGGAGTGGTTTCTTGTTTTTATTTATTTAATCCTAAAACAACTAGCCATACTTTATTGGGTATCGGTGGGTAAGTATCTAAAGTTTTTCGTATTTCAGTAAACTCGATTGGTAGTAAAATCTTTTGATGGAATCATTTTGATCCATAAAATAAATAAGGAAATGTTGTACTGGAAACACAAACGATAAAAAACTTGTTCTTGGAAAGGAACATTTTAAGAAAATATAACTTTTTCGAATGTATATTTTGGAACAAATGCTGCTCAAAAAAATTTTGCTCTTATAAACATAACAAATATCATTCATACACACACAAATCGATATGACGAAGAGGCTGAGTGGTTCGCAGCTGCACTGCATGTCGCGAGTTCAATTCCAACATGTAATAAACATTTGTGTAGTCTGCAGATAGTTGTTCTGTCTGCTTTTTTAGTATATGGAAATCATATTTTTTTAATCGCACTGACGAATTACGAGCAATTCCTTGTATGTGGCAACGTTTTCTGAAAACAAATAAACAATTTTAACTAATTACAACCACCACGAAAAACTTCGTACATACCTATGGAATTCTAAACGTTTTTGTATTTGATGTAGACAAAGAAATTAATCAATCATCTGGAACTTCTTCGTAATGAAGTTTTACAATATACCTATTTATAAATAAAGAAAAACATTATTGGGAATGATTTTTTCAGACACACACACATTCAGAAATGCAAGTAAATAAAAAGTAAAAGTGAAATATAAAAAAGACACTCACGGACGCGCCAAAGAGGTCCATTTGAGCATTTATGCCAGATATAGAATGTCTGACGCTGATTTTATTTATTTTTCAACCGACGACAAAAAGAGGAGGTTATCAATTCGACGCGTATATATATATATATTTTTTTTTTATGTATGATCATCGAGTACTCGAAGACGGCTGAACCGATTTGGAAAATTCTTTTTTGGTTCGAATGTGTATACTTTGAAATTGGTACCATTATCACCAAAGTCAGGATCTGATGATGGGATCCTGGAGAAATCGAGGGAACTCTTCAAATATTATAGGCACACCTATGGCGTTTTGGGTATTTCTTATAGTAACTTGTGCAGTTGCTCTCAAAAAGTACCATTTGGGGAAGTGGAACTGATGATGAAGACCACAGATGGCCGCCGAAACTACTCAATAATAAGTATTGAGTGGATTGCGATTCGATTACTTGAAGATGGATGTTAAGCACTCTATGCTCGTCACAATGCATATGATGATGTAGAGCTGATGGTGAAGTACCAGGAGAACTCCTCAACAATTAACGGCCCAGCATTGGGAAAAGCAATATTTTGTAAAAGGTTATAAGTAGTTGACATTTAGGCTCTTGTAACTAGGTAAATTAAAAATCATCCAACTACAAAGATTGAAATAAAAACTTTTTAACAAAAAATTAAACCGACTCCCAAAAAACACTGCAAAGTGAAAAATTACTTTAATTTCGGAAGTCGGTGCCAAAAACGAAAACACAAAACTAAAGACACCGACTACCGAAATTAAAGTTATTTTTCACATTGCAGTGTTTTTTGGGAGTCGGTTTAATTTTTTGTTAAAAAGTTTTTA
Organism: Tholera decimalis; assembly: GCA_943138885.2. NCBI lineage: Eukaryota > Metazoa > Arthropoda > Insecta > Lepidoptera > Noctuidae > Tholera > Tholera decimalis. The sequence continues at coordinate 37,354,811 of OW964554.2, read as the reverse complement.
TGAACCTTAAGGGGCAAGTATTTACGAACCACTGTTAATGAATGTTTCTTCAATCGTGATAATGTAATCAGTGATTATATTATTTTAATCTAATACTTACATTTGTTTCATGAATAGTGTCTACGGGTTTTGTAAAGCTGTAAATATTTATAATATTTTCTCAAAAGATTAAGATTTATTATATATGCAAGCGACATCATTCGCATTTAATCTTGCACATTTTCCGTAGCCAGACTATGCTAGACCAGACTATAATTTATATCTTTTTAATATTTTATCCAAACCAATTCAGTTATTTTGATGTGATTGAATAACAAATTTCCTTATAGAGGTAGTATTAATTGCAGCTATTTAGAGTCATTACTTTTATTAATCCCGTTCGCTATGTCATATAATAAAGTGAATATAGTATACTTGTGACTCATTTAGCTATTTGGGGTAGCCGCGAAGCACACAATTTTGTTGTTTTTTTGTTTTTTTTTAAATGTGCATTTTTATAATAACCTAACTTAACCCCTATTTTCAGAAGGATCAAGGAAACTAGGATCATAATTGAAATGAAATAATATCCTCATTACAGAGATGGTACTGCAATACAAGATGTTACTGAGATTCTAGGGATCTTATATGAAATCCGGTAGCAAAAAAGAACCATTTTCTATAAAATTAGATTACCGAAAAATACCGGTTTTTGAGAGCACCTAGCTCCGTAACCTCAAACTTCGTTTGTGTATACATTTTACACAGTAATCAGGTACGATTTGTGTCTGGTTTCTTTTTTAAGTTATCGGACTAACTCTCAGACTGTAACGGGTTCTAAGCTACTTTCTGAATAGTTCAGACAGAAACTTTTACCCTTTTACTACTCATACTTCAAAGGAACTGCGATTTGATGATCCTGACGGCTAGTAGTTTGGCTATTGCCGATAACAGTCAGCAATATTTTTAAAGTTTTTAATATTTTTTGTTTGTGTGTATTAAAATTCCTATGTCGTCTGCCATGAGATACCGAACCAATAGAAGATCTTTCGCCGCACATGGTCTTTGATTGGCCACACTCTACGAAGGGATCCCAGTCACATCCCTAGACTGGACCCCATGGGAGCAGAAACGTGGCCGACCAAAGCATACTTTGGAAGCAATCAGCAACGGAGATTAATAAAATCGGATATACGTGACCCAAGGTAAAGCATGTAGCCAAAGACAGAACGTGATGGCGGAGCACTGTAGATGCTCACTCCCACCTTCTGGTCTCAGGACATTAAGCCAAGTAAGTCATACTAGGTCAGATTCTACTTCAGATCCGAGGAGATTTAATGACTCAGTGTTTTGGACATGTATTCGTAATTAAGCCAATCAGATCACAGTACAATGATTAGAATAATTTGTCCAGGGTGATGATAATGTATTAATGTTCATCTATTTATTCTGACTTTAGGTGTGTTTATGACTGTTAATATATTAGCATAATTATATTCGCCCTATGCTGGGAATTAAATTCCTAATATCTTACGGAAATCCCTATTCTTCTCTTACCAACTTCTTTCTGCATCAATTTTATCTGACCATTGTGTTGCTGTTTAGCCAAAAACTTTTCTTTCAGTACTTTGACACCATTAACCAATGCCAAACTCGATTACATTACCCGTAAAATAAAAATTTTGAAAAAAAAAATAAAACTGAAAATAAAAATGCGGTTGATCACGGTATCCACGGTATATTCCAAGCAAGTATAAAATATACTAAACAAGTGATATTCTGTCAACAGTAGCGTGGTGAAAGCGAAAATCAAAACATCAAAATTGAACGGGATTTTCAAGCGCTTCCGAAATGTCACATGTCTAATCCCTACTAATATAATGAAGGTGACTCTGTCTGTCCATTACAGTTAATTTAGTAGCATTTTTCCTAGGGCCTGGTGGTTTCAGATTTACTCACACTGTACACCTCTGAGGCAGAAAAGAATTTTACCTCACCAGACAATAAAATCCGAAACGGAGAGCAATGAAAAATTGCGTGGTTTTATCAACAATGTGATAATGTGTGTAAAGCACATAGCGTAGTTCCACTGATTACACTTCGCACTCCATTGACGCGTCAAGCTTCATTTGGTTCCACGCCCAATTTTAAGAAGACCCTTCAATGCCCTTCAAGAACCACATTTAGTTCCATATTCTATACCCCCGCAGGGAGCGAGGAAGATCAAAGTACACTAGCCCCTTTTGAGCCTTTTCGAATTAATTCGATGTCCTACTTTTTTGATGCTGACTCATGAATCGAGTTTGGAACGAATTTGGGGTTTGTTTCTGAACATATAATTAGAATTTCCGATGTTCGTGTCTTCTGTCAATCGATATGCGAACGTCCCAATGCTCGGCTATTTATGTGTCAAAAACGTTTGATGTGGAGTAATTGGCTGACTGTGGCCGCTTGTAGTGCTCAAAATAAAATATTATACTGCTCTTTGGGAAATTCGGTGAACAAATCTTATTTTGTTATTTGCGAGTCAATTTTTGTCTGAGAATATTCAAATTTGTAACAACTGAACTGTTAAATTTCTTGTCACTCCAGATTTCATGTCTCCAGAATATATAAAGGATAAAATGTACTGAAATATTTACCAATATCCCTTAGACGTCAACCTTAAGAAACACCATTTTTGCCTATGGTATTAGTAATTAAAAATTACTCGTATTCCATGGTTAATACAGTCCTAGAACTATATGGCTGGCCAAGTTTTATCTGAATTTGATTTGAATTGAGACGACACTGACAAATAGAATGAGTTTTTATTACATTCATATATATAGAAATGGAGTCGATTTTTGCAACTTAGTTATTCGGAAATAGGTAGGTATGTATTAGAAAATATTAAGAAATTAAATTTTGTCCAGACAACAAATTAAAATAAACTAACTAACGCCGTCATTTGGTAAAGAAAAGTAAACACCGATATAAAAAGTATGAAGATATTTTGCCAAAATATAATAAACTAGCTTTTTCCCGCGACTTCGTTAGCGTTGGAGGTTTTTCCCGCTTTAATCTCGATCCCCTGGGAATTTTGGGATAAAAAGTATTATTTCTCCGTCTCCTGGTTCTAAGCTACCTCCCCACCAATTTTCATCTGAATCGGTTCAGCCGTTCTTGAGTTATAAATAGTGTAACCAACACGACTTTCTTTTATATATTTTAATTTACAATCCCGTTTTCATTAGTACGGTGTATCTACGGTATATGTGATATGCACATCTGATATATAGCCATTTATATGCAGTCGGATTCAAATGAAAAGATAAGATATCTATATTTTGTCCTTTCAGAATTCAGATTATTTTGAAAATGTTGTGTTATCTTTCGATACGATATTGAAGTTTGATTTTATGAAATGTGGAATGCTGTGTGTAGTTTCTGGGTGTTTTTTTTAAATCCTTCTTTTTCTTTGATATACGAGTAATTTCAAAAGTACGAAATTTTTATTAAACACAAAACTAGAATTAAAAAATTGTTGTGTTACCGAACATAGCCTTAAAAGCGATGGCTTTTAAGGCTATGTACAGACCTTAATTTGAACATAAACTCATCAGTTTATGTTCAATTTTAATAATCACATGGTTGATAATTTTATCAGCAGAGTAAGGTCTATACCTACATGGTGCATCATTAGTTTGAATAAATAATTATCTGTAAAGGAAGTAGGTATATTGTGAGCATTTCTATTGAATGGACAATTAAAACAGTCTGATTGAATTGGAGCAGTTTATATTATTTTGTATAAATAGACTACCTACTAATTATTTCATCAAAAAATGACCTCCGTAATTACCATCCTTATGCATTTGGCCAGTAAATTTTTCTTCTTTAAAGTTTTGGTATCCGAAAAGGGTTAATTTTTCCAGCCTAGTTTGAAAATATGTGTTTCGATTTGCCACTAATGCTGCTCTTTTATTCATCCGGTCTTTTTCCAATTATGTTTGAATTAACTTCCCACCCAACCGCATGAAGCTTTGTACTTAATTTTTTAAACTATGTATTTATAAATAATTTTAGATATTATACTAAGTACATTTTATTCTTCATAGTCACATTGTTGTTGACCACTTGTATAGTGTTTAAACGAATACAACGTTTGAAACAACGTCATCAACAAAGGCCGTAAGTGCTCCCCTTGTGATAAAAATAGTTAATTATATTTAGAGAACGTGGACGGTATAATAACCTTGCCAGTGTAAGTGTGACCTTTAGATTTAGGACACATACATAATGAAGATAAGGTGGGAAAATAGAGAAACTTTTTGTATTGTATCACAAAAAGTATGTACCCCTTTTTCCAAAAAAATACACGAACAGAGGATTATGATATGCGGAACAGTTAAAGTTTATATGTATAAAGAGCGTAGAAATATATTACTATTAAAAAAAGCGAATAGTATTCGAGATTATTTCAATCATAACCGAATTTTGAACACTCAATCTCATTTGTTCCGGGTGGGAAAATCATCGAATGACTTCTAAATTGTAGTATTTAGGTAGGTATGTTCTAACGAAATACCTTTGATGAATGACTACTAAAGTCAATTATATAAAATACTAGGGTATATCTAGACCGCAGTGGTAGACGCCCACGGCGTCGGACGTCGGCCGACGATCTCCGGCCACCGTAGGCGCGGGCATGCGGACAGCGAGTAAAGGGCAACTCGCTGTCCGACCATGGACCATGCCCGGGTCGACGGCGCGTCGTGTTCCACGCGCGCCTCAAAGAGCCTCAGCAACATGACGAGGCCCCCTCTGCAGAGGGCCGAAGCCTGCCGGGGTCGTGGGACTCATCCCGTTACCGTGGCCCCGGTACGTAAAGGGCTATTGAAGGAACACCGTGGATTTTAGTCAGTAGAAGTCTGACAGTCCCTCCCACCCTGCCCGGAGTGGGAGGACTTATTTGATAATTTTACCACGTTAAAAAAAAAAGGGTATATCTAGATATACCCTAATATTTTAATAATTGACTTTAGTAGTCAAAGTAAGCCAAAACAACCATAAACTAGATAGACATAAGATTCCACTAAGGCTAGTTTGTTTTTAAACAAGTATAATTTTGAAGTGTTTCCTTTGGAGAAAAAGATGAAATTTGAGTGTATAAGAGGTCGTAATGTTTTCCATAATGCAAAACAGCCCTTATTTTATCAACCTTAACAAGATAATATACTAATATATTTACAGCGAGGGTGAGTTGAGGCGATATATAATAAAACCTTTATTTAGAAGTAGGTACTTGTTATGGGAACTCTACTGACAAAAGCTTAAAATAGATATATATGTATTTACTAATAAATGAATGACTTGTTTTGATAAAAAAATATATGAAAATTTGAACTAAAACAAAACATGAGAATATACTTTCTTGTACACTAAAAGTTAAACACACCAATTTTACAATAATTGCATATTTTTGGGTTACAATGGCGGTCTTATCGCTGAAAGCGATATCTTCCAGACAACCTAAAATAAAATACTCTAGGCTTTGCGGAATTCAGATTTCTGGCTTCTACTGATTTTTCAATTAAATTTCTGCATTATTAAAATAGGCTTATAATTATATTTTACTCGGCAAACTTCGCAGTTTGTTGGTGAGAATCGCTCGTAACTTACATTAAACAAAATAGGTGCTTTCTTAATGTGCAACATGCTTAACATCGAAGAGAATGTATAATTTAACCACGAACTCTTCCAAAAAAAAAACTTACATTTCCTTACAATTTCATTCCACAAAAAACCTCAACCGAGGCTCATAAAAGACACAACTAACGAGTTCTTTACTTTCCAAGTGGTTTACAGGAAAGTGCGCAGATAAACAGGGCATTCAAGTTTCAATTAAACAAGCTATCAGACTATCGTATGTAGCGGGAGTCAACCGGAGATTGCTGTGCTAATTATGCAAGATGTTCTGGAATAGGAACAGTGTAATTTGTCTCTGCGATAACGTTGGAGTGACGGCCTAATCGGGAAAGAACGTATTTACAAGTTAATTGCATGCTTGGCCGTTGATTTTTGGATTGGAAGATAAAGGGTTGATTAGCGGCTGTCCATCTTTTGTTTCTTAGTTGGAACCTGCCGGGAAGAGTTGAATATTACATTCAATATTTATATCCATTTCACGGGTAGAGTAATTTACGTCTACAACACTAATATATAATAATAATATTCCACAACTTTCACACAACGCCATCTAGTCTTAAACTAAGCAGAGCATGTGCTATGAGTACTAGACAACTGATAAATATACATATATATTTCTAAATATAAACATATTGTAGATAAATTACACCCAGACAAAAAACATATGATCGTGCTCATCACACAAACATTTGTCCTGGGTGGGAATCGAACCCACGACCTTGTGCATAGCAGTCAGGGCCACTGACCACTAGACCAACAGGCCTGTCGTTCTCAACACTCCTTGTATCCATTTTTAAAATTTCACTTAATTCTTGTGAAATGTAGAGAATATTGTTTTAAAAGATGTAGGTTAAATAAAATTTGAAAGACTTTAAATTTATCATCAGTTTGAGTTTTTTTTTTTTGAGTATTAAAATAAAATTTTACAAAAAGTATCTTTTACATTACTTTTTTTTTTTTTTTTGAACGTGGTAAAATTATCAAATAAGTCCTCCCACTCCGGGCAGGGTGGGAGGGACTGTCAGACTTTTACTGACTAAAATCCACGGTGTTCCTTCAATAGCCCTTTACGTACCGGGGCCACGGTAACGGGATGAGTCCCACGACCCCGGCAGGCTTCGGCCCTCTGCAGAGGGGGCCTCGTCATGTTGCTGACGCTCTTTGAGGCGCGCGTGGAACACGACGCGCCGTCGACCCGGGCATGGTCCATGGTCGGGCAGCGAGTTGCCCTTTACTCGCTGTCCGCATGCCCGCGCCTACGGTGGCCGGAGATCGTCGGCCGACGTCCGACGCCGTGGGCGTCTACCACTGCGGCTGGGCTGGAGGGAGGACGCCATCCTCTCCCTCACGCGGCCCGCCTCCTCCTTCGGAAGCATGACTGCTTCGCAGAAGGAGGCGACCGCTTCCCACTCCCTCTCGCCCCGCAGCATGGCCTCGACCAAGGCCGGGCGCGAGAGGTCTCCGCCTATTGTCGCCGTGAGGACACGTCGGTGCTCTGCCCAGGCGGGGCAGTCTTGCACCGTGTGCTCTACGGTGTCCTCAGGGCGACCCTCGCAGTGGTGACACCCAGGCGTTTCCTCCTTTCCCATCAGACACAGGTACCTCCCGAAACTTCCGTGTCCGGTGAGGACCTTACATTACTTAATATGAAAATTGTAGAACAGCTATTATATAGGAAACACACAAATTAAGGAAACCAAGTAAGGTGGTTTTATTCAAGGGGAACCCATTCCATACTGCACTAATCGTTTACTTTTTTTTGCCGATCGTTTGTATTATACGCCTTATCAATTTTATTTTATGGTCGCTTTTTGCTTATTCTATACTATAATTTTTATATTTGAATTGGAAAACCTTTTAAAAAGTATTTTCTTCGCAGATTGTTTCAACTTTTGCGTAAATTACACCGTTTACTTAATGAATCACTATAATTTTCGCTTGTATATTATTTCATCAGCGAGTCAGAGTAGGGAATTTAGTTTAGTTTCCGTGGTGCGTAGTGACACCTGCATAACATTCCATATTAGCTTATACCAAATTTTGACACCGCACTGTGTATACTACATACTTATTCTAGTTCCGCCGCACTGTATTTATCAGACGCTTTTTCTGGTACCAGTATTCTTTGTCTTACTCTTAATTCTAATTATTTTCCCTTTTAAATATGCTAATTAATATTTATCACCAAAATGTACATGGCTTGCGGACCAAAACGTCAAGTTTCCTTAGGAATGTATGCTTAAATAACTATGATGTTATATGTTTAACGGAGACGTGGCTAAAAGAGAGCTTTAACAATAGCGAATTATTTGATGACCGCTATATTGTTTGGAGACGTGACAGGGATTATTTAGATAGAAATCAGACACTTGGTGGTGGTGTTCTTATTGCTGTTCGACGTGAGCTCATTGCGGAGGAGCGCATTGACTGGCGCTCGTCCGCAGAGGACCTATGGGTAACTCTAACTCTGAAGCGTTCTAGACCCACAGTATCATATAAATTGCATATTTGCACAATTTATCTTTGTAAGCAAAACAGAGGGTATTCATTGACTGCACAGCTTACATATTTTTACACTAAGTTAAATGATATTATATTGAATAACTTAACGGACACTTTTATTATCTTAGGAGATTTCAATTTGCCAAACTTATCGTGGCAACTGACTGATGATGGATGCTCTTATCGACCGGTAAATATTTGCAGTAATGTTCAGACGGAATTTTTTGATATTTTAAATACATTCGATCTGGCCCAGTACAACGGACATACGAATCTTAATGAACGGGTGCTAGACTTAATTTTTTGTAACAATCACCTAACTGTTGATAAATGCTCTGACTCTCTTGTTCCAGAAGACCCCCACCATATGGCTCTTAGTATTTTTGTAGATTTTGTTGAGTATCATGCGCTCTCATCACAGCAAAGAAAAAAGTTTGTTTATCGGTCAGCCGATTTTCCTTCAATAATGAAAGAACTTGATGAGTTCGACTGGCGCTGTGATCTCGCCAAAGGGTCAGTGGAGGATGCCTTGTCTTTGTTGTACGTCAGACTATATAAATTGTGTGAAACTTTTATACCAACGAAAATCATTAAATCTATGTCTAAATATCCCCCTTGGTATAAAACCCCTCTAATCAAAATACTAAAAGAAAAATTTAAATATCACTTCAAGTTTAAGAAATACGGCAACTTATCAGACTATGATTCATTTTTAATTTTGCGAAGTCATGCTAAATTATTAGAAAAAGAAATGTAAGTAATCATCGAAGTAATTGAAAATAGTATTAATAAATTGCCTAAAGCTTTTTGGTCTTTCGTCAAAAGCAAGCAACGGTCTTCATATACATTTCCATCGGTTATGAAGTATGGACATAGTTCGTCGGGACAGGGGAATGAAATATGCAACATGTTCAGTGAGGTTTTAGAAAAAATTGTTTACTCTTCAGTTTATAGTGCTATTAAATAATCACTTAATAACTATCAACATGGCTTCTTAAAAAACAGGTCCATTGTGTCAAATCTGCTCGTCTGTTCCGACTTCTTGTCCTCCACCATGTCTGAACCATCTCAAGTGGATGTGGTCTACACTGATTACAGCAAGGCATTTGACCGTATAGACCATGGTGTCCTTTTACGTAAGCTGCTGGCGGTGGGTATCAGAGGCGATTTATTCAGATGGTTTACATCTTATATTGAGAATCGATGTCAAACAGTTGTACTGAATGGTTGCAGTTCTGTAACCATTAAAATACCCTCGGGAATACCACAAGGATCCCTTCTGGGTCCTTTACTTTTTAATATTTTTTTAAATGACATTGGTTCGTACTTTACCCATTCCAAAATACTTCTGTACGCCGACGATATGAAAATTTTATGCCCTGTATCGGAACTTTCTATCTGTTCTGGTTTACAGCGGGACTTGGACGGACTTCAAAATTATTGTCTACTTAACAAACTTGAACTGAATGTTTCTAAATGTTTTGTTAGTACCTACACTCGCAAACCACGTGCAATCGAGTTTCAGTATAAGTTACATAATACTGTTATAAACAGGATAAGCGTTATTAGGGACCTGGGTGTAACGTTTGACTCTAAGTTGCTTTTTGATGCACACATCGATAACGTTGTTAATAAAGCTTCTAAAGCACTTGGATTTATACTTAGGTTGTCAGCTGATTTTAAAAACGTAAAAACGTATAAAATTCTTTATTGTGCTTTTGTCCGTAGCCATTTGGAATACGCCTCCCAAGTTGGAATCCTAGTTACAATATTTATATTGACAGAATTGAGTGGATTCAAAAGCGCTTCCTACGTTTCTTGCAGTACAAGACTAGGAAATATACTCCCAATTATATAGCGCGATGTAAGAGGTTTCACATGTTACCACTGCATGAGCGAAGACGCATTGCGGATATGGCGTACTTATTTAAGATTGCGAATGGTACTGTAGATTGCCCTGAGCTGTTAAGCTGTTTAGGATTAGTTACACACTGCAAAATGTTTCGCAATCCTACCTTGTTACATGTCCCTCATTCCAAGTCAGCGTACAGGCAGAATTCTTATTGAATCCGTGCGAGCAGAAGTTTTAATAAACTATCTGGTGAACATGATTTGGATATATTCAATACCAGTGCTTCTCGACTTAAGCAATTGTTGGTGAAAAGCTTTTTTATGGAAAAGTAATGATTTGCGTCTAAATGATTTTCTGTTTGTATGTATTTGTCGATCGTGTTCTATTTACTTCCTAATTTATGTTACAAAATACCTATTATTTTGTAATTAAGTACCTTTCTTTTACTTTTTTTTCTCTTCTTCTTGTTTTTGTTTTTAGTGTTTATCAGTGGAAACTTGTAAATGGCCTTCAATTGTATATTGCTTATTAACATTGTATAAGTTAGCTGTAAGTTTCCCGAATAGAATAAAATAAAATAAATAAATAAATAAAATATCGTGTGTTTATTTGTCGAGCTGTCTATTAGTCTCAGAAGGTCGTATAGAACTAAGTGCAACTTTGTATCTGAAAACAAAATAAAAAGCAGAGTGAATCAGAGCTGAGCAGAGTGCGATTCTTAGGACGGGCAAATCTGTCAGGGTTGCGGTAATCTACCGGGGTTGCTACAATGTTCTTACGAGATACCCTGGCCCGTAACGTAAGGGCAGTGGAACAGGGTAGATTTTATTCAGTAGGAGTCTAACACTTCCGTCCTCTCTACCAAGTATGGGAGTAGCCATTTGATGATTTTCCCACCGCGAAAAAAAGGACGGGCAAAGTATAATTGGGCTTTTCATTTGAAATTTCTAGTCCTTACATGCGACTGGTTGGTTGACCCAAAGCTGACGAGTTGGTGCGGTCACAGAACGCAAGGGCAGAGTGGTTTTATTCAGTCGAAGTCTGATACTCTCTTCAGATCCAACCTGAGTGGGAGGAGTTATTTGATGATGTTTTCCTTGAAAACAGTATTATATTATTTTATTTATTTAAACTTTATGCACAATGGTGTTTACATGGGCGGACTTAACGCAGCAAGGCATTCTCTACCAGTCAATCTAAATCTTAAAGGACGTGTTTTCCGGTTGGTCCTTGTTTACATGCAGCCCAATAATAGGTAACTGTTATGTAGATATAACATAACAGCTTTCACGAAAATGGAATAACAGTCATCAAAACATATGTCTAAGTCAAAGGCGAGGCCATTTTGTGGCTGAGAAGTAGCAAAAAAACCCGCGTGTCAAACAACACATTTCAACACAGTGCTGAATGAAGTTTAAAAAAAAAGTAATAGTAATATTAATATTTTATGTCAAAATATTTTTTGTACATTTAAATGTTAATTTGTTTATAAATTTTAATAAAAAAATACGGGTTACACCTTGTATTATCATATTAACATAAAAATACACTTACATTTGACTTTTGAAAGACAGAATTTAAAAAAGGCAAATTCACTTGAGAGTCTAGTGAATTTTCCTGGTTTACCTTACAGACACACAGGCAGCAATAGTAGTTTATTTTGGGGTAAGTGTTTTAAATATTAAATTTAATCTATCATGTCAAAAAAGCGTTATACCTTTGTAAACTAAGAATTCTCTTGCTAAAATACTACCGATTTCATCAAAATCATTCTCCACCATTTCTGTCAGGATCAAGGGCACACATGTAATCTGACTTGGTGATACCTAATAGAGTGTTAAGATTAAATATTAGAGTGAATGCTCACATTATTTGTATGGTACGAATTATATAGTGCCGACTATCATGGAGTACGTGCGAGCTAAGACCAACTGAACTTGGAGGGTCGAGGAGTTGTCGTCGCGTCATGAAACGAATTTTAAATCGTTTGTGATGCGGGTTCCAACTCATCTATTAGAAACATTCCTCAAGCAGGAATTTTGGCCGAAAGGTGTCGTGTATCGACGATTTCGCGGAAGATTACGCGACACCTCGCAGCGCAACACGACGCCGCCGCCGTCTATTCGTGTTAACTAGTTTTTGTTTTAAGTGTTTAACTGTGTCCCCACGTTGTCGTCGTGGTGGGGCTTGCGTGTTCCGATGATCTCTGGGGCCATGCCGGTAGAGGCACTCAAGCCGGACGGGCCCAGAGGGAGAAACCAGACCAAGAGGGACACACCGGGGGAAAGGCGCGCCGCCTGGAGGATCGAGCAGCTAGCTCGAGCTTCTAGACGGCGCGGGGCCCGGTCTCAGAGATCGGGTCAAGGGGGAGGAAAGGTTCACTTCCGGTATGCGTCTAATCTTTAGACGTAACCGTGAAGTGAACAAGGGGAGGGGAAATGGGGTGTAGGGACAGAGGAACTCACCTCTCTAAAAAAGTAAAACAATATGGAGAACAAAGTCGTTGCAAAAGATACCCAGGCGGGTCCCAGCTGCTCCGCAGCTGGGGAGTCCCGCACCGGACACGTCCGGTCAGTCCCACCGTACTCTGGGGGGGACAACAAAGGCTTTTACCCCAACTTTACCCCGGCAGTCGCCGCATTGAGACAGGGAGGCTCACGTGCCTGTGAGGTGGAGTCGCTGGACTTGTCCAGCACGTCCACCTCACCGGCACCGAACGTTGAGCGAGCGCAGAGCGCCGCTCCGCGGAGGAGAGGGGCGCCGGTGCTCGGGTCGGAGACCGACTCGGCATCGGATGCCGAAAGCTTCCAGAGCTTGATCTCTGGGAGCGCAGTCAGGAGTGACGAGGGGGGCGCCGACAGGAGGAAGGAGTTCCTCAAGCGCCCCCGCAACGACGAGTCGTCGTCGGAGGAGGGGCTTGTCTCGGCCCGCAAGATCCCCACTAGCGTGCAGGGTAAAGGCCGAGGCAAGACCTCGGGGAGGGGGCCTCCCTCTGGAGAGCCCAACACTGGTCTGGCCTCAAGCGAGGCCAAACTAGAAGAGGCTGTGGCGGCTGCCATCCGCACCATCTCGCGGAAGCGCAACCGCAAGAGCAAGGAGGACGCGATCGGCGAAGCCACGGCCTCCATCATGGCGGCCGCGCGGACTTACGGCGGGGCTCCGGCTGCAAGGGACGACATGTCCGATCTGCGGCCGGAGGACACCCGCCTGACTGCCGCTATAGAAGCTCTTCAGAGGGAGAACGGGGCGGCGTTGGCGTCAAGGCGGACCTGGCCGCAATCCGGGGAGCCGGCCAGCGGAATGCGCCGCCGCGGGGCCAAAAGGAGAAAGGCCAGCCCACACCAGCGGAGGACTCGGTTCTCGACCTGGTGCGACAGGAGCTGGCCGCCTTCCAGCAGCGGTTCTCCGTATTGGAGAGCCGCGTGCTGCGACCCCCGCTGGCGGCGACTTCGTACGCGGCTGCGGCCGCGTCCAAGCCTCCCCAGACGACGACGAGGCCGCCTCAGGCGAAGACGGCCACGGTGCGGACGGCACCAGTGACGGCGGCCCCTGCGAGAGCAAAAACGGCCCCGGCCAAGCCGGAATCGGGCCCATCAAAGCCGCCTCCGACCCCGACACCTGCGGGGCCGAAGCAGGCGGCCAAAAAGAAGAAGGCCCAGGCCGGGAACCAGCCGTCCCAGCAGCCTCCTCCAAAGACTCCTCCGGCCGGCGCCGACTGGCAAGTGGCCGGGGAGAAGAGGAAGGCTGCTGGCGCAGCCAGGTCCTCGCGGCGTAGGGAAAGACGGCGGCGGCGAGACGCCGCGGCGCGATTGCGCGCCCCCAAGACCGCGGCTGTAGTGATCACACTGCAGCCGGACGCGGTGAAGAGGGGCGTGTCGTACCGCGACGTGCTCGCGAAGGCGCGGCAGGTGATAGACATCACGGAGCTCGGCATCACCGGTGGCCTCCGTCACCGGGTCACTGCGACGGGGGCTCGGATGTTAGAGATCCCCGGCGCGGACAGTGGCCCTACCGCTGACGCTCTGGCCGAATGGCTCAGAGCGTCCTTAAATGCGGAGGAGGCCCGAGTCTCCAGACCCACCAAGCGCGCAGACATGCGCATATTGGATCTGGATGACTCCGTGACGGCCGAGGAAGTGGTGGCCGCCGTAGCCAGGACTGGGGGGTGCCCTCCTGATCAGGTGAGGGCGGGCGCCCTGCGTCCTGGCTTCACGGGGACGCAAACCATTACGGTAAGCTGCCCCGTCCCGGCGGCCAAAAAGATCCAGGAGGGCCGAAGGCTCCTGGTTGGTTGGGTGTCTGCGCAGGTGAAAGTCCTGGACCCTAGACCCCTGAGGTGCTTCCGCTGCCAAGTGGGCAACCATGTGGCATGCGTTAGCACCTCGGAGGTAGACCGCAGCGATAGGTGCTTCCGCTGCGGTCAGCCCGGTCACAAGGCCGGCTCGTGCTCCGCCCCGCCTCACTGCTTCGCATGTGAGGCGGTTGGCAAGCCGGCCGATCACCGGGCTGGGGGCAAGTCCTGCGCCCCACCCACCAAAGCCAGGCGCAGAGGTAGGCCCTCTGCCGCCGTCGTCACCGCCACCACCGCCGCCGCCGCCGCCGTCGCTACTGCCGCCGCCGTCGCCGTCGTGGCTGAACCCCCGCGAGGGGCCCTGGAGGAGGCTGCAATGGATCCCGATTAATGGCCCCATTGCGCTTCCTCCAGGCGAACATCAACCACTGCGCCGCTGCTCAGGAACTTTTGCTCCAGAGCATAGCGCAGTGGTTGATCAACGTCGCCGTGGTCGCCGAGCCGTATTTTGTCCTGCCCAGGAACGACTGGGTGGCGGACTTGGACGGCTCGGTGACCCTCGTTTCGTCGGCCGCCGCCGGTACCCCGCCCCTCGATCGCGTCAAGAGAGGACGTGGGATTGTCGCAGCACGGTTCGGGGAGATCGCTGTGGTAGGCGTTTATTTCTCCCCGAACCGAACTCTCGCCGAGTTCCAAAACTCCCTAACGGAGCTGGGAGACGTCGTCGTCGCCCTCGGTTCCCTCCCCGCCCTCGTCCTCGGGGACTTCAACGCCAAAAGTCCGGCATGGGGTTCCCGGTCCACGGACTATAGGCGGGGCAGGATGCTCGAGCACTGAGCCCGTGCGCAGGGCCTGGTGATCGAGAACCGGGGTTCTGTCCCCACGTGCGTGCGGTTTACGGGCGAGTCGGTGGTGGACGTTACGTTCGCCACCCCCAGCCTGTCACCGCGCGTCACCGACTGGCGCGTTGTGGAGGAGGTGGAGACCTATTCCGACCACCGGTATATCCGGTTCTACGTCTCCGCCCAGACCCCAGACGCGCCGGTCCGACGGGACCTGAGTGGTCCGCGATGGGCGCTGAAGCAGATGGACCGGGAGCTATTCCTGGAAGCCTCGATCGTGCAGGCCTGGGGGTCACCCCCGGACAGGCCTGCCGTCATAAACGACGAGGCGGAGTGGTTCCCGGAGGCCATGTCGGAGATCTGCGACGTGGCCATGCCCCGGGTCCGGCAAGGACGCGCCCGGCGTCAGCTGTACTGGTGGTCGAGTGAGCTAGCAGCGCTGCGCGAAGCGTGCGTTGCGGCGCGACGCCGGTACACCAGGTTCCGCAGGCGCCGCACCCGACCTTCGGATGCGGCGACTGTAGAGGCGGAGCTGTACGAGGGCTACAGGGCAGCGAAGGCCGTCCTCCGAGACGAGATCTGGCGGGCCAAGGAACTGGCCCGGGAGGAGATGCTGGCGACTCTGGATGGGGACCCATGGGGCCGCCCCTACAAGTGGGTGCGAGAGAAGCTCCGCCCCTGGGCTCCCCCGTTGACGCAGAGTCTCCAGCCTCAGTTCTTGGAGGACGTGGTGAGCGCCCTGTTCCCATCGCGAGGGGAGCACGCTCCCCCGCCCATGGCTCCGTCTCAGACGGAACCTGAAGCTGGCGCAAACGCGGACCACAGCGACGACGACGTCTACAACGCTCCAGAGGTGACCGAGGTAGACTTGAGAGTGGCGGTACAACGGCTCAAGGCCAAAAATACCGCCCCAGGACCCGACGGCTTGCCAGGGAAAGCGTGGGTCCTGGCCTCAGAGACTCTCGGGCCTCGACTAGGGGGGCTCTTTAGCGCATGCCTGGAGAGGGGCCAGTTTCCGCTTCGCTGGAAGACGGGAAAGCTGGTCCTGATCCAGAAAGCCGGGCGCCCTGCGGACTCTCCGTCCGCATTCCGGCCCATCGTGCTGCTCGACGAGGCGGGCAAGCTCTTGGAAAGAGTAATTGCAGACCGCCTCTTCAGGCACCTGAATCGGGTGGGCCCGGATCTTGCGGAGTGCCAGTTTGGCTTCCGCAGGGGGCGCTCGACGGTGGATGCCATCATGCGCGTGAGAGCCCTCACGACGGGGGATGCGGTATCCCGGGGCAGGGTCGTCTTGGCGGTGTCTTTGGACATCACCAACGCCTTTAACACCCTGCCCTGGAGTTGCATCAGGGAGGCACTCCGGTATCACCGGGTGCCGACCTACCTCCGTCGCATAGTCGAGGACTACCTGACGGACAGAGCCGTCATCTACCCCGGTCACCGGGGAGAGTGGAACCGGCGAGAGATGTCGTGCGGTGCCCCACAGGGATCGGTCTTGGGGCCGCCCCTGTGGAACATCGGATACGACTGGGTGCTGCGCGGCGACCTCCCTGACGGCGTCAGCGTAGTATGTTACGCTGACGACACGCTCGTCCTGGCGCAGGGAGAGTCGCACCAGGCGGCGGCCGACCTGGCGACGCAAGCGGTTGCGACAGTCGTTCATAGGATCCGGCAGTTGGGACTCGACGTGGCGCTGCACAAGACCGAGGCCATGTGCTTCCATGGCGGTCGGAACGCGCCACGGTCCGAGTCCCACATAACGGTGGAGGGGGTTCGCATCGGCGTCGGGAGGACGATGAAGTACCTGGGACTCGTCCTCGACAGCCGGTGGAACTTCAGGGAGCACTTCCTGAGTTTGGCCCCAAAGCTGAACCGGGCAGCAGCCGCCTTCAGGCGACTCCTGCCTAATCTCAGCGGGCCAAGCGCCTCCTGCCGAAGGCTGTACGCCGGCGTCGTGCGGTCCATGGCCCTCTACGGGTCCCCAGTGTGGGCCCTGTGCATCCGGACGCGACCACTAAAGTTGGTCGCATGCCAGAGGGTCATGGCTATCCGAATAATCCGGGGATACCGCACGATCGCCGGCGAATCGGCCAACCTCCTTGCCGGATTGCTGCCCTGGGATCTGGAGGCGACTGCCCTCCAGCGCGTCTATGAATGGCGCGTGGAGGCGCAGCGCCGGGGCGTATCCCCGCTGCCTCGAGAAGTCGAGGCGCGGCGGGAAGAGCTCCGGCGCGATCTCAGGGCAGTATGGAGGGAACGACTGTCGCAACCGACGGCCGGGCACGCCGCAATTGCGGCGGTAAGACCCCTCTTTGAGGAGTGGCTAGATCGGCGTCACGGCGTCCTGACCTACCGCATGACGCAGGTCCTCACCGGACACGGAAGTTTCGGGAGGTACCTGTGTCTGATGGGAAAGGAGGAAACGCCTGGGTGTCACCACTGCGAGGGTCGCCCTGAGGACACCGTAGAGCACACGGTGCAAGACTGCCCCGCCTGGGCAGAGCACCGACGTGTCCTCACGGCGGCGATAGGCGGAGACCTCTCGCACCCGGCATTGGTCGAGGCCATGCTGCGGGGCGAGAGGGAGTGGGAAGCGGTCGCCTCCTTCTGCGAAGCAGTCATGCTTCCGAAGGAGGAGGCGGGCCACGTGAGGGAGAGGATGGCGTCCTCCCTCCAGCCCAGCCGCAGTGGTAGACGCCCACGGCGTCGGACGTCGGCCGACGATCTCCGGCCACCGCAGGCGCGGGCATGCGGACAGCGAGTAAAGGGCAACTCGCTGTCCGACCATGGACCATGCCCGGGTCGACGGCGCGTCGTGTTCCACGCGCGCCTCAAAGAGCGTCAGCAACATGACGAGGCCCCCTCTGCAGAGGGCCGAAGCCTGCCGGGGTCGTGGGACTCATCCCGTTACCGTGGCCCCGGTACGTAAAGGGTTATTGAAGGAACACCGTGGATTTTAGTCAGTAAAAGTCTGACAGTCCCTCCCACCCTGCCCGGAGTGGGAGGACTTATTTGATAATTTTACCACGTTAAAAAAAAAAAAAAAAGTGTTTTAAATTTGTTATGTATTAGTTTATTTATAAGAATATGTATTTGTTTATTGTTTTTATGGGCTTAATTGCCTGAAATAAAGGATATATTATTATTATTATTATATAATTCGCACCATAAAAATAATGTGAAACCCGAAGGTTAACGTTTGGTATAATTTATAATGTTTATGTTTTATTTTAAAGTTATGATTTGGTACACCTTTTACATCGTTGGATTTAGATATATATTATTAAATACTTCCAAAAAGGTCATAATTGTTTATGACCGGTATCAAACAGGAACACAATAATTTTTAAAAAGACACTCAAGAAACCGTATATCATCTGGAACAGACATAATTCATTGTGAAAAACGTGATGGGTTATGACGAAAAGGAAATAAAATTGAAACAGCATATTTAGTAATCTATACATAGAAATGTTAGCTTGTTCAAATTCATGTTTTAATTTCAAATAAATATTGCGCATTTTCTAGATATATTTGCTTCATTCATTAAAAACTAAGTTGTGAATTCGACTAAAACTTATCGATTATTACGGAGGTTTGGACTTAATTATAAAAATTGTATTATTTTAATACCCAAGCATAATATCCACTGTGGGTGTCAACTGTCAAAGAACAAATTATTATTAATTTAACAAACATATAAATGTATTTATTATGGCAACTGAATATGTTATTTTTACTTTGGCAACACTCAGAAATGACGGTGAAGGCAATGTCGTTATTTCCATAGATACCATAGATGTCTATTTTTATTATTATCTATGTTATTTCTGGGTGGGGTAAAAGTCATTTTTTTAAATTGTAAAATTAGTGATAAGATAGCGATAAGCAAGCCGGTTGAATGTCAGTATTTCGTGTGCGTAATAAAGTTATTTTATACAAAGAACATTGTTTGGACTTGAAAAAAATAGCAGCGTTTAACAATTCAGAAGCAGGGATAACCCCAGGGAATTATGGTGTAGCTATTGCTACCACCCTGGTGTGATCATACGTCCACAGTAAGGTATGTAAATAGTTAATTAATTATTCTAAATGATTTGTGTTCGTGTGATTTTTATTGAAAGTGTGACAGTAGAATTCTATCCATAGTGATATTACAATACTGCAGGTAGAACATATCAATAATGAATAAATCTTAATGAGACGTTATCTAGAATATCATATGGTAAGGTGTAATCTAGTAATCCTTACTGGCTGCGACCGTATTTTGCGGTGGGTAATCATAATAATGGATTACATGAAATAATCTTAGTAAAAAAAAATGATCTCTGGCTGTGAATTGTGGTTGCGATTACGTGATTTGATTACTTTTTATAGCTACGTTTAACTTCAAACTATTTCGCTTTTTGTGTTTTACATGCAAACAATATTCTAGCTACTACAATATAGTATGATTATTTTCTATTAACAAATTTAAAATGAAATCGTTTATTTTCTATTACTAATTTGTTTAGATTGACATTTTTAAATTCGTTATATTTTTTTAATAGAATGTCCGATTTGAATAATTCAAAAATAAATAAATATACGTACACATCTAGGTCTTGTTCATATAAATAAATCGATAATAAAAATATAAAAAAAATAAATAAAGATGGTTTTTCATACCGGTCCAGGTTTACAAATAATTTTGTGGGTATATAGAATTACTTCAATTTGCTATTGATTAATTAACGAATACTTGTAAATATTAACTTTTGAATATATTTACTTACAAAACAAGATATTCTTAGATCTAAAGTGATCAGATTAACGATTACTTTATGTAACTAAATTGCTGGGGTTGGATTACATGTAATCATAGCTACTTGGAGTGAACTACTTTTAGTCGTAATTATTTTAGATTACAAAATAGTGGTTGGCTATGCCCTATACTGGTATTCACTGAAAGGTATCGGTGAACCCTGGTTTTGTGTTGTGTGATGTCCCCTCCAAAGGATAGTGAAATCAACTTTATTCCACTTATAGGTATAGAACAAACATGATTACATGGACGCGTATGATAGATATTTTTCTGCCCTCCCCTCAGACATAATTAATTTAATAAAACATAGGAGGCAAATAATAATTTCAATTATCATATTATTACCTGATTTTAACGTGATAACATGTTTACATTCAATGAAATAGGTACTCGTTGTTTTAATTGCTTTTTTCAGACCGTTGGACAGTGTAAATTGTACAATTGGGTGAAGATGTCCAGCGACCGGTCAGAGAAGTCCACCGGGAGTCATCACAGCATTGTGCTGGGAGGGCCCTCGAGACGCAGCCGATATCGGACACGTGTTGAAGACTTGAAGCAAAGTCGTCGCTCGCCAACTGCGCCCAGGCGAAGCCGTCACTCACCAGCATCGCCTCACACCGATGGTCGTAGCTCCGAGCGGCGCAGATCCAGAAGATCACCGCCAAGGGTTGAGTCGCACTCAAGAAGTCGAAGCAGGTCAGTCGTAATATCTCCATTGCAACGTCGCACATCGCGTACGCCATCAACAGACACGAAGATTTATGAACAGACCAATAGTTTAAGAGCTCGTAGTCATAATAGGCAGAGGCGTCACAGATTGCAAACTCCTCCTAGAGAAAGCACTAATAGGTCTCCGCCCTTAATTACTGCGTTATAGCTCTGTCGATCGAAGTGCTTAACATTTGGTCAATGTGCCTTCTCCACGTCGCCCCTGAATCCGTTAAAACCTCATAATGTAGCTGGCCCAAGCGTTTAACCACTGTGCCAAACTCCCATTTCTTCTTCCCACTATAATTCCGTATTTGGACTCTCTGCCCTGAACGGAATGTTCTTAAATCAGGTCCAGTCTGGTTAGTGGGTGAGACGGGTCGTGCTGTCTGTGCATGTGGTTGCTGGAACATGGCGTGGAACAATGTTCTCACCAACCGCCCACCGAAGATTTGTTCGTAAGGACTTTTCCCAGTTTGCCTAGAGGGCGTTCTTCGCAGTTGGGATTTTTTTTTTTTTTTTTTTTAAATTTTCTCGTGTATTGAGCCAAGTTCATTTTCCATGCTATGCAAAGCTTTCTTTACTGTCTGGACGAATCGTTCAGCTTGACCGTTCGTTGCTGGGTGATATGAGGCCGAAGTTTTGTGAGTCACTCCGTTCTCATGTAAGAATGACAAAAATTCTTTTGAAGTAAACTGCCTCGCGTTGTCCGAGACCAGAACGTACGGTAAGCCAAAATCAACGAATAAATTTCTAAGTTTTGAGATACACCACGTACTTGTGGTAGTTTGAGTTGGAATTATTTCTACCCATTTTGACATAGCATCAACTATTATAAAGAGATAATAACCGCGTAATGGACCTGCGAAATCAATGTGTATGCGTTGCCAGGGCGCTGTCGGAGCTTCCCGGTGGTGTAATGGGGCTTTCTCTGGTTCGTTTTGTTTGAGACGACATTCACGACATTTGTTGACCAATTCCTCGATGTCTTTATCAATATTTTTCCAATAAACATAGCTCCGCGCTAAAAGTTTCATTTTAAGTATACCAGTATGGCTTGTATGTAACTCCTTCAATATGTTATGTCGGAGATTTAGAGGAATCATAACTCTAGTTCCCTTAAAAAGACAGTCGTCTTCAATTGTAATTTCATTATCACCGTAGCTCAAGGTTCTTGCCGGATTGCTGCCCTGGGATCTGGAGGCGACTGCTCTCCAGCGCGTCTATGAATGGCGCGTGGAGGCGCGGCGCCGGGGCGTATCCCCGCTGCCTCGTGAAGTCGAGGCGCGGCGGGAAGAGCTCCGGCGCGATCTCAGGGCAGTATGGAGGGAGCGACTGTCGCAACCGACGGCCGGGCACGCCGCAATTGCGGCGGTAAGACCCCTCTTTGAGGAGTGGCTAGATCGGCGTCACGGCGTCCTGACCTACCGCATGACGCAGGTCCTCACCGGACACGGAAGTTTCGGGAGGTACCTGTGTCTGATGGGTAAGGAAGAGACGCCTGGGTGTCACCACTGCGAGGGTCGCCCTGAGGACACAGTCGAGCACACAGTGCAGGACTGCCCAGCTTGGGCAGAGCACCGACGTGTCCTCACGGCGACAATAGGCGGAGACCTCTCGCGCCCGGCCTTGGTCGAGGCCATGCTGCGGGGCGAGAGGGAGTGGGAAGCGGTCGCCTCCTTCTGCGAAGCAGTCATGCTTTCGAAGGAGGAGGCGGGCCGCGTGAGGGAGAGGATGGCGTCCTCCCTGCAGCCCAGCCGCAGTGGTAGACGCCCACGGCGTCGGACGTCAGCCGACGATCTCCGGCCACCGTAGGCGCGGGCATGCGGACAGCGAGTAAAGGGCAACTCGCTGTCCGACCATGGACCATGCCCGGGTCGACGGCGCGTCGTGTTTCACGCGCGCCTCAAAGAGCGTCAGCAACATGACGAGGCCCCCTCTGCAGAGGGCCGAATCCTGCCGGGGTCGTGGGACTCATCCCGTTACCGTGGCCCCGGTATGTAAAGGATTATTGAAGGAACACCGTGGATTTTAGTCAGTAAAAGTCTGACAGTCCCTCCCACCCTGCCCGGAGTGGGAGGACTTATTTGATAATTTTACCACGTTAAAAAAAAAAAAAAAAAAAAAAGCTCAAGGTTCTTAGGGTCTGTCCATTCTTTAGTTTATGTATTATATTTTTGTATTCTGGATCGTTCATTGTGTCCTTCGCTATTACTTTGCGGTTAATTGTAAGTGCATTGAGTTGGTTCTGCTGAAATATACTGTGCTGGTCCATATGGTGTTCCGAAATTCGTTCCACTGGAAATCTTGAGAGATAATCTGCATTACTGTTGTTAGCTGAATTTCTGTATTCAATATTGTAGTCGAATCCGGAAAGAAAGTGTGCATAGTGAAACAACCGCATCGTGCTCATTGCAGGTAAGGTTTTGTGTGGGTGGAATATTGTCGTTAAAGGCTTGTAATCCGTAATCAGTGTGAATTTCCTTCCGTAACAATAGTGAAAAAACTTCTTCACTCCCCAGTAAATTGCTGTTGCCTCCTTATCTATTTGGCTGTACTTCTTTTCGCTAGATGTTAGTGAACGCGATGCAAAAGCAATTGGTCTGTCAGTCCCATCAGCCATTCGATGAGAGAGCACGGCACCCAGGCCGGACGGTGAAGCATCTGTAGTGAGGACCAGGGGCTTCTTTTGGTCGAAATGGAGTAAGACTCGTTCACTAATAATTTCTTCTTTAATTTTCTTGAAACTATTTTCGCAAGCTTCTGACCACACAAATTTTGTGTTCTTTTGTAGTAATTGGTTGAGCGGATTGGAAATCGTCGCAAGGTTAGGTATGAATTTGTTATAGTAATTACTCATACCCAAAAATATTCTTAGTTCATTTACGTCGTTGGGTTTCTTTGCATCAACTATGGCTCTAACTTTTTCTTTATTTTTGTGCAGTCCGTGCTTGTCGATTGTATGGTGTTCTAAATAGTTCGAACGATGCAACCCTAATGTCACCAATGCGCGCGAAAGGGCGCTTGTTTGTTTTGAGAGATTGTAATGTACTCTGTGGTCATCTATCCGCCATATTACTAGGCTGTGACTTGTTCGTATATTCGTAACGACGAGTCGACACAAAACCCAAGAATAAAATAAATGGTTGAATATTGAATTGTACGTACGTGTTTAAACTGCTATAATAAAGTTCATGTCAAGAAATTCAGCGTATGATTGAAGATCTAAAGACATATGGCCTAAATAATTTATACTAGTTTTGAAGAAATTACATTTATCTTTATTCAATTTGAGATTATGTTCTTGTAATCTTTCTAACACTGTTTCTAATATTTGTTGTAATTGTAGTTCTGTCGATCCTTGTATAATAATATCATCAAAGAAGCATTTCACACCCTGTATGTCTTGAAGAATTTTATCCATAAATTTTTGCCACAAACTTGGGGCCACTTTTACCCCAAACATCAAGCGGTTCACCTTAAATGTGCCTCTGTGAGTGCTCAGTGTCTGTAGGATAGAGCTTTCTTCGTCCATTTGCATATTTAGGTACGCTCGACAAATGTCTAATGTGCAGTAAAATTCGCCACCGTTCATCTCTGAAAAGATGTCTTCTATGATAGGAATCGGATATTGTTCATCTTTAATTACTTTATTTAGGGTGACCTTATAATCAGCACATAGACGTATGCTTCCGTCAGGTTTAACAATTGGTACGACTGGAGTTCCCCATTCTGAGTTGTCCGTTTTTGTTATGACTCCTTCTTGACACAGACGATCTATTTCTTTATCAACCTTTTCTTTCAATGCGTAGGGAATACGTCTGGGCTTAATGTAAATTGGTGTAGTGTTTTCCTTTAAAGTTAAATGTCCCATGTAATTTGGAATGCATCCCAGTTTTTCATCAAAAACTGGTGAAAATTTTGAAATGATCTTGTCCAACTTTGAGCTGTCGGCCCTTTCTAATGATATTTTCTTCATGTCTGATATATTAATATTGATTTCTCTAATCCAAGCTCTTCCGAATATGGCGCGATAATAAAGAGTTTTCCATGGAAATATTGGTTTTCGTAATTGCACTTGACGTAAGTAACTCCAACTGGCGTAATCAGTTCACCTGTGTACGTTCTCATTCGTACTGCTGTTTTAAATATCTGTTTATTGAATTGTAAGCGTCTGAAGTCTCTCAACGAAATTGATGAAAGTGCTGCACCTGTGTCTAGTTCCATCTGTACCTTTTTGCCTTCAATAGTTACGTCAACCATAAACTTATCTAACCCAATAGTGTTGACGGCATTGATATCACAAATGTTTTCATCGTCAGCTGAGTTCGGTTCTTCCACCTGGTGAGCTGTATTCTGTTTTAATACCTGTAGGCAAACACGAGCTAAATGTCTTGTCTTTCCGCATTTAATGTAATCTGTGTTAACGTGTCTGCATTTATTGGCTCTGTGATTAGCATCCCCACAGCGGAAGCATCTTCCTTGCATATCTTTGAATGACGTGATATGGTTTGGTAGTGGTTTAACCGAGGTTTTGTATTTATTCTGAACTGAGTGTACTGGTACTTCGTTGCTTGGATCTTGTTTGTTTGTCATGAAATCGTTGTCAGCTTTAGCTATTTCTGTTGCTGTCGCCATGTGTAGTATTTCCTTAAATGTAGTTATTTTGTTGTCTTGCAATATTTTCGTTCTAATTTCGCCATCTCGGACTCCTCTGATGATTTGCAGTGATAAAAAGTTGTCATTTAGCGACTTTTGGCAATTATCACAATTGAACTCGCAATCGTGTGCTAAATGTTTCAATTCTGTACTGAAATTAGTTACGGTTTCATTCTCAGCTTGTGTACGCGTTATAAACTTATGGCGTCGTGCCCATATGCTGGGTTTAGGATCTATGTATTGTTCCAGCAAATCTACTAGTATCTGAAACTTAATTTGTGATGGGTCTTCCGGTGCACATAAGTCGCATGCCCGTTCATGTAACTCTGGGCTTAAGGAACTGAGTAGTACGCAAGTCATCATATAATCCTCATTACAATTTGTCTTTTTAAAATATGTTTTCAGTCGTTTCACGAAATTTTTGAAACTTTCCTTTTCTTGGAATGGTTGAAAGTTAATCTTAGGTACCTGGTACCGTGCGTTGTTCTCTGTAGTGCTCGCTATCGTGGTAGGTGGAACCGTATCATGAGTGCAAACAGTTGAAGTTCTTGGTGGCCGGAGATTGTGTAACAATATCTTTAAGTTTGTGATTTCTTATGTTATTTTAAAGTGTAGGTCAATCTCTTCTTGGAGGTTTTGAGTGATAATTTCGATTTTCTCTTGTATGGCGTCGAATTTTTCCTCATTTTTTTGAAGTGACGTAAGTCGCGAATCGTATTCGACATCCGAAATTTCTTTCAAGGTTTGTAAGTAGTTGAATAGTTTTGTCAATTGACCTTTAATAACACTTCTTGAACGTTTGAGTGTACTCAAATCTTCTTCCATTGTCGCCATTATTAAATACAAGAAAATAGTTTTATGAAGTAAACCATTTTAATTTTAGTCAAACAATAATTGACAAATCACACATGACATTCCAATAAATTACTCTTCTTTGATGTGTCATACACTGCTATGTGCGTGAGTGTAAAGACAGAACTACCTGAAGTGCTATGTGCACGTAGTCATGTTAATCCATACACTGCTATGTGCGTGAGTGTAGAGACAGAACTACCTGAAGTGCTATGTGCACGTAGTCATGTTAACCCATACACTGCTATGTGCGTGAGTGTAAAGACAGAACTACTTGAAGTGCTATGTGCACGTAGTCATGTTAATCCATACACTGCTATGTGCGTGAGTGTAGAGACAGAACTACCTGAAGTGCTATGTGCACGTAGTCATGTTAACCCATACACTGCTATGTGCGTGAGTGTAAAGACAGAACTACTTGAAGTGCTATGTGCACGTAGTCATGTTAATCCATACACTGCTATGTGCGTGAGTGTAGAGACAGAACTACCTGAAGTGCTATGTGCACGTAGTCATGTTAATCCATACACTGCTATGTGCGTGAGTGTAGAAATGGAACTACTTGAAGTGCTATGTGCACGTAGTCATGTTAGTATATACACTGCTATGTGCGTAAGTGTAGGGAGAACTCTTTTGAAGAGCTATGTGCACATAACGTTATAAGCCGCTATGTGCGAACACAATTTTTGGAGTGCTCAGTGCACAATGGCTGTAATAGCAACATGTAGAAAAATACATATTATCTATGAAATACGATGTGTATTAAATGTTTCTGTAATTCTTATGCTACCTTTTTGCTAAATTGTATCGTTCGCGGGGACGCGAAACTTATCAGGATGGACGAATTGTTAGCTTGTTCAAATTCATGTTTTAATTTCAAATAAATATTGCGCATTTTCTAGATATATTTGCTTCATTCATTAAAAACTAAGTTGTGAATTCGACTAAAACTTATCGATTATTACGGAGGTTTGGACTTAATTATAAAAATTGTATTATTTTAATACCCAAGCATAATATCCACTGTGGGTGTCAACTGTCAAAGAACAAATTATTATTAATTTAACAAACATATAAATGTATTTATTATGGCAACTGAATATGTTATTTTTACTTTGGCAACACTCAGAAATGACGGTGAAGGCAATGTCGTTATTTCCATAGATACCATAGATGTCTATTTTTATTATTATCTATGTGTTTATTCAGGGCAACTTTTTCATTCATAATACACAATCACAATTCAATATATTTAAACAATTAATTACAACAAATATACAAAATTATGTACTAAAATACAAACTACAATAAAGCATCAAAAAATTCGTCCTCAACGCTGTCGGCTGGCAACGTACCTAAGATACTGGCGGCATTGCCTCGTTGTATGGCAATGCTTAGCCGTTGACCAAAGAAATAGCCAGCCCTTGGGTCGCGGGAAGCGTCAACGAGCCTTTTCGATATTTCTTTAAAAAGGCTGTGAGCACACGGGCCCCATGGTCCGAGAGTTTCGACCCCAAACGGCTCGAAAATATAGTTATCACCGAGATGACTATATTTACGCCGCTTGAGGTTTTCCGCAGCCGCAGCGGGAGCGCCAGCACAACATGATGAACTGGGAAGATGGGATGGCGCGACAGTATCGACACAAGTTGCGTCCCACACTAAAGGCCTACCCATCTTCCAAGGAAACAATGACATGCCGTCCGGTCTCTTGCCATCGTCACGCGCCAGTCCAATGGGTTCCAATACGGCTGGAACGCCGACGGTGACAAGGGCTCGTCGGATAATGTCATTTAAGTTGGCATGTCGTGCAAAACGACCCGCACTACGGCTGCAAGAGAGACCATGGTGCCCGAGGCTGTTGACCGCTTCCCCACAATTACAGCGATGAGGGGAACAACAAGGGGCTCCTAGGCGTAGTGAAGCAGCGATGCGGAAAGTGGTGTCGTCGAACAAAGTGCCAAGATTTGAGGACGGTAGAGCATGTAACCAAAGACCTGATTCCCACTTTCCCACAGCCAGCAGACGAGCACACTCAGCAGAAGTAGCAGACGTGGTTAGTAAATTATTCAGAACTACTCTGCAGAGCGGCTCGTCCCACCGCCTCTGGGAAGATGGTATAACAGGTAGGTCAGAGTTCGGACAAGCGAGATTCCAGGCATCAATAGCCTCAGTGAAGCACGGCACATTGAAATCAATCAGTGTGGAAGCCAGGATATTCCTGATTAATTTCTCAGTGCTGTGGACCGAGGAAATGAAAGCCGGTAAACTAATACTAGAAATTTTGCGGATTCCGAGCCCTCCCATGCGGATGGGAAGAGAGGCTTGGGCCCAAGCTCGGTCATCCAAAGCCACATTCAGAATTAAGGACAAAGTTCGTCTGATAATTTGATCCATTTGAACTAAAAGTTGATGGTGCTTCCACAAATGGGAAGCACGAAGAGAGTATGTTAATTTAGGGCCGAAACAGCAGAAACGAATTATAGTGATGGCCGAGTGCATATTGATTTGGAGCAATCTTTCCGAAACGTCATTGAATTTATTAATTTGTTCTGCAATAAAGTCGGGAAAGGAAGTATCAAAGATTGGAGAACCAAGGAGACGGAGAGAACTTTTCTCAATAATTTGAATTCCAGGAGCTATTTCGTTAAATTTAGAGAGAGTCAGTAGTCTGTCAGTGTTATCTGTTAAAAATAATTCACATTTTGAAAGGTTGAGGTCAAGGCCAATAGAATGTAGTTCATTTTTTAAGAAATTTAGGTCTGCTAAAATATTTTCTACATCACCTCCCAAGGTTCCGTCGTCAAGATACCAAACATTGAATTTAGAATTTAGCTTTCGAATTATTGGGTGAATAGCTAAACTGAAAATCACTGGCCCGAGAGGGTCACCTTGTTGACAGCCAACAGCTGATTCTAATAGATTGTCTCGAAACAATAATTTGGATGGATTTCTATAGCATTGCCAAAGGAAACTATAAATTTGGGGTAATTCTTTTTTAGTCTCAGCCAACAAAGTGTCCCTGTTAACTGAATTGAAGGCGTTCTTTATGTCAACCTTCAGAATGGCCTCGCTTTTCCCAGAATTTAGGTATGTCGACAAAGCGTGTACGGCAGCCTCACAGCCCCCTTTGGAACCGTAACCAAGTTGCAGGGGCTGAAATTTTTCCGAAACAGCCTCACCATAAAATTTACAGCAAATCTTGGCTGCCATACGGCGGTAGGTGGTTCCCACGGCAATGGGACGAATGCCGCCATCTTTCTTGCGTAGCGCACATAAATTGGCGCCATACAGAATATCGATGACAGATTCGTTTACCTTGCCGGAGAGCATAAGGTTAACTAGAGCCGTCAGCTCCCTCAAGAGCGACTCACCAGCTACCCCGGCGCCTGAACAAATGAGGTCCTTCAGGTGCTGCGGACTCAGGCCGTCGAGACCGCCAGCGGAGCCGCTCCGGAACGAGCTAACGGCTGTGATTACCTCTCGACCTGAAATGGTGAGGGAGTGAATATCAGGATCAGGAGGGTCGGGAAAAGCAAGATCATACGCTGGGGCAGGGTGTTTGGTCTTCAGAGCTTCGAGAGTCTCTGAAGAACAAGGTGCCACCACATCGCTGCTGAAGAGAATCCTGGCAGCTCCGCTAATATCACCGTCCCCTAACTTCGTTTCTACCAAATGGGATATACCTCGTGAAGAGGTAATTCTAAGAGAGGGAGAATCGAAATCAAAACTTGGAGCCGAAACATTACAATTTTCTTTAATTTGAGCTGTTAAAGTCTTTTTTGTGGCCGGATTCTTTTTCACGTGAAGAACTTTGTAGGGGAAGGTAAGCAGTTGTTCCCAGGCGCTTTGTGAGTTCTCCCGGACAGCTTGGCGAACGCAACTAGCCAGGTGTTGAGCAACTAGAGGTTTGGCGCCGCGGGGAACTCGCTTCAGAACCGGAACAGATTTTTTTAAATTTGAAAGTGTTTTCCAAAAAGGGTCGGAAGTGGTATTAGAAGGTGTGGAAATAGGTATGGAAGCAGAGTCTGAAGGTGCATTTTGCGACTTATGTATTTTCCCAATATGCACATTCAGACCCCGCTTACCTTTGAAAAAGCGTGCCTGGGTACAGAGCGGGCATCTCTCCAGGGTGTTCAGCGATGTTGAAGGTTGACTAGCACCACCAACAACCACATCGCTGTTGCTACTGAACATCAAGAACTAAAATAAATAAAATTTAAGAAACTATATTAAAACTATAATACATTAAAAATAACTTAAAAATTAAATAAACTAAGAAAACTATAAAATATAAAACAGAAAAGTTCATGTAAAATACCACTATGTTGCACTAGTTTTGCTTGAAATAGATTTTTTGGATATCCTGATAGATTTAAACGTACTTTCCTTAGTATTTTCAGAAGTCTTTTAATGTTTTTATCTCTTATTCTTATGCTTGGGTGATAGTGAATGGTCGCTACTTTCCTTTAGCGGATCTGGTTTCGGTTTCTTTGCAGCAGGAACACTGGGATATCAGTCAGCTTCTCATACTTCTCTTGGTTCACCAATGTAGGATATGAGTAACATTTACTTCCTAAAACCGGCAGATCACATTATTCGCTATAAGCAGTTGCCAGTTGCACACAAAATAAACTTCAACTCTTGATATGTGGCTCTTGTGGAGGAGCCACCATAATTTTGCCAATAACACTTGTGGTCGTGTGTAATAAATAGATCTTTGAATAGTGTATTAGTTTTTCGGTAAAATAAACAATAATATAGTACTCTGTGACAATAATGAATTAATAGAAAATAAATATCATTTTAAAATAATATCTCGTTGTTTTGCAATTATCTATGTTATTTCTGGGTGGGGTAAAAGTCATTTTTTTAAATTGTAAAATTAGTGATAAGATAGCGATAAGCAAGCCGGTTGAATGTCAGTATTTCGTGTGCGTAATAAAGTTATTTTATACAAAGAACATTGTTTGGACTTGAAAAAAATAGCAGCGTTTAACAGAAGTAAATACAATATTGCAATTGTATTTGTACGGTGCACGTACATGAATTTTCAAATAATTGCATTTATTTCAAAATTTTGGATTGTTTTAAGTTAGCTAGTAGGCTCGCGCATGTGCACTTTGAACGCGACCTACATTTGACAGTGCATTAACACTTTTACATTATTCTATGCATCTTTTAAATAATGTTACTTTTAACAATTAGTGTTCAATTAGACGTGGTTTGGGTCGGACTACTTGCATTTTTATTTTCGTCTCATCCCGTTGTTCACTCACTGACATTTGCATTCATTTACATTGTCATTTGACATCCATTTATGCTAGGGATTCACCCTACATAATTTTTTTTGGTCCTTCGATTATAGTTTTCGTAACTATTGCAAGTACCGTACAGTCCGATACATCGGTCTATATTCGTCGCGCGGGATCTGTGTCGTGTGTGCCACGTGTGTTGCCGTACAGGAGCATCCGGGGAGACAGCAGCGAGCCAGGGTCCAGAGCGTCACTGCACTGCGTTTGCGTACAGGGAGTCGCTGATTTCAAGTAAGATCGTTCATTTTTTATCTTACGGATTTACGATGGAAGGTTTAATCGTGCGTCAAGCTGAGATCCTTGAAGAGGTGAGGAAGATCCACTCTAATTTTAAGAAGGATTCGTCGAGCAGGAAGACCACCGATTACCTTCGTGACAGGCTAGAGCGAGTAGATTTGCTATGGGCGGAATGTGAAGAGAATAATCGCCAGCTGAGCGCAGTAGAAAACAAAGACCATCAGTATTTCACCGGTAACATTTACGAGGTCATTAGGAGTTGGTATCACGGAGCGCGTCAGGAGATTGCAGCGTTCGAGAAGAAGACTGTTGCCGGGCCCTCCAACGCCGGCCATAGTAAGGTAAACGTAGAGTTTGACAAGACCATGTTCGAGTCATCCATCGGAGCAGAGGACAAGCTACTCGAGTTACAGCAGTTGCAACAAGCTAACTTCCGTGCATTCACTAGGCTAGTGGATCGAAACCTAGACGACGTGGAAGAAAAATGGGAGATTGAGGATTTGCTGAAGACGGTAGAGTTCCGGTGGACAGCAATTGACAAGGTGCATTTACAAATTGACGGCATACTAGAGGGGAGATCACATGAGTATTATGAAGAATTTGGTTGCTATGAACACTCATTTGTGAAAATGAAACGGGCGTTAAATACAAAATTAAACTCTTCCCTCCATCAACAACAAACGTTGCCGAAGATTGACATACCCATTTTTAACGGTAATTATACCTTATGGCCCACTTTTATGGATCTGTACGTAGAAGCGATCCATAAGAACCCAACTATCACAAAAACACAAAAAATGCAGCATCTCAAGGGTAGACTTCGCGGCGATGCGGAAAAGCTCGTACAGCATCTACACATAGCACCCGAGAATTACGACACGTGTTGGGAAATACTGAATCATAGATACAACAACAAGTTTCTCCTCTTTACCAAGAACTTCCAGGCATTTATGCGTCAACCTAACTTGCAAAAGCAATCTGCATCCGACCTCAAGCGGTTGTATGATACTAGCAACGAGACCATAAACGCGATACATAACTTGGGCGTTGACACAAGCTCGTGGGATCCGGTTCTAGTTTACGTCTTATGCGAAAAATTAGACCCCGAGACGTATTCCGAATACATGCAGTCCCGGTCGGATCCGCGAGAAATACCAACATTTAATCATTTTATGGACTTTGTCGAAAACAAATTTATGGCATTAGAACCATTGCATAGGAAAAAACCAGAAAACGGGAATAAACCTACATCTAAACCACTGTCAAAGACACCCCATCCGTTCCACAAAAATTATAATCCTGCCAACTCGCAACCTAGTAAAAGTTCATTGCATTATTCTCGAAACTTCCATGCGACAAATGCTGGGCAATACAGCAAAATTATTTGTCCAGTATGCAATACCAACCATGCATTATTTCAATGTGCTAAATTCAGTGACATGCGTAGCTCGGAAAAAATATCATTTATTGAGCAAAATAACATATGCAAAAATTGTCTATTTGTGCATACTAAAGGCTATTGTGCGTCACAAAAAAGATGCAAAGATTGCAACGAACAACACAACACACTGTTGCACAACGATATAGCGGCGTCAGCGCAAACGCCCTCAGTAACACAAACAGCACCAAAACCATTGCCGTCAACTTCAACTAGGTCAAATAAAAACGTACAGAATAACTTTGCATCAAATAATGACGATGAAATCTTGTTAGCTACAGCACTATTACAAGTAGAAACAGCTAGAGGCGATTACATCACTTTAAGAGCCCTAGTTGATCAAGGATCACAAATAACATTGATCACGGAGAATGCAGCTCAAAGACTGGGCATACAGCGTCAACAACTGAGCGCGAACATAAGTGGAATAGGTACTCTGTCCAATAGGAGCAAAGGAAAAATTCTTCTATCCTGCAAGTCCCTACAAAATGACTTCCGGTTTACAACAGAAGCCTTGATCATGACCCGAGTAGTAAACAACTTGCCTAATATTACATTTGCAAGGAAACCTTGGGCTCATGTCGCAGGCATCACATTGGCTGACCCGGAATACAACATATCCAGGCCCATTGACATACTTTTGGATGCACACGTGTTTTCGGAAATACTCATGAACGGGTTGGTCAAAGGGGAGGTTAACGAACCCATGGCACAACAAACACGGTTGGGATGGATATTGTCAGGCAACGTGACTAAAACATTTAATTGCAACGTCGTAGTAAATGAAGTTAATGATTTGACAAGATACTGGGAAGTAGAAGACATCAGTGGCGATTCATGCAATACTATGACGTCAGAGGAGCGATATTGTGAGGAGTTCTTCACTGCAACAACTAAACGATTGAGTAATGGCAGATATGCAGTTCGTTTGCCAATGAAGCCTAATTTCTATCAGCAGCTAGGCAAATCAAAGCCACGCGCAGTAGCACAGTTCATGCAGTTAGAAAGAAAATTAGGCAAGGATGACAAATTATCTGACAGTTACACAAAATTCATGCAAGAGTACCTGCAAATGGGACACATGAAGGAGAGCATACCCGGCTATAATCCGGCATGCTATTTACCTCACCATGGAGTCCTTAAACAGGAATCATTGACAACTAAGTTAAGGGTAGTTTTTAACGCGTCCCAGAAAACTGACACAGGCTACAGCCTGAACGACTTGATGGAGTGCGGTCCTAAGCTTCATCAAGATCTATTGACATTACTTCTGGGATGGCGGTTATATAAGTACGTGTTTACTGCTGATTGCGAGAAGATGTATCGCATGATCTTAGTGCATGAAGAAGATCAACACCTGCAAAAGATTGTTTGGAGAGAATCCAATCAAGATCCGTTAAAAGAATACCAGTTATGCACAGTGACGTATGGTACTAAGGCAGCACCATTTCTGGCTCTTAGAACATTAAAACAGCTAGCAAATGACGAACAAGAGAAGTATCCTTTAGCAGCTGGCATCATCTCTAATGAGATGTACGTTGATGACGTATTAAGTGGCAATAACTCCATCGAACAAGCACAAGAAATCCAAAATCAACTTATCAACATGCTGGGAGGAGCTGGTCTTACATTAAGGTAGTGGTCAAGCAACAACCCTACATTGATTGAGAACGTATCTTCACTAGATCGGAACCAAATGACAATGCACTTCACGAACGATGGAATTACAAAAGCCCTGGGAGTCCAGTGGAATCCTACAACTGACACATTTACATTCACAAACAAAATACAATCTGACACTAAATATCAACTAACAAAGAGGAAGTTGCTATCTGAGATCTCGAAAATATTCGACCCACTGGGTTGGTTGACACCATTGACAGTTAAAGCAAAACTGCTGTTCCAAAGCGTCTGGTTATCAAGGTGTGATTGGGATGAAATTTTACCTAACAGCATGCAAGAAGAATGGCAGCAGTTTACTAGCAATCTACATAACATCAGCAAATATGAAATACCGAGGTGGCTGGGAGATACCACAAAACCTTTTCAAATCCATGGGTTTTGCGATGCGTCAGAAAAGGCTTACGCTTGCGCTATATATCTGGTGACGTTAAATGACAGAAACGAGCCCGTGACAAGACTTATTGTAGCAAAGTCAAGGTTAGCGCCGATTAACAAAAAACTGACACTTCCGCGGCTTGAACTTTGCGGAGCATTACTACTATCACGGCTCATGAAAAGGGTCTTACAAGCCTTTAAATGGGACACAGTACACAATTATACATATGCCTGGACGGACTCTATGATTGTACTAGGTTGGCTACATGGAGACGTCACAAAATGGAAATCATTTGTCAGCAACAGAGTCCAGCAAGTGCATGACGTCATTCCAAAACAACATTGGAGATACGTGAAGTCTGAAGAAAATGCTGCGGACTGTGCATCACGCGGTATCAGTTGCTCCGAGTTATTGCAACATCCACTATGGTGGCAAGGACCCCAGTGGATCAAAAACTACAGTGAAGAAAACTCGGACAAAATTGTAATTACGCCAACAACCTGCGAATCAAAACAAAAATATATGCAAACGAATGTTGTGAAATATGAACCATCTTCGATTGTAATTGAACTATTAGACAGACACAGCGATTTGACTCATATTACAAGGGTAATAGCCTGGATCAAACGCTTTATAAGCAACAGCTGTTCGAACGTCGGCTCGAATTTGACAACATATTTAACATCTGAAGAACTACAAAGCGCTGAAAAGCTAATAATTAAACATATTCAGTTGCATGTCTTCCACGACGAGATTTTGAAATTGAAGGAAAATAAGAGTTTGAGTACTAAATGTAACCTCCTGAATTTGAATCCGTTCCTTGACAGCCATGACATTTTAAGAGTGGGGGGAAGGTTACGTAACTCACATCTTAAAGAAGATAAG
The DNA here is from genome assembly GCA_943138885.2 of Tholera decimalis. Lineage (NCBI taxonomy): Eukaryota > Metazoa > Arthropoda > Insecta > Lepidoptera > Noctuidae > Tholera > Tholera decimalis. The sequence goes on along the minus strand of OW964554.2, from coordinate 37,318,697 downwards.
AAACATCCAATTCTCCTACCACATGACCACAAACTGACAGAGCTATTCATTTTGCAAGCACATCAAAAGACCTTACACGGAGGTCCTAAGCTAACCCTGACACATTTACGGCAAAGAGTCTGGATCGTAGGAGGACATCGCGCCGTCAAAAAGGTTTTACATAAATGCGTAACATGTCGCCGATTTAATGCTAGACAACCCAACCAGATTATGGCTGATCTACCAGAGCCAAGAGTGATAGTATCTCGACCTTTCACACATACAGGTGTCGATTTTACTGGTCACGTTGAGATCAAGGCAAGTAAGGGCCGAGGCGTCAGAACAATGCTGGCGTACGTGGCAGTATTTGTTTGTCTAGCAACCAAAGCTATTCATCTGGAACTGGTATCAGAGTTATCCAGTACAGCGTTTTTATCTGCTTTCAAACGTTTCTGCGCACGTCGAGGCACGCCACGGGACATGTATAGTGACAACGGTACGAACTTCGTTGGAGTAAATAGAATATTATTGCAACAATACAGGCGCATTGTGGAAACTATTGACAACGCTTTTTTGGGAAACATATCAGAGATGGGAGTTCAATGGCATTTTAATGCTCCGGCGTGGCCCAGCGCAGGCGGACTTTGGGAAGCCGCAGTCAAGAGCATGAAGCATCATATGAAGCGAGTCATTGGAGAGCAACGTCTAACTTACGAAGAATTTTCTACTTTGCTATGCCAAATTGAAGCTTGTTTAAACTCACGACCACTATGCACCGTGACTGAGAACGTTGAAGAAATTGATTGCATAACGCCAGGACATTTTTTAACCGGTTCATCACTCCTGACAATTCCAGAACCCGAAATTGACAACACTTACAACGTAAGCAAGAGATGGCAAATTGTACAACAACTTGGCAAGGATTTTTGGAAGAAATGGTCGCAAGAATATCTTCAACAATTACAAGCAAGATTAAAGTGGAAACGACAGAAGACTGATCCACAGAAAAATGACATCGTATGCATTAAGGATGAAAGGCTTCCTGCAGGAAAATGGGCATTAGGTCGCGTAGTGGAGCTACACCCTGGGAAGGACGGCCACAGTAGAGTCGTCACATTGCAAACTGCGAAAGGCGAAACAAAACGTCCTATTACAAAATTGGTACCCTTAGTTGAGGCCGAGAAACCAAACTGCATTGACACTGACAAAAATAAACTAAATAGATCTAAAAAATTGACCTGGAACAGCTTGCTATGCTACACATTGATGTTGGTTATGACACTGATTACACCCACTGCCCAGCAAAATATGAAGCTTACTCCATTGACAAAAAATCAATCAATTTATTTTGACAAGATTGCAGACTTACAGGAAATTAGAGATGAATGGAAATTGGTATTTTATTACAATATGACAAACTATTGGCGTAATGTGGATACTCTGCAAATATTCGTATCTCACATTAAGCAAGCTCGGTGCGAAGAGTGGCTAATGCAATTTCATGTAATAATTAACCAACTAGAACAAAGCACAAATGAATTAAATTATTTCAATGAACTCCTGAGGTCTCAACAGATAATACAACACCGATTCAAAAGGGGATTGATCGACATGCTGGGAGGAGCTGGTCTTACATTAAGGAAGTGGTCAAGCAACAACCCTACATTGATTGAGAACGTATCTTCACTAGATCGGAACCAAATGACAATGCACTTCACGAACGATGGAATTACAAAAGCCCTGGGAGTCCAGTGGAATCCTACAACTGACACATTTACATTCACAAACAAAATACAATCTGACACTAAATATCAACTAACAAAGAGGAAGTTGCTATCTGAGATCTCGAAAATATTCGACCCACTGGGTTGGTTGACACCATTGACAGTTAAAGCAAAACTGCTGTTCCAAAGCGTCTGGTTATCAAGGTGTGATTGGGATGAAATTTTACCTAACAGCATGCAAGAAGAATGGCAGCATTTTCTTCAGACTTCACGTATCTCCAATGTTGTTTTGGAATGACGTCATGCACTTGCTGGACTCTGTTGCATTGAAATTAAATTATTTCAATGAACTCCTGAGGTCTCAACAGATAATACAACACCGATTCAAAAGGGGATTGATCGACGGAGTAGGATACGTTGCCAATTCGTTATTTGGACTATTAGATCAGCATTTTGCAGAACAATACGAACAGGATATTGACAAAATTCATCATAATGAAAACCATCTATTACAATTGCTAAAAAACCAAATAAGTATTCTGGAAACCGAAAACAACATTGTACAACGCAACGAAGCGACAATGGTAAAGCAATTAACCTTGATAAATGATCACCTCTCTGCACTGGAAAACAAGACGCTCCTAGAGAAACTTGAGACTACAAATGCATTTTACATTATAACATCGGCCATTGCTGCAGAAAAAATGGCGCAAAATTTAAAAGATATTCAACAATCTCTCATCAACACACTGACAAATATGTATCAGGGGCATATGGACGTACATTTACTATCACCAACCCAAATGCAAAGTGAATTAGACAGAGTAGCTCGGCTACTACCTCGCGATGTTACGCTTCCTGATGTCCGAAATGACGTCAGAGATATCTACAGACTATTCAGGATACATGCACGCATTACAAAACATTACCTATTGATGGAAATAAAAGTACCGATATTAAGTGATACTCTATACGAGCTAAATCAACTAATAAGCATACCTCAACGTATTGATAGTAATCGGGTAATGTACGTGATCCCCAACTCTGCATTAATAGCATTTAACGCCAACCACTATTTATTTATACCTCTAGAACAATATGATATTCAAAACTGCCAAAAATTACATGACCAAACTCTAATGTGCAAAATAAACCAACCTATATATAACACTGGAAATCGGCACAAATCTATTTGCGATGTACAGCTGATTCGAGACAACGAAGAACACAGCACTTATTATCATACGGAAATAAAACTATGTGCCGACAAATGGGTTAAATTACATAAACAAAACACCTGGTTTTATTATTGTTGTGGCACGTGCGAACTACAATTAGCGTGTGGCACACAAATGTCATCGGAGACGTTACGTCACTCGGGTTTGATTACGCTCAAACAAGGATGAACCTTGCAAGGCGACTCATTTACACTGCATGCATATATGGAGTACAAAAGTAATATCATAGTCAATGAACCTTATGCCATGACCATACCCACGATCTCACCGATCAACAATATCATCAACACCTCGATCCGTAACTCAACACTTCACCTTGAAACACACGAAGAAGCATTCAAGAAGATTAATAACCAATTACGCTCCCTTAAAGAACAATCGAACCTAGAAACGTTATCCTCCCATGATTTCGACCACTACACAGCAATATATGTGATCGTTGCGATTAGCCTTGCACTGCTAGTAACAACGTTGTACCTATGGCGAAAGATATTAACCCTAAGACAGGGGGAGGGCTTGCAACACGCAAGAAGCAGAAGAGAAGAAGAAGGACAACACGACATCGAGCTGGGTGATTGCAAGATTGAAAAACGGGAAGCTAAAGTGCATAAAGTGTCGAGTGCCAACCCTACGTTAAGTGAAGTGAAATTTGACACTGAAAAACACAGTGATAATTGTCATAATATATAATTATGGTGACATTCTATTTAAAGACTTTACGTTGCAGTTTTCGTAATATATTTTGATTTGATTTTAATCGTTTCTTACATTAGTGATATACATATTCCTTTTACATTGTTTGTTAATTTTTTCTTACTTTAAGGTTGTTTTTATTTACATGTTTACATTTGGTTGACGGTTTGTTTTATCCTTAGTTGTGGCAATATGTACGGTGCACGTACATGAATTTTCAAATAATTGCATTTATTTCAAAATTTTGGATTGTTTTAAGTTAGCTAGTAGGCTCGCGCATGTGCACTTTGAACGCGACCTACATTTGACAGTGCATTAACACTTTTACATTATTCTATGCATCTTTTAAATAATGTTACTTTTAACAATTAGTGTTCAATTAGACGTGGTTTGGGTCGGACTACTTGCATTTTTATTTTCGTCTCATCCCGTTGTTCACTCACTGACATTTGCATTCATTTACATTGTCATTTGACATCCATTTATGCTAGGGATTCACCCTACAGTATTTACGTCATATGTATGCAATTAGTTTGTCAATGATTTTTATGATAAAATAAAAACAAATCCTTCATTACTCGTCAAGTTTTACGTCTCGTTTGTAAAAACTGTATATTATTTTCAATTATTGTATTCATATCTTTCACTGATCAGCACCAAAGTAATTAATGCCACTTGCCATGATTCAGTCTAATTTTAACAATTAAATTAAGCTTATAAAGACCCAGCAATAGCATATTTATTACCATTTTACCCAAAAAGAAACATGAGCAACGTTAGATGTTACAATTATAAGGAAAAAGTTTGATAACGTTAAAACAATGCTTTCCTTTCAATAATACCCATGAATAAATAAAGTGGGCCATGTTTTTCCCGCTGAAAGAATGGTTATTTGAAAGCACAATGTTTACTGCGAGAAAAATTCTGTACTGAGTGTGGCGTCTAGGGACATATCTGAAAAGTTTGAGGTAAAAACAAGACGAAAAAGTGAAAAGTGTGAAATAGTAGAAAACACAAATCAAAAATAGCAAATATATGCAAATATTTGCTATTTATTTATTTATAAAAAACAAAAAAAAATCTGTGAAAGGAAAGATGACAAAGGAAAAGATATATACAACATATAACATAATCTATTAATGCACATCCTGAAATTAGTTGGTTCAGAATCGTTTACTGAATCGATTTTTATCGTTTTTAATATCGATCATTTTTATCCCAAAGCAATTAAATCTACGTAAATTACAAATTAAACTTTTGCTGTATAGTAAAAACAAACTAAATATGAACTGTTTAAACAAGCAAAACTAAAAATCCAGAGTATGTATAATGATAATAATATAATTTTCGATTTTTCGATTATCGAATCGTTAACTAACTTAAATATACACAGTACAGAACAGTCTAGAAATAATACTGAAATGGATTGGGCTTCGATTATTTTTATAAGTGTAGGCAGGTATAATTTCATTATTTTCAGCCTGTTCTATTCTTCAGTTATATTTAGAATATTATCAAATAATAATTTTCTTTCTCCTAAAATAAAACTTATCTTCCAGTTTTACAGCTTCTATAAATAATAAAAAGGTCAAAGGGCATATTCAGTTTCTTTGTTACATCAAGTTTTCGTAACAACATGCAACATTTCACAGAAACCATAACTTCGATCAAAGTCGTGAATAAACCTAGTATTACTAATGCTGTCATGTAAATTGAATACATTACATACAATGTAATATTCACAAAACTCGTATAGCGAAATATAAATTAATTATTCATTGCTGCAAATAAACTTGAGACCGTATCTCTGTTATTATACAAAGTAGCAATGGAAAACGTCTTACTCTTTGTGGTATCAAGCTCGTCTCTCCAATACTCGTTCTTAATAGCTACCGTTTTTTATACCCTTTGTATTGTAGTTCAGCTGAATGAAACTTTGTAAGTAATATCATATTTTAATGAAACTGTTTCATTAAAGGGATAGACTGGGAGTTTATTTATGACTTTAATTACGTTTACTTATTAAGTTTTGTATTCATAATTTTGCTATGTCAAGTTTTAATACAGGGGGAAGATATAGCAGTCTAAGTTTTGGTGCAAATACTTCATTATCTGCTCAGCCTTTTTCCAACTATGTTGGATGGGCTTCCAGTCTAATTGGATGCAGCTACCAGAGTTTAGCTACCAGAGTTTTATACAGAACGAACGTTTACCTAACGTCCACAGCCCAGTAGCTAGGTTCAAAACATTTTGGGAATACTTTCATTGTGCGTACGACTAAGAAGTTGAATTCTACCAGTATGTTTCCCGATAGCTATAACCTAAGGGTCTTCAAGTCAAGAGTGAATAGTTACTTCTAGGTAAGCGTGCTCCATCTTTGACCACATCATTACTTACCATCAGGTGAGATAGTGGTCAAACGCTATGATACCCTCGGAAAAGACTGGTGTGAGATTTTATAGCTTCTGACTCACCACGGTCACTACTTTACGGACCGAGCGTTGCTTACCCTTGGAGATCAATTCATACTGCTGGTATTATTTAGCCACGAACTTTTCTTACTACTTGATAATCTACCTTATTAAAATTTAATGTGGATACATGGACCAGCCTACTGAGAGCTCCTAGATACCAAGCGTAATCAGTGGTAGTAATTTGCGAAGCCCATGAAAAGAACGAGAATGGCCGAGTGTTTATTAAGGAAAAGGTTTCGTGCTTTGCTCGAAATAAAAAGCGGTTGTCATATAAATGGTAATGTTACAGTGTATTTCTCTGGTTTCCATTTGCAAATATGAGAGTGCATTTCTCGTGCCAATTTGTCGTTCTAAGAGGAAAAGCACTTTCATTTACTTTGGGAAAGATTTTCTTTAGGTAAATAAAGAGAAAGATATTAAAAAAAAAAACACAACAATATACTCAATTCTTATCTGTATATGTTTTTATTCTAGATAGGCTCGTGTTTGACCACCATCATTATATAAAGAAATGTCTTTATTTATATTTTTTAATGCATAATGCTGGGAATTTCTCCTGTATTGTGACTGTAGGTATATTTACAAACACCTAGACCCTGAATAACTATGTAGGCACCATAAGCATTTGTTCTGGTATGGAAATTGAATCCATGACACGACAACTAGTGAAGCAGTAATTTCTCTTGGCATTATATAGATATAAAATATAATATAATATAAAATTACTTTAAAAAAAGAAATGAAATTAATTAAGGTAGGTTCATACACGATCTTGTCCGAATTTATTCAGTAATATCAATCGAATTTGATGATATTATTAGTACCTACTGCAAATTGTCCGCGAAGTATACAAAAATATTAAAATTCAGATTTCAATTCAATTTCAATTTATTATTTATTATACATTACGTGCATAACGTAAGTACTAATTTTAATTATACTATTGTACATCAATATCAGGATCAAAGACTAATTATTAATCCTTCAGATTCAAAGGCAGACTACTGCCTCCTAAACTGGACCAAGTCTGTTTATACAGACTGTAGATATAATGTATACGTTAACATACATACAAAACTCCGAAACAAGATGCTCACATTAATGAAAATTATATAAAAAATCCCTACCCCAGTGGTATCAAATAGAGCTGAAAGAATGCCAAGAAAGCGAACAAGTAAGTGGTTTCTAAGTACCTTGCTCCCTTTGTGGCTTTGCGTTTCACTACTTGAATGGCCTTCTTAATAGCTGTAGGTTTATGCCCAGTATGGTGGCCTGTTTTAGTTTGACGCAAGATTGAATGTGTGTAATTTTTTTGTTACATTTTTCTCAAAGCATCTTATTCGAATTTTCGATAAGTCAATCAATCATATTTTATTTTGTAAAACATAGCTAGAGTTACAGATTTGTAGCTAGGGTTTTGAAAATGTGTGCATAATTTTTTTTTCCAATATAAGGTATACAAAATCAAGACAAACAGGCTGTTGAACTCTCTGCCGGCTTCTGTAGTCCATGCCATTTATGACCATTTAGCCTTTAAAGCAAGAGTGAACAGGAATCTTCTGGGCTCGCTCATTCCATAGTAGACCTCATCTATTGCTTACCATTAGGTGAGATCGAGGTCAAGAGTGGGTTCTGACTGAATAAAAAAATCAGTCTGTTCCTGATGATCCTGACGTCTCCGTTTGGAAATGTGTAAGTGCTTTGAATGTGCATAGACCATTGCTATACCTCATTTTGCACATAGATCTAAAGCTGCGCCCCTTCAAAATTCTATTCGGGCAATTCGAAAAATTTCTTCGCTCCATAGTCGTAGAATTACCATTTTTGTAAAATTTGCTTACGCACAACGGGTGATTCCCTCCCGAAAAATGCTCCATAGCGACAAAATTCCCAAGAGCCAGGCTACCGCTTGACATATCCCCCGCGTCCCTCCTAATCATTCCGTTCACACAGTAAGCTAAACAATTATAAACTTTCTTTTAAGACATTCTGAATAAGCGTTTAATTAATTAAGGGGTTGAATCTTCAAACTGTGTTTATCAAAAGCTTCGCTCCTAAAATGAAACCTTCATTAAATCGTGTTTCATTCGACGAGTGTATTTTGGCTATAATTTTCAACCCAAAGCAATGTCAGTGCTGTCTATGGCAGCGGGTGAAAAAGATTTTTACAATAACAAAAAACCCATACAGGGATTTAAAATGAATAAATGGCATGTGATCAACCTTTTATATTAAAAGCAGTTTAAAAATTGCTTTCGGTGATAGAAAAGCACGGTGTCTATTATTCTATTGGTCTGACGATTTTTTTTACTTGGTAACTTTTGGCAAGTGAATGCCCCGTCTCATACATTACCAATTACAAGCCCTACATAGTAATCAATATGCGGGCCCATAAAATATATAAAAATACTTCGCATTTCTCTATAGCAACATCCCAAAAAATGCCTAGTATTGGTTATCTCACAAAACTCCATTCATGACGAACATACAACCCAACATTGGTAAATCAGCCTTAACATATGTAACACAGCCATCAGATACGAAAATCACCGAGATATTCGGAAAAAAAAAACGAAACAGAATATTCTTTTATAGGAAAATTGTATTGCGTGTAGTTCCTGTGGCGAGGGAAGATAGCAATACTAAGTAGATCAGACAGAAGGTCCATTGACGTACGAACACACAGACACGCTTCACTAACAGCGAGTACATGCGCACTCGCGACTTGTATTTGAGCGATATAGCTGCCGTACGTGTTTATGTGTGTGTTCAGCAGTTCTTTCTACTTGTACGAACTCTACCTTCTGAAGCAATGTTTCTATTCCGTGATATCTCCTTAACTGATCTCGGTGGCTGGACCGTATTGAATGGACGCTCGGCTGTCTCTCAAATGAACGTACGACTCTGTTGCTATAAAGTATTACGAAATAGGTTTCATGTAAAGCTCGTGTGAGGGTATGGTAATAGGGATTTCTGTTGCAGTTGGAATGTATATTTTAGAGATAAGAATTAATTTAGTTTAGATATTAGAGTTTTTTATTATAGAGTTAGCACGTTTGCTAGTTAAGTATGTTAAAAACCGTTTTTTATTTCTAATTCTATATAAGTACGTGCTTAAATTGATACAAGATCTCAGAAAATTTCCTTAAACAGTTTTATGAACGCTACATCTTTTTTATTATCTTGCACTGGTTCCTGATAACTTTTCAGCATGTAGAAAACAAATAATGATGCATCCACTTATTCATACAACGTAACGTAATGGTTCTTATAACACTGGCCAGAAAATAACAAGGAAAAACTATCCAAAAAAGACTGCCATAAAGATAAGGAATATTGAAATTGCTAACAATATCCGAATAACAACCGACAGTCTCACAAACTAACCCACTTTCGTGCACAAAGAACTAGGAACGCGTGGTAATACAATTCCCGATAAACTAAACCTTTACAATTGTGCCGATGCAATTTCTCTCATGTTTTACTTTTCTAAGATAAGACTGGATTCGACTCACTTATCTGTTTTCGTGGAGTGCATTACGGCCCGTTGCCTCCGACTCGATTCTCGCTCCACCCATTGGATTACCTTCAATTTCATTACTACAGGTTTACGTCAACAAATCTTTGAGTGGTAAATTGAAAATACTTTTTATTTGAACAAGCGTTCGGGATTTATGTTTCGTGGGTAACGTGTTTGGACTTTTTGTTAAACAACTTTTGATGCTTTAGAATGTAGGCAAAATGTTGTGGTAGTAATGTTAGTATTTAAAGGATAAAATTGTAATAAGAGTTATGTATGTTATTAATTAGGGAGTGCCTCCGCTGCCAGCGCCGGTTGCCGAATAGGCTGCCGGCGCCCGCTGCTGAATAGATTGCCGGCGCCGGTTGCTGAATAGATTGCCGGCGCCGGTTGCCGACAAGGATGCCGGCTACGGTTACTAAATTAACCTATTCCAAATATCATATTTAAGTTGGCAGTGATTTTATGGTGTAGCAACTGAATTTACTGTTAGGCGACAACAGTTTTTACGCAAAATCGACGGAGCCCCGCTTAGCGGGGCTCCTATTTCTGGGTGGTTTAATAAAATAACCACGAAGGCTAAGGCGGGAGCGAAGCGGAGCGGAGCTCCCGCCTTGGCCTTCTAACATAATCTATCCAAGTCGGGGTACTCTGAGTCGGGATGTTAGCCAATAGTTGCCAATAATACAATGTTTGATATCCGTCGGTTAATATTAGCTGCCAAGTCATTATTTTTTGTAACCGGTAATCTTTGAGGTTATGTTTCTTTTTTAAATATTTTTTTACCCGCACTGGAACCCAGTATTTTGCGCATTGTCACCGGTTCCCATTTAGAGTGCCGGCGCCGGCAGCCGTTGTTTTAAATCTCGGCTGCCGGCAGTATACTTACCGCCGGTTCCCGATAGTGATATTTTTGGTAGCTGGCGTCGGCAGCGGAGGCACTCTCTATTAATTATATAAAACCTTAATCAGTGCATGTAGTCATGGCCTGTATTCACTGACACCTCATACTGATTCCGGTAAATGTATTGTTAAATAATTATAGGCTAATCTGAATAAATTCATTATTTAAAGGTTGTGTTATAGCGTAAGTTTAAAAAAACGAGAAAGAATGGAAACAAATCATATAGTTTAATCTATAGTAAAGATATTAGTGTACAAATATGACCGATTGGCCTTTACAAGTACCTATATGTTTTTATAGACTCGCATTTGACTACCATTTCACCTAATGGTAAGTGATGATGTGCTTGAAGATAAAACACGCTTACCAAGAAATAACCTATTAACTCTTGACTTAAATTCAAATTCTTTATTTTAGATAATATTTACACAAAATCCATAGTTGTGTTACTTGAATGCTTAAACTCACAGGTTATAACTATTAGGAAACCCAGAAACTGACAGGGAATTCCACTCCTAAGCATAATGAAAGTATTCCCAAAACGACCTGTCCTTTGCTCCTTAAATAAAAATCAAACATCAAATATATCATATTTTCTTAAGTCTATTTCCTTAACCATTGCCAGCTACCATACCGTCAGCGCATTCATAGTAGGGAAATTCAGGTTAAGTTTAAACCATCGTTTATTGTCCAAGTCTTGTCGTTGCAAAGCAAAGTATTCGCTCGGTTTAATTGTGAAGGAGTTAATGTTCATACCATATCGTCCTTCCATCCAACAGTGCATTCAGTGGTTTGATTTTTCTCTTTTACGGTGTCGCCACTTATCAATTGTTTTGGGAGATTTTCTTGTGTTTAGCCTGTTTTATTGTTATATGTTCGGTATATTAGCTCTGCTTCTGATTTCGTTTGCGTGGTAGATTTTTCCCATGTGAATCCCAATTTCATGGTAAATCCGCTATAAAAATAGCTTATATTAACTGTTGCCCTATAACCCCCTCTATCTTCCAGTTAAAAGCCTTTTCAAAATCGATTCAGCTTTCCCACAGATTAGCCCGGGGACAAACTGAAAGACAAAACGCTTTAAAAGTTTGTTTTTTGTTTTAGTATCCTGTAAGCAAGCACCAAGAAAACACACTATTTTGAAATCACAGATACTTCAATTTTATACAGGGTGTGGCGGAAATAATGGATAACCCTGTAACTGCCAGTAGGTCATATAATGGTCTATCATATATCCCAATTTCAAACTCAGTTGGTCAGGCATTTCAAAGTTATTTTTATTTGTTTATTTTTTTTTGAAAATATTGTACCTATTTTATAAAATCAGCTGCCGTTTCAACATTTAACGGAGTTTTTTTATTCTGTTTTTTGCGGTCGGTTTCTGAATGTTTGTGTAATCACACGCGTATGAAGATTTTTTGTTACACTCTAAGATGATTTCAGAAAAAAACACATAATACTTACTTTTTAGTTTTTTTAATTGAATCCTGTAACTTTGACTCCATACCCTGAAAAAAAAATGTATCGCACAGTTATGGCCCATTACTTTAAAAAGTTGTCCATATCATGCGAATTCTAAAATGGTATCATAGTGGCCAGTATCGTACGAATGTGCAAAACTATTTCAGTTTGAATTCAAAAGGTCCATAATTTCAAAAAAATATTAAATTCAAAAAAATGTGATTCTGTATTTTACTAATCTTCTGTATCATGTAAATTGTTGTAAAAACGTTTCTAACTCACTTTGACATTGCTAAAACATCACTCAGGTAAAAAAAAACCGGTCCTTTCTTTGTTTGGGGCTACCTGGAATTCTGGCTCGATGGAAACAATATAGCTATTGTGCAAAATAGAAAAAGGCAAGCTGTATTTTTTTTAGAATCACCACATCAATAGTTCCTCATAACATCATTCAGTGTGATCCCGTTCGTTGTCGTACGTAGTCGCACGCGCCTTTGCTCCCTGTTTTTCGTTCGTTAAATCTAACTCGTGACTTACTGCATTTCTTTTCGGACTCTGATTTGCCTGTGATTTGGACTTGCGTTGTTTAGTGATCCCGACGACATTGCTTACTGTACCCGGACTGTTGTGGCAAGTGCGCTGTTGACAATGCCTCAACGTTACACATCGGTAGAATATGCCAACATGCACTACATTTATGGTGAATGTAGAGGCAACGCCAATGAAGCGGCAAGACTTTACCGAGAAAGGTACCCGAATAGTCGACACCCTGATTACCGTATTTTTATTCGCGTACACAATGCCTACTGTGAGGGAAGAATACCTGGTACAGGTGTGGGCGGCGCGAGTGAAGGACGACCACGAGTCTACAATAACGAAGAAGAAGTTATGGAGTTAGTAGAAGCAGATCCTACCATATCCATTCGAGTTTTATCTCGGTTTACTGGAATGTCAACCAGAACAGTACATCGCATATTAAAACGTCACGAATTGTACCCTTACCACTATCAAAGGGTGCAAACATTACTTCCAAGGGACTACCGAGCACGAAAAGAATTTTGTCGTATAATGTTGAGTAGAATTAGAGAACAACCACATTTCTTTGAAAATATCCTCTGGAGTGACGAGTCTACATGCAGGAAGGACGGGTATTTGAATATACACAATTTACACAGTTGGCAGCTTGAAAATCCACATTTAATTAGACAAGACCGATCGCAGTACCAAGTGAAAATCAATTTATGGACAGGAATAATTAACGGCCAAATTATTGGTCCGTTTGAGCTGCCACCGACTCTTAATGCTGAAAGCTATTTGAACTTCCTGCAAAATAATTTACCCGAGCTGTTAGAAGACGTTCCTAATGAAACACGTGAGAACATGTGGCTGCAAAACGACGGCTGCCCTGCACATTATGCGGCAAGAGTGAGAGAGCACCTGAATGAGACATATCCAGAACGTTGGATAGGGCGCTTAGGGCCAATATTGTGGCCACCCCGTTCGCCGGACCTGAACCCATTAGACTTCTTTTACTGGGGCTGTTTAAAAGAAAAAGTTTACAAAGAAGAGATTACGTCTGTGGAGCAATTGCGGCAACGTGTGCAGTCTGCTGCTCAGGAAATAAGTTTGGCAGGCTTTGCACGTCGCATCAAACGTTCATTTATTAGAAGGTGCAGAGCTTGCATCGCAGCCGATGGGGCTCATTTCGAACATCTTGTATGATTTTTAAATACATTTGTGTCATGAACATTGCTTTTTATTGTATCAATTGACCTGTAAAATAATTACCTAATTAAGTAAGGAGTCTTAAACTCGTTATTATCTACCTCTTTAAAGTAAATCAATAAAAAGCCACAGCCTGGAAGCACAATAGCTCTGTCATCCCAAAGAAAGTGAGACTGGGTTTTTTATTACCTGAGTGGTGTTTTAGCAATGTCAAAGTGAGTTAGAAACGTTTTTACAACAATTTACATGACACAGAAGATTAGTAAAATACAGAATCACATTTTTTTGAATTTAATATTTTTTTGAAATTATGAACCTTTTGAATTCAAACTGAAATAGTTTTGCACATTCGTACGATACTGGCCACTATGATACCATTTTAGAATCCGCATGATATGGACAACTTTTTAAAGTAATGGGCCATAACTGTGCGATACATTTTTTTTTCAGGGTATGGAGTCAAAGTTACAGGATTCAATTAAAAAAACTAAAAAGTAAGTATTATGTGTTTTTTTCTGAAATCATCTTAGAGTGTAACAAAAAATCTTCATACGCGTGTGATTACACAAACATTCAGAAGCAGACCGCAAAAAACAGAATAAAAAAACTCCGTTAAATGTTGAAACGGCAGCTGATTTTATAAAATAGGTACAATATTTTCAAAAAAAATAAACAAATAAAAATAACTTTGAAATGCCTGACCACCTGAGTTTGAAATTGGGATATATGATAGACCATTATATGACCTACTGGCAGTTACAGGGTTATCCATTATTTCCGCCACACCCTGTATGTGTATTTAGTATAGATATGATTGAAATTATATGTTTTTCTTAGTTGACATATTTGTTCTTCAAACCAGTGCACTTAATAAATAAATCTTTCTACTTAAACCTCACCGCATCAATAGAATCATGAATTCCTTGTTTATTTGCAAGTATTAGTTTTATTTCTAAACTCATGACCTCATTTATGCAAATAATGAGGAAGAAGGGGAAATGCCAGCAAATATTTATCCGGATTCCTTTTTCCATTCTTGTATGAAATGAACTTCAAGTTGAAAGCACGTAGAGCGATAACGTGCCAGATTTAGGGATCAGTGAGCACAAGTAATGATAGATTTTTAAACTATTGCGTACGCTTGTCGCTTCGTCTGGAGCAACTTTGGAACTTGTTTCAATCGATTGGTTATATTTTCATTATTTGTCTGTGACCTCTGCCTAAATTGAACTGGATCAAAATAGTTACATTTCGTACATAAGCAATCTATAACGTCCTCATTGCTGGGACTCAGTTCTTCTTTCTATGAGAGGAAATGGATCGTAATTCACCACGTAGAATTGGGATTCAGATTGTTGGATGTCGTATGACTTCGCAAAATTTGGCCCTAGGACATGTCGGTTCTATCGAGATACCACGGCCCCGGAACTTAAGGGCAGCTGAAGGAACATTTTAATAATAATAAAAATGTTTGCATGTCCATTGAACATGCAAAGATTTTATTATTAGTGAGAAGGTGAGATGGTGGTCAAACGTGAACCTATTTGTAATAAAAAAAAACTTTGAACATGAACGTAATCAACATTATCCAATATTTGAAAACCTCATGTCACGGTGTTTTTTATCAAGCTTCCCGAAATTATTTGACCGATTTCTTTAGTTTTTTTGGCGTATATTTCTTAGGTTTTGAAAATAGGTCATAGGCTATTTTTTGAAACAAGAAGTAATTTATATAGCAAAACAACGTTTTTCCAGTTAGCTAGTAATTATGTTTAGTTATAATAAAGATATTCCTCAACTGGTTAGGCACAGGTGCACTAAATAGATATAGTACGCTCAATCTTTATTAGACTTTGCAAGGCATTATCTCCTACTTCTTAAGCCGGTTCCTCTGGCTTCAACAGAAGCGTGGCCATCTTCTCCACTACGGGCTTCAGTCATTCTCAGAGTAATTGATTTGTATATGCAATACAAAGATAGTATACCTGAAGATTACCCGGTTAAAACCACAGGAATCTGCTGGATGTACTACGTACAGGACCGGCCGACATGGCGATGCTTGGGGAAGTATTTGTCGAGCACAGCACTATGTTATCATAATTAAAGCCCAAAGAGGCTTTAATTATGATAACATGTAAATACCGTGCGTGCACCTGTACACATATGGCTATAAAATTTTCACAGGTACTTAAATAATAGCAAGAAATGTTAATCTATACTCATTTTTACATAATACAAAACAAAATTGCACCCGTTGTCTGTATCTTTAGAAAATCTAAATTAATTTAAAAAGTAGGAGTTTATATTTTTATCGTGATAAAGTCCGCACGACTGCTAGTTAGATAATATATAAACCGAGTTTAAATATAAAATGCGATAGCTATTAATAACATCACTTACTATAAGTTCCTGTAATGATAAGAGTTTATTATCAGGTTGAGTGCTATTTTTCTATTACCATCAAGGCATTCTGATTCCGAGATGTACTGAGAATTTTCCATGCAAGCAAGGTAGATAATTTAAAAAATGTATTCATGACTATTACTCATACCAATTATAAGTTTATCTATTTAATAATATTAAACATAGCCTTTAAACGTAGCTTTTATTTAATTAAGGAAAAGCATTTTAATCTAAGTGTCGTCAAATTATAATTTAATTAAAGTCACACCTAAAAATAATCTTAATTTCCTCCGTCACCACTTACACTGTTATTACTGTTTAATGCTACGTTTATTAACAATTTCTAAATTACTGTAGTCTATTGTAACAAGTTTTCAGTCAGTAGTTAATTAACGCCAGCCACAAACCCTCTGTGTTGTCTAGTTTAGGGTTTTGGAGCGAAATTATAAGCGAAAGCGAAATTTCCGAGACAGCAGAATTACTTACCTTGACTTTAGCACTTATTTCGTTCTATATTTTAAAAGCTACTGACAATAGTTGAATTCTAACATCACAAAAGCATAGAAAATATATAAGACATTTGAATTTGATTTTTGGGTTGTTCACTAATACAGTAACTACATTTTCGGCTAAAGAGACAACTCTTTAGCCAAAACTGTAGTGGAGAAAATCATCACGTTTTAAACCAGAGTTGGTTTCCGCAGTCTATAGGTACTTATTTGATTGAAATAAAGTAGGCAATGATATCCCACAATTTTGCTAATACGTACAATATCTTCGTACATTGACACCGCAGCTCCTCTCATAAATTAAGCCAAACAAAAGCAATGAGCATTCGCGTGGGAGAGCACTACGGCTCACAAACAACTCGCCAAGCAAAGGGTACCTATATCTCATTGTTAGCATACATTACCACCTCTATAACAGACGTAATAAGACCTAAAATCCATTACATTCTAGCTCCATAAGTTTGTGATAATAATGACTCGAATATGTCGAGATCGAGTGATAACCTTGCGGTGAACTTGAAAATTGTGTTTGTGCTCAACTAAGATTTATCATTTAGCTTTCCTCTGTTTGTTTAGTATACGCAGTCCTAAATTATCAATTTGACTGTTGTTTGCTGTTATTTCCTGATTAATGTTGGCTGGGATAAACAAGAATTGCCTTTTAGTTCGAGAAAATTTCTAGGAGAAAAGAAAATTCTTAATAAATAAACAGTTTTCCGGTCTGTATGTTAGTTTTATAAAGTATTGTATCGTTTGCAGGACACTGAAAATGTTGGGGACAGTAAAACTGGAAAGCTAAAGCGAACAAGTAAAACAAGTCAGTAGACCAAACAGACTGCTGCATCCATTTGACGAGGAAGTGAACAGTTATTTTTGGTACGACAGTCGTCAACGCTTATCTGAAGAGTGAGAGAGAGTTTTGAAGAGTAGATTGTATTTTTGATTTTTTACACCCATATTTATTTATTTATTTAATATATACTTTATTGTATACCTTACAATATTTATATCGATACAAAAAATTTAAACTAGTGTACAATGGGCGGTCTTATCGCACAAGGCAATGTCTTACAGACAACCTTTGGATGGACAAACTTAAAGGAGACAGATTAAGGGCTGACAGTGTACAAACATCAGAATATTAATTAAACATAATAATATAAAATACAATATACAATACCAAAATCATATATAGTAATAGTAATAGTAATAGTAATAGTAATAGTATTTATTTCATAATGGGATTGCAATGTTCACAACTGTTGGAATTCTGTAATTTTAGATTCTATTATATTATACAATGCAATACAAAACAGGTGAGATACTGTTCTCCTAGCTAGGCCGAAAGTCGGCCTGTGTTAAGGAGAGACAGTGCCGATCCCCTGATTAGTCGATTTATATGTACTAATATAATGCAATAGTTTAATACAATAATTTTATTACTATTTATTCATATACATATTTTTATATTTTAATTGTTTAATATTATTATTCATAGCATATCAATAAGTGTGTAAGTGCGTCTGGGTGTTTTTGCGAGTTTGAGTGTGTGTGTGTGTGTGTGTGTGAGTGTGAGTGTTGTGTGGGCGTGCGTGCGTGATTACTTTGTGAGAAATAATTCAGTGTCATCATAATTGAGGTCCAAAAGGAATGTCCGTACAGATTTTTTACAATTGTGGAGTGAGAGTTTATATATTGGGCATATTGCATTAATTTTGTTATACAGAGATGGAGCAAGATAAAAAGAGAATCTTTTTACGTATGAGGTACGTGGAGGTGGAATAATACAGATTCTGTCTTTCCGACGCTTAGAAATATGTCTGTATGGTGTCCTGGAATGTTGGAGTAATACAATTTGTAAAATGTACTGTTGTCGTACATTTAAAACATTCCAGGATTTATAAAGTTCGGTGGTTGGAGACAAGATATGGCGGAAGGTTGCAACTTTAAGTATGGCTCTGTGAGCGATCTCTAATGGCTTCATCACTGTCTTAGCAGCTCCTCCCCAGCAGGAAATACAATAAGTTACTAGTGATTGGCAAAGAGCGAAATATACGTTACGGATAACTGAAGCGTGAGCTACATGTCGCAGTGTTTTGAATATATATATAAGTTTGCGTACGCGGCCGGATAAGGTGTTAAGGTGTGATTTGAAATTCAAGTGTTGGTCAATGAAAATTCCAAGATATTTTATTTGTTCAACTCGAGTAAGTGATGGGCACTGGCAGTCCTGCTGAGACATTAAAGAACACAAGTGAGCTTTTAGAGAGATAGAGGGATTAGGTTGGGAATTTGATTTAATTGAAAAAGTAATAAAGTTAGTTTTAGAGGTATTCAGGGTCAAAGTGTGTGAGTAAAGCCATCTTAGTGTTGAGTTAAATCCTTTTTGTGCTATTGACTGTAGTTCTAACCATGAGTCAGCAGTAAAAGTTATTGCAGTGTCATCAGCATACGAAATTATTTGGGCATTTGGTATATGTAAGTTGCAGAGGTCGTTTATGAATACTAGGAACAATGTGGGCCCCAAAATGCTACCCTGCGGCACACCATATTCAATAGTGACTGTATCGCTATTGTAATTGTCCATCGTTACGAATTGCGAACGACTTGTCAGGTAGCTTTTGAATAGATTTAGTGGTAGGCCCCTTACACCTATACGTTCTAGCTTGAGTAAAAGAGTCGGAATGGGCACCGTGTCGAAAGCTTTCGTAAGGTCTAAGAAAATGGTCAATACCTTTTTATTACTGTCTATATTTTTCACTATGTGATCAATCAACTTGTGTATTGCGTCGTTTGTGGATTTGTTTTTACGGAAACCAAATTGTTGAGGTGATAAAATATTAAAATGCTCAAGATAGTGAATGAGTCTTTTATTCATTAAGCGTTCGAGTATTTTTGATAAAGTACTAAGTACCGCTATGGGGCGGTAGTTATTAACGAGGCACCCATCGCCGCCCTTGAAAATGGGATGTATAGCTGCCTTTTTAAATGAAGTAGGGAAGATGCCTAAGTCAAAGCAAAGATTGAAAATGTGGCATAGTATAGGTGCGAGGATTGCGGAATAACGCTTCAAGAACAAGGTTGAAATACCATCCCAGCCGGTAGCCGCATTAGTTCGTAGCATATTTATAGTCGATATAATTTCGTCAGGATCTGTTTTTTCCAACACTAACGATTTTTCGAAGTTAGACGTGTGGCGAAGTGAAATGCGGGAAAGGAATTGTGAGTTATTTATGTTATCTGCAAGATTTCTTCCTATGCTCGCAAAAAAATTATTTACGTCGTTGCAAGACTGTATCGGAGATGATGAAGCTGATAACAACTGTGAGTAGGAGTGTTTGATTTTGGTAGTGTTTGTGATGTTATTAATGGTTTCCCAATATAAATAAATATTATATGTATAATTGAGGAAGAAGGGGAAAAGTTATAGGGAGAGGTTAAAGTTACTCCTTCACCATCCTTTTGAACGCTGGTAGCGTTTGAGCACGCCTCACTTCTATGGGTAATGCATTCCACAAACGAGCTGTTTGTAAAGTAAATGATTTGTCAAAGAAAGAAGTGGAATGCATACGAATACTTAACTCTAGATTTTGCGATGATCTCAAGGATCTAGAATGTGTGTCACAGAGGAACTGAAAACGATCCTTAAGATAAAAAAGGGGTAAAAGGATTAAAGGGTACATTATAAAGTAGAGAAAGTAAGTGAAGATTCCGGCGAAACCTAATAGGAAGCCATTTGAGCTGAGCACAGAAATCAGAAACGTGGTCATACTTGCGCAAGCCAAATATAAACCTGATACAGAGATTTTGAAGTCGCTCTAGCTTGTAAATTTGCAAAATAAACGCCTATCCTATTCTATTCTGTATATAAGAATAAAAAATATTTTATATACATATTACCAACCACTTCATGATCATCCTCGTGCTCTTCTTCTTCAATTCATTGAGGGTGCGTATTCCTCCATCTCTTTTTTCCTCGCCATGTCAATTAAGTGTTCCAACAAATCACCAACCTCAAACTTCCTAACATTAAATTCGTTACTACTAACTAACACCATATTATCACTGGTCGTGGAGTTCACCGCTGTGGTTTTCGTTCGAATGCTGAATCCACATTGTACTGCGAAACGTTTGACTAAAACCGCGCAAAAGCCTTGTTGAATAGCTACTTGTGTGACTGTCAACCCAAGGCTGGCAAGCACCACCGCACTAACCCCGTTTGAATCCCATAGCGATCAAAAGAACTCGTTTGAAGGCTCAACACTTCTCTATACGTATGAGAAAAATTTGAACGAGAATTCCTTAGATATCGATATCTGATTCAAACTCGAAAGATAAACTCAATTCAAGAGTGAAGTAGAGCTTATTTCGAAAATAAAGGTAAATCAGTTTAAAAATAGAAATAGTTTGAGGTATGACAATGAAACAGTAAAACTAAATATCCAAGTTATAGTCGAAGCTTTATAATTATTGTGATTACACGCGAATACATTTATTTATAACTTCATGCTCGGCGTAATACAACGGCGTACTACATACTTAAATCCCAAACGCTATAATAATTATGAACCCCATTTACGGTTCATAATAAAATCTACATGCCTCCTGTATACACATTATGATACCTATAGTTTCAGTATCTTTGAATGTTATCTTGAATATTTACAGGGTAATGTTTTCAAGTGTATAAAAAGCTAGGAATGGTAAATGATATAACTAGCTTATAACGCTGCTGCGGTTCCCACTGTTGGAACCTGATTCCCTGTTATAGAAAGTTTACAGACCTCTCTATAAGAGGGAAAGGAACAGGGCTGTAATACTTTTTCCTGGCTAGGGTTTTAATTATTTTAATTAAGGCCGCCACAGGGATGTCCGGTTAAGCAGCCAAATACCTCATAGGTTGACTTGCGAGTGGCCACACATAAAATAATAAGGCTGCTTACTCACGAGCTCAGTGCAGGTAAGTGGATATCGCATGTCTTAGATTTTTAGTCCTACGATATTTTGATTCCCTCACAATGTTTTCTTTTAACATTTAGATATGTTATGATATAAATAATTAAACAAAGTAATATGCGAACCCTCGAGTTGTTTGGGTCCAACCCACGACGTACACCACCACTGCTCTCGAATGCTAGGATTATTAATCCATAATTTCATACTATCCATACTATACTAATACTATAAATGCGAAAGTAACTCTGTCTGTTACCTTTTCACGCCTAAACCGCTGAAGCGATTTGGACCAAATTTGGCATGGGAATAGTTTAGGACCTTGGGAAGAACATAAGGTTTTATCCCGAAGTTCCCAGGGATCGGGATTTACGCGGGCAAAAGCTAGTTTGAAATATGCTCAGTATTCCTAAAATCACGCTCAACACACCTCTGAGTACTTTCCACTATTTCACAGCTAAGCCTTCCGCGCCCAAATGAAAAAATAACCTACTTATTCAAGATAAACACAAAAATAAAGAAAAATACTAAATTTCAAGGCTTAATGAGAAAAATAAATTGCCTCCCACCTTGCAGTATATTCTTAGAAAGCATATTATTTCACCCCACTAAGTAATCAGCTGTTTTTATCTGAGCCTACATAAATTACGGGGGCTTAATGAGCAACAGGGATGCATGAAGTAAACATTTTAAATATTTATAAGCACACGTGACTATCCGTATTTGGCTGATGGAATTTCAAGGTTGTACCATGGATATATAAGCAGTGAGTATGAAATTGCAATGCAAATATTTTATTTGAATAGGTAACATGAGGAAACGGTGACAGCAATTTGATTGAAATATTTCTATGGCTTCGTTGTAATATTAAACTTCTTTTTATAAACGTAATAATAAAAACAAAACATTATCAGCCAATAAAGTTCCAACTGCTGGGAAGGAGAATATATTTCATCACGTTTTCCTTTATGAGAGCAGTGTTGACGATGAAAATATGTTTTAATTTACTTTTCCTTACAAATATTATAAATGCGAAAGTAACTCTGTCTGTCTGTGTGTTAGGCAATCACGCCTAAACTACTGAACCGATTTTAATGAAATTTGGTAAAGACATAGTCTAGAGCCTGAGAAAGGACATAGGCTGCTTTTTAATGCAAAAAGGGCTGTAAGGGGTTGAAATAGGGGATGAAATTTTGTATGGAAATTACGTCATTTTTAAAGCTAGAAGCTTGAAACTTATTTTTAACTTTAAGTTATATATTCATAAATACGACATTCAAATAATGTATGAATTTTATTTTCAAAATAATTTGCCTAAAAGATTAAAAATGCTGCCGAAAGTCACTATTCCGCGCGGACGAAGTCGTGGACACAGCTAGTTTATTATATACTTTATTATACACCTTACAATATTTCTATGGATACAAAAAAATTAAACTAGTGTACAATGGGCGGTCTTATCACACAAGACGATCTCTTACAGACAACCTTTGGATGGACAAACTTAAAGGAGACAGATTAAGGGCTAGATTAATTATTTATTTCTTAATATAATATAACAATATTTCAGGTGTATCAAGGTAGGTTAAAACCACAGCCTTGTGACCACCCAGAGGGCAAAGACGTACCGCCAAATGGCCTAGCTGTGTTTCGGTATGATGCCCTGTTTAGCCTTTCAAGGAGTTGGATCGAAGTAGTTGCTTCACTGCTGAATGACCAATCTGGCTCGCACTGGTGCGGACGTATCGGGAGACTAGTCGCGGAGGGTAGCGGGATCCGAGGCACAATCCCGGACTGCACCATCATGCTGGTTGGTGACCAGATGAGAGGGTCTGGGGGTTAACAGCGTGAAGCCCCACTTCACTTCCTTCTCCTCTCCTACTTTTAGGTAAGCGTGCTCCATCTTCGATCACATCATCACTTACCAGCAGGTGAGATAGTGGTCAAACGCGAACCTTTTTCAAAAAAAAAAAACTAACCACTAAAGTATCCATTAACCTTCTAGCGATCACGACGTATTGAATGGACTACACTTGATACATTTCATCCAGATTTCTAGTCAAAGTAAATTTGATTAGTATAATAATCTTTAGTCTAAATTAATAGATAAATAATGATTTCTTGAACTTTCAACAGAAATGCTTATACCTACACCTCATTTTCAGTAGCCTGTCATTCAGTATACCTACCTACATTCTACAACAACTGCATTCTCCTCTATTAAAATGATTTGGTAGTAAACTAGAGCTAAATTAATAGTACAAAAATTTGTTTGATACTTAATAACAACGAATAAAAGTTTAAAACACAAACTAGACTTCTAATTTTGTTTGTATTTTCATTCTAATCGAATGAAAGTAGGGTACCTATTTAATGTTTTATTCAAATAAATTGTTTCCTAACTAAGGAAATGATAATGTTTAAATGTAAAATAAATCGATTGCCGCAGTAGTTGAGCGATCGGCTGCTGCGCTGCGTGACGCGAGTTTAATCCCTGTACGGAGACAAATATTTGTATGGCCTACAAATCCGGTTCCGGTTAAGTATTTAAGGTTACACGAAACTGCTACCGTGTCAAATGAATACGCGCCGGTTTGGAAGATTATACTTAGCCTAGTCTAACAGAAATATCGATTCATCATCATACCATAATTTATTATCCTACTACTCAGCAGCGAACCAACAGTTTGAGGCTAGAACTAAATACACACAAAGCTATATTACAATAGGCAAGCCTGAACAAAAAACTCAGAACATTCTAACGTCGCACTTTTTCAAATACGAAACCCAATTACCTAAAGCAACAACAATTTTCGTACAAGGCATATTACGGTACTAAACCAAACTTTATTCACAGTTACTTTCTACACTACTTATACCATAAAACTATTACGTACCAAAGTTTATTATACGAAGAAATCCAGCGGCACGGCATTAGTTTATTCCCAGGCGAGGTAGCCACGTATACCGCAGTTCGTAACTGGGTCACCGTAGACAAATCGTTTGACAATTAGCTTACTGACTAGCTAAGGTGATAAAATCTCGTGTATGAAGGAAATTGTGGCATTATAAAGTTGTTTGAACTTGTCACGCATACACTTTTTTAAATGTAGAATTGAAATGTTCGTTATGATTGTTTTGTAAAATTGAAAGTTATTCATGATTGCATTACTATAAATTGATGTCGTTTTCAACTTAGCGTACCTAACAGAAGGAACGTAATTTGCCTTAACATTAATTTTGATTTTGATTTTAATTCGCTATTGCTATATTTCACAACGATCTAGGTTCCTGGATAGCTTCATTATTCACCTCGTTTAGATACGTCATAGTTAAATTCAGTTTTTGTGACCGAATAGTCAGTTTCTTGCGGTCCAGTTGCACTAACGAGGTGAACTCCAGCTTAAGATCTACGCTAGAAAGGTGGTGTATAGGTTTTTACTAAGCTAAATAGATTGGGAATCAACAGCCTATTTACTTGCGAACACAATCAGACATTTACAATTAAAAGCAAAAAAAAAAAATGTTACACAAACTTTATACTACTACAGTAATGAAGTTAGTTCCAGCTTAGAATCCAGCTATTTTCTAAGCCACGTGATATAAGATAGGCTGCCGATTAAATAGCCCACCTATTAACTTAACCGAAGTCAATGTGGCTTAAACAAACACAATTAAGGACAACTACAATTAAAGGCAGTAAAATGTTACATAAACTTAACATTATAATCCGTTGTTATGTTCTGCGCCACTGGCATAATGCGTTAACACTATTACACGGCCCACCGTCAAACAATCCTTGTGCCGTGCTACCGTACTTATCCTAACTGATGACTACGACATTTATTGAAGACATTTCTCTTACGTAAACCTTATTTTCTGTATTTGGCAATATATTTACGTAGGTATATTGTAAGGCCTCTATACATAGTTGCTGAAATAGTATAAAAAGAGCTTCTACAAAACGTCACGCGTTACAACACAAAGGAAAAGGTTTCAATAAGCATCTACATATATGTAAGGGACTCGATACGGAAAGGGTTTTTAAGGTACAATTCCAATAAAGTAGCGCGAATGTCGAGTGAATAAGCGGAATACGTTTTCGAGTGGCCCCACGGCTTTCTAGACAAATTTACGTAAATTTCTATTTTGTGACACGAACAAATTGGTATGGACCTTTTGATACACTGAGGGCTCCCGCCGTAATGGCGCATCGTGTGAGCGTAACGTGAAATTTTACGGTTTTAAGTTACAAATTGTTTATATTAAAATTATTGCCCAGAAATATTGGTGGCACGTAAAGCAGTGATATACAGGGTTCTCAGAAATACGCAGTAAAATTGAAGGGTGGTTTCCTATAGTAAAAACATGAAAATTGCTTTCATATTTTACCAGCTAGCGTTGTATGCTGTCTCTTTTAGCCAACCCATCAGGAACGAGTCCAACTCATCACGCCAGCAATAAACCATGCGACGGTTCTATGAAACAAAAGAAATAAGAAAGAAAAAGTATTTATTGCCAATAGACAAAAGACATACGAACAATATAAAAACTATACTAGGCGGTCTGTCCTCGAGCATCCCGTAAATTTCTCGCACCACTTCAATTGGTGGCATTAAATCATTCAGTAATAGAATTAAAATAAATACCACCAACTTAAAGTACAGTTAATATGTTAAAAAGAAAAGTTATACCTTTGGTTGAAATATACAAAGAAAATTCATGTACATCAAACAATTTCACGCATACTTTAAGGTCCAATCTCCCACCGCCAGGGATTAAGGAGTAGCGAGTAGACAGAGAAGTAGCCAGCAGTGTATGTGTGTGTAGGTTCGATAGTTTTGTCGCTGGGCTATCATCTGGTTAGTCTCTCGGCGTGAGTTCTGACTGCCCAGCGACAGCAGGAGCAAAATATTTTACTCCTGTCACTCAGCGACAATCTACCAAAAGATATAAGAAGTGCAAGCAAATTCAATGTTCTTAAGATCGAACTAAAACGCACGAAAAAATATATCACGTAAAATATTTGTAATGAATAAAAAAGTTAAAACTGACTACTGTTTACTAATTAACTGCATTACAACATCGATACCACCGCGCTCTTTTTTCCATGCAAGGTAGTTTTGACAAATGTTGTAACTATTAATTCAGGAGTACTCACAAACTTTGACTGTTAATTTTAGCGTCCTATGTCTTAATACCCTCTACTCATGTATTTCTATATTACCAATATTCCAAGTCTGAATGCCGAAATTAATATTAGCTTACCTTAGTTTTTAATCACAACTCTCATTGTAAGTAACATTTTCTCTAAGCAAGATAGTTTTGATTAATGTCGTTACTATTCTTTTAGTAGTTATCACAAAGTCTGATTGTTAATTTGTGCGTCCAATATCATATTACCTACTAGTTCTTATATCAACATTTCAAGTTTGAACGTCGAAGCAATATGAAATAATAATTAATTTACCTTAGTTTAACATACTCTCGTTATGTAAGTGAAATTTAATTATTTAAGAACTTTATAAGACTAAACAATTGTGAAGGATATGGCTTTGCACGTGTGATCGCCGAGCGCACACACCTCACTCGTTGAAACCGGCTCGTAAATGAATGCAAGTGATGAGGAGCTGGTAAGGTGGGTCTTCAGAGTGTGAGAACTATCATTACTTGGCCCTACAGTGGTGGAAATAATATTCTTTGCTGGTGAACTTATTGCGTACAGTTTTTTTACACAGACAATTTGAGCATTTTAACTTTACTTGACACCCAACCTTGTACATTTTTCTTGTCTCTCTGGTATGTGTTCCGGCATTGCTACGAGAATGTTTGTTTTTCTAGTGGCAATATAATTTACCCCTAATTCTTCTCCTAATTGCAATATAAAGTCTGCGTTTAATTTTGCTATTATTTATTATTCTATACCTATGATACCAATGCATGTATACCGGCTAAATTTAACAAATTATAAAACAAATGAACTGGCCAACGTCTTGAAGGCGTCTTTATAGTACCTATATTTACGACTCATTTGATCTACGACTTCTAAGTACTCCGTGTTTTGAGCTGTTGTAGAATAACACCATCTCAGGTCTTTTCTTTGAGGTAGAAGCCTCATTTGAAAAGAGATTTCTAAAAATATTTTGGCATCTATATCTGCCGGATGTGTTACTGGTTTCAATTACTGTCCAGGTGGTACCATCAGGAGAAACAAGTGTTCTACTAGTGTTATCTGACGTCAGCCCATTTGAATGATGATCATCTTCATTGTGAGGATTTGTGAATGGTATAGATAATCTCTATCTGTGGACGACTGGCCGTGACGGGCTCAAATACCTTGAGATCGACCTCGTCTTTGACTTCTACCTTGTGCCTTATTTACAATGCTCATCAAACTCGTTGATCCTAAAATACAAAGAAAATTAGGAAAGCCATTCGGATAGCTACGAATATACTGTATTGTAATGTTACTGGGATGCAAATAATAAAGTTACTTTGTGGTATTTCAAATCCAGTAGTATACTCTCTTCAGATTTATCACATGAAGAACTGGAACTACTTCCCAATACATAATTATCGTGAGAGTATTCCAAAGGTTCACCATATGATTCGTCCTCCAAAATATCATTCAAACAAGCTATAATTTCGTGCTGATTCATTATTTTATGACGTTGAGTAGATATAACAATAGCACATAAGTCGCACCCTTATAGAAAACAAAAAATGTGTTCTTTACAAAAAGTGATGGACCTCTGACTATTAGAAACAATATTCAATTATTTATTGGCCCAGGCATCACCTTTTCCCGGAATGCCAACCATATGTACATCGGACTGTTTTGTAAAACAATAGCGGGACAAAAAAGACCCAGTGACAGTTTTAGGTAAATCGTTATTTTGTTGTTATGTTAATTTGTAAAATAAGTAAAAGTCAAAAAGTTTCATAGACCCTTATTAAAAAATTAAAAAGATAGAGACAATCAAATTTGTGGGTGGGACAAAAATGGGACGGTGGTGCTTCTAGTGTTAATTTAAAAAAAACTCAGACTGTGGAAATTCTACTACTTAACTATACGCACAGTGAAAGTATTTGCAAAGAGTTTTGTGAGTACAGGTGGATTGTCCACCTTGTAACGATAGCACATCGCCATACGTCTTGTAGTCCAATATTGGATCGGGCTTGGTGGAATTAGATTCTGTAACTCCATCGCACTCAGAAATATAACCATTAAAAACCGATAGGCTTGCAACTCATCGACAATGTTCATGGCGCTGAAGCATTGACTCAACCAGTGCCTCATTGCCAATGAATGACTTTTATGATTTCAATCCCGAGGCTTAAATAACAACCGCATTTGATTTTTGAAGTTAAAAATGCTAGCCGAGGTTGAGCCGTAGACATCTACCTAAAGTGCCCCAGAAAACACTTTAAGCCGCTGGTTCTGAGAATCTAACATCACCGACCAACGGGTATCTAACACGATACCCGTTGGTCGGTGATGTTAATCTCAATTACTGGGCTGAGAAGGTCAGACAAGCTAGGATGAGCCTTGATTTAACAATCTAAGTAAAGCACGTCGCAATTGCGGCGGTAAGACCCCTCTTTGAGGAGTGGCTAGATTGGCGTCACGGCGTCCTGACCTACCGCATGACGCAGGTCCTCACCGGACACGGAAGTTTCGGGAGGTACCTGTGTCTGATGGGAAAGGAGGAAACGCCTGGGTGTCACCACTACGAGGGTCGCCCTGAGGACACCGTAGAGCACACGGTGCAAGACTGCCCCGCCGGGGCAGAGCACCGGCGTGTCCTCACGGCGGCGATAGGCGGAGACCTCTCGCGCCCGGCATTGGTCGAGGCCATGCTGCGGGGCGAGAGGGAGTGGGAAGCGGTCGCTTCCTTCTGCGAAGCAGTCGTGCTTTCGAAGGAGGAGGCGGGCCGTGTGAGGGAGAGGATGGCGTCCTCCCTCCAGCCCAGCCGTAGTGGTAGACGCCCACGGCGTCGGACGTCGGCCGACGATCTCCGGCCACCGTAGGCGGGGCATGCGGACAGCGAGTAAAGGGCAACTCGCTGTACGACCATCGACCATG
The DNA here is from genome assembly GCA_943138885.2 of Tholera decimalis. Taxonomy (NCBI): domain Eukaryota; kingdom Metazoa; phylum Arthropoda; class Insecta; order Lepidoptera; family Noctuidae; genus Tholera; species Tholera decimalis. The sequence goes on along the minus strand of OW964554.2, from coordinate 37,289,028 downwards.
CCTGGGTCGATGGCGCGTTGTGTTCCACGCGCGCCTCAAAGAGCGTCAGCAACATGACGAGGCCCCCTCTGCAGAGGGCCAAAGCCTGCCGGGGTCGTGGGACTCATCCCATTACCGTGGCCCCGGTACGTAAAGGGTTATTGAAGGAACACCGTGGATTTTAGCCAGTAAAAGTCTGACAGTCCCTCCCACCCTGCCCGGGGTGGGAGGACGTATTTGATAATTTTACTACGTAAAAAAAAAAAAAACAAAAGCCGCTGGTTCTGAGAATCTAACATCACCGACCAACGGGTATCTAACACGATACCCGTTGGTCGGTGATGTTAATCTCAATTACTGGGCTGAGAAGGTCAGACAAGCTAGGATGAGCCTTGATTTAACAATCTAAGTAAATATATCTTGTTTAGTCAAATAGTAAGTCCGTTGTGATATAAATAAACTTCGTATATTCAATAACAATAAAATACTTTTAAAAAGATACCTCATAATTCAAGATCTAGTACTGATCCTTATCTGGGCTTAGCCTGTGACCAGCTATTTTTAATAGTTTTGTCTCAAATAAAGCATTTTATGTAATACTTTTTAGACTACATATAGTCGTTCTCACATTTAGTATGGTTGGTAAGATGTAGGTAAAACAAAACAAATTATTTTTTATATATTGCAAGCTGGAATTGCACCTGATCCGTCCGGGATAACGTTGGATGATGGATGAAGGTCGTGACCTTATCTTTCCCAACCTTGTAAGCTTTGAAAATAATATAAGGAACAAAATAAAAAACTTTGTAGTTTTGTTGCCAAACTGTGCTATCATTTATTTTCTCACCTGTAACAAGTATGAACAGATGATTCATAGGTACGATTAATAGTAGGAGATTGTCGTTAAAATCATATTAGCCATATGGGTCAATTGGAAAAAGAACCTGGATAGGTGGCCTTATTCATGTATTTATCCTCGGATTGAAACGCCTTGCAGCAATCACACCAATGGAGAGCTTCCGTCGTCAGAATTCAACATTCTGTGCGCAGTGGGATGCTCGAGCAGTGACTAAATCATCGGATGTTGCGCTACATGTTGCGGTTTCGATTCCGCACATAGCAAATATTTAGTACGCAAATTGCTGGTCTTATTATCTGACCTCCTTTTCAGCATCATAACAGTTATTTATATTAGGTACAATACAGAATCGAAACCGACCTATCTGCGAATTGGGGTTTGGAATACAAACTCGACTCCAATAACGATTTTTTTAATGAAAGTACAGATTACCCGTCCAGATTCAATAATATGTTAGAAACTTACTATATTTAAATTATATAAACTACTAAACCTAATAGATTTAACACATAAAAATAAAAATAAACTTAGGCATCAAAGTACTCCTCATCGCTCTCGTCTAGAAAAGTGCCCAGAAGACTGGCAGCATTGCCACGTTGTATGGCAATGCTTATTCTTTGGGCAAAAGACGAGCCAGCCCTCTGAATACGCAAAGAATCGATCAGGCGGTGAAACAATTCCTTAATAAAGAAAAACGCTTAGAAACTTTGTAACGGTTAAAAAAAGCTATAATTATGGAAAAGCAATATGCTGGCACCATCCACCGTGACGTATGTGTATCCAGTAGTAAGAATTTGAGTTAATAAATATATTTAAACATAATAGTAAATAAAGATTAAATTAATGGTGTTCCATGCATTAATGGTTCGTTTCCGAGCAAGTCAATGCTACGTTTTGATTAAACACACCACACGGATGCGATACTGCTGCCAGAACCCGTACCACGATTTAATCGACTGACATCTATTGTTCAAGGGTAATTAAGAAACCCCAGACTGTAAGTGTACTTAATTATTTAACTTAAAATGTGAAATTTAGAAGCAATGAAAACCAACATGTGTCTGAAGAACGATGAATTATATTTAATGATATGACCAACCAAACTTGTCTAGTGTTTTATTTCTAATGTAATCTCGTCATGCGCAAGAACTCAGCCCGTAAGTCTCATCAACAGAAATCTACCTTTAGTGAGCTGGTGTGTAGGAATTAATCTTACAACTTGACTCTATACATAGCAGCCTAGACTACGTGTGAATAAAAAAACATTTAACTGTGTACCGAAACTACAGCCAACAAAAGCTAGTTTATGTTTTTAACAAACATTGCAAAACTAGGTGTTCAGTTTAGTTTCGAGTTACTAACATGACAATTCTAGTTTCCATGATAATATTAGAGTACAGTATTTTATTTATTCAAAAAGTAGAACAAAAATTTTCACACCTAGGTATTTTATTTTTGCAGATGATTCAGCTTAAAATATAGTGGAACTAATTGTTTGAAAAGTTATGTATATGTAGTTATAAAACGAAATACCCCAATATATAAAGAAACTACATTCATTCAATGCATTTCAGACTAAATTAGCTCTATATTGACAAAAAAGAAACACTCCGCTGCACTTAACTAATACATTGATTGAACATAGATGTTATGTGATGACGAACTTGAGGTCACTTAATGACAATTATGTTCTAATATAAGTGACATTTTTGTATCTTTTTATAACTATGTATTTTTTTTATAGAAAATAGGTTTGCGTCACCATCTCACCTGGTGGTAAGTGATGATGTGGTCGAAAATGGATGGTGGATATACTCAACTAAAATGATGTTCAAAACTGAAACCTAAATAAATAGAACCAATGTGTCAATACATACATTGATTGATTGATGAACATTGTACAGTAGCTAAGGACAGCACAGACCGCACTTTTTGACGCCATAAATTGGCTTGTAAGTAGCCCATTAAGACCGAAGCGATATTGCTTCGCGATCGGTACTCTTTGGCTTTGGCTCTTGCAATAGAGTTAATACTAACATAGGAGCCAGATAGTTCTTTAATTTATATCAAACTATAACAAACTGTGAAAAAATCCTCAGGATCTGTCGTGTTCAGCAGAAGCAGATGATGATGCAATGATTTAATAAAATTGTTAAATAAAATAACATTAGATTGCGTTAATACACTTAATTATGTATTTTTATTCAATAAAAAATCATGTAGTTATTGCTTAGAAGATATACTCCTAGTTGTATTACTGTAACATTTTTTTTATTGATAGCTCGCGTTTGACCGCCATCTCACCTGATGGTAAGTGATGATGTGGTCGAAGATGGAGCACGCTTGCCTAGAAGTAACCTATTCACTCTTGACTTAAAAACTCTCAGGTTATAGTGATCAGGAAACACAGACTCCGGCTGGGAATTCCACTCCTTCGCCGTACGCACAATAAAAGTATTCCCAAAACATTTTGTGCGTATGGGTGGCATGCCCACCGTGTAACGATAGCGCATCGCTATTTGTCTTGTAGTCCGATGATGGAACGGGCTTGGCGGAATTAGATTGTGTAGTTCCATCGTACACTCCCCGAAATGTAACCGATAGAAAACCGATAGACTTGCAACTCGTCGTCGATGTTCAAGGCTCTGGAGCTTTAATCATCGACAGAGTCTACGTTATTATTTGCGTCTAGTAGACTCACGTAGCTATCACCAGGAGAAAGTTATCAAATGTATTTTTTTTATTGTCACGCTTGCGTTTGACTACCATCTCACCTGATGTTAATCCTTCCCCTCTGGTTGGAACTGAAAGGAATGTCAGTCTATCAATCAGAAATATAAGAGTGGGAAGAATTCACATTACTAGCAATCTTTTTAACCAACTCCAACTAAGCTAATACGCTTGTGTCTCAAACCCCACCCATTACATTATTGCTGTGCAATAATGGGGTTTGAACCCGCAACCTCTTGATCATATGGCCGACACCTTGGCCATTAGGCTATTGTTGCTTTTAATTTAGCCTTCTAATTTATTCTAAGTTACCCTTGCATTTCAGGGCCGCAGTATCTCGTTAACACTTTCCGCAACCCTAGCAGGCATTGGCCCTGTTAGGTAGCATTGGTGCTGACTGTACTTTGAGGCACGCGCCGCGTAGTGGTTTTTGCTTTGAGTTGCGTGTTTGAAAGTGAAGATATTTTAGGCTCCATATTCTATTTGACTCAATTTTAAACTATTCAAGGCCCCGTACAAAAATAACACCGATAATTTTGTGATACACATAAAAAGAAATAAGAGACTTGATACAGCAATACGTTGTCACCAATATCCTGTTACGTTCCAACGCTTACTCGTTGGGACGGAAACGGATGGGACATTATTCAAATAAATATATTCTTTATGTGTACAGCAGCAATCACACGTGGCGGTGCCTATAAATTTGTAAGGCACTAAAGACGATATATTGACGTGTCGGATTCTAAGGTTTCTCGTAACTGCTTACAAATTGCCCGTAGTTCACTGTTACTTACGTGAGCCGGTTTTTAAATGAATATCGTGGAAGCAAATCGATGAAATCCGTTAGGAAGTTAAGCGATAGGTTACATAGATTTCTGGTGCTTTTTAGCTGAGTTAAATGATCCTTATTGTGGGTAAAATACCTTTTTTTTTTCTATATGGGAAAATCATCAATTGACTCCTTCCGATGTAGGTGGAGCGGACGGGAGTGTCAGACTTCTACTGACTAAAAACCCACGCGCTGCTGACTGCTCTTTGAAGCGCGCATGGAACACGATGCGCCGTCGATCCGGGCCTGGTCCTTACCAGGAGCGTTGTCTTTCCATCACGCATTTAGCCTCCTCCTTCGCTAGCATGACTGCTTCGCAGAAGGAGGCGACCGCATCCCGTTCCCGCTTGTCCCGCACCATGGTCTGAACCAAGGACGGGCGCGAGTGGTCGCCGCCGCCAATCGCCTCCACGACGACACGGCGATGCTCTGACCATGCAGGGTATACCTCCACCGTATGCTCCACCGTATATTCCGGGTGTGGGTAAAATTCCTAGAAATACAATAAATGATTAAGAATGTATTGGTTGGTATTTTTCGTCTTTGTGATTCATGTCAATGATGTGTTTAGTTCGTTGTACAATTATACACAACAGAGAATACTCTCACAAAACTAAGTAGCCATCTGAACCAGATTTAAGGTTTTGTGTAAATAAGTATGTACAGGTATCGTTTTCCCGCGTTAGACATTTAAATCGAAATTAAATAGTAAATAAAACGTTTATGTCGAATAATGTGAGTGTTACTTACTAAAAAATTAGTTTTAATTTTTTTCCAAGTCCACTTCTTGTACTACCCCTAAAGGCCCTAGAGGGCGTCTACAGTAGTCTAATCTAAAAATAATCTACATGATCTGGTCCACTCACCTCTTGGTATTTTTCCAGTAATAACATTTCGTAACTTTAGCCATAGTGCGCAGAAGCTGGAACTTTTATAAGATTAATAAACGCTACTTATTAAACAGGTATTTTTTTATTCATGATAGAATAAGATAGTACTAAGCAACTAAGATGAGAATACTCAAAAATATATCTGTTCCCTAATATTACCTTAACAACTTACCTATGTATTTATTTATTTATTTATTTATTATGGGACAATAAACAGCTACAATATATAACGTCTACAAATAACAATAATATACATATGAAGTATTAACAATATTGCAGCCCACTACATTATCCGCATGTTAACAATATTAGGATAAGGTAAAAAGTGCCACTAGATTTAGCATTACTCAGATATGTAGATAAATTGAAGTAAAAAAGAAACAAACAAAAAACATAGATTATGAAGTAAATACAATACAATTAATTAATTATTTAAAATGAAATACACGTTAAAAAAAAAAAACTAATTAAAACTAAAAATTAAAATTTAGGATTATTCGTTATTATCACAAGAATTGAAATTATGTTAAATAAGGAAATTGACATCACATCATTATAATATATCATCATTATAATACAATTACAAATTCATACAATTCATTAATATAAATAATTAAAACGGTTGACATATACTCGTATTAAGTTAATAATAATAAAGGACTTACACTATTTATTATTAGCATTGGATAAGATTTTAAAAACATTGGCCTTAAATTTCGATTTGGAACATACAAAAATATCAATATCAATGAAGTTGCTATTATAAGATTCCACCATACGACGAATAGGGCAACGCAGTCCTGAATTAGTCCTACAGGTATTTACTGCGAACAATGTACCTGCACGGACTCTACGCTTATGCACAGTGCGGGGGACCACATAACATAACTTACTTGTGAGGTCAATGGAATCGAAGTAATTATGAACTATACCATGCAGTACGTTGGCTTCTAAAAATTTACGTCTAGATTCTAATGTTAACATATTATATTTATTTAGTAATTGTGAATATGACAAACACCTTTTGTAGCACCTATAGTACATGGAGCGAAGAAATTTACGCTGGACTTTCTCTATCATATCTATATATTTCTTATAAAACGGGTTCCAAATAGAGACGGCATACTCGAGCTGCGAGCGTACAAGCGTCTTGTATAAGTAAAGATAGGTGGAGGGCCGTTTGAATTCGGTAGTTGCTCTCAGGACAAAACCATACATCTTAAACGAGTTATTTACAATTCTCTCCACGTGTTGATTAAGTGACAGCTTATTGTCAAATAGAACACCAAGATCTCTACAATAGTGGTGTTACTTAGAAAGGCGTTATTTAGCTTGTACTTAAAATTTGTGACACATTTATTTCTTGTGAAATTTATATAATGGCATTTGGAGACGCTTAAGTGTAATTTGTTCTCAAGACAGTATGCTGAGAGTCTATCTAAGTCCTCCTGGAACATTAGACAGTCTTCTATTGTATTAATAATTTTAAAAGCTTTCATATCGTCAGCATACATAAGAAATTTTGTACTTAAAAAGCATCTCCAAATGTCATTTATATATATATTAAATAGGAGTGGTCCCAGGATTGAGCCCTGCGGAACACCGGAGGTTATAGATACCGTATCTGACTGATGGCCACTCACAACAACCTTTTGTGTTCTATTTTGAATGTAGGATGAAAACCACCGGAGCAAGTTTCCCCGTATGCCATTAAATGCAATTTTATTAAGTAAAATTTCATGATCGACCTTGTCAAAGGCCTTCTTGAAATCTGTGTAAACAGCGTCCACCTGCAAACGTCTGTCCAGGTTTTCAAAAAGATAGTTGGTGAATATTAATAAATTGGAAACAATAGATCGGCGCTTAACAAAACCATGTTGTTCAGGAATTAATACGTTGTGCAGGATTGGATAGATTTCGTTATGTACTAGTCTTTCAAAGAGCTTTGGCAAGGTCGATAGAATTGAGATGGGTCGATATTGCTCAATATCATGTTTCGAGCCTCCCTTGTGTACAGGCGTTATATTGGCCCGTTTCCATATTTCGGGAAACACCCCTTCACTCAGGCATTTATTGTAAATTATATGAAGCGGCTTGTAGATGCTATTAGCGGTAGCCTTAAAGAACAGTGCTGGGTATCCATCAGGGCCAGCCCCTTTAGACGGGTCGAGGTTTTTTAACTCCTGAAGTAATTTAGATTCATCGATACATAGGCTCTCGATTATGATGTTAGCGTCACAGTGAGTTGGCGGGGTCCATGTCGACAATGTGGGCGATGCGGGTTCGAATACCGACAGGAAGTAATCGGAGAACATATTGCAAATCACGTCTGGAGCACTCGACTTAAGGTTTTGGTATTGCATCGTAGATGGGATACCTGATTTATCTTTGCGATTAGCTATATAAGTCCAAAAGCATTTAATATTAGAGGTGAGCTTATCCTCAACGGATTTGATGTACGCGGAATAGCATGAGTTACAAGCTTCCTTAAAGGTTGATCGGTATTCGGCAAACATATTGTAGTCTTTAATATTTTTAAACTTCTTCCACTTTATCCAGAGGCGCTGTTTCTTTTTGAAAGTTTTAATTAAATGAGGAGAAAACCAAACAGGAAAGTTAAGTACTCGAGACTTTACTAGAGGAACGTTCACTGAGACAATGTTGCTCAACACTTCATAAAATTTTTCCACCGCTTCCTCAGAAGAGAGATGATCCAACAGGACGGACCATTGGATTTCGTCGATTTGTTCATTGATAACATCATAATTGGCCTTACGGAAATCATGTTTTTTTAAGGGTTTTCTTTTTATGTTTTGCATTGATAAACCTAAGGGGGCTATCGCAACAAACGGAGGGTGGTGTGGATCTATAGGTAGTAAGGGATCTATCGGAGGGCACAAAGTGCAAATTATGTTAGAAATGAACAAATCGAGAATTTTACCGTTACTATTAGCTATACTGTTATATTGGTAGGCATCTAAGGTTGACATTAGCTGAAGGAGTTCTGCGCATATAGGGGAAGATCCTGTGCAAGTCATGCCAGTGATTTGTTGCTGACTACCGGGCAGGGCAACTTCCCAAGTAATATCCGGAAGATTATAATCTCCAGCAATGAGTACAGTCATCACGTCAGGTTCATTCAGTACGTCCTGCAGCATGTCGAAGTGAGAGCTATAAATATCTGCGGTCACCCATGGTGGTATGTATGCTGCACTAATAACGTGCATTTTTGCACTGTTATTTTTACTCGGAAATCCCACCATGAGATGCTCAATGCAGGTGGTGGAGTTATTATGCAAACGATTAGAAACGTTAAGCAAACACGAGCGAAGTTCCCGCAGCACTGCGATGAGGACCCCGCCACCATCACGTTTTTTTGTTGTGTTACGATCTCGGTCGCATCTGTAAACAACATATCGAGGATCCACGAGCTCAACGCTAGCAATATCGGCCACAAGCCATGTTTCAGTTAGAATTATAATGTCATATGAAAACGATAAAATGTTTACAAACAAGGTGTTCAGTTTGGTTCGTACACCTCTACAATTTTGGTAGTAGATTGATATTTGGTCGCTGTTATCCATAACCACAGTACTTTACTATAAATTCGTATAAAACAATAAATGTTGTGCACGCAAGTAATAGCCAAAGCATAGCAGAAACACCCGGCAACATAAACCCACATGAGATAGGATCGAGAATGGCCAACATCACACTTAGATAAAAATAACAATCGTCCAAGTCATACTCACAATCACAAAAGACATTCAATGTTTTCGATTCGTATAAGTATTGTGTTGAAATAAGGTGCAACATAGTAACAAACATAATAATATAGTCCCAATAATTGTCAGAAGTTAAAATTAAATCTAAATAATATGAAAATAAAAATAATGTTAAAATAATCAAAATTTCTAGAATTACAATTAATGAAATTGGTGATAATAATAAGATAATTAAAATTAGCAAAACATGCAACGTAGAAAAAATAATATTACTTAACAACCACATCAAATACAAGACAGACGACGGCGACAAATATGAAAAATTAACAATGGTTGTGCAGTGGATTATTGAAAAGAAGAAACAGTTATTCAGCTGGTATCGCTTTGGTTTTAATTTTATTGAGATCGCGTTCTCCACGTATTGCGAATGCATTTTCACCCTCACGCTCGCGCACCAGTATGGTACCATTTTTGATCCATACAAATTTGTGATTATGATTGTTAGCGAGTTCACGGGTTTTACGAAATAACTGTTTCTTCCGTAAGGTTAAGTGCTCATTAACGTAGATAGATGCAGATGTACCAGTTATACCGATTTGGTCAGACTTCAGTGACTTAGCTTTACGGAATGCGCTAAGCAGGTTGTCCCGCTGTAGGCGCGTAGCAAATTTGAGAATGACGTTTTTCGGTCTTGTGCTTTGTTGGTGCGCGTGGGGCACCCTATGCACGGAAACAATGTCATTTAGTAAGACCGGGGACTTAAGTGCACTTCCTACGGCTTGGATAATCACTGGTAAGTTTTCATTGCGCCTCTCAGGCACATTGCATATTTCCACATTACACTGCCGAGCCTGCTGTTCCAACACGTCGATCTTAGCCTCCAAGTTACTGACCAACAGCTCCGACACAGCTGGTGCGTGTGTACTGCTAAGTTCCACTACACGCTTCTGTAGGATGTCATGTTCCACCGACTGGCTCTGGGCACTGGCTTGTAGCGTTATGACGTCATTACGGAGATCGGAGACCAGCTGTTTTAAGCCGATTTGCTCTGTACGAAGTGTTTGCATTTCCTTCTGGATATCTGTTAGGGTTGACTTAATATCGTCACGCAACTGACGCATGTCTGTATTCATGTCACTACGCCACTGACTTAGGGTTGATTGCAGATTAGCAGTGAACGATACAAAGTCTGCATTGGTGCTAGGCTTCGACGACTTTTCCGCGGTCATAGTTTTATTGCCCAAGCTGGTGGATGAGCTAAAACCACTCTGGTCCAAGTTATCGCATGACATGTCCATAGAGAGGTCATCAGCTGGTAGTTCAATATAACTGCGCACAGGCGTATTCACGTTTGACCTAGGGCGTCTAGTAACGTTACAGCAATCTGGGCATTTCCAGGTAGCTTTATACCTATTGTTCAGGGCCATATACTGTTGCGATGTCACATTCAGGCATTCATAGTGGTATTTACCACCACATACAGAGCAGTGGAGGATGCCATTGTCCGCTGATGATGTGTCAGTACAACACTGCATGATGAGTGACCGATCAAAGTATGTATTTAAATATTGAAAACACAGGTACTTAGGCGCCCTCTATTACTTTCTTGTTGCACTGCGATGGTATATTGGAGTATTAGCTACTTCAAGCGCCCTCTATGTTTTTTTGATAAAATCGGCTCAGATTAGGATCGAGACAACTCAGAGTTGTGGTCGATAGCTACTATGTTTTTACTAAGCAATTCCGCTATTGGATAACAGATGGCTCTGGTACCAGTTTAAGCTTTGTTTAAATGACTAAGCAATTTTGAGCAAGCTATTGAGTTTTCAATATGGCAAGAAGCACTGCCAGCGATCACAATTATATGCTTCACTACTATAAAAACACGGGGAACAACGATAAAATCGTTGCTTTGGCCCAGTAAGAATACCTTTGTCCACGGATGGGACTGTTTCATCTAGTTTAGCTCCCGCTATTTGCCACTTCACAACACAACTCACAGCATGTAGATCGTCCACTTGTAACTCATATATTGTTTTTGCACTTGTGAACTTTGATTTAAGCAAAAGAAACGATAGATAAAATTACTTAATCTATTTTTAATAATTATTCGAATACGGAGCGTCGTAAGAAGAAAACTTATACTTGCGCCCTCTAGTGGCTATGTCTGTCTGTCTGTCTATGTATTAGTAACCCTATCACGAATTAACAGCCACTTCTGTATCTTTACTCAAAATCAATTTTATTTTTTGTAATATACCAATGATTAGATATATTATTTAATGGTCTAAAAAAGATACTGTTTTTTGTTGTGGTGGTGTGTCATGGCTGAAAAAGACTTGTCAAATTATAGATTTTCATGAGGATAAAACATTAAATTTTGACTTAGAAATAAGAAGTACATAACACATTCGATCTTGACTTAAGTTTATATGGAGTCTCCTCTTCGTAACTTCTCATAAGTAACTTCCCTTCAAACTAGTAAAAAACAGATAATAGTTATCGATAATCCGAACATGTTACGACAATACCTTGACACAAGGAAACGGTTCGCAATAAAAACTTCAGTTTATTCAAAAACTTTCATTGTATCCCTGTTCGACCGTGGACCCCAAATATCTACAGTTAAACTTTAGGATAGAGTTTAATGATATTTTATAGATTGTAAAATATAAGGAGTTGAGTTGAAATGTGTCGTTAAAAGAATGCGAGTAAAAGAGTTTTAGTATATTTTTATGCAGGGTTGTGAGTAAATGTTTGTTAGATATCTATCAGATTCAGCTGTGTTATTCTGTAAGACCTCATTCTGAACTTCGAATCTGAATCCGCTGTGAGTTTATTGATTGGCATTCTAAAAACTCGGTTGTTAATTCGAATTTACACTAGCGCTACCCTTGCGAGCGTATCAGCGAGGTGAACTAAAGATTTTGACAGATAAAGTATGAAATGACGTGAGAAGTGGCATTCGGTAAGGTAATTCCTCCGTCACTTCGACGCTGTTTACAGAATGCAAAATCAAGGCCAATTTGAACCATAAGCGAAGCAAAAATGAGAAGAGCTATGTAAGATACGAGTTATTGTTCGAATTTTATAGAATCGACGTACAGATCTTCCTTAGGTTTAGACTATCCAAACGAACAGAATAGTTTTTTGATAACATCCAGTCAACATTATCATCATCTTAGCCTTTTCACAACTACGTATCGGTAATTGTGGGTTCGGCTTCCTGTTTAACCAGCTACAGCTCAGTAATGGTGTTTTACATGAAGCGCCTATCAGACCTCCATTACTCTGTAGCTGGGTAACACGTTACCCGCAACGGCTGTCAAAGATGTCCAAAAGGCAGCCAAAACCTAGGGTTTAACGTCCTCTCCGAGGCACGGGGCTATCGCACCGCCAACTTCCAAACTCTGGGCTACTACTGAGAAATTTGCTATATAAAAATTGACCAAGTGCTAGTCAAACTCGCCCATGAAGGGTTCTGTAGTAACTACGCTAAATAACTTTGTTTTTCATAGTGTTTGTATAAAATGTCTCAAAAAATGCTGACCCGATCTCGTTCAAACCAGTTCTTTGAAAGTTTTTATTAAGATCTATAGCAGATATATATTTTTTGATTTTTCACACCATTATTATAGAAGTTAGAGGGAGATTTTACCACTTTGGAAGCGTATATCTTTTAAAAGATTGCCTTTAAGAAAAAGTGGTTTTAGAAACCTCAGTGTCAGTTTTAAAGACCTGTTTATAGATACCACACACGTACAAGTTTGATGAATATTTTTTTTAGTTTCATGGCTATGTACGGAGAGCCCGCCTTAATGTTATATATTTTTTTTTTATTTTTAATAATAGCGGTTAATAGAATACATCTACCTACCAAGTTCCACATGTGTGGTCTTAATAGTTTCGGAATAAAATGGCTGTGACATACGGACGGACGGACAGACAGACAGACATGACGAAACTACCGGGTGCTTCAAAAAAATGTATATACACTATCGTAGTTTTCCCGCTCTATAAGGCTAATATTATATTTCTTCGCCAGGTGGCAGCATAATCGTCCCTCTATGTTATATTGTCAGTTGGAAGTTGTAATATCAACATGGCGGACGTACGTTTGAGTTTTGAAGAACGTAAGCAGGTTATTAAGTGGTACAGGAAGTTTGAGAATGTAAATGAAGTTCAAAGACAGTGGAGAAGGGAGTATGATACAGAACCACCTTCAAGATTAACAATTACACGCATACAAGACAAATTCGAAGTTCATGGAATAGTGTGTGATGTGCATAAAGGTCGTTCAGGTCGACCTCGAACAGCTACAAGTGATGAGTCATCAACGGCAGTCTTGGAACTGTTTCAACGCTCTCCTAACAAATCTTCAAGGCAAGGGGCACGTGAACGTGATGTAAGTGCTAGCAGCATGCTACGCATTCTGAAGAGACGCAGGTTTCGTGTATACATTCCAAGGCTGGTGCAACAGCTAAGTGACGACGATCCAGATCGAAGGTTGCAATTTTGTGAATGGGTTCAGGAGATGGTGATACGTGAACCGGGATTTATGGGTAGCATCATTTGGTCGGATGAAGCCCAATTCAAACTTAATGGAACTGTCAATAGGCACAATTGTGTTTACTGGTGTGAAGAAAATCCTCACATTACAATTGAAAAAGCTGTCAATTTGCCTGGTGTAAATGTGTGGTGCGGTTTGTCTTCAAGGGGACTCATTGGACCTTTTCGATTTGAAGGCACTGTAACTGGTATTAATTACCTAACAATGCTTGCTGATTCCGTTTTTCCTGCCATTCGTGCATTATACGGTAATGATATGTTTTATTTTCAACAAGATGGTGCCCCGCCGCACTATCACAGGGACGTACGAGCTTACCTGGATCAAAATTTGCCGGGCTAGTGGATAGGACGCAGGGGGCCAATCGAGTTTCCAGCACGCTCTCCAGACCTTACACCACTGGATTTCTTCTTATGGGGCACAGTAAAAAATGAGGTGTACAAACGTAAACCACGTAACCTAGACAATCTTTGGTATGAGATTCAAGCCGTGTGTAGAGAAATCTCATTGGACGTTTTGATACGATGTACAGAATCAGTGGTGACTCGTACTCAGAATTGTATTGATGCTGGAGGTCACCAATTTGAACAAGATTAACATTTGTTATTTATGTTTCATTTACATTGGACTTTCAGGTTTCTAATTTCCTGAAATTTAACTTAGTAGAACGGTAAATAATTTTTTTATGGACGTTCAAAGTGTGTATACATTTTTTTGAAGCACTCTGTATATACTACTTTTGCCATTCGGCTACGGAACCCTAAAAAGCCAATAGTAATTATTGGCCAACCCAGAAATTGAACCAAGGACCTCATGCACCGTAGTCGCCACGACCGCTCGACCAACGAGGCAACATCTCGCAGTTTTACAACAGTACATTTTCTAAATTAATGATATTTTGTGGTAGTATTTTTATAATTAATACGATTAAAACAAAAATAACGATTCACCCGCACGGTGGCCACATCAACGCGCCTCACAGAGGTAGGCAATTCAAAACTTTTAACAATTACCTTCTTATAATTGTAAAATTAACAGTATGTGTAGTACTCTTACTCAGCTGAACAGCACAAATGTATAAGTAAGTAATGTTAACCTCTAGAGCCCCAGCGGCACAAAAACGTGCCAGTAAACAAGTACTAGTTGAGCCCCGTTGGCTCAAATATGTGTCACCAAACCCCGACCGATTTAAAACTGTATTTGTAGTAAAGATAAGTCTTAAAATCGTTTGTGACCGGGTTCAGATTACGCTTACGATAAGAGCCCGCCCGCGGTGCTTGACGGATGGTTGATGTAAATAATGGCGGTCCTTGAGAGGTTAAGTATTATTTTATAATTATTATTATTGTACTAGTGCTTTGTAATCTTTAGGAAATAAATGTTTTCAAACGGTATAATGTTCGCCTTAAATCACAGTCTCACCTGATCGAAGGCGATATTGTTCTTGACAAAGGAACACGTTTGCCTTTTGTTTTCTTGGTGGGAAAACCATCAAATGACTCCTCCCGCAGTAGGTGGAGCGGAGGAGAGTGTCAGACTTTTACTGAGTAAAACTTACCCTGCTCTTTCAGTTGCTTTTGCGTTCCGGGGCCGCGGTATCTCGTTAAAAGCCTAGAAGCAATTCATTCACTCTTGAATTAGAGTTACATAGTTGTAACTATCAAGGTATACGGCGTCTGGTAATGCGAAATCCACTCCTTAGGGCCTATGCACACGGGCGGGGGCTGCACTGAAGCGGCTCCTACCCAATCTAGGAGGGCCAAACGCCTCCTGCCGGAGGTTCTACGCAGGGGTTGTGCGGTCCATGGCCTTCTATGGGGCCCCTGTGCGGGCGTTGAATTTGCAGCCGCGACCAACCCGTAATCTGGTCGCATCCCAGAGGTTCATGGCCATCCGAACAATCTGGGGATACCGCACGATCTCCGGTGAGGCGGCGAGCCTCCTTGCATCGATACAAACGCGCGGCACCGGCGCATGTGTATCGATACTAGTGTTGTAAAATACCGTATAATACCAAAAGGCTATGTATTAAACAGGTATTTTATTGTAACTTACGGTATTATTTGTATTTTATGTATTTTATATTTTGATTCACTTTTTAAGATCTTGCAATATTACGAAGAGTTTTAGTTTAATAAATTAAATATATTTTAAGTCTCGATTGTATTCTATATTTTAGAATGACTAATTCTAATTTAATTATTACTTAGTAATAAAACTTCACAGATATTATCACAATATTATATTTCCGTCTATTTTTCATTACTGTGTTTGTTAAATATTTAAATGTACCGCACAGTAGGTACGATTTACCGCGTGATCGGCCCGTCCGCGGCTCAACGATGCATTCGTCGCCGTCGACACCACCGCGCTGCGTTCGCGCCGTGTTAGTGTCGTGGCATTGACGTGATATTCTAATTGGCTTGTTCTTTTTCCTTTAATATTTTCATTTTTTCTGTGCTTTTCCACCCTATTCAGTACTTAGGTATTTTAATGATTACTCAGATAATTTACATAAAAATATAGAAACAATCGATTTATACATAAAATACCGTAGCAAATAGTATAATACCGTATTATACGGTATTTTTCGTTTTATACATTTCAATACAAATGGTATAATACAGCACTCACATCTCTAATCGATACAACCGCGCGTTTGTAACAACAAACAATTCTGCAGGATAAAGCGTTTAAAAACGTGGTGTGCACAGGCCCTTAGCCGTACGCACAATGAAACAATTACCTTACCGCTTTGTGCGTACCTACATATCCACCACAATTTGATGGTGCCTTACATCTTGTAGTCAATTTAATTGGATAAGCATTAATTTAAAAGCTGTGTCTTTTACGTTGGCATAAGTATCCCAATAATTTCAGCCATCTTACAATAACATTTTACTAAAGTTAATTAAAAAAAAAAAAACTCGATCTGTTTAAAAAGAGCATCAAAGCAACCACAATCATTTTTCTGTCAGCCTCCCCAAAAGACTGTCGCAAGACAATCGTGAGACGCTTATTTTTTTACGATAATGTCATTATAACTTTACTATGAAAAAGTAATGAAAAGTTATAAAAATATTTCTGTTTAACGGTGATATTATTATAGGATCAGCGTTTATAGCTATTCCAAATCATCAGATTTATGTTTAAAAACGAGAAGAATGAGGAGTCTTATTTTGTAATTACTAACTAGTTATATGTAAGTTTAGAAATAAACAAAAGTAGTTATATAGCCCAGATTGGATTTAAAAATAAGAAATATAAATGAGGTCTTTCAAGAACAGACTGATTTATTCAAAGAAATGTTTCAAAGATGTTATAGAGTTCTGTACTCCATTTCAGATTGATTGCTTTTCCCAGAAGAAAATATAACATACTTACTTAATATTATAAATGTGAAAGTTTAGATAGATGTTTGTATGCTTGTTACTCAACCTTACCAAAATAGCTGAACGGATCTGAATGAAATTTAAACTTAAACACAAGTACTTTTTACACCAGAATTCCCACGGAATCGGGAATTATATGCGGGATAAACACCCGACACATCTATATAGAAGCAATATTTTTTTCGATTTTCTTCTGTTTTGTATGCTCGCAAATTAAGGCTGATTTGAGTTTGATGTATAATAGCTGCATACTGGTCCAAAGAAACAACTCAAAAAGAAGGCTGATTTAAGGTAATGGCATAAAAACTCTTTTCTATGTCTACTGTTTTAGAATCATACACATGAGAAGACTGATCACGGAAAAATCTAAATTAAAATATTTCAAAACTATTTTATGTAAGAACTTTATCCAAGACATGAGAAAATATTATTCAATTATTACAAAGAAATTAAGGCTTCTATACAGAATAGGGAGTGATTTAAAAATGTAATAACATTTTCCTCGAATAATGCAAGTAAAAAAAAGTGCACCGTGCATCCTAAATACAGTTTTGCGTGACTTCAAATTGCTTGTGCTTTTATTAGAGTTGCAATGGTATTTGCAGAACTATAAGGACACGAAATTATTATGCAATTTTATTTTGAACGATGTGGAATCGGAAATTGGGTTACAAATATGGAAAACAAAACGTTTCTTGGAATAAATTGTGTTTCTTTGTAATAATGAATACAACTTAGTTTTAAAAATAGTCATCACTGGTCATGCAGACCATTTTTAAATTTAAACAAAAACAAAACGGGTATATATTCCGTCATTCACGAACATTATTGAGGTACCTATAACATATCAGAATGTCTTCTTTTTCCGAAAAGACAATACGTCAAAACACACGTATTGTTTTCGGATATAATTATGGACACCTAATGGAATCGATCTCTAATAATAAACGATCCTCTCCAGCTAAACAGGAAAGAATAACATAGCAGGAGATTAAGCAAAAACTACACTATTTAATATTTACGCAACGCAATTTGAAGTCAAAGTTACAATTTGTTTGCTAGCCGATTTCCTATTGACCACGCGTACCTCACGCAAAGCATCGCTTAAGATTTCCTTACCATTCGTTTTGCTCAGAAAATGATGTGGCTTCGAAAACAGCCTAATCGTACTGACTAGAATCGCTTTGAATTTGTAATATTACGCAATATTATTACTACCGCTTTTTTCCGTGTGGGCAAATCATCGAATGACTTCTCCCGCTCTGGGTGGAGCGGAGGGAGTGTCAAACTTCCACTGACTAAAATCCCACCCTGTTCTTTCAACTGCCCTTAAGTTACGGGACCGCGGTATCTCGCTAGATCATTCTCTCAACCCCGGCAAGCAATGGCCCTATGGGGCCCCGTCACTATTGCTGACGACTCTTTAACTATCGCTAGGTTAAGTAAAGTTTTGAAGTAGTTTTTGACATAAATGATTAATTTAAATAATTACGATAAAAAATATATTTCATGAACGGATAAATATGAACTACTTACAAACTAAATTAAAACATAAAAAAATGTCTTCAACGCTGTTGGCTGGTAACGTACTAACTAGTAACAAACTAGCGGCATTGCCACGTTTTATAGCAATGCCTTTGGCCAGCGCTTGGGTTACAGGAAGTGTCAACGAGCCTTTTCGAAAGTTCTTAAAAAAGGCTGTGAGCACAATGGCCCTACGGTCCTAGAGTTTCAACCCCAAACAGCTTGAAAATATATTTGTATATGTATGTATATTACTCGTATAATATAAATCTTACTTATCAGACCAAA
Organism: Tholera decimalis; assembly: GCA_943138885.2. NCBI lineage: Eukaryota > Metazoa > Arthropoda > Insecta > Lepidoptera > Noctuidae > Tholera > Tholera decimalis. The sequence continues at coordinate 37,270,242 of OW964554.2, read as the reverse complement.
ACATAGGATTCTTTACCCTTCGCCATCTACATATTCATACTCCGGGTAATTACGTTACTAGCCTGTACTGTTCCATTGCTGGGTAAAAGCCTCCCTCTATTTCTTCCAGCGATCACGATTTTGCAGGCGCCTCAGCCTTGCAATTCTTAGGGGACTCATCCACTCTAACAGGCAGGCTCTGTCAAGTTACAAATTCTGTGTTTTGCGGACCGAAAGATTTTTGTTTGCAGGATTATGATTATTGAGCAGACGATACTGAACTGAAAACTGTAATAAAATAAATCAGTTTAATATTTTTGCGTATCAACCTTTAAGTATGACATTCTAGTCCTTTGAGAATTTCTGTTTCAGTAAAAACTGGAACATTTTTAATATCACGCAGTACTGCTATTGCTTTTGCTTACTTTGTGGCCACAAGCTAAAAAACTGTATTTTCACCGCACATTTTATGGAATTCCTTTGACATGGCATCCGACCATTACTTTGTACTTGATTGCTACGAATTCGTAGAGGGCTACAGCGTTCAGCTACGTGCGTAAACGTAGTCTTTTGTTTTATTTTACGGGAATAAGATTAGATCCCAAATTTTAAAAGATTCGTTAAATATAACAGACTAGACGTGAGACATGGGTTTTGACTAAACTTGTAGGTTAACAATTTCAAAATTATAAAAGCGACAAATTCCATTGGTGTTATTGGTAAATGGAAATAATTATGCACATTAGTCACTGATAGACTTATTTATGAAAAAAGTCTTAGGAATCCATCAGCCCGCACTGCGGCCAGGTGGTGAAATACAGCCTATATATTCCCTCTTATAAAGAGGAAAGTATGACTGAAATATTTACAAAAATGTACCTGGAAATATACAATATGTAACATAATTAATGCACATCCTGAAATTAGTTTGTTCAGAATCCTTTACTTAAACGATTTTTACCGTTTATAATAAAAAAAAAATATCGAAATTTTTATCCCAAAGCAATTAAATCTACGTAAATTACAAATTATACTTCCGCTGTGTAGAAAAAACAAACTAGCTATGGACCGTAAATTAAAGTAGTAACTTTTTAAATGCAGATTAACATAAATTCCGTCATTCAGTACACATTACAGAAAAATTAAACTCATTTAAAGGAAGTTAAAGTCTTAAAAAAATCTGTTTAAATAAGTAAAACTCAAAATTCAGTGTATTATGATATTAACATAATTTACTAATTGGGGTGTTTGAGGGTGTGCGTTGATTACGATACATGTTGTATAAAAGCTCTAACTACGTTTCTATTTAATTCCACATACTAGGTAAATTCTTGCTTTACTCGTTGCAAGTAATCTCGATTGTCATCTCTCGTATCAACTTTCATAATATTCTGCCAAGGCTTTTTGGCATGCATACAGGTTGTATATTTGAACCCAAGCATGGTTTTACTGGCTGGTTTTATGTCAAACTATTAAATAAGAATAAAGTAAAACTAGAGAAACCTGAATTTAGTTCATCCGTACCAGTGGCATGTTTGGAAAATTGCTGATAGTTTGGAATACCTGTTAGTTTAAATAAGTTTGTAATTTATCGCCTTATAAATAAAAGAATAAAACTAACGAAAGTTAATGAGAAATGCTGCACGAAGCCACGCACAGTAAAGTACTTGTAATATGGTGCCGTACATTATTATCAGCAACCGACTAAAAAGTTGGGTTGGGGTTTCCCTTAACTAAGTCAGGGTTGGTCTTCAATCTAACTAGATACGGTTAAAGGTTGTCTGTAAAAGATCGCTTTTAGCGATAACACCGCCCATTGTATCAGCCCTTTTTAGGGCTTCGTAGCCAAACGGCAAAAACGGAACCCTTACGGTCTTATTACAAAAAAATGCCTTAGTACTGGTTTAAACCAAGACTAAAAAGTCCAGGATTGTGACGGTATTAACGTTAGTACCAGTATCAAAATGTGTCCCAATTACAAAACGAAGACTATCTGAGGATCTGTTAGTACCAAAGAAGGTCCATGGTTCAAATAATATCCACAGATAATAAACAAAAATGGCATTCTTTCATTCGTTCGTACAATCTTTATTTGAAGCAACGTTCCGTTTCTATAAATATTGATATTATAATAACACTTGAAATGATTAAATAATTATTAATCAATACAAAAATATGTCATAAATTGTTCGTTGTTCAGGTTACAATATAATGAACAAGCGCAACTTGTATTTTTGACGCGCTGTTTATAATCAAGTTGTCATATTTTTTAACACCTCTAGCTTGAAATGGAATGAATTACATTCGGGGCCAGCCCGCGTCATTTGAAGCCAATGTTTACGTCCTTTTGAATAAATAAACACACTTCTTATTTATTAATAGATATTATTCTTGGTATTTCTATTACTAACAGTTTGTTAGTTGTTTTTTTCGTGAGTTGTTGTGTGTGATTTAACATGAGCTAGCTATGAAATGGAACAACAAAAGAAAAAACGGAGTAAAAACTGGACTTCTGAAGAAAAAGTTAGTGAAACATAATTTTTTAATTATTATTAGGTAAACAATGCTTTGTTTTATCTTATTTCGACTACCTAACGCGGATGTTCTTATTATTATAGGAAATATTACGTGGCCTTATTGCTGAATCAGCACATATTATAGAAGATAAGGTATATATATAAAATATTTTTAAGTAGTAGGCATTTTTATAAATCTTCGAGACATCCGTGACAAATTTTCCAGACACACCATGTAAATCAGCTGTATCGTCTTGAATCTACAAATAAAACAATAATATTAGTAAATATAGATATTATTTAGATTTTGTCATGATTTTGTCTAATGTTATGTTAGCATTGACCAAGGGTACTTACTTCATGGCAAGCCCAGTTGCGTAATGCGCAAACCACTTGCACTTCAGGACTCAGTGGGCATCCTCGAGGGTCGTGGGATTAATCCTCACGTAAAACATCCACAATTTTTTCCCCAAAACGTTTTGTGAACCTATACTTATATTTAAAATCTTCGTCACTCAATTCAAAAGGATTTACACGATGACGACGTATGTAAGATCGCCGAGACGTCTCCAGTATATCCAAATCTTCCAAATCCATCAAGTCAATCATATTAATATCCATTTTTTACGATTTGCAAATAAAAAGACAATAACAATCAACGCAACCTCAAAAATTTATTACCGATATCAAAGTTAATCCATGGTTAAACTAGGGGTCTCCGCGGACTAACTTTAGTACCTTAGATAGTTCCTGAACTAGTGATAAACTTCATTTTATAATAACGTTTTATTTAGTCATGGTTTAAACCTAGTAATAATCCTAGTACTAAATTTAGATCGTGTTTTGGAATAAGACGGTTATAGTTTAGTCATGTCTGTCTGTCTGTCTGTCCGTCCGTCCATATGTCACAGCCATTTTAATCCGAAACTATTAGGACTATACATGTGAAACTTGGTAGGTAGATGTATTCTATGAACCGCTTTCCGAATTTAAGAAAAAAAAAATTAAAGTAATTGAGGGCTCCCCATACATGGAACTGAAAGTGAAAATATTTTTTTCATGAAACCAATGCGTGTATGGTATCTATAGACAGGTCTTTAAAAATGACATTCAGGTTTCTAAAACCACTTATTCATAAAGTTAATCGTTTAAAAGATATACGCTTCCAAGGTGATAAAATGTGTCTATGTGTGTGTCTAACTTCTATAATAATGGAGAGAAAAATTAAAAAAAATTATGCTATAGATCTTAATGTAAACTTTCAAGAAAAATTAGTTTTAACGAGATCAGGTCATTGGTTTTTGAGATACAGCATATTTTCTACCGCAAATATAACTTTGTAATTCATACAAACACTATGAAAAATAAAGTTATTTAGCGTAGTTGCTACGGAACCCTTCATGGGCGAGTCTGACTCGCACTTGGCCAATTTTTAGTTGTTAAGTCCTTATTTGTTTTCTGTTATGGTGTAGGTATAATAACGAGTATTATCTATCTATCGACCTAGATACAGCTGAGTACATAGTTGTTATACATGGAGTCATTGCCTGTGTGACGTCAACAACCCAGTAACTGAGTATCACTTGGCCTTACTGGTCAGAGTTTGTGGTTTCTGACTACCCGTAACAGCTGTTAAAGTTGTACATATGATAGCTAAGACCATATAAATACAGTGTGTTAACTAACAGAGGACGTTCCCGTAAACCCGCTATATTATAAGCACATCAATTAGATCGCCGCACACGTGGCCCGTCATTCATAAATAAATTGCGACGTTGCCGACCTTCAAGTACGCGTGTACAGTTTCTTTTACGTATCAATTTAATATTTTAGTGGTCATAGTGGTCAGTGGCCCTGACTGCTATGCGCAAGGTCGTGGGTTCGATTCCCACTCAGGATAAATGTTTGTGTGATGAGCACAATCATTTGTTCTTTGTCTGGGTGTAATTTATCTATAATATGTATGTATTTAGAAATATATATGTATGTTTATCAGTTGTCTAGTACTCATACCACAAGCTCTGCTTAGTTTGGGACTAGATGGCGTTGTGTGAAAGTTGTGGAATATTATTATTATTATGTATGTTGGTCAGGGAATGTAACTTACTGGATAGATGTTTAGTACATTGTTCACCGAGAGGAGAAAGTGACCGATTACCGTCAAGGGTGTCGTTTGAAGCCCGAGCCGTAGGCGAGGGCTTTAAAACACCCGAGATCGGGAATCGCACTTTCTCTCGAGTGATACATAGTGCTTTATACTACACCTACGAGGAAAATAAAAAACTAAATCTTTACTAATTGAAATTTATATTGAAATTGTTGCAGTTAGTGAAGCTTAATGTATGATGTTGTTTATGTCGTTTCTTGTCAATATAGTACTTTTCAACATTGAGTACATAGACCATAACGTACTTGGTTTGTATTTTTGCGCTTTTTCACTGAAATAAGCTAGCAAAACAGTTTCAGAAAAAGATGCCGCATTTTTTTTCACTCTTCCATTGCAAAATATCGTCATAAGAAGGTCATAAGTTTTATTATATTTTTTAATTGATTTCTGTGGTAAAAGGTTATCAATCAGTATTTTTGCTGTTTCCTTCAACTGTGGCGGAGTTAAAAAATCTTCATCATCACTATCACTACTTATCATTTTGATAGTTTTATTTTACTTTGTACGAAAAAAAAATTTTTTGCAAAAAATAGAACCGACTTCCATATCAAAACACTACAAAGCCAAAAATAACTTTAATTTCGGTAGTCGGTGTTATTGGTTTTGTATTTTCTTTTTTGTCACACCGCCTTCCGAAATTAAAGTTATTTTTGGCTTTGTAGTGTTTTGATACGGAAGTCGGTTCTATTTTTTGCAAAAAATTTTTTTTCACGCTTTTTAGTGGGTCGGTTTATAATAATTTACCTAGTTACAAAAGCCATAATATCAACAACTTATCACCTTTTACAAAATATTGCTTTTCCCAATGCATAGCCGTTAATTTTTGAGGAGTTCTCCTGGTACTTGACCATCAGCTCTACATCACCAAATGCATTGTGATGAGCATAAAGTGCTTAACATTCTTCCTCAAGTAATCGAATCGCAATCCACGAAATACTTATTATTGAGTAGTTTCAATGGCCATCTGTGGTCTTCATCATCAGTTCAACTTCCTCAAATGGTACTTTTTGAAAGCAACTGCTCAAGGTACTATAAGAAATACCCAAAACGCTATAGGCGTGCCTATAATATTTGAAGAGTTCCCTCGATTTCTCCAGGAACCCATCATCAGATCCTGATTTCGTAACAATGGGACCAACTAGAAAGTATACCCTTTCAAACGCAAAAAGAATTTTTCAAATCGGTTTAGCCATCTCCGAGTTATTAGGTAACATACATAAAAAATAAAAAAATAAAGTTCAAGACGAATTGTAAACCTCCTTTTTTTGAAGTCGGTTAAAAACTGAATCCTCAAACAACACAAATTGAAAATGGCGCCAATGGCGTCTGCAATTTTCACATGTTCTTTTTTCAAATTGTTTATCCTGCCGCCGCAGGGTCGCACTGTCAGCCCAACACCATCCAACACACAGCTAGTGGCCAGTGTCATTTTGCGAACTTGGAGATAAAAACTCACTGTAAAAATTTTTGGCTTTTGATATTTAGGTTACCGGCGCATAGTCTTACCCAAAATTAAAAAAGAAAAACCACGTAAGAAATGGATTTTCATACACTTTTCTCTCCCGCTCAGATGCGTTTTCTCCCCGTATATTTGTTCGATATGCAATGACGTACTTTCTACCGTAAATTTGATAAAGTATCAAGGTACTTTCCGAGCAGGTGTAGTATAAAGTAGTTTTTATTTATTTCTGATTAATATCGTTGCGGGATCCAAGTCAGTTGAACGTTACTCGACCAGATTTTGTGACTCCGCTCTCTTCTAGTGGTCACCAAGTTTGATTCTGGTTCTCCTGAGTTGCAGTAAAATTGTAGGGAGAGCTTGTTAAATAAATATACAGCTTTAGATTTGATAATGACTCTATTTTAAGTCATTTTCTATTGAATTCTTGCGATATTGCGATGATGTAACATTTGATCTCATTAAATTTAATCTAATTTAAGTGCCTGTTTTAATTTATTTTTATTTTATTATCTTAATTAGTATTTTAATTATAATTAATGTTCTTTCTTAATATTTAAATTTGACATCCATATTATTAATGCATTGAATTTGTGATCATTGTATTGTATTGTGTGTAACTAACCTAATCTTAAGAACAAAACTAACCAAAATTATTGTATCAATTAGTTTGAAACACCATTCAATTGATACCTGTAACTTTTTAATAAATTCGCCTCACAATTAATATTTCTTCTGTATTGTGAAAGCATTTACAAACATTTCAACTCTCATGCAAAACTATCTGTGGACCATACAAACACTGCCTTCTGTGAACTCGCGACACGCAGCCCTGTAGCCTAACACTTAACCACTGCGCCAACCTACTTACCTTTGAGCAAGTCTATTACATTATGTATCCAAAGTCTATTAAACTCGAGTCTGCACAGTAATAATGCCTACAAAATAAATCATGGTAAGTTACCGCCTCCACATTGCGGCATAATCTCATTAACTCACTTTGTGTGTTCCAAAGTAACAAAAGTGTATTGAAAGTAACAAAGGAGGATTATCGGCATCCAATCGTTCAAACGTTTGATCCCTTCAATTAGCTGCTGAATGGAGGAGCGATTACATCGTCGGCATAATATAATATTAAAATTATTGACAGTGATGGAGAAAATGCGGAAGCTTTAGGGTCAATATTTCAGATTTTTTATTATTTAACCAGTGTAATTATGAATTAAAAAAACTTCTGAACGCAGAATATTAATTGCTTAACGAAATATAATCTTTTAAAACAAATATATAATCATATCTGTTCTTTTCGATAAACCGTGTAAAACGAATAATAATGGTCAATAGAGAATAAAATTAAATATATGAAAAGGAAACGAGTTCAGGACGTTAAAATGCATTACTTATCAGCAATTAATGCAATACAAGATGTAGGTCAACTTTAACAAGACTAAATTGTTTTATGATTCATTTGCATTCTTGAAATATTATTAATGCAATCTGAAAAGAATGACGTGACTTCGAACTAAAACTTAAATAAAAATTGGCCAAGTGCGAGTCAGACTCGCCCATGAAGGGTTCCGTAGTAACTACGCCAAATAACTTTGGTTTTCATAGTGTTTGTATGAATTACAAAGTTATATTTGCGGTTTTAGAGAATAGGCTGTATCTCAAAAACTGCTGACCGGTTCTCGTTAAAATCTCAAAAAAAAAAACCGTATATCTTTTAAACGATTAACTTTACGAAAAAGTGGTTTTAGAAACCTCAATGTCATTTTTAAAGACCTGTGTATAAATACCACACACGCATAGGTTTCATGAAAAAAAAATATTTTCAGTTTCAGTTCCATGTATTCACACGTATAGTCCTAATAGTTTCGGAATAAAATGGCTGTGACATACGAACGAACGGACGGATGGACGGACGGACAGACAGACAGACAGACAGACAGACAGACATACGGACAGACAGAGAAGATATTTAACATAAAGGGGCTCCTTAAGGGCTCCTTTATTTTAAATATCTTTCATTTATTTTCTTAAAATCGGAAAGCGGTTCACAGAATACATCTTTCCACCAAGTTTCACATGTATAGTCTTAATAGTTTAGGAATAAAATGGCTGTGACATAAGGACGGACGGACAGACAGATAGACAGATATGACGAAACTATAAGGGTTCCGTGTTTTGCCATTCGACTACGGAATCCTAAAAATATCTTATATCATAGAACTATGACGCAAATAAAATCTTTCCACCCCGCTATGTACCCGCGTTGTAGATTACGGTCTATTTCTTTTCAAGAAAAGTCTGTGACACTAATAATAATTGTGCTACAATCAGAGTTGACATTTTGTTGAACCATTCAAAAAAATAATTTCAATCACCGAATTCAGAGGATAACCGATGCAATCTCCACGAAAACAAAAAGAACCCTAAATTATTATTTATTGCCATAATTAGCTACGTTTGTATATTACAGGTCGTTGACCCGGTGAAATACGCACGCAATCACCCGCTGTAATGGCTCAAGGGAAACTATTCAGCTTTATTGTTTACGACTCTTTTCTACCGAGTTTACTGCGTGAAAAGATATTTTTAAGGTAAAATCTGTATTGAGTTTCTTACGAATCCGTTCAGCCATTGAGGAGAAAACAGTAACATTAATAGAAAGAATGACATAATAATATAAGTTACTAGCATTCGTACGGGACTTTACTCTTTTGGACTATATTACGACAAAAACATACCCCTCCTTTTTTGCAGTTGGCTAAAGAGTAACTCAAACTTCAAGCTACTTTTATTATTATACAACGTGTAATTTAAAGGGTATATCATACCAAGTGCACGGCTTCTTTGGATGATAACAAACGATATGGCAAGGGTTTTGTAATCATATATCTACATGACGTGTGGAGCTTATTAGAAATTTCAATACATTGATACCAGAGACCAAATTTTTCAAATTAAGAAGAACGAAGAGGATTATCATTTTATTGGCAAGTGACGTGGAAAGTGATGACCCTCATAGTGCTGTGACACGTTTGTTATTACTGGTATTCAAGAAACATATGAAACCAATAATTTGGGGTAAATTCTGTGAGTCACTTATTTTGAGCTGAAACTTTGCACAGGGACTCCATACCAGATGTTGTCTTCAGTCCTTTTGGATAGATATGGGGTTTCCGTTACACGTTGTATACATCAATCGTTCAAACAAACAAACTTTTCTGTTTCAAAATATTAGTATAAAAATATAATATCCTGGTTATCCACTGTCATATATCCAACATTGTTTATTCTCGGTATGGTAGGGTACTTAAAATATAGGTGCAAAAAATTAGGCGGGAAGTCGCTCTAGCCACGTTTACTATATATATTTTGAGCGAAATACATATTATTTGTGTTCCAGATGGCTATGTGGAGCGCCGGTGGCGACCGTCGCTACTGATGGTGCCGCGCGCACCTACTTGCTGCAGCATGTGCCGACGACGCGTGCCTTGCGGGCACTCAATACTAGTCTCACGTACGAGTAATTTTACTGTTCGATGAACGAGTTCAAAAAAATCATTAACTTTTCGTGTTACATTAATATTATTTGTAAATACAGGGTGGCCGGAACATCAACGCACGAACGCTTACTAGGGATTCGGAACATGCTTCTGGACGCCCCTGCGTTTTAATTTTTCTCGGCTTTGTCTTCATTTTTCAGGTTTTTTCATCCTTTTTTTACTGAAACCTGTATAAAATCATTGTTCCTATCAAACTCAATGAGATTTTAATTAAAAAATAAAATTCACTTGTTTCACTTAAAACAGCAATGTAAATAAAACTCGAAAGGGCTACCTGATCAGCTGTTTTGCTAGAGTTGATTTTCGAGGTCAACACAGCTGATCAGGTAGCACTTCCGAGTTTTATTTACATTACTGGTTTTTTTTGCGTCGGATTTTTCTTAACTTTATTAAATGAAAAAAAAAGCCGACGAAAAATTTCAACGCAGGAAGGTCCAGAATCATGTTCTGAATCCATGGTAAGCAGTTGCACGTCGATGTCTCTGCCACCCTGTATAGTAATAAATTTTTGAGAGAAATGAAGTCATCATCATCATTATTACTGAGAAATTCCTTACAGAAAAACCCAATAGCAGTTTTTGCCCGAACCGGGAATCAAACTCGAGACTTCGTGCTCAGCAGTCGTGCTTGTGACCACTCGACTAACGAGGCAGTTAAGAGTTTAGAGAGAACTTCATTGAGTTTATAAAAAAGTGTAAATATATACCTCCTTAAATCCAAAGTTTAAGATTAATCTTGTGTTGAAGTTTGTAATTCAGTTGGTGGAAAATAAGTAATGCTGATAATACACCTTTCGACTTCTACCCATTCAATATTATTAAACATGCGATGAACTAAATATATTATTAGGAAAACCAACCATATATGATACACAGATTTCTAATTTCTAGGAACTACTAACCATGTACGTATGTACTCGGATTTCCACGCGTTGGATATTTGCTAGGAACCATATCTCAAACATTGCACTAATACGTTTCGTTCTAAATGCATAAAGTAGTACTAGCTATTGCCCGCGAATTCGATCGCTTGGATTTTTATGTAGAATATAACATCTGTTTCACCCTCGTATGGGCTGATTTGTATAAAAAATAGCCTGAATCAATTATCAACAATTTTCACTAAAATCGGCTCAGTGCTTTAACCGAGAAACCCTAACATAAAGATATGCAACCCTTCGCAGATACGATATGAGTATTAAGTATGCATGTACTTTTTTAACAACAGCTAAGCAAGTCTAAGCGCCCATATTTATTTTAAGAAAAACTTACGTTTCTATAACTGTTTAATAATATTTATGTTTATTTTAGTTATACCTGTGTGGTTTATTTTCATAGGCCCCTGCCATATCATCTCTTTACCACCCGTGGTTAACTGGCACAGAATGCCTGAGATTAAGTCTGCTATTACACCTTTTCAGTTGCATAAATTTTAATAAATAAATAAAAGAAAAGCCTATAGGAATTCGATCATAATTTCTGATGGAGGACAAACAAACGGACATAGATCTTCCTCAATCACCCCACATCGATCAGCCCTGTGCGTCTCACACAAAGCGGATACCCATTTTAACCAGGTCATCGCTCTACCTTGTTTGAGGTCTTCAACCTTTCCTTTTAACCTCTCAGTTTCATCAACTATCTGTTCTGTCAGTAAAGTCCCTTGCCCTTACTTATAGCTTGGCTTGACTTTTGCCGATATCATTCATTTCTGATTTGTTCACGCGTGGCAACTGCGATCAGAGTATTTTCCATAAATACAAAAATTCGGTGAAATAAATTGAAGGATTTATTTCCCCTTGTTGCTGAAACGTTCTTACGAGATAGTGTGGGCCCGTAACTTAAGGGTAATTGAAAGAATAGGAAGGATTTTAGTCAGTCGAAATCTGATCTCTCTTCTGCTCCACCCAGAACGGTCCTCCTGTCTTGATTATTCTCTCCCTGCAAAAAACTTCCTATTGATAGTTAGTCAATTCTGCTTCTTTTTTATAGACCTGTAGTATATTTTCAGGTTAATATAAAAATGCATGTTATTAGCGATATAATTATGGTTTCATTTTAACATGGCAACCGTATCCATAGCGTTTTTTTTTACTTTTAAAGGAAAATATTTTCTAAGCATAATAAGCAATGGATATGAAATTATATCAGCTTCTTTTTGAGGTTGGCCTACCTTGTTCGTATTTTCCAATTAGCATGATTTTGTGCTGAATTTATACCCCGAAAGAACTTATTTTTGATAATTCTTGATCTTTGAAAGTTGTAGCGTAAGACAAAAGATGCCGTCCGATATTTATTTGGGCTAACGGTCATCTAGTGGTCTAGTAAAAATTTGACCATAATTCAAATGATTTCGAATTGAATATTAGAGAATAGTTTATATTTGCTTGGCTTTGTTTTATACTGTGGTGATTTGCTTTTGCATTTCTCTATAAAATCTTTAACAGTATCTAATTTAAGCTTAAATTGCTCCGTCCACATTATTTTCGTGAAAAAGGGGTTGAAATATTTTACTTCACGTCTTAGAATACCTAGTCGTTTAGATGCTAGGTTAGGTAGGACTGTCAATCATTATTTTCGGCATGGTTTAAGCGTATGATAAAACAGATCACATGGTCGGCTTTTACTAAAAACATCTTTGTTTAAACTCAATTATGTACATAATTATAAATTTTTCAGTTGGAAATATTTTTGAGTGTCACGGTAGACATACTCGGAGGAAAACTAACTTTTTTCACTTTAATAGTTTTTAAAGTAGATTTTATTGAATTTTGCAATAAGCACTCGTTAACAGACAACCAAGGTTGATGCAGGGATAAAACGATAGGTACACTCATTAATCAGTGCCGTAGAATTAAAAAATGTTTTTTGTTACGCTAAATAACAAAACCATTTTTTAAATTTTGGTATAGTCATTTATGGGCCCTGCACACAACGAAAACAATTGTCTTACAATATTCATATGTCTGGCTACTGAAGTAGGTAAAATACAGAAACATATTGTTACAAGCTGGGGTTCGGGATAGAAATAATTAACGCCAATTAAACCAAAATTACTATATACTTAAATAAAAACAAAAAATCAACACAGTTCTTCACAGTACAATACTTGTCACTTAACACTTAAATCGCACTGAAATTCACTTGTATAGCTTGGATTATATCGCCTCAGATCTTCAAATAAGACTGCTCTTTGCGTTCCTCTGCGATCTATTTATACCTCGGTCTATGAGTTCTAGAACATTCTTATAAAATCGTCTCACCGCCTACACTGCTAAGAATATTCTCGAAGCTACTCGAGATACTCAGTACTGCTACTCGCCGCTAGATGGCGTTAGTGTCTCGACTAGATATACTCAGTACTGCTACTCGCCGCTAGATGGCATTAGTGTCTCGAACATTCTAGATTTCTGTCGAAGTTTCTCGACGTACTTCACTAAGCGACTGGCGTAACAATATACATAAATGTAGGTATTTTGTATATGTGCTTGTGATTTCATACACGTCGGAAGTTTTACCGTGTGAATCCCTATCCCCTGGGAATTTCGCAAAATTCTATCTTAGCGAGCACGTACAAAATTTGAAAGCGTCAAAAGCCTAATTGCTGAGGTGTCGGTCTTATCATCGATAGATCGCGGATTCGAACAGCACCCATTACACTATTGCCGTGAACCCACTCTTGACACAAGCATATTTAGCTTAGTTGGAGGAGTTAAGAAGACTGCTAGTAATTTGAATTCTACCCACATTGCAAGTACTCTTTCAAAAAAAAAAAAGATTTCAGAAGGGATAGAAAAATAACTTGAGTCTGCTTACAAATAAAATCAAAACGTTACATATGCCATTTTCTTATTCATGCTTTTTTTTCGGAGTGGGAAAATCGTCAAATGGGGAGACTCACTGTGTGGAGCGGAAGGGAGTGTCAGACTTCTACTGACTAAAAACTCACCCTGCTCCTTCAGATACCTTTGCGTTCCGAGGCCGCGGTATCTCGTTAGATACTGCGGCTCCCACATATTCCCGCAATTTTTGTTAATGCTTACCGACCTATGGTCGACTTTGTCTCATGACTCAGCTTCAATAAAATTACACAGCTTAATGACCACTAGTAGTATGCCCAAATGCAAAAACCAGAGGTTAAAGTGGAAAACCTGCCAAATTGCCCTATGAATATTGAAAGTTGAATTTACCTTATAAAAGCTTGATAATATATAAAATTGTCCTTAACTCACAGCAGGAAATAATTAGTAACAATACCTACCCGCAAAATGTAAGAGTCCATATCTACTAAGCGTAGAAACGCAATCTAAGGAACTACGTAGATTTCCCGATTGGGCATTTCAGTACACAGATTGAGTTTGCTTTCACCGTAATAAAAGATCAAATTGAACACACTTCAAAGTACAGATAAATAGAATCGAAAACATCTTGAAATGTCAATCGATAAAGATTTATAAAGGATGTATGTTTACGGTGTTTTGAGCTTTATTGCCCTTGCTATAAGGTTGTCGGGGTTGGTCCACTGCAGTGGGTTTTGTTAGGCATGCGATACACGAGCGGCGATTCACTGCAAAATGTTTTGTTGTTGTTTAGTGAATGATAATATGGTCATAAAGGAATGTTTTCATGATAAGCATACCAGATTTTTATACTGTTAGTCACTAGAAAAATAAAAACTATATTTTTAACCGACGACAAAAAGAGGAGGTAACAGACTCTGTTACATTGTTCTGAGATCTCAACTACCGTTTAATAAATAGCTAGGATAATCGCTAATTGCAAGACTCTTGCGAGACTCTCGTTTGGGCAACACTAGCCCCCATAAATAAAAAAATAATAAGACTAGTACTCTCGCGGGGCTTCGCTCCCGTGGATTCTATCACGGTAAAAACATAACTCTCCTTTTCTGCAGTCGGGTAAAAAGTAGCCTATAACCTTCCTCAAGCTACTTCCATACCAAATTTCATCCAAATCCACCCAGTACTTTCGAAGATTAGCGCGTTCAAGCAAACAAACAAACAAACAAACAAACAAACAAACAAACTAACAAACTTTCCGCTTTATAATATTAGTATAGATATGGATTGATAAATAGCATTCTACATAAATATCATCATTGGCCACAGCATCTGTGTAGATGACTGTTGTAGCACCAATAGGTCTACGGGTTTAACCCGATAGCAGCGATGCAGTAATTTCTTGCCGCGACGGTCACAGATCAAACGCGCGTCCAAAGGTGGGTGGAAGTACTTGGCGAAGACTTTTCTGCTTAAGTTTCTCGAGCCATTCTTCATCATGCTTTGAAAAAAAATATGTAAACCACACCACAATGTGTTTTTTTTAACCCAAAGGTTGACTGGTAGCAAATGCCTTGCTGCATTAAGTCCGTCCATGTAACACTCTTGTACATAAAGTTTAAATAAAATATACCAACGAAAAAAACGAACGTCTGCAGTTTTTTCTCTTTAGCAAATCTTAATAACAAAGAAAAAAAAACTATAATTGTGTCATTAGTTCCGGAGATTACCCCCTACATAGGTACAAACTTTTACCTCTTTATAATATTATTTATATCGATAGGTAAGAAAAAAAAAACACATTTGTTTTATGGCCATGACAACAATAGAATAGATAAGATATGGATTAATAAATAGTATGCTAAATAAATATAGAACCTTGAAAAGTATACAAAAAAAAACCGGTCAAGTGCGTGTCGGGCCACGCGCAGTGTAGGGTTCCGTAGTTTTTATAACAGCCAAGTGCGTGTCGTATTTTCTGACTGATCGTTTTGTACCATGCTCTAACTAAAAGCCAAACATGACTACCTAACTAATTTGACTTCCTATACAAATCCTCACATGATCCGACAATTTTGCACGGAAAGTTTTAATTTTTTTTAGAGATTTGTATAAAACTTGTCATAGCCGGTGTTTTGAATTTAAATACGGACACACAGCTACACTACTCAATCGTCACAAGAAACTAGCACGATACAACTGGCGCTTAGCGCCATCTATCGACATTTCTATAGAGTTGTTCGAAATTTTCGAGTCAAATACAATTGGTCGACTATTACTCGTAAACTTGTAAAGCCCACTTATGTGTGATAGTTTTCCTTTAAATTTCGTTATATATAGGTACTACTGCCGTGACATTTGAATTTCTAACTACAACCGTTTAGTTGATAGAGGGGGGACACTTGACTCTAACGAAAATTGGTACTTTAAAGCTTGATAAGTCACGAACGGTTTACTTAATCAAAAAACGATCTTACCAAACCACTAATATTTTTGAAAGACCTATCCAACGATATCCCACACTATGGGAAGAACGAAAAAAAAAACTGATCATCCCACTTTACATGTATGGGAGGTACCCTAAATAATTGTTTTTTTTTTTCAAAATTTTATTTTACCACTTTTTCGGCGTCATTAACGTGTATACTCATGCCAAAGTACAACTTTCTAGTACCAATAGTTTTTGAGCTAAACCGCGGACAGACGGACAGACAGACGGACATGGCGAAACTATAAGGGTTCCTTGTTGACAACGGAACCCTAAAAACGAGCGTCTGCAGTGTTCCTTAATCAAATTATTCAAATAGAAGACTCCGCTCGCCTCCGAGGCGCCCGCGGAGCATTCAACAAATAAGAACATTTACCCAATGAGAGCTCTGTTAAACATTGCAATCTGTTGTTTATGCTTACCCTCGCTTCTTTTGATTTCGTATACATTGACGTCACAGGGGAATTTACTGTGAAGATGGTGCCGTGATCAGTCAGATATATAAAGCTGTGATAGTGTGATGATTATTATTAACCGACTTCTAAAAAAGGAGGAGGTTTTCAATTCGGATGTTTGTTGGCTGAAAATTTTATTTTGGAACAATTTAACATAAGTATTTCTATATTTAATAAAAATATAGGTATACAGACGAAAATAAAAATAAATTTTAGGGCATCGAAAAATTCATCAACATCGCTATCAATGGGAAAAGTGCCCAGAACACTGGCCGCATTGCCACGTTGAATGGCAATTCTGATTCTCTGCCCAAGAAAAGGCCAGTCCTCTGGTCACCTGTGGAGTCGACTAATCGTTTGCCGATGTCACGAAAGAGTCGATGCGCACTCGGACACCATGGTCCTAACGTTTCAACCCCAAACGGCTCAAACATATAGCACCCAATTAGGTTGTTGTATTTGCGCCATTTGAGATTGTCTGCACCTGGAGCTGCCGCCCCAGCACAGCCCACCGTTATTTATTTATTTATTTATTTATTTATTTATTTATTATATACTTTATTGTACACCTTATAATACATTTAAAGATAATAAATATAATAAAACTAGTGTACAATGGGCTGTCTTATCGTTAGTAACTTATTAGTAATCTGTGCCGCCGTACTGAGAAGATGGGATGGCGCAAGGGTGTCAACACAAGTAGCATCCCACACCAAAGGCCTACCCATGATGTTTGTTTGTTTTTTTTTTGTTTGTTCGGGCATAGCTCCATCGCTTGCCAACCGAAATAAAAAAAGCTTTTTTTTTTGAAAAGGGTATACTTTTCAAATGGTCCCATGAAAATTTTATCGAAATCGGACAAGAGGTTTCTGAAAAATCGACAAAAGTCTAAAAAAATATTTACGTTGATGATCTTTTCGTTTACTCTGCATAGCGTTTTTTGTTCGCGCATAACTCCGTCATTTACGAACCGATTTGGAAAATTCGCTGACCCACTAATAAGCGCGAAAATAAAAACTTTTTTGCAAAAAATAAAACCGACTTCCATATTAAAACACTATAAAGCCAAAAATTATAATTATAATTACAAGTATTAAAATAAAGTACAAACTTTTTCAGTAATTTAAATATTTGTATGTGTGTGTGCCTGTCAAACTGAAACCAAATAAATGCTTGTTTTCATTATTTTTTTTCTTTAAGGGTATCGTTATAATATTACTTAAAAATCTGTAGGTACATTGAAATATTTTTAGAAAGTATTTCAAAACATAATCCTGTTATTTCATTTTTCTCATTAAAATTTAATAAACATAGGTATTGTAAGCAATTATTAAATAAATTCAATATTTAAACGAGAATGAAGGTAAAAACATGAATTTAATGTTCGCAATTTGACTCTTATTTTCCGAAATTTGGTACTATTAAATTTTGATAATTTGTTAAAATATGATTTCAAAATAATACTCTTACATTTATTTAAAATGTTAACAAAATGTTTATGGATACATATTTGTGGTCACATTTTTATAATAATTATGTGAACGTACATCTATAGACTTAAAAATTCGCGCGCTCTCCTACTTTTTGGGTAACGCGGGACGGAGGTGTCAAACAAATAAAAGTGAGGTTAGGATAGTCAATCTAACTCTTCTGGCTGTGGAGTAGTATTAAGCTAAATAAATCTGTACAAATGTGTCTAAGTGAAGCTAAAATATACTATTTCACAATCGTTATACTGTAGTTTTCTTTCAGTATGTAGGTATATGCAAGAACAAAACGGTAGATCAACATTTGGGTCGGTGACTGAAAACTGGCAGCACACGGCCACGTTGAATGGTATTGCTTTTGCCATGTTCTTTTATAAAAGAACAAGCCAGCGCTCTGGTCACGCAAAATATCGAATAATTGGAGAGACACGTCCTTGAAAAGGAGTGGCACACCCGAACCCCACGACCCAAGAGCTTGAGACTGCCAAAGATTTACAAATGACAGCCAGGACAAACGGCTTGACGTGCTTACCAAAGCACGGACTGTACTCAATATGTTAAGATGGTTACCCATCCACGGGCTGACCTTGGCAAGTGTTGCTTAACCTACAGCAACCTAGAACAATCCAAGTGGTTGTTATTATTTAGCCATGAGTTCCTCAACCACTAGTAATAGTTCTATGCTATGATGCTGCTGTCTGTTTCACTCCTATTTTCTTTACTCGTCCCTGATCTCAGTTCATTTGGGGTCGGGTCTACTCATTTACGTGCGCCAGGACAGTCTGTCTTGGTTAAATAAATAAAGGCCTGAAACGACTTGGGTTGTCGTTTCAGGCCTTTATTTATTTTATATTTATTTATCTCAGACCATTGATTCACAGAGTGTTAGTAAGAAGCTTAACGTATTGTTAGTGCAATTAAAACCAAAAAAACATCAATTTAAATGGCGACATGTACGCCTGTGCGCACATGCCTCCTAGCCCAGTGCCTGACAAATGGCCCATCAATATAGTCCACCAATGTAACCAGAATGTTGTTGGGGCTAGCCTGAATCGCCGCAGCGCAGATGCACATCGCTTGCGCATAACAGCATAAAAGTCTCTACTCTCGCTTCAGCAAGCATGCCCGACGCGCTGAAAAACCGAGGCAGCCCCAACAAAACCCTCAGCGTATTATTATATTGAACGCTTTCTCGATGTCTCTCCTTATTTGGGATCACCAGGTCAGTGGTGGGCGGCCCCTGCCACGTTTTTGTTTCAACTCCTATAGTTGAATAAAATATTTAATGGCCTTCAGTGAAAAAATCGTTCAGCGGTCGTATTTCTTTAAGTACTGTTGGCGGTGTGAATCATTAATCATTAGTCAGAAACTTCGACCGTATCTTTACTTTCGTGGCACTCATGATGAGTTTCACTATTAATTCCAGCTGTGTTTACATTTTCGTTTTCAAGTAATTAAAGTAATTACTTACGTATAGTTATCAAAATATAAAAACGACCAAGTGCGAGTCAGACTCGCGCACGAAGGGTTCCGTATCATTAAAAAAACGTCAAAAAATCACGTTTGTTGTATAGGGGCTCCCCTTAATTTTTATATTTGTTGTTATAGCGGCAACAGAAATACATCATCTGTGAAAATGTCAACTGTCTAGCACGGTTCATGAGATAAAACCTGGTGATAGACAAACAGACAGACAGCGGACGCTTAGTAATACGGTCCCATTTTTACACTTTGGGTATGGAACCCTAAAAATGTATGCTATAATAACAAGATTAAATATGGGAATTAATTAGTGAAAGGTATTCACTTACAAACATGTGTGTGAAATCGCCTAAGAAAGCGATATACCTACAGATCATATTGGAATAATATTATCTTCAGAAATAATGTTTAATGTGCTAGAAATAATATTTTATCAAATGTGTGAACGAAACTGAATAAAAGGCAATATTTCTAGGGATCTTCAAGACAAGAATGAATAGGTTACCTTTAGGTAAGCGTACTTCATCTTCGACGACATCATCACTTACCATCAGGTGAGATGATGGTAACACGCGAACCTATTATCAAAAAAGAAAACGTAAAAGCTGTTACTTCCACTTTGTTGTGCATGATCATTCATACAAACTTTCGTCCCGTTTACGAGTTGGTTTTTAACTGATAAGTAAGATATTATTGACCCAAGATCTTCTACTATCTTCAAGCCAAAGTTCATTAATATCAGTACAGTTCATATGGATTCAAATAAACTATATAGATAGATACAATAATGCTTTATTGTACATCAAAAATATGTAGTCACATAATTCGGATATACAAGCTTAATTGTACGAGTTTTAATCTTATCGCAGACGGCAATATCTACCAGAGTACCATTGGATGGGCTGATAGAACTTAAATTAAGAAAAGGGAAACCCTGCACCTATAACTAACTATAAGTTGGTCGGCTTGGTATCTAACCGGATCCAACAGAGCACTAGTTTTTTTTTCTTTTTTTTGATAATTGGCTCGCGTTTGACCACCATCTCACCTGATGGTAAGCGATGATGTGGTCGAAGATGGAGCACGCTTGCCTAGAAGTAACCTATTCATTTTTGACGTAAAGAGCCCCAAGTTATAGCGATCAAGAAACATAGACTCTGGCAGGGAATTCCACTCCTTAGTACGCACAATGAAAGTATTCCCAAAACGTTTTGTGCATATGGATGGGATGTCCACCATGAAACGACGGCGCAGCTCCGTTTGTCTTGTAGTCCAATGATGAAACGGGCTTGACGGAATTAGATTGCTTAATTCCATCGCATACTCCTCGAAATATAACCGATAGAAAACCGATAGACTGGCAACTCGTCGCCGATGTTCAAGGCTCTAGAGCTTTGATTCGACCAGTGTATCGTTGCCAATGAGTCTTTTGGCCCGTTTCTCAATAGACTCAAGCGCATCTAGTTGGTACTTGGCAGATCCATCCCAAAGATGAGAGCAATACTCCATATACGACCGAACCTAGGCTTGATAGAGATTGAGCAGCTGTTCGGGTGTGAAGTACCGTCTCACCTTTGCTAGGATTCCCAATTTTTTTTTTATGCTAGTTGAGCCTTAGCCTCGATAAACGGGCCAAAATTGAGGGCAGAAGTTAGTGTTACCCCCAGAAGCTCGATACGATCGGTTATCGGCACGGTTACACCTCGGAAAGTAGAAGCCGGTTCGAATTGACTCCTTTTTGCGGAGTGGACATGGAGCTACTGATCACCAAATCCCAGTCTATAACTAGGTAACACAATGTTCTAACGAAATAACGGGGCCCCGCGACGTAAGGGCAATTGAAAGAACAGAGTGGGTTTTTAGTAAGTAGAAGGAGACTCCTTTCCGCTACACCCATAGCAGAATAGTCACTGAATGATTTACCCACCGAAAAAAAAACCAAGATATGGATGTATCTATTCTATATGTTCCATTATTTTTTATCCTTTATTTATAGACCAACCATGGCACGCGTTGCTTAACCTTGCAGATTTAGCCGTGCGGCTTTTATTGTTTTCTTTCACTTTCCACGTCACTAGCCATAACACGATAATTCTCTTCGTTCTTCTTAATTTGAAAAATTCGGTCTCTGGTATCAATGTATTGAAATTTCTAATATGCTCCACACATGTAGACATAGGATTACAAAACCCTTGCTATATCGTTGGTTATCATCCAAAGAAGCCGTGCACTCGGTATATATATACCCTTTAAATTACACATTTAAAAAAATAGCTAGCAATGTGGATAGAATTCACATTACTAGCAATCTTGTTAACTCCTCCAATTAAGCTAAATATGTTTGTGTCTGGAGTGACTTCAAGGCAATAGATCACAAGTCTGACACGTTGTCATGAGTCGTTTTTTATGTGTTTTACCTCGAGCTTCTCGAACTATCACAGAAATTAAAAAGTTAATTGAAATCATTTTAAATCGGTCCAGATCAAAGAAACCTTAAGCTATCAAATCAATCCCAAAAACTTGAAATCTTAGACGTAGAAATGAAATCCCTACCGATAATAAGGCTTCAAGCCTTCAAACTGACGGGCTTACTTAATTAAAAATTAAATTTAGGAGCTCATCGCTTTGATAAAGATCTTATAATGATTCGACGGAGAATCGAATGTTATAATGTCTTTCTAACACGCGAGGTCTATTGACTTAGGTACGGACATTCAAATGGGTTATATTTTAAGCTTTTTTGTTTGTTATGAACAGGGGAAAGATATACCTAGTTACGATCGTTGACCTTTTTATTTCTCGAGCATTATTTTATATTTCACTAGCACTTCGCCCGCGATGGAGCACGTGGATTTCGAAATAATTCCCTCAAATAATGTACCTGTACTACCGATGAAAATATTTTAGAATTTAATTATTAGTTCCTGAGATTACCCCTGCATATACACTTACAAACTTCCTCTTTGTGATAATTGTATAGATTGATTCAGGTATAGCTTTTTTCACGAGTTATAAGTTCCCTGCTTAGATCCGAATCCTGACAGGCACATTACATTGTGTCCTTTTCATAATCTCCATTGTCCTTAAAACAGTAAAGGAAAACATTCTGAAGAAACCTATTATTAACCGATCCGGCGCATATCCCAGGATACACTGCTCTCTCGTGGTGGATTATGGCTCATTCCATCTAGTAGAGACAAGCCTGTGTCCTTAGGCTGCTTATATTGTAATTTTGTTCTTGTAAACGTAGTACACGTCTTTAGTAGACATAAAACAGACACACCCAAAGGTATAAGACCTCAAAATGTAACATATCTAAGGCTATATAATTAATACGATATATAAATAAATAAATAAACTTTTTACCAAAAACTAAAACCGACTCCCAAAAAACACTGCAAAGTGAAAAATAACTTTAATTTCGGTAGTCGGTGTCTTTAGTTTTGTATTTTCGTTTTTGGCACCGACTTCCGAAATTAAAGTTATTTTTTACTTTGCAGTGTTTTTTGGGAGTCGGTTTCATTTTTTGGTAAAAAGTTTTTATTCACTCTTTTGAGTTGGTCTATTTTTAATTTACCTAGTTATAAGAGCCTAAATGTCAACTACTTATAACCTTTTACAAAATATTGCTTTTCCCAATGCTGGGCCGTTAATTGTTGAGGAGTTCTCCTGATACTTCACCATCAGCTCTACATCACCATATGCATTGTGACGAGCATAAAGTGCCTAACATCCATATTCAAGTAATCGAATTGCAATCCACTCAATACTTATTATTGAGTAGTTTCGGCGGCCATCTGTGGTCTTCATCATCAGTTCCACTTCCTCAAATGGTACTTTTTGAGAGCAACTGCACAAGTTACTATAATAAATACCCAAAACGTTATAGGTGTGCTTATAATATTTGAAGAGTTCCCTTGATTTCTCCAGGATCCCATCATCAGATTCTGACGTTTATGAAAATGGGACCAATTTCAAAGTATACCCTTTCAAACAAAGAAAGAATTTTCCAAATCGGTTCAGCCTTCTTCGAGTAATCGATGATCATACATTAAATAAGATAATTTCACACACATTGTATATTGTTAAATGAATAAATGAATGAATGAATCTTCAAAAAAATATATATATACGAGTCGAATTAATAACCTCCTCTTTTTGTCGTCGGTTGAAAAAGTAATTGGAACCATTTTAGAAGTCGTAAGAATGTTAGAAATTGTGTGCTCAATGGAATAACCAGTGACAAAAATACTCCTAAGATAATGCAGTTTATAGAAACATTCGTTTTATGTTTGCATTTTCCTTCAAATTATTTCATAGCTTTTAGCTGTGCCCAGCAGTTTCACACGCGTTAATTATTATATTAATTACTCAAGATTGTTACTTCATTAAAAGTACTTTTTGAAGCTGTGTTACCTTGCAGATCAAACAAAGATTAGCGCGTTCAACCAAACAATCAAACAAACTCCTCAGCTTTCAAAGTCGGACTTAATGCCAAAGTCTCGCCGTTCCATCATGGAACTACACTATGAACGGCAGTGATGCGCCATCGTTACATGGTGGACATAAGCGTGAGACATTTTGGGAAAAATTGCATTATGCGTATAGCTATAATCTGGGGGTTTGAAGTCAAGAGTAGAGATTATTTTCAAGTTAGCCTGATACCTTTCGTCCATATCATCGCTTATCATCCGGTCGAACGTTAGCCTATAATGTTAAAAAAGGCACCAGTCAACAAATGATATTCATAAAATGCCCAAAACATATCTAATGAATTTGCTGTACTCTGAATTGTATACTCCCGAAATAGACCTACCAAGACTAGAGTAGGCAACAAAGCGTCAATACTTTTAATAACCATAAATTTTAATGACCACACAACAAAGTTCACATTAACCATTTTTATTAGATAATATAAAACATACTCAAGTTAATGGAGCCTCGGGGTTTCAAATGGGTTTGTTCAATTCGTGTCAAAGGCGTCATTTATTATTTCTCAAATTATGATGTGTACAAGTGTTGTAAAATGCTTTAAATTTGTTGTGTCATTAGCTTTTCTTTCTATAAGGTAATTTTTTCGCTTCTGATTTATGTCCTAGGTGAGTCTTTTTTCTTGATTAAGGTTGCCGTTTTCTTTTGTGATTTAGTGTAAGCAATTCGTAAATATTTCTCATTTAGCTATGCGAATTATTCACTATATTTTTTTTTTTTCAAAGAGAACTCGAAATGTGGGTAGAATTCACAACTTGGACTGACTGACTAACCTATAGATGTAGAGCCAAAACCACAGGGTTTGAAAGATAGAAATGATAAGTAGCAGTAAGTGGGGACTTTAGGAACCGCTTCAAGTAAGCTAATATGCTTATGTCTGGAGTGGGACTTCACGGAAATAGTGTAATGGCATCTTAGGCAATAAACTATTGACGTTTCAAATTTTTATTATTGCAGTTGGTACATATTATGCATATCCGTACCGGAATGGTCTTCTATGAGGTAACGGGGCCCTTCTATGTAGGTACTGATGGTGATCACCGGCATAGTTTTAGTGAAGTAAAAATCACACTCCCTAGTCTTTTTCCCAAAAATCCAGGCTGAAGGTTTCCCCCGATAATAAAAAAGTTATTACATATATTTTAGTATCATTATATAATAATATTTACTACATCCTTAATTATACTTGACCCAAAAAGCCAGTAGACGCTCAATTAGAATTGAGTACAAATGTTGTACTTTATCAAATTTAAGTATCTACAGTAATTTAAGAGTCGGTACTGTACAATATCATTACTTTGTTATCTAAAATACATTTCTTTTTTATATTCTAGGTATGCCAGTGTACAATTAACTGAGGGCTAAGTATTGAGGGGGAAGTTGCATAATGTGATGATTTTAGGGCAGGTGAGCCTGTGTGTACCGGACAGGGTCGTATTGCAACGGTGATAGCCGCAACTGCTGGTTCCACGTGATCGAACCAATCTAATGAGGAAAGCGCCTTTGACGCGTGCACTCAGCATACCTAACCTAGCACACAGCTATGGATCTATTTTTAGTGCTCTGAGTGAATTTACAAGGATAGCATTAGATTATAGCTTCGTCTTCTTAGCGGGCGATGGCAATCTAAATTGAGCCAGTCCAGAATTAGGCGAACGAGTTTGGCACCGTCGGAAGCCTCCATCAATCCCTGTAATTAGCAATCGACAGGAAATGCAGGACGATACCATGCTATTATTTAATAGTAATCAGAAAAAAACGAATGGTACACACTAAACTCTGACGTCACTACAACCAAATAACTAGCCAAGATCCTGCCCATCGAACTTCGATGTTCTAATGACTCGATACCATTATCAAAGGGCCTCATTACATTTTACGTGGCTTAATCCAACCCATTCGTTTCAACAGAGTCAGCAAGCGATTCTAGTCTTTATGCAAATGTAATTATGAGTGCCGGTGACTATTGTCAGGGAGCGAGCAGAGGTAATCGGGTTACCCTTTACGATTGAAAAATTTCTGGGAGAAACTGTTTCGTGCCTCGGTTTCGGACGGTGAAATGAGTTTGCCAGGGGCGTAAGGGGTATATGTGATTATGAAGGATAAAAAATGAATATTTTTTATGTTCCATAATTATCTTAAAAGGGAATGAACGAAACTTATAGGACTTTGTTAACTGCCTACTTACAAATCTGTTGCTTCCCCTTTTTCTCAGCAGAATCCTCTTGGCACCCTGTGATTATCAAGCATATATATAAGAAAAGGTAATAAAAAAAATCACATACAAATCAAACCTATAGAGCTCTATGTCACTAGGTAACTTTGGATGATATGATGCTGCTAATCAGTTTGAATAAAGCCTTCAATTCTTTTTATATTCATCAAAATATTATCTTCAGCATGCTTTGCAAGACTGCAACAATCTAAAGCTGGAAATTTGAAAAGTAAAAACGAACACACAAAAAAACTTTCATCCTATTTTCCAAAACCTAACGTTTTACTGAAACATGAATAGTTATCGAAATACTTTCTTCAAAGCCAAGCTATTTTTGTGAATAATTAATATCACGATCGATTGAACAACGAAAATACCTTTTCATCTGTTATTGATGGGAAATTATTATTTAAAATAAGCATTGAAATGGTAATTTAACACTCAAAAGGCAAATCAACTAACGATCAATGTACAATAGACGCCTACGCGAATGGAATCAATCTGAATTGATTTTGAAATAATTAACCTAATGAGCGTTTTTTTTTTGTTATTTCTTATATTTGAAATAGATAGTCTAACGTTTTCATACAATTATTTGATAGTATTAATTCTCCTACAGCGTACTTAATATTATAAATGTGATAGTTGTATGTTCCTTACTCTTTCACGCATAAACTACTGAACAAATTTTGAGAAAACCTTACAGTAATTTAGATTATATACAGAGCTACAAGTCCATACTAATATTATAGAAATGCCAAAGTAACTGAGTCTGTCTGTTATACTTTCAAGTTTAAACCCCTTAACCGAGTTTGATGAAATTCGGTACAGAAATACATTAGAACTTGGAGGAAGGACAGTAGCTTAGCTGCCTGTAGCTTTGCTTATTTTCAGCAGCAGAAGCTAGCGTGTTATAATTTGTGAAGGGGGAAGTTTTAATTATAAGCAGGCGGAGCCGGGGGAGGTTAGTAGATAAGTATAATAGTCGCTAACGCCTGTTGTTTTCAAATATTATTCTGAAATTGGGGCCTTGAGAGTTTTTAGATAAGATTGTTACCTAGTTTCCATGATGCTGTCCTGATTACCAAGTCTCGAGTGTCTAATCCAGGGATATTCCAATCTAGTTTTTGAATGGTAATACTATTTTGTATTACTCTTAGGACAGGTTCCAGTAAATATACTAAGCAATAACGACGCGCAGTTTGAATTTCAGAATATTATTTGTAGATACATATATTAATTGAGAAATGAAAGGTTATTCAAACAACTTTTTTGCGATTAAAACCTTAAATATAAATATCTAGTTATTTAATATCTAATGTTAATTATACTAATATTATAAAGAGATAAAGTTAGAAGAAAGTCAACTCTGAGTCAACTGAAGCAATTCTGTAAATTCTTTCAGCAATAGAAAGCTACATTAGTCCTGAGTGACAAAGGCATATATTTTTGTTGAAAATTTTTACATGCAAACGAAGATGAGTTATAGTATAAAATAAAATTGCAGCGTCTGGCTGTAATTTCGAAATAAACGTGTTTTAAGTGCTTTAATAAAACACAAACAAACTATTCAGCCTGGGCTAATCTCTGCAATAGTTGAATCTATTTTGATGGGATTTTCACTGGATGATAGCGGAGATTACAAGGAACGCCTTATTGCTAAGCTTCCTTTTTTCGGTTTACCCACTCTACTTTGCGTTTGGATTGAAGACTTCCTGAGGGATCGGTCCATTCGAATGGTCATTGATGGCTGCTCGTCTGGCCAATTGGCAATTAATGCCAGGGTCCCTCAGGGGTCTGTTCTCTCAGCAACTTTATTCTTGCTGTCATCTGTATACCTTTGGGTATACAGATGACAGCACAGTTTCTGAGAGATATGTGTCCAGCGCGCGAGCTGGTGGATCACAGATCCAGTCTCTCCGTGAGGACATGGTTGGGCACTTGAACTTGACCTTGAAGGCTGTCTCCGAATGGGGCGATGCCAACCTGGTCAAGTTTAATGCAGCTAAGACCCAGGCGTGTCTCTTCTGCGCAAAAAGGAGCCAATTCGAACCGGCTCCTACTTTCCGTGGTGTAACCGTGCCGATAACCGATCATATTGAGCTTCTTGGGGTGACTTTAACTTCCAAACTCAATTTTGGCCCGTTTATCGAGGCTAAGGCTCAGTTAGCATCAAAACAGTTGGGAATCCTAGCCAAGGTGAGACGGTACTTCACACCCGAACAGCTGCTCAATTTGTATCAAGCCCAGGTTCGGTCGTGTATGGAATACTGCTCTCATCTTTGGGATAGATCTGCGAAATACCAACTGGACGCGCTTGAGTCTATCAAGAAGCGGACCAAGAGACTCATTGGCAACGATGCATTGGTCGAGTCAAAGCTCCAGAGCCTTGAACACCGACGATGAGTTGCAAGTCTATCGGTTTTCTATCGGTTACATTTCGGGGAGTGTGCGATGGAATTACACAATCTAATTCCGCCAAGCCCGTTCCATCATTGGACTACGAGACAAACGGCGAAGCGCCACCGTTACATGGTGGACATCCCATAATACCACACACGCACAAAACGTTTTGGGAATACCTTCATTGTGCGTACGGCTAAGGAGTGGAATTCCCTGCCGGAGTCTGTGTTTCCCGACAGCTACAACCTAGGATTCTTTAAATCCAGAGTGAATAGGTTACTTTTAGGTAAGCGTGCTCCATCTTCGATCACATCATCACTTACCATCAGGTGAGATAGTGGTCAAACGCGAACCTATTTTCAATAAAAAATAAAAAATAAACGCGGACGAAGTCGCAGGCTTCTAATTTTCGGTGAAAAAAACTTCAATGTCAAATGGTTTTCTGAAACAGAAATAAAAATGGATCAGGAAAAATTTACTTCCTTTTAAAACAATATTAATTTCTTTGAAAGATCACAATAAATATTTAATAACATCTCTTAAAAAATCACAAGCCAGCTGAATCACCAGTGAATTTATCCATTCGCTACTTTCTGAGAGAATTCAAATTATATGTAAATACGGTACTGCTTATGTAGAGACATCAGTTGGTATTATGTAAATGTCGTAGCGAGTCAACTCCAAGCGGTTAATCAAGCCATATTCGTATTGAGACGGTACAAAGTACCCCATCGGATTCTGATACTAATATGTGTGGATGGATTTATTTGGCAAGCGAAAAACGCGACGCGTTCGGTTATCGAAACGTCAGAGGGAATTATTGTTGGGTTCGCGGTGGAGGGTTAAACTCGGTTTTAGATAAACCGCACCACACCCTATGTGTGACAGTGTTCTGGAAAGTTATGTGTTACAAATGTATGTAATATCAGTGGGTTTGTAGAAAATCTGGTGGCTAGGACTATTTATTAGGGCGAAACTGGCACTTCTGGGACACTGTTCTTTTGAAATTTTCATGTATCTATCCCACAAGAATCATACATTATCCTGACGCAAAAAGTTAGGTCTAGTCTATTTACATCTTTTTACCTATAATCCCATCCAAATCTCTTTGGTTTGTGGCAGCCATTTGATTGATTGAGTAACAAACATACATTTTATGTATCTACGTTTTCGCATTTATAATATTATAGTAAGTATTTAAATTTAAAGGGGCTTCTGTAAAATCTATTATAAATTTGAAAAACTCACAATGAAATATATATTTTTAGGAATGTCACCGCTGTAGCTAAATAATTCCTAAGTTACGTAGAAGAAAATTCAGTAATCCAAGAACTAGTTTGTTACCTCTCATTGCGTTTCAACTAGTAACACGAATAACTGAGCGCCATATTGTGACGTCATAGCTGTCAAATCGAACGATTTGGGTAGGGTGAGCAAAATAAGAATACATTAAAATAAAAAATATTTACGAAGAAAAAATTAATCAGACTTCAAGTATTCAATTCCCATAATTTTTCTTTAATGATTTTGTCAAGGCTTCTGGGCTATGGGCCAACATTGAAAATTAGAGAGAAAAAGGTATGGTTTAAAAAGAAAATATTATGATTTTAAATGATTAGCTAATTTTGGTTAATTAATAACGTTATATTTAAATTTGATAGAAGACTCAATTAAGCAAAGTAAAATAAATAAAATAAGATTTCTATGCAACTAAGATTTCTTTGCTAACTATAATTTTCAAGTGACATTTGACAGATAGAGGTCATTGACATTCCTATTAGCATTTGAAACGCATAGTAGTGTAGAAAGTAACTAAGAAAAAAAAGTAATATCTCGGGTCTTGGGCTCCGACTACTCAGGTGTTCTAAAGATCTATCCGGAACGAACACACCTCGCAAGACCCAATGGTTAAACATACCCAGATGTTCAGCATTGCTAAACAATGTGGCGATGACGCTAGTCTATTGGGTTTATCACCAGTGGACACCAGGTGTGTGAACTCATCGTCGCCATATTGTAGATTGTTTTATATTTATTAAGTAAATGAGTTTTTATTTAAGTGAATATAGTTAGTTTAATCTAAATAAACAGTATACATAAAATAAACCCTTTTTATATAAATAATCTATGTTATCATTATAATATTAAACCATCATACAAAGACATTTGACCCCAAAAACAACAGCAACATACGACATTTCTAAGAACTCACTGTAATATTTTATTATTCCACGACTTCAGCCTAATTAAAGAAGAAAAAACAATATAAAGGCCTTGTTCCCTAGGTGCGGCCTGTACGTGACCGGGATAGAGATAGAAATAAAAGTAAATAATAATATAAAAACCCTTGTACGTTTGTCCGTTATGGGTTTTAGGGGCAAGGTTTGTGGCTTTTATGGTGGTAATTTATTAATGAGCCTATTGGTTATGTTCACATTATCTGTTATTATAGGGACACATTAGATGCAAGACGACCTCGCATGTGAAATAATGAAAGCATAAGTATAATTTTGTTGGTAGCAGACTTTATTCAGTAGGGCAGGTCATCATTTTTTATTCAATACAATACAAAAATACCTTCAGAATGCAGTGTGTCTGAAATGTTTATGAAGGCGTACGGACGAATTTGCTGCTAATAAGCGTAAAAATAGATTCCTTTTTCTTGAGCTGAGTCCATACTAGCGGCAATGGTATTTTTGCAAAATTATTACTGACAAGTTTAATTGGCCTATTCTGAGACATCATATTATTATTAAGGTTCTGACAAAAAAAAACTAATTAATTAATTGAAAATGTGGAATCAGGATGGATTGCATATATTTATACATAGGTATATTGGTTGAGCAGTCAAAAGACTACTTAGATAGGTACTCTGAGGCTTAATCAGATTCGAATCACACAAAAAATCTAAATCGTCACTCATCTATCCAGACTGTATTTATGTGTTTCGTATTTCAGTTGGCTTTCTTTCAAATCCTACCGATCACACGAAGAAAAATAGCACAAAGATAAATAAGTTATAGCTTCATCGTATCGTACGAGAAAACTAACCTTCTTTCGAAATTAAACTGTCGATTTATTTGCTCCAGCAGATGGATTGCTTGTCGGTTAGGCAATTGTCTATCGTAACTTGGCACACCTCCTTCATGTAGCTTCCTCCTCTTATGACGAGTTTCTTAGAACGGGAATGGGACAGGGCGGCTCAAGTTGTGCTGGTGAAGATACAGCACGTCAGTTTTGGCGAATCGTAGTCGGAAGTCCGAGGTCACGTGGCGCTCGAGGCATATATCCGGTTACGAGGGAGCGATTCAGTAAAGGTTGGAATCATGTGGAATTGCTTAAAATTTTGGAAATGTTATGACTTATTTATTTTATTTCTTATGTTATAAACGGAACGAAAAATAATATAAACTTTAAGTACTAACTAAGTACTAACTAAGTAAATACTCTCTAATGAAAGTATTTAATAATTGTGTGGTAATGGTTATGCTTTTATAATTGCGTATAGCTAGAAAGGAAGGAAGGAAGAAAATAAATGTAAAGGCATACAATAAAATATAAAAAAAAAAACGAAAACTAAAAACAAAGAATTAAATAAAATCGCGTTGCGTGTGCCTCACGGCTGTGCCAAATAGGTCCAGGCTAAGGTGTAGGATTGTATGATGGACACTGTGTTTCCTGATAGCTGTAACCTGGAATATTTAAATCAACAGTGAATCGGTGACTTCTAGGCTAGCGTGAATCATCGATGACCACGTCATTGCAAGCAATTTTTCTAAGATAATTCTTTAACACGTTTGTTGAACATAATTATATACAAAACCAGCTTACCAAGCAAACTTCATACCGCCATGTAGGTCAACTAAGTTTCCCTGGACTTCCCCAAATGTTTTAAAACTAAAATTAACCAAATCGGTTTGTTCGTTTTCGAAATTTAGTGAGACTAACGAACGGTAATTGATTTTTATACATAATATTGCTTATTATAATTAAGGAATGTTTGATGTTCCCCTAAACCCATAGACACTCACATCGATTCGTATGTGATAGGAAATATGATAATGTTTTATAGCCAAGTTCAGCTAAAGAACTTTTTATATAATATGTCACCTCTAACCAACGAATTAGGTATCATTCCTAATTCGTTGCCTCTAACGTAACTGTGACGACGAAATAAGTCAATTGATAAATAATGTTTGTTTTGACCTTTACACGTCAAACTTATTGGACAATATAAACTATCTGAGTTTTTGATTTTTTGGTTTGACAAGAACTTAAAAATTGATGCCTTAGAATCTTAGAATGAAGATCCAATGGCTTTTATTATGTAATAAAATAACAATTATTTTTCATAAACGTTGAAATGGACTGTAAATATCCCGTTTTGAGTTTCAATAAATAAAATAAATTTAATTTATTGCAGGTACATGACCCATATAAAATAAAATAGGATTAAGATAATTAATGCAGCTAAGACCCAAGCGTGTCACTTCTCCGCAAAAAGGAGCCAATCCCGACCGGCTCCTACTTTCCGCGATGTAACCGTGCCGATAACCGATCGTATTGAGCTTCTTGGGGTAGCACTAACTTCCACCCTCAATTTTGGTCCATTTATCGAGGCTAAGGCTCAGCTAGCAGCAAAATAGTTGGGGGAATCCTAGCAAAGAAGGTGGGACGGTACTTCACACCGGAACAGATGCTCAATCTCTATCAAGCCCAGGTTCAGTCGTGTATGGAGTACTGCTCTCATCTTTGAGATGGATCTGCCAAATACCAACTGGACGCGCTTGAGTCTATCGAGAAAAGGGCCAAGAGACTCAACGGCAACGATTCACTGGTCGAATCAAAGCTCCAGACCCTTGAACATCGACGAGTTGCAAGTCTATCGGTTTTCTATCGGATACATTTCGGGGAGTGTGCGATGGAATTACACAATCTAATTCCGCCAAGCCCGTTCCATATTGGACTACAAGACAAACGGCGATGCGCCATCGTTACATGGTGGACATCCCACCCATACGCACAAAATATTTTGGGAATACTTTCATTGTGCGTACGGCTAAGGAGTGGAATTCCCTGCCGGAGTCTGTGTTTCCTGGGAGTCTTTCAGTCAAGAGTGAATAGGTTACTACTAGGCAAGCGTGCTCCATCTTCGACCACATCATCACTTACCATAAGGTGAGATGGTGGTCAAACGCGAGCCTATTATCAATAAAAAAAAAACACTAATTAGTTTCTGTTACTTGATACATTAATAAATTCCAGATGTCCGAATTACATATACAGGATATTTGAAACTTAAAAAGAAAGAATGAAAGATCAAAATATAACTTAGTTTTGCAAATGCATACGTAAACCACGTACGGTACATAATAATCTATCATGTATCCAGGAATAAACATATTTTAAGGCTGCATTAAAAATAAATGTAAGTATTTATGGCTTTTTAGGGTTCCGTAGCCGAATGGCGAAAAACGGAACCCTTATAGTTTCGATATGTCTGTCTGTGTGTCTGTCTGTCTGTCTGTCTGTCCGTCCATCCGTATGTCACAGCCATTTTATTCCAAAACTATTAAGACTATATATGTGAATCTTAGTATGTAGATGTATTCTGTAAACCGCTTTCCGATTTAAAATAAATAAATAAAAAATATTTAAAATAAAGGGGCGTCCGTCCCCATACATGGAACTAGAACTGAAAATATTTTTTTTCATGAAACATATGCGTGTGTGGTATTTACAGACAGGTCTTTAAAAAATATATAAAGGTTTCTAAAACCACTTTTTCATAAAGTCAATCATTTAAAAGATATCTGTAACTTCTATATTAATGGAGTGAAAATCTAAAAAAAATATGTGTCTGTAGATCTTAATGTAAAATTTCAACCAAAATTAGTTTGAACGAAATCGGGTCAGCAGTTTTTGAGATACAGCATATTTTCTACAACCGTAAATATAACTTTGTTATTCATACAAACACTATGAAAAACAAAGTTATTTAGCGTAGTTGTAAAAATGTAAATAAGCTAGTTTTAAGAAATTTTTAAGGTTTTTTTTATTCGTCCAATAAATATACATATTATATTATATTATTATAGTTACTACGGAACCCTTCATGGCCGAGTCTGACTCACACTTGACCAATTTTTTTTTAACGCTGTCTTTTGCTGGACAAATAGTGAAAGAAAACCCCTAGGTATAAAACTATAAGTACATCTGTTATTATCTTAACCCGTAAATCTTACCAAAAAGAAATCCAACTTCTAATTAACATACTAAAACCTATAAAAACAGTACGTGACAGAAAAAGTCACCGTAAATGTTAGTGCTAGTAAAAAGGACGACTCACGATCGCCTCCAACTATAAACTTTTCACCCAAAATCAAATCTGAGATTATGTCCTGATATCGTTGGTGAAGAGGACTTTCGGCGTACTAGCAACTATGTGGACCTGACAATTTATATACGAGAAACCCTGCTAAAAGTACAACACACTAATGTTATACTATGTTTACCCACTTACAAATTAAGCTATTTTGCAACTATGTTTAACTGTAGAGTAGAAACTTTTAACAACTTATTATACCTGGATAATTGTACACATAATTATGCGTGGTTAATTGATTCTAATTTAAATTTGTCATGCGATTTTAAAATGTTTTCAAAAGTCAGTAGGTCTGTCAGTAATAATGGCATGATGAATATTTTTCAAAATATAAAATGTATTTTAATGACTGAAATAGTTAAGTACAACAACTGGAATACAAATATTCCCAGTATCATTGAACACAACAGTTCTCCCTCTCTTGCCTGTTCCAAAACTAACACAAGCGATTTGTTTTTTCTCCAATAAGTATCTCAATATATTTCACCAAAACATTGCAGGATTGTTAAGAAAATCTGATGCTCTTACTGTTTGTTTAGATGAGCTATCTGAAAAAAATGTATGTGTAGATGTTATAT
Organism: Tholera decimalis; assembly: GCA_943138885.2. Lineage (NCBI taxonomy): Eukaryota > Metazoa > Arthropoda > Insecta > Lepidoptera > Noctuidae > Tholera > Tholera decimalis. The sequence goes on along the minus strand of OW964554.2, from coordinate 37,234,772 downwards.
GTATTACCGAACACTTTGTAATGAAAGGTCATGAAGATCAATTGAATATATCAAACTATTGTTTAGCTGCATATTACGGGAGAAATGGAACAAAAAGAGGCGGAGCATGTATCCTGGTAAAAAAGGGATATCAATGGAAGGAACTGCCAAAAATTGCTAAGATTTCGTGTCCAGGCGTTTTTGAATGTTGCGCCATTGAACTTGTTTGTTATAAAATAATAATCGTCTGTGTTTATAGAGTGCCAAATGTAAGCAATTTCAATGATTGTCTGAATAAGCTTGAAGCTATTTTACTAGAGATATCAAACTCACGTCAAAAGAAAATTGTAATCGCTGGTGATTTTAATATTGACATGCTTAAATCAAATAATCAATCTTTTTCTTTTGAATGTTTGCTACTAAGTTTTAATTTAAAATTAGCATTTAAACAACCGACGCGAATGGCTAGTAAGACATGCATAGACAACTTTGCGCACAATTTCAGTAAGTCGTGTAAAGCTGAAGTATTAGATTTTGCGTTGTCTGATCACACGGCACAGTTGCTTCAATGCCCAGTCCATAAATTATGCGCTGGTAAATACTGGTACATAACCAGAAGGGACTATGGCAAGGAGAATATTGCTAAGTTTAAAGAATGTTTAAATAAACTATCGTTTTCAGAAATATATGATACAATTGACCCTAATGTAGCATACAATGCTTTTATTGACATTTTTAAATTGCTGTATGACTTATGTTTTCCAACTATCGTAATTAAACTAAATATCGTTAAAAAACCAAAGTGGTTGTCGCGCGGAGTAAAATTATGTAGCAGGAAGAAGAGAGCTCTTTTATGGGAACTTAGATTAAACCCTAACCGAGTCAACAAATCGACATATTCTAAGTACTGCAAATTATATAAAAAAATTATAAATCTTACACAAAAGGCGCAAAATAATCACAAGATTAAACAATCCGACAACAAGTCAAAAACTACTTGGCATATTATAAATCAAGCAAAATATAATATTCCTAAACAATACATAGATAGTATTAAGCTTAATGACAATACCACAGTATCAAATCCAAAGGATATATCCAATGCATTTAATAACTACTTTGTTGACAAAATTCAGCCAAAACTCGACGTCAATAGTAAACCAAAACCACATAAAATAAGCAGTCAGCATAATTCTATGTTCATTGCACCAAGTATACCTTATGACATACTAAAAATAATAACTTCCCTTAAGAATACAAGCAGCGTAGGTTATGATGGCATATCTACAAAGATACTTAAAGCCGTAGCCCATGAAGTATGTAGCCACCTAAGCCATATTTTGAATCTTTGCATAAGTGCAGGGACTTATCCCGATGCTTTAAAAACATCCATAGTAAAACCGGTATTTAAGAAAGACAATCGAGAAGTCATGGAATGTTATAGGCCTATTGCACTTATTCCTATAATATCAAAAATATTTGAAAAGTACATATATAAAGAGATATATCAATACATAGAGAAATATAACTTATTGTGTGACGAACAGAAAGGATTTAGACAAGGTAAAACCATTAATATGGCCATATATGACTTTATACGTGGTGTCATTAGAAAAATGGATGAACGTACACCAGTATGTGCCATATACTGTGATATGACCCAGGCCTTTGATTATGTGCACCATAATACTCTCTTGAATAAACTGGAGGCCTATGGTATTAGAGGAAATGTACTAAAATTAATTGAATCATATTTGCGCAACAGAAAACAAATAACTGAAATTCGTAGATTAAATGCAAATAATCATGAAGAAGTATTTCGGTCATTGGAACGCGTAGTTAGGTACGGAGTACCACAAGGGACCGTACTGGGGCCTTTAGTTTTTATATTATACGTTAATGATCTCCCGAAATGTGTAGACCAACCTTTGACACTGTTTGCCGACGATAGTACCATAACTATACCATGTGTCAATGCAGATCTATATGAAAACGATATAAATAATTCCCTAGCTTCAATTATAGCATGGTTAGATGAGAATAACTTAAAAATTAACCTATCTAAAACGAAAGTTATGTATTTCACTCAACGTATGCCGAGTAAACATCTCGATGTTAATTTTGATAATCAAGTTATTGACGAAGTAGAAAGGACAAAATTCTTAGGTTTACAAATAGATAGAAATTTGAACTGGAAATCACATATAGTTAATCTTTGTAACAAATTAAGCAAATCAGCATATGCCTTACATGCATTGTCACCGAGAGTTTCCACGGATGCGCTTCTTACGGCATACTACGGTATTGTCGAATCCCATCTTCGATACGGGGTTATATTTTGGGGAAATTCCACCGATAAAGAAAATGCATTCAAGGCCCAGAAACGGTGTATTCGTGCAATGTTTAATCTGAAAACCACTGATAGTTGTTATCCGTATTTCAGGAAGTATAAAATATTAACTTTGCCTAGTATTTATATTTTGGAGGTAGCTGTGTTTGTCAAATCAAACCCAACTTACTTTCAACGTGTAAATGACTTAGTTGCAAGAAATAGACGTGACAATAGTGGCCTGTGTATTCAGAGGGCTAAGACAACACTGATGCGCAAAAGTGTCTGCTGCATGGCACCAAAAATATTTAATAAATTACCCAAGGCCTGGAAAGATTTAAATATGACATTATTTAAAAAGAAATTGCAAAACTTTTTAGCAGACAAAACATATTACAACATTACCGATTTTTTAATGGAAAGTAAAATTTGTTAGTAATTTGGGCACTTTACATCTGTGATAATAATTTATTATTCAATTTTAATTTGAAAATTTAATTTTTGACATATAATATATTTTGACACTCTTTTATTATATTTAATTTTGACATTATATTTTGACTTTTTTATATTTAATTTAATGCTATGATTTAGACATTTGTTTTTTATATAGGTAATTATTGGTTAATTTTTATTTTAATTTTGATAAGTAGATTTTGACATTTGATTAGATTTGTAATTCCTGTTATTTAATTGCATAATTTCATTTATAATTAAATTACCTCTGTGAATTTAATTATTTATACATTTGCATGCCTACTGGTAAAATATGGCTGAACCAACATTGTACCCTTACACCACATTATCACTATGTTTTTGTATTACCCATATTTGCAAAATAAACTATCTTATCTTATCTTATCTTATCTTATCTTATATCTCCTCGTAAAATAACGAAGGGTCGAATCAGAAAAAATGTTATTGTTAAAGATATGCAATATCGCAATTGATGCTCCCCATTCATAAAAGTAGGGTGTTTGCGAAACGACTATGAATACGATTGCAATTTTGTAGTCAGTAAATACTTATTTCCGTAAAACATGGTTGGTTGTTGGATGAACGACCCAGTCGAGGGCCGCGATGACGAATACTTAAGTGTTCCCGCAGCCTGGCGCATGTGGACAAGGGAACACGGTTTGTTTTTAGTTAGACCCTAAGGAGTGGAATTCTCTGCCGAAGTCTGTGTTCCCTGATAGCTATAACTGGAAGTCTTTAAATCAAGAGTGAATAGGTTACTTCTTGGCAAGCGTGCTTCATCTTCGACTATAGCATCGCTTAACATCAGGTTTGATAGTGGTCAAACGCAAGCCTATCTAAATATATATAACTCAAAGGTGACTGACTGACTGACTGACATAGTGATCTATCAACGCACAGCTCAAACCACTGGATGGATCGGGCTGAAATTTGGCATGTAGGTAGATGTTATGACTTAGGCATCGGCTAAGAAAGGATTTTGCGAAATTCCCACGGAATCGGGATTTACACAGGAAAAACTTCTTACGCGGGCGAAGCCGCTGGCACAAGCTAGTAAACAATAAAAAAGCCTGTCACATGAAGATTTACACCTCGAGAAAAAATTTAGATGTTCGATCGGCTGCTGTAAGACGTGTCGTCGATTCGACTCCGGCAAGGAATTAATCTTTTTACGGCCTTCAGATGGTTGTTCCAGATCTGGCTATTTGTGAAGGCTAAATCTTCGTAGTGTACGTACTATACGTACAGGAATAGAGCTGTGTCTTAATATCTATACTAATATAAATAATTAAGCGGAACATTTTGTTTGTTTAAGCGCACTAATCTTCGAAAGTACTGAGTGGATTTGGACGAAATTTTGTATGGAAGTAGCTTCAAGCTTGAGGAAGGTTATAGGCTGACTATAGGCAATATTAACAAGATAAGTCCATCAATGTGTGGGCATCTTAACAAAGCAAGATTCCTTAGCGTCTCGGAAAACACTCTAAGGCGTAAGTTTCAGCTGCCATTCGTACATTTTTGACAGTCATCACGCGTATTTAGAAGCTAGGATTCCTTAAAGTTACTCAGTTACGCAAATCAAAAAGTCAGTCGCTTCAAGTAAAATTCTCAAACTTAGTTGCATCCAGATATATTAGAAGCTGAAGACAACTAAATACTTGGAAAAGGCGTGGCAGATGACGACGTGATGGCTGGTAACTTGCAAGCTTGGCTTACATTTACTTATATATCAAAACATTACAAAGCCAAAAATAACTTTAGCTTTGGTAGTCGGTGTTATTGGTTTTGTATTTTCTTTTTTTTGACACCGCCACCCGAAATTAAAGTTATTTTTTGCAAAAAAGTTTTTATTTCACGATTTTTAGTGGGTCGGTTTGTAATTTATCTAGTTACAAATGCCATAATGTCAACAACTTATCACTTTTTACAAAATATAGCTTTTACAGCAGCAGAGCCGTTATTTTTGAGGAATTCTCCTGGTACTTCACCATCAGCTCTACATCATCATATGTATTGTGACGAGCGTAAAGTGCTTAACATACATATTCAAGTAATCGAATCGCAATACACGAAATACTTATTATTGAGTAGTTTCGGTGGCCATCTGTGGTCTTCATCGTCAGTTCCACTTCCCCAAACGGTGCTTTTTGAGAGCAACTGCACAAGGTACTATCAGAAATACCCAAAATCCTATAATATTGGAAGAGTTCCCTCGATTACTCCAGGATTCCATCATCAGATCTTGATTTCATAACAATGGTACCAACTAGAAAGTATACTCTTTCAAACGAAAAAAGAAAAAAAAAATTGGTTCAGCCGTCTTCAAGTTATGAGATAACATACATAAAAAAAAGTTCAAGACGAACTGAGAACCTCCTCCTTTTTTGAAATCAGTTAAAAACGGTAATATGCATTCGAGACACTAGGTAAATGTAATATAAAATAATAAATCCAATTATCTTTTGCTTTTTGGTCCCATGAAAATTTATTTAAATTGCATGTAACATCGTTGCTACAAACACATTCGCTCCCCTATTTAATTTACCAATGTTTTAAACAGGATGTATTGTTTTTATGTTAATTGGATTAGGAATTAGTGAGGCGTGTAATAGGGTGGCTACAGTACCGAATGGTACGGAATCCGTACGGTGATACACCTGTCCTTTTTTGTAGGAAAAATAGGACCACTTAGTTTGGTTGTAGAACGGTTAGAAATAATGTTGTAGGTACTTACTGTACCGTTTGATTTGTTAGGGAGTTTGTTGCGCCACAATTTATTTCAAACTAAAAGATAAGGAAGTGGTGATGGGCTATTGTTTTGGGGATTGTCTTCGTTTAAAATGTTGACGTTCAAAAAGCCATAAATCGTTGATTTTCATCTTAGGTTGAATAGATGAGTATCGATTTTGTTATGTAGGTATTGGTATAGCATGTAGAAAGAGTGATTTAAAAGCTAGGATCGTATTTAAAAACCAGCAAAGTTAGAAAGTTAATAAATTAATAGTTTAAAAAACACTAGGAAAACACGCTTTTATAAATGCACGTAAAAACATAAAATGTTTTTGCCATATTAGTCCCACGAGTAGTGAACAATTAAACGCTCGATCCCCCAGAGAATTAGAAAGTGACATCTATAAAAAAATAAATCTATGGATTACGCGGTAATTCAAAAAGGTTAAGAAAACCGATGACGGATTTTCTTTAGGTATGTTATAATCTTGAAACCTGATCGTGTTCAAAGTCCATTACGTGGGCTTTCTCACAAGTGCAAACACGACTATTATACGATATTCCATCATGGAATACCAGTGCCTATCTTCCGGCTTCATCATCAGATCTTGAAACCTAATCGTGGTCAAAGTTCATTACAAGACTTTTCTAAAAAATCCAAAACAGCTATGATACTATTTTCCATCATGAAATTCCAGTTCATATCTTCCGGTTCCATCATCAGATCAGTTTGACAGTACCATATTATTGTATTGTCATCAGAACTACGTACAGCTGCCAATTTTCATTACGCTGCGACACTTGGAAGATGGTTAAATTAGTTACCTTAGATTCCATTACATAGTTAGTTACATACAGGTCGACCTAATAAAAGCGTGTTAAAAAACACTATATTTAGCGAGTATGCGAATGAAATACAGAACCCTTATTTTGATATCTGAACTTGTTGGATACATTCTATTGAAATTTGGTTGTATGTGAACTATTGTGACACAAACACGCATGTGTAAAATAAATAAATAAATTTACATTATTGGGTCGCATTTGGCAGTCAAATAGGACATTTTATATCAGATTAACCGTATGACTTATTAAATGAAGTAAAACTCAAATATATTCTCCTTCTTCTGTATGGTTTAGTTTCCGCACTCTGTCTCTGCACGAGACCATTGTGCGTGGGCCATAGGAGCACGTATCTCACCGTTTCATTCGTCTCCATGCATGCTCTGTACAAGGGATTATCTACTATTATACCTATTGTAAGGTAATTTTTTGTTTAGTGAGCAGTTCCAGGTGATGGTCCCCGCCACAATCCGAAAAAAAAAACGGTTTTTATATTAAATAAATACTTAAAATATATTTGAAGGAATTTCTTCGAAGGAAGGAAATTCTTTCAGCAATAGAAAGCTACATTAGTCCTGAGTGACAAAGGCATATATTTTTGTTGAAAATTTTTACATGCAAACGAAGATGAGTTATAGTATAAAATAAAATTGCAGCGTCTGGCTGTAATTTCGAAATAAACGTGTTTTAAGTGCTTTAATAAAACACAAACAAACTATTCAGCCTGGGCTAATCTCTGCAATAGTTGAATCTATTTTGATGGGATTTTCACTGGATGATAGCGGAGATTACAAGGAACGCCTTATTGCTAAGCTTCCTTTTTTCGGTTTACCCACTCTACTTTGCGTTTGGATTGAAGACTTCCTGAGGGATCGGTCCATTCGAATGGTCATTGATGGCTGCTCGTCTGGCCAATTGGCAATTAATGCCAGGGTCCCTCAGGGGTCTGTTCTCTCAGCAACTTTATTCTTGCTGTCGTCTGTATACCTTTGGGTATACAGATGACAGCACAGTTTCTGAGAGATATGTGTCCAGCGCGCGAGCTGGTGGATCACAGATCCAGTCTCTCCGTGAGGACATGGTTGGGCACTTGAACTTGACCTTGAAGGCTGTCTCCGAATGGGGCGATGCCAACCTGGTCAAGTTTAATGCAGCTAAGACCCAGGCGTGTCTCTTCTGCGCAAAAAGGAGCCAATTCGAACCGGCTCCTACTTTCCGTGGTGTAACCGTGCCGATAACCGATCATATTGAGCTTCTTGGGGTGACTTTAACTTCCAAACTCAATTTTGGCCCGTTTATCGAGGCTAAGGCTCAGTTAGCATCAAAACAGTTGGGAATCCTAGCCAAGGTGAGACGGTACTTCACACCCGAACAGCTGCTCAATTTGTATCAAGCCCAGGTTCGGTCGTGTATGGAATACTGCTCTCATCTTTGGGATAGATCTGCGAAATACCAACTGGACGCGCTTGAGTCTATCAAGAAGCGGACCAAGAGACTCATTGGCAACGATGCATTGGTCGAGTCAAAGCTCCAGAGCCTTGAACACCGACGATGAGTTGCAAGTCTATCGGTTTTCTATCGGTTACATTTCGGGGAGTGTGCGATGGAATTACACAATCTAATTCCGCCAAGCCCGTTCCATCATTGGACTACGAGACAAACGGCGAAGCGCCACCGTTACATGGTGGACATCCCATAATACCACACACGCACAAAACGTTTTGGGAATACCTTCATTGTGCGTACGGCTAAGGAGTGGAATTCCCTGCCGGAGTCTGTGTTTCCCGACAGCTACAACCTAGGATTCTTTAAATCCAGAGTGAATAGGTTACTTTTAGGTAAGCGTGCTCCATCTTCGATCACATCATCACTTACCATCAGGTGAGATAGTGGTCAAACGCGAACCTATTTTCAATAAAAAATAAAAAATAAACGCGGACGAAGTCGCAGGCTTCTAATTTTCGGTGAAAAAAACTTCAATGTCAAATGGTTTTCTGAAACAGAAATAAAAATGGATCAGGAAAAATTTACTTCCTTTTAAAACAATATTAATTTCTTTGAAAGATCACAATAAATATTTAATAACATCTCTTAAAAAATCACAAGCCAGCTGAATCACCAGTGAATTTATCCATTCGCTACTTTCTGAGAGAATTCAAATTATATGTAAATACGGTACTGCTTATGTAGAGACATCAGTTGGTATTATGTAAATGTCGTAGCGAGTCAACTCCAAGCGGTTAATCAAGCCATATTCGTATTGAGACGGTACAAAGTACCCCATCGGATTCTGATACTAATATGTGTGGATGGATTTATTTGGCAAGCGAAAAACGCGACGCGTTCGGTTATCGAAACGTCAGAGGGAATTATTGTTGGGTTCGCGGTGGAGGGTTAAACTCGGTTTTAGATAAACCGCACCACACCCTATGTGTGACAGTGTTCTGGAAAGTTATGTGTTACAAATGTATGTAATATCAGTGGGTTTGTAGAAAATCTGGTGGCTAGGACTATTTATTAGGGCGAAACTGGCACTTCTGGGACACTGTTCTTTTGAAATTTTCATGTATCTATCCCACAAGAATCATACATTATCCTGACGCAAAAAGTTAGGTCTAGTCTATTTACATCTTTTTACCTATAATCCCATCCAAATCTCTTTGGTTTGTGGCAGCCATTTGATTGATTGAGTAACAAACATACATTTTATGTATCTACGTTTTCGCATTTATAATATTATAGTAAGTATTTAAATTTAAAGGGGCTTCTGTAAAATCTATTATAAATTTGAAAAACTCACAATGAAATATATATTTTTAGGAATGTCACCGCTGTAGCTAAATAATTCCTAAGTTACGTAGAAGAAAATTCAGTAATCCAAGAACTAGTTTGTTACCTCTCATTGCGTTTCAACTAGTAACACGAATAACTGAGCGCCATATTGTGACGTCATAGCTGTCAAATCGAACGATTTGGGTAGGGTGAGCAAAATAAGAATACATTAAAATAAAAAATATTTACGAAGAAAAAATTAATCAGACTTCAAGTATTCAATTCCCATAATTTTTCTTTAATGATTTTGTCAAGGCTTCTGGGCTATGGGCCAACATTGAAAATTAGAGAGAAAAAGGTATGGTTTAAAAAGAAAATATTATGATTTTAAATGATTAGCTAATTTTGGTTAATTAATAACGTTATATTTAAATTTGATAGAAGACTCAATTAAGCAAAGTAAAATAAATAAAATAAGATTTCTATGCAACTAAGATTTCTTTGCTAACTATAATTTTCAAGTGACATTTGACAGATAGAGGTCATTGACATTCCTATTAGCATTTGAAACGCATAGTAGTGTAGAAAGTAACTAAGAAAAAAAAGTAATATCTCGGGTCTTGGGCTCCGACTACTCAGGTGTTCTAAAGATCTATCCGGAACGAACACACCTCGCAAGACCCAATGGTTAAACATACCCAGATGTTCAGCATTGCTAAACAATGTGGCGATGACGCTAGTCTATTGGGTTTATCACCAGTGGACACCAGGTGTGTGAACTCATCGTCGCCATATTGTAGATTGTTTTATATTTATTAAGTAAATGAGTTTTTATTTAAGTGAATATAGTTAGTTTAATCTAAATAAACATTATACATAAAATAAACCCTTTTTATATAAATAATCTATGTTATCATTATAATATTAAACCATCATACAAAGACATTTGACCCCAAAAACAACAGCAACATACGACATTTCTAAGAACTCACTGTAATATTTTATTATTCCACGACTTCAGCCTAATTAAAGAAGAAAAAACAATATAAAGGCCTTGTTCCCTAGGTGCGGCCTGTACGTGACCGGGATAGAGATAGAAATAAAAGTAAATAATAATATAAAAACCCTTGTACGTTTGTCCGTTATGGGTTTTAGGGGCAAGGTTTGTGGCTTTTATGGTGGTAATTTATTAATGAGCCTATTGGTTATGTTCACATTATCTGTTATTATAGGGACACATTAGATGCAAGACGACCTCGCATGTGAAATAATGAAAGCATAAGTATAATTTTGTTGGTAGCAGACTTTATTCAGTAGGGCAGGTCATCATTTTTTATTCAATACAATACAAAAATACCTTCAGAATGCAGTGTGTCTGAAATGTTTATGAAGGCGTACGGACGAATTTGCTGCTAATAAGCGTAAAAATAGATTCCTTTTTCTTGAGCTGAGTCCATACTAGCGGCAATGGTATTTTTGCAAAATTATTACTGACAAGTTTAATTGGCCTATTCTGAGACATCATATTATTATTAAGGTTCTGACAAAAAAAAACTAATTAATTAATTGAAAATGTGGAATCAGGATGGATTGCATATATTTATACATAGGTATATTGGTTGAGCAGTCAAAAGACTACTTAGATAGGTACTCTGAGGCTTAATCAGATTCGAATCACACAAAAAATCTAAATCGTCACTCATCTATCCAGACTGTATTTATGTGTTTCGTATTTCAGTTGGCTTTCTTTCAAATCCTACCGATCACACGAAGAAAAATAGCACAAAGATAAATAAGTTATAGCTTCATCGTATCGTACGAGAAAACTAACCTTCTTTCGAAATTAAACTGTCGATTTATTTGCTCCAGCAGATGGATTGCTTGTCGGTTAGGCAATTGTCTATCGTAACTTGGCACACCTCCTTCATGTAGCTTCCTCCTCTTATGACGAGTTTCTTAGAACGGGAATGGGACAGGGCGGCTCAAGTTGTGCTGGTGAAGATACAGCACGTCAGTTTTGGCGAATCGTAGTCGGAAGTCCGAGGTCACGTGGCGCTCGAGGCATATATCCGGTTACGAGGGAGCGATTCAGTAAAGGTTGGAATCATGTGGAATTGCTTAAAATTTTGGAAATGTTATGACTTATTTATTTTATTTCTTATGTTATAAACGGAACGAAAAATAATATAAACTTTAAGTACTAACTAAGTACTAACTAAGTAAATACTCTCTAATGAAAGTATTTAATAATTGTGTGGTAATGGTTATGCTTTTATAATTGCGTATAGCTAGAAAGGAAGGAAGGAAGAAAATAAATGTAAAGGCATACAATAAAATATAAAAAAAAAAAAACGAAAACTAAAAACAAAGAATTAAATAAAATCGCGTTGCGTGTGCCTCACGGCTGTGCCAAATAGGTCCAGGCTAAGGTGTAGGATTGTATGATGGACACTGTGTTTCCTGATAGCTGTAACCTGGAATATTTAAATCAACAGTGAATCGGTGACTTCTAGGCTAGCGTGAATCATCGATGACCACGTCATTGCAAGCAATTTTTCTAAGATAATTCTTTAACACGTTTGTTGAACATAATTATATACAAAACCAGCTTACCAAGCAAACTTCATACCGCCATGTAGGTCAACTAAGTTTCCCTGGACTTCCCCAAATGTTTTAAAACTAAAATTAACCAAATCGGTTTGTTCGTTTTCGAAATTTAGTGAGACTAACGAACGGTAATTGATTTTTATACATAATATTGCTTATTATAATTAAGGAATGTTTGATGTTCCCCTAAACCCATAGACACTCACATCGATTCGTATGTGATAGGAAATATGATAATGTTTTATAGCCAAGTTCAGCTAAAGAACTTTTTATATAATATGTCACCTCTAACCAACGAATTAGGTATCATTCCTAATTCGTTGCCTCTAACGTAACTGTGACGACGAAATAAGTCAATTGATAAATAATGTTTGTTTTGACCTTTACACGTCAAACTTATTGGACAATATAAACTATCTGAGTTTTTGATTTTTTGGTTTGACAAGAACTTAAAAATTGATGCCTTAGAATCTTAGAATGAAGATCCAATGGCTTTTATTATGTAATAAAATAACAATTATTTTTCATAAACGTTGAAATGGACTGTAAATATCCCGTTTTGAGTTTCAATAAATAAAATAAATTTAATTTATTGCAGGTACATGACCCATATAAAATAAAATAGGATTAAGATAATTAATGCAGCTAAGACCCAAGCGTGTCACTTCTCCGCAAAAAGGAGCCAATCCCGACCGGCTCCTACTTTCCGCGATGTAACCGTGCCGATAACCGATCGTATTGAGCTTCTTGGGGTAGCACTAACTTCCACCCTCAATTTTGGTCCATTTATCGAGGCTAAGGCTCAGCTAGCAGCAAAATAGTTGGGGGAATCCTAGCAAAGAAGGTGGGACGGTACTTCACACCGGAACAGATGCTCAATCTCTATCAAGCCCAGGTTCAGTCGTGTATGGAGTACTGCTCTCATCTTTGAGATGGATCTGCCAAATACCAACTGGACGCGCTTGAGTCTATCGAGAAAAGGGCCAAGAGACTCAACGGCAACGATTCACTGGTCGAATCAAAGCTCCAGACCCTTGAACATCGACGAGTTGCAAGTCTATCGGTTTTCTATCGGATACATTTCGGGGAGTGTGCGATGGAATTACACAATCTAATTCCGCCAAGCCCGTTCCATATTGGACTACAAGACAAACGGCGATGCGCCATCGTTACATGGTGGACATCCCACCCATACGCACAAAATATTTTGGGAATACTTTCATTGTGCGTACGGCTAAGGAGTGGAATTCCCTGCCGGAGTCTGTGTTTCCTGGGAGTCTTTCAGTCAAGAGTGAATAGGTTACTACTAGGCAAGCGTGCTCCATCTTCGACCACATCATCACTTACCATAAGGTGAGATGGTGGTCAAACGCGAGCCTATTATCAATAAAAAAAAAACACTAATTAGTTTCTGTTACTTGATACATTAATAAATTCCAGATGTCCGAATTACATATACAGGATATTTGAAACTTAAAAAGAAAGAATGAAAGATCAAAATATAACTTAGTTTTGCAAATGCATACGTAAACCACGTACGGTACATAATAATCTATCATGTATCCAGGAATAAACATATTTTAAGGCTGCATTAAAAATAAATGTAAGTATTTATGGCTTTTTAGGGTTCCGTAGCCGAATGGCGAAAAACGGAACCCTTATAGTTTCGATATGTCTGTCTGTGTGTCTGTCTGTCTGTCTGTCTGTCCGTCCATCCGTATGTCACAGCCATTTTATTCCAAAACTATTAAGACTATATATGTGAATCTTAGTATGTAGATGTATTCTGTAAACCGCTTTCCGATTTAAAATAAATAAATAAAAAATATTTAAAATAAAGGGGGGTCCGTCCCCATACATGGAACTAGAACTGAAAATATTTTTTTTCATGAAACATATGCGTGTGTGGTATTTACAGACAGGTCTTTAAAAAATATATAAAGGTTTCTAAAACCACTTTTTCATAAAGTCAATCATTTAAAAGATATCTGTAACTTCTATATTAATGGAGTGAAAATCTAAAAAAAATATGTGTCTGTAGATCTTAATGTAAAATTTCAACCAAAATTAGTTTGAACGAAATCGGGTCAGCAGTTTTTGAGATACAGCATATTTTCTACAACCGTAAATATAACTTTGTTATTCATACAAACACTATGAAAAACGAAGTTATTTAGCGTAGTTGTAAAAATGTAAATAAGCTAGTTTTAAGAAATTTTTAAGGTTTTTTTTATTCGTCCAATAAATATACATATTATATTATATTATTATAGTTACTACGGAACCCTTCATGGCCGAGTCTGACTCACACTTGACCAATTTTTTTTTAACGCTGTCTTTTGCTGGACAAATAGTGAAAGAAAACCCCTAGGTATAAAACTATAAGTACATCTGTTATTATCTTAACCCGTAAATCTTACCAAAAAGAAATCCAACTTCTAATTAACATACTAAAACCTATAAAAACAGTACGTGACAGAAAAAGTCACCGTAAATGTTAGTGCTAGTAAAAAGGACGACTCACGATCGCCTCCAACTATAAACTTTTCACCCAAAATCAAATCTGAGATTATGTCCTGATATCTCCTCGTAAAATAACGAAGGGTCGAATCAGAAAAAATGTTATTGTTAAAGATATGCAATATCGCAATTGATGCTCCCCATTCATAAAAGTAGGGTGTTTGCGAAACGACTATGAATACGATTGCAATTTTGTAGTCAGTAAATACTTATTTCCGTAAAACATGGTTGGTTGTTGGATGAACGACCCAGTCGAGGGCCGCGATGACGAATACTTAAGTGTTCCCGCAGCCTGGCGCATGTGGACAAGGGAACACGGTTTGTTTTTAGTTAGACCCTAAGGAGTGGAATTCTCTGCCGAAGTCTGTGTTCCCTGATAGCTATAACTGGAAGTCTTTAAATCAAGAGTGAATAGGTTACTTCTTGGCAAGCGTGCTTCATCTTCGACTATAGCATCGCTTAACATCAGGTTTGATAGTGGTCAAACGCAAGCCTATCTAAATATATATAACTCAAAGGTGACTGACTGACTGACTGACATAGTGATCTATCAACGCACAGCTCAAACCACTGGATGGATCGGGCTGAAATTTGGCATGTAGGTAGATGTTATGACTTAGGCATCGGCTAAGAAAGGATTTTGCGAAATTCCCACGGAATCGGGATTTACACAGGAAAAACTTCTTACGCGGGCGAAGCCGCTGGCACAAGCTAGTAAACAATAAAAAAGCCTGTCACATGAAGATTTACACCTCGAGAAAAAATTTAGATGTTCGATCGGCTGCTGTAAGACGTGTCGTCGATTCGACTCCGGCAAGGAATTAATCTTTTTACGGCCTTCAGATGGTTGTTCCAGATCTGGCTATTTGTGAAGGCTAAATCTTCGTAGTGTACGTACTATACGTACAGGAATAGAGCTGTGTCTTAATATCTATACTAATATAAATAATTAAGCGGAACATTTTGTTTGTTTAAGCGCACTAATCTTCGAAAGTACTGAGTGGATTTGGACGAAATTTTGTATGGAAGTAGCTTCAAGCTTGAGGAAGGTTATAGGCTGACTATAGGCAATATTAATTATAAGTCCATCAATGTGTGGGCATCTTAACAAAGCAAGATTCCTTAGCGTCTCGGAAAACACTCTAAGGCGTAAGTTTCAGCTGCCATTCGTACATTTTTGACAGTCATCACGCGTATTTAGAAGCTAGGATTCCTTAAAGTTACTCAGTTACGCAAATCAAAAAGTCAGTCGCTTCAAGTAAAATTCTCAAACTTAGTTGCATCCAGATATATTAGAAGCTGAAGACAACTAAATACTTGGAAAAGGCGTGGCAGATGACGACGTGATGGCTGGTAACTTGCAAGCTTGGCTTACATTTACTTATATATCAAAACATTACAAAGCCAAAAATAACTTTAGCTTTGGTAGTCGGTGTTATTGGTTTTGTATTTTCTTTTTTTTGACACCGCCACCCGAAATTAAAGTTATTTTTTGCAAAAAAGTTTTTATTTCACGATTTTTAGTGGGTCGGTTTGTAATTTATCTAGTTACAAATGCCATAATGTCAACAACTTATCACTTTTTACAAAATATAGCTTTTACAGCAGCAGAGCCGTTATTTTTGAGGAATTCTCCTGGTACTTCACCATCAGCTCTACATCATCATATGTATTGTGACGAGCGTAAAGTGCTTAACATACATATTCAAGTAATCGAATCGCAATACACGAAATACTTATTATTGAGTAGTTTCGGTGGCCATCTGTGGTCTTCATCGTCAGTTCCACTTCCCCAAACGGTGCTTTTTGAGAGCAACTGCACAAGGTACTATCAGAAATACCCAAAATCCTATAATATTGGAAGAGTTCCCTCGATTACTCCAGGATTCCATCATCAGATCTTGATTTCATAACAATGGTACCAACTAGAAAGTATACTCTTTCAAACGAAAAAAGAAAAAAAAAATTGGTTCAGCCGTCTTCAAGTTATGAGATAACATACATAAAAAAAAGTTCAAGACGAACTGAGAACCTCCTCCTTTTTTGAAATCAGTTAAAAACGGTAATATGCATTCGAGACACTAGGTAAATGTAATATAAAATAATAAATCCAATTATCTTTTGCTTTTTGGTCCCATGAAAATTTATTTAAATTGCATGTAACATCGTTGCTACAAACACATTCGCTCCCCTATTTAATTTACCAATGTTTTAAACAGGATGTATTGTTTTTATGTTAATTGGATTAGGAATTAGTGAGGCGTGTAATAGGGTGGCTACAGTACCGAATGGTACGGAATCCGTACGGTGATACACCTGTCCTTTTTTGTAGGAAAAATAGGACCACTTAGTTTGGTTGTAGAACGGTTAGAAATAATGTTGTAGGTACTTACTGTACCATTTGATTTGTTAGGGAGTTTGTTGCGCCACAATTTATTTCAAACTAAAAGATAAGGAAGTGGTGATGGGCTATTGTTTTGGGGATTGTCTTCGTTTAAAATGTTGACGTTCAAAAAGCCATAAATCGTTGATTTTCATCTTAGGTTGAATAGATGAGTATCGATTTTGTTATGTAGGTATTGGTATAGCATGTAGAAAGAGTGATTTAAAAGCTAGGATCGTATTTAAAAACCAGCAAAGTTAGAAAGTTAATAAATTAATAGTTTAAAAAACACTAGGAAAACACGCTTTTATAAATGCACGTAAAAACATAAAATGTTTTTGCCATATTAGTCCCACGAGTAGTGAACAATTAAACGCTCGATCCCCCAGAGAATTAGAAAGTGACATCTATAAAAAAATAAATCTATGGATTACGCGGTAATTCAAAAAGGTTAAGAAAACCGATGACGGATTTTCTTTAGGTATGTTATAATCTTGAAACCTGATCGTGTTCAAAGTCCATTACGTGGGCTTTCTCACAAGTGCAAACACGACTATTATACGATATTCCATCATGGAATACCAGTGCCTATCTTCCGGCTTCATCATCAGATCTTGAAACCTAATCGTGGTCAAAGTTCATTACAAGACTTTTCTAAAAAATCCAAAACAGCTATGATACTATTTTCCATCATGAAATTCCAGTTCATATCTTCCGGTTCCATCATCAGATCAGTTTGACAGTACCATATTATTGTATTGTCATCAGAACTACGTACAGCTGCCAATTTTCATTACGCTGCGACACTTGGAAGATGGTTAAATTAGTTACCTTAGATTCCATTACATAGTTAGTTACATACAGGTCGACCTAATAAAAGCGTGTTAAAAAACACTATATTTAGCGAGTATGCGAATGAAATACAGAACCCTTATTTTGATATCTGAACTTGTTGGATACATTCTATTGAAATTTGGTTGTATGTGAACTATTGTGACACAAACACGCATGTGTAAAATAAATAAATAAATTTACATTATTGGGTCGCACTTGGCAGTCAAATAGGACATTTTATATCAGATTAACCGTATGACTTATTAAATGAAGTAAAACTCAAATATATTCTCCTTCTTCTGTATGGTTTAGTTTCCGCACTCTGTCTCTGCACGAGACCATTGTGCGTGGGCCATAGGAGCACGTATCTCACCGTTTCATTCGTCTCCATGCATGCTCTGTACAAGGGATTATCTACTATTATACCTATTGTAAGGTAATTTTTTGTTTAGTGAGCAGTGCCAGGTGATGGTCCCCGCCACAATCCGAAAAAAAAAACGGTTTTTATATTAAATAAATACTTAAAATATATTTGAAGGAATTGAAAGAGAATTGACCATTACTATGGCCTTATTTTTGCTCGTGAGAAACGACATATAGAGTGAAAATATTTAATTATTCTTACATGTTATAAAACAAAGGCTTCCGCCGCGTCCGTCGTTTTGTCTGCATACCAACATGTGGTTTTCACGAACGGTTTAAATGTAAAATTTATAAAAATTTTGGTGTTTTCCCGTTGTCCCCGTAGTCCGTGTCCCCGTTAAAGGGGACAAAGGGAATTTAATAAAATAATTAAAATTACTTCCCGTTGTCCCCGTTATCAACGGGGACAACGAAACTTCGTTTCCCCCGACAACCGCTCCCGCTACTACTCCCAGCTCAGCAAGCCCGCCTGGACAGACGCTGGACGCCGCCAGGACTTTCATCTGGAGACCGGAGAGGAAGAGGAGGTCCATAGACCAGATGGACACATACGTGAAGCAGGCCGACACCTACGCTACCCTGTCAAATGACAAACTTCTCCAGGAGGTCATGAAGACCTTTGAGGATATCCCGTCCAGAGTGAGGGACTATCCTCAGATGCGTAGGGATATAAAGACCTTCCTGGAGGTCCAGTCAGACAGGGGATTGCGGATCCTGTTTGAGGTAAGCAAGCGAATAAAGGTCTTCGAAACGGCGCCTAAAGAAGCTTCACTCACCACGCCTACACCCCCCGAACTGAGGGAGGTTTTGGATAGGCTGGAAGGGGTGGAGTCAAACCTTAACAAGCGGCTCAACGACCTCCAAGAGGAAGTTACGAAAGGAGTGCAAGAAATGAAGCTTGAATGTAATGAATGCGGCGCCGACATCCTCGACAAGGTCATCGATCGGGTCGACGAGGTCGGTTCAAAGATCGACACCGTCCAGGCGAGCATGGACCACACGACGGAGGGGGTGAGGACCCTCGGTCGTATTGTTACCAGACTCGAGGACCAGATCGGTGAACTTGCCGGGGATGTCGCCGCCAGGACCGACCGGCTAAAGGAGGTCATGCGGGAGGTTGTGGTTGAACCCAAAACCGACCCGCCGACATACGCCAGCGTCACTGGCCTGGGGAAGATTAACAAGGTAAGAAAGGCGAAAAACCAGACAATAATACTGGGGTGCGACTCTGAGGAAGAGTTCAAAAAAGTAAAACACAGGATCGAGAGCCGAGGCGGAGGGCTAGTAGTGGCGCCGATGAAAAACAAAAACCCGCTCGTCGTCCTCAAAGACGTCTTTTTGGACAGTGAGGACGACGAGCTGGCGAAGGCGCTCTACTCACAAAACGAAAATATATTTAGGGACCTGAGTCAGGAAGACAGAGAAATGACTGTCAAATACAAGAAGAGGACGAGGAACCCCAGGACGGCGCACGTTGTCGTCCAAGTCAGGCCCAAAGTATGGCAGAGGATGACGGAGGCTGGGGCCCTCTACCTTAACCTGCAAAGGGTCAGGGTCGAGGACCAGTCTCCGCTCATCCAATGCACGAAGTGCTTGGCATTCAGACACGGCCGGAAATTTTGTACCGAGAGTGCAGACAGGTGCAGTCACTGCGGGGGTCCACATCTTCGTGAGAAGTGTGTGGACTTTATTGCGGGCAATGAACCGCGGTGTTGCAACTGCCTGCACTCGAAGTTCCAAAGGACCGGCCACAACGCCTTTAGCGTGGAGTGTCCGGTGCGTAAGAAGTGGGACTACCTGGCTCGGACGACAACGGCGTATGCCTGAGCCGTTTCTTGGGACGTACACCACACACGTTACATACATAACACGCACAATAACACACAAGATATACAAAACATATATTAAATATATAGTAAAATATCTAAACATGCACAAAACACAAAACATGCACTGCACAACACCCCTAGAAACACAAAAACAGATATATAATATATATTATAAATATATAAGCATATATCAAAACACGCACGAAACACTTAACATGCACTACACACAATCCGAAACACATACAGATCAATTAACATTTGGAATAGGAAAGGTAATAGATATAGTATTATAAGAATATATATATATATTATTGCCGAAATAACGAAGGAATAAACAAATGTTAATTACACAGGAAATTCACGTGGTACGTACCCTAAATAAGAACCAACCATTTAATTGTACTGTTATTATTGTTTGGTAAATAGATTTAACTATTTAATGTTATTTGTAACTGTGGTTACAAAATAAATAGCTGAAAATTATATAAAAATCCGGACACTAATTGTATAATTGTATTAGTACTAAATCCTACTTCTTGTATTTAATTGTTGTCTTAGAAAATAAGTAATAAACAGATTAAAACTGGAAATGTATTAGAGTGTTATAAAATGTAAGTAAAATACCTTGTGGCAGACTATTGTCTCAAAACCTGTTTCTTGTGTTTATATTTTAGCCTTAGAAAATAATATTAAGTAGATCAAAATTGTAAGTGTATTAAATTAATCATATGTATAGACTTAAGTCATATGTATAGACTTAAGTAGCATATAAATAGGTATAAGGAAACAATAACAAGATGTTTATTTATATATAGTAGTACATAGAATTATTTTTAACAACTATGTAAATAAAACAAGGTTGCACATTAAATACCCATACCCTGAATAAATAAAATTAAACAGAATAGATTAGCATATGCGGGAGTCCCACCCGGCTAAGAATGAAAGGTTGTATGAAAGAAAGATAAAGTATGAGGAATGAAAGTACGAGAGGCATGCATGATAGAACTAGAATGTACGAGTTAAGTTAATTAGATATACAAGGTCCTGGTGGTCTCATGACCGGGGAAAAGCTAAAAAAAAAAAAAAAAAAAGAACAAAAAAAAAAGAAACGGGGACAACGGACAGTTAAGATTTCACGTATCGTTGTCCCCTTTAAATTTTTATTTATTTACTAAATACCTTATTTATTTTGATTTATTTTAAATTAAAGGGTGGAATTAAACACAAAGTATTTAAATGTTATACTTACAAAAACATACCCCATTAATATACCTATTTAACTATAACGTCACAGAATTAACATTGCATAAAAACAATTTAGATAATAAAAACAAAAATAGGATTAAACTTAAAGATTAAACATAAAGAAAAAAAAACTATTAAAATAAAATTTACTACAAACAGAACTTTGATGTTATATTTATTAATAATATCACATTTATTTAGATTACAGAATTGGTAATAATCAACATCTATATATTATCATTTATTTCATTATTATTTTTAATATATTCGTAAATTATAAGTACTTGTTTCGCAATCACACGTGCATGTGCTATTGCTTAGATATTATGTGTTTTTTTATTTTATATTTAGTCCTTAGTTCCATTTAATTTGTATAGGTCATTGATATACTAAAAACCCAAGATGCACAGTCTCGAAGAAAAGTGATGCTCGAAACTGTCGCCAAACACTCACCACCTACGTAGTAATAGTAATGCTATAAGTATAAAATATGTTTTTGCAAATTCCATCTTATGAAAAGTGTTTAAAGTTGTTTTTACAAAGCAGTGTGCGAAAGTCAATTAAATTTTACGACTGACGTTGCTTGATAGAACAAGGCCTTGAGTGGAGACTTACACCTTATACTAATTTTTTTATAAGACATTTTTGTTAGTATTATAAGTTTATTAAATTGTGTTCTAAAGACGTAATTATAGCGATATTTTTTTTGGGTAGAACATGTGTATATCAATGAAACAAATATTAACTGTTAAAATCGTCTATTATTTTTATTTTTTTTAATTCAATAATGCTTATACCTTTTGCCGTGATATACATAATAACTTCTTCGAAAAAAATATCCATAAAAAAATTTCTGAGAGATTTTTTTAAAGGTTGGCTGACGATTGATGTCCGTTCTCCGCATCGTATTTGGTCCTATTTCGTTGAAGTTTTTAATGAGATTGGTGTTGCGCCAAAGCAACACCCACACACATTTTTATCATTAGCATATCGCATGTCGTGAACCCATAAGTTATCCCATGATGAATCGATATACTTAAAATATATTTTTATTCTATTATTAAATCATTTAAATTATTCCAGTATGGGGAGGGACGTTTAAAATTGTAATACTAAGAGCGGAAGGCGCCCAATGGGCAATACTTAAAGTGATGTTGTTCAAAAAACTAATTTATCCCACTGGACTGCTATACTCGGAAGCTCAAGTACTTACAGTTCCCAATATATATCCTCCGTACCATACTACGTAGATACAGATTTTTACAAGTAAGCCCAGATTTAATAAGCAAACGCACTGGGTTTCCCGTTTTGTAAAGTTCCCAAATGTCACACTAAACTTACGTCTAGATACTTTTAGGCATTAAGTTCTAGGATCTACAATAGATCAAATAAGACTATCCCAATTTAGAAGCTTATGTGACATAAGGTCAAACAAATTTTAAATCCATGGCTTCAGTCTTTGAGCTATGACGATATTAAAAAAATCATTTCGTCAGTACAGTAAATTAAGCTATTCAAAACACACACTCATGTTAACGCACACGCGTCCAGAGTTCCAGACACACACACCCACACACACACACACACAATTACGTACATACACTCAAACTTACACACACATACACGTTTCGCTTCTATTTCTTTCGTTCTCAATACCTTCTAATGTTACTTTTTGTTTGTAATTTATTACATAAAAATTTAAATGTGTTTTAATGTATAGCATAGGACACTGATTCCTGTAACACAGGCTCGCTTAGCATAGGAGTCAGGGGCTTCACTTGAAAGATGTAATATTTTTATGTTCAATAAATTATTTATTTATTTTATTGATGAACATTAAAAAAACATAAAATTGACGACCTGTTCTCCTACAGTATATTATAAAACGTATACATATTTGCCAAAAACTAAATTACTATTATTTATTGTAAAATAGATGTGTTTAACTTTTGGTGTTCAATAAAGTTTATTTTAATCTATTCTAAATACTAGCTTTTGCCCGCGACTTCGTTCGCGTAGAGGTTTTCCCTGCGTAAATCCTGATCGCGTGAGAATTTCGGGATAAAAACTATCCTATGTCCTTCCCACGGTCCTAAACTATTCCCATGCCAAAGGAGAATGCCAAGGCTTCCTTCAAGACTTGGTCAGAACCGACAAAGATGAACTATATATCATAAAAAAGGAAAATAATTATATAACTTGACTGTATAGTTAGTTTTCTATAAGAAGTACACCAAATAAAATTATAGTTCTTTGAAGTTGACCACTTAATACTTCTAATTTTAACGATAACATGAAATAAACTATAAAATTATTGAATAATGACTATTGAATTCGTTTTCAACAGCCAAGGTGGTTGTTAGTAATACAGAAATCGGAGTCCGGTAACAAAACAATAAACAACACAAAACTCAAAAAACACATAAGACACTTCGTCGCTAGTCATAAAACGCGGAAGAAGTTAAACTTTTTACAATTATCAGTGACAATGACAACTACAAGATTAAGTGTTACCAGCACTAAATAACTGTTCTAAACTGTATCCGTAATTGAATTGAATTACTTTAGATTATTATAAGATATAACTAAACATTATTAATCATTATAAGAATTACGAATTATGACTTTAGTAAGTAATAAATTCACTTACGTAGGTTCATAATGATATTAATGTAATCGATTTGCAAGTGCAATTTCGTATCGATATTATTTTATTTTGGTATTGGCAACATTTCTAATTGAAAGTGTAGATAGAAAACGTGTTGATAAATTGAATAACTATTTAAAATGACTTTCAAACAGTGTACTTCTACAGATTTTATTTATACTGTATAATTCTTACAGTTTTATATAATGAATTATCATTAATTTAGAAAGTCTCTCGGACACTACATGATTCGAGCCGAAACTTAGCATTCACCTTTAATCTAAATCGTTTCAGCGTGAAAAGGTAACACGCAGACAAACAGAGTTACTTTCGCATTTATAATATTAGTATGGACAATAAAGCATAAACTTATTAATAAAAAATAAATAAATATAATTAAAAAAAATCGACTCCATTATTTGTTCAACAGGGTAATTTTTATTAGGCGAATAAAATAAAAAAAGATGCCATAATACATTGTTTTGACACTGAAAACGCGGCCATTGAAATTTGACGCGATACTATTTGAAATGAGCGCATCATTTAGAATTAAGCACTCATTTTATGCGGACGGTTTTGAGACGTTGAGTGTGCATCTTGGGTTTTTGTATATCAATGGTATAGGTACAATATTATCTCTATTAAGGCACTCTCACTTCCAAATTTAACTCAACGGGGACAACGGGCATAATTTGAAAAGCATATATTACAAGAAATTAACGGGGACAACGGGAAGTAATTTTAATTATTTTATTAAATTCCCTTTGTCTCCTTTAACGGGGACACGGACTACGGGGACAACGGGAATACACCAAAATTTTGTATCGTCGAGCATTTTGCACAATTAGTTATTTAATTTTATATTTATTATTTATATTAATAATATTTTATTCTCATTTCTGAATAATCCATTTATAATCCAAATATAATAGCAATTCAAATTTACATTTTAAAAGGAACTTCGTTGTGAAATATTGTAACCTCAGCAACATTTCATTCCTACTTAAATTTTTTTTCCATGTCGCTTCAGTAGCTTTAGTTAGATAAATAAACCATTTATATTTATTACGTTGCTGATCCGCAGACGAAATATAACATTGTATTTGTAACATTAAATGAGGAGAAATGGATTACCATGGGGTTTGCGGTTGATTGTTACTCGAAACATATACAGGGAGTTTTAGAAATGCGTGGCATATTTAAGGGTGATCGGTATTTATCTCAACGTACCAATTCGGTGATTAAACTTAAATAAATGCCATCAATTGCATCAGATTGCTTTAGAAGCTTGTGGCCACAAAATAATAACCACACGGGTTGATATTCACGGTTAAGCAACGCTGGCAATTATCAGTTTATGAATGGGTGACTATCTTAACATATCGTATAACATACCCTATAGGGTGCTCGCAAGTTAAATCAAATTGGTCAGTTACTTCAGGTCATGAGTGTGATCTGTTCGAATTAGAGTCTAATGTAACAGGCTGCGCTACATGAGGAGGCGTCTTCGTATACCTCCAGCTCCACCCCAATTTTAAATCAAACACCAGTGTTCCATAATAGGTACAACGAGTTTTTTTTTTTTCAACTTAATAAATAATAATAAATAATAAAACTTTATTACCAAAAAGCCAAATACAGTTTGTCCAACTCAATAAATAGAAAAAACAAAATAAAATTGCCATTTCATAAGGAACAATGCTATTTTTTGAGACAGAGTGAACGTCTGTGTCTGTGCTAGTATACACTGTGTTACAGACACAGGCGCTTTCCTTTTACAGTAATGCATCAGTGTAACTTACTGCATTCATCTATAAATTGTGATACCCACAATATTTAAACTACATATACGTTACTTGTATGCGGAATGCGGGAAGCCCAGCATGACTATAATATACCGATTTTTATTTTCACCTTCGCTCACAATATCGCATCGGCCACAAAAAGCGCTCGTACCTACATGTATTTTACTACGCAATATTTTTGTGTAGGGGTGGAAATGAAATTTATATCAGCGTAGGGTATCTCAAATATATTGTAACGCTGCCATAAAACAATAAATGCGACTTCAATTATGTAAATCGCTTGTACGAGTAAAGTTCAACAAATAAAAATAAACTTTCCTTCCCAATTCTCACCCTAAATATGAAATTGCAATATAAGACTATAAGGGGATACTTCCTTATTATGAACTTATTCCCTTCATGGTGTTTTTATACCATAATCGCCCTCTGCCCTGGTATTCCCCTTTGTGTTAAAAGATTGCAAAGATTTGATGGTGTTTCCTGACGGCCGCCGAAGTGTAAAGAAGGGAGACCGGATAGAGAATTGATCGTTAATGTATCCAACAGTAATAATAAATGTCTGTATTTAAAGAAAGGGTCGATGCCCTTAAGGTTATGTTCGCAGCTGCTGCTAAGTTGACAGTATTTTATGAATAAAAATTTGGATATTTTTATTGACAGATTGTAAGGTTAGGCTTAATTGAGTAGCTATGCCCTACGTTTGTCAAAATGTGATTAATACTGACGTCAATTTATTAGCACTGAGTGAACTTTAGAAATATTGTGTTTCACTAATTGGCCAAACATGATCGCTATTCAGAGCTGTCGAGAAGGAAAATTATTTACTCAAATGCTATTGTAATATTATGCCGAGTGTTACAAAAAATTCTGTTTTTATCAACAATATTCTACATGACTCAATGTCATATCATAATATGGATTCTAAAAACCAGTCAGATAGTAGTACGACCGTCTTTATTTTATTATAATTGTTTTGTTATAATGTAAATTTTATTAACTATAAGTAATTATTGTTTCGGTATGATATTGCTACGTCAGATATATGGTTTGGAATAAGTTTTTTTTAACGTCTCCAAAATAGGTGCGTCACATACCATATATAGTTTTTTGGTATATTTTCATTTCAATAACGTTCACAAGATATAATAAACGTGAGTTATACCAACTGTTGATATAATTTCTTTAAATATAAATAACATTTATATTCTCTAAAACTTATTTCGTATAACTTTATTGGATATAACGTTTATTTAATCGAAAATAATTATGCCTATCGTTTAAAATATATAATATTGCGATTAAAAGTCATTTTAAATAGTTATTAAATTTATCAACACGTTTTCTATCTACAATTTCAATTAGAAATGTTGCCAATACCAAAATAAAATAATATCGATACGAAATTGCACTTGGAAATCGATTACATTAATATTATTATGAACCTACGTAAGTGAATTTATTAGTTACTAAAGTCATAACTCGTAATTCTTATAATAATTAATAATGTTTAGTTATATTGTTTAATATCATATAATAATTTTAAATAATTCAATTCAATTATCAATACAGTTAAGAACAGTTATTTAGTGCTGGTAACACTTAATCTTGTGAACAAATGACAGAAACGAATCGCTGCAAAACTGACTCCACGCAGTCTTGTCTGCCCTACCCCTAGAGTGTTATTTAAAAACGCGTAGGCGTGGAAGGGCGAGGCGACCCGCGAGCTGAGGAGCAGGTGGTTTTAACACCGCTCCTCAACTTCCCGGTGGTGAGCGTGAAACACATCTGCGACGATAAGCTCGCATGGGACCGCCGGAGCCCTGCAGCGCCGGAGCCGTGATAGAAACCATGCTTGCTGCATCTTGCATGCTTGCTTGTCTGTTGCATGTATGGTGTATACTTGTTTGCATGCATGCTGCATGTATGGTGTATGCTTATTTGCATGCCTGCTGCATGCATGGTGTATCCTTGTTTGCGTGTTTTTTTACAAAAAAATAAAAACTAGGCATTTTATCAAGTAATACTAAGTAGTTTTTATGTCTTTTGAGTGGTATATCAAACGATTTTATATTGAAAGTAAAAAGTATGCTTATAAAAATTAGTTGCTTTAAAATTATATCAATTGTTTATTGTATTAACTGATCAGCATATCAAATAAAATTATAGATTCAGTTGTTATATCTTGTAAATATTTTGTAATTATATCATATATTACTTACCTACCCCTCCAAAATACCGACGCCGCTCCGCTTAGTTTAAAAACCATTGACATACTTTGCTAACTAAACATTGTTTTGTTACAGACTATAATGTACCAGTAACGTTAATTATTTAGTTTAAGAAATTCTGTAACTAAGAATCAATAAATTTATTATGCGTTCTTATTCTTATGTCTAATGCTACACCCTTTTTAAGCTAAGCCTATATTTAAGCTCTTAATGTAATTTTTATATAGTAAAAGAGGAGTATCTCGGAGGAGCTCTAGGCAAAATAATAACAACGGTATGAGCCAATATTTTTTTTTATTGAATATAGGTTCGCGTTTGACCACTATCTCACCTGATGGTAAGTGATGATGTGATCGAAGATGGAGCACGCTTACCTAGAAGTAACCTATTCACTCTGTACTTAAAGACTCCCAGGTTGTAGCTGTCGGGAAACACAGACTCCGGCAGGGAATTCCACTCCTTAGCCGTACGCACAATGAAGGTATTCCCAAAACGTTTTGCGCGTACGGGTGGGATGTCCACCATGTAACGATGGCACTTCGCCGTTTGTCTCGTAGTCCGATGATGGAACGGGCTTGGCGGAATTAGATTGTGTAATTCCATCGCACACTCCCCGAAATGTAACCGATAGAAAACCGATTGACTTGCAACTCGTCGTCGGTGTTCAAGGCTCTGGAGCTTTGACTCGACCAGTGCATCGTTGCCAATGAGTCTCTTGGCCCGCTTCTCGATAGACTCAAGCGCGTCCCGTTGGTATTTCGCAGATCTATCCCAAAGATGAGAGCAGTATTCCATACACGACCGAACCAAATCTTCAAGATAAATAAACGCTTGCCAAGGACGGTCCGTAGATGGGTGACTATCTTGAAGTAATGAGAACCTTCGTACCTCAAAAAGTATGGTAAGCCGTTTGTCCCGGCTGTCATTTACACATTTTTGACAGTCGTTGCGGGTTGTCAGAAGCTAGAAAATCTGACACTAGTTTTCCCAAGGGTATCGTGTTACCCAGCTACTTGGTTATGGAGGTCAGGCAGGCAGTCGCTCCATGTACCCCATACGCACAAAACGTTTTGGGAATACCTTCATTGTGCGTACGGCTAAGGAGTGGAATTCCCTGCCGGAGTCAGTGTTTCCCGATACCTAGGAGTCTTTAAGTCACGAGTGAATAGATTCTTTAGGTAAGCGTGCTCCATCTTCGACCACATCATCACTTACCATAAGGTGAGATGGTCAAACGCGAACCTATTTTCAATAAAAAAAGAATTAGTATTCAGTTGCATCCAGTTACAATTTCTAGTGTAAGTGTGCCCACCTCGACATAGTTTCAAAAAGGCTAATCAGATGATGAAAGAAACAGTAAACAGTATTTCTAGCCAAAAACGTATAAATTGAGGGATTGAGGATGTTTTCCGAAATGATGTTCTCCAGGCGGCAGCACTGAGACATCCAGTCCAGATACCTATCAAAATCAAATAAACGTTAATGCCACGCAGCGTCACAGTTAAATTATTTTGTTCAGTCGTAGATGACCTCATCTTTCTAATCATACACTCAATATTGAAGACACGACTTCACTTTCAGAGGCGTATGTTTCATACCTACCAGCAGTATATAACCATGGCTATATAGCTATTGTGATGAGTGCGATGATTAAGAGTGAGATGGCAGGAACGGTGACATGCACTCGAATGCGTGAAATACTTCAGTAGCAGTACTTTGAAGATTTGCTGAAGAGAGGGCAGCATCTCATACAAGCGCTCTCAGATAGTGCCTGGACACGGTTGCTTCGATTTTTACTGAATAGGATTGGAAGAGAGGCTGCAGAAGGTTGTCACTGACTGTGAAAGGGACTTAGAAACTACACAGCACACTCTCGCTGAGCGCCCTGCATGAATGGCCAAGCGGCAGATCATAATTCAAGATAATGTGTAGTACCCAACACATTACCTCTTACGTCTGAATCTGATGCAGTTTTTGGCATCTAATCTGATTGAACGAAAATAAATGCCATTTCGCGAGCTGTTTATTGTACAAGATGATTTCTTTATTTTATATCGGACATAGAATTAGCCATACCCAGAACTCGACCTCAACTCTAAAACTCTTGATTATATTTAAACTCTTATATACACTCGAGAGCAATGAATCCGGGTCACTTAAAGAATCCTAAAAATCTCGGAAACTAAAAATGCTAGGTTAATGCAATAAATTGTATTTAATAGACAATGTAATACTCCTTAAATGAAGGTATTAAAACTTCTTAGTTATTGTAAAGTTATATCATAAAAAAATCAAATTTGAAAAAGGGCCACTTTCGAAGATGGAACTACGAAATTACAGCATTTGGTTTTGCTTTTGTTTGTAATCTGTCATTTATGTGGGTACATAAACCATGTTGATAGTGCTCTATATTCATTATTCAAGCTGAAATTATGTCGCTTACGCCTGAAGAATGCACCAGAATACTTACAATGCTGGAAACCGGCCGGAGTCAGCGCGATACAGCCAGGACTGTCGGTGTGTCGCTGTCAACAGTACAAAGAGTTCTCCGACGTTACGACGAAACTGGTTCTAACCTACGCAGACCAGGAACGGGCAGAATCAGGTGTACCACAGCACGAGAAGACCGATACTTGGTGAACACCATGCTTCGAAATCGCTTTCTCACAGGAACTGAACTCACCAATCAGTTTCGACGCCTCGGAGGAAGTAACCCAAGTGCATGGACAGTAAGACGTCGGCTTGCTGAATCTAACTTAAAACCCCTTAGACCTGCAAACGGCCCTAAACTGGAGCGTGGGCATCGTATTTCAAGACTAAGATATGCCCAGAGCCATGTAAATTGGAGTATTGAAGATTGGTCAAAAGTTATGTTCTCCGACGAATCAAAATTTATGCTCTACAAGCACGATGGAAGACACAGAGTGTATCGAAGACCAGGGGAAAGATTCAAGCAAGCATGCATCGAAGAAAAAGTAGCCTACGGTGGTGGGTCTGTACTTGTGTGGGCCGGAATTTCTTTTGAAAGTCGCACAGAGCTGGTGATCATAGAAAACGGCTCTTTAACTAGCGTAATATATGTGGAAGAAATCCTCAATGATCACGTTGGTCCATTTATGGTCAATTTAGGTGAGGATGCTATATTTATGCATGACAATGCCCGACCTCATACAGGTAGGATTGTGAATGACTACCTTCAAGAGATGAACATTACTCGTATGGAGTGGCCAGCGCGCAGCCCGGATATCAACCCGATCGAGCATGCTTGGGACGAGCTAGGCAGATGCGTAAAACAACGAAACCCTCCCCCAATCACGCTTCGTGAGCTCAAAATTGCTCTCACAGAGGAATGGGAGAATATTCCCCAAAATCGTATAAGGAACTTGGTGTATAGCATGCCAAACCACGTAAACGCAGTAATGAAAGCACGAGGAGGCAATACGAAGTATTAAAATTCAAGAAAACCGTAATAAAGTTCAAAAATTTCATGTTTCCTATTTTTGTTTTAAGGAGAGATCAGCAGTTTTTTTCTTTATGTAATTTTGTGTTAATAAAATGTATGGTGACTCATATTTTTTTTTACTTTCATTTAAGGAGTATTACAGTGTCTATTAAATACAATTTATTGCATTAACCTAGCATTTTTAGTTTCCGAGATTTTTAGGATTCTTTAAGTGACCCGGATTCATTGCTCTCGAGTATAATCAAGCCCTTTTGGAACCGCCTGTATAGTTGGAACATTTCCCGGAATCCGAATTAGTTTTGTAAGTTCTCTGTTATAATTGAAGTGTGTACACAGTGTCAACACATTTACAATGTTTAATACTGGCATATGATCCAGTTATAGATACAGTCATATAGACTGGACTGAGCTATGCGTATCCACGTCTGACACAATTACAGGCAAAGAGTAAAAGAGTGTAGTATATTTGTCTCTTTTTAATGTTCTGATTGATTTACACGGTGTCATAGAAGATTTGAAAGAGTTAACTGTCATTTTATCTGTCTGCGTAAGAAGGAGGTATGGATAAGATGTATTTAATGCCATTAACTGCCTTTCTGAACAATATCAAACACGATCAATAAAATTAAAAAAAGTTAAACATCAACTTTTTATATCCTTTTTTATTGATTGCGTTTGAATACTACCTCACCTGATGGTAAGTGATGATGATTAGTTGATATACTAAAATTTTAAGGTTACAATCTAAATTTATACAATCGTTTATATTTTTTTCAATAATAATTCAATGCAAAGCGTGGCCAATTTTTGGGGTATGTTTCTAAGTTCATTATTCATAAGACTTTTAGGTAAGCGTGCTCCATCTTCGATCACATCATCACTTACCATCAGGTGAGATGGTGGTCAAACGCGAACGTATTTTCACGTAAACACCTATTTTCAATAAAAAAAGACCACAGGAACAATAATTTTAGAAGTTCTCTTTAAGTCAAAAGTAAATAGATTAAGCTTCTAGGTAAGCAGGTTTCAACTTCAACCACATCATCACTTAAAACGCGAGCAAATATATTTGGAAAAAATTGTTGCTGATAAAGACCAAAACTTTATTCACACTTCCTGATACCCTATAATATTCAAACCAAATCCCACCTCAATAACGTACTCTAATCAAGATAAAACCCTAACAATGACACCTCAACTTAAAAGGGCTCAAAACTTGAGGCAATCAATGTGAGCTTAATACTCAGTTGTTAGAAATTGCCCGATAGAAAGTTGGTGTAATCTCTTGTGGATCAACCGGTTGTACGTGAGGGTTAGATTGGGCTAAGGGATGGTGTTCTGTGCGAATGTTCTGCGCGATTTAGTTAATCACCGTGCGGTAATCACACGTGAGGTAATGTAGACGTTTTGATCGTAAGTAATTGCGTTCCTTTTGGTTGGGTATCGTAAGTATTCAATACTAGTTTTTGCTCGCGGCTTCACTCGCTTGAAAAGGTTTGTTCCGTGACATTGTATGTAGCTTTATACTGATGAAAGAATTTTAACATCGGCCAATTTTTTTTTTTTGACTTTATCCATTACAAACAAACAATAATTAAAACTTTCCTTCATGTAATATTAGTATGGACAAACAAAAGCTATTTTATTACGAAGAGCAAAACCACAGAAATCAAAAATATAGGAGAAGTGGTAAGGGGGCGTATCGGTGTCCGCGCGACATGGCCACAGGGCTCATGTCACAGGCAAGTGGCCGTCTCTGCGAACTAGTGCGCTTTCGACGGCGATCGTGATAACATATATGAATGCCGAGTTTTTCTGTGGTATCTTGTAAAAACCGAAGCCAAAATCAAAACTATGTGAATCATGGAATCACTTACCATATGTAAGTACAAGTATTTTACAATATTTGTCTTTAAAATCATGAAAAACAATACATCGTAAAATCTTCCTTGGTTTTACTATGTTATTTTTGTTTTCAAATATCAGAGCGACTGTACTCCTTGTGCTATAAATACATTGCTCCTTAACCACTACCTGAGTTCGTAACTAAGTAACTGGACAAGCAATGTAAACATAACATACGAAACTATATTACGCGGATTCATCGCGTAGTGAGGCCGCCACTTCTTGCGACGAATTAGTGATGTGCTTGTGCAGATCCACTAACGTATGCTATCGACAGCAATGTCGATTGACGAATGAAATATTGCTATTATAGTTTAGGGGTTTTTCAACCGACGACAAAAAAAGGAGGAGGTTATCAATTCGACGCGTATATTATTATTATTTTTTTATGTATGATCACCGATTACTCGGAGACGGCTCAACCGATTTGGAAAATTCTTTTTTTGTTTGAAAGGGTATACTTTGAAATTGGTCCCATTGTCACAAAGTCAGGATCTGATGATGGGATCCTGGAGAAATCGAGGGAACTCTTCAAATATTATAGGCACACCTATAGTGATTTGAGTATTTTTATAGTAACTTGTGTAGTTGCATTCGAAAAGCACCATTTGTGAAGTAGACCTGATGATGAAGACCACCGATGGCCACTGGAACTACTCAATATATAAGTAGGAATAATAAGTAGTTCATGTGTTCCGCTTCGATTACTTGAATGTGGTTATTAAGCACAATATGCTCGTCATAATGCATATGGTGAAGTGAAGCTGATGGTGAACTACCAGGAGAACTCCTCAACAAATAACAGCCCAACATTGGGAAAAGCAATATTTTGTAAATGAATATAAGTAGTTGACATTTAGGCTCTTGTAACTAGGTAAATAAAAAATCGACCAACTAAAAAGAGTGAAATAAAAACTTTTTACCAAAAAATTAAACCGACTCCCAAAAAACACTGCAAAGTGAAAAATAACTTTAATTTCGGAAGTCGGTGCCAAAAACGAAAATACAAAACTAAAGACCGGTAAAAAGTTTTTTATAACATACGGAAACCTCTAAGAAAATTGGTTTAACTTTTATTTTACATGAGATGACAGAAATAAAAATACGTTGAA
Organism: Tholera decimalis; assembly: GCA_943138885.2. NCBI lineage: Eukaryota > Metazoa > Arthropoda > Insecta > Lepidoptera > Noctuidae > Tholera > Tholera decimalis. The sequence goes on along the minus strand of OW964554.2, from coordinate 37,200,638 downwards.
ATGTCAAGTGTACAAAAAAGTAAAAAAAATAAACAATTTATTTTACGCTCGCAGCATGCGTAAGGAGTTCCGACGTCGCTGTCGCTACAATAGTTTATTTTTCAATCTGTCAACCGTTTTAGCCCGGTGTAAATAATGTTATTTTACTTATTTTGATTTTTTTAGAGAGTAGTAGAGAAATGCGTAACCAATATTCGTAAAGTAAGTTACTTTAATTTTAGGTTAATAATCGGTGGTGGTTTTCGGTTTAGAATTATCGTATGTTATGCCTTATCCTATGTTGCTGTTTCTTTATTTTTTTATGGTTTTTGTATTTTACTTCCGTTGAAGCTTCGAATGCGTTATAATAATCGGCATGGTTCAGATAATATATTAGTGAATTTAGCTTAAAATAAGTCAATATATTCATGCTATTTATTTGTTAGGCATGGATGTGTGTTTGTTTTCATATATTTAACTAGGATTTTTCTTATAACAAAAACCTATTATAACCTACTAAACTATTACCTGCGGGGTAATTGCGTAACACACTTACAGTAGGAATCGGTTTCATTATGCTAAATCAACAACACTCACTGTGGTATTTACGTTGTTGAGCAGACCAATATTTTGAACATATGTAGCAATGGATTAGCAATATACGTCAAAATCATTCAGATCTTGATTTATAGTGTGGTACGTAATTATTGCGATGCTTATTATATGGTGACGTTTAGAAGTAGCTTAGGATGTATGTAAATGATAAATAAGTGGTTTTCGTACTTTTCAGCTTCCCAAAAGATGGTAATATAAAAAAGGAATGGATTGATGCCACAGGCATGCCACCTAACTGGTACCCTACACAAAATAGCACCATAAATGCTCGGTTCACTTCAGCGCAGAAATGTTCCAGCCTGAATGGACAATTCCAAAATTAAGAGTACAACTGATTTTTGCAGAAGTGGGTTAAATTTTATTTTATTACTGAAAGCTATTCTCATGTTTTAGGACATTCGTAAAATCAGTCATTCAACTTTTCAGGATTCTATACAACCTATATGGCTGGTATGTTCCGATCAAGAGCGTATTGTAAGTTAACATCAACTTCTATTTGACCTATCACTATGATAATTAAATATTAAGATTTAAGTCGAAAGCGCCAAGGTAGCCCTTAATACTTAGTAGGTAGTATTTAATAATAATTATGTAATGTTATGTTCTTAATAATATTGTTATTATAATATTTTCTGGACATGCCATTTTTTATTTGGTTCATTTTCAGGTGCCCAAAAAAAATGTACAATAACAAATGGAAGAATCGATAACTTTCCGATTTAGTCAATCACTAGCGTATATGTAAAATAAATTGCTTTTGCACAGCACAACGATAGCGACCGATGTTTTTGTGTGGGTAAATTCTAAGGTGCATGGTAAATACACGCTGTGTTTGACGAAATAAGGTTTATTATTGATTGTATAGTACGTTCTGATTTAGGAAATGCGGGTGTGTGCGCGAGTGCGTATCTATTGATTTTATTAAACTGCATGTGTAGTTGTTGCCCCGCCCAGCGCCTAACTGGAGACACACGGTTCCGATATAATTTCGTCTGTTGACCACATCTAGTTATTTATTTTATCTATGAGCAAAACCTTTGTTTCTTCTTTCGAAAATTCATAAAATAACTTCAGAACACCTTAAAACACGTTACAGATACGAGGATATATTAGAGATTTCACACATCTCCAAGTCGGTAGATAAGTATTTTGAATATTTTTATACTACCAAAGTTATGGCACGACCTAGAGTCAAGACTAACACAGACAAGTATGAAGTTGCAATGTGACTATGACGCGGCATCGCATTTTTATTTTTTACTATTAAACAAATACTAACTTCGAATTATAGTCATGCGTAAAAAGTTCCGTCTAATTTGTATTTTTATGATGTAATTTTAATACCGTTGACTTTTTTTAGCTTTTCAGGATGTAAATAACTATTCTATCTAGGTTTTTTTTTTTAATGCTAAACTCATGAAAGTGTAGTGAATTGTCAATTTTCTGCTTTCGACAACAGCAACTATTTATTTTTAACTTTCTTCATCCCTGTCAGTGCACACATTTATGTAAACACATATACAATTTGATAAACTTATTCTTTTGACTTTTTAAGGGGGCGACCAATTCAGTCATGGCGCAGCATTCGTCGAGTCAACATTACCTAAGGATGCTCCGTGAAGGTGCAAAACACGTGTCGAGAGTAGTTTGCATATTTTTTATTGCATGCCTTCCGCATGAGCGCATATTTTCGGGCGGGAGGTTACGTACTGCGTGCAAGTTTGATCATCTAGATTTTGGCGGAATTAACATGTTTTTATTAAAGAAGTAGATATTTTTGTAAAGATATGTTTTTTTTTAAGTTGAGTGTATGTGCCCATTTTTTAAATTTATCAACTTAAATTTTCACGCTTTTTAGTGGGTCGGTTTGTAATTTATCTAGTTACAAAAGCCATAATGTCAACAACTTATAACCTTTTACAAAATATTGCTTTTCCCGATGCATAGCCGTTAATTTTTGAGGAGTTCTCCTGGTACTTGACCATCAGCTCTACATCACCATATGTATTGTGACGAGCATAAAGTGTTTAACATCCGTACTCAAATAATCGAATCGCAATCCACGAAATACTTATTATTGAGGAGTTTCAGTGGCCATCTGTGGTCTTCATCATCAGTTCAACTTCCCCAAATGGTACTTTTCAAAAGCAACTGCACAAGGTACTTTAAGAAATACCCAAAACGCTATAGGTGTGCCTATAATATTTGAAGGGTTCCCTCGATTTCTCCAGGATTCTATCATCAGATCCTGATTTTGTAACAATGGGACCAACTAGAAAGTATACCCATTCAAATGCAAAAAGAATTTTTCAAATCGGTTCAGCCGTCTCCGAGTTATGAGGTAACATACATAAAACAAAAAAAAAAGTTCAAGACGAATTGAGAACCTCCTTTTTTTGAAGTCGGTTAAAAACAGAGAAGAAAGACACGCATAATTGTTTTTGTTCTAAGTTCCCGGTATCCCCTGTGGATTAATTGACACAAAGCGTGAGGGGTGATTGGCCTAGGGGTATCTATGGGATTTAGTTAATCGTCATGGTTATCAAAGGTTCAGCAAAACGCTATTTATGCAATCAAGTTGAATTGCGGAGAAGAGTGGTTTTATAAATGATTAGAGAAGCGTTGTGGTAGTGTGTGTTGTATTTAATTAATTAGATTAATGCTACGCTACTTGGATACGTCGATGAAGTAAAATAATGTTGCCAGGGCAATTAACGGCGTACAAAAATTATGCATAGCAATTTTTAATAGCTGACCAGCATTTCAATTGCGTTATTCATAAAAAGAGCATACCTACATTTATATATCTATTCAAAATCGAAAGAAACTCAAGTATTGCTTTATAAGTTTCAATAACTGTTACGACAAGAAGTCTAGCTTTCTTGTCGTAGACTGATAGAGAATGCCTTGTTGAATTCCGCCCATGTACCACTATTATACTATATAAAGCTAAATTACCACTCACTCACTGACTGACTCATTGACATAATTGTTCTCCCAGATGGTGGATGGGGAGGTGGGTATATTTTGACAGATTCGTAAACAAGTAACTCTCAAACCTACGGGAAAAGTGCCAAACCTCCCCTTTTCCCCCCCTTCTCCCCCCCCCCCTATCGTATCTCGGAAACTACGAGACCCGTATTTTTTTTTTTTTACGGATTCGTATAGAGGAGGCTCGGTAAAGTAAAAACCATTTTTCAAAGTCCCCCCCCGCCCCCCTTCTCCCCCCCTTTAGGTGGATCTCGGAATCTAAGAGACTTGGACCATTTTTTTTTCAGATTCATTTAGAGGGGCAATGCTTTAGTCAAAATACTTCTGCAACCCCCCCCATCCCCCCCCTTTTTTTTTTTTTTTTTTCACAAGCACGCGAGGTGCTTGCACCTCGCGCAACACGCAAATACTTTTTTTTCTTCACAAGCACGCGAGGTGCTTGCACCTCGCGCAACACGCAAATACTTGATTTAGAGGGGCAATGCTTTAGTTTTTTTCACAAGCACGCGAGGTGCTTGCACCTCGCGCAACACGATATTTATTCGGCACATGCCACAAAGCACACAACATAAAGTATACAAAAGGACAGAAATCAAATAAAAAAGAAATATATAAAAAAAACAATTTAAGTACATATTTGCATTTACACGAAAATAACTAATTACGCGTGCCTCGCGACTGCGCCAAAAAGGCTCGGGTCAGCTAAATACCAGACTACTAGTGCCTGACGCTGGTTTTCAACCGGACCTAGTGTTGAAGTGACTACCGGATGTGAACCAGCTTTGTATAGAAAATAAATAAATAATAATAAATAAATATATTTATACACATATGTGTGCGTATAAATATATATATATATATATATGTTTTGTCCATACGTAAAAATAAATAATAGAAGCGTCTGTTCACGATCTAAAAAGAAGTGTGCTTGCTGCATAATAAATTAAAGTGTTGTAATAAGTGGTTGAGTATACTATTTACACGAAACCAAAACACAAAACAAATCCTTTGCAAAATCAGATAGGGTAGGTATTTGCAGTATTCCTGCAACAACTAGTATCCACAACTTCAAATTCAATCAGATAAGTGAAATATTTTGGTTGACCTAGTTTTATTTGTGCATCTATTAAATACTGCCGTAAGCGTTCGATCGAAGGCTTGAAAGCACTAATCTTAGAAAGTACTGGTTGGATTGGGATAAAATTTGGTATGGAAGTAGCTTGAAGCTTGAGAAAGGTTATAGCTTTTTATTCGACTGCAAAAGTAGGAAGTCATGTTAATATTGAGCTCATTTGATAGTTATACTTACATAAACTTTAAATAAAGAAACATAGAAAGGCATTCATTGTGCCAAACATGACACATGTTATCATAGAATCATTATCATCTGATTAACGTTTTCACAACTATGTTGGAGTCTAGGCTAAGTGCTTTTCTTCACCATTTATTGTGCGCATTTAGTGTGGAACTCTCTGCCGGCTTCTGTGTTCCCTGCCACATATGACCCGTCAGCCTTTAAAGCAAGAGTGAATAGGCATTTTCTGGGCTCGCTCGTTCGATCGTAGACCTCATCTTACACTTACCATCACATGTGAAGAGGTCAAGAACGGGCTCATTCGCAATTTAAAAAAAATCTGCAGTCAGTCTAACCGGATGTAGCTGAATATTAGTGTTTTACATGGAGCGACTGCTTATCTGACCTCCACAACCCAGTAACTGGGTAACACGATAATCTTTTGGCCAGACCAGTATCAGATTTTCTTGCTTCTTTCGACTACCCGTAACGACTGTCAAATATGTCCAAATGACAGCCGGAATGTACGTGCTTTACGTGCTTTTAGAGGCACGGGAGTGTCACACCCGAACTTCCAAACTCTGGATTACTATTGAGAAATCTATACTAATATTATAAAATGGATATAAGTTTGTTTTTTTGAACGCGATGTAGATTTGTATTTTTGGTATGGAAGTAGATAGAAACTTGAGGACGGCTATTGTCTACTTTTTGCTCGACTGCAAAAGAACGTGGTTATGTTTTTAACGTCATGAATTGGCAATTAATGCCGGGGTCCCTCAGGAGTCGGTTCTCTCAGCAACAAAAAATATTCTTGCTGCACATTAATGATCTGCTTATGCCCGGTACCTGTGGGTATGCAGACGACAGCACAGTTGCTGAAAGATATGTGTCCAGCCTCGGTGCTGGTGGGTCACAGATCCAGTCTCTCCGTGAGGACATGGTTGGACGCTCGAACTTGTCTTTGAAGGCTGTCTCCGAATGTGGTGATGCCAACTTGGTCAATTTTAATGCAGCTAAGACCTAGGCGTGTCTCTTCTTCACAAAAAGGAGCCAATTCCGACCGGCTCCTACTTTCCGCGATGTAACCGTGCCGATTACTGATCGTATTGAGCTTCCTGGGGTTACTTCCACCCTCAATTTTGGTACGTTTATCGAGGCCAAGGCTTAGCTAGCAGCAAAAAAAAATGAAGTCCGCGGGAGCGAAACCCCGTGCGACTGCCAATTTCTTATAGAAAAATTCAATACTACTTTTGCCCGACCTGGGAATCGAATCCAAGACCTTACGCCCAGCCCTCGCGTTTGCAACCACTCGACCAACAACCCAATAATATCATAGAACCATAAAAACAAAAGTAAGGTTTATAGTGCAAGTACCTGTTAGAACTTAAAACGGGATATGTATGTGTATTTATTGTTTTGAATTTCCGATATTTCGGCACTGTTGCAAGGGCCATGATCATGGATGAACTGAAGTAATTGCGGGTGGAAGTTTATGAGCAGACAAATCGGTCTACCCTCTTTCTCGTTCGTTTTCTGTTAGCGACACCGCTATCACTGTCACATGTATCACTAAACACTCGATTCTGTTCCCGACACACAAAACTCACCGTGTCGACTCGCGAACTTTCTACGGAACTTTTTCGGTTTTTACACATTTGAACCACTGGATTCCAGGCCCTCGACAGTTGAAACCCATCCTCCCATATCCCGTTTTAAGTTCTAATGATACTGTTAGTGACCATGTTAGCTTAAAAACTTATATCAAGTACCTGTTGTCGTTAGTCGCTTAAAATTAATTAGATATGTTAATTTGAGTAAAGTCTGTAATGCTTATTATAATCATCTCATATAATTGATAATATTTAGAAGGCAATTTATGACAAAATAAGTAATTGCGCTAGCAATTCATGTATCCAACTTTTGTGTTCCGCATTTAAATTACGCATCACTCAGCTACGTAAGACTACACAACGGATTCCAACCTATTGCACTAGTTTTTGCATTCCAAAATTAGGCTCTGTTAGCTGAATAATCTGCATTCATTGTCACGAGCTATTTAAATTAATTGATTGTTGAATTTTGTACTGTTGCGGATTAATAAAATAATTTAATTTACCAATTAATTTCACGGATTGATGCAAAAGCGTTTCGTATCCAGTAATTGGTTAATACCTGCTCGGAAGGCAATTTTTTTTTAGTTGTTGCCTAATTTTTTATTTGACACAGACCATTACTTACATTTAAATACAAACATAGATACGATAACTGAGATTAATTCATAAAAGACATATACATAGCTTATACACACATAAAGCTTATACCCCAAGCATTTAACGTTCTCGACAAGCCTGCAATACATGTTAGCCGAGCATAGGCCAACGCATTCGACAAGTTCGTCGAACGCCAATGCAGACGACCAATGTAGAAGAGAGTCTGTAGAGCTGCCCACACGTTGGCCAAGCGCAGGCGAGCGCCTTTGATTTGTGACCAAAAACCGACACCGACCCGAAGTGTAGCAAGTGATCACGAGCAACGGCGAGTGAAGACAAGTTGCAACAAATGAGCTCTATACACGTTGGCGCTGGCCTCCACTCGGCCAACTAGGCAAGTGACACCGAGCTATAGCAAGAAAAGGCAAATATACCGTCTATATGTTGGTATTGGCCTTGACTCGACAACGCTCGGCCAACATGTATTGCAGGCTTAAGAGAACGTTAAATGCTTGGCGTATAATTCATACTAAAATTATACGTGCAAAGTATTGTTTGGTTGTCCTTCTTTTACGCTAAAACGGAGTACAGTTAGATGTGTTTTCTGGTGTGAAGATAGTTGAAGGGCTGCATAGTGACCTTAGAATAACAACGCATAGAAGAGGCGTCTAGAACAAAACACGAGCGATTTCGTGTGTCCACTTTATTTTCTTTGTGTGCGTGAGCCGAATGTGTCTACGTTCTTTAAACGCACACAAATATAGCTTTCAGTGATACCATTACCAGTACCATTACCACAAAAATGGGAAAACGCACTATTATGTTGCTGGATCAAATCAAGTATTTTATGTTATGAAACTAAATAAGATGATGTTTTTTCATGTAATATGACTTATATCACATATATTTACGGAAGGTAAACGAAATGAGATATCGTTTATTGCGTTTAGAATGTTTGATGTGTAATGTGTTATAATGATATTATAGAAATGTATTAATTGCTTGAAAAATCTCGTTTGATATCAATTAAAAGTATGTGTTGTATTTATGAAATAGAAAAATATTATTGAGAACATTACTTAAATGAAAAAAATCTTAATCATTAAAATTGTCATCTTTATGATGCCACTCTTCGAACTAACAATAACTTTTTGTTATAAAACACTGTAGGTAGTAGCTGTAAATAAATATAGTTTAGTTTGACGCATACATAATTGCCGCCAAAACTATATTTTTTTAAACAAAAATAAGCACAAAAGAAATCAATATGGGTATTTTTTTCCTCACGGATAGCAACATTGAATTGTGATAAGTTAGGTTATTAGAATTTTTGTTTGATGGTCGATTTACTTAAATATAATGTATAAAATGTAAGTATTTACTTGTGAAATGTAATTTGATTACACGTTTTTTGTTTTCCTGAAGGACTATGACATCCCTTTACGCTACAAACGGTCGTTTTAAATTATTTACTCGCGAGCTCTGTTCGGCAGAATGTGACCTTGAATACTGACGGCTCGTCGAGCAAAGTTAGCCAAAAATGGCTAAGTTTTAGTTGCCTCACTTTTTGCACTCGTACTATCCTTCTATGCGTTGTTATTCTAAGATAGTGACCTAGGCTACTATAATTGATGTTAAAATCTATACAGGCGAGCAAAGCCGCGGGCAGAAGCTAATATACAATATGTTTTTTTTTTATTTTATTTTCTATTGTGATCTTTTACAGCTGATTCACATCATAGCTGAACCAGGACTTTTTAGCGCAACATTTAGGCACATGATATTATATTTTTTTGTTCAGAAGTAAATTATTTTATTTTTAGTTTCTTGTGTGGTTTATAGTATGTAGGTACCAAATTATCAATTTATCTTTATTTTTTCATTTTTATCATTATTCGAGGAAAATAAATTACATTAATATTTAAGCACAGCTTCGATTTCGGGTAATGATTACCAAGAAATTTATTTTATTAATGATATTACCAATTCGATTTCCATAATAATTGCAACCATATACAAAAAGAGGATTATAAAGTTACAAAAACACGAAGAGTAAATAAAAACCGATGCTATGTTTTAACGCATTAATTTTCACGTAAATTTTCCGAAATTCTGTAAAATATACCTATTTTGTCTTTCTGGCTGGTAAAACTCTTATAATTAACATTTAATACAATAAACGCAATGGGACTTTGGTTTCAAACTAATTGTTGTTCGCCCGCCCCTGTGACGGTTACAATTTCATGCTGTTTTAATTATGGAACCCTATTTTGTTGTCATTGTACAGATTGGGTCGAATCACGGTTTCTATTAGGTTTTATTTATAATTAGGTTTTATTCTGTTGGTATTATGAAAATCCGGTTAATATTGAATATAGTGCTATTACTTCAATACCAATATTATAAATACAATCGTTTAGACTTATGTAACATATTGTTACTCAATTATAACATAATTGCTGATCGAAAATGGATATTATAGTCTAAATTAAAGTAATCATACTTTTTATCTCGGAGGAATGTACGATTCACGTGAGAGAGATTCACATAGATTCAACAGAATTTCCATGAGAACTAAGTTACAGATAAGAGCTTATTTTTCATAGTTCGCAACCACGGCATCGTTGTTTGTTTTCGGCCCCACATTTTCTACAAAGACTCGGATATTATGTAGAAGTGTAAAATAATATTATTATATACTATCACATTTTTATCTTCTAAAATGTACGATTTTTGTTTGTGTGTTCGTATTCAGGAAAGTTTCTTAAGAAGTTATAGGAAATGCATAATAATTTGATAACACTATGCAACATCAAACCTACATATTTATATCACGGACGAGTTATAATAACATATAAGATTCGATCGTTTCTTTTCCAATTATTGAAATTTCCGTACGAAAGTTTCACTTTTTATGATATGAGATTATTATGATCACTCAAAAGAAACACTAAAACGTTATTGTCGAATTAACCCCACAACGACCTATATATCTACCCATAGCCAAATTTTCCACTCTAATCCCAACGAATCGCAATATTTCTCATATGTTTACATCCACTCACAAATATTTGCATGATTTATACGGAGGCACTCCACCTAATTTATCAGCGCGTGACGTCACAGAAAGCAAAAAGATGCCACCAACCTACATAAAACAAAAAGTTTCGCTCACCTACTCTTCGGCTAGATAATTAAATTCTTCCAATATTAATCTTAGTTAGGCCTTTTTACACGTGAAACTTTTGCGATGATGTATTTTTGTTGGCCTTAAGTACTTAGTGTTGGAATGGGATCCGAAACGTGTTTAGATTTCGCTTAGGGAAAGTTGGAATTGTATGCCTAATGAAATTTAGATTTCGAGAATGAACGATCTGCTGAAATGGTCGGACGTGGTGCCTATGTGCTAGAATTTTCAGGCAACTTATAAAATATTTCAAATTTAATATTACGTAAAACTTCTAGGTAGACAATAGGTTTGCTTTTGGTTTGAAACTTTGCGACTGTTTCATAAGTACCAAGTTGATATAACAGTTTTTTTTCTTATCAATGATAGGCTTGCGCTTGACCACCATCAAGCGATGATGTGGTCGAATATGAAGCTAGCTCGTGAAAATGGGAATGGGATGTAATCACTTTCTGTGAAGCAGTGATGCTAGCGGGGATAATGGCTGAACGCATGTGGGAAAACAAATCTATTCCTCAGAGGTACCTTCCGATAAAAAAACTAGGCTCGGGTCGACGGCTCGTCGTATTCCACGCGCGCCTCGAAGAACAGTTTAAGAAAGTGGAATAATAGGGCCTTTGTTTGCCGGGTTTGGTAGCGGGAATTTTCCAACGAGATACCGTGGCCCTGGACACACAGGAAACTGAAGGAATAGGCTGTTTTTTAATCGGTAGAAGACACTCCATACCGCTCCACTCAGAGCGGAAGGAGTAATTTGATGATCTTCCCCCCCGAAAAAAAAAAGGTGCTACGATAACAGGGCGCAGGGCAATGAACTGTCTGAAAATAATGAGAGCGGCCCGAGATTGATGAGTTCACACAATGGACAACGCTCCAATCGAGATGCCGCATCACCCAAGGTCACGCTTACGGCGCGCTCAAACATATTTTATTTTAATGGCCTAGCTAGTCTAGACATTGCCTTCATCAAATCTTTCACGAAGCAGTCATAGCAGCCTTAGACAGTTCTTTAAGTCGGTGTCAAAAAACGATAATACAAAACCAAAGACACCGACTTCCAAAATTAAAGTTAGTTTTCACATTGCAGTGTTTCTTTTTGGAAGTCGGTTTTATTTTCTGTTAAAAAGGTTTTTTTTATAAACTGATTTGTAGTATCGGGTCAGGCCGTAGCGCCCTCATTCCAGGACGCCCTCGTCCGAGTTGCCCTCACATCAATAAATTTGTTATTCTGGCAAGCCGGTACGCGCACGTTTTTATTTTGTTTTCAGGAAATATCAGTAAGTAATGATGAGAACAAAAATGTTTATGACATTTTAGTTTAATTAAATTAAAGCAATGAAATTCACGGATAAGTGACCGTAGGTAATTTTAGATAAGAGTAGGTAGTACTAAAAATATCAATCATAAATAATCATCTAATAATTAAGACTTCAAAATAAATTAGCACAACAAATAGGCGCATCTTTTCTTAATATGAATTCATTGATATTTTTTTTTCGTTTTCTTCCGTTAGTCTAGCAATAGCTGTTTTAAAATTAACAATGAAAAGTAACATGTAAAATCGGTGTGGTGTGTATTTCTAAATGGGAGTTCGGCTTAAACCATACTATGGATGGAGTCTTCCTTTTGAAAGCGAATTTGAAGTCGACCTGTCCGTTGATCTGTCCGTCGACCTGCCCGTCGATCTGTCCGTCGATTAGTCCGTCGATTAGTCCGTCATTTAGTCCGTCGATTAGTCCATTGATTAGTCCGTCGATCAGTCCGTTGATCTGTCCGTTGATCTGGCAGTTGACCTGTCCGTCGATTAGTCCGTCGATCTGTGAGTCGACCTGTCCGTCGATCTATCCATTGATTAGTCCGTCAATCAGTCCGTCGATTAGTCCGTCGACCAGTCCGTCGACCTGTCCGTCGATCTGACCGCCGATTAGTGCATCAATCATTCCGTCGATCTGTCCGTCGACTAGTCCGTCGATCAGTCAGTTGACCTGTCTGTCGATCTATCAGTCGACCTGTCCCTCGATCGGTCAGTCGACTTATCCGTCGATCTGTCCATCGATCAGTCCGTCGATCTGTGAGGCGAATATCGTTATATTAAATTAAATTAAATATCGATTATTTCAGGCATAGGCGCCCATAAAATTAAAATCAAAATAACAATGTTTTTCTTAAATTAAATTCTAAAAATAAATAAAAATATATACGTTATACTATAGAAATAAACAAAACAACACAATAAAACAAAATCATATTAATCAATCCCTCTCATACGCACAAAACGTTTAGGAAATAGTTTCATTGCGCGTACAGTTAGGGAGTAAATTTCCCTGCCCGAGTCTGTGTTTCCTGATATCTATAACCTTGGAGTTTCTAAGTCCTTCAACGCCAGTTCTTTATATGTATAAATGTATGCATTGTAACGCGTCATACCCCGCGCTGCCACCGCGCTGCCCTGCTCCTAAAGATGATCTCTAGTCAGAAAGTTTGCAGAACTGGTTCACGATCGCGCAATCTAGTCGAGATTGCGCGATCGTGAACCGGTTCTGCAAACTTTCTGCTGGACTTCTAGCAGTATAACGATGTGATTTTTTGTCATGTGATGTATAGATTTAATTTGTTACATTTAAATTAATCAGTTTACTTTCATAGATATAACGTAAATTGTTACTGAGTTAAATTACACGCAGAAGCGTAATAAAAAAATAGACCAACTAAAAAGAGTGAAATAAAAACTTTTTACCAAAAAATTAAACCGACTCCCAAAAAACACTGCAAAGTGAAAAATAACTTTAATTTCGGTAGTCGGTGTCTTTAGTTTTGTATTTTCGTTTTTGGCACCGACTTCCGAAATTAAAGTTATTTTTCACTTTGCTGTTTGTTTTTTGGGAGTCGGTTTAATTTTTTGGTAAAAAGTTTTTATTTCACTCTTTTTAGTTGGTCTATTTTTAATTTACCTAGTTATAAGAGCCTAAATGTGAACTACTTATAACCTTTTACAAAATATTGCTTTTCCCAATGCTGGGCCGTTAATTGTTGAGGAGTTCTCCTGGTACTTCACCATCAGCTCTACATCACCATATGCATTGTGACGAGCATAAAGTGCTTAACATCCATATTCAAGTAATCGAATCACAATCCACACAATACTTATTATTTTTTGAGAGCAACTGCACAAGTTACTGTAATAAATACCCAAAACGTCATAGGTGTGCCTATAATATTTGAAGAGTTCCCTCGATTTCTCCAGGATCCCATCATCAGATCCTGACGTTTATGAAAATGGGACCAATTTCGAAGTATACCCTTTCAATCAAAAAAAAGAATTTTCCAAATCGGTTCAGCCGTCTTCGAGTAATCGATGATCATACATAAAAAAAAAAATACGCGTAGAATTGATAACCTCCTCTTTTTGTCGTCGGTTGAAAAGAAAAGAGACATAATCTGACTAGGAAAATATCTTATAGCAGATATACAATGAATTTTTAAATGAACTTTCTTTCTGGCTATCTCTATATTGCGTCAGTATTTTTGGAACAGCTTCTAAAATTCCTTAGAATTGAGTCTTCGCGTTTGTTCACTCAAACATTACTGATCGTTTTGTAATGTTAACATTGCTTTTGTATAAATGTTATCTTTCTCAATAGTACTCGTAATAGAAGGTACAGTTAGAGGCCTTAGAGTTTCAGGAGTGGTGTAAATAGTTCTCATAGGTAAATAGACCATTAGGTTTAATTTAGTGTGGCTTAATAATAACTACTGCACGAGTCTATTTTCAAGGTTAAGCAACGCTTATCGAGGTCAGTTCGTGAATGGGTGACCATTTTAACATATCAAGTGACTCGGAACCGGAACGCACGTTAAACCACTGTCCCGGCTGTCATTTATACGTCTTTGACAGTCGACACCACTCTTGCCATTATTTTTAACCGACTTCTGAAAAAGGAGGAGGTTCTCAATTCGGATGTTTGTTTGTTTTTTTTTTTTTTTATGTTTGTTCGGGCATAGCTCCATCGCTCGCCAACCGATTTGAAAAATTCTTTTTTTGTTGGAAAGGGTATACTTTCCAAATGGTCCCATGAAAATTTTATCGACCTCAAACAAGCCGTTTCTGAAAAATCAACAAAAGACTAAAAAAAATATTTACATTGATGATCTTTTCGGTTACTCTATATTGTGTTTTTTGTTCGCGCGTTTTTAGTTTTTTGTAGTTGACATTTTGGCTTTTATAACTAGATTAATTACAAATTGACCCACTAAAAAGCGCGAAAATAAAAACTTTTTTGCAAAATAATAAAACCGACTTCCATATCAAAACACTACAAAGCCAAAAATAATTTTAATTTCGGAAGGCGGTGTGAAGTGTGAAAAAGAAAATACAAAACCAATAACACTGACTACCGAAATTAAAATTATTTTTGGCTTTGTAGTGTTTTGATATGGAAGTCGGTTTTTTTTTTTTTTTTTTTTTTTTTTTTTATTTTTTTATGTAACTTCTGGGTTGTGGTCAGATAAGTAGTCGGCTACATGATAAATACTGTTACTTAGCTATATCTGGTGAAAATAGAAGTCGAACAGTTGATGTGTTTTTCTGTGTTCCTTATACGGTTTGGGACACGATACAGTCCCTGTAAACACACAAGAATTTATTTATCTATACTAATATTATAAAGCGGAAATGTTTGTTTGTTTGCTTGAACGCGCTAATCTTCGAAAGTTCTGGATGGATTTGGATGTTATTTGGTATGGAAGTAGCTTGAAGCTTGAGGAAGGTTATAGGCTACTTTTTACGCGACTGCAAAATAGGAGAGTTATGTTTTTACCGTGATAGAATCCATGGGAGCGAAGCCCCGCGTGAGTACTAGTTATTTATATATGTTATTAAGCTATTGCATAGTTTTTATCGCGGGCTTTGAGAGCGGCGACCGAATCAAGAAATTCCGTAACGAAAATAAACCTAACACCTCCCACTCCGATCGGCACAGCGGTGCGGCGTTGAAAGCCGTGCCTCGTCTAACGTCGTTTCAGTTCGGCAGACATCGGCACGGTGTTTATGTGCATGCGACTAGACGTATGCGTGTAGACTATAATTGCATAAGATGATAAAAAATGCTATGCAATAGCTTTACCGCAGCAGTCCCCGAGTGCCACACTCATTTTTTTTTATTTAGGTAGTCACGTATTAACTCTTACATATTTCTCTAAAACGTTGATTTATGTACGAGTATCTACACTCGTGACACTGTACCGCTAGCACGAGTAGTCATGGGGTGAGAGACTAGTATAGATACCTGCCAGTGATCAATCGCTGGATAAGGAGGAATTACGTATATTTGCAGTTAATTAGCATTTTGTTGAACAGGTCCTATTTGGCACAGCTGTTAGAAACACACAATGCTGTTTTATTTAATAAAACTTTTTTTTTATTTAATTGTGTGCCTTTGTATTTAGATCAAATATATTTATTTTAATTCTTCTTTCTTACAGCTCCCTGAAGTATGTCAACCCCATCAATCTAGATCCGAGATAATAGCGCGCCTCTTTTAGTAGATATAGAAAGTTACCTTCACTTCCAGGGTTGGGGAAGATATCCATAAGGAATTCCACTGCAACATGTTCTTTTTCATGTCAATGGCACGACAATATTAATATTTTATTGGAAGAGAACTTTCCACATCCACGGAGCCATCGAAGTTGGTGCAGAGAATGACTACATGTTAATAAAGCTAAAATACAAAACATCCAAGCGGTTTCTAATCTCAAAGCAAAAAAACTAAACTTAATTCCACGAAACTAGTAAAATCTTCTACAAAAAGTAGCCAAGAAAATGGGATGTTACATAAAAAGCATGAAAAATCGTCGCTGCTCCTACAACCGGGCGATCAGAGAATTTTAAAAACTAACAACTTACCGAACAGGGGATGCTATCAGTTCACGTTATTACTTTGACCTCGAATCGTTTGCTTACCGCGTAGGCACAACGGGGGAGGGAATATTTGCGGAAATGATGTTAAATAAATATCATTTATTCTATCAATAACACCCAAAAAATAAATAATCACAGTTTTAATTAATATTAAGAAATATTTTGTGTGCCAGAATAATCATGCCTCTTCAAAACTGTAGGTAGCAACACTTGATAAACTCCTAGAGACGATTATAAGCTTCTTTGAAACTCTCAATCAAAGATTTAAAGTCCTGGCCTAAATTATAAGAAAACATTTCTAGTTTTTGGCTAAATTACATAAGACTCAAAGAATGCATCTAAAAATACCTATAACAAAAGTTTGATCCTAACGACCAAATGTTAAAAATATTATTAAAATTTTTTTTAGGCATAGTTCCTAATTTAATGGCACAGTTTTTTGACTACCATTGCTTTAAATAACAGCATTGTTTCCGAACCTTTTTGGTAAAATAGTAAAAGAATCTTATCACCCTGTGTGCCCCAACCCAACGTGAAACGCCTACTAGAGCAAGTCACGCGGTCCAATTTTGTGAAACGCCAATACTGGGCCTAAAGAATGAGGCTAAAAGAACCCGTAGGCGGCAAAACATACTCAAAATTTTGCACAGTTAATATTGTATGAGCCTTAAATATGAAAAAGGTCTTTGTTATTATTAAGCAAATGACAATTTAATGCTTCAAAAGTCATTTTGATTAGCCTGAACTTTGACTTTGTGAAAGATGAAGTGCAAAAATATTTTAAAAAGTTTCTGTGAATAATTTTAGTGAGAAACTGAATTGTAACATTAGTACTATTTATTTGAGATCGTAGTGGACAAGCAAAGATCAAATATTTGTTGCTTTTTCTTCTAGAAGCTACATTATCGTGGCAATTTTTTTTGTTTGTTTGTAATTTCAACTAGCTTCAACATCACTTAGTATATCAAACTTAAATATAAACATTTTATCAAAGGCTAAACATTTTATCAAAGCTAAAAAAAATTTGGTATGTCAATCCAAATGCGCTTAAAACACTTTTCATTTGGTACTTTTTGGTTGAGAATGTTTCAATAATTATGATAACATCTATCTTCTTTACATACATATATATTTAAAAAAATTAAAGCAAACAAGACTTTCCAAGAAACAACTCAAAACGACGTAATAGTAGGCATGGCCATAACCAGAACTGAAATGGAGAAATTATGGAAAGTGTGGAGGAATTGTAATATTACCAAAGCTACCAAAATCAGGCTTGTGCGAACACTAATTTTCCCCATATTATATTCTTTACGCGGCGGAGACGTGGCCAGTGCGCGAGTTGGAAAAGGGGAAGATAGACACACCTCCAGAGCATCTGCTCTGGAGATGTGGAGGTGTGGTGTGGTGTGGTGTGGAGCGTCTGTCAGCCGTAGTACAGTCGCGCATATTGCAGTACTTTGGCGGCTAGTCGAGGAAAGGTGGAGGGAACCAGGTTGCGTGGCAGATCATCTATGCGCTGGACTGACCAGGTGAAATCAACACTGGGAAGCGGCGTATCAACAGGGACAGATGGCGAGAGATCATGCGGAGAGCTGTGTCCGCCCCTACCAACAACGCGGACGCCTCGACGTGACCACTGACGCTCTGTCAAGAGCGAAACGATAAAGAAGAAGAATTCAAAACTAGATGATGAAAAAAACGACTAGATATTAAAAAAAAAAACATTAATATTTGTTTTAAACCCTGAAATATCTCTTATTACTATTGTACATAAAGTTTAAATAAATATTTCACTTTATAAAACTCGACAACCGAAATTCAGGACTGATTTTTCGCAGGGAACCTTATATCACCGTGTTCGTAATGAAATAATAATTATTTTAATTTAACTATAATTCATTAACCAGGCCAGTACAAGTTACTAGTATTGATTTACCTGTTTATATCTACCTACCCAAGAGTTGTGACGGGAAAAAAATGGTCAACCCAACGTTTGCATATTCTATGGGCTTCATAATTTCGATTGGTATAGAATTTGTTTTAACCAAACCGGTGAAATGTTTAAACATTTTTTTTTTAAATTGTTAATAATTAATCATATTCTGGACTGAAATTTTTTAGACAACGCATTTGTAAAATATTTATTGACATATTTAATTGGATATAAAATCCTTTTCATCCATTAACCAGCTCGGTGAAGGTCGTTCTATAACGGGTTCCTGTACTATATGTAAGTATACTGATGCCCATTAATAATAATATAAACCAGGAGTTCATATTTTTATTTCAGTTTGTGAACGAGGAACAGTTTTGAAGTGTACAAGTTATATAGTATGTTGCTAATTTACGAACAGACACGCCACTGCCCATGGGTATCGTTATGTAGTAGTTTACAAAATAAGGCGATTTGGGAGTGATAACTCATAGTGAATCGGAACAGCTTTTACTTAGTTTCCTCTATGTGTATAAATAATTCTAAATAAAATAAAATTGAAGATTACATTTTTTTATCCGTCTGTCTTTCTGTTTGTCCAAACTAATATCTGAAGCAGCTGAGCTGATTTTAATGGGACTTTAACTGAAAGATTGAGAAACATAATTATGAATGTACGCTTTGTAATTTTTTTGCTGTTCCCTAAAAAAATTACATACCTATTCAAAATTTTACACGTTACGACAACGTTTCTCGTCCTTGTGTGGATCACAGAAATTGTGATATATTTAGACCTTTCAACTCAATCAGCATAGTGAATACAAGCCAAATGGCTGTGACAGACGACCGAGTGTTCCTAAGGTTATTCAATTTTTATATATAGATCAAAATCTCTAAAGCTAATACTAATAATTTCTTAATTAGCCCATAACTTTCTTACTGCTGGTTCATACACAGGTTTCTACTATCTGAGAGGGAATGAGCTGTAAACCACCTCGCGAGCTCAGTGCGAGTTTGTGAATGTCGAATGTCTTTAGAGTTATTGGTTATTTGACATGCCGTTTACAATGTTTTTCATCACCATTTTGAGCGTGTGAATAACCACTGTGTTACCACTGTTCTCCAGATAATCAACTTTACACTATACTTCCTATTTCAACATTAACGTTAACGACCGCTGTGTAAAACGAACCAAACCTCTACAAGGTACACAAGCAAATTAGCGAAGTTATTCGAAACACAACACAAAATTATTATCCTTCAAACGGGCAGGTGATTTGCAAACAGTCATGAATTCGCCATTAAACTAGATCCCGTAATAAATAGTGTAGACACCATTAAATAGACATTTAGACATACTAACAGTGGAAATAACTAGTTTTAGTTTTGCGAACTAATCTGTTTCAAGTTTGTGTCGAGGATTTAAACATGCTTGTTTTAGTTTTCGTGTTTTAAGTAACATTTACAAAATTATCTTAGTATACATTGACGATTCTTATTCAGTTTTTAATGATATTTTGCTTCCTAAATTGTTATTTTTTCGTCATTATCGTTGGAGTAATTACTAATGAAAATATTTGTGCATTAAATACCTATATCTTCTTATTCGTTATTAATTCAACGATTTTTTAGTGATCCGTAGTCGAATGGCAGAAAAACGGCCTCAACAATCTAGTAGCTGGTAACACATTACCCCTTGAACACACCGATGTCAGATTTTCTGGCGTTTGATTTCCCATATCGACTGTCAAGTTGTTTAAATGGCTGTCGGGACCAACGGCTTAGGCTCAATTTACACCGCCGCGGAATGGAATGAAAGCGACTTTTGCAACGAAATTGTACATAGCATAATGAACTTTATGTCAACTGCCCTGCACTAACTAAAAGGCCGTTAAGCCACAAAAAGTCAATTTTCACTTTTTAATGTACACTTAAACTAATTTCGATTCTCTATCTTTTGGTCTAAGCATCATTTTCCTACGATGAATACTTTTACGAGATATAGCAATTTTGCTGAGCAGTTAAACAAAATAATTTTTTTCACTTCCTTTGATAAAAAGTGACTAAACCACAATACTTGTATATACAATAGTATAATATAATACAATACTAAAAGATACTTTTATTTATTTTAAAAAACCTCATACATATTGTGCATAGAAGCTATGCCCAAAAGATAATTTACCATCGTCCTAGCTTGCGTAGTTTTGTAGAAAAATCATTTCCCACTTATTTTTACTTTTACTCGAAAAATAATTTTTGGGGTTAGCGGCTTTTTAGTTAGTGTAGGGCAGTCAATTGTGTAACATACAAACTAAATAGGAGCCAAAAATTCTTGAGAATGCGCGAGGACTCCTCGGAAGACGCACGATCTTTTTTTGGCTCCTATTTAGTTTATATGTTGCAAAAAGTCGCTTCCATTCCATTCCGCGGCGGTGTAAATTGAGCCTTAGTTAGCTTTCCGCAGCACGGGGGTATCACACCACTATCTTTCAAAATCCGAGTTACGACTGAGATATTTCTTATAGAATAACTCAATAGCACTTTTTGCCCGAGCAGGGAATTGAAACTTAGATATGACAAACATGTTCACCAATCCGCTTTGTGACCATTATACCAAAGAAGCAGTTCTATGTCATATGGACAATCCCCAAGAATAAAGTCAGTAAGTTGTTATTTCGATAGGATTTTACTTTGCCCAGAGCCTCAGGGTCTCTTCGTGCCTTGCGATGATGCTACGACGACGTGCTAACAACGCGCAACACTGTCAAGCAGACGATGCAAAGTACAATTCAAACATTTGAAGAAAGCCTAAACTAGACGTGTCATGCCACATCAAAACACAATCACTAAGAATGGTCTGAGAATTCGAATCAATAACACTCCATGCTGTAATTACGAAAGCAACCACAAAGGCAGACTGCAATTACCCAATCACAATACTTGATTTTCTAAACCACAATCGATATCAATGAACCTCTGTTGAGAACACCGAGAATATCTTAAGGGTTATTCAGAATCGAGCCCCTATTGTTGAAAATAAACGAAACACAGCAATTGTTATGTATTTATCTAGAATCGGGCTGTAAAATAATGAAAAATTCTCATCGTGTAGCTTGTTTTATTTTTAGAGGCTATAATTAAGACTGAACTATTCAAAATAATTACAGACCGTTTCAGCCGAACTTATTGTGTTTTTGTCTACTTATTGTCTAGTGTTTATCATTAAAGAGCTCATGGATGTCATCATCTGCTTAGCCTTTTCGCAACTATGCCTATCTGATCTCCACAAACCAAAAGCTTGAAAGTATTTATCTAGAACTTGCTGACCCGCCACGACTTCGTTCGCGTGGTATGAACCACTGGTATCCTACCCCTACCCAACCGATACCACTACCCGAATCCTACCGATACCCTACCCATACCTTCCTCTACCCTACCCAAACCCTACACTACCCCTACCTAACTCTACCCTACCCTACCAATACCCTACCTCTACCCTACCGTACCGTTCCCTACCCCTACCCTACCCTACCCCTACCCTTGAGACCTTTCCTACTTTTTTTTTTCATAAGAACCTTCTCCTGACAAAACCAAACAGAAGAAAAAAACAATCAGCCAAATCGGTCCAGCCGTTTTCGTATTTTGCGCTTAGCAATTTACCTTTAGCGATTAATTTTTACTATATAGATTGGGCTGTAAAACAATAAGAAATTGTCATCATGTAACTTCTTTTGTTTTTGAAGGCTATAATTAAGACTAAATAAATAAAAAGTGTCTATTTCTCACCACAAGCCAAAAAAATACAAACAATATTTTACATAAAAGAAATAGCCAATTGATTGGTTGTAAACACCTGTAACACAGGTCACCAAGTTGTTCATTGTAACATATTAGACTGAACTATTGAAAGTAAAAATTATAGAACGCTTTAGTCAAACCTATTGAAAAGTGTCTATTTCTCACTACAAGCCAAAAAAATACAAACAATATTTTACATAAAAGAAATAGCCAATTGATTGTTGGTTGTGGATCGCTGGTGCCTGTGGTAGTATGTAAACACCTGTAACACAGGTCACCAAGTTGTTCATTGTAACATATTAGACTGAACTATTGAAAGTAAAAATTATAGAACGCTTTAGTCAAACCTATTGTGTTTATGTCTACCTATTGTAGATTATCATGTATATTATCATAGTTTATGATGAAGAGCTCGTGGATCATCTGCTTATCGTTTTTTCAACTACTTTGGGGGTCGGATTCAAAGCTAACCAAATGCTGCTGATTACTAGTATTTTACATGGAGCGACTGGCTATCTGAACTCCACAAGCTATTAACTGGGCAAGACAAGTCCTTGACAAACGTGGTGTTAAATGTTCTGACTTCTGAATTCCTGTAATATACAAATGACTACTGACGAGCCGGGAGCAATGATTTAACGTGTTTTACGAAACATGGAGGAATCTTGATAATATGTTAGATGGTCACACATCCACGAACCAAATTCCGCAAGTTGCTTATCCTTGAAGTTCAACTCGTGCGGCTGTTATTCTTTAAGAACAGTACTTCGAAATACTATAACAGAATATAGGACGATTTTCAAGGTTCCAAAAACAAAATGTTACATTTCCGACTAAAAACCCACACTATACATTGAGCTGCTCTTGCGTTTTAGGGCCGCGGTATTTCGTTAGAACATTCCTGTAACCCTAATATATTTCCGTACCTACCAAAATATTTCTTACTAGTTAGTAATTTGTTGATGAACTGCTCCTTTTCAGCAAATAATGACTGTAATATTACTTCGTCTCTCCACTATCCGAACCTTGGGAATTACGTCAAGCAGTTTCTTCTGAATTAATTTATTATTATAAGCCTGTAGTATCCCACTGTAGAACAAAAGCCACTCTTCCTTCCTTCCACTTTTCCCTGTCCACTGCCACATCTGACCAATCTTTCAGGTAGGAATCTAGTTCGTCACGCCATCTCCTCCTGGGCCTACCGCGTTGCCGGTTTTTATTATTCGTAGCCCAGTCAGTAGCCACTTTTGCTCAATTTTGCTGCGACATGGAGTAGATGTGACCAGCTCAGTTCCACTTCAGTTTGCCAGCTGTGATGCCTACGTCTGTGATTTAGGTTTTAGACAGAAGTATGCTGTTTTTTGTTCGGTCTTTGAGTCTGACTCCGAGTATAATTCGCTCCATTGCTCGCTGGCAGACCCCGGGAGCGGACTTTTGACGTTTCGTTAATGACCACGTTTGCGCTCCGTAAGTGAGGGAGGGGAGGATGCACATATCCATGAGTTTCCTTTTGAGGGAAGTGCTCCTTTCATTAAGTCTTTCATCGACCAATAGCTGTTCCAGGCATTTTCGATGCGTCGAGCTACTTCCTTATCCTGTCTTGCCTGGAAGGAGGCTATTTGGCTGAGGTATATATATTCATGGGCATATTCAACCTCCAAACCCCCGATCTCTACTCTGCGTTTTGTGCTATTGCGTACTTCGTTTTCGTCATATTCATTTTGAGCCAAGTACCAACTTAACGCGCTTGAGTCTATTGAGAAATGGGCCAAAAGACTCATTAGCAACGATACACTGGTCTCATCAAAGCTGCAGAGCCTTCAACATCGACGACGAGTTGCTAGTTTATCGGTTTTCTATCGGTTACATTTCGGGGAGTGTGCGATGGAATTACATAATCTAATTCCGTCAAGCTCGTTCCATCATCAGACTACAAGACAAACGGCGATGCACCATCGTTACATGGTGGGCGTCTCACCTATACGCACTAAACATTTTGGGAATACCTTCATTATGCGTACGGCTAAGGAGTGGAATTTCCTGCCGGAGTCTGTGTTTCCCGATACCTATAATCTAGGGGTCTTTAAGTCAAGAGTGAATAGGTTACTTTTAGGTAAGCGTGCTTCATCTTCGACCACATCATCACTTACCATCAGGTGAGATGGTGGTCAAACGCGAGCCTATTATAAATAAAAAAAGAGTCCGACCTCGAGGCTGGCGTGGCTGAGTTATTCGAGCATGAGGCTTAATCCAGCCACCGAAGAAGTGAAAAGGACGATGTCATCAGTGAAGCCTAGATTGGTTAATCCCTTTTCTCAGACGACAATGCTCTCATTCAGACAGAGAGTGTCTAATGTTTTGAAAACTTCTTCAAGCATTGCTGTAAAGAGTTTTGGAGATAGCGGATCGCCTTGATTGACTCCTTTTCAAATTGGAAAGGACGGGCCGGTGATTTCCAAACGGATAGCAGAAGCTCTGTTTTGAATATTTGCGTTCTAATAAGTTGAAGTTTTATGTCTTGTTTATATAACGTTGTAAATATGATTTTGCTAGCAAAATTATCAAAAGTTTTGGAGTAATCTACAAACGCAAGGTACAATGGCAAGTTATATTCTACATGTTTATCTATTAGCTGGTTCAGAGAATGTAAATGGTCGGTAGTGGATAGGCCACAGCGAAAACCAGCCTGATCAGGAGGTTGATGAAGATCCAGTTGGCCGGATATGCTGTTTTCTAATACTTTAATATCAATTGTAAAATCTTTGTAGAAATAGTCGCTGCGGGTAGTTGGAAACCAACGAATTCAGCAACTGCTCTAGCCATAGCTAAAGCCCCCCCTAGCTATGGTTGGAGTAGTTGCTACCCAGCAACTACCTATAGGTCAGTCAGTTTACCCTAACCTTTTTCAGGAAAGGATAGCAAGATTTATTGGTCTTTGGTCTGTTATCTGTATTGACATAACACAAAACTGTTCCGTCTGTAGCCAACATAACAGTTTTGTTCCCTGTATGACGTCTTACGCACGCAACAAACAAACCCGGCCCTTATTTTTGATAGACGGGTTTCTCACCCTTCGTCGGCGTGCGTCCCACCGCTTATACATGTATTGTATTTCATGCGTGCTGATGTTACCAATCGATAAAGTGTTCTACTAGTTTACAAAATGCTTGATACATATCAGACAAGCAATATATATTTTTTTTGCCAATGGAATATTTCAATTTGTGACTACGGTGTATAAAAAGAAGGTAGAATATTCTGTTTGACAAAAGGAGATCGTTATTTTGTGGGTTTTTAAATTAAGTCTCATGTTTGGTCTCGAATAAACGTTTTATTTATTATTTATTTATTTATTTATACCGCTCATACGAATAAAGTCATAGGCACAGCTAATATTTCAGAAATACGACAAAATTAAAAATTATCGTATGGAATCATGATCCTTAGGAATTTTAATTACATTAAGTTCCATTTATTTACAGTAGCCCTTTTTTCTGGGGCAAATGACTGCTGCAACTCTGGGTGGAGCGAAAGGGAGTGAGTGATTTTTTTTTTTTGTGAGTGGCATCTCGCAGGTCAATCTCTGAGGTTGTCGGCTGCTTAACCGGGCTTGCCTGTGGTTGCCTTAATTAATAAATTAATTAAAGCCTCCAGAAAGGGCTTATTAAAAAACTTACAAACTAGGCCCTGTGGGGTACGGACCTCGGCTTAGGGCGTCGCAGGGGGAGGGCAGCTAGGGACAGGCTGGATCATATCATTATTATTATTAATAAGGGAATTTAAAGCTACTGGCTCAGCGTCGCGGGCTGGCTCTGGCAAGGGTCGGGGCGGACTATTACGGGGACGTCGCGGCGGGCCTCGGCGGCGAGGACGGAAGGACGGTCTGTTTTGTACTTGTTTCCCTACGGCTCTCTTGGAGCAGGGTGATTGCGTCATCGGGAGTGACAAGGGTATGCCTTGGTCGGCGAATCTTAAAGATACGTCGTATTGGGCGGCCGATACGATAAGGGGATTCCTATGTTGGATTGCAGTATCAAAGAAACGCTTGGAGACACGTTTCATGAACTGCTGTATGGTGGGCATCTTGAGGTCTACGTGAAGAAGCTCATTTCGAACATAAAAGGGGGCTCCCGTGACTCTACGGAGGAATCGGTTTTGAAGGGTCTGCATCTTGTGGAGGAGGTAGGGCTTTGCGTGTGCGAAAACAACGCAGGCGTAGGTCATGATGGGTCGGCTGACCGCGGTGAAAATACGCAGCTTGCACCTGAGTGATAACTTGCTGCGGGAGCTAAGAATGAAGTGGAGCCTACCTAGAGCGAAAGCGGCGCGCGAACGTGCCTGCTTTATGTGCTCAGCGAAGGAAAGGTGTTTATCGAGGACCACGCCTAAGTATTTGGCTTCCTTTTCCCAGGGGATCGGCTTGTCGTACATGGTAATCGGACGGGGGGAGGGTGGGTTTATCCTTGGCTTAGAAAAGAGGACTGCCTGGCTTTCGTCTGGATTGACTTCGATTCTCCATTTCCGGAACCACTTGGCCAGAGTGTTTGCGGAAGTTTGGAGAGTGCGAGCGATGGCGTCGGGTTTAAGACCGGTATAATAGATTGCAGTATCGTCGGCAAATAGGGCTAGCTGAGTATTTTTATGCTTGGGGATATCGCTAGTGAATAGCGTGAAAACGAGGGGGGATAGTACGGAGCCTTGAGGAACTCCTGCGCGAATGGGATGGGGGGAGGAAAGCTCCCCCTCAATTCGGTAACGAAAGGTGCGATTCGTTAAAAAGTCCCGTAGGATGAGCACGAGACGGTCAGGCACGCCGAGTTGGTATAGCTTATAGATTAAGCCATTGTGCCAGACTTTGTCGAACGCTTTCGCTATGTCGAAGAATAAGGCTCATGTTATTGCGCCCCGTTGGAAGCCGGCGCTGACGTGTTCTATGATACGGTGGACTTGTTGGATACATGAGTGTTCGGTTCTAAATCCAAACTGCTCATTGGGTATAAGACTCTTTGCTTCGGCAAAATCTTTGAGCCGCTTATACATATATAAGCCTTTCATAGATTTTACCGAGGACGTTGAGTAAGCTAATGGGACGGTAGCTAGACGGGTCAGACTTGGGCTTTCCTGGTTTGGGAATACCTATAACGGTGGCCTGTTTCCAGGTTGCGGGGAACATATTATTGCTCAATGCGCCATTGAAGATGGCAGTCATTAGCACTATAAGCTGGGCGGGGAAAAGTTTGAAAACCCTATTGGTGATGCCGTCGGAGCCAGGGGCTTTTCGCGGTTGGAGACTTTTAATGATATCCTGGACCTCATCAGGAGTGATGGGGGCCAATGGATTATCGGGATCTTTGACGGGCGGAAGGGAAGTTCTACGTTCGACTTCGGCGTTCACCATATCGAGGTGGGCTTGGTCTACTGGTTGAGAGCTGGGAGAACACTGGGACTCTAGGCTGTCGGCTAGGCATTCTGCTTTTTCAGAGTTATCGAAGGCGACACTCTTATCGGGATGAATGAGAGGAGGCATTGTTGCCTCTTCAGTGGATCGTAACTTCCTCTGAAGCTGCCAGAAGGCAAGATGGGTGGGCTCAAGTTCGCTCAGCATCTTGTCCCAGCTCGCATTACGCTGCTCGGCAATGCGTTTCCTTACAGCACGCTGTAAGTTGCGCATGTGAGCTTTGTTTGCGGCGCAGGGAAAAGCGCTGTACGCACGGATGGCTGCGTTCTTCTCGGTTATCAGATTCCGTACATCGTCCGGGAGTTTCCAGCGGTGGTCTACCGCTACTGGAACTTCCCTTGAACAATCGTTCAGGACGGATTGTACGTGATCTGTAAGCGAGTCGATCGCTGCCGTCGTATCAGCGACTGAGACCATGTGGTCAGGAATGGTGTCCAAGTGAGGCGACGTGGTGGATTTCAGTTTTTCACTTACTTTCCTCAAGTCGGTGATCAATTGGGTTGGAGGAGGTTGGGTAGGATCATGGTTAACCGAGCGGGAACCTAGGTGTAGGATAACGGGACGGTGATCCGAGTTGAGTTCGTGAAGCGCTTCTATGGAGTGTAAATGGAGGTTTACATTCTTTAGGAGCGCCACATCGAGGACATCGGGCCTATGGTTGTGGTCGTGTGGGTAGTGGGTGGGAGCCATCGGAGCGATGACGTCATAGTTTAGGGTCGCGCCTAGGTTATACACGATTCTGCCTCTGGCATTTGTCGTGTTGCTGTTCCAAGCGGGGTGTTTGGCGTTGAGATCGCCCGCTAGTAAGATGGAGTCACTCAGGCCAAAGAGAGTCGTGAGATCGCTGGTGAGCGCGATAGGATCGTCTGAAGCAAGAGACGCGACCGATGGTGGGGGATGGTAGGCAGAGATGATGGTTATCGGAGGATGACCAGTCATGCCTAGTCGACAGGCAGAGTACTCTAGGTGAGAGAGAGGCGCGGGTGAGGTCAGAGGGATGCAGTATAACTCCTTCCTATAATAAATAAGGGTACCGCCGCCGTGGCAGCGTGTTCTGTCATTGCGAACTAGACGGTAATTCGCAATTTTGGGGTCAGCGCGGTGGGGTTTCAAAAGGGTCTCCTGTATAAGGAGGACGTCTAATTGGTGGTCGCGGAGGAATTTAGTTATTTCGGCGCGTTGGTTGAAAATGCCATTGGCGTTGAAAAAACCTAATTTGAGGGATCGAGGCCTAGTGTGGTTTGTGCGTTGGGAATCCATTGGATCAGTCCATCGCATCCATCTGGTCGAGGCCTAGCACTATATCACTCTGTGTGCTGAATATTTGGCTGAACATTGCCGTCGTAATTTTGCCGTTATTCTGCTGCTCGGCAGCCAGAAGGGCATCGCGGAGAGACCTGGCTTGGCGGGTCATAAATATTCTATAGTGGCGCAGTAGAGTCTGGCCGCAAGACTCGCCGTGCGCGACGGGTGAGGGATTGGGCGGTTGTTTGGCTGCAGGAGCAGCAGTGGTTTGAGGATCGGGTTGGGGACTGGCTGTGGCCTCTGGAGCCACGGCTATAGGCAGGATCTGCGCAGCGATGGGTATATCCATCAGTGCCTGCAAAGGTTTGGCAGTGGCCAAGGACGGAAAGGCTTTTTCGTGGTTTAGCCTGTTCCGCGGGGATGGTCTCTGAGGAGCGAGACGTTGGGGAATTTGAGAGGAAGGTGCCTCTCTTTGTCGGCGGGCGTTGGCGGGCGTTGGCGCGCTTCGCTAATTTAGGAGCGAGTTCGGGGGCTTTGGGACAGCCGCGGTAGTTTGCCGGGTGACCGGTCTGGCTGCAGAGAACGTAGTTGGGTGGTTCCGAACAGAGGGTTCGGTCTTTGGGCCGAGGGCAGTCCGCAGTGCTATGCTCGCCCAGACACTTGACGCATCTGGGAGTCGCATAGCAGTTGCTCTGCGCATGGCCATACAGATGGCAACGGTGGCATTGTCCCACTGTTGCGGTTTTGTAGGGCTTTTCAATTGAGATACCGGATAGGGAGCAAATGGACTTAATCTTGAAAATCGGGTGATGACCTTCGGTTGGTTCACAAATGACAAGAACCATGTCGTACAATTCACCGCCTCTCGCTTTATGTAAGCGATGGACGGCGATCACTGGTATACCTTGATCGGCAAGGTCGTCTTTAATATCCTGTACTTTTTTTTTTTTTTAACGTGGTAAAATTATCAAATAAGTCCTCCCACCCCGGGCAGGGTGAGAGGGACTGTCAGACTTTTACTGACTAAAATCCACGGTGTTCCTTCAATAACCCTTTACGTACCAGGGCCACGGTAACGGGATGAGTCCCACGACCCCGGCAGGCTTCGGCCCTCTGCAGAGGGGGCCTCGTCATGTTGCTGACGCTCTTTGAGGCGCGCGTGGAACACGACGCGCCGTCGACCCGGGCATGGTCCATGGTCGGACAGCGAGTTGCCCTTTACTCGCTGTCCGCATGCCCGCGCCTACGGTGGCTGGAGATCGTCATCCGACGTCCGACGCCGTGGGCGTCTACCACTGCGGCTGGGCTGGAGGGAGGATGCCATCCTTTCCCTCACGCGGCCCGCCTCCTCCTTCGAAAGCATGACTGCTTCGCAGAAGGAGGCGACCGCTTCCCACTCCCTCTCGCCCCGCAGCATGGCCTCGACCAAGGCCGGGCGCGAGAGGTCTCCGCCTATTGTCGCCGTGAGGACACGACGATGCTCTGCCCAAGCTGGGCAGTCCTGCACCGTGTGCTCGACTGTGTTCTCAGGGCAACCCTCACAGTGGTGACACCCAGGCGTCTCTTCCTTACCCATCAGACACAGGTACCTCCCGAAACTTCCGTGTCCGGTGAGGACCTGCGTCATGCGGTAGGTCAGGATGCCGTGACGCCGATCTAGCCACTCCTCAAAGAGGACACGTTTAATAATAACACGAATGGGCGTGTCCTCGGGGAAGGAGAAAGTGTGAAAGGAAATATTCCTTTCACGGAGGGCGCGATATAGTTCCCTATAGTCGTTCGACGTAGGGACGGTGACTTTAATGCCATTTTGGCAGGCACGGGCGTTTGTGTAGTTGATATTTCAATCAACACACATCTTGGACACATCAGTCCATTTACCCAGTCCTGGATGTAAAAGGGGGGTGGAGGGCGTTGCTTCCTTTGGGCTGAGGAAGTTTGGGCTATCGGGCTTTGGGGACGACTATTCTGCGCCCGAGCAGAGGTAGTTGGGACGGGGCTAGCGGGTCGAACGGGCGTTTGAGTTGGGGACGGGGGCGACGCGGTGGTCTTTTTGGCCTTGCTGGCCTGGGAGGTTTTCCCTTTCTTCCTCTTGCCACCGGTGACGACTTGAAAGTCGTCTTCCGAGAACGAGGGGCATGATGACAAATCATTGTCGGAGTTGTTATTGGACACAGGTTCGGTGGTGTCCATTTCACGGAATTCAACTGCAGCGCACACCTGCGCGGCGTCCGTTGTTTTATAAACAATGGGATTAGTAGGTGGGCCGGAAACAATGGATGATTTCGGGAATTGGGCGGTCGGCACGACATTGTCGGCGGGCGGGAGCGATAGAGGGCTATCTACCTGGAAGTCGTTCGTTGTTCGATGAACAATGGGATCGGAGTTGATAAACACTTCCGTGAATTGACCAACCGGAATGCCTTGATCAGCAAGCGGGGGAGATAATGGGCTATCAAGCGCGTCACTAAAATCAGCGACGTTGGCTTCGGTAGCCGGAGGACAGTTAGCGATTTCACGCTGGATTATTCCGCCAAATTTGGCGGAAATAGCAGGGTTTTCCTTAAGGATTTTTAGCAATATCTCCAAAATATTGGAGTTGCCATGATTGGCGAATGGATCAAAAATTTAATGGGGAAATTTTGGAGATTTCTCTCCCGCGGGGGACCTATTTAAAGCCTAACTGACCTAACTCCCCGGATGGATGGGTCCGGGGATGTGTAACCCTCCCAGTCGGGTAGAGACTGGGAGGTGAGTACCTAATGGTGAGCCCTAAGCTTGTAACCGGTCGCCAGTCTTATTGTGCGAACCGGGCCCTATTGGGTCTAGTGCGAAGGGGTAGACACACCAAACTGACACTAGGTGTGTAGCTGAAATGGAAACTCAGTAACTAGGTTTGACTAGGAGATTCCCCAAGGCCAAAACCTAGCACTCGACTCCAATTGACTGCTTCACCCTGAAGGGGTTCAGCGGGTGCGTCGCGTCAGCACCCCCTTGGTATTGTTGACACCGTGAGGTTTCCAACCAAGGACCACGAAACTGTGGTTTTACCCTGAAGGGGCCAAACCAAATTGTTTTTGACGTTACTCTGTTATAGAAACAGGAAATCCTTCACCACCTCGAAAAAGGCGGATCCGGACCAGGCGTCGTAGTCGGCGACTACGAGTGACGTCACGGCGGGCGTGACGAACGGAAGCGATGACTCAGGCACGGAACGATCGAGAGCGCGGAGCGGTACGACCATCGCGGGCGAGCGTCGGAAGCGGAATGAAGGGAGTGAGTGAGTGTGTTCAAGCAATTTATGGACTGTGTGCGACAATTTTCATGCTAGCGAAGTAGGAGGCTGAACGCGTGAGGGAGAGACAACTTTCTTTTTCACGCCCCAGCCGCCGTTGGAGACGCCCCAGGCGTCGGGGATCGCGTGCCGATCTCTGACCACCGTAAACGTGGGCCTGCAGACGGCGAGCAGGGGTAGCTCACCGTCTGGTAAGGACCAGGACCGTGTCGCCGGCGGCGTGCCATTTCCGCGCGTGGCTCTAAGAGTACTCAGCAACATTGATGAGGCCAGATAGGGCTACTGCCTTACAGGCATATTCTAACGACATACCGTGGAACGCAAGGGCAACTGAGGGCGCAGGGTGGGTTTTAGTGAGTGGAAGTCTAACATTCCCTTCCGCTCCACCTTTTTTTGTATTGATTATAGGCTCGCGTTTGACCTCCATCTCACCTGATGGTAAGTGATGATGTGGTCGAAGATGGTGTACGCTTGCCTAGAAGTAACCTATTCACTCTCAACTTAAAAACTCCCAGGTTATAGCGATCAGGAAACACAGACTCCGGCAGGGAATTCCACTCCTTAGCCGTACGCATAATGAAAGTATTACCAAAAAGTTTTCGTTTTTAGAATACTTTCATTAAGCTTATGGTTGGGATGTCCATCATGTAATGATGGCGCATCGCCGTTTGTCTTGTAGTCCGATGACGGAACGGGCTTGGCGGGATTAGATTGTGTGATTCCATCGCACACTCCCCGAAATGGAACCGGTAAAAAACTGATAGACTTGCAACTCGTCGTCGGTGTTCAAGGCTCTGAAGCTTTGACTCGACCAGTGCATCGTTGCTAATGAGTCTCTTGGCCCACTTCTCGATAAACTCAAGCGCGTCCTTTTGGTATTTCGCAGATCCATCCCAAAGATGAAAGCAGTATTCCATACACGACCGAACCTGGGCTTGATACAAATTTAGCTGTTCAGGTGTGAAATACCGTCTTATCCTGGCTAGGATTCCCAACTTTTTTGATGCTAACAGAACCTTAGCCTCGATAAATGGGCCAAAATTGAGTGTGGAAGTTAAAGTCACCCCAAAAAGCTCAATATGATCGGCACGGTTACACCACGGAAAGTAGGAACCAGTTCGAATTGGCTCCTTTTTGCGGAGAAGAGACACGCCTGGGTCTTAGGAGTCATTTTATGATTATTCCACCGGAAAAAAGCGGTTGCAATGAATGACGTTGATTATTCATTGCCATTCGGCAGCAGATCTACTATTTAATGACATTAGTCTTAGAAGCATTGTGTTTCATCAAGATCTATCCTTCTGGTAACGCCATCTCATTTTGAAATTTGGTTAAATAGTTTGTTCCCACATTTTGACGTTTACTGTCAGAACGGACGACCATTCCCTCTCCCTACCCCAAAAAAGCATGTCTGCCACGAATCTATGGCAAGCAATGACACCGCAATGACAGAACGTGTTAAGTACGCCTCTCCACGCGGACGTATTGTCGATGTCTTACCGTACTCCGCCGTCCGTGTGTTATACCGCTAAAACTCCGCTTATAAATCGTCGCGCTATATAAATCGTGATTGAACTAAGATGAACCGCCCGCAGGTGTGATTGAGTGGTTTGGTGCATTCTGATATCAACACGTCGTGTACTTCGAAGCTCGAAGCAGGCAGGCGCCAGCAGGCGCCATCTTGAAGACTTCAGGTAAGACGTGCTTTTCCCTCATAATCCCTGGAACTCGGTCGCCCGTTCATCATCCTGTTCTTTCTAGGCGAAACCAGCCATCCTTAAAATACAGTCCACTTAAAATCAAACATTTTCAATTCGCCTACATAATTTGGTACATCTCCGTACCACCTTCTTTAGTTGGAGTGGAAGGGTGTGTCAGACTTTTACTGACTAAAAACCCTCCCTGTTTTTTCAGTTTTTCTTGCTTTCCGGGGTCGTGGTATGTTAGAACATTTGCGTAGCCTGAAAATAACTGGCTTTAATGAACTACAACTGATGGTACATTTTTCAAAGCTTTTTATGTTGCCTTACACTAGGAATTTCCTCTGTATTTGTGGGTGCATTTTTAGAGTCTTAAATTCTTTTTCGATGTAAACATGATGTTCTGGCAGTTTGAGTACTTTTAGCGGTCTACCCAAACGTACTAACTACTAAACTTACTTTACCTTGGTATTGTTCATCAAATCGATAAGCTCTTTGTTCTAAGTTGAGCTATACGTTGTTTGACAAATTTTTGTAATGTATGGACGGGCCTACTCAAATCTGTGAGCATCTTCCTTCAAAAGATCGCCTCAGACCAGTATACAACGTGTAACAGAATAAACGCAATTCCTGAAAGTAGTTGGTTCAGAATCGGCTTCTGAATCGATTTCCGTCATAAAAAATAGGTTTTAAAATCTTTCATTTAACTTAAAGTAGAAACACAGTATCATGACAAATTAATACAATCCTTAATTCAAGGAGTGTGCGTCTCGCGTCGCCCACTAACATTGTATGAGTATATGCGTCTGCGTAAGGATATTATATGACGCACATACGTTTTGCGTTTAGTAAGGATAACTATTTCATGAAAAATGCCTAGGTTTGGTTTTTATTTATTTAGTTACGGATGTTGTTTTAGACATATCATTTAATATTCTAATTAGGGTGTCTGAGGTATTGCGCTTAATCTGTTACACCTTGTAGAGTGTATGGACTTCAAAAGAGATGGACCCCCGAGTTTGTTTCGGTGTTTCTTCTCAGGGTAGTCAGTTAGGAAACACCGGTCTCATCTAGATTAAATTTACGAAAAGAAAAAACGTGTTAAAGTGTTATTTAATAAGCAATTTGGAAAACACAGATCATTTAGACACACAGACCCGGAACTGATATGTACAGATCATAAAACCATCCGTCCGGAAATCTAACGCGAGATACGCGATGCAGCAATGTCATTGTTTTTCAATCAACAGTGTCATTGTTTTTTAACAAAAATATACCAAGAGCACAGATATCAAAGCCCTAAAAATCTGCTAAATCCCTCTCGCGCTGCTCCGAAACTTCATGACAAAACAACAGTTCAAACTTTATTATGTGTGTCTACCCTTAAGATTGACTGTTGAATTACAAGGGTAGGACTGACGAATCGATCATTCTACGCAAATTCGTTGTACATCCATTCTTTTCTGTCGTTGCCATAAATGGATAGTACTCAAAAACAAATATATACTCCTCTGGCTAGCCTCCTATATTGGGATCGGTATCCAGTCAAACTACATGCAGCCAAATACTAGAACAATCATCAATGACCATACATACATTTAGGTACATTCCTGTCTGTTTGCATCTTGTCAATCATACTTACCAAGGGATTGTTTGTCTGTGGATGGTTATAATCCTATCATTTTATGAAAATTGTTGTCATTTAAAAGGAATGCTCGTCATTTGGAATTATCTTTATGGATTTATTTGGATTATTTTCATTTTGCAACAACATGTGTATCTGTAAGCAAGAGATTGCTATTGCTTTGAGTTTTATTGCGAATATCTATTTTAACCTAAAATAAGAAATAGAATGTGGGTAAAAAAAGTGGTTATTAGAAAAGGAGAAATATAGTGATGTTAAAATTTTAATAGATCTGGCATGTAATGAACCGTCTATTTCTTAGGAATCCATTTTATTTTTCCGGGACGAAGACGAACACAATGATAACGAACGAGTGATCAATCACGCCGGACAAATAAACAGGCACTAACTTGATCACATAGCGCGTCGCGTCCTTCGCGATGGGAGGAAAGGTGGGGTTTTAATGCCGTCATTCCTTCTAGCTCTTGCAAATCCACTGGCGTTCATTCCGTAAGGATTGTAGATTCCGGCAGGAATGAACGTTAGTGGATGAGCCGCTAATACTTGGAGTGACTGCACGCACTAGGTAACACCATTATCATTATGATTAGGTACCACACCTACTCAGCAAAATTAGTATTCAATTTTCTGTTTTTTGACTACCTATAATGCCTACAGGCAAAGATGTACAAATGACAGGCCGGACCAACGCCTTAAAGTCATTTCCGGGGCTTGGACGAATCTTGATAAATTAAGATGGTTACCCATTTTCAGCCCGACAATGGCAAGCGTTATTGATTTAGTCTTGGAAATCGATATTCCGCTAATTTTATCAAATAATAGACTCCTAAAACATAATTATGATGTTCAGATGAAAGAGAGACAGGTCAAGTCCCCATATATGCCCAGTGATTCAAAAACGAAACAAATTATTACGCTTTTTTACCCGACTGCGCCAGAAGGAGGGTTATGTTTTTCGAGATTATGTATGTATGTATGTATAATTGTTTGGCTATTTACCCCCTATTTACCCATTTGAGTTTGAAACTATAATAATGGTATGGGCCCGGCCTGCTTCCAACTTTTATTTAATTTAAAATGGGCTTGTTTTTATTAGCTTTTCAGTTAGTTTTAGTATAAGGTTGCAGTCGGGTTTTTTAATTTTTTTTATTACTCTTTTTTTAAGTCCTCGGTTATTAGAATCTAATAGATTAAAATTTGATGTAACGCCATCTATCGTTGACTTTAGAATCAATCTTCGAAGTGCATCAGTAAGTGTACTAAAACTGTCCAATACTATGAAAGGGGCCTATAAACATTAACATACCCTGATTTAACTAAAATCGGGATTCCATAATAGTTCTAGGCACATATGGGTTGGAAAAATGATAATTAACTCTTAAAACTATCTTATACTATACCTGGGAGAGTTGCACTTTAAGCCATATTGCTCGAAAATGGATGGATAACTGATATAGTCAGCTGTCAGCTCCTTGATGGATTTAATCCACTTAGATTCTTAGTCACTTGGATAAAGTTCCTCCAGGGCGTCAGTTCGAGGTCTAAGTAATCTTAAATTTTTTTTTTCTCATTTCGCCATAGGGCTGCACACCAAGATCGACTGAAAAAAAAAAGTATTAATGGTCAAGAAGACCAGCAAGTACTTACATAGCTGTGCTAGGCTTTGAAGCATTTCACGTCAGGCGGTATTTTCAATAAAGTATAGCCCGCAGTTTAGCACTGAGTTTTATTAAAACCTGATGATTAGTTGAGAAATCACACTTCCAACTCTTTCTAAGACATCACACATGTTTCACTCAGAGTGCCAGTGGCGTAAATATGTCGGTGTTAACGGTACCTAGGCACAGGGCGCATAACCCACAGAGGCCTAGAAATTACCAGACCACATTGGCCAGCACTAACAGTCTCCTGTGTGTCATTGCCAGTAAATTAGATTGTCCTATTATTCACTTTTTGAGTCAACTACATGTACGTACATGTAATTGACTCAAAATTTTAATTTAGTTTTATAAAGTTACTAACATAGTTTTAAGTGGTGCTACTAATGATAATTTAGGTATTAATTGTATTGGTTATGGGAAGAAAATCCTGAAATAAATGATTATATTATATATATTATTATCTGCAGCATTGCTACATACGGGATTATCATGAGCAGAACCGGGTGAGATTGAGCATTTCAGAGTTATAGGAAGGAAGTCACACCGGGTGCATTAAACGCTATTTACGATAATGCACTAAGGAGAGGTCTAAAATATCTCTGATGCGTATTTTATTTTAAGTTGGTCTCTAGGTCACAAACCACGACCGCCGAGGGTATGATTTCTAAGTTTAAAGGATTTTTTCGTCAGGAGTTACGCATTAGCAGTCCGTTTGAAAATCGGCATCGATGGTTTGATACACAATAGCATCATAAAGCAGGTGAAGCCTTTAGTCCTGTCCTTGTATCTCCTAGAGTGTATAGGTATATGAACTGACTAATGACAATGAGTACAGGTATAAGAACACAAAACGCAAAGATATTGTTCTCCTACATACTTGGTTAATTTAAGTTGAGGCTGGCCACCGTTACCGAAATTGGGTCTGTTAGCTATTAATTACTTATATTACTCTATTATCTTCCTTTATATTTAAAAAGAAAACTTATTGACATGTGCATCCTACCCGTCCTAACCTACGGTGCACAAATTTGGTCACTCACTGAACAACAAAAGTCCAAACTCAAGATTTGCCAGTGGGCGATGGAGCGCAGCATAATAGGTGTTAAGCGAACAGATTATGAGGCAAACATGGTCCGAAATTGCCCAAGATAGAGAGGTTTGGAAGGAAAAAGGGGAGGCCTTTGCTCATCAGTGGGACACAACTTAGGCTAAGAAAAAAAAAACTCTATAATATATCTTTAAAAATGTAATATTCTGAGTAATAATGAGTTAGAGAGTAATTTGTTGTCCTGGAAACATTATGTTTTCTGTGAAAAGACTTACGTTTTATCTGCGCACTTGGTTTCACGTGAGGGCGTTTCGAATTATATTTAAATTATGTTACGTATGCTGAATAACGTAGGTACTTTAATATTTTATGACATCTTTGAACCAAATTTTCTAATATTCATAGTAGAATTACTACAAAAGAATGTACAAAGTAAACGCGACTAATCCGGCATAATGAACAAAGCCCTTTGTAACTACTATTAAAAAATTCTCAGTGAAAGTGACTCATTGTTGCAAAATTAAACGAAAAAATCCAATTCTCAGGGCTCTTCGAAAAATACGGACGATATAGCATGTAAATAAGTCTTAGCGAATTAGGGAAGACATCTTTCATCTCGGTTCGAAACGATTAGATATTCATAAGATCGTTCGCTCGTCCCTTGTTTCTCCGCCTCCCAAACATTTTTACCCATGATTTATTTTGGTGTGTAAACAAAAAGTTTCACCCTGCAGAAGTAATATGAATCTATAATGCCCAGCTTCCAAGGTTTTTCTTCCAAAAATTACTTTGTATGTTTGAGGATTATGGAAACTTTAACAGGAAAAGTTGATAATCACCTTACAGGGTCATATTACAATGTTTTTCTGAAATTACATAAGTTGATGATTGGGGATTTTCTAGTAAAAATCTTAAATTTAATTAATAATGTGTTTCAATTTAAAGTTTACTTTAAATAGAAACACATTATTTTTAATATCGTTTTATCTACACAATGATATCAAAATAATACTTAAAGAAAACCGCTCACCGAAAGCGTTGAAAGGTTTTCTATAGTTTGAGTAGGTACCTTCAATTTCCCATATTGTTGACTTACTTGACTGTAATTTAAGGCATAAAAAATGTGCACGTGCAGTCAACCCTATTCTACTACGTAAGCTAATACCTAACCGTGGCTAAATAACATCCTATGATATCCCTACCTATGCTTATGCTGTCTCCGCGCTCGTGTAACCCTAACTCCAATCATAAGATGGAAATGCTCCAAAACCATTTCGCATCATAAGGAAAGCCGTTAATTACGTTTTGGAGGCGACACAAAAATCTCACTTGCTAACTATCCAGTAGTTCATGAAACGCCTTTCAAAGCGCTTCTTTAACATTTCTGTCAAGCACTACAAACCCTTAGTCGTATTAATTCATTTATGAGGTCTCTAATGATAACACAACCAACTGGAATGTGCCATTCTACAATCAGTAATAGGTATTCATATAACGGCCATGTAGTGGTAGCAGCTGCAGTTTCACTAATCATTACTGAACTAGATACATAAATAGGAACATCATTGACCTCTATCTGTCAAATGTCACTTGAAAAGTATTAAGGTTAGCAAAAAAATCTCATTTTGTTTATTTTACTTTATTTAATCAAGTCTTATATCTAATTAAAATAAAACATAATTATTATTAATTAACCAAAATAAGCTAAATATAATCCTACTTCCTTCCTACTAATATTATAAATGCGAAAGTTTGTGAGGATGTATGTATGTTTGTTGCTCTTTCACGCAAAAATTACTAAACGGATCTCAATGAAATTTGGTGAGTAAATGATAAATGATCTTTATTTTGCAAATTGGTTATTAAATAACACTTTTACACGTCTTTTTTTCCGTAAATATTAACTAGATGAGGCCGGGTAGTAGATAGTAGATAGTTGACATCCTGGAATAACACATAGGCTACTTTTTATCTCGGGATTTCTCACGGGATCGGGATTTACGCGGGAAAAACCTCCCATACAATTTAGGTCATGGGCAAAAGCTAGTATTTAATAATTTAAAGTCATAATTCATTTTTAAACCATTTTTCTCTCATAATTAAATTTTATTTTAATGAATTCTTCTTTTGCTCACCCTACCTAATTTGTCATTCCTGTTATTAGTTGAAATGCAGTGTAGGTCTATTAAACAAGCAAGTGAAGTACTCTAAAAGCTCATGTCATGCATAACGTTCTACTGATGCTTTAAAAATGTATTGTGATCAGGCGTCTTTTTACCACTAGGCGTTCTAGCCATGCGCCCCAGTCCCGCGTTCGATAGAAGCCCCCTAAATTTCGGCCGGATCACCAAACGATATATAATTGATATAATTTATTACCGAGAAACTTGCTCATTCTAAAAAAGAAACGATGATTACTGACCCGCTCTTCTTGCTCATAACACTGCATGAGTGAAACTGCTCTAGTCTCACCAAAAAATCAGGCTTCCGCGTTCTGCTTTTTTACTGTCTATTGCAAATCTTTAGCTCATCATCATCCACAGCTTGACTTTACCCACTGCTGGATAGAGGCCGCTTTTTGCTTGTGACAAGCTCCACGTTCCTGTGCCAGCCTCATCAAGGATAGATACTTTATTGTTCACCATAACATAACAAATAAGGACTTAACAATTAAAATGGGTGATACAATAGCTGACCTTATCGCTAAAAGTGATCTTTTACAGACAACCTTTGGATGGATTTGACAAGGAAGGAGAAAATAAA
Organism: Tholera decimalis; assembly: GCA_943138885.2. Lineage (NCBI taxonomy): Eukaryota > Metazoa > Arthropoda > Insecta > Lepidoptera > Noctuidae > Tholera > Tholera decimalis. Next base: position 37,159,887 of record OW964554.2, on the reverse strand, counting down.
TACGGGGGTAGTCTACGTCGTACTAGTACAAATTAAGAAGAACGAAAAGTTATCGTGTTATTGGCAAGTGACGTGGAAAGTTATTGACCCTCGTAGTGCTGTGACACGTTTGTTATGATTGGTATTCAAGAAATATATGAAAGGAACCGATAATTTGGTATCAATTCTTTGAGTCAGTTATTTTGTGCTGAAACTGTGCATAGAGACGTCAGACCAGATGTTGTCTTAACCCTTTTTGGATAGATATGGGGTTTCCGTTACACGTTGTATAAATGTATTTATAGTAGCGAGAAATAGTATTTTCCTGTTATAGAAAAGGCAAATATTTTTTTAAAACTTTATTGTTTCTTTATAATGTTCATTACACATGTAATTATATTATGCGGAGCACCGCACCGTCAGGTATCATAATACATACAACAAGTTTTATTTAATACTATTGTTACTTGTATACAATAATAAACTTTTGACATAATAATAACTGGTTATAATTATCGAGATCTGTCAATATCTTAATTCAAGAAAAAACACTTTCATTGATTTTTTTTCGTTAATTTACATCGAGATTCAGCGGAGTTAAATCTGGACAGCCTTTATGTACAAGTGTGAAAATGAAAAATATTTTAACGACAGTATCTGTCAAGAAAACACTTCGGAAGTTTCATAATAAGTAACGTTTCTTAAAAAATAAGGGGACGGGGGTCAAGACTACTGTGGTTTTTATACAATTTTCACAAAGGAAATAAAGTTACATTTTAATTAATAGGCAACAAAACTTACACAAGTCGAAGATTTTTACGTATTTTATTTCGTTATTATTTATAGAAATATATCGGTCACAGGAAGAATATTAAAGTACACAAACAATTTTCGATTTCAAATCAGAATTGTTTTTCTAACTATGTAAAATATTTTCTCCTAATTTACGCTTACATCTATCTACTCTATTATATTTTATAGTGTATTTATTATACAGTATCTTACCTTTTTCAAATGGGTCTCATTAGAAGTGTGGTGAAAACCAAAATTTTCCGTCAGTATTATTCGATATGCAATTTCGAGTTTTAATCTTATGTATAATCAGTTTCATTATAGTGGTAGGCATGTTTTTCCATTATAATATCATTTGAGTAGTAGGTACTAAACTAATTTCGTATTTGGTGATTTTTCTTGGTTTCAGATATATTCTTACTTTACTGAGACCCCTTTGCAAAAGCTCTCTTACAAATACTATTTACAACATCGTTTAGATTCACAAAATTTACTAAAAACTTACTTACAATTTACATCACTTAATACAGATATTATTAAAGGCTAGATAGAGTGATTCGTATAACCTCAACTATTTACATTTTCATTTCTAAACATTTTGTGTTTTTAAACGTAGTATTGTCAGCTGTTTATACATTTCTGTCTCCACTATCTTTATTTCCTTTCAATGGATTTTATTATTTTCATCATTTTCTAATACACATCTATTATAAACAAGAATATTACGTTTGAATCTTATTGCCAAATAATGTAATACAAATTATTAGATACATTCCTGTTACAATCAATATTTTACCTGGAAGAATCATCATAGAAATGACAAGGGCTCTTTACATGTTGGAAATCAAATCTAACTATAATTACATAAATTATTACGATTAACACGCTTTATATTACACTATTTACAACACTATACGGAACAAGCATATTCTACTTGCTCTTGCATTTACTTTATATTGTACATAACACAACCCACACTATAAAATAGCAAATGTTTCAGTCGGGTGTATTGACAATGTTGTCTTAGATATTATCTTCGTTTGGCTTCATTGTCAATATAAGCGGCTATTGTTGATAAAATTCTTGTATTTACATTTGGTTAAAGATCCGTATGTGTCAAGAGAGTGTTAGGAAGAGGCAAGCAGCCAACACCAGGCAGTGCGTGGGCGACGTCGGTGCGAAGGCCTGGCCACCACGCTGCATAGCCGCAGGATACTCACCTGATAAAGGAAAAATCGAATTTGCTTCTTTGGCAAAAATTAAAACTGTTCTCAACAATATTGGTAGCAACAAAACAAATATAGAAGAGAATCAGGTTATATTTGGAATATCATAGACAAGAGAATGTTGCCAGTTGTAAAAAAAAAACACAGAAAATAAAGAATATTTTCTTTCAACACGCTTACTCATTCGAAATTCCTAAAACATTGCTTTAGTCATTCGCTGAGCAATACATTACTTAGGTTTTAATTTTATAGACAAATATGATTTTTAGCGCAAGTAAGTTTTCAAATACCATTTCAAATAATAACCTAGGATTTAAATCAGTAATCGTAGATTAAGATACAGAACAATGGACCGAGCAGAATTTCAAGGATAAGGAATGGCGCAATAAAACCAGTCATTATAATAATGGCGATATTAATATAGGTTACGCGACCAGTATATTAATTTTTGTGGAAGACAATATGAATTATAATTTTTTGGACGGAATAAAAATCTCCGTACCAAAAAAATATTCTCGTGAAGCCTGAAATTCCGAACTATATTAAAATATCACTCCAGTGATTAATAGGCTGAAAGAAATACCTGTAATGTATTTCGTAAATCTAGACCCAAAGTAAAAGAAAATCTAATTACTTAAGAATGAATAGCAGTCACGTATATTCGTGATAGTTGTTTCTCAACTTGAACCAGTGATAAATGGTATGTTACATGAAAACACCTTATAACATTGCTGTTTCATTCAGTGTACTTAACCACAAACCTAACATTTAAAATAAAACATAAAATTTCGTTGATTCATTGCCCTAATGATAATAGTCTTTAGCCTGAATTTTTTATTCGGAGCGAGGTTTAAAAATGTATTTTCTTTCCTTTATCTTACGGAGCTCGTTTATCAAGTAGATTGGGATGCTCTTTACGGATCGCCGTCAAGATTTAGGATTTCATAAATTTATGATTTAAATGAAACAGATTGTTGATAAGGGAATCATTAAAAGTGACCTCCTGTAAAGTGTGGCTTTGTAAAATGTTAATTTGATTAGTCTTAACACTATTGGCGATTTTAAATATTCTAAAAGGTCTTGTAGCTTTAACTTTGAACAGGAATTATTTATAAGTCTTTTCAGAATAGGACCCAATTATCATGAGGATTCTTTTCCATACTAAATCTATCTAAGTTCTATATTTAAATTTTTGAAATGTAAGAAACAAAAGATACGTCTTTTTTCAAAATAGGACTTAATTATCATGAGGATTCTTATCCATACTAAATTTATCTAAGTTATATATTTAAATAAAAAAAGTAAGAAACAAAAAACACAGGCCACCAATCTAACGTGCAACTCACCATTGAGCACATGTACTACGATGCTCTTCGACTGCGCGTTGCTTGGGTTACACTGATAAGTCCCGGAATCTGAGGGTCTGGCCTGCTGGATTAGCAGGAATGAGGTCGTCGTCTCCCCCTTCTCCGTAACCACCGAAACGCCCCCTCTCGGGGAGTCGTAGCTTATTATCTGTACACATTTTATTCACTCCATGTTTTATGGTAATAGGATTGATGCTATTCCCTAGATTGGATACATTTTCCTGTTTTTCATGTTATAAAACTGTTGGATTGAATGTGTTATTGTGGTGATTCAGATTATGTTGTTTGACAAATAGCATTACATCTGAGCTCTTGAGTTTGGGAGTTGTTGTTGTATTCTAAATAATTACCATTCAACTTAGTTTATTAGAATTGTCAACTAATTGCATTATATTATGTGGGAAATTATGAAATGACTCCACCAGCTCTTAGAGGAGGAATGTCATAATAATGCCATTGTATTCAGAGGCCGCGGTATCTCGTTAGAAATTTCCTTTGGCAGGATTACTGACTATCTAACCCCACACGCGTGGTCTTTGAGATATTTTAAACCTTCCTTGTATTAGAGGGAAAAGCATTAATGAAATCGGTCCAGCTATCCTTGAGATTTAGTGAGACTAACGAACAGCTACTTCATTGTAAATTTAAAGGATATTCAAGGACATTCAATATTCTACTCCTTTTCATAGCAAATTATTCAGTTCTTACCGCATCATTGTGATTCCAAAATATGTAAGCAGGTGGTTCTGGCGAGTACAGAACCACGCATGTTAGGTTGATGGTGCTGCCTCGGTCGATGTACAGGTCTGGCCCACCGATGATCTCTGTTGTTGGTTCTGTAACAAAGTTATTATCATAAGTAACTGCGTCACCTAGCATTCGCGTGGGGGTCCGCTCCAGTGAACTGTCACGACAAAACATGACCCGCTTTTTTGCAGTCCGGTAAAAAGCCTTATAGCCTCAAGCTACTACTATATTAAATTTCATTCAAATCCGCCCAGTACTTTCGCAGGAAGGACTGTTAACCAGTAACTGGATTGTGGAGGCCAGATTTGCAGTAGATAGATAGATAGAATATACTTTATTGTACACCAATAATTGAATCACACTTAAATAACAATATTGTAAAAACATTTGGTTACAATGGCGGTCTTATCGCTGAGAGCGATATCTTCCAGACAACCTTTGGAAGGACTTTAATAATAATCCACAACTTTCACACAACGCCATCTAGTCCCAAACTAAGCAGAGCTTGTGCTATGAGTACTAGACAACTGATAAACATACATATATATTTCTAAATACATACATATTATAGATAAATTACACCCAGACAAAGAACAAATGATCGTGCTCATCACACAAACATTTGTCCTGGGTGGGAATCGAACCCACGACCTTGTGCATAGCAGTCAGGGCCACTGACCACTAGACCAACAGGCCTGCACAACAAGCTACAAGCTACAAGCTTACAAGTAAGCTTAAGTTACAAGCTTTAATTGAAATGGGGAGGGCTATATTAGTGTACCTACTACTTTACAAATACCAAAACAGAAAACTAACAAAATATAAATATAATTATATATATACAACGTGTAACGGAAACCCCATATCTATCCAAAAGGTCTGAAGACAACATCTGGTATGGAGTCTCTATGCAAAGTTTCAGCTCAAAATAAGTGACTCACAGAATTGACGCCAAATTATTAGTTTCATATGTTTCTTGAATACCAGTAATAACAAACGTGTCACAGCGCTATGAGGCTCATCACTTTCCACGTCACTTGTCAATAAAACAATAATTCTCTTCGTTCTTCTTAATTTGAAAAATTCGGTCTCTGGTATTAAGGTATTGAAATTTCTAATATGCTCCACACATGTACATATAGGATTAGAAAATCCTTGCCAATCGTTTATTATTATCCAAAGAATCCGTGCACTTGGTATGTATATACCCTTGAAATTACACGTTTTATTTAAATACAATACATAAGTACATAGATTATAAAAATATATAATGTGTTCTTTAACATCGTGTGGTTTTAAAAAAGGAATAATCATAAGTTTGAAAGAAAATGATTGGCAACCGAGCTTTTAAAAACAGCGAGTGACTGAGCTTGTCTTGCTGACACCATATCCATTTAAAGCATTGATACTCCGTTGTATTCAGTTTGACTGGCACCCGGCCTTAACGTAGTTGGGAAGGAGTTGTTTAGATTATAATGTTTGAAAGTTATGATATTTTTTGTAGAAAAAACTACATTAATTATTCGAAGAAAAATAACTTCCATGAATCTGGATAGTTAAATATCATAAAACTTGGTCAGAAATAGTGTTACATCAGTAAAATTAATTACTGGCTCAAAAATAATAATTCAAATTTATACTAGTTACCACAGTTTAATCCCAAGCTCAAAACCATCATATATAAAATTTCTTAATAACAAAAGGTCGTCAGTGTTTTGTTTTTCTTATAGCCCCCATAAGTTGCGTGCGTGCCCATAACACGTCGTACTTAATTAACCAACTTGGATAAACATGACTTACATAAACATTTTGTACAAAGTTACCAACTTTCTGACGCAAACGCTTGCTCATACAAACGGGCTGTTTGTATGATAAACGGCAAATTATAAGTTGATATTGGTATTTACTTTGTTACCATAGAAGTATATGGAGGAGTTCGAGGTCAAAATAACAACAGTCGCGGCTCAATATTCAGGGTTAAGTAATACTTGCCGGGTTGGGTCCGTGCCTGAGAAATTAACAAGAAAATCTATATTCTTCCGAAAGCCTTGGTAAGTAAGCCTCAAATGATAATGATAAATGATCTGTATTTTGCAAATTGGTACCGCACAAAACGTTTTAGGAATACTTTAATTGTGCGTACGGCTAAGGAGTGGAATTCCCTGCCGGAGTCTGTGTTTCCCGATAGCTATAGCCTGGGGGTATTTAAGTCAAGAGTGAATAGGTTTCTTTTAGTTAAGCGTGCTCCATCTTCGACTACATCATCACTTACCATCATGTGAGATGGTGGTCAATCACGAACCTACTCCGAATAAAAAAAAAATGTTTATTAAATAACACTTTTACACGACATTTTTATCGTAAACTGGCTGACCCACCACGACTTCGTTCGCGTGGTATCCTACCCCTACCCAACCGATAGCACTACCCCTATCCTACCGATACCCTACCCATACCTTACTCTACCCCTACCCTACCCAAACCCTACACTACCCCTACCCTACCAATACCCTACCACTTAAAAATTAAAAAAGTAGGAAAAGTCTCAAGGGTAGGGGTAGGGTAGGGTCTACCTCTACCCTACCCTACCCCTACCCTTGAGACTTTTCCTACTTTTTTAATATTTTTTTTCATAAGAACCTTCTCCTGACAAAACCAAACACAACAAAAAAAGAATCTGCCAAAGTGGCCCAGCCGTTTTTGTGTTTTGGGCTTAGCAACACATTTAGTGATTAATTTTTTTATATAGATGTAAGCTAGATGAGGCCAGGCCTTTGTGAACGGTAGTCATTTCTTCAAAATTGACAGTCGTTACGGGTAGTCAGAAGCTGAAATATCTGAAATGAGTCATGTCAGTGTTGCTGCGTTGTGGAGGTCATATAGGCAGTCGCTTGATTTTAAATTCTGGTCTACTCACGAGCAGCGTTGAGCATAATTAAATTAATATTTTAATTGTAGATGCAAACAATTTAATGTTTTATTCCAACTAAATTCTATAAAAAATAATTGAATGATTATTTTTTAATTAAGATGCAATTAAAATCAATTGCAATACGATCTATTATGGTTATGGTTTACAAGTCATTCAATTTTAATAAATTTTATTAATTGTGGATAACAATTAGTTCAATGGCAATTAAAATTTTAATTGTATTTTTGATCAATTTATTTGATGATTGTAAATATAATATTATGGGACGCATCTAACTTTATGGCGACTCTGAAGTGCGCTACTCACTGCACAGTACCCCACCCTACCTCTCACCTTGCCATACCTTTTTGTATGTGGCAAATATGTGAATCTGAACACTAATTTACTTAAATTAAGGTTGATTTATAAAGTTATTTTCTTTGTATTAAAAACTACATAATTATGTTTGCTCATGTATACATTATGTTTTTCAGTTATCGACATTTATTAATTATTAACTGTAATCGTAATCGTGCATTAAAACAATTAATTAATTGTATTTGCTAAGTTTTACAAGCACAATTAATTAATTGTAAATTCTCTCTTTAAATCTTGCAATTACAATTAATTATTTTAGTTGTTAGTTGCAACTAAATCTGGCAATTGAATTGTTAGTTGTTAATTTATTTATTTTATTTTTTTTATTTAGACACAACATGGCATTCTTACTACCTATTGACATTATATTTTAATATATAAGGCCGCCAGGAACAGTCACAATACCTCCCGTACTAGTTGTTACTGTATTACGGTGAGGTATTAATTACCATTGCCGTGACCCATATTCAACAAACATAATTATTTATGGTTAAGTTGTAACTAAGCTCCTTTTGCACAGGAGAAAAAATAAACAATAGAAGATAATCTTATAACTAATTTTTCTTAAACTTAACATTATTCTGGCTTTGCTGTGATTTCGTGTGTGTATATGAGAGGGTGTGTGTGTGGTATAATGTATATTTTAAAGTATGTAATGTATGAAGTTTGCTATTGTAGAACTTTAAAGGTGTCTTCAGTACTATTATAGTTTAAGGTGCGTAAGTATTTACGTAAGATATTTTTAAATATGTGTGAATTGTATCTTCGAAGACTTAAGATGACATTAAAATTATTATAAATATATGGCGCTAGGAAGAAAAGAAATCGCTGGGCAAACTTTGACTTATATCTAGGCTTTTTGTAGACTTTGTGAGCTCTTCGTATAGCATCTGGAAAATCCGGTGGTTTGATGTGTTGTACTTGTAAATTTTTTTCAATATATAGTTGACGAATGCTTAGAACCGCAGTTAATTTATATAGTTCGTCGGTCGGGAACCTAAATTTTTAAAACATCATTGTTTTTAAATTAGCCCGTTGAGCTCTCTCTGCTTTCATAAGATAAGTCTTGGCACAGCCGCCCCAAATGGATATACCATATGTAATAACAGATTGGCATAAAGCATAGTAGGTTGTAGTAAGCAGTTTTGGGTCACATACATATCGCAGATTTCTGAAAATGTACAATAATTTTCTCACGCGCTTCGATAGCATTGAGATTTGCATTTTCAAATTCAATTGTTCATCTATTTGAACTCCCAAATACTTAACTGATGGAGTTACATCAAGACAATAACAATCACAATTTTGAATGAAGTTACATGTGTGGGCTCTTATATTTATAATTTCAGGAGATGGTCTAGAATTTTTATTTATATAGTAGGTAATTATTTTTGTTTTTTCAAGATTGAGTGTCAATAGATTATTATCTAGCCACTTAGTAACAAGGTGGAACCCCTTTTCAGCATCATGGTTTACTTCGTGCCAACTACTTACTACCAACAAAAGTAATTACTGCATCATCTGCAAATGTAATTATGACTCCGTTTTGTAGCATTAAACTTGACAAGTCATCGATATAAATAAGAAACATGGTGGGCCCTAAAATACTGCCCTGTGGTACACCATACTCAATAGGCTCTTCTGCACTTGTGTATTCGTTAACCCTAACGACTTGTTTTCTGTCGGATAGGTAGTCAGCTATCAATTTTAGGGCCAAACCCCTTATACCTTTGCATTCTGCCTTTTTAAGCAGTATGGGAACAGAGACAGTATCAAAGGCTTTAGCCAAATCCAGGAAAATACTTAAACACTTTTTATTTTTATCACTATTGTTTACAACGTTTTCCATAAGTTGTTGCATAGCGTCATCAGTAGATTTGTTCTGTCTAAACCCAAATTGATTCCGTAACAATAGATTATACTTTTCTAAATACTGTTTAAGTCTAATATTTAATGCTTTCTCAGTTATTTTTGAGAGAGAAGGCAGCAAAGATATTGGCCTGTAGTTTGCCACTATGTCTCTATCCCCAGACTTGTGCAAGGGTACTAATATAGATTTTTTTAATGCTTTGGGGAATTTCCCAAAAGTAAAACAGAGATTACAAATAATTGTGATCGGCATAGCCAAAACGGGCGCAGCCATTTCTAAAAAGTAAGCAGTAATACCGTCCCAGCCACTAGAGGAAGTATTTTTTAGAGATCCAATAAGTCTTAGGACTTCCATTTCGTCGACTGGAAGTAAAACGAAAGAATTGGAGCATGATTTTAATTGATCTAAGCTCTTAATAAGTTCGCTTTTGTTTCGATTTGTTCTGCGCATTATATCGGTAGCTAGGGTTGGTAGGAAATATTTATTCACGAAATATTTATTTACCTCATTCAGTGAGTCGATCGGATTATTCTTTAGTTTTAGTAACTCAGACGCTTTAGCATGTTTTTTTTCGTAATTATTTAGTTCTTTAATTATATCCCACTGTTTTTAAATATTATTTTTATGTTTTGTTATTTCTGATCTGTAGTATGCACTTTCAATTTTTTAAGCAGTTTATTACACGTGTTTCGATATCTTTTATAAGTTATTTGTAATGTATTGTTTTCGCGATTTTTCTTTAATTTCTGATTAAGTCGGTCTCGATTTCTCATGCAGCATATTAAACCTGGTGTTACCCATGGTTTAATAGTTATTTTTCGCCGTGTTACAGGTTTTATATATGCATATTTATTTAAGGACTGAGTAAAATAATATAAATAATAATAATATATATAAAATAATTTGTTGCTTCTTCAGGGTTTTTGTTGTGTAATGTAGTTAACCAGTCTAACATGCTCAGTTCATTTATAACAGCTTCAAAGTCAGTTTTGGAGTAGCTTTGAGGTTCGTGTTTAAGTTGTTTTTGTTTTTTATACATTGTTAGTATTACAGTTGAGTGGTCCGTGATACTAGTTTCACAAACAATAGTTTTAGTATGGAGCTAAGTTTTAGTAAAACTGTGATCTAGACATGTTTTGGTGTGAGTTGGTAGTACATGTGTAGGTGCCAGACCATGTGAGGCCAATAAAAGGAGGTATTCATCTGATCTTTTATCATTACTTTCAGGTACTATGTCTATATTAATATCTCCTACAATAACGATATTTTTTAAATGTTTCAATTTTGTTAAAATATTGTCTAAGGATTCAAAAAAACTATCTGCGTTTGTAAAGGACGGTGGTCTATATATACAGAGTACAGCGAGATCTTGTCCTTTGGTCATAAGTAGACCACTAGCTTCATTCAGCTTGAGTTCTTCAACTTTACATTTTATGTTCTTTTTAACGTATGATACTACTCCATCGTTTTGATTTAGAAATTTTGATGTGGCGTAAGAATCGTAATCATTTATTTGCGGAATATTTGTGACTTTCGATAGCCAGCACTCTGTCAATGTTATTAAGTCAATATCTGCGTGCAATCTTTCCAACATAACGAGCATATCATCGAAATTTTGATTTAAGCTTCTTATGTTCTGTTGCAATATCTTCATACAAGTTGTTTGTTTTGTTGACTTAAGACACTATTACACTCCTCGGGAAGGTCCACTACTACTGCTTCACTGGCATTAATGTGAGTATCAATATCCTCACTCAGTGATATTATCTCATTCATTGTTGTTTGAAATAAGAGTACTGATATTACTATAGTACCAGCGATAGCCGCAGACGAACCAACCCGAAAAGTGTAACAATATCTTCTTGTGCCTGTAAAAAGTTGTGAATATTATGTTTGTGTATGTTAAAAGCCTGTGTATAATTAAAACTAAACTAACTAATAGCTTAAAAGTTGCATGCAAATCTAAACATGAATAATAATGCAAACAAATATGAATATATCTACTAATTAAATCTAAATATGGAGCGATAAGTGATAAGCTGTATTTAAGAACACAATTAACAGTAGTGTTATTTGACAAAGCTAGTCATTGCAACATAAGCAAGTCATTAAGACATTGTTCAGTTTTAATACAGTAAACCTTTCTTGAGTCTTGTTCTTTCTTCATATAAATTCGTCCTGATTTAGACCAACAGAAAGACCAATTATTTTTCTTCGCAAATTCTTTAGCTCCGTGAAATAATTTTCTCGCATTTCCTGGTAGATATTCTGACACATAAATTGGCATTTGCCTATCTTCAATCCCAATGTGCTTTGTATTGAGCTTCTCCTCTTTGGTTTTATGTTTATTGAGATCTCTAATATTACTTAAAGTATCAGTTTTTAGTGAAACTTTAGAAAACTCGACTATTATAGGCCGTGTCATATTTTGCTTGCCTGGAAGTCTATAGATATCTCGTACGCAGGAATAGTCTATTGGCAGATTAATTGTTTTTCCCAATTTCGTGATGAAAGACGTAAGTTCTGTCGGAGATACTTCGGTTAAGTTGGGTACATTTCTGATTTCGATAGATGATGATCGTGTGTTTATTTCAAAATCATGCATTTTATTCTCCAGTATTTTTATTTTATCCGAGAATTCACTTCGGCCATTTTCTAAGGCGTCGATTTGAACTTTGACTTCAGTAACAGTTTTAGTTATAGACCCTAATGTAGTTTCAATTTCTATATTCGGGGCTTGTATGACATTATTTTGCGCTTTAATCTCAATGACATCATTCACCAATTTATTCAATAACGCTTCCTGTCCGTTCTTCCAGGAGTTAAGCATTATCTTAACTTCATTGATATCTCCTTTGAGGTCATCATATTGATTTACAGGAGAAAAATCCAACTTTGGCCGTTTATTATTACGTGAAGTTACGTTCCGAGCATCATTCAAAAGGGTTATATCAGGCTCTGATAATGACTGAATCAGCATTGAGGATGAGGCCGCTGGAGGAGTTCGGTCTACAGGCATGCTGGGCTGTTTGAATTACACGTCTCAAAAACCTTGGTTTTAATTTGAGGATTGTATATGGCAATTACTAATTGCCAAAAGACTTGGTTTCAATTCAGTAATTGTGTATGTTAATTAGTGAGTTGACAGATGTCATTTAATCCGTCATTCATAATTATGTGTTATTTCCCCGTAAGGTAAAATTAGAAATGACAATTTCTCACTTGATCCTTGTTATTATTGTCTTCTTTCTTCCACAAAAATTTCACAAACACTTTTATCACTGTTATTGTAAGTGTTAAGACTAATGAGTATCGTTTAACATTTATTTTTAGTAAAAAACTGAGGAGCCGTTAGTAGTACTTCTTTACAGTTTGTTGACGTTGACAGGTGATTGATTTCGAGACATTGAATTATTTTAACAATTAATTCAATGTCTGGAAATCGATCCCAACATAGATAGGAAACGCTAAGCAGATAATGATGATGACCATGCTACAAGTATCAATCTTTGGTCTCTGTGGTACTTAGTACGTAATGACGCAAAATTTCGGCTACTTTATACCCATCTTTGTCTTTTGAAGCTTATTCAAAAAAATCTTTTGTACAATTTGACCTTTCATTGTCCTTGGTTCTAAGTGGTCCCGTACCTAACCGTATTATGTACATGCTTTTTACTCTGTTTTTGAGACGTAATATCTTTTAAGGGCTAACTTTTACTATTACTATGTCTGTCTTTTAAAGTATGTATACATATACACATTAAGTAGCTCCAGTTTTATAACGACCACTAAGTAACACGACATACTGTACAAACAAAGCCTTCAATATAAATAACTGAAACTGAAATTACCGTACAGAAAGTAACAATGTTTCTTCAATAAATATTCCATCGTTCAACATTAATATTAGGCTTGATACTTACTATGTTTATTGACGTTTAAATAATTTACAATCATTCAATACAAGGACTCATGACACAACCAATTACGTTCAAATTACAAAAGCCTTGTCCAAAGGTTTATTTTGTAGAACGTATAAAATTTACAGAACTAATTAGACCATTTACGAGTACAATATAAACTTGAGTACAATTTCGAAAATTGCAAACGGAAAATTTATCGATGTTTTACATTCGGAATTAATTTTAAGGCTTAGGAAGTTGTATTAATTGAAAAAGTTCACTGATACTGACTTTGCGATCGCTTATAATTTCGTTGTAGTCTGGCCTTGATACTCAAAGGGAAGGTTCTCATTATCCGATCAAAAGATGGTGAGGCTTACATAAGATTTATTAATTATCTAATTAAGAAAGCTTGCAAACTCAAATTTTCAAAGCGGGAATATTAAAGCATTTTGGGAATAAAACGAAAGCATTTAAGGAATGAAAACAGATATGTTCGTCTATATTTAAAGTCAAGTGGCTTCGTCATCACCATTTATTATTGCCTATCCTACCTACACAAACTAGTAACCGAGTAACATGATACGCCTTGGCAAGACAGATTATCCGGCTTCTCACTACCCGTAACTACTTACTGTCAATAATATGTCTACAAATGAGAACCGGGACTAATGGATTAAGGAGCAATTTGGACTACAATGTTGAATTTGCAAAATGTTGAATTCGCAAAATGTTGAATTCGCAAAATGTTGAATCCCAAAATGTTGAATTTGTAAAAAGTTGAATTTCCCATCCGGACCACAATGTTGAATTTGCAAAATGTTGAATCCGAAAAAGCATCCATACACACAAAACGTTTTGGGTAGACTTTCATTCTGCGTACATCTAAAGAGTGGAAATCCCGGCCGGAGTCTGTGTTTCCCGATCCTGGCGGTCTTTAAGTCGAGAGTGAATAGGTTACTTCTAGTTGAGCTTATCTTCGACCACATCATCGCTTACCATCAGGTGAGATAGTGGTCAAACGCGAGCCTATAATTGGTTAAAAAAATATTAATATGGTCACCCATCTATGAACCAGCCTCGGCAAGTGTTGCTTAACCTTCAAGATCGACCCATTCGGCTGTTATTATTTAGTCACGAAATCCTTCTTCTTCTTCTTGGTTCTTATAGCAATATTTACCCTTTTTTCCGGGTGGGAAAATCATCGAATAACTTCTTACGCTCTGGGTGGAGCGGAAGGGAGTGTCAGACTTTTACTGACTAAAAACCCACCCTGTTCCTTCAGCTGCCCTTAAGTTCCGGGGCCGCGGTATCTTGTTAGAATATTCCCGCAACCCCGTCGGGCAATGGCCCAATGGGGCCCCGTCACTAGTGCTGACGTCTCTTTGAGGCGCGCGTGGAACACGATGCGCCACTGACCCGGGCCTGGACCTTACCGGACGGTGAGCTACCCCTCGCCGTCCGTACTTCCGCGCTTACGGTGGCCGGAGATCGGCACGCGATCCCCGAGCGATAATTATTTACCCACGAAGGGTCTTTAGGTCTGATCCAATGCGGTTTGTTAAATGTCTGATTACATGACTTACCAACAACATTGAGATGTATAAAATGACTCATGTGAGGAGTCGTGGATATTTGACACTCGTAGATACCCGAATCCCGGTGCTGCGGATACTTGATCTGTAACAAGAAACAGAATAAGGTATTGTAGAAGCTGACAAAAAAGCCTAGTACCTAGTTGTATTTTTTTTTTGTCTAGAAGTTGACTAGCTGGATAGTTGGTAAAACTAAAACTGAACTAAACTAAACTTAAAGAAAAAATTGAATCCACTGGGAAAACAATAAATGTCGAAAAATATCATTTATGTATAAAATCTGCGTCTGCGTGGAATATTTTCGCGTTCATCCCAATTATGTGGGAATTCCGAGATAAAAAGTACATTTTGCCCTATAACCACATCTATCTTCTAGTCAAAGTCGCATTAACATGGGTTCAGCAGTTCCAGAGATAGCCAGAACATTCAGAAAGACAGATAAAAAAATATTTTTGTTTTAAGTGTCACTTAAGCATTTGAGAAAACAATCATAGGCATTTTGAAATCACCTCACATCTTCAAATTTTAATTGTATGTATAGATTGAAACAACTTATTATTAAATCCGTTTAGTAATTCCAGATATAAGCATGTACAAACAGATAAACTGACAAAAGGAAAGACATTTAAATTTAAATTCTTGCTTTATTATTGTTTTTAAACCCCATCTATTTTTTAGATATATTAAATGTACGGACAGAGTTTTTACTATTTTTAACCGACTTCAAAAAAGGAGGTTTATAATTCGTCTTGATTTTTTTTTTATGTATGTTACCTCATAACTCGGATATGGCTGGACCGATTTGGAAAATTCTTTTTTTGTTTTTTTATTTTTATTATTATTTATTTATTTGTTATTAAAAACATGTTACATTAGCATCTTAAAAATAAGCCAATGTCCCACAAAACCGTTTACACGGTTTGTCTGTGAGTACAAATATTTAAAAAACTAGATATACATTTCTTAAATAACTATAACATAAAAGTAAAAGAGAGAATGACATCACATTAATTATGTATTCTCGCCAAACTGTATAGACTGGCGAGTAAAAATAACTGTAGAAAATAAAAATAAAAAGTACTTGAAAATATTGAATGAAAACAAAATTAAAAAATTATAAATTACTAATATACCACTTCTTGAGTGCTTTTGCAAATCTACTCTTTTTATTCTGATTTAAGATATCTGCAGGCAATGTATTGAGTAGGTAAGGTACTCGCTTATCTATTGTTCTATCACCAAAGTAATTATTTACTCTAGGTACATTAAATTTACCTGCAGATACTGTCCTCGTTGCGTGGTTATGAGTAACTAGCGAGTGACGCTCCCAACTGCCATAACTGTTTACCAGGAGGAGATATTTATTTATGCTTTACTCTAACAGGAAGAATTTTACAAATTTTGAAGAGCTTATAATAATTGTCTTTACATGAGTTTTTTGTTTTATTGCTAACTAATAGCTTCAAAAATCTAATTTGCTGAGCTTCTAATAAATCTAAATAACTTTTAAATGTGAGTCCATAGCAGTCAAGAGCGTAACTTAGTATGGGGTCGACTAATTGTAGATCACTTAGGCACTTATATATATAGGCACTTGAGAGTGCTGGTTGGCACCTTAAAACTAAGATGGTAGAACTTACCTAGTAATATCCTAAGTTTTTTACACAAATACTCTACATGATTTGCCCACGAAAAGTTCTCATCCACCTTCATACCGAGGTATGTTACACATTTGGCTTGTTCGATAGGTTTGCATTCACAGTTAATCTGGTTATTATGGATACATTCAAAGTTATGTGTATAAATTGGAGGAGGATCGTTGGGTGAAAGCGAGTAAGGAGAGCGTATTATTACGATTTTGGTTTTTTCTGCGTTTAAAACTATTCCGTTGTCATGGGACCATTCAACTACTCTGTTTACGTCAAGCTGCACAAGTCGACAAGTTTCGGCGAGGTCGGTGCCGGCACGAAGCGCACACAGGTCGTCCGCAAACATGTACGCTGAGCAGTGGCGGAGTACGCCGCACAAGCTGTTCACGTGCATCAGGTAGCATACAGGTCCGCATGCCGAGCCATGCGGCACTCCGCACCTCATTTCCCTCGCGTCGCTGTACGACTCGTCCACCTTTACACGGTAATGTCTTTCGGTGAGATATTCACGAAACCAATTTTTCAGCGGTTCCCCCACCCCACACTCCTCCATAGCATCTAACAAAGTATTTACATCCAACGTGTCGAATGCTCGTTTATAGTCAAAAAATACTGCTACTACAAACTGCTTCTTATTTAAACTATTGTTAATTTCGTCACAAAACTTAGATAAAAGAGTGTTCGTACTTTTATTTTTTTGAAAACCATGTTGGTATTCACTAATTATACTATTTTTTTGTAGATAATTCCCTAGTTGGTTAACAACACACTTTTCTAATATTTTATCTATACTCGACAAAATGGCTATTGGTCTGTAATTCGACAATTCTTTGTGATCACCTTTTTTAAAAATAGGACGCACTATAACTTCTTTTAATTTTCTCGGAAATTTGTTGGTACTTATGCATAAATTAATTAGGTGTGCGAGAACTGGACTTACTTTATTTACTAAGTATTTAAGATCAGACATGCGTATGAGATCACTTCCTGGCGATTTGTTTGTATCCATACCTATAATAACTTTCCGAACATCCTGACTATTCACTGGTTGCCATCGCATACACACGCTCTTTTCTTTTACATATGTGCTTCGTTCTAACCATTTTACATCACAATCATGCTTTATACTTTGTATTTCCTTTGTAAATGTTAATGAGAACTTTTCACATATATCTTTTATGCTCCCTTGAACTTTAACATTATTTAATATAACACTATCTAAAGATTGTTTATTTTTACCCATCATAGCGTTAATTCTATCCCACAATTTCTTTATATTTTTGTTACAATCTATAATACTTTGCTTATCATATTTAATTCTACATTTTGCTATTATTTTGTTACATTTATTTCTATATTTAGTGTATTCTAACCATTTATTCATATTCTTTGGTTCATTATGCCATATTGCAAATAGTCTATCCCTCTCTAGTAATAACTTCTTATGATCTTCCGTAATCAAGCTTTTATTATTTCGGATACTTTTACTTGATTTTTTATTCTTATAGCAACATTCATAAATATCTTCGAATATTTTTCTAAACGATTCGTATAATTTAACCGGGCATTCAATCAGTAAGAGATCATCAAAATCTATAGTCGATAATTTCTCCCGGACCGCGCGATTATCTAGGACGCGACGCCGTCGCGTATGCTCAGTGTGTCCACGCGAGTGTGATACTTGCGCAGTTGAGCTCGTTGGTAATATTATGGCGTTATCTTTAAAGCATTCCCACTGTATCGCTACCGACACTGGATAATGATCGGATATTTTAGTTTGTATAACGGCTGATTGAACTCGCGCAAAAGGTGCCCGAATAAATATATGGTCTAAACATGATTCAACTAAGCTACCCATGACAATTTCACTCCGTGTTACTCGGTCTATGCATTTAATGAACCCATATTCAGCTAATAAATCTTCATATAAGATGACCTGTTTATCCTGTTGTTTGAGTAAGTTAATATTTATGTCGCCACAAAAAATCACTTTACTATTAATGGGTATGTTAATGAGCAAATTACGAAGTTCATTAATAAATAGTACAATTTTATCTTGTTTGTTTATCCTAGGTGGTCTATAAATAGAAATTAAATATACATATTCGTTGTCCTGTTTGAAAGTGAGAGATACGCACTCCGCTGAGCGCAGCTGTGTGGCCGACGACTCGAGCACCTGAGCCGCGAGCCCCTCCCGCGCATACTCTAGTACCCCGCCTCCTGTTCGCCCGGTGCGCGTAAAACTATTTAATGTATAACCACTAATATTATAAAAACCTAAATATTCGAAGCTTATATTCGGTTCAGTAATAACTATAATATCAATATATTGTAAATTATTTTTTAAACTTACTAATAGTTCATTGAAATGCTTCTTTAGGGATCTTATATTTATATGGATCAAGGTAAAGTTATTGTAAGAACTAAGTGACGATGTCCAGTTAGTTATGTCATCAACACATGCAGGAACAACTTGACTATCTGTTATTGTTTCAATATTGTCGAGAGACGGGAATTTTATAAATAACGTTATCAGTTATAAACATATCTTACAAACATTTACTTTTTGAGTAGTTCACCAATATCACATTCCGATCTAACCCACACTGACACATCACCTTGTTCCTTTTTCACTAGTATTCTGCCATTTACGACCCAGATGTACTTGTAGACATCCTTAAGTTTTTTCTTAGTGTTCCACAGCAACTCGCGAGTTGTTTTAGTCAAATCTTCATTTACATATATTTTGTTTTTCTGCGAACCTGAAGTAATAGTACTGCTATCCACTGCAGCGAGCTTACGCCGGTTTGCTAACCAGGAATTTCTACTTTCGGTGCCCGTGCTCTTAAATCCTACTAATATTGAAGCTGGTTTGTCGCTTGACTTACGCTGTTGGCAACGGCTTGCCCATTCAATATCATCGCAGCTCACTTCTAGCGTGTTTCCGAGTATTTTTACTACGTCCATTACGTTTTCATCTGGGATTTGTTCAATACCCACTATTTCAATGTTATGCTTACGGGTGGATTGTTCAAATTCGTGTACTTTTTGTTCGAGTGCAATATTGCATTTTTCCAAATGCACGCATTTGTTGGTTATATTTTCAACGGACTTTTCGAGCTTACAAATTTTCTTTTTCGATTCTTCGTGCTCCGCTAATATAGTGTCGTATTTCTCGGAGAGGACTGACATACTAGCAATTATTGAATTTAATTGTTTTTTAAACCCCGGAAGAGAATTGACTTTGGTTTGTATGTCCTTTAGGATTTTTTCGTACCCTTGACTATCTCCTTCTTCCTGGTACTCGTCCTCTGACTCTTCATCTTCACAATTATTGCAGACAGTACGTGTTCTACCTGCTTTCATATCAGCAGCCAATCCTTTAACGCAATTCCTATGGAATGTTCCTTGGCAAGTACCTTGGCACAAGAAGTGTGAGCCATTATTAGCCAATTTCTTCTTACACTTTTGACAGGTATACTTTTTAGTTGGTCCCATTTTCGTCACGTTTGGATCTGATGATGGGATCATGGAGAAATCGAGGGAACTCTTCAAATATTATAGGCACACCTATAAAGTTTCGGGTATTTCTTATAGTACCTTGTGCAGTTGCTCTAGGAAAGCACCATTTGAGGAAGTGGAACTGATGATGAAGACCCCAGATGGCCACCGAAACTACTCAATAATAAGTATTTCGTTGATTGCGATTAGATTACTTGAATATGGATATTAAGCACTTTATGCTCGTCACAATGCATATGGTGAAGTAGAGCTGATGGTGATGTACCAGGAGAACTCCTCAAAAATTAACGGCTCTGCACCGGGAAAAGCAATATTTTGTAAAAGGTGATAAGTAGTTGACATTTTGGCTTTTGTAACTAGATAAATTACAAACCGACCCACTAAAAAAAAATTTTAGCAAAAAATAGAACCGACTTCCATATCAAAACACTACAAAGCTAAAAATAACTTTAATTTCGGAAGTCGGTGTTATTGGTTTTGGATTTTCCTTTTTTTTTCACACCGCCTTCCGAAATTAAAGTTATTTTTAGCTTTGTAGTGTTTTGATATGGAAGTCGGTTCTATTTTTTGCTAAAATTTTTTTTTTCACGCTTTTTAGTGGGTTGGTTTGTAATTTATCTAGTTACAAAAGCCATAATGTCAACAACTTATCACCTTTTACAAAATATTGCTTTTCCCTGTGCATAGCCGTTAATTTTTGAGGAGTTCTCCTGGTATTTGACCATCAGCTCTACTTCACCATATGTATTGTGACGAGCATAGTGTTTAACATCCGTACTCAAGTAATCGAATCGCAATCCACGAAATACTTATTATTGAGTAGTTTCAGTGGCCATCTGGGGTCTTCATCATCAGTTCTACTTCCTCAAATGGTGCTTATCGAGAGCAACTGCTAAAGTTACTATAAGAAATACCCAAAACGCTATAGGTGTGCCTATAATATTTGAAGAGTTCCCTCGATTTCTCCAGGATCCCATCATCAGATCCTGATTTCGTAACAATGGGACCAACTAGAAAGTATACCCATTCAAACGCAAAAAGAATTTTTCAAATCGTTCCAGCCGTCTCCGAGTTATGAGGTAACATACATAAAAAAAAAAAAAAAAAAAAAAAAAAAAAAAAAAAAGTTCAAGACGAATTGTAAACCTCCTTTTTTTGAAGTCGGTTAAAAAGTGTGAAAAAAATCTTTTTACCAAAAAATAGAACCGACTTCCATATAAAACACTATAAAGGCAAAATTAACTTTAATTTCGGAAGGCGGTGTCTTTAGTTTTGTATATATTTTCGTTTTTGACACCGCCTTCCGAAATTAAAGTTATTTTTGCCTTTATAGTGTTTTATATGGAAGTCGGTTCTATTTTTTGGTATTTTTTTTTTATGAGTTGAAGTCTGAAATTATAATACAAATCTGCAATAAGTGATAATAATCCATAGCATAAATAATCAGTCTATGCCATTGATATTAATTATATTGAAGCTCAATTTTTAAAGTAACAAACAGTCTGTATTCAAATACTCATGTTTGAACTTAAACCTCTTTTAAACATATGTAGTTAATCCATACTAATTTATAAATGCGTAAGTAACTCTGTCTGTCTGTATGTTACCTTTTCACGCCTAAGACGCTAAACCGATTTAGATGAGGCATGGGAATAGTATAGGACCCTGGAAAGGATTCACCTTATGATAAGTGAAGATGGAGCATGCTTACCTAGAATTAGTAACCTACAATATAATTTAAACTAAAATAATTATACTGAAATAAACTACAGATTTTGAAAACATTATTTTTAAAAGGTAGGCTAACCAAATTGAAGTAGGTAAGTACATATTTTTTGCATCAGTATGAACTTCTTTAAGACTTGCAGATCCCTGAATTTATTTTTAGTATATAGATACATAGAAACACAGATGCCAGTTGTTTTGTGAAATAACCAACCCTGGTGGACCATGAAAGTAGATAAAATTAATTTTCCTGACATCTTGGCAAAATAAACTGGTTCATTTTGGTTTTTCTCCCATATAATGTTGTTGTAGAATAATCTCTGATGAACAGGTCCGTGCTGAATAAAACTTCTAACTGAAGCGGTTTTGAGAACCTTAATTTTGTTAATTTTGATTGTAGCTCTTTATTTGTTGTTGGTCGAAAATTTATAAACTCCTATAGTAATATCCGAGTTGCATTTGCACCGTCCTCATCTAAATTTCCAAAAAAAATATGTCTACAAGTGCTATTTAATAACCAATTTGCAAAATAAAGATCATTCATTTCATTTATCATTTTATCTGTAGTGCTTTTTCTACATTTACAAGAATTAAAAAAAAAATAGTTTTGGGTTTGCATCATGCAGCTGTTAGAAAATTTAATAATCTTCTGGCAGTGCTATACTTGCTTTCAGCTTAAATTTTCAAATTTTTTAGTATTACAAATAAGATTTTACTGTCACAAGAAACATGAAAGACAATTTCTAGCAATTGGTAATCGCAAGTGAGGAAATATGCAAATTTAATAATTATTCAAGTCTCGTTTTGACCTCCAAGACTCACAAAAATCGATAAGTGTTTTAGACGCTTCTCCAGGCAGTGCATAATAAAATAATGCAGAAACGACTTTATTTCAGTCAAGCCTCTCTATTTCACGTTAGCAGAAAAAATAAGATCTACCTAAAGCTGAGACATGAATATTGAACAATTTTATATTATTATTTTATAACTAGCTTTTGCCCGCGACTTCGTCCGCGTGGAATAGTTACTTTGGGCTAACGTTAAATTTAACCCCGATTTTGAAGCATTCTTCATTGGCGCTCCGCTCCTATTGGCCTTAGCGTAATGATATATAGCCTATAGCTTTTCTCTATAAATTGACTATTTAATTAAAAAATAATTTTTCATTTCGAACCAGTAGTTCCTGAGATTATCGCGTTCAAACAAACAAACTCTTCAGCCTTATATTATTAGTATAGATAGCTGTTGCCCGCGACTTCGTCCGAGTTTCCGTCGTTTTTCGTAAAAAAAAAAATGTAGCCTATGTCCATCCTCACGGTTCAGTGATTTTGATGTAACAGACAGATTAACTTTCGTAATTTAGTAGGGAAATATTTTTAGGGTTCCGTAGCCGAATGGCAAAAACGGAACCCTTATAGTGTCGACATGTCTGTCCGTCTGTCTGTCTGTCTGTCTGTCCGTCCGTCCGTATGTCACAGCCATTTTATTCTTTTATTCCGAAACTATTAAGACTATACATGTGAAACTTGGTAGATAGATGTATTCTGTAAACCGCTTTCCGATTTTAAGAAAAAATTAAAAAATATTTAAAATAAAGATTTTCAGTTTAAGTTCCATGTATGGGGAGCCCTCCCCATACATGGAACTGAAACTGAAAATCTTTTTTTTAATAAAACCTATGCGTGTGTGATATTTATAAACAGGTCTTTAAAAATGACATTGAGGTTTCTAAAGCCACTTTTTCATAAGGTTAATCGTTTAAAAGATATACGCTTCCGAAGTGGTAAAATGTGTCCCACCCCCCTCTAACTTCTATAATAATGGAGTGAAAAATCTAAAAAAATACATGTCTGTAGATCTTAATGTAAACTTTCAATCAAAATTAGTTTGAACAAAATCAGTTCAGCAGTTTTTGAGATGCAGCATATTTTCTAAAACCGCAAATATAACTTTGTAATTCATACAAACACTATGAAAAACAAAGTTATTTGGCGTAGTTGTAAAAAATGTAAATAAGCTAGTTTTAAGAAATTTGTAAGGCTTTTGTTTCGTCAAGTAAATATACATATTATATTATATTATTATAGTTACTACGTAACCCTTCATGGGCGAGTCTGACTCGCACTTGGCCAATTTTTATACCATCAGGCCGCGAGACGCGTCGAGCGCGACGACCAATTCTCAATAATAATCCTTATAGCATGATTCAGTATTCACGCGCGATGGCTTATTATTAGCGTATTTCATGTATAACTTTGGTGCTTCTATACCGATTTATATGATTATTTTTTATGGAATAGTTAATAATGTTAACTTTTTCAATTAGGGGTGACTGAGAGTGTTATAAACGTAAGAATAGACAAATATTATAATCAGAAAGCTTCGAACTGCTAAGCTATCGGGAGTTACACGTGTTATTGTGTGTCAACCATAAAACATAGACATATGCTGTCGTGGGATATTTTTTATATAATTTTAAGGAGAACATTTCCGTCATACATGATTTCTGTGTAGCATTAACCATTAAGGTTGCACACGCGACGGAAGCTTAAAAAATGGAGTAACTTCTCCCGTTTTCCTAACATTTCCCTTCACTGCTCTGCTCCTATTGATTGTAGCGTGATGAAAAGTATACTATAACCAGCTCAGGAGTATGAAAAATAATTGTACCAAGTTTCGTTAAAATCCGTCGAGTAGTTTTTGTTTCTATAACGGTTATACAGACAGACAGACAGACAGACAGACAGACAGACGGACAGACAGACAGACAAAAATTTTACTGATTGCATTTTTGGCATCAGTATCGATCCCTAATCACCCCCTGATAGTTATTTTGTAAATATATTTCATGTACAGAATTTACCTCTCTACAGATTTATTATAAGTATAGATAGGCTAGCGTTTGACTTGCAGTTCCCCAGATGGTAACAAAAAAAAGTGATTGAAGAAGCCTACCTAGAAGAAACCTATTCACTCTTGACTTAAAGACCCCCAGGTTATAGCTATCAGGAAACACAGACTTTGGCAGAGAATTCTACTCTTTATTTCTTTAGATTACCTACTTTGTGATTGATTTTTGTTAGAGTTTTTGGGAACATAACAATTGTCAATGTAGAAAGTGATATAAACACTACCTTGCAGAATTTGCAACTTTATCTCTATTTTCAATTTTTTTTTAAATTTAAAATAGGTTCGCGGTTTGACCACCATCTCACCTGATGGTAAGTGATGATGTGGTCAAAGATGAAGCACGCACGAATAATTTAAGTAAAACAGTTTTTTTTTTAATTTTCTTTTTTCAGAATACTTGATTGATGATGAGGCCCAATCTACCACCTACTTACTACATGTCTCTTACTGTGAATATCCAAAAGATTAGTACCTGCATAGTAGTTACTTACTTAATTTTTAATTTAATTTACTACATCATCACTTAAGTACCATCAGGTGAGATTGTGGTCAAACGCGAACCTATTACTTATCAATAAAAAAAATACCTTCATTGCTCACAATTTCTTGAATGCATGATGATTTTTTATGTTATTCTTTTATTTACTGTAGGGACCAATTTGAAACCTTTTTTAAATTCAAATATTTCATGAGCTGTTTAATTCCATTCGATATCACATAGTTTTTGGGCAGACTTTGATTTTAACCTCGAGACACACCGTTTAACTTTAGATCAGTTTGTGTATATACCTAATAAGTTCACTTCTCTTCTGTTGTTTGTTTTCTTCTTTTTCTTTCTCTGATTTTATTTTTTCTCGAGAATTCTCGTTGTTTTACAATGCCAGAAAACAATTGTATTCATTTACCGTTTACAATTGATTAAAATTACGAAGTACCAGCTGTCTTTCTGTAGCATATATGTCATAAGATATTTTTGAAGTAAAGCACTATCAATTTTATCGTATACGAAAACAATCTTCGCGGGCTTCGTAACTTTGCATTCGGATTTTACGTATTTCATTTGTCCTTCACAATTTAATGGGCGATTTTACGAGCATGTTTTTATCACTACCTACTCCACATTATGTTGAATGCATTTGAAACTTACTTTAATTTAATAATATTCGTAGCACTAGCATGACAGCTTTAAAAACTTAGTTTAAAGAGATAAATATTGCCGCCGACCGCCGCGCCGTCTGAACCTGTGGTCTGAACTTTGAATACAAATTATTATACAAAAGATATAGCGATGCAACAGATACATAGATACATGCTGTTGTGTTTTTATAACTATACTAATACAATTTTGATTAAAAACTGACTTTTATTTCTATACTGTAATGATGTGAGCTAAGCTTTATAATGGTCATGTACGTAACATTCAGTCATGTGGGTAACGTGCGTTAAGATGTAATGAATGTAACTGTACAATTTTTCGCGGTCTTACCCAGATGTCTTTAAAAATCGATATAACGTTCATGAATATCGATGTTTTAGCATCGATGTTGAAACCATTTGGGTTGATAATATATTTATTATTATATTATTATTATAGTTCTTCATGAACGATGTTTTATCATAGTGCCAATCATCATTCCGTCCGTGATCTACAGTTGTACCCATAAAAAGATATCGATGCCTGTGGGCTCAAACGACTTATTTTAGGCATTTTACGATTTTTACATATTATTATTTTCACTCAGTTTTTATTATTATCGTTATGGGACCGTTCAAGTATTATGTAAGCACGTGGGGGGATCTAGATGGTGATTACGTCAGCAATAATTATTTAATTTTTTACACATGTAGCAACACACACTGCCTATGCTTCAAAACGAAATGCATTTTCGGGGATTCCTACAAATAATGAATTGTTTAATTCCGTGTCAGTAAAGTTTATTTAAATGAATATTATGTGCGTTACAGACTTCTATTCCAAACCTATTCCTTATTTCTAGATTTATAACTGCTGCTCATGAATCAATCAATTGTACCAATGTTTAAGTAAGCATGACTTTTGCTGACGAGGGGGAGGGGTGGGTTTAAAACTGTAAAAATGTGCTTACGTAATACTTGAACGGCCCCTATGTGGATTCCACGAATTCACAAAAAACATTAAGTACATCCTTATAATTGTCGAAACGTAAACACAACTTATTTGAAAATTACGGGCAAAGGGAATATATAATTGCAGCATCCACAACCATTTTATGTAATAATTGCTCTTCCAATAAAAATATATATATTTGTACGTACAGTAATTATAATGCTATACGGCCTTCAATTTTTTTATCAAAAAACAAACTTACAATCTATACATTGACATATATATTACTTCGTAAGGACTGGGCGGACCGCATGTTATAATGACGCCTCGAACTTGGTCCCAAAGTGGTCTAACCTTTATCGAAGTGAACTAGAACGCGATCGGCTATCTTCGGGAGGGGTCGTCAGTTTTACAAGCAAAAATGCCAAATTGTGTCGTGAAGGGTTGCGTGAACCACGACATAAAGCACAATAAAAAAAATATAACATTTCATATCACCGGTAAGTTAAAAATATGTCATTAAATCAACTTCTAACATTATTTAAAACAATTTTCTTTC
The DNA here is from genome assembly GCA_943138885.2 of Tholera decimalis. Lineage (NCBI taxonomy): Eukaryota > Metazoa > Arthropoda > Insecta > Lepidoptera > Noctuidae > Tholera > Tholera decimalis. The sequence continues at coordinate 37,132,669 of OW964554.2, read as the reverse complement.
TTGCATGTCTCAACCTTTAGCATAGACAACGCGAAGCCGCGTAAAAGTGCGACATAACTTTGCAGCGGCGCGCGATGCAGCCGATGAAATTTAATAATGATGAGAAAAGATTTAATAATATTACTATAAGATTAAATTATGTATAAAATTAATTTTTATTGTTTATTAATAGCAAATTAAAATGTATTTTTATGTACAACAAATATAAAAAACTAAAAGGTTTTTTTTTATTTCTTTGTACCTCGAAAAATACCACACCCCGCTCTTACAAGGCTACGTCTAGAAGCAGACCACGCCGATTGACATCTTAGTTATAATAGATGGCGTTAGTGTGTTATGTAGGGCGACCGCGTCCGTCAAATGTTCTGACGACCGTATCTTTACTATTTAAATCAATGAATCTATATTATATTAATAAACATGGTTAATACCCCGTACTAAATTCTGATGATACTTTTAGTGAACATTTTAGTTTAAAAACTTTTATTTTTACTTAATTTTTACACCCTTATAGAAATATAATTATATATAAATTGCAAAAAACTTACAAAAAGGAGAATTTGATGATTTTCCCTCCGCAAAAAAAAAACTCATTAGCTTTTGAAAAAACTTTAACACATGAAAATCTAAGAACTCTCTCACTTGGATACTTCAATGTAGCTCAAAAATGAGAGAAACATATTTTAATAAATCGCTTAAAAACCCATGTTTGGTTCTATACGCAGTTTGACCCTAGAGGTATCAATAATTAAACTCAGTAGGTACCTTTTTTTTTTCTCTGGGTGGGAATATCATCGAATAACTTCTCCCGCTCTGGGTTAAGCGGAAGGGAGTGTCAGACTTCTACTGACTAAAAACCCACCCTGTCCCTTCATCTGCATCCCTATATAGAAAATAATAGAAAAATCTCGCTGCTGTCAAATTGACAACGACGGTATTGACGTTTGGCGTACGAAAATTTCATTAAGCTAAATACATACTTAACACGTTCGTTTACGTTACAACACATTACGACAGTAGAATTATTCGATAAATGACAAGTCAACGTAGTACTCGTGCACATGCAAGCAATATGAAACTACCCACAAAATACTCGTGTTACGGCAGTAAGAAATATTAAATTGCTCATAATGTGACAGTGACGCCTAACAACGTACTGTCAGCGAACATGTTAACACATTGGGGTATTTCTATTTCTTACCATGGACAAACCATTTAAAAAAAAGAATTATTATAGATTACTGCCAAAAAACTTATATTTGTACAATAAGTAATAGCGTGCCACTTAACAAGAGTTGAAGTGGGAAATAAGTAATATTATTATTTGTATATTTTTTTAAAAGGACGAAAACGTGTATCAAAATTAACACAAATAAAAAATCTGTTTCTTTTTTTTATGTCATACGGCCTTCTGGCAGACCAAAGGCCGTACAGTTAATTTGAGTATTATTAAAAATGTTATGTACGTAGGTACCTACTTAGGCTAAAATGTACCAATTATACGTTATATGAGGAGTCCAGTGCATTGTTTTAAATATTATGTAAGTAAACTACTAAATAATTTTTTGCATAATATTATAAATTATTTTAATAATAAAAAAAAAAACATAGTAACTCCGTGTTTTCCCACTAAAAATATACGATAAAGATTCATATCCAACTTTAAATTCATTTACTATTTCTAAACCATCACAGATAATGCTGGCACAATTAAATTAACGACCATGTCATAATGCGGATTTACTGAAACATTCCTTGGGACAAAGCATTTTAACCCTCTAACACAGCAGTTTAATTTTCAGCACGATATTCTAGACTGAGATAAAGGAGTTCCTATTACAGTAACATTATCCTCTAGAACAAACGTTACAGTGATTTCAAGTACAATTAATACAATTTGGAGCAGAGGGTTTATTTGTATTATAATATTATTACATCTTGACGTAAGTGTTACTTGAATGTTTACATAGATCCGCTTTCACTAATGTCTGTATTTAACATTGTGTGAATTGTTATTATTTTGGCAGTTTACTTTGGCTTTAAGGACTGCCTCGTTCGTTGGTTGAGTGGTCGTGGAGCGCGACAATAAGCCTGAGGTCCCGGGTTTGAAAACCCAATATCACTTTTTGGCCGACCCAATATCACTTTTTGGCCGACCCAGAATCAATTCTGGGTCAGCCAAAAAGTGATATTGGATTTTTGACTAAGAAATTTCTCAGTAGTAGCCTGAAGTTTAGAAGTTAGTGGTGTGATACACTTGTGCCTCCAAAAGCACGTTATGCCGTTGGTCCCGGCTGTCATTTGGACATCTTTGGCAGTCGTTACGGGTAGTCAAAAGCCAGAAAATGCGACACTGGTCTGTGGTATCGTACCAGCTACTGGGTTGTGGAAGTCAGATACGCAGTCACTCCATGTAAGACACAAATAGTCAGTTGCATCCAGTTAAACTGTAAGCCGTCTCCTACATAATTGGGAAAAGGTTTTAGATGATGATAGACGATGTTTGGCGCAGCGGCACAGCGATTGTCCACCGCTCTGCCTATAGCGATTTTTCATGGAACAAATATTTGCTCGTCCTACATACAGTTGTTCCGGTCCTGGCTGTTTGTGTATGTAACCCAAAAATATATAAAAATAATGGCTGTTATGTTTGTTTTACTTTATTGGGCATAGCTTACGATTATGTGAATTTCGTATTGTTGGCCAAATTACCTACATGTTTTTTCTCCTACTACGAATTTCTTCCGCAGAATTTAAATTTTTAAATATAATGTTTAATTCCAGAATTTGAGTGTATGTGCAAGTGTTAAAATACCCAGATCCGGAAAACTACATATTTAAGGGCCCTACAAACATTATGTTCTGTTGCGAGAATAGAGCCCGGTATAAGCAGCGCAGCATCTAACCGCTCAATCACTTCGCCACCTTGTCGTCAGTTATGTAGGTACACAGTATACCAGCATGTTCTTTGCGTTAATCAAACATTTATTTATAACATACTTTATAGCTTTATTATTTTTTCAACTTATTAGAATGTTAAAATAAATCATTATTATACGGTATGTATTATGGTGTATAGATTTCCGTGAAGTAACGCCAGATTATATTGAATCAGGCGTTACTTTACGGAAATCTATAAGAAACAGAAAAATATTCAGTCCGAAAACTAGTGCATGCATTATGTAGCAGATATAATACGCTTATGCATAGAGTGATGCATGCGAACGGCGGCGGTAGGGCGGTGCGGCATAGGTAATGCATGAACAACTGGGTTTTGGTGGATTAACATTAAAATAAATATTTAAAAAAATCTGTAGCAGGTTAATAAGTAAATTATTAAAATTTATGGAAATTTTTTATAACTTAATTGGCTTTAATTAAGCAAGAACGCGGAACTACAACCTTATTTAAGATCACATTTACAAAGTAACGTCTCCATGAAAACTCAACATGTCTCATTAGCTTGTTGTATGTTTTTGAAGAAAAGGCTATCGGAAAGCTCGCTTTTTATCTCATGGCATGTCGCCAAAACATAGATTAAGATCTTAAGTGGCTACTGGAACATGTAGCGAAGTTTATCTCAAAAGCGTGGACACTTAGATCTTATTATGTAGGAATTGTATGGCAATTCACTGGCCATAGTATTCTTTATGTACTGTTTACCAGCACTTTTTCTAAGGATGTTTTTATTACGGAACACAATTATTAATATAACGGAACCCTTCGCTCTTCATCTGTTTATGTGTCATCGTGCTGTATCTCTTGACCGTTCTAGGTATACAACTGAAAATTTCACAAAGTGGAACAGCCACATCTACTACCGATGTAACAGCAAATAAGAAAAGTAAAAAAATCTAAGGTATTTTGTTTGGAACTTTGTTTATTTAAAAAAAGAAAATCTTAAAGTGACACATGATCAGACTCCTGCTGATGTTTCTTCAGTTGCCTTAGCGTTCCGTTGCGAACATTCCATTCCATATAATAAGTTTATTTTTTTTTTGCTTTAATTGAAATGACTGAAAATGAGTGTCAGATTTAAAAGATAATAATTATAAACTATTCAGTTGATTTTTAAATATTTGTAACCACACTCATAAACATTTTTAAATAAAGTCACTGCATAACTGCATTGGCATTTTTTAAGGAGGGGAAATTATCCAATGACTGCCTCCCGATCTGTTCAATTCTGGAATCCCGGCAGGCAATGGCCCCCTTATGGGCCTCGAGAATTTTGCTGACACTCTTTGAGGCATTGGCAGCTTTTTTTGTAAGGTAGGGCCACTCGTAGTTTAGCTCTATACGGCTAATGGCATTGGCAGCCATGCGCATAAAGTTTAAATAGTAGGAAGATTTTAGTGAGATTAGTTACCTGTAAAGTCCAGTCCTCGGAATGGGGTAGGTGTATAGCTCTAAACCTCTGGTCACTCGTGTACGTGTACCGGCCGACAGTCAGCAGGTGGATGTCTCGGTGCCGCACCCAAGATACTTGCATGTTTAACTGAAACAAGATATGTAATTAGAAATTTTTTATATTTAAATACTTAATATCTGAATATCTGACTTAATATCTGAAGATCATGGTCTTTTTTTTATTCCTGATGAGCCTACTCTTGATCCGCCCGATGGTAAGCGATAGATGAGGTCTACCATGGAACGAGCGAGCCCAAAAGATGCCTATTCAGTCTTGCTTTAAAGGCTGAAAGGTCAAAAGTGGCAGGGAACACAGAAGCCGGCAGAGAGTCCCACAGGTTAGATATATACAAGAGATGATCAGAATCTTTTTAGTAGGTTAGCAACCTGGGGCTTTCTCTCTCTGTTCCTAACAATAACTAACTTTGCAAGGCTGTCGCCTTCGAATCTCGTTATGTGTCCCAAGTAGCTAAGCAAACGCTGATAAAACGTTGTCTTTAGTCTTGCTGTTGTTTATATTATGCCGTTCTTTCGGTAGGAAATTCATAAAATGAATCCTGCCACTTTGGAAGGAGTGAAGGGAGTGTTAGACTTCTACTGACTAAAACCCACCGTGTTCCTTCAGATGCGGTTGTTCTGGGGGTGCGGTATTTCGTTAGAACGTTCCCGTAATCCCACAAGGTGGTCTATATGCCTGGAATATTGTAAGATCAGTGTATGACTGTCGGGTTTTGTTGTATACATGTTTCCTGTTATATTAAAATGTCTTAAAAATAATAATGAATTGGCTTGCGGCGGAATACTCCTAGATTCTAGACGATTCAATATAGAGAACCTATAAGTACCACTTTCTCTTAAAGTCAATCGTTTAAAAGATATACGCTACAGGTAAAATGTGTGTCGTCGCCCCCCCCCCCCCCCCCCCCTCCTTTAACTTTTATAATAATGGAGCATTGAAGTAATATGTACTACGTACTGGAGTGGAAAATCTAAAGAAAGGAATGTCATAGATCTTAATAAAAACTTTCAACGAAAATTGGTTTGAATGAGATCGGGTCAGCAGTTTTTGAGATATAGCACATTTTCTAAAACCGTAAATATAACTTGCATTTGCTTTTTATCTTGCATTTCATTAGTTACTACGGAACCTTTCATAGGCGAGTCTGACTGGCCCTTAGCCAATTTTATAAACTACTTCTATCCTAAACAACTTTCTTCAAGGACGATAGTTAATAAATATGTTTCTACCTCCCAAAGTAATTTTCATTAACTGATAATAACTTTAAAATTAAAATAATGTTCTTCCTTAAAAATATCATAACAAAATAAATCGTATGCAAGGTACCCAAAATTAATGCAATGTTGTGGGATTATCTCCAAAATATTCTTGGCAACCGGATACCCGACTGGCCTTTAATATTGCAGAGGGAAATGAGGTAGTTAACGAAAACTCATTTTGGTTTGACGAGAAAAAAGAAACTAGAAGAGTAACATTAGCGGTAGCTTATAAATGAGCGGGGAAATTGGAACCTTAATGGTATAACATTGTAAGTTGTACTGTCATTAGTATTAGTTGGGTTACAAAGCGTGGTTGCGTTGAAGGCTATCACTGCAGTTCTTAATGAAGGTGGATTATTATATTTTTATTTAGCTACGTGGATATTCTTGCAGATAGTATCCATTCCAGAAATCCAGACTGTGTCTATCTAAATCAATCATTATGATAACGATATTTTTTTATTCAATAAAACTGAACTGACCGTGATGTGTGCTCTACAGAGGAGTGAAACCAAGTTCCAAAGCTCGTTTATAAAATATCATGTTCTATGTTTTTCTATTAATTAATGAGCTAAAGCCATGTGACTTAGTTTTATCGTGTAATTGAATAGTAAGACCCTGGCCTGAAATATAACTGAGTGCTCGTACAAGGACATTGTGCTTTGATTACCGTAATGTTATACCACATTTACCATGTGAACCACAGAGCATGGAATAGGGATGTATCCTGGATAAAAATAAAAATTCAACAGATATAAATAAAGTTACAAAAAGTTATAAACGTATTTTTCTCTTTCAAACCAATATAACACACCCACATGACAAAAAAGCGTACCAAATTTATTTTATAATATAGAGCCGTATACTAAAATAATCAATACAATCTAATCGTCTTTGAGATGGTTACAATTTCAAGTACATAAAGATTACGCTCGACTGTAATGCGACAGTACATATTTTAAAAGCTCGCATGCAATTTAAATGTAAGCAATTAATTTACTGCTTAACTTTTAATCATTAATAATAAAATATAAAATGGCATATTTTTATTATTATGTCTAGCCGCTTAAACGTGATTTTGACAATTTATCGAGACAATCATATAAAAATTTACTTTAATGGACAGTTTTAACAGTGGCATCTCAAGCTGAAATCATTGCGCACAGAAGATGCTCCGTGCTCTGTGGTGAAATCGTACAGCACGTGCACAGTATACATAGCCTCATTATTAATTCTGATTTTTAATTGAGATCTTGCGGTTTTTTCTGGTTGTATTGCTTGAGTAACTAGGTTGAAGGCCAGAAAATTACTGCCATTGCAATATGTGTGACCGAATTGAAGACAGAAAAGGATGAAAATAAGGCAGGTTTCAAATTATTTTAAAACTAAATGTTGTCTGCGACTTCGTTCATGAGATGTTTATAGTGCCAAATACCATTAAAATCAGTTCAGTGCTTTAGCAATGTCGAGAAAGCGTAACTGACAGACATAGATTTCCGCATTTATACTATGTATTAGTATGGATCTAACTTATAAATGTACTAATTACTTACAGCTGCTCATCAACTCAAATACTCCTATACATCATTGTCGTGTGGAAACGTGCTCAGTGACTGGCAGCGTTACCACGTTAAATGGCAATGCTATTTTTCGGGCAACGAAAGAGACAGCGCTCTGATCTCGCAAGGTATTCGTAGTCGGCTAGAGAAGTATGGGTTATTCATGAAATAAATACTATAGTAACATCATTCTATAAATAGTACAATCAAAGTTTTACATGTTTTTCTTTGTTCCTTTGCTTAATTCCTTTAACCCTTTCAATAAAGAAGGCTTCTGTATACAACTTACCTGATGAGCGGGTGATGCGGATGGAAGTGTAGTTGTATTACATAATCAGGATTCGTTTACACGTAAAGTTCTGTATGTCCTAAATAAAAAAAAGATACAACCCAGTCACCAGTAAAGTTATTAAAAACATGGAAACAGTTTACCTCAAACCAATTACCGTCCAGCACATAAATTCAGAAACGTTGATGATAGCGTTCGCATTAAAACCGTGTGAAAGAAAGATCTCGTTAGGCTGACTTGTATTTGTGTGGGATGTGGCGAGTCCGCCTAATGAGACTTTTATTTATAAAGTTGAGCACAATACTGACTTTAAAGTTTCATTGTGCTATTGTTACGTTTCATTTTAAGCGTGGAGTTTGTGGTACACCGCTATGTAAATTGGACGTTGCATGTTGAAATAAGGGTAACTCGTTAGTACGGGTGTGTACTCGAGGTTACTCGCACACGTCTGTATTGTTACACGTACGAGTGCTTACTGTACGAATAAGTGCTGTGTAGTACGTGCGTCGGCGCGGCAGTAATTGTTTGAGGCGGTAATTTTATGACACATGTATCGTTCTGACACTTTTCGGAGTTTTCTGAAATGATGATGAGCCATTTGTGTGACATTTCTTTATTCGTTTAACATTCTTTTCAATTTATTTTGTTACAAAGGTTTTCCAGCCAAGACGGTAAGTCAATATTTGGTTTATTAAAACGTATAATTATATCTTATTATTCATGTAAATGTTTTTTAATTAATTAATTTTTTAATTTTATAATTAATTCACTCTGATTATTAGTCTGATTTCTGTTTGAAATAATTGAGTGTTGCGTTGTGAATGTTAGTTAAAGTTATGATACTAACATTAATTTTAAGTGCTCATACTTACAAATTTATGGATATTTTTTGTCTAATGAATTAATAACATCAAAGCAAATACTACAAACTTCAAGGAGAATCTGGCACATTATGTATGTATGCTCATACTGCATCAGGGTTGGTTAATTAGACTTCAGCTTATCCACAAGGATTGATATACGTATTAATAGTAAGCGGGTCCAGCTTAGTGCGGACCGCAGAGCACTTCAATCAAAGTAATAGTTAGCAAATGCACCAACGTTGGCTCTGTTACGTTGGCACAAACATTGGCCGTATAACCCAACGTATCAAGCAAGGAGAGAATCCCGTAAAGATAGAACACATCCATTGCCACACATATAAATCTAACTAGGCACGTGCAAAACGACGGGATGTGTTATCCTGGCCTTTTATCTTTAGCGTCATTTCACGTGAGACATAAACTTAAGAAGGAATCTTGGGACGGACGTGGATCTTGCACAGCTATCGTAACCGGTTTTGTTGGTCGGGAATTTCAGAGTTGGCAATGGGTATGATATAACATTACAAACATTACAATTTCTAAATATATGAAGGGTATACTTAGAGAACACTGATGAATTTGTTCAACTAAAATCATTAAAAAAATGTTAATTAAATGTGGTCTTTGACAGCAAATGCCTAGGTAAAAACATTATTATGTTTTGGAAACTAAGTGCCTGTATACTTTTAATTTAACATTTTCAGCTCATGTGACGTCTTTGGATGCCACATTTTATCTCACTCACGTAGGACGTATTATGGAAAAGTGTGAAAAAGACTCAATAGTTAATAGATATACTCCTCCTTACTCCTACAAGTACTCCAATCATACATACCGTTTTATTCCCTAAATTTTTGACCCGGCAATTTAAGTACGCCGTCTTGCCAAGCAGTGCTGTGACGTTCTTAGACGCCATCAGATCGAAGTACGGCCCGGTCCGGGGCGTAGGCCTCGGGCCGTCCAGGGCCGCTCCGGACCGGATCGCGTTGTCCACAGAACCGGACGGTGACGCCGTGGCTGACGCGTTTGTCGGCGAACCCTTGCCGAGTTCGCGCTGTGCCGATGATACTGCGGAAGAAAAGATACATTTTAGTTTTTTGTTACTGGGAAAATAAATCGTAAGTACATACCATATAAATAAAATACACTTTTTTATATGTATGAAAAATTAAAGAAACAAGGTTTTTTTTTATTCCTTTATAAAGTTTATATGTCATGTAGTGATTGGAGCCTACCGTTAAGCTAATAAAGTCTGTATTGGGAGACTCCGCTCTTCCATATCGTTATTTACGTACATGTGAATGTAAAATTAAGAAGCTGGTTTACTTATAATAATACAAGATCACGCAAACTGTCAATGACATGACACAATCTGAATAATAACATTAAAAATAACTACATATTAGACGCTGAGTGAGCGTGAGTGGATTTTTGGGTATGTATATGGGCTATGAGTGTATGAGAACCATTCCATGTGTGTGTGTGTGTGTGTTTGTGAGGGTATGTGTGTTGTGTGTTTGTCGGTCATGTGCTGTGTTGTTTTTTTTATACTTGATAGGCTTGCGTTTGACCATAATCTCACCTGATGTTAAGCGATGATGTGGTCGAAGATGAAGCACGCTTGCCTAGAAGTAACCTATTCACTCTTGACTTAAAGACTCCCAGGTCATAACTATCAGGAAACACAGACTCCGGCAGGGAATTCCACTCCTTAGCCGTACGCTCAATGAAAGTATTCTCAAAACGTTTCGTGCGTATGGGTGGGATGTCCAGCCAAAGTTCAAACAATTATATGAAATAATGAGGTTGGTGAATGTCACGTGTCCTCGAATTATTGGTCCTACATACCGCATTACTCAAGAAGTTTTTCTTTTCCATTTTGAGAGCACACTGAGGTGATGATGAAAATTACACAAAGTAATGTGCTTCCTGGGTTCACACTAACGATCTTAAATAGGGACACCACTGCTCGTAGATTAATTATATTAGATGGGAGAATTACACTTAGAAACACATTCACCGAGAATTGTTTGCAGTTAAAGTATCGTCTTAACCTAGAAAAGATAATTTTATTGAACCAAAAACTCCCGAAACAGTTTTTTCTCTTATGTAATAAATTGACGGAAAAATCTTCAAAGCCCATTTCATACCTGATCCCATTAAAATCTAAAAGTAAATTTTGTCACGAACCCAAACAGTTTCACCTTTAGAATAAATTTTAGTAAATTGACTCAAACTCGAAGTTGCTTTTCGCTTTCCCCCATTTTAACCCTTGTAAATATAGTGCGGTAGTACTGGAATAGATTAACGCCAACAACTTTATTATCCGTGTCTGCTCTAGTGGAAACTTCGTAAAACCGATCACGTGTGTGAACATCACTTGAGTGAGTGACGTCACGCTGGGCATCCACACCAAGCGCCAGTTTTACAGGGAATGTAGCGCACTGTGCGAGATATTTTCTTTTTGTGCAAGGGAAAATGCATTGATTGGAATGTTGAAATGTTTCTACAACGGTGCTACCAACGATGTGCTTGTTAATGTTTGAATGATTTCAGATTACATTCTACATTGTTATCGAAATGAATCCTGAAACTCAATTCAACAGACAAATAAAATATTATAACAGGAATGAACCCTCAAATATTCATTTGGCCAACCTTGACATAGCTAGACCGCGTTGGTATTTTTTTATTATTTCTTAGATGACTATTGCTTCTGCCCCCGGCATCGTCCGCGTGGTAAGTTATATTTTATAGGAAAAAAGGTAGCCTATGTTACTAATGTCCAAACGTACGTTATATAATGTTTATTAATGATCGCGTTTGACGCGAGTAAGCAATGATGTGGTCTAAGATAAAATACCCTTACCTAGAAGCAACCTATTCATTCTTGACTTGAAGATCTAGGTTAAGGTTATAGCTATCAGGAAATACAGACCCCGGCAGGAAATTTCACTGCTTAGCTGTACGCATAATGAAAGTATTATTACCAAAACGTTTTAGCGTATAGGTGAGACGTCCATCCACCCATACGCACGCTTGTAGTACAATAATGGCACGGGCTTGGTGGAATTAGACTGTGCTCTCCATCGCACACTCCCCAAAATGCAACCGATAGATTTGTACCGTCATTTTCGTATTTATAATAGTGGTATGTATCTTTCTTTGGTATTACTGTATTTTTATATTCTTTTATATGACTACTAGTTGTTTATTTATTTTTCATTGTGCGTTACATAGGGCGATATAAACGGTTTTTCTCCTTTATTCATCAATTAAACCTTGCAAATTAAGTAAAATACCAAATTATTTTATTAATACAACACGCCAAAGATAGTCTTCTTTTCGCAAGCAAAGTGTGAAAATAAATAACCTCTACTGCTCTCAAATTAGAAACCCCATACGATGCATATTACTTTACAGAAAAGGGAAGGACAACATTTTACTACTACTCAAACTTCATAATATTTGTTCGTCAAGCTCGCTTCAAAATGCTTTCAGGGACTTTGTAAGAAACATGAGCACGTTAATGTTATTTTAATGTATGAGCACTGTTTTACGGGCCTTACTCAAGAGAGATAATTTTTAAAAGCTTACAGATGTGTCAACTTACTTTAAGTAGTGTCACATGAGTGTTACACTCAGTTGATTTTAAGAAAAATAAAGTGATAATTTAGACTCTTCAATTGTTTTAGACAAGCTTATAGATCTGCCCGAGACTTTACTTGCGTAAACACTCAACTCTCAGCTCAAACTCAACTCAACTCAAAATGTTTTATTTCACATAGGGCACTTACAAAACATCAGCAGTTAGGGCATGGTTAAAAATTGGTGGTTTTATATGGGGAAGAACCGGCTAAAAAGACTTGATTTATGCAAAAATAAAAGTAGCCGATGTGAAGGACTAATCTATCTTTGTATCGAAAGTTGTCAAAATCGGTTAAGTGATTGACGTCGTCAACGTCTCGATATACAGAGTTACTTTGGCATTCATAATCTATAATGTTTAATTAGTATAATACCTACAATTATTAAAAAATGTTTACCAACTGTTTCGCAACATTGACATGATTACAATGACTCACAGTACTTGCCACAGACTCAAATGTTATTTTGAACGCTCCTAATTTTCTTTCATTCTTATTTTTTATTGCACACACAGATAAAATACAATCAGACAAGTTATGTCGGTACGAAGAGGAATTTAATCAAGAATTCGGTTCTATATAGCAAATCTCAGTGAAATATTTTAATTTTACAAATGTTTTTTTTTTATAAAATCAAGAACTAAAACTAGTACACGTGTTGTCGTGTCTATATGTGAGAATCATTAGCTTAAAAAATACACATTACCATCGTGACATTCATAAATTTATGTGCTAGGCATATTGCACCCTTTACACTGTTTAAAAGTGACTTTTTTCTGTAGGAATATCATCTAAATACTCTTACCGCTCTAGATGATACAGAAGGGAGTGTATTTTACTGACTAAAAACCCACCCTGTTCCTTCAGTTGCCGTTACTTTCCGGGGTCTCTCAAACCCTTACTGACTAAAACTGCACAGTGTTCACTCGTAATTATACACCAGGGGCTGTGAGAGGACTACTCGACGAACTAATCCACGTACTCTTAATCGTGGTGCTCGATTGGTGACGACCCGCCTTTGTGGGTCCCGTCTGGACAAGCAGGAGGAATGCGATGGTTTACTTCCCCCGTCACAGCTCAAATAATGCATAGACTAACCACATAATCTTTTCTCCAATCGATTTCAAACAAACAAACCTCAATTAAAAAGCTCGACGTCTATCTGACTTAGAAAACAACATTTTGAATCCAAGCTTTTTTTATTGATAATAGGCTCGCGTTTGACCACCATCTGGCCTGCTGGTAAGTGATGATGTGAAGCTATTTAAAAACAGAACCGCCGTCTCTATTACTTATTATTCTGTTATTTAAAGTAGCACCCGTTCCCTTAGCTCAGTTTCCATTCATCGTTTCATCATCTTTGTTGATAGGCTATGAAGCAAGAGTTCTGCATTGTTTCCTTTATAGAGTTTTATTAAGAGACCAGATGTTTATTCATATTTATATTTAGGAATTATAAAGAGAGTGATTTATGCTGTCAGTCGATTTTATGTAAATTACTAAAAGAGGTGTTTTAGAATACACTGACACTAGTAGTTAGCTAGCAAGGAGACAGCTATTATATATACAACATTCGCTATGTTACAAAGAAAACTTTGCTGAAACATTAGTGTTCATTCCATCTATATCAGTATACTGTTGTCATAAAAAAATGTAAGCGCGTCTTTATCTGGTAGACAAACAAAAGACAAACATAATATTATTTATATAGACAAATTGGAAATGACGTCTCCTAAAAGCAATACAATGAGATGTCATTACACAAAAAGGCTTCGAAAAACTTTTAGCACATTATACTTAGAGCTTTGCTAATTTAACAAGACATAAAAAATTGCTGTCTTGATCTTAAAGAAAATGTATAGAAAAAATATTTTTTTGTTCTATTATACTAAAGTATTTTGTCTTATTTTTTTTTTTATTCTCTTAAGGGAAATAAGAATGGTAAACTATGTAAGATTTAGGTCCGTTTGTTTGGGCTTTCTTGCCAGTTATCGTTTTTATTTGCAAAAGTTCTACTACAGTCCATCAATAGAAATCTGTAAACCCGTTAATATTACTCAAAAACTTTATCCACCGAAAAGTTCGGACATGTCAACTTCCATTCTGCCAACAAGCCTAAATGCACAAACCAAAATTCTAATGATAATACAAATTATTACAATAACATGTCAAAATATTCGCAAGCAAACATTTTGGTTACAAATTAATGTAGCACAGTAGAAGTTCCCCAATTGTCCCCACTTCCCATAGGCCTAATGTTAATAATATATACACATGATAATAAACTAGAAGGCAACTCTATTGTTATTCTTCGAGGTATTGAATATCACAAAATGGCCGAACACAAGGGATCGGAACAAAACACGAACACCGAACAAGAAGGGTTTGTTGGTAATTTTATAGCGGAAGCCCTAACATATTTTTACAGGGCTGCGAATGGAAATGTTAGAACTTTCTGTGTGCCAACGAGTTTTGTTTTCGTTTAAATACTATTGTAGCAGTTCTCAATAATGCTTGGATCTTTGTCACACTTCACGTTCAGATTTGGAAAGATATTTTGTACGAGCTGACCCGCCACGACTTCGTTCGCGTGGTATCCTACCGCTACCCAACCGATATCACTACCCCTATCCTACCGATACCCTACCCATACCTTATTCTACCCCTACACTACGCTACCAATACCCTACCCTACCGTACCGTACCCTACCCCTACCCCTACCCTACCTCTACCCTACCCTACCCCTATCCTTGAGACCTTTCCTACTTTTTTTTTTCATAAGAACCTTCTCCTGACAAAACCAAACACAACAAAAAAAGAATCAGCCAAATCGGTCCTGTCCGTTTTCGTATTTTGCGCTTAGCAACACATTTAGCGATTCATTTTTATTATATAGATTAGCAGCAGTGATAAAATACTTACAATCGGTTCTTCTTCAATGTTAAGAAACATCTACTGAGTTTTTTCCGTGGATGTCAATCTTAACGTATTGAAGAATTCTTAACAAAGTCTTTGGTCCCGGCTGTCATTTTTATATCTGTGATGTCGTCACGGATAGTCAGAAGCCAAAAAGTCTTACACCAGTCTTGTCAATATGGATAATTTTACCCAGACACTGGGTTGTGGAGGTAAGGTCAAGACATTCTATAAGGCTTTCTATCTTTATCTTTTATGTCTATACAATCAGGTACTTACATCCAGTTTGAGATACTCCAACCATAGGTGAGAAATGGATATATTATGAGTATTTCTTACCTGAAACCTTTATCAACTTCGGAATATCTTAAGCCAAAAATATTTAGCTTCAAGTATAAGTATAATTTAAGCATTCATTTAGACTCCGAGCGTCAGTAGCTTAACGCTTGAAATGAATGTATAATAATATTTTAGAGGTTAGCAGTTTGTATCATATGCAAAATAGGATCCACCCTAACGAGTTTAGTCTTACTAAACTTAATTGCCAAATGTAACAACACGCTCGAGTATCTCAAGCTATGCTTTCTAAGTTGATACAGAGATATATATACATACAGGCTGATAGTTGCATTATAAGCATGTGCTTAAAGCTAAAGTAATACGCATTGCAGATGCCAGCGGCAACGTAATGGATTCTAGCTGTCCAGTTTCTGCAGAATCTGAAATTATGTCGTGGCTAAAGTTTGCTTAAAATAAAGCAGGTGTTTCGTTGAATATAAAGCTTAAATGTTTGTCTAGGAGCAGACGAAAAACTTGGATTACTTATGCGGTAGTTTTCCTGTGCAATTTGTAAGGATTCGGTCCGCTAATGAAGATGTAGCGTTAAACTCGCTCGCAATCTTTGTATTGTGTGGAGTCTTAGTGGAACGTTAATGTGTCCGGGTATAGCACGTTGATTTATTTTTAGTTTTTTTTTTGTTTATTTGCCTTTGGTTTTGTTTTTCATTTATCTATTCACTGTGCTTGTAATGGCGTTGCTTATAATAGACTAGCTTCCGCCCGCGACTTGGTCCGCGTGAAAAAAAAAATCCCCCGATTTTGAAACATTCTTCATTAGTTCTCCGTTCCTATTGGTCTTAGCCTGATGATATATAGCCTATAGCCTTCCTCGATAAATGGGCTATCTAACACTGAAAGAATTTTTCAAATCAGAACCGTAGTTCCTGAGATTAGCGCGTTCAAGCAAACAAACAAACAAACAAACAAACAAACTCTTCAGCTTTATAATATTAGTATAGATGTGAGGGAACGGCGTTTGTACATAAACTCTGACATTAAAATATATTGGTAGTAATTAATAGTACTTAGGTAGCAAATCAAAAATTCTCATTGACTCAAATAAAACCAGACGAAAATAATACACAAACAAACTAAACGACAGACTAAGACAGTTATAGAAATGAGCCCATAAACAATAACTCAGGAATCAAAATTACGCAACTTCAGTCCTGAACATTCGTTAATATCTCATAAGTTCTAACAGCCGATAATCCGAATACCCGAGAAATAAAACAAGCCGAATGGATAGCAGTAATAAAACCGACCATTACTGAAGTAAACAATATTAGAGAAAGAGTCGTGGTTATAAATCTTGGTAGAAATGCCCAGACAGCGATAGCCGACCAAATTGTGGCGAAAGAAGACACAATATATGTAATACATAAGTTAGATTACGTTGTGTCTTGTCGTCCGAAGATTTTTCCTAAGATAGAAGAATAGAGTACACTTTTGGTTCCTAGGAATTTTGCACGGTTAAGAGAATGATTGAGAGAGGTTGTTTTAGTCGTACGTTGGTAGTTGTAGTTGTTTTCTTTTCCAGTGCATATTCAATAATAATTACGATAAAATGATCTAATCTAAAAAAAATATACGGCACTCTTACGTAAACTAAAATTATTGGTAATGCACTCGCACTCTTCATCTTCTCTCTCTACTTTATCCCATTTACCTATGTCGGCCCTCCTAATCTTATTTCTCCACTGTCAATAATAATCGACACGTTAGACGAAAAAATTAAATGGAAAAATATAAAAAATATTGTGTTTTTTATCTTGCAAAAGCAAGTAAAGTTTTACACGCCTTTTTGTTTTATTATTACAATTGATTGCTACCCAATATGGATACATAAATAACCATAAATTTCTAAACAGTAAAACGCCGTTTTAATCGTGTATAATAAAATTTATATTCCAAGCTCGATCCATAAACAATTATAAGTAGGTAAATGAAACATAAATAATCCCTCTAACTGGGTAAACAACCAGTCTGCGAACCAATTAGAAATTAAAAACTAATCCTGTCGTTAGTACGATTGGAGTAAACAAAAGCGTGTAGAATTACCTACTTTATTTATTTTGAACCAATCTCAGACATCTGTTGGTAAAAGGAAAAGTATATTCGTCCTTGGACTGAATTGATGTTTATTTTCCTTTTTGGGAAGATGGTAAATATTAAGGCCAGAAAAACTGGGTGTATCATAATATGAATATTTTGAGTCTTGTAGAACACAACTATTTATAGAAATAAATGGACATATTATGTTAGTAAGCATAATAGGAAGGTGATTTAATAATCCGTTTTATGGTTCCGTAATAAACCCACGAGAAACCCTAATATATAGTTTCGCCAAGTCTATATATCCTTCAGTGGATGCAATGGAGATGTAATTTGGTGTAGTTTGATATTAAATACGCCCACATAATTACACAGTAAAATGTAGTCACTGGTTCAGGTAGAAAGGGATGTTTTTAAAAAGCTATTCCAATGTCTGACATATCATTGGATCGGTGATTTAAAAATAAACCTTAAATTGTTGATTTTGTTGTTAGGCATAATCCTTCTACCAAATAAGTTAATCATTATTTTCGGATATCAAAGCTAAATACGTAATTAAAGCAATTTTTATAAAATGTAGTTGCTTAGAAATAATAAAAAATATCTTAAAGAATACTTAGAAAATGATTAAAAACTGACATACTAGTCCAAGATAACGCCAAAGTTGCGGTAATGTTCTAGCAAGATGCCACGACCCCGGAACGTAACGGCAACTGAAGAAACAGGGTGTCTTTGTAGTCAGAAAAAGTGTGACACTTGCTTCCGCTCCGCCCAGAGCGACAGAAGTAGTCATTCAATAGTTTTCTCTCGATAACAAAAATGACGCCAAAGAAAGTTTTCTATTTTTACTTATGGATGCCATTTTCATTGTTCCGCACTTAAAAGGACGCGAATCACATGCGCACTCACTGACGGCAACTTGCAGTGCATATTTCTTAATATTAGGCGATGGCACCAGTTTCAAGATCATGGGGTGTAACTACGGAACTAATACTGAGGCTATCCAACACACACCTGACCGCTTACAAAAAAACGGCTTGTCCTTGTTTCAAAGTTAATAGATGTAATTATTTTGATTTAAAAAAAAATATATATACATATATATGTTTTGTTACGATAATTATTGACGGCCTTCTTCCTGTAGTAACCAATTGATATTAGATAACAATATAATCTGTTTATATTTTACTCTTATTTCCCTAATATCATCTTTCTTATTACTCTCATAATCTAAAAACAAAAATGCTCTCTCATTACAGTCCGTATAAAAGTTGCGGTATCTTGGTGAAATTAATTTCTGTATTCGTTTGGTTGCGTAACTCATCTTTTGAAGGATACTTTTAACCTCAATTTGCGAAGACGTTATTCAACTAAAGATTTATGACGTTTAACGTTTTCAACGTGATTTAATTATGTGAAAATTTTGGTTTAATTAATCACGGAGCGAAGTTTTGGTATTGATCGTGTGGAATGTCGACTCTATCTTTGCAGAGTCATGCATAGAGGAATGTTAACTATGTTTATTGAAAGGGAATATTGGACTACACCTAGGTATAAGTTTTTAAGTTAACATGGTTACTAACAGTATCATAAACGTCCACCCGCAATGACTTTAGTTCATCCGTGATCATGGCGCTTACAACAGTGCCAAAATATCGGAAACTTGAAACAATAATATACACATGCTTTTCATATGATTTGATCAATACGAATTTTAGACACAGGATCTTTGCGTCTTTATATTCCCAGACTTGATATATTCCCAAAGTGTTTTATCTAACTCCGTACCGAATCTCATCAAAATCGATTAAGTCGTGAACTTTAACAAACAGTAAAGAGTAAAAATCGGACAGAGATACTTTCGCATTTATTATATTAGTAGGGATGACTGTCGAAACATTAAAGAAATCGGGCACTTGCGTGTCGGCCAGGCCTCGGGCAATATAAGATACCGTAGTTTTCTTGTCTGAAACCATGATAACAAATTAAGCCTATTTCCGTTATAAGCGACCTCGAAAAGCTATGAAAAAGACTATGAAGGTTAGTTATCGCAAAAAATATATTTTTCTGTGCTAAAACGATGCTTAATGGTTTTCGGACCTTTTTCTTCACTTGTACCGTGAGACTTTGCTTCTTGATAAACTTGATTAAAATAAATATATATAAGCTCAATTCGTTTATTTGTAAAGTATAAAATTTGCCACACAATTTGTCGTATTTTTATACTGCGTTGATTTTAAGCTTGATGGTTTTAGAAATAAGCAGGTTACAATATAATTTCAACTTGATAGGTAGGTACTTACTACGCGTACCGAAGCAAGAAGATCGTGCTAGACTTTATAGACAGACGAGCAATGATGTCGTTTTACAATGGTTAGGGTTTGTGCTTCATAGAACCCTGTAGGTATATAAAATGCCACTTTCTTACCATTTGTTTTTCGGGGGAAAAATGATCTAATGGCTCTTCCCACTCTCTGTGGAGTGGAAGAAGAAGTGTCACACTTCTACTGACTAATAACCCAATTTGTTCCTACAGTAACAAGATACCGCGTTCCGGGGCCACGGTATCTTGTTAGATATTTCCGCAACCCCATTTGTATTTAGCGTCGCGGTTGATAAAATCTGCTGTAGTAATAAATAGTCAAACTTATAATAATATCTGATTTTATATGAAAATTATAAAGCCTCTTACGACCCACTATATAATAACACTTTACTACATAAAAATTGTATGCGTACAAAGTACATAGCAAAAACCCGACAACCTTGAAACACCTGAACAGATCTAGATAAATTATCGTTAAAACCCATCTCGATCACGTCCGCTTTTTATATTATTATATATTAGTATGCCACAAACACAGACAGACACGACAAACTTATAACACCCCTTTTTGCGTTGGGCTTGGGGGTTAATAAAAAATAAAAAAGCTTTTACAGAAAACAACTGTATTCGAAAATAATTATTCTAATTTGTATGTTATACATTAAACTAGCTTGTGCCAGCAGCTTCGCCCGCGTGGGAAGTTTTTCCCGTGTAAATCCCAATCCCGTGGGAATTTCGCAAAATCCTTTCTTAGCGGATGCCCACGTCATAACATCTACCTGCATGCCAAATTTCAGCCCGATCCGTCCAGTGGTTTGGACTGTGCGTTGATAGATCACTATGTCAGTCAGTCAGTCAGTCAGTCAGTCAGTCACCTTTGAGTTATATATATTTAGAAGTATGTGAGTCAGTACAATAATTTCATATTTGAACAAAATAAACGCTCTTCCTTACACGAAAACCTCCAGCAATTACCCAAAATTCCCCGACAAGTTCAAAATAATTGAACTTAATTTGTTTATTTAAGTAGAACGTTATAATTGGGTCTTCCCATCCATTGCGGCTTCTTTTCAACACATTGACGGTAAACAATGAGCCGTCAGCACATTTTGGAAGTGGCATTGTGGGTAATAAATTATCAACGTGTATATTAGACGTCGCTTTCAGAGATTACTGCTGATTTATGAAAAATGCTTATTATCCAGAGTTCATTATACAATATAAAAAATGCGAAAGTCTGTGTCTATTTGGCTATGGCAAAACCAAAAATATTGGTATGGAGATAGTTACAGGTCTGAAATCAAACATAGGCTATATTTTTTCATAAATCAACTTTTAAGTGATAGTATTGACGATAAATGTATTTGTGTTTCGAGTCTCAACTACCTGAACTCCACTTACGGTAATGAATAATTAAGAAAGTCTGTATAAGTATTTTGATTTTTTTATTATTAAAATAACTATTAGTAGGTAGTAGGTAGGTAATAAAGTTCTATTGAAATTGACTGCGTGTATAACGACAGTTGAACAATCAGGTGCGTAAAAGTTGGAACGGGTGTTCGTGTTCGACCAGGCGTATGAACGTAAACAAAGCATAAGGAGCATGTAAGGGACGTAGCAGGTGGCGTATTTAGTTTCTGCTTACTGCTCACGGAAAAAAGCGTAATTTTCTACGAATAATAAATATGCCATCTGTCCGTCAATGGCTTCAGGATTTGTGTACGAAATGTTTTCTATTGTAAATTGCAGTCAAACATGTAAAAGTGTGATTGCTTTAAATTCACTGCATAAACGTTACAAAATTTTGTTATAGATTTTCATAAATATTGCTTTTTTAGAAAGAGACCGTTTGTAGACCGATTTGTCTGCTCATAAATTTCCACCCGCAATTACTTCAGTTCATCCGTGATCATGGCGCTTGCAACAGTGCCGAAATATCGGAAACTCGACAAAAAATACACATGGTAAATATGCCGTTTTAAGTTCTAATGCCTCTAAGTTCATGTTAACAATCCTTGCTCACCCTCAAGAATATTTCTGCTGCTTTAAATGAACTGTCGGGTATTTATAATAATTATATTTAGTATCTTCAAAAGTTAAAAACAACGTTAAGAGTTGTAAAATGTTTTTACGAAACTTTACTGATAATTTTGTTTTCAATTTACGCAGATGCCCTTCGTACGTTCATTTTAAAACTTTTTAGTAGACCCCTGATTAATGTTATGCCTTATGAAATAAAAAAATACTACGAGACTATTCACGTTATTCAAATAAAATAAAACACAATATTAAATAAACCCACCGAAACGGCATCAAAACTAAGTGGTTTCTCACATTGCAAAAATAAAAAAGACCTTTTTTAACATTGAGATTTCTTTTATTGCAGAAAAGGTTTTTATTACAAAAAAGAGAATCTAAAAGATCGCCCCGAAGCAGATGTCTGAGTAAGTTTATGACTCAAGTGTACCATCGGCCTTATTATATCTGCCCTTATAATATAACTTTGCTGCTATGAACAGTTTAGTTCAGCAAGTATTAATTTCCAGTTTTTTTTTTCCATTTCCCATTGAACTGAATTCGAAGAGAAACGAAAATTAATTTGTAATTTGCCGGATGCTTGCGCACGACTCAGCTATATAATAACGACTATATAATTAATTGATATTATTACCATTATATAGCTTTAAAGGTGTAATTGATATGTATGTTGATATTATTAGAGATAGATAGATAGATAGAATATACTTTATTGTACGCCAAAAATTGAAACACACTTACATAACCTTATTTCTATAACTTTGGTCCGATGATGATTTTCTCCGATGATCTCAAATCTCTACCATGTGGAAGGAAGGAAGGAACTTAAATCGTTCTTTGAGATAAAAGGGAGTCGTTGGATTGAAAAGAATACTGTAGAGTAATGATAAAATATGTGTATTCCGGCGAAGGCGGATAGGCAGCCACTTGAGTTTAATGCGAAACTCAGAAACATGATCATACTTGCGCAAACCAAATACGAATCTGATACAAAAATTTTGGAGTCGCTCAAGCTTATCTAACTGCACTTTAGTGAGATCTGGATAACTTGCATCAGCATAGTCGAGGATAGGGAGAAGACGAGATTGGGCAAGCGCAGTTTTAGTGGCAGTCGGCAGGAAATTGCGCAATCTGCGTAAAGACCCCGCAGAGGCAAACAGTTTGCGGCTCACTTCCTGCACTGGGGACCCTAAGACAAATTCTTATCAATATTAATACCAAGGTCTCTTACTGATTCACAGTAAGGTATACTAGCTCCATCAAAAACGATTTGGGGAAGGGTCGTCCAGTCAATTTTGGAACGTAGCCTAGGGCTGCCAACGATAATGACTTGAGTCTTCGCAGGATTAACCCTCAAACCATGATCCAAACTCCAGTCAGAAATATGCGCTAAGTTTTTATTCACTATCTCCACCGCCTCAGACAATTCCTCAACGGGAGCTTGTGAATAAATTTGCAGATCATCAGCATAAAGGTGGTAGGATGAGAGAAGTTCATTAGAAATTGAATTTATAAATATGGCGAAAAGAATGCCCCCCCTGCGGTACGCCAGCAGTAGTATTGCACCATGAATACAATGAACCTTCAATGCAAATACGTTGTCGGCAGCCACACAGGTAACTACGAAACCAATCAATAGCTGTTGGAGATATTTTAAGAGAGCACAGTATCCCGAGCATGACATCAAAATCAACAGTGTTAAAAGCATTACTGAAATCAAGTAAGGAAAGCACCGTAAGTTTCCCACAGTCCATTCCTGATCTTATAACGTCAGTAATGTTAACAAGAGCTGTGGTAGTGCTATGCCCTGGACGAAACCCGGATTGGTAAAAATTAAGGAATCTGTTTCTACAGAGGAAAGCACTAAGCTGGCTATGGGTAAGGCGTTCTAGGACTTTGGATAGGAACGGTAAAATAGAGATAAGACGGAATTCAGAAAAAGTAACAGGATTACATTTTTTTGGACGAGGGGTTATTTGAGCTTCTTTCCATAGAGATGGAAAGACACCAGAGGATAAGGAATAATTTAGGATATGACAAATGACAGGAAGGATTTCGTCAAGTATAGGGAGTATCATCTTGCGACTAACACAGTCACTACCAACAGCATTTGATGTGATTGATAAAATACTCTTCTTAACATCACAACTAGCAAATTGATTAAAAACAAACGGAGAATAATCGGAAGTGGGAAGAGACGAAAGATTATCTAGAGTTTTGGCTTTAACAGCTCCATTGAAACTACATGAGGTGGAAAAATGATGATTGAGTGATTCAAGATCTATATCTTTAGGGATAGACTCTTGACGTGACTTCCCAATTACCATTGATCTGAGAAATTTCCAGACTTTAGCTTTGGTGAAATACTACTAATTACTGTATATTTTTCCATTATTCTAAACGCATCAGATTTAATACGAATATCTACATCAAGACTAAACTATTTTGGCTACTAACTTATTCGACAACAAAAACATTCCAGAATTAGAATACGGTTTAAAATTGCCCATCATTTATTTCATTTAATACTTCCATTCCGCACTCAAACGTACAGAGGCACGTTATTCTTAAGTACGAACAAATCTTCTATAATTATAATGATGTCACAGCTGTCAAAACTCCGTCGCCATCTTAGACGCCATGACAGTTTGCACAGTTAATTCAAAATTGCACAGAATAAAAATAAATCATACACCACACGTTCAGATAAACGTTAATCTAACTTCTTCAAGTTAATATAACTTTGCGAGTTTTCCATACGTCTGAACATATTTTGGGAAAGCCATGAATAATAATTTTATGGTAATACGTAATGCTTTTATCATTATTCTTTGAGAGTAAAGTTGGTGTTTTAATCTTGAGTGGTTATGGAGTAAATAAAAACATTTTGAAAGGGTTGATAATGGCTATGCATAAATGAATCTGACGCTAATTTTACTTAGTTTGAACTAGTCTTACCTACTTTATTTTCATTTTATATGATGCAATATTGAAAATAGTTTCTTTAATTATCAATATAAATTTTAAACAGCAGTGGTTGCCCAGTGGTAACCGGCTCAACTTAGGCCCAACTTAATTGCAGGTCGTGCATTTGAGCCCAGTCAGACACATCACTTTGTGTTATTTATATCATCATCACTATTTTCAACCCGGTGAAGTAAAACATCTTGAGAAAACCATGGTATGTATTTAAAAGAAGAATTAAAAATCCAAAGAGGTTGGTGCAGTGCAGGTTGGTGTTTGTCACATGGACAAACACCAACCTGAACTGGACCCGCATGGTAGTTAACAACCCATTCCCTCTCATAGAGAAAAGTCCTGTGTCTCAGCAGTGGAAACGTTATAGACTGAATGAAAAAGGTTAACTAATTTTGAATATTAGCTCTCCTTATTCTCTGTCAAAAATAAAAAGTACTAGTGAAAGAATTACTTCGATACGTCAATTAGTTTCCGATTTATAGAAGTAAACGTGCGACGCGGACTCGTACTCGATGCGTGTGACGGTGTGACGTCATCGAACGAATTTCCAAAGGCCTCTAATACATATTTCCGTTTTCTGATAGTACTGTCAACTACAATTATCTGACAGATAATACCAAACATCGTTAATTTCTATTACCAGCTTTCATTATACGCTGGATTAAATTGTATTATAATGAAACCGTACCAATGTGATAAATAGTATTAACATCGAGTATGCGCGTAGTATTCAAAAACAAACATAATCCCAGAGATTACCAAAATCTCTAAACTATTTCACTGTTTATACAAAACAGGTAATGGAATAATTAATCGTGTTGAAAATTCGTGATGAACATGATCTATGCTTTACGGTAACAGGTTATTACATAATTTTGTTCTATATCCTTTGTAAAGGTTGTTTATAAACATTACTAAGTTATTCGCAAATGAAATAAATAATTATATTTTGTGTGGGTTTGAAATATGTGAAAGAAATATAGACGTAGGTAATAAATTATTTTGGGATAGGATTTGATGTGGGTATATGTAGTTTTAGCGACCCTCAACAACTCTTGCCAACGTACCAAACGTTATTTGAAAGAGTTAGCAGTAGGAGCTATCTATATAACACAAGTTACTCTGTAGCCTATAGGTATGGGAAATCAGTACTCATCCGATTGTCTAGATTAAGACACAAATAATGTTTGTGCAAATTCAAGTCTGAAATGTAATCTAACCTAAGTTTCACAATAAATTTTTATGCAACACGAAATGTACAAAGACGGACTTAATTCCATAGGCGTTCTCTACCAGTCAACCATGGGTGGTGAAAAGATAACATGGCAGGTGCATTAAAAAAAACCTCAGTACATAATAATTATATACAAAGTAAAAGTCTTATTACAATTATATATATACATAAATTCATTTATTTTGTAATTTATAAAAATAACAGCAACACGTAAGTAATATCATTGCTCCACGTTAGGAACTTCACCATCATCGTGAGAGCATTTTTACAAACACCCAGATCCGGATGAAGCCAAACATTAATTCCGGTTCAGGAATCGAACACGCAACACGCAGGGCAGCAGCCAATCGCTCAACTACAGCGCGAAATGTGACGTCAACCCATCTATTTAATTTAAGAACTTTATAAGATTGTCCTAGTCTTTATATTTAAGACATGTTATAAAGTGTGCAATTGTGCTTCGTGATACAAGGATATTGCACCTTAATTTCGCTTAATACCCAAGTTAAATTAGTTGAGACTTAGAGAAAATGGTTTACACCAACAATTTCTTGACAGAGATTTATGAGCATCAGTCTTAATGTTCCGTTACTCTTGTTTTTGCTTCGAGTGGTTGATTAGGTATAGCCCACTTTGGCTGAAAGAGGAGGTTTATGTCCCAATAGTGAAGGGTATAAGCTAAATGAAACTGCTTATCTTTTTCTAACGCGAGCCTATTAACAATAAAAAAAAGAAAATGAAGAGCT
The DNA here is from genome assembly GCA_943138885.2 of Tholera decimalis. NCBI lineage: Eukaryota > Metazoa > Arthropoda > Insecta > Lepidoptera > Noctuidae > Tholera > Tholera decimalis. Next base: position 37,105,990 of record OW964554.2, on the reverse strand, counting down.
CTCATCACCATAAACCTGTCCCTGTTATGTAACGCAGAAGAAGTTACTACTGCATACTATGTATGTATTTTTATCATTTCATCTGATAATCAACATATTCTGGCCACCTAAATACCACCACTTGGCCGGTTTCGGGACCCCATTGACCGCCAGATCGGTAGGAAAATCATTAAATGACTGCTCCCATTCTGGGTGGAGTTAAAGGGAGTGCACTGAAAAAAATAAAACGAGACTTTCTACTGTTCTTGTACAGTAAAAAAAAAAACGGTTCCGGAAACTTATTTTTACGTTAAAATAATTGATTACTGACAGTGCACTGAAATGGGCAAAAACAGTAAAGAGCTAAACAGTTATTTCAATTGAATGAACATTAAAATTTACTGAAACAAACAGTTCCTTTTAAGTATTGCCGTTTTCAGAGCTTTACTGATATCGTAGCAGTTATTTTTACTGCTTTAGAACAGTTGTTGTAGCATACAGTAAAGAGCCAAACAGTTATTTCAATTGTTTGAACATTAACGTTAACTAAAACAAGCAGTTTTTTTTTAAAGTATTGCCGTTTTCAGGCTTAAATGATATTGTAGCAGTTATTTTTACTGCTTTTGAACAGTTTTTGTAGCATACATTAAGGAGTTAAACAGTTAATATCAACAACAACATTAACGTTTACTGATACAAGCAGTTACTTTTAAGTATTGCCGTGTTTAGACTTTACTGTTATCGTAACAGTTATTTTTACTGCTTCTGAACAGTTTCTGTAGTATACAGTAAGGATTTAAACAATTAATATCAACTGTTTGAACATTAGCGTTTACTGATACAAGCAGTTACTTTTAAGTATTGCCGTGTTTAGACTTTACTGATATCGTAACAGTTATTTTTACTGCTTCTGAACAGTTTCTGTAGTATACAGTAAGGATTTAAACAGTTAATATCAACTGTTTGAACATTAGCGTTTACTGATACAAGCAGTTTCTTTTAAGTATTGCCGTGTTTAGACTTTACTGATATCGTAACAGTTATTTTTACTGCTTCTGAACAGTTTCTGTAGCATACAGTAAGGATTTAAACAGTTAATATCAACTGTTTGAACATTAACGTTTACTGATACAAGCAGTTACTTTTAAGTATTGCCGTGTTTAGACTTTACTGATATCGTAACAGTTATTTTTACTGCTTCTGAACAGTTTCTGTAGTATACAGTAAGGATTTAAACAGTTAATATCAACTGTTTGAACATTAGCGTTTACTGATACAAGCAGTTTCTTTTAAGTATTGCCGTGTTTAGACTTTACTGATATCGTAACAGTTATTTTTACTGCTTCTGAACAGTTTCTGTAGCATACAGTAAGGATTTCAACAGTTAATATCAACTGTTTGAACATTAACGTTTACTGATACAAGCAGTTACTTTTAAGTATTGCCGTGTTTAGACTTTACTGTTATCGTAACAGTTATTTTTACTGCTTCTGAACAGTTTCTGTAGTATACAGTAAGGATTTAAACAGTTAATATCAACTGTTTGAACATTAGCGTTTTCTGATACAAGCAGTTACTTTTAAGTATTGCCGTGTTTAGACTTTACTGATATCGTAACAGTTATTTTTACTGCTTCTGAACAGTTTCTGTAGCTTACAGTAAGGATTTAAACAGTTAATATCAACTGATTGAACATTAACGTTTACTGATACAAGCAGTTTCTTTTAAGTATTGCCGTGTTTAGACTTTACTGTTATCGTAACAGTTATTTTTACTGCTTCTGAACAGTTTCTGTAGCATACAGTAAGGATTTAAACAGTTAATATCAACTGTTTGAACATTAGCGTTTACTGATACAAGCAGTTACTTTTAAGTATTGCCGTGTTTAGACTTTACTGTTATCGTAACAGTTATTTTTACTGCTTCTGAACAGTTTCTGTAGTATACAGTAAGGATTTAAACAGTTAATATCAACTGTTTGAACATTAGCGTTTACTGATACAAGCAGTTACTTTTAAGTATTGCCGTGTTTAGACTTTACTGATATCGTAACAGTTATTTTTACTGCTTCTGAACAGTTTCTGTAGCTTACAGTAAGGATTTAAACAGTTAATATCAACTGATTGAACATTAAAGTTTACTGATACAAGCAGTTTCTTTTAAGTATTGCCGTGTTTAGACTTTACTGTTATCGTAACAGTTATTTTTACTGCTTCTGAACAGTTTCTGTAGCATACAGTAAGGATTTAAACAGTTAATATCAACTGTTTGAACATTAGCGTTTACTGATACAGGCAGTTACTTTTAAGTATTGCCGTGTTTAGACTTTTCTGTTATAGTAACAGTTATTTTTACTGCTTCTGAACAGTTTCTGTAGCGTACAGTAAGGATTTAAACAGTTAATATCAACTGTTTGAACATTAGCGTTTACTGATACAAGCAGTTACTTTTAAGTATTGCCGTGTTTAGACTTTACTGTTATCGTAACAGTTATTTTTACTGCTTCTGAACAGTTTCTGTAGGATACAGTAAGGATTTAAACAGTTAATACCAACTGTTTGAACATTAGCGTTTACTGATACAAGCAGTTACTTTTAAGTATTGCCGTGTTTAGACTTTACTGATATCGTAACAGTTATTTTTACTGCTTCTGAACAGTTTCTGTAGCATACAGTAAGGATTTAAACAGTTAATATCAACTGTTTGAACATTAGCGTTTACTGATACAAGCAGTTACTTTTAAGTATTGCCGTGTTTAGACTTTACTGATATCGTAACAGTTATTTTTACTGCTTCTGAACAGTTTCTGTAGCTTACAGTAAGGATTTAAACAGTTAATATCAACTGATTGAACATTAACGTTTACTGATACAAGCAGTTTCTTTTAAATATTGCCGTGTTTAGACTTTACTGTTATCGTAACAGTTATTTTTACTGCTTCTGAACAGTTTCTGTAGCATACAGTAAGGATTTAAACAGTTAATATCAACTGTTTGAACATTAGCGTTTACTGATACAAGCAGTTACTTTTAAGTATTGCCGTGTTTAGACTTTACTGTTATCGTAACAGTTATTTTTACTGCTTCTGAACAGTTTCTGTAGCATACAGTAAGGATTTAAACAGTTAATACTACAAATTGTTTGAACATATTTTTAATATAATAGCCTATATCCTCCCACTGCTGGACATACCTACGCCTCCGCCGAAAACTTCCAAGAATCCCGGTCTTTCGCAGATTGCCAACACTCCCGGCCGTAAGATCGTCCCGCCACCTTTTACGAGGCCGACCTCGTCGTCGTCTCTCATCTTCTGTATGCCAAGGAGTTATATTATAGCATTGGCCCATCTCAGTAATCAGTAGGTATTTTTATTGCGTACCTATATTTGCCATCGGTCCGGGCGGGTTTCCCCGGATTTATCTTAGTTTAGAGGGCATCCGGGGAGCGTGCTGGCCGAATTAAAAATTTATTCTTGGGCCGCCTGCGACTCACGCACTGTGCCCGCAAGCCGCGATCAACCGTAGAACCGACTCTGTAAATCACTGTAAACATATTCATAAGGCGGGGGGCCGCCTTATGAATAGGTTTAAAAAAACCTGTTAACATATCCAGGTTCTAGGCTCTAAAATCCGAGGTTTTCACGCATCTTGTCCTCGTTGCCAAATTTTAGAGATGGCAACCCTAGGTATAACAATAAATCTTAATCTAGGACTTAAGATAAGTAGGTACTTAACTACAATAGAATACAAAATCGCTTTATTGTACACCAGATAAAGAACATTACAAAAAACCGGCCAAGTGCGAGTCGGACTCGCGCACGAAGGGTTCCTTAGGTACCATTATCTTTAAAAACGGCAAAAAAATCACGTTTGTTGTATGGGAGCCCCCTTAAATATTTATTTTATTCTGGTTTTTAGTATTTGTTATTGTAGCGGAAACAGAAATACATCATCTGTGAAAATTTCAACTGTCCAACTATCACGGTTAATCAGATACAGCCTGGTGACAGACGGACAGACGGACGGACAGACGGACAGACGGACGGACGGACAGCGGAGTCTCAGTAATAGGGTCCCGTTTTACCCTTGTGTACGGAACCCTAAAAAATAACACGAGACACGTAGGTACCTACAATTAATTAATTAATTACAAGTAATTAATAAGGTAGGTAGATGTTGATCTCTCCGGGTTGCATACGACTGACATGGCAAGCCCAATCCCACTTTAACCTGGCGGTCTTCTCTCCTACATCGGCAATGCCTGTTGTTAGTGAGCGTAGGCTAGCCGCACACACTCAATAATATTGTCAATGCAAGATTGTCAAAATCTTCATCAATAAAATGATCCCCGCACACTACACAATATTATTGACAATTTTTCATGGTACAATCTGACTCAGTCGCTCCGCAGCTAGGTTCATGTGCGCACGTTTAACATAATGGAAAGAAAGAAAAAACTCGTTGCATTGAGTATTGCATTAATTTTACTAACTAAAAAAAGGCAATCAAGAAAGAAACGATGGATTAAGGACTGGATGAGAAAAAAAGCTGAGTTTAATCACTTTAATCTAATAAATGAACTACGAGTTACACAAGAAAATGATTTTAAAAATTACATGAGAATGAAAGATAGCAGCTTTTAAAAAACTATTATCTTTAGTTTCTCTTGTACTATTTGTTTTAATTTTTTTATAAATATTGAGCATTGCGCAATTTGCAATTGCATAGTGCAATTTTAAAAATAATGCTTTGCAGGATGTATTCCATAATTCTGGATAAGTTTCCCATGTTTTAATAAACACTGTCAAATAGTGTTTTTCCGTACGGGTACTACCATCAACAGTATCAATACTATTTTCGCTTTGGATACTGTTTTCGTCTTCCATTTTGAACAAATAACACGAGCGTCCGCCTGCCTTGAAATCTTTTCCTCAACTAAAATATTGCCGCGCGCCCGCACACGTCAATATGATTGACAATACCCCTGCCTCCCCCTGATATTGACGTGACAAAATCAGAATTTCTGGATAATCTACAATATTATTAAAGAATACCGCAATACAGGCCGCACACATACAATATTATTGACAATACGTACTTTATTGACAATATTATTGAGTGTGTGCGGCTAGCCTAACAAGATGTTGGGCACTCAGTCAATTCGTTTGAAGCCTAGTAAGTATGCTCGCTCCATCGCCCTTTGGAAAATCTTGAGCTTGGACTTCTATGCTTCACTCATATTGACCACTAGCTGTGCCCGCGGCTTCGCTCACGTGACCGCGTATTCTTTTGGTATTGTCAGGGTACCTACATTACATGGGAACGTGAATTAAGAGTGAGTATATTCCTAAGATCCTCTAAAAATAATATACTAATTAACTGACTTACTGTTAATTTAAACTAAAACCTGTTAGTATATCTTTGCTTTAAGTATTAAAGGAACTCGACTATGAAGTCAATTTCTGGGGGAATCAATTTAGATTACCATCGGCACGCTAAGAAGAAGTTTATGAACGAAAGCAAATTTTAATACATGCAACTCGTGATCTATCCTGGGTCCCAAACCCAACAAAACTTAAAAAAGACGCTCATTTGCAAATAGATAAAGAAAAATACTTAAACTTCAGCAAGAACATGTATAGGTACATAACAGAATCTGCCCCCTAATACTACTTATTAGATTTTGAAGAAATCATCATCATCATTCTCTTGCCCTTAGCTCAATTTATTTGGGGTCGGCGCAGCATGTCTTCATCTTCCGTACTTTTGTATTATATTTTGTACAAATATTTCAAGAAAAAAAGAGAAAATTAGGAATATAGACTACTATGTCAAACCAAAAATAAAAAATTAAAATATCACAGAATCAAAAAAGAAAACAAATCACAAAAAGCGAACACATTGCCGGGATTTGATCATGCGATCTGTTGTTTACAGAGCGATTATGAAACAGCTAGGCTGCATGCCCGGTTGTCGTAATAAGTTTATATCAGAATCGCATAACATTCCAATAAGTACCTAATGTTTGTTCTCCCTGTGTTCGCTTAATTTACAATATACATAACCAGTCAATTTACGAAGTTTAATTGCTCCTTCCCCTATAACTGGCAGCCTAACGTGGAGCTGAACTGTGAGTGAATCAGTGAACTAGGTACATTTTGAAGTGCAGAACTTTCTCGGGTTTCATAATAATTAATGTGTGTCGTGTAATTTGTTATCATTATCAGTTCGCCAAGACAGAAAGCGCGCGAGCGGTCACCGAAAGTTATAGGTTCGTGAAGTATAATTGTCACTGGCCTCGTGTTCCGAAAATTATAAGTTCGTGAAGTACAATCGTCATTGACGTGACGATTCCGCTTCCGACGCTCGCCCGCGACGGTCGTACCGCTCCGCGCTCTCGATCGTTCCGTGCCTGAGTCATCGCTACGCTTCGTCACGCCCGCCGTGACGTCACTCGTAGTCGCCGACTACGACGCCTGGTCCGGATCCGCCTTTTTCGAGGCGGTGAAGGATATCCTGTTTCTATAACAGAGTATCGTCAAAAACAATTTGGTTTGGCCCCTTCAGGGTAAAACCACAGTTTCGTGGTCCTTGGTTGGAAACCTCACGGTGTCAACAATACCAAGGGGGTGCTGACCCGACGCACCCGCTGATCCCCTTCAGGGTGAAGCAGTAAATTGGAGTCGAGTGCTAGGTTTTGGCCTTGGGGGATCTCCTAGTCAAACCTAGTTACTGAGTTTCCTTTTCAGCTACACACCTAGTGTCGGTTGGGTGTGTCTACCCCTTCGCACTAGACCCAATAGGGCCCGGTTCGCACAATAAGACTGGCGACCGGTTACAAGCTTAGGGCTCACCATTAGGTACTCACCTCCCAGTCTCTACCCGACTGGGAGGGTTACACATCCCCGGACCCATCCATCCGGGGAGTTAGGCCAGTTAGGCTTTAAATAGGCCCCCCGCGGGAGAGAAATCTCCAAAATTTCCCCATTCAATTTTTGATCCATTTGCCAATCATGGCGAACTCCAATATTTTGGAGATTCTGTTAGAAATCCTTAGGGAAAACCCTACTATTTCCGCCAAATATGGCGGAAAAATCCAGCGTGAAATCGCTAATTGTCCCCCGGCTACCGAAGCCAACGTCGCTGATTTTAGTGACGCGCTTGACAGCCCATTATCTCCCCCGCTTGCCGATCAAGGCATCCCGGTAGGTCAGTTCACGGAAGTATTTATTAACTCCGATCCCATTGTTCGTCAAACAACGAACGACTTCCAGGTAGATAGCCCTTTATTGCCCCCGCCCGCCGACAAAGTCGTGCCGATCGCCCGATTCCCGAAATCACCCATTGTTTCCGGCCCACCTGCTAATCCTATTGTTCCTAAAACAATGGACGCCGCGCAGGTGTGCGCTGCACCTGAATTCCGTGAAATGGACACCACCGAACCTGTGTCCAATAACAACTCTGACAATGATTTGTCATCATGCCCCTCGTCCTCGGAAGACGACTTTCAAGTCGTCACCGGTGGCAAGAGGAAGAAAGGGAAAACCTCCCAGGCCAGCAAGGCCAAAAAGACCACCGCGTCGCCCCCGTCCCCAACTCAAACGCCCGTTCGACCCGCTAGCCCCGTCCCAACTACCTCTGCTCGAGCGCAGAATAGTCGTCCCGCCAGCCCGATAGCCCAAACTTCCTCAGCCCAAAGGAAGCAACGCCCTCCGCCCCCCTTTTACATCCAGGACAAGGGTAAATGGACTGATGTGTCCAAGATGTGTGTTGATCGAAAGATCAACTACTCAAACGCCCGTGCCTGCCAAAATGGCATTAAAGTCACCGTCCCTACGTCGAACGACTATAGGGAACTATATCGCGCCCTCCGTGAAAGGAATATTTCCTTTCACACTTTCTCCTTCCCCGAGGACACGCCCACTCGTGTTATTATTAAACGTGTCCCTAAAGAAATCCTAGTACAGGATATTAAAGACGACCTTGCCGATCAAGGTATACCAGTGATCGCCGTCCATCGCTTACATAAAGCGAGAGGCGGTGAATTGTACGACATGGTTCTTGTCATTTGTGAACCAACCGAAGGTCATCACCCAATATTTAAGATTAAGTCTATTTGCTCCCTATCCGGTATCTCAATAGAAAAGCCCTACAAAACCGCAACAGTGGGACAATGCCACCGTTGCCAACTGTATGGCCATGCGCAGAGCAACTGCTATGCGACTCCCAGATGCGTCAAGTGTCTGGGCGAGCATAGCACTGCGGACTGCCCACGGCCTAAAGACCGAACCCTCTGTTCGGAACCACCCAGCTGCGTTCTCTGCGGCCAGACCGGTCACCCGGCAAACTACCGCGGTTGTCCCAAAGCCCCCAAACTCGCTCCTAAATTAGCGAAGCGCGCCAACGCCCGCCAACAGAGAGAGGCACCTTCTTCTCAAATTCCCCAACGTCTCGCTCCTCAGAGACCGTCCCCGTGGAACAGGCTAAACCACGAAAAAGCCTTTCCCTCCTTGGCCCCTGCCAAACCTTTGCAGGCACTGATGGATATACCCATCGCAGCGCAGATCCTGCCTATAGCCGTGGCTACAGAGCCCACAGCCAGTCACAAACCCGCGCCTCAAACCACTGCTGCTCCTGCAGTCAAACAATCGCCCAATCCCTCACCCGTCGCGCACGGCGAGGCTTGCGCCCAGACTATACTGCGCCATTATAGGTTATTTATGACCCGCCAAGCCAGATCTCTCCGCGATGCCCTTCTGGCTGCCGAACAGCAGAATAACGGCAAAATTACGACGGCAATGTACAGCCAAATATTCAGCACACACAGTGATGTGGTGCTAGGTCTCGACCAGATGGATGCGATGGACTGATCCAATGGATTCCCAACGCACAAACCACACTAGGCCTCGATCCCTCAAATTAGGTTTTTTCAACGCCAATGGCATTTTCAACCAACGCGCCGAAATAACTAAATTCCTCCGCGACCACCAATTAGACGTCCTCCTTATACAGGAGACCCTTTTGAAACCCCACCGCGCTGATCCCAAAATTGCGAATTACCGTCTAGTTCGCAATGACAGAACACGTTGCCACGGCGGCGGTACCCTTATTTACTATAGAAAGGAGTTATACTGCATCCCTCTGACCCCACCCACGCCTCTCTCTCACCTAGAGTACTCTGCCTGTCGACTAGGCATGACTGGTCATCCTCCGATAACCATCATCTCTGCCTACCATCCCCCACCATCGGTCGCGTCACTTGCTTCAGACGATCCTATCGCGCTCACCAGCGATCTCACGACTCTCTTCGGCCTGAGTGACTCCGTCTTACTAGCGGGCGATCTCAACGCCAAACACCCCGCTTGGAACAGCAACACGACAAATGCCAGAGGCAGAATCGTGTATAACCTAGGCGCGACCCTAAACTACGACGTCATCGCTCCGATGACTCCCACCCACTACCCACACGACCCCAACCATAACCCCGATGTCCTCGATGTGGCGCTCCTAAAGAATGTAAACCTCCGTTTACACTCCATAGAAGCGCTTCACGAGCTCAACTCGGATCACCGTCCCGTTATCCTACACCTAGGTTCCCGCTCGGGTAACCATGATCCTACCCAACCTCCTCCGACCCAATTGATCACCGACTGGAGGAAAGTAAGTGAAAAACTGAAATCCACCACGTCGCCTCAATTGGACACCATTCCTGACCACATAGTCTCAGTCGCTGACACGACGGCGGCGATCGACTCGCTTACAAATCACGTACAATCCGTCCTGAACGATTGTTCAAGGGAAGTTCCTGTAGTGGAAGACCACCGCTGGAAACTCCCGGACGATGTACGGAATCTGATAACCGAGAAGAACGCAGCCATCCGTGCGTACAGCGCTTTTCCCTGCGCCGCAAACAAAGCTCACATGCGCAACTTACAGCGTGCTGTAAGGAAACGCATTACCGAGCAGCGTAATGCGAGCTGGGACAAGATGCTGAGCGAACTTGAGCCCACCCATCTTGCCTTCTGGCAGCTTCAGAGGAAGTTACGATCCACTGAAGAGGCCACAATGCCTCCTCTCATTCGTCCCGATAAGAGTGTCGCCTTCGATAACTCTGAAAAAGCAGAATGCCTAGCCGACAGCCTAGAGTCCCAGTGTTCTCCCAGCTCTCAACCAGTAGACCAAGCCCATCTCGATATGGTGAACGCCGAAGTCGAACGTAGAACTTCCCTTCCGCCCGTCGAAGATCCCGATAATCCACTGGCCCCCATCACTCCTGATGAGGTCCAGGATATCATTAAAAGTCTCCAACCGCGAAAAGCCCCTGGCTCCGACGGCATCACCAATAGGGTTTTCAAACTTTTCCCCGCCCAGCTTATAGTGCTAATGACTGCCATCTTCAATGGTGCATTGAGCAATAATATGTTCCCCGCAACCTGGAAACAGGCCACCGTCATAGGTATTCCCAAACCAGGCAAGCCCAAGTCTGACCCGTCTAGCTACCGTCCCATTAGCTTACTCAACGTCCTTGGTAAAATCTATGAAAGGCTTATATATAAGCGGCTCAAAGATTTTGCCGAAGCAAAGAGTCTTATACCCAATGAGCAGTTTGGATTTAGAACCGAACACTCATGTATCCAACAAGTCCACCGCATCATAGAACACGTCAGCGCCGGCTTCCAACGGGGCGCAATAACGGGAGCCTTATTCTTCGACATAGCGAAAGCGTTCGACAAAGTCTGGCACAATGGCTTAATCTATAAGCTATACCAACTCGGCGTGCCTGACCGTCTCGTGCTCATCCTACGGGACTTTTTATCGAATCGCACCTTTCGTTACCGAATTGAGGGGGAGCTTTCCTCCCCCCATCCCATTCGCGCAGGAGTTCCTCAAGGCTCCGTACTATCCCCCCTCGTTTTCACGCTATTCACTAGCGATATCCCCAAGCATAAAAATACTCAGCTAGCCCTATTTGCCGACGATACGGCTATCTATTATACCGGTCTTAAACCCGATGCCATCGCTCGCACTCTCCAAACTTCCGCAAACACTCTGGCCAAGTGGTTCCGGAAATGGAGAATCGAAGTCAATCCAGACAAAAGCCAGGCAGTCCTCTTTTCTAAGCCGCGGATAAACCCACCCTCCCCCCGTCCGATTACCATGTACGGCAAGCCGATCCCCTGGGAAAAGCAAGCCAAATACTTAGGCGTGGTCCTCGATAAACACCTTTCCTTCGCTGAGCACATAAAGCAGGCACGTTCGCGCGCCGCTTTCGCTCTAGGTAGGCTCCACTTCATTCTTAGCTCCCGCAGCAAGTTATCACTCAGGTGCAAGCTGCGTATTTTCACCGCGGTCATCCGTCCCATCATGACCTACGCCTGCGTTGTTTTCGCACACGCAAAGCCCTACCTCCTCCACAAGATGCAGACCCTTCAAAACCGATTCCTCCGTAGAGTCACGGGAGCCCCCTTTTATGTTCGAAATGAGCTTCTTCACGTAGACCTCAAGATGCCCACCATCCAGCAGTTCATGAAACGTGTCTCCAAGCGTTTCTTTGATACTGCAATCCAACATAGGAATCCCCTTATCGTATCGGCCGCCCAATACGAACCCTCGCGTATCTCTAAGATTCGCCGACCAAGGCATACCCTTGTCACTCCCGATGACGCAATCACCCTGCTCCAAGAGAGCCGTAGGGAAACAAGTACAGTGGCACACAAAAACAAAAACCGACCGTCCTTCCGTCCTCGCCGCCGAGGCCTGCCGCGACGTCCCCGTAATAGTCCGCCCCGACCCTTGCCAGAGCCAGCCCGCGACGCTGAGCCAGTAGCTTTAAATTCCCTTATTAATAATAAAAATGATATGATCCAGCCTGTCCCTAGCTGCCCTCCCACTGCGACGCCCTAAGCCGAGGTCCGTACCCCACAGGGGGTGCCCTTAGCGTGTAGTCGCCTAGTTTGTAAGTTTTCTAATAAGCCCTGGCTGGAGGCTTTAATTAATTTATTAATTAAGGCAACCACAGGCAAGCCCGGTTAAGCAGCCGACAACCTCAGAGGTTGACCTGCGAGATGCCACACAAAAAAAAAAAAAAAAAAAAAAAACGTCATTGACGTCGTGTCCCGCCCGGAGAGGTGCGCTCTCGGCACAAAACATTACAGTTTCAAGCAACACGCGTAGGCGTATGGTCGTAATTTGTGTACTAGGTTTTGCCGCAGGTATTGTACACCTGAACCTAGATTACGGACCTATGTGCGTACTGTGTCGGTATGAACCGTGAACTTGTGCAAATAATACAATATAACTTGTGACTTTCGGTGTATAAAGTGATAATCGGCAGATTATTTAGTGCGGTCTGTAAAAACCGTTGGTATTGCGACGCGATCTGTGTTGAATCGGTGAAGTAACTGTGAAGTGTTGTGGGACTGCGAACAGTCTTAGTGCTTAGGTAGAACCTAGACTACCTATAGTACCTAAGTTAGTGATTCGTTCGTTTTGTGGACTATTTCGCAATGGTGTTAACAAGATCACGCGCTGCTAGTCCGACTTCGGCTTCGGCTGGCGCCTTGTCCGCGGACATCGCGCCGCCCGCGCCCTTAGAGCCCGCGCCGGAGGTGGCTCCGCGCGGCGCTGCCGCCGACACCGCTGCCGAGCAGATGGCCGCGGTGGATCCGCAGCTGGCTGCTGCCGCTGCAGCGGCTCCGGTCGATATGATGTAGATGTAGGTACGCTACGCAGTCGGGTAAAAACTGTTTGCATCGTGTACCTACCTAATCGTGCAGGTCAGTAGCTTAAACTGTTTATATTGTGTTGCGAGCTACTGACTGCACAGTAGGTAGACTGTCGGGGGCGTAACGTAAAATAAACTACCTACCTATACAGTAGAAACTCCATTATCTGGCCCTCAGTTATAAGTACGGATTCGCGATTATCCAGACTACCGATCGCAATACATAATTGTTGAGAAATCGTACCTACAAACGTAGGTAGGTAGGTACATAAATATTTAATTTCATTATTAAGGTAAAATTATTTTAATGGTAGGTACAACGTATGTTGGATGTATCTCTTAATAATTTCTTAATAAACATTGATTTTCGTTAATATAATATACTTATTTGTTATTTTTAACCCGCTATTCTTCATACATTCGATTATCTGGATTTTCGATAATCCGAATGCCTGACGACAACAATTAGTCCGATTAATCGAGTTTCTACTGTCTGTACTAAGTAATAAATTTTGCTAATGAACGTCTGTGTTGAGAATGCTGTCTGATGCCGCTGTCTGTATCTGTATGCAAGACTAATTAGGTATTATAAATCTTTGTTATTTCAGAACATGAAGTTGACTTAGAGGCGCTGTCTTTGCTCGATGATGAGCAAATCCGGGTGCTAATACCAGCTATTGGCCCACAAGCCAAATTTAAAAGAGCGCTTCTGAAGTGGAATGCTTCTAAGCTAAATTCCGATGTAACTGAGTGTAGTAAAGTAAGCAACCAATAAATTATCTATACTCGTAAAAATGTAGGCATGCCTTGTCATCGATTTTTTGTGAACATAGGTAAATATTTTTTTACAGATTTATGACAATCTTGAAAACCTTGTGGAAGTGTACGGAGAGAGTATTGGTGGACTTACAAATTCACCAAGAAGTTCGGCATTATCATCACCAAGCACCTCATCGTCATGCAAATCCATGTCCCTCGATGTAAGTTATCTATCAATTATCGAATTATTAAATTATAGATTTGTATTATTGATTATGTACCTATTATTATTTTAAAGGGTCAGTGGGTCGTCTTAGAAGTGTTGATATTCAATTTTATAGCTGTTTTTGTCAAATTTAAAGTGCTATTAAATACATCCCCTGGGTAACACGATAACAATTTTATTTGATTACTAACTGCGTTATCAATAAATATTTTAAACTAAACTAAACACTAGGCCAATGAGGCGGTCTAAAACTAAAACTGAACTAAGTTTAAACTAAGACTAAACTAATTCTTAACTAGGTCTTAATAAGGTCTTTTGTAAGTCTAAGACTATACTCTCATACCTATACATTAACAATCTTCCCTGTTTTCAGAGTCTCACAACGCTGCTCGAAAAGACTCCCGATGGCCTACAGCTTCTAAAAGAAAGGCAACAACCATTGGGAGAACATAACCGTAAGGTACTAGTTCGAGAAATAGCTACACACACACTTCGAGCAAATCCGAAGGCCCCCGTAACAGCCGAAACATATATTAAATAGAATATATTAAATAGAATCGCGAAAAAAAATCAGCTGTTCCATACATTTTGACGAGTTAATGCGAACATATTGTAGGGAACAGCTGATTTTTTTTCGCGATTCAGGGTTTGGTCCCCTAGTATAAGTTGTTCTGTTATTGATAATATGTATCTTTAAATTATCTAAGTGTAAATATTTTAGATTGTTTCCCATTTATTTTGCAGTACCTAAATATTTAAAAAAATATAAGTTTAATACATATGATTATTTTAGAATAAATAAACGTCTCAAAGAAAATATTTTTATTTCACGCCACCTGCTACTGTACACGTACAATACTCGCTACTGTACCTGCACAGTTACAGGTAATGTGAAGGATAATATTTTTATGTGTATGCTCAGTTGCGGGTATGGTTAGTGCCCAGTTACAAGTAACGTGAATAATAGTACTTTTTAATGTGCATGCATATTAAAAAGTACTGTCCTTCACATTACATGTAACTGTGAAATCAATTACCCGCTACTGTGCATGCACATTGAAAAGTACTGTCCTTCACATTACATGTAACTGTGAAATGCATTACCCGCTACTGTGCATGAACATTGAAAAGTACTGTCCTTCACATTACTTGTAACTGTGAAATACATTACCCGCTACTGTGCATGCACATTAAAAAGTACTGTCCTTCACATTACATGTAACTGTGAAATACATTACCCGCTACTGTGCATCTACATTAAAAAGTACTGTCCTTCACATTACATGTAACTGTGAAATACATTACCCGCTACTGTGCATGCACATTAAAAAGTACTGTCCTTCACATTACATGTAACTGTGAAATTAATTACCCGCTACTGTGCATGCACATTAAAAAGTACTGTCCTTCACGTTACATGTAACTGTGAAATTAATTACCTGCTACTGTGCAAGCACATTAAAAAGTACTGTCCTTCACATTACATGTAACTGTGAAATACATTACCCGCTACTGTGCATGCACATTAAAAAGTACTGTCCTTCACATTACATGTAACTGTGAAATACATTACCCGCTACTGTGCATGCACATTAAAAAGTACTGTCCTTCACATTACATGTAACTGTGAAATTAATTACCCGCTACTGTGCATGCACATTGAAAAGTACTGTCCTTCACATTACATGTAACTGTGAAATTAATTACCCGCTACTGTGCATGCACATTGAAAAGTACTGTCCTTCACATTACATGTAACTGTGAAATTAATTACCCGCTACTGTGCATGCACATTGAAAAGTACTGTCCTTCACATTACATGTAACTGTGAAATTAATTACCCGCTACTGTGCATGCACATTAAAAAGTACTGTCCTTCACGTTACATGTAACTGTGAAATTCATTACCCGCTACTGTGCATGCACATTAAAAAGTACTGACCTTCACATTACATGTAACTGTGAAATTAATTACCCGCTACTGTGCATGCACATTGAAAAGTACTGTCCTTCACATCACATGTAACTGTGAAATTCATTACCCGCTACTGTGCATGCACAGTAAAATCAACTGTTTGCTTAAAGTTGTATGACAGTTATAGGTACTATCATAGTTCAGTTATACCTACTGTTTTTTTACTGTCTGGAGGAAGGAGAAGGAAAATCTGAATTTTCCTTTTACTGTTTTACTTACTGTTTTACAAACAGTAAGAATAACCGGCCAGAAAACAGTAGCAGATGCACAGTAAAATCTACTGTCATAACTCAACTGTTTTTTTTCAGTTAATTTTACTTATTTGGACAATAGGCTCCATTTTTACTGACCAAAACGGTGAATATTACCGAAAAATCGGTTGGTATTACCGATTTTTTTTTTCAGTGTGTCAGACTTCTACTGAATAAAAACCTACTCTGATCAACTGTTTTTACGTTGCGAGGCCATGGTATTTCGTTAGAACATGCTCGCAAGCCTGGCGGGTAATGGCCCTGTCGGGCCTCGTCAATGCTGCAGACTTCTCTTTGAGGCGCGCGTGGATTACGACGCGCCGTTGACCCAATTGATCGGTCCGGCTTGGGACCATCTAACGTTGTGTTTTATAGAAGCATTCGGCCCCACCTCACCACACCGTGCGCAACTCCCACTACGCATTACCACACCACACTATAGGCACAGTATAAAAATAATATATGCTGTGCTATAGGTACACATCAAACGCACATACTGGGAATAAGATTTATAACTACTGGAAATAATTTAAAGTGATATTTTAATAAAAAAAAAAATCATTTTTTTATTATTGTTTTGTTTGTTACATTGCATAATTATCCTAGCTACTATAAGTGTACTTTTTTTTTTTTTAGCTTGGTAGAATTATCAATAAGTCCTCCCACCCCGGGCAGGGTGGGAGGGACTGTCAGACTTTTACTGACTAAAATCCACGGTGTTCCTTCAATAACCCTTAACGTACCGGGGTCACGGTAATCGGATAAGTCCCACGACCCCGGCAGGCTTCGGCCCTCTGCAGGGGAGGCCTCGTCATGTTGCTGACGCTCTTTGAGGCGCGCGTGGAACACAACGCGCCGTCGACCCGGGCATGGTCCATGGTCGGACAGCGAGTTGCCCTTTACTCGCTGTCCGCATGCCCGCGCCTACGGTGGCCGGAGATCGTCGGCCGACGTCCGACGCCGTGGGTGTCTACCACTGCGGCTGAGCTGGAGGGAGGACGCCATCCTCTCCCTCACGCGGCCCGCCTCCTCCTTCGGAAGCATGACTGCTTCGCAGAAGGAGGCGACCGCTTCCCACTCCCTCTCGCCCCGCAGCATGGCCTCGACCAATGCCGGGCGCGAGAGGTCTCTGCCTATCGCCGCCGTGAGGACACGTCGGTGCTCTGCCCAAGCGGGGCAGTCCTGCACTGTGTGCTCTACCGTGTCCTCAGGGCGACCCTCGCAGTGGTGACACCCAGGCGTTTCCTCCTTTCCCATCAGACACAGGTACCTCCCGAAACTTCCGTGTCCGGTGAGGACCTGCGTCATGCGGTAGATCAGGACGCCGTGACGCCGATCTAGCCACTCCTCAAAGAGGGGTCTTACCGCCGCAATTGCGGCGTGCCCGACTATAAGTGTACTACAGTGATATGAAAGAGCGGAGCCTTCTAATACAGGCATTTTTTGCTTAACTGGAGGCTCCGAACACGTTGAAATGTGATGTCATTTTTATTTGTCACAATAAACAACTTTGTATTTTTTTTTTGTATTTGTACCTACTATCGGTTCTACAAATAATTTAATCTTAACTTTCACATAATTTTGATTCTCTGCTGTATTTCATAAGCGACAGGTTTACATCAATTATAAAAATGCGAAAGTTTACATATACGAATAGATAAATGTTTGTTACTCAATCATGCTAAAATTCCTGAATGTATCCGGATGAAATCTGGCACAGCGATAGATGATAAAATTTTAAACACGAGGGAAATAAGCAAATGAAGTCGCGAGCATAAGATCGTTTATAAAATACTAGTACTCACGCGGGGCTTCGCTCCTGTGGATTCTATCACGGTAAAAACATAACTCTCCTTTTTTGCAGTCGGGTAAAAAGTAGCCTATAACCTTCCTCAAGCTTCAAGCTACTTCCATACCAAATTGCATCCAAATCCACCCAGTACTTTCGAAGATTAATGCGTTCAAGCAAACAAACAAACTTTTCCGCTTTATAATATTAGTATAGAAGTATAGATTAAAAAAATATAACAGGCTCCTAATATAATCTGCTTTATTGCGTAAACAGATGATGAAAAACTTATTCTAAATGAATATAAATAATCTTTATTTTTATATAATGTCCATGCCAGAAAAACGCATCTAATTCTTACATAACATTATTTCGATCTAAATAAGGTTTTGGTTTTAAATTATACAACTCTCTCATTTATTTTTTATAATTATTTAATAATGATGAAATATCTTTATTTCTTTTTTCAGTGGTAATTTACTTTGTATTTGGTTATTTTAATCTGTTTTATGATCCGTAATTGCACACATATATATAAATACAAGACACAAATAACAATTATGCTAACCACAAATTACTGTTGGAAAACTTTTGTTTGTCGCGATTAAATCCCGCATAATTTTAGTTTTCTAGCATAATTTATGGCACGCAGTGGTAATACATGCAATAAATTCAACCAGTATAATCATGTCAATTTAAATGATAAATAACTTTAATATTTCATTCTGTGCCAAAGTTATTTTAGCTCCCGCTTGGATTGAGGATTTTGGGTTTAACAAGAAGTTATATCATCATTATCACATTCATAGGTTAAATTGGCCACTGCTGGGCTTATACTTCTCTTTTCTTATTCTTGTCCAAAGCTCAACCTAAATTCACGCTGATTCAGTTCCGTATTATTCTTATATTTAAACAATATTTACGACTTCAACTTAGAATATAAAAAAGTCCTTGCCTCACAATGTACTCCAATAAGGAAAAAAGCAATCCGGATTACGATGTACATTATGGCATCCTAAAGATTTCGCACACCCCTTAAAAACGGCGGAGTGTAGGAATGAAATGGTACTTTACAATTTCTTTGTAGTAGGTACAGAGATTTATCTCCATAAAAGCAGTGTACTTTTGACTTTGTGGCACAAAAACTACACTCGTTAAAGTTTTAATTTCAGTGACAATTACTTTGAAAAAAAAAAAACACGGCACGCTCAGTAATCAAATTCTTAATGATTAATGAACCTTGTGACATGAACTATGATCTGTCATCACCAATCAATTGAATAGCATATAATGGCAAAGGTTCAAAGAAACAGAAGCTTTATTTATCTGTATCCTGAGTTTCCTATCATTTAAATAGTTAACTAGCTTCGGCTGACGACTTCGTTCACGTCGAAGGTTTCCCCGCTTCAATCCCGATCTCGTGGGAATTCCGAGATAAAAGTAGCCTGTGTGCGATTCCAGGATGTCAACTATCTACTTACCAAATTTCATTCAAATTCATTTAGTAGCTTTTGCGTGAAAGAGTAACAAACATATATACATCTATCCTCACAAACTTTCGCATTTATAATATTAGTATTAGTAAACAATAAAATAGCTTGCTTTGTAAGATAATAGGCTGTTTGAATGACAAGCATTGAATAAACCACCGTCATCAAACATTATAATATCATGCAGGCACCTCTTAACCCTCATAGTTTATTAATTGGTCTCAATCCCCTCGGAAATTCTCGATTAAACCAAGGTAAAAACTTTACCTGCATCCTGTGGGTGCGTGAGCCTCCATTATTAAGAGAACTAAGTAGGTGGAGTGGCGCAGTACTAAACCGTTCCCTACAATTTGGTTAATCGCCTCACACGAATGCGGGGGGAAGCTGAAGTGGGGGGAAAGGGGGCCCTGCGTGACTTCGTGCTAACTTTGGTCAGGCGTAGAGGAAGCGCGGAAGCGTGAGAATTATGGTGGTGGACGGTCTATGTAGAAAGTTCGTGTTTTTGTTTTGGTTAATGGGTTCTTTGCTTCGCAGGAAGGGAAATATATTTTAGTTTTAGATTTTTGGAGTAATTGTGGTTTGTAAGAGCAATGGTTAATGATGTCAGATATGGCTAGGATGGCTGAGCGATCTTGTAATTGTGACCTTGCTACAAATAAATGAACAATAATAGCAATAAACGTTCTGGGAATACCTTCATTGTGTGCACGGTTAAGGAGTGGAATTCCCTGCCGGAGTCTGTGTTTCCCGATAGCCATAACCTAGGAGTCTTTAAGTCAAGAGTGAATAGGTTACTTTTAGGTAAGCATGCTCCATCTTCGACCACATCATCACTTACCATCAGGTGAAATGGTGGTCAAACGCGACCCTATTTTCAATTTAAAAAAAAAATACCTAACCTAGTTCTCATTTCGACCCATATTTCAAATTTTGTTACAGGCATTCCGGAACCAAGCTTTTGAAAGTGCTCACTGATAGTCTAAAGCTGTTGAGTTCATTCTACTGTCAAAAATAGAATATAAATAAATGATTTCTGTAATATAAAGTTGTGGTTATTGGAAACTACTAACTATGGTTCTAATAATTTTCAACAGACCAATTACGTATTCACAAAACATGGACGCATTATAATTTGGCATTGAAATTCAATAAATATTTGTCTTCTGTAATGACCGACTACAATGGCGTTCCTATGCGTAATAATAAAGGAAGAAAATTCTCTACTATCGCCCCGCTACCGCTTATCTCATGCCCCATAGTCTGTCGACTGTACACTAACGTATACGAACTGGTGAGGTCGCTACTGGCTTAGGTGTAAATAATTTGTGAAGCACTTAAAAATTTGTGTTTGCAGGCACGAAAAAGCGTTGCTGCGTATATATGTATTTGAAGTCGTCTGCATGATTAGGAAATATTCAACATTCACGTTGCGTCCTAGTCATACGTTTTAATATTATATAATAATCGTTCTCCATTAAAAAATATACATTTTTGTCCAAACTTTTTTATTGCGTTTCAGAAAGCAACCCTAGCAACGCACATCCTGATCTCACTAATATGTTCAGTCGATACTCGAAACGCTATCTATGAAAGTAAGTGAGAACCTCGTAAGCACTCCCATCGCGTCGTCAGTTTAACGTAATCAGGCCATGGATTATGCATTTCTGAACTGTTCGATATTATGTATAATATTTTCATATTATACATAATATCGAACAGTTCTGGATATAAAAACGGGTTAAATTTACATATTAATTAATAAAAAAAAAACATAAAAGAAACCGTACAAAAATTTTATAGCACGCAGATTTTTCTTCCTCCTGAAAATTTACTCCTTTTTCACTTACGAGGTTTTCACTCTAAGGCATCGATATGCACCCTTTTTTATTTTTTTTTAAGAATGGGAAATTATCCAATGACTGTCAGGGCGAAGCGGGAAGGTGTGTCAGACTTTTACTGACTAAAACCTATCCGTGTTCCGACATCTGCCCTTCGTTTCCGAGGCCGCGGTAACTCTTTCGAACAATTCCGCAACAACCATTTGCACCCTTACACTGAAAGTGATTCTTTATTTCTACAACTTCTTATTTTGATATAAATAGACTTTAAACACTTCTCTAAATGCTGAGAACCAATATTTAATAGGAAACGACTGCCTGTCTAACCTCCATAACTCAATAACTATATCACACGATACCCCTTGTTAAAACACATGGAAATTCTAAAGTACAACACACAAACAAAACGTAGTAAATTACCATAAAATACGGCTAATCTATATCTAACCTTTTTTTTTTGTTCTGAGTGGGAAAATCATCAAATGTCAAGTGTCAGATTTCTACTAACTAAAATCCCACCCACACCATTTCAGTTGCTCTTGCCATTCAACGTGGCAAAGCAGTCAGTGGTCTGCGTACTGTTCCCATTGACAGCGTTATTGACGAATTTTTCAATGCCCTATACCTATATTCTTCCCAACTAGCACAAATGGGCTGCATTAGAGCTTTGGAGCGTATCCGATTATTACTTATGGTAATAGACGTAAGCGCTAGAGCGTCTACTGCAGACTTAAAGCAGCCGCTTTAGCGCTATTTGGGCGCCATTTTATGCAACCTAAAGTTCCATTTAACCTGCACAACGGTTGCATAAAGGTTCCTTAATAGCTATAACGATTTATTAACGCTATACTAAAGCTCTCGTAGCGCTACTTTTGAATGATTTTGAACTACTTTGAACGAATGAATTGATTATAGTTCTTTATTGTATATCTTCAGTTGACATTGTTTGTAATATTTTGGTAAAGTGTTTTCGTCGCCATCATGAAAATACAACATAAAGAAGTAAATGTTTGTATTCTGTATTAGCAAGATATATAAAGATACTTAAAACGCTGTCCAGTTTACTGTAGATATATAAGATAATTTTCGAGTAATTTTAACGCGCTTTTATGATATTTAAAAAATTAACAAAAGATATGTGATATTTTTTATTTTTTATACAGAATAAATTTTATTTCCGTATTTTTACGTGTCGATAACTTACTATTCGCAAGTGGCCCATTGTTTACCGGTACATTTAATGCACATTTAACTGAAAAACCAATGCATATCAACTCAATTTTGCATTTGAATTATAAGTTTTCTTAAAAAATCATGGCGTCATTGTACTGTAGTCATAACCTGCAGTTTGAGCTCTAATACTCCCTTTTGAGAATCATAGTGCTAATTTTCACCCTTCTAACGCTTCCAGTGATTTTTGTTCCCCTAGTGCAACTCACAGCCACAAAAAGCTCCTATTTTCCTGTTTTTGAGGTTATAAGATTAATTATTTGTATCCTTAAGTGTATTGTAAGGTGTACAATAAAGTATATAATAAATAAATAAATAAGATCTAGTTACGTACTTACTCGTTTAGCATCCATTTTATTAAATGTTTTATAATAGTTACAAAAGTGGCTGTAAAATGGCGAATGGATTGAGCCTGCAAGGAATGACTATTGCTACTAAAGGCCTTAGTTACACTGATGATTTTTTTGTAACTATAGTATGCATAAGAGTTTCTATTATTTCTATAATGAAACTTATAGTAGTATAATAGTGGTTACTATAACTATAACCTATACAAGTTACAATGGAAACTACTATGCAGCTGTGAGTGGCAGAATGACCTTCGTAACTCTCATATAAAGGTGTAAGTGGTAAATGAGTTCTACCTTGGACTACTGTGAAGGCTAGGGTAGTATTTGATTCAGCTTATAGCACCTTAAGTAACTTTTATAACTATAGACGTTTACGGATGCAGATATGCAACTCTGAACTGCTTTTTGAACCCTTAAAGCGCTATTTTACAGCCCAAAGTAACAAAATAGGCTGCTATTTCCACTAATGTGCTCGTTGGGTTTTTATATTCGACTGTAGATATTTGTAAATGAATATATTAACCTATGTCAAAAAATAGTAGTAATATTCCTTTTCACAAAATATTTGTCCATAGTCACACGAGTACTAAAAAAGCTTCAATATCTATGTCAAAACTGTAAATATTCCCTACTAATTTTAACTAGATATTAAACTTTGATACGAATATTTTCATAATGCACAATTACCTCTTTTCATATAGGTAAAGGCCAATAGCTCGTTAGTGAGAAAATAGCTTTGAACTAGTGAACACTACGCCTGGCCTGCGACCTACTTATACACACTATCGTACGGCTTACACGTACCTGCCCCAATCAAATCTTGCACCTTTGATAAGTACGGCAAGGTGGGGTAGGAATTTGATTGCAATTATATTGTTCCACTTGATAGTGGAATAATGAGCCATTTAATTTATAGAATGGTTTTAATGAAAATGGTATCAAATCAGTAAAAAGATTTGCTTTTTTTGCGTGTGGAAATCATCATCAATGTCATTCGCCTTGGGGTAGATAAAGAGTCTAGTCAGAGTCCTTCTGACTAAACCCATACATTGTTTCTCTTTGTTACTTTTTGCTGGGGTTGAGAGACGCGTTGACATTCTTCACAATCAAGAAATTATTTGCTGCCGCAAGTGCCAGAAACCTTGAACAACACAAATACAACACCACAATGAAGCTATACTAGAGTCGATTTTTTAGATTCCTAGGGGAATCGCCTGTTTTCTCGCCAAAAAATTTGTATTGCCAATTAACAGGACAATACAGCCAGTGATTTGGGCACTTTTTCTTTTGACAGCAATGCGGACGAAATATTTATCTTCTATACTTATAATAAATCTGTAGAGAGGTCAATTCTGTACATGAAATATATTTACAAAATAACTATCAGGGTGTGATTAGGGATCGATAGTGATGCCAAAAATGCAATCCGTAAAATTTTTGTCTGTCTGTCTGTCTGTCTGTCTGTCTGTCTGTCTGTATAACCGTTATAGAAACAAAAACTACTCGACGGATTTTAACGAAACTTGGTACAATTATTTTTCATCCTCCTGAGCTGGTTATAGTATACTTTTCATCACGCTACAATCAATAGGAGCAGAGCAGTGAAGGGAAATGTTGGGAAAACGGGAGAAGTTACTCCATTTTTAAGCTTCCGTCGCGAGTGCAACCTTAATGGTTAAAGCTACACAGAAATCATTTATGACGGAAATGTTCTCCTTAAAATTATATAAAAAATATCCCACGACAGCATATATCTATCTTTTATGGTTGACTCACAATAACACGTGTAACTCCCGATAGCTTAGCAGTTCGAAGCTTTCTGATTATTATTCTGCTCCGAAATTTAAAACCACCACAACTTTGTAATGGAACTCGGCTAAAAGTAACCCAGTTGCAACAAAATATAATCGAGGCTCAAATTTTAACAGGTTGCGGTGCAGGAGAAACCGTCTTTATTCCCAGAATTCCCATAATACCAAATAATTTTCCATTCCAATTTAAAAGAACGCGATTCCCAGTATCGGTGAGTTCTGCAATGACAATTAATAAGGCTCAAGGGCAGACTTTTCGTGTTGCTGGAGTAGATCTCGGTGTCAGTTGTTTCTCGCATGGTCAGTTGTACGTCGCTCTTTCCCGGGTTAGCAGTTCTAGAAATCTTTATGTTCACGTGCCGGACGGGTCAACTTTCTACATAATTTACCTGGAAGCTTTGCGCTGAAGTATTGTCATTCTATAGGTACTTAAGCCTCATGTGAACGTGATCTAAACAATATTACCAATACATTAACTTAATATCTATACTTATAATAAATCTGTAGAGAGGTCAATTCTGTACATGAAATCTATACTTATAATAAATCTGTAGAGAGGTCAATTCTGTACATGAAATATATCTACAAAATAACTATCAGGGGGTGATTAGGGATCGATACTGATACCAAAAATGCAATCAGTAAAATTTTTGTCTGTCTGTCTGTCTATCTGCCTGTCTGTCTGTCTGTATAACCGTTATAGAAACAAAAACTACTCGACGGATTTTAACGAAACTTGGTACAATTAATATTCATAATCCTGAGCAGGTTATAGTATACTTTTCATCACGCTACAATCAATAGGAGCAGAGCAGTGAAGGGAAATGTTGGGAAAACGGGAGAAGTTACTCCATTTTTTAAGCTTCCGTCGCGTGTGCAACCTTAATGGTTAAAGCTACACAGAAATCATTTATGACGGAAATGTTCTCCTTAAAATTATATAAAAAATATCCCACGACAGCATATATCTATCTTTTATGGTTGACTCACAATAACACGTGTAACTCCCGATAGCTTAGCAGTTCGAAGCTTTCTGATTATTATTCTGCTCCGAAATTTAAAACCACCACAACTTTGCAATGGAACTCGGCTAAAAGTAACCCAGTTGCAACAAAATATAATCGAGGCTCAAATTTTAACAGCTTGCGGTGCAGGAGAAACCGTCTTTATTCCCAGAATTCCCATAATACCAAATAATTTTCCATTCCAATTTAAAAGAACGCGATTCCCAGTATCGGTGTGTTCTGCAATGAAAATTAATAAGGCTCAAGGGCAGACTTTTCGTGTTGCTGGAGTAGATCTCGGTGTCAGTTGTTTCTCGCATGGTCAGTTGTACGTCGCTCTTTCCCGGGTTAGCAGTTCTAGAAATCTTTATGTTCACGTGCCGGACGGGTCAACTTTCAACATAGTTTACCTGGAAGCTTTGCGCTGAAGTATTGTCGTTCTACAGGTACTTAAGCCTCATGTGAACGTGATCTAAACAATATTACCAATACATTAACTTAATATCTATACTTATAATAAATCTGTAGAGAGGTCAATTCTGTACATGAAATATATTTACAAAATAACTATCAGGGGGTGATTAGGGATCGATACTGATACCAAAAATGCAATCAGTAAAATTTTTGTCTGTCTGTCTGTATAACCGTTATAGAAACAAAAACTACTCGACGGATTTTAACGAAACTTGGTACAATTATTTTTCATACTCCTGAGCTGGTTATAGTATACTTTTCATCACGCTTCAATCAATAGGAGCAGAGCAGTGAAGGGAAATGTTGGGAAAACGGGAGAAGTTACTCCATTTTTTAAGCTTCCGTCGCGTGTGCAACCTTAATGGTTAAAGCTACACAGAAATCATTTATGACGGAAATGTTCTCCTTAAAATTATATAAAAAATATCCCACGACAGCATATATCTATCTTTTATGGTTGACTCACAATAACACGTGTAACTCCCGATAGCTTAGCAGTTCGAAGTTTTCTGATTATTATTCTGCTCCGAAATTTAAAACCACCACAACTTTGCAATGGAACTCGGCTAAAAGTAACCCAGTTGCAACAAAATATAATCGAGGCTCAAATTTTAACAGGTTGCGGTGCAGGAGAAACCGTCTTTATTCCCAGAATTCCCATAATACCAAATAATTTTCCATTCCAATTTAAAAGAACGCGATTCCCAGTATCGGTGTGTTCTGCAATGACAATTAATAAGGCTCAAGAGCAGACTTTTCGTGTTGCTGGAGTAGATCTCGGTTAGTGTTGCCCAAATGAGAGTCTCGCAAGAGTCTTGCAATCCTATTGCTATTTATTAAACGGTAGTTGAGATCTCAGAACAATGTAACAGAGTAGGTACATTTTGAACCTACTCTGTTACATTGTTCTGAGATCTCAACTACCGTTTAATAAATAGCAATAGGATTGCAAGACTCTTGCGAGACTCTTATTTGGGCAACACTTATCTCGGTGTCAGTTGTTTCTCGCATGGTCAGTTGTACATCGCTCTTTCCCGGGTTAGCAGTTCTAGAAATCTTTATGTTCACGTGCCGGACGGGTCAACTTTCAACATAGTTTACCTGGAAGCTTTGCGCTGAAGTATTGTCGTTCTATAGGTACTTAAGCCTCATGTGAACGTGATCTAAACAATATTACCAATACATTAACTTAATAACACACAAGGAGTTACACGCTGACGGAGTCGCGGGCACAGCTATTAACAATAATATTGTGCGGTTCGGTATTGCGATATTTTTCAACAGTATTATAGATTGACATATTATATTTCCCTACTAAATTACGAAAGTTAATCTGTGTGTTACATCAAAATCACTGAACCGTGAGGAAGGACATAGGCTACTTTTTTTTACGAAAAACGACGGAAACATGGACGAAGTCGCGGGCAACAGCTATCTATGCTAATAATATAAGGCTGAAGAGTTTGTTTGTTTGTTTGAACGCGATAATCTCATACTGGTTCGAATTGAAAAAATATTTTAAATTAAATAGTAAATTTATAGAGAAAGGCTATAGGCTATATATCATTACGCTAACGCCAATAGGAGCGGAGCACCAATGAAGAATGCTTCAGAATCGGGGTTAAATTTAACGTTAGCCCAAAGTAACTATTCCACGCGGACGAAGTCGCGGGCAAAAGCTAGTATCTAATAATACTATAGGCGTCCATGTTAGCTTAAAAACTATATTCTATTCTATATTTTTGTTACTTTACTGATAAATTTATTTGATTACAATAATTCATAGATTTTCACCAATAACAGCGTAATTTATTAAAAAAAATAGACTAAGTATATATTCTACTACTAAGCCACAGTGTAAACACCGCATTCGCTGTCGCAAAACCACAGCATTCTAACCAAATTAATATTTGCATTTGCCTAGAACCACACGACATCCTAAACTACGCTTAACTATCGTGCCACAGGCAAGTAGACCTGGTTTCGTGTTATTATTTAGGAATTAGTTTCCATAGCAGTATTCCTTAATGTTATAGGAAAGAAACTTCCACGTAGTTTGGTACAATTTGAAATGGTAATTAAGCTAGTTTCTCTTTTGTTTTGAAAGCTTATTTACTGTACAAAATTGTATTGTGATATTTTTTATACAGTCAGTATCGTATTAGTCATGCTAATTTGGTGATCACAATATCAGGTGACTATTTGACTATTTAGTACCTAGTGCAGTCCCTTTTAATGATATTCAATTATTTGTCTTCATTGAGTCAACCCAACTAAAATCCGCCTGCAATGGCCAGAAATTAAGTGCATCAACAATATATCAACAAAAAGCAAAAAAAAACCTTGCTTTTTAATCAGCATTACAAAGGAGCATCA
This sequence comes from Tholera decimalis, assembly GCA_943138885.2. Classification (NCBI taxonomy): domain Eukaryota; kingdom Metazoa; phylum Arthropoda; class Insecta; order Lepidoptera; family Noctuidae; genus Tholera; species Tholera decimalis. The sequence continues at coordinate 37,077,715 of OW964554.2, read as the reverse complement.
ACAATCGTTTTTTTTTTTTTGTTACTAAAAAGTGGCGTAGCTTCGCACCAATTTGCATAGAGTATATTTGAACAAATCAATCCCAAATCTTGAAATTTTTTCGCAGTTCTAAAATTATTTTTAAAAATACCTTGCTATCGTTTTGTATCTAAAAATAAATAAATAAGAAGACGCTTTTATTAGGTATCTATCTACTGTCACCAGGTTAATCTAAAAATGTAAAAGTAGGCGACCTAAATAATATAGAGCGTGCCAGTAATGAGGTAGTTACTTACATCCAGCCTTGGGATAAGAAATTCCTAGAACTTTAGTTAGTAATTCACGAATGAGGATCATACACTTTATCTAAATTGTTGTAGTCACATGAGATCCTAGCTTAATTTTTCTTCTGGGAAACACTTACTAGCGGTCGCCCCGTAGGCAAAATGCGACCATAAATAAGATTATTTCAAGTACAATATTATCAAAAAATTATATTTTGGCACTTGTTCTCTGTATAGATTTTAACTGTTCTAATTATTTTTGCAAAAGTACTAATAAAGAGAAAACATCAAGTAAGGTGCTGCTTATTTTATAAGATACTAGTACTCACGCGGGGCTTCGCTCCCGTGGATTCTATCACGGTAAAAACATAACTCTCCTTTTTTGCAGTCGCGTAAAAAGTAGCCTGTAACCTTCCTCAAGGTTCAAGCTACTTCCATACCAAATTGCATCCAAATCCACCCAGTACTTTCGAAGATTAGCGCGTTCAAGCAAACAAACAAATAAACAAAATTTTCCGCTTTATAATATTAAGTAGAGATAATCTATACTAATATTATAAAGCTGAAGAGTTTGTTTGTTTGTTTGTTTTTTGTTTGTTTGTTTGCTTGAACGCGCTAATCTCAGGAACTACCGTTCTGATTTGAAAAATTCTTTCAGTGTTAGATAGCCCATTTATCGAGGAAGGCTATAGGCTATATATCATCACGCTAACACCAATAGGAGCGGAGCAGTAATGAAGAATGTTTCAAAATCGGGGGATTTTTTTTTCCACGGGGACGAAGTCGCGGGCGGAAGCTAGTAATAGTATAATGCCAACCCATTGAATAGTTTTGATAGGCTAAATACGCTGCATTCTGGGGCACGCCTGAGGTGATCAAAAACCTATTCATTTATCTTATCTATTTATGAGCTTCAATATCCTAATGGCTAAGGTGTCGGACTTGTGATCGAGAGGTCGCGGGTTCGACCCCATTACACAAATGCTGTGAACCCAGTCGTGACACAAGCAATTTTAGCTTAGTTGGAGGGGTTAACACAATTTAGAATTCTACCCACATTGCTAGATCCCTTGAAAAACAAAACTTAGCACCGACTTCAGCCATGTGAGTAGGTCCTAATTCACACACGTTTTTTACCCCCTAAAACCATATTTCGGACATGATTTTATGTTATGGAAAGGTGTAAACAATACTCAAGGAGCTCAGTGGCAAAGACAGCCTATCGCGTTTGGCCATAATTTGATGAATTAAGCAGTGTTCGCAGTGGCCGGTCAATTCGTGGACATTGTTTGTATGTCCTCGCATTGACCGGCCACTTACCGGGTACATACTGGTCGAATATAAAATCTTCTTTTTTGAAGTTGATTTAAAAGAACTTATTGTGAAATAGACCATTAAAGGCGACGTGACAACCACGACTACTCTGCAAAAAGTTAAGAGAGAAAGTGGCACCTTCTCCGCTCTGCATACACCTGTAGGACTAAAAGGCGTAAAGGTACCTTTATTAAAAAAAGGCTAAAAAGTATGCAAAATTTAACAACGCGGACTGTATCGAAACAAATTACGAACAAATCGAGCCGATATGTTTAACTGGCTGGATAAAATGTTTACAGAATTAATCCGCACGGGATATTAAATTTGTGTTGACTGTTGCATTAAATCGTTCGTTTTTTGAATTGGTTAGGATAGCTTTACTGCTATTTTATCAAGTTATTAGACAGGGGGGAGGGGGGAGATATTTCGTTTTATTTAAATTATATTTGGCCGTATTTCTGGGTCAATTTTTTTAAATTATTTTTATGTTTTGAATATTTTTAAGAATAACGCTGAAAATGTGTAGGTATATCTTGGATTATGCTCTTCATGTACACTGTAGGTGGCATGACTCACGTCAGTTTTTAATGAGCAAAATAAAAAGGACAGTACCTAAAACTGGTAGGTACTTACATTGACACTAAGATAGCTAAATCTCAGCTCGAAGTTCACGCCCGTTACTCTACTAACACAGAACCAATTAGTTTTTGCTCACAAATTACACTTACATCCGCATGATAATATATTCAAACTACTTGAGGCCAAAACTGTATTACCTCTTTTAATCCGACCCCACTCAGTTACGGGTTACAACTATGTTAAGGGCTAGTTGGAGCTAATTCTGTAATTGTGTATGTAAAATTAATTGCTTTATTTAACATGAGAATTATTTTTTAGTGTCTTTACAAAGGTCAATTTAATAAAAAATATAATATATACCTATTATAATGTACCGTCTATTCCTGCCGGGAAAGTGAATAATTTGTAATCTTCTTCTAAAACATATATATCTGATAGCTTGCTCGTTATGACTTGGTGTAGAATATGGTAATCTACTTCGGTTCCCCTGATTGACCAGACGGGGTTAGTAGAGGTGGGCTTGCACCAATCGGGTGCCATGTTGAACAGTACATAAGGGCTTCCGCAACAACCGGCGCAAGTCCAGGTCCATCTCTCACAAGGGAGCACCCCCTTAGCATGTAGTCACCTAGTTTATAAGTTTTTTAATAAGCCCTGGCTGGTGGATTTCATTATAATTAACTAGCTTTTTCCGTGACTTCGTTCGCGTGGGAGTTTTTCCTGTTCCTTTTAATTTAATTCCGAGCCCGTGGAAATATCGGGATAAAAGTAGCCAATGTATTATTCAGGATATCAACTATCTACTTACCAAATTTCATTGAGATCCGTTCAGTAGTTTTTGCATGAAAGAGCAACAAATATACATACAACCTCACAAACTTTCGCATTTATAATATTAGTAGGAAGTAGGATTAAGGCAGCTACAGACAAGCCCGGCTAAGCAGCCGGCAACCTCAGAGGTAGACAAAGATTGCTTGTATGCGAGAAAACACAGCGAAGTATTAGTCAGTTAAAGCCCGACAGACCCTTCGCCTACACCAGGGCGGACGACATCCACGAGGATTTACACCTCGAGGAAAAAATGTGGTCATAATTTTCTTCTACACATTCATTATAAGAGTGTATCTTATCTGATTACGGAGACAAACAAACCCTTTAGTTATTGGTATATCTGTAAGCTTTTTACATATACGTATATCATGTGTCGTAATTTAACACGTTCGCTGACAGTACGTCTTTAAGCGGGAAATTAAAATAGTGCGTTATGACAGTACGTCGAGGGACGGGCTACTTATTTTTAAGAGTACGTCGTCCCAAGATAATTTTTCATATAAGTATTATGAAGAGCAGTATCCACTGTCATATTATGAGCAATTTCATATTTCTTACTGCCGTCATACGAGTATTTTGTGGGTAGTTTCATATTGCTTGCTTGTGCACGAGTACTATGTTGATTAGTCATTTAGTATGGAAAATTCTACTGTCGTAATGTGGTGTCAGGGTAAGTGCTCACTGTTAGCGAACGTGTTAATATTTATATATACAGTAAAGTGTTAAAATAAAAACTAAATTAAACATTTATCTATCAATGACGATAATTTAATAGACTAAATTCACATATGCATTCACATATGCTGCATTTGACTCGATCGAGCGCAGACCTAAAAGGCTTATAGGCAACGAGATGCTAGTGGACCAGCTTCATAGCCTGGCTCATCGGCGAACCGTTGCTTGCCTGTCGGTTTTCTATAGATTGTATTTCGGGGAGTGTGCGCAGGAGCTCCATGACCTGATTCCTCCATCTCCATTTCACTACCGGTCTACCAGACTCACGGCTGGGTACCATTCACACTTAGTTGATATACCGTCTTGTCGTACCAAGCGCTTCTCCTCCACATTTATTGTGCGCACGGCCAAGTTGTGGAATTCTCTGCCGGCTTCTGTGTTCTCTGCCACTTATGACCTTTCAGCCTTTAAAGCAAGAGTAAATATATAGGCATCTTCTGGGCTTACTCGTCATATCGTAGACTACATCTATCGCTTACCATCAGGTGAGATCTAAATCAAGAGCAGGCTCATCCGTAATAAAAAAAAATATATAATTTTTGGTATGATGCATAAAAACTTATTCTCTCTCCAAAATCTCTGAAAGTAATAAACAGATGCCATAAATCTATTTCTTCAATAAAGCAATATCAATTTGAATCTCAATTTTAACTATATTGAGATTCAAATTGATATTGCTTTGAAGAATGATATTCCAGTTAAAAACATTTATATATTTTCATACCATAAACGTATCAAGCAATTGAAAAGAAACCCTAAAGATCCTTCATTAAATTAAAAACAAAACTTAATGAAAGAAAATTAAATAACGTCTCTCAGAAATAAAAACAAAAGACTGTTAGTGAACTCATATACTATAAACTCGCTCGCTTAATTAAAAACAGGTCAATAGAAGCACGAACAAACTAATCTAAGTTGACACAGTTCAAGTACCGGCAAATACTAATAGGAGAAACTTCACGAACGGTTTAAAAATATTGACAGACGGACCTAATCAAGTCACCTGCGCACTATGTATGTTTGTTGTACACCATTACGTAAAGTCAACAGAAGGGATAAGCGTGAAGGCAGCTGGGGCTAAATACTTTTCTGACCCCAAAACCTACATTGCCAGTGTACTGTAACACTTGGTACTTAAAATTATACCTATATCGTTTTAATCTATACTTTAGTTCGGTAGTATTCGATACGAGTCGAATGCCAAAGTGTGTGTGTTGATATGTCGTTCTTTTACGTCAAAACGGAGGGATAGATTCACGTGATTTTTTGTGTGAGATGAAGAGCTTGACAGTGAAATAAGCTAGATTTTTTTGCTGAAAACAGTTTCTATTCGAGCAAAGTCGCGGATAGACGTTAGTGTATTTTACATGTTATACAAAACTCTTTCTGTCAGCAAACGTCTTCCACTTTGATAAACAGATGCCATAGAATCTATTTCTTCAGTACTGCAGGTAAATTATATTACTCAGCAAATGGTTATACATAGATACTTGATCTAATTATTTATGTGGTGATTCGCAAAATTTACACAATTTTTCGAAAAAATAACCATATCGTCTTTAGTTTGTTTGTGACTATTTCTTAATTATGATTATCAAAATCTATTAAATTTTCAGCCCTGTGAATATTTATTTGTGTAGGTATATAGTGTATTCTTTGAACGTATTGAAACCAAACAACTTCAATTACTGCGTGTTTAACTGTGACTGTTTTGCAAATAAAAGTTCAAGTAAATTGCGCAAATTGAACCATTTGTCGGGAACTCTAACAGCGTTTGCCTTGAGTATTGTGACTCTCATTTTGAGTTCGTTATGGACTTTACTGTATTAGAGGGTTTCAATATTAGAGGAAAAATAAGAGATTTTTTGTTAATTGTGAAAGAACTTTCTGTACCTTATTTGAGCAAATAAATTGATTTTTCAATAATGTTTGTTGTAAGTTTGACATAGCCATATTAGAAAAATTGGCCAAGTGCGAGTCAGAATCGCCCACGAAGGGTTCCGTAATAACTACGCCAAATAACTATGCTTTTCATAGTGTTTGTATGAATTACTAAGTTATATTTATATATATAAGTAATATAAGCTATATTTGCGGTTTTAGAAAATATGCTGTATCTCAAAAACTGCTAACCTGATCTCGTTCAAACCAATTTTGTTGAAATTTTACATTAAGATCTAGAGTATATATATATTTTTTTAGTTTTTTTTTTTTTTTTTTTTTTTTTTTTTTTTTTAGGTAGGGCCACTTGTAGATCAGCACACTAAGGCTGTGAGTCTACTTAACCGGACTTTCCTGTGGTGACCTCTAATAAATTAAAGGCCCCCAGCCAGGGCTTACAAACTAAAATATACTTAAAAACTAATGACCGCACGCTAAGGGCACTCCCTGTGGAGTACGGGCCTCGGCATAGCGGGGTCATTTTGGGAGGGCAGCAAAGGGACAGGCTGGGTCATATTATTTACGGGAGTATTTATTGCTACTGGCTCAGCATCGCGGGCTGGCTCGTTTGGCAAAGGTCGGGGAGGATTTTCATTACCAGTACGCGGACGTCGCGATGGGCCTCGTCGGCGAGGCCGGAATAAGGAACGCGTTCTGTATCTGTGTCTTCTAAGAGTGCTGGTTTCCCTACTGCTCTCTTGTCGGATGGTGGTGGGGTCGTCAGGCTCGTCTAGGATGTTACGCGGGCGACGAACCCGAGAAATCTTGGAGGGTCTGTATCGGGCGGCCGATATGATCAGGGGGTTAGTGTGGGTCTCAGCAGAGGTGAAGTAACGCACTGACATGCGTTTCAACACTTGCTTTATGGTCGGGAGTTTGAGGTCTACGTGGAGATCCTCGTTCCTACAGAACCAGGGCGCGCCCGTGGCCTTTCGGAGAAAACGGTTCTGAACGACTTGCATCCTATGGATCTGATTGGGACTGGCATGAGCAAACACCGGACAGGCATACGTCATGATAGGACGTATGCATGTCGTGTATATTCGGATTTTACATTTAAGGGAGAGCTTGCTGTGTTTATTCAGCAGGGCGTGGAGCCTACCGAGAGCGAAAGCGGCTCGCGAGCGAACCGACTTTATGTGCTCACTGAAGTTGAGAAACTGGTCGAGGATCACACCTAAGTATTTGGCTCGCTTCTCCCAAGGGATTGGCTTGCCGAACATAGTGATCGGGCGTGGGGGGGTGAACTTTTTATGCTGGCGAGCCCTGCGAAACAGGACTGCTTGACTTTTGTCGGGATTTACCTCAATCCTCCATTTCCTAAACCAATCGCCTAGTGCGTTGGCTGAGGTCTGGAGGGTATGAGCGATGCTAACGGGATTATGTCCCGAGTAGTAGATGGCCGTGTCGTCGGCAAACAGGGATAACTCTACTGGGGGCTTTTTGGGGATGTCGCTAGTGAATAGCGTGAAGAGTGGGGGGGAGAGCACGGCGCCCTGAGGGACGCCGGCTCTGATAGGGCGGGGAGTGGAAAGCGCTCCTTCGATACGATATCTGAAGGAGCGGTTTGACAGGAAGTCTCGAATGATGAGCACGAGACGGTCCGGCACACCTAGTTGGTAAAGCTTATAAATTAAGCCATTGTGCCAGACTTTGTCGAAAGCCTTTGCTATATCAAAGAATAGGGCCCCCGTCACCAGACCGCGTTGAAAACGGCCGCTAATGTGCTCTACGATGCGGTGGGCTTGGTGGACACTGGAATGATGGGCTCTAAAGCCAAACTGTTCGTTAGGGATTAGGCTCTTGGCCTCGACAAAGTCCTTGAGCCGATTAAGAATAATCCGCTCGTAGACCTTGCCGAGGGCGCTGAGCAGACTAATGGGTCTATAGCTAGTCGGGAGGTTCTTGGGCTTTTTGGGTTTTGGGATACCTATCACTATAGCCTCTTTCCAAGCTTGTGGAAACAAGTTGTTGGACAAGGCGCCATTGAAGATGGCAGTCAGTAGGACTAAGATCGTACGTGGGAGGAGTTTAAGTGCCCTAGTGGTCAGTCTGTCAGTCCCGGGAGCTTTCCTAGGTTTGAGTTTCTTGATGATCTCCTCCACCTCGTCCTCCGTGACGGGGGGGAGGGGAGCATCAGGGTCCTCGACAGGGGGTAGGGCAGATCTACGTTCGACCTCAGCATCCACGTGGGCAAGGTGGGCTGGGTCGACTGGTTGGGAGCTGGGAGAGCACTGTGCCTCCAGGCTGTCGGCTAGGCATTCGGCTTTGTCTTCGTCGTCGAAGGCAATGCTTTTGTCCGGGCGGATAAGGGGAGGCATTGAGGCAACCTCAGTGGCGCGCATATTCCGCTGAAGTTGCCAGAAGGCATGGTGGGTGGGTTCCAGTTCGCTCAGGGTCTTGTCCCAGCCGGCTTCACGCCACTCTCTGATGCTGTTACTTACTTTGCGCTGTAAGTACCGCATGAAAGTTTTGTTATTCTGGCAGGGGAAAGATCTGTAGGCACGGACTGCTGCGTTCTTCTCAGTCAGCAGGGCCCGTACATCGTCCGGGAGTTTCCGGCGCCAGTGCTCTGACACCGGAATCTCCTTTGAACAGTCGTTCAAGACAGATTGTACGTGCTCCGTGAGTGAGTCGATCGCAGCCGTCGTGTCGGCGGCGGACTGGATGTGGTCGGGGATCTTGTCCAGGTGAGGAGACGTGTTGGATTTCAGCAATTCGCCTACTTTCCTCCAGTCAGTGATCACCTGTGTGGGAGGGGGGCGGTTAGGGTCATAGGGACCCGATCTCGGAGTTAACTCCAAGATCACCGGTCTATGGTCAGAGTCAAGTTCGTCTACCGTCTCTAAAGAGTGCAAACGTAAGTTCACATTCTTCAGGAGGGCAATGTCGAGTACGTCGGGCAAGTGGGATGGCTCGAACGGATAATGAGTAGGCCGCATAGGACCTATGATATCTATGTGGAGAGGTGTGCAAAGGTCGTATAGTACCTTCCCACGGGGGTTGGTAATACGACTACACCATGCGGGATGTTTGGCATTGAGATCCCCCGCTATAAGGACGGAGTCACTCATGTCAAGAAGGGCTGTAAGGTCGCTTCGTAGTGAGGCGTTTATCGAAGAATTTGAATCTACGTCGCTGTGCGGTGGGAGATACGCGGATACTATTGTGATAGAGGGATGGCCCGTCATGCCTAGCCGGCAAACGGATACCTCTAAGTGGGCAAGGGGCGGCGGATCCATAGGGATGCAGTGCAGGGAGTTCCTATAATATATTAGAGTGCCACCTCTGTGGCATCTAGTCCTATCGTTCCTAACTAGCCGGTAGTTGGCTACCTTGGGATCCCTAAGGTGGGGTTTGAGGAAGGTCTCTTGGACCAGAAGGATGTCGAGACTATGATCGCGAAGGAAAGTCGCGATCTCGTCCCGTTGATTAGTGATGCCATTGGCATTGAAGTAACCTAGCTTTAGGGATCGGGGCTTTAATCTTTTACTAGCCGTGTTATACATTATGGCTGTTTAAAGAGGTTGTCAAAATGGCTTTTTACATCAGAATACTTATAGTATACCTGAATCAGGGATTCAATGCTTTTGCAGGCCACGACCTCCTTTGCCATTTGGATGGCGCGGGGGGACTGGAAGAAACTGAATGTTTTCCCAAGGATGAGGAACGCATCGAGTTCCGGCTCATCCGAGCGAGGGAGTGACTGGGGAGGAGGTGGGGGCTGAGAAGCCACAACAACCGGAGCGGAGGGCATGATGGGTTGATCCATCAGCCCAGGGACTTTCGGCCTTAGTGCCGGGAAGTTTTGGGCGTGATTCGCCGCCGTCCAAGGAGTTGGACGCTGGGGACTGAGGGTCTGGGGGAGCTCAGACGAGAGTGTAGGACACTCTCGTCCCTGGCGTGCGCTAGCGCGCGTTGCCAGTTTAGGGGCGGAGGTTTTCGGGGCTTTCGGACAGCCTCGGTAGTTGGCGGGGTGGCCGGATTGCCCGCACAGCACGCAGCTGGGCGGGTCTGGGCACTGGGACCTATCTTTTGGGCGACTGCACTCCGCGGTGCCGTGATCGCCCAGGCACTTTACGCACCGGGGTTTGCCGAAGCAATTCCGTTGCGCGTGGCCGTATAACTGGCAACGGTGGCATTGGCCTACCGTGCCACTTTTGTGTGGCTTCTCAATTAAAATTCCTGAAAGACTGCATACAGTCTTCAGCGCAAAGATGGGGTGGGGACCTTCGGAGACGGGGTGGCAAATGACGAGGACGTTGTTAGACGCCCTGCCACCTCTGCCGTGCATACGGTGCACCTCAATCACCGGGATGTTCTGTGACTCTAGGTCGCAGACGATCTCGGTGGTGGGGATCTCACTGGGGATCCGGCAGAGGACCACCCGAACGGGCTTGCTCTCATGGAGCGTATAAGTGTGGTGGGGGATATTTCGAGCCTTGAGTAGCTTCGAAAGCGCGCGGTGGTCGTTAGCTGTCGCTAACCCTACTTTTATGCCGTTCTGAACGGCGCGGGCATTCGTGTAGGCGATGCGTTGCTCGCCACACGCTTTGGACACGTTTGTCCAAGCCCCCTTATCATGTATGAAGATGGGTGGGGGAGGGATGGTCTTGCGCACTGAGGCGCTGACGACTGGGGTTTGAGTAGGGCTGGGCCTAGTGGCCGAGGAAGTGGAGGGCTGGCTCTGCACTAAGCGTGCTGGCTCGGGAGGGGAGGGTTTCTTGGCCTTAGGGGCCTGGGTGGAGGACGAGGCCTGCGACCTCTTCTTCCTCTTTCCCTCGACGAGGATAAACTCGTCGGAGGAAGAGGTTTGATCGGAGGAGGAGTGCTCGGACTCCGCTCGCTCCGAGCGCTCAGAGTGTATGCTCTCTGCGCGCTCCGAGCGCTCGCCTTCCGAGCCCTCTTTTTCTTGTTCCTCCTCCTCAGAGTCCATTTCGACGTCTGGGGGGGAGGGGGACCTATCTGCGTTGGGCGCGGGGGTGGGACCTAAATCTGGCTGTGGGGCGGGAAACACCGCGGGGGGTAATTTTACTATCTCATCTTTATACTCCCTTTGTAGGGCGGGGTTTTCAAATAGGATCTTTCCTAATAAATCGGTTGTTAGATTTAATCGAGCCGATAGGGATTCGACTTTGGACACGAGATCCTCAATCCTGTCCTCCATATTGGAGGCGACAGAGGTGGGCATCCTACTCTCCTAACCCTAACATATGCGCCTCGAGGAGACACGTCAAACGTGAGCTCCCCGAGCAGACGGTCCCCAAAGAGCCCTGCCCCGGAGTTTCTCCTAACACTTCACTACCGAGAAGAGAAACCCAGACAAACTCGGTAGCTGTGTTGCCGTCTGATGTGGCCTGAGGGGCCCTATTTGCCTAACCCTCCGGGCGGGAATGACCCGGAGGTGAGTTCGCTCCCTGCGGGGATAGCAGGGAGGTGTGTACCTACTGGTGTGCCCTAAGCTTGTAATCCGGTCGCCAATCTTAATGTGCGTACCGGGCCCTATTGGGTCTAGTGCGAAGGGGTAGATACACCCAACCGACACTAGGTGTGTATGCTGTGAAGAGAACTCAGTAACTAGGTTTGACTAGGAGATCCCCCAAGGCCAAAACCTAGCACTCGACTCCAATTGACTGCTTCACCCTGAAGGGGATCAGCGGGTGCGTCGGGTCAGCACCCCCTTGGTATTGTTGACACCGTGAGGTTTCCAACCAAGGACCACGAAACTGTGGTTTTACCCTGAAGGGGCCAAACCAAATTGTTTTGACAATCTCTGTTAGAGAAGCACGATATCCTTCACCGCCTCGAAAAAGGCGGATCCGGACCAGGCGTCGTAGTCGGCGACTACGAGTGACGTCACGGCGGGCGTGACGAACGGAGCGATGACTCAGGCACGGAACGATCGAGAGCGCGGAGCGGCACGACTGTCGCGGGCGAGCGTCGGAAGCGGAATGTGATATTTTTTTAGATTTATTACTCCATTATAATAGAAGTTAGAGGGACGATGACACACATTTTAATACTTTGGAAGCGTATATCTTTTAAACGATTAACTTTCTGAAAAAGTGGTTATAGACACCTCTATGTCATTTTTAAACACCTGTTTATAAATATCACACACGCATAGGTTTCATGAATTTTTTTTTTTCAGTTTCAGTTCTATGTATGTTTTCTTCTAGCATATATGTATAATATAATTAGTCTATAACGGTCCCACTGCTGGGAAACAGGCCTCCTCTCTATGAAAGGGAATGAGCCGTAATCCACCGCGTGGACCAGATCAGTGCACCAACATCTCAACTCTTAAAACCATCGTCAAGTAGTTCCTATCTAGGTACGCTAATGCGCGGGGCGTGTTAAATAGCGGTGCTCATAGTCTTTTTATTTTAAACCGTCTTCATTTCTACTTCAGAATGTCGTCAATGCAATGAGTTATATCACCAGCAAGGCCAAAAGGACCCTGAAATAATTATATTAAATGCACTAAATGGAATGATAAGAATTACCTAACTTTCAGTGGTGTTTTCATGTAATTATTATGAGTAAGTACTATTTTTGTTATTTTTATATACACTAATACATTTAATTTTCTTATTACACTAATTAGTAGTTACTATATATTTATATAGTAACTGCTTATTAGTGTAATAAGAAAATTATTAATATATATTAATTATTACACTAATTAGTAGTTACTATATAAATATATAGTAACTACTAATTAGTGTAATAAGAAAATTAAATGTAAGCCTGGCTTTGGAGGTAGAATATTTATTCTAACTCCAAAGCCAGGCTTCACTCAAAGCTGAGTTTACTGCCAGCAAACCATTGGCAATGATCAGACGGTAAAATCCTGTTAGCAAAAAAGTGAAAGGCGCTGTGGACGGCACAGGGCTGTTGTTTACTGCTTTCAACCATATTATATTTTTTATTTGAAAAATATTGCAATCAAATTGATATTCTATTAAATACATAAACACCAATTCCTACCGGCTTCCCTTTTGAAATATGGCAAATATTAGTCTATTATTTTATATATGAATATATAAATAGTAATCTATTATTTTCAATTAAACAAATAATTATTTACGAAGTTACAAGATTTAGAAGTCAGCCACAGGGCCACAGTTACTGGAATTCACGCATCACACTTGAACAAGGTAAGCATTTTTAGGTCCGGCTTCCCTTTTATGAAAATTCACCCTTCGCCACTGATAGGTACATATACATAACCAAAATTAAAATAAATCATCTTCCTGGCCTTTTTTTTAACTATGTTGGGATCTGCTTCTAAGCTGGCCGACTGCCTATCTATGTTAGTTTTTCTGGCTTTTGTTTTATAACATTGTCAGACGGGATTATTTCTTGCGGTCGTGCTTTCCGAGGCACAGAAGAAACTCAAAATGTTGGGTCAATATCCAAGGACCGGCTTTAGTAAGCGTTTCTTGATCAAGCCATGCTGTTGTTGTTTAGCCCAAAATGAATAATGAATGGTTGAAACAACTACCCTCATAATTATATCCTCCTTTGTAGTCCACAAGTATGGCGCCCCTAACTCGGCCTAGTTCGTCCGTTTATTTTCAATAAATGAATGTATACACGAGTTTACTTTTGATCGCTGAACAGGTTTTTTTTATTAGATTTTTTAATGTTTACCCGCCATACTGTTATGGGTTACGTAAACCAATTTAATTCGTCTGATGGTTTTATTTTTATAATGTTGGTTGACTGGAAATGTTTTAATTTCTGATTCGTTTTCAGATGAATGTTTGTGTTGCTTAACATGCAACCTGTTTTGAATGAACATTAGAACGTTCCACGAAACAGTTTTTACGTCATCGATAAACGAGCTGCAAGTTTGTTAAATGTTCAATGTAACGATTATGTTTTTGTTTGTTAGTTTATTTTAGATTATATATGATAATAATAAATACTTACTTATTTGAAAAGCATTTTCAATGAATTTTGAACTACTTTAGTATGGTAGTATTTTTTTAGGGAACTTGATACTATTTTGGATCGTTCTATTTATTAATTTAAACTAGTTTTACTGACTCTACAACCATAGAGTTAAAAAAAATAGGGTTCATGAAAAGAGCCTCCCCGAGCGATGTATGAATAATATATACTTAGCCACTATACGACTGTCGATATCTACTGCATATATGATATAGCGATTCTTGACGCTGACTGGCTAATTCTTTCACCACGACGGCAATAACAAGTTCTCCTCTTAAACCAGCTTTGTGTGTAGTATTCATTAATATCGAAGGGTTCTCACTAAATAAATTGTTTTTCTTTTTACTTACTAATTTATACCATAAAACTTATCGTGACATTCTTGGCATCCAAGAATGGGTCTCTTGGACGCCAAGACATGAAACTCAAAGTCGGCCACATATCTATGGACTCACGCTTATTGCCGAGATTTGTCACCCAAGGCACGGTAAGGCAATGTTTGCTGCTCTCAGCGTTAGCATATTATCTACGAAATGCATTTAAAAATAGAATTGTTGAGCAGCCGATTTATTTTACATCGGTATATTGAACGTTTTTTTATACTCATGAGTGATAGCACTCCTAAAAGATTGCCCGTTAATTCAAAATGATTTTGAATTAACTAACACTGAATCTAGTCAGTTGTAATGAGGACCTAGATTTTAGTATGTAAAATACATAGATACAGTTCTAACATACACAAGAAGAAAACATGAACAAAAACAAATCATAGTAAATTACAATAAAAGAAAACCAAGAGATACGAAAGTTATAAATTGTTATATTCGAGTATTACTATTTTTTTCGCTTTTCCATCGCCAAACGCTTAGGAGCTCTTAACCCATTTTTTTCGCTTACCTAAAGAGTTGACGGAAGTTATTATGGATTCTCTTAACTTTTATATAAAAAATATAGGATTGAGAGGCATAGAATGGAATATGGCGTTCTTTTGCGGAAATTCATAAGTAACTAATATTGCTGAAAATTATTTAGTGTTAATTCCGTGGTTTTTTATAATGAAGCGACAGATGATGGGGCTTTTGTTTGTGTGTTACAAGTACATTAGCAATTAAATCCTCATACACACATCTACATAATTATACTACTATAAATAAAAATCTTGAAGTAATCGCATTTTCATATACCATCTGTCTGCATGGCAGACCATGAATGATGTAATCCTTCGAAATTGAAGTTCTTATCAGATTTTCCGCAAAGGAATTACCTTTGATTTTATCCAAGTCACATTCAATAAAGCATATAACCTTATATTAATTTAACGCCATTAATTACTTATTCTTCTAAGTCGATAAACAAAACATGTAGAAACAAACTCGTATCCACAGTATCTTCGAACACGTCTCCAGGCGGGACAATGTCTCCATTGAACACCTTGTAATGCAAGACAAAGCGGAGGCGAAGTGGTAAATCAGCCATGCGATGGACTGACCCAATCAAGTCTGCTGTGGGTAGGCCACTACATGAATGTTCCAAGATGGCCGCCTAACATGTAAAAATGTCGAGAAATTGTGAAGATCATCACATTTTTTTTTAAAGAGAACTGTTAATGTGGGTGTAATTAACATCAGCAATCTTGTTAACCCCTTCAAGTTAAATATGTTTATGTCTGTAGTGGGTTCACAGCAATAGCGTGGTGGGTCGGGTTCGAACCCGAGACCTCTCGTCCATAAGTCTCGCACACCTAGATCTAAAGAGAGCTAACTCAAAAAATTTCAATTTTTGAGTTATACATACCATCGAATTCCTTAATCTCAATTTTTGATATACATACCATCGAATTCCTTATTATCTACGTAAGGAATTCGATGGTATGTATAACTCAAAAATTGAGATTTTTTGAGTTAGCTCTCTTTAGATCTAGGTGTGCGACCTCAGGCATTAGGCTATTGGCGCTTAAAAACTACCGGAAAAACTTAAAGTACATGGGCACCACAACAGCTCCCATACGTACTGACTAATTAATTACTTTACACCACTGTAACCAATAAAGTTCCTACTATAGTCAAGTAAAATTATGGTTTCTTGGAATCAGTATGAAAGCAACGTAGTTAAACATTCACGATTGCATGTGCAGTTACCGCCTTATGCTTTGCATGATTAGTTAATTAAATGGTAATAGCACACCTTGGATTTATACGATTATAATCGTAGCTTATCCATAGGTATGAGGTTACTGGTGCCACTAATAAAATAATATCTGCGTAACTGGTACATGATTATGATAATAAAATGAAAGATTGAAGATTCACTCAGTATTGTTGATTATTGTATATTAATTGTTTATCTTTTTTATGACACTTCAACAACGTATTCACTACAACAATAAATAAATAAAATTGTATATAATATTATACCTTGTAAATATGTATTTTACAGAAGTGTACAGTACTGCCAGAAACGAAAATAATAAATAAAAATAAAAACAATAATGGTTAATAAACAGTTGAGGTATTAAACATTACTATCATTTACATTGGCAACACTATTCCTTTTGTCTGTGGCCAAGTGACAGTACGTATCTATCGAAAATGCTTGGGCGAATATGTAGTCTGTTAGAGATTAGTTAAAGTAAAATGCAATGTAATTATAATTAAACCAGAATAAACAAATTCAAAGAAGAGTTTTTATTTAATAATTCCAATTAAATATATATTTTTTTGCCTTCAGGTGCCCACCGCTGGTCAAAGACTCACATCCATTTCGGCAAGGGTGAACGCGTTATTATTTCAATGCTGAAGGAAGCCATTTAGTTCATCTCGCTATCACTTTCGCAGTCTGCCATAGCTCTGTGTTACTGTTTTGAGATACTATTTATTTATTTATTTAAACTTTATGTGCAATAGTGGTACATGAAGGCATTCTAATTTTTATCATAAACTATACTACGGTCCTGCCCAATCACATTTAAATTAGACAGTTTTTTGTTATACAAGATATCTCCAAAGAAAGTTTATATTTATTTAGCTTACGATTAGAAAAGATGCGGGGGATAATTATGTCAATCGGTAACCTGGCTTTTGGGAATTCAGTCGCTATGGAGCGTTTATAAGCTAAGCTTCCGATTGTCATATCCCTCGTGCCCCGCCAAATCGTTGCGTTTGCGCAGTAAGCTAAACAAATATAAACTTTGTTTTGAGACGCCTTGTATTTTAATCTAATAGTTTTATATTATAGTATTGCACATTTCTCTGACATAAAAAAGCTTATGTTCCACTTGTAAACTGGAAGTGTACTAAGGTACGTTCCAAATTGCTTAAGGTACTTGTGTGTATTACTAAGATTATTCTTATGATATTAAATTCCAGTGATAAATTTTAATAAAATGTTATTTTGCTAAGACCCAACAGGGTCTACAGTTGTTTCTTGAATTTAAAACATTTGTTACCATCTTTCCTTTATATTTTGGAACGTAAAAATAAATTAATATGATAATTAAATAACATAAGGATAAGGCGTATGACGGTAACCATCAACCAACAAACACATCAACGACAAATCAACGGTAGTTGAGATCTCAGAACAATGTAACAGAGTCTGTTACATTGTTCTGAGATCTCAACTACCGTTTAATAAATAGCAATAGGATAATCGCTAATTGCAAGACTCTTGCGAGACTCTCGTTTGGGCAACACTAGTATGACCGCTGGTAGAAATGGAGGAAGGCTATTTACCAGCAGTGGGGCACTACAGGCTAATGTAATAATAATTGAATAAAACATTTCATTTATTGGGTGATACCATGTACTTTTTCAAGAAGACCATCAGATGTTTGAGCTAAATTCATAGCGTTAAATAACTACATCAGTCATTGGATGTCATCAACAAGACTAATACAGTAAGTACCAACCTGTAGTATGATATTGTACCTAAGAAATTGCAAAAGCAAGCACGGTTTAGTCCCTGGTTCAATCCATGGTCCGAAGCGAGGCGGCATGGGAAGCAGTCACCTCTTTCTGCTAAGCAGTTATGCAAGCGAAGGAGTTGGCGGGGCGTGCGAGGGAAAGGCAGGTCCCAAGGCCCTCACAGCCCTTGCGTCTCAGCTGCCGCAGACGCTCCGGGCGTCGGTAATTACAGAGAGACTGCCAGCCACCGTAGGCGTGGGCCTGCGGGCGGCGAGCAATGGGTAGCTTGCCACCCGACTAAAACCAGGCCCGTGTAGACGGCGCGTCGTGTTCCACGCGCGCCTCAAAGAGTGTCAGCAAAATTGTCGGGGCCCACAAGAGGCCCGTTGCCTGCCGGAGTTGCGGCATTGTTCGAAAGAGTTACCGCGGCCTCGGAACACGAAGGGCATATGATGGAACACGGATGGGTTGAAGTCAGTAAAAGTCTGACACACCCTCCCGCTTCGCCATATCGGGAGGCAGCCATTGGCTGATTTACCATCCTTAAAACAAAGCATGGTTAAGTATAAAATACCACTTCTCCTTACCCTTAAAGTCAGTACAAACGTACGTATGTACCCGGCAAGAAATATGCAACTCCTTTCTTAAATTGCGGACATTTTACTCCAGCAATTACGCTACCAAAATCCTAAGACCGTTCTAGACGGATCTAAGTCCGAATTCAGTACAATAATAGTTTATTTCATGAAGTCGTATTTCTGGTCTCAAGTGGTAGTTAAACTCACACATTTCCATAATCACATAATCGCGGAATTGCGTGCGGTTATTTGGTCATATTTTGGTACGACCTTAATTATATTTATTGAAGTATACATGCTGTATAGCCAGAGAACTTATTGTTTTGGCTGAGAAATAATTTAACGCATAAAATTCGAACGAATTTTGATAAGCTCTTGGTGAGCGCGAGGTCGTGAATTTCGAACACTGCTGGCAGTATAAGCTTGGTCGATAACAGAAGCTGATAAGTTATGTAATACCAACATTCCTAGCTATTTTTAATAGAAAATACAGCGTTAGGTATGTATACGATACGACTGTATGCAGAAGTGTATTATTTTCGGAGACTAGTGTCAAATCTCCTAGATAATCAAACCTAATGATAGTAAGAAACATATAAAATTAACATTCAAATGCAACACGCAACACTAAGAAACAAATTAAAAAGTAAATTACTAACAAACTAGCTTTTGCCGAGACTTGGTTTGCGTGGGAGGTTTTTACCGCGTAAATCCCGATCCCGTGGGAATTCTGGGATAAAAAAATATTCTATGTCCGTCTACTGGTTCTAAGCTACCTACCTACCAATTTTCAGCCAAATCGGTTCAGCCGTTCTTGAGTTATAAATAGTGTGACTAACACGACTTTCTTTTATATTTATATAGATGTGTAGTTACTTATTTTTTTCGCTGAGCGCGCTACCAGTTCCGTAGCGTCGTTGATAGATAAAACCTGTGTTCATTATCTTCTTTGGAAGGTAGGTTTCAAGTTTGATATTTATTTTTTTATTTGTTATTAAAATTAGGTTCGCGTTTGACCACCATCTCACCTGAAAGTAAGTGATGATGTGGTCGAAGATGGAGTACGCTTACCTAAAAGTAACCTATTCACTCTTGACTTAAAGACTCCTACGTTATAGTCCTCCTAAATATAGGCAAAAGTAAAATACAAAACAAGCTGTTCCAAAAGTGTCTGCATGCATGATAAAATAAAACTAAGTCGTGTCTATTACAGATTGATACCAGTCTGAACAAAGAATTAACCTTCTGCCCATAGACCCTTGCTATGCGGACTAAAATTAGATTGAAATTGTACTAGTTCCATTTTACCTTGTTAATTAATATTAGACCTTTTCTACCGCACTACTGAAATTGGGTCAACCCCTAAAAAGCCCAAGAAATCAGTCTCCGGGGGATATGGCCCTAATCTAGCCATGGCAGGGGGATTAGTGATCGTGGTTTGATATAATTAGTCCACGTGTGGATGCTCCCACCAATCCCTTGGGATTTCCTGCTAATGGTGTTTTCTATTGAAAAATAATGTAATTTATATTGATGAGTCAAATTAATTCTAATTTGAAACAAATTATAGTCAACGTAATAAGTAATATGTAAAGTATGGTATGGTTTTTTTTTTTTTTTTTTAACGTGGTAAAATTATCAAATAAGTCCTCCCACTCCGGGCAGGCTGGGAGGGACTGTCAGACTTTTACTGACTAAAATCCACGGTGTTCCTTCAATAACCCTTTACATACCGGGGCCACGGTAACGGGATGAGTCCCACGACCCCGGCAGGCTTCGGCCCTCTGCAGAGGGGGCCTCGTCATGTTGCTGACGCTCTTTGAGGCGCGCGTGGAACACGACGCGCCGTCGACCCGGGCATGGTCCATGGTCGGACAGCGAGTTGCCCTTTACTCGCTGTCCGCATGCCCGCGCCTACGGTGGCCAGAGATCGTCGGCCGACGTCCGACGCCGTGGGCGTCTACCACTGCGGCTGGGCTGGAGGGAGGACGCCATCCTCTCCCTCTCGCGGCCCGCCTCCTCCTTCGGAAGCATGACTGCTTCGCAGAAGGAGGCGACCGCTTCCCACTCCCTCTCGCCCCGCAGCATGGCCTCGACCAATGCCGGGCGCGAGAGGTCTCCGCCTATCGCCGCCGTGAGGACACGTCGGTGCTCTGCCCAGGCAGGGCAGTCTTGCACCGTGTGCTCTACGGTGTCCACAGGGCGACCCTCGCAGTGGTGACACCCAGACGTTTCCTCCTTTCCCATCAGACACAGGTACCTCCCGAAACTTCCGTGTCCGGTGAGGACCTGCGTCATGCGGTAGGTCAGGACGCCGTGACGCCGATCTAGCCACTCCTCAAAGAGGGGTCTTACCGCCGCAATTGCGGCGTGCCCGGCCGTCGGTTGCGACAGTCGTTCCCTCCATACTGCCCTGAGATCGCGCCGGAGCTCTTCCCGCTGCGCCTCGACTTCTCGAGGCAGCGGGGATACGCCCCGGCGCTGCGCCTCCACGCGCCATTCATAGACGCGCTGGAGGGCAGTCGCCTCCAGATCCCAGGGCAGCAATCCGGCAAGGAGGTTGGCCGATTCGCCGGCGATCGTGCGGTATCCCCGGATCATTCGGATAGCCATGACCCTCTGGCATGCGACCAACTTTAGTGGTCGCGTCCGGATGCACAGGGCCCACACTGGGGACCCGTAGAGGGCCATGGACCGCACGACGCCGGCGTACAGCCTTCGGCAGGAGGCGTTTGGCCCGCTGAGATTAGGCAGGAGTCGCCTGAAGGCGGCTGCTGCCCGGTTCAGCTTTGGGGCCAAACTCAGGAAGTGCTCCCTGAAGTTCCACCGGCTGTCGAGGACGAGTCCCAGGCACTTCATCGTCCTCCCGACGCCGATGCGAACCCCCTCCACTGTTATGTGGGACTCGGACCGTGGCGCGTTCCGACCGCCATGAAAGCACATGGCCTCGGTCTTGTGCAGCGCCACGTCGAGTCCCAACTGCCGGATCCTATGAACGACTGTCGCAACCGCTTGCGTCGCCAGGTCGGCCACCGCCTGGTGCGACTCTCCCTGCGCCAGGACGAGCGTGTCGTCAGCGTAACATACTACGCTGACGCCGTCAGGGAGGTCGCCGCGCAGCACCCAGTCGTATCCGATGTTCCACAGGGGCGGCCCCAAGACCGATCCCTGTGGGACACCGCACGACATCTCTCGCCGGTTCCACTCTCCCCGGTGACCGGGGTAGATGACAGCTCTGTCCGTCAAGTAGTCCTCGACTATGCGACGGAGGTAGGTCGGCACCCGGTGATACCGGAGTGCCTCCCTGATGCAACTCCAGGGCAGGGTGTTGAAGGCGTTGGTGATGTCCAAAGACACCGCCAAGACGACCCTGCCCCGGGATACCGCGTCCCCCGTCGTGAGGGCTCTCACGCGCATGACGGCATCCACCGTCGAGCGCCCCTTGCGGAAGCCAAACTGGCAATCCGCAAGATCCGGGCCCACCCGATTCAGGTGCCCGAGGAGGCGGTCTGCAACTACTCTTTCCAAGAGCTTGCCCGCCTCGTCGAGCAGCACGATGGGCCGGAATGCGGACGGAGAGTCCGCAGGGCGCCCGGCTTTCTGGATCAGGACCAGCTTTCCCGTCTTCCAGCGAAGCGGAAACTGGCCCCTCTCCAGGCATGCGCTAAAGAGCCCCCCTAGTCGAGGCCCGAGAGTCTCCGAGGCCAGGACCCACGCTTTTCCTGGCAAGCCGTCGGGTCCTGGGGCGGTATTTTTGGCCTTGAGCCGTTGTACCGCCACTCTCAAGTCTACCTCGGTCACCTCTGGAGCGTCGTAGACGTCGTCGTCGCTGTGGTCCGCGTTTGCGCCAGCTTCAGGTTCCGTCGGAGACGGAGCCATGGGCGGGGGAGCGTGCTCCCCTCGCGATGGGAACAGGGCGCTCACCACGTCCTCCAAGAACTGAGGCTGGAGACTCTGCGTTAACGGGGGAGCCCAGGGGCGGAGCTTCTCTCGCACCCACTTGTATGGGCGGCCCCATGGGTCCCCGTCCAGAGTCGCCAGCATCTCCTCCCGGGCCAGTTCCTTGGCCCGCCAGATCTCGTCTCGGAGGACGGCCTTCGCTGCCCTGTAGCCCTCGTACAGCTCCGCCTCTACAGTCGCCGCATCCGAAGGTCGGGTGCGGCGCCTGCGGAACCTGGTGTACCGGCGTCGCGCCGCAACGCACGCTTCACGCAGCGCTGCTAGCTCACTCGACCACCAGTACAGCTGACGCCGGGCGCGTCCTTGCCGGACCCGGGGCATGGCCACGTCGCAGATCTCCGACATGGCCTCCCGGAACCACTCCGCCTCGTCGTTTATGTCGGCAGGCCTGTCCGGGGGTGACCCCCAGGCCTGCACGATCGAGGCTTCCAGGAATAGCTCCCGGTCCATCTGCTTCAGCGCCCATCGCGGACCACTCAGGTCCCGTCGGACCGGCGCGTCTGGGGTCTGGGCGGAGACGTAAAACCGGATATACCGGTGGTCGGAATAGGTCTCCACCTCCTCCACAACGCGCCAGTCGGTGACGCGCGGTGACAGGCTGGGGGTGGCGAACGTAACGTCCACCACCGACTCGCCCGTAAACCGCACGCACGTAGGGACAGAACCCCGGTTCTCGATCACCAGGCCCTGCGCACGGGCCCAGTGCTCGAGCATCTTGCCCCGCCCATGGTCCATGGACCGGGAACCCCAAGCCGGATTTTTGGCATTGAAGTCCCCGAGGACGAGGGCGGGGAGGGAACCGAGGGCGACGATGACGTCTCCCAGCTCCGTTAGGGAGTTCTGGAACTCGGCGAGAGTTCGGTTCGGGGAGAAATAAACGCCTACCACAGCGATCTCCCCGAACCGTGCTACGACGATCCCACGCCCTCTCTTGACGCGATCGAGGGGCGGGGTACCGGCGGCGGCCGACGAAATGAGGGTCACCGAGCCGTCTAAGTCCGCCACCCAGTCATTCCTGGGCAGGACAAAATACGGCTCGGCGACCACGGCGACGTTGATCGACCACTGCGCCATGCTCTGGAGCAAAAGTTCCTGAGCAGCGGCGCAGTGGTTGATGTTCGCCTGGAGGAAGCGCAATGGGGCCATTAATCGGGATCCATTGCAGCCTCCTCCAGGGCCCCTCGCGGGGGGTTGGCCACGACTTCGGCGACGACGGCGGCAGTAGTGACGGCGGCGGCGGCGGCGGCTGTGGCGGTGACGGCGGCGGCAGAGGGCCTACCTCTGCGCCTGGCCTTGGTGGGTGGGGCGCAGGACTTGCCCCCAGCCCGGTGATCGGCCTGCTTGCCAACCGCCTCACATGCGAAGCAGTGAGGCGGGGCGGAGCACGAGCCGGCCTTGTGACCGGGCTGACCGCAGCGGAAGCACCTATCGCTGCGGTCTACCTCCGAGGTGCACACGCATGCCGCATGGTTGCCCACTTGGCAGCGGAAGCACCTCAGGGGTCTGGGGTCCAGGATTTTCACCTGCGCAGACACCCAACCAACCAGGAGCCTTCGGCCCTCCTGGATCTTTTTGGCCACCGGGACGGGGCAGCTAACCGTAATGGTTTGTATGGTAAGGTGTACAATAAAGTATATAATAAATAAATAATAAAAAAAAAACATTGTCACTAATAGTATCATTGGAACTCAAATAACTCGGACTTAAATATCGGAAACTCGAAACAGTAAATACACTTGGTAAGTAACCCGTTTTAAAATCTTTTTATAACGTAATAAACACATTTTTCAGGTGGGAAAATCATCGAATAACTTTTCCCACTCTGGGTGGAGCGGAAGCGAGTTTCAGTCATCTACTGAATAAAATCTCACAATGTTCCTTCAACTGCCCTTGTGTTCAGGGGCTGCGGTACCTCGCTAGAATATTCCCGCAACCCCGGTAGAACGTAATAAAAATATGGCTTAGAGATCTTTTTTTTCTGGGTGGGGACAATCATCGAATAACTTCTCCCGCTCTGGGTTAGGCGGAAGGGTGTGTCAGACTTCTACTGACTAAAAACCCACCCTGTTCCTTCAGCTGCCTGTAATTTCCGAGGCCGCGGTATCTTGTTAGTACATGGAAAAATGGAAAGGTATTGTTCTCATTGTTAGAACATGTTTTATTTATGAGATTAGTAGATCATAATCTACCACTTAGACACTACTACAGATGTCACATGTCTTCGACTTGTAGTTCTACGACAAGTGGTTTTCCTCACAATATTTCTTTATCTTTGACAATTTGGAGTAATCCTCCCTAGATTTCTCAAAACTTTAACTTTGACGTTTTATAAGTATAAAATGTCAAAAGCTAGTGACTGGCTGAATCGTTTGATTGATTTGATTTGATGAGAACACGACCCTCAGCATGGAGGATAAGGACGAAAGGAGGGTTGTTGTATCTTATCGTGAATATGCCTTGTTAGGTATATTACCGATATATTTCCACGTTCATTTCCTACAATACCCACCGGTAAACATCATTTGTGCTTACTTATAGCGGCCATAATAAGAAAATTCTTCGTTAATTTATTTTTATTTATAACTCGTGTTAACGCTAACTACCCACGCGTAATCAAGCTGAGGTTTTAACCTGAGAGTTATTACGCTATGACTTAGGCATAGTGTAATAACTCTCAGTTCCCTAGACTCACTGACTACGAAAACTAACCAAGTGCGTGACGGATTTCTTAATTACCCATTCGTGTAATCAATGACAAAAATGGGAAAATTTTATATAATCCCACAAAATTACGAAATGCACTTTCTTTTTAGTAATTTTCGATAGAATTATTCAGATTATTTCATTCTATATATTGTCTGTTTCTGTATATTATTTGTTTCTTTATTTGTTTAAACGCGCTAATATTGAAAGTACTTGGTGGATTTAGATGAAATTCGGTATCGAAGTATCCTCAAGCTTGAGGAAGGTTATAGGCTACTTTTAACCCCACTCCAAAAGAAGGAGGTTATGTTTTATCGTGATAAAGCCCACGGGAAAACCCAAACAATTGATAGTATACATACTATCAGTTGTTTGGGTTAAACAAATTGAAAAAGAAGCTAAACAAATTGAATTGCAAGGCAAGGGCAAGGGAAAAAGGAAGTCTAGCACTGGTCATCTTACCCGAACAACTACGGCCAACTCACTCTGATGTGCTGGGAGAGATGGCCAATTCTTTTTTTTTTTAATTGATTTCTCGTATGTTGCTTAGTTATAAAAAAAAATTGTAGTTGATTTTTTATAAGACTAATGACTGTTAATTATGATAAAAATAAAAGACTGATTGTAACAACCGTATTTAATTTTTTATTTCAGCTTAAAAAAATAGGGCCATCTCTAACGAATTTACCCTATGCATTAAATACATATAATTGTGTCTGTGATTTCCAAATAACTGTTTTTTTCTCAAATCAACACCTTTATAGAAAAATTTGGTGGAGTATCAATGTGTTTGTTCGGGCTTATCTATCTATTTATTATTTATCTGGGAACTTACACAAACCTCCAACGTGAACGAAGTGCCGGTTTTTTTTTTTTTCCATAGGGCCACTCGTAGTTTAGCTCGCTAAGGCTAATATACTACTTAACCGGGCGATCCTGTGGTGACCTCTAAAATTTATAGGCCCCCAGCCAGGGCTTACAAACTAATATTTACATTTAAACAACCGCACGCTAAGGGCACTCCCTGTGGAGTACGAGCCTCGGCTCAGCGGGGTCGTTGGTGGTGGACAGCAAAAGGTCAGGCTGGGTCATATTATTTAAGGGAGTATTTATTGCTACTGGCTCAGCATCGCGGGCTGGCTCGTTTGGTAAAGGTCGGGGAGGGTTGACGTTACAAGAGCGCGGACGTCGCGATGGGCCTCGATGGCGAGGCCGGAATACGGAACGCGTTTTGTTTGTGTGTTTTATTAGAGTGCTAGTTTCCCTACTGCTCTCTTGACGGATAGTGGTGGGATCATCAGGTTCGTCAAGGACAAGGCGTGGACGACGAACCCGGGAAATTTTTGAGAGTGTGTACCGGGCGGCCGATACAATCAGGGGGTTTGTGTGTTTTTCAGCAGAGGTGAAGTAACGCGCTGACTGGCGTTTCAACACTTGCTTTATAGTCGGGATTTTGAGGTCTACGTGAAGATCCTCGTTCCTCAAGTACCAGGGCGCGCCCGTGGCATTTCGGAGAAATCGGTTTTGGATTTTGGAACGAAGTGCCGGGCACAGCTTATAATTATATACAGTTTTCGAGTATTACGATTCATCTTTGTTATGCATATGGTAGTGGTGATAGTTTTCATTTTAAATTCGTTATTTGTAAAAAAAAGTAAATTAAATAAAAAATAAATTATAAATAAATAACAAAAATCTGGTTAGGATAGGTACTTATCATAATTAGAAAATGTAACGTGTATACAATAAAAATATGCCCCTTTTTCTTTTTGTTTTTTTTTGGCCTGATTAATGTATGTCATGCCAGCTGTAATAACTTTAGAGGATGAATTAACGATCTTGCTGAAACCTAAAGGGAGCTTTGATGTCTAACTACGTAACCCAGAATAAAAAATTACTTAGCATTATCTAGAGAATTAACGGATAATGTAGGACCAACAGTTTGGTCTTCAATCAAACCTACAAAGTGTTTTTTTACGTTGAGCCCCTTTTAAAGCGCGTTAGGATCATTAATAATCGGTTTAAAATTGTCACAAGCAATAAAAATTCTACCCACAACCGATACCTATTTAAATAAAAATGAATAGGTAACCTCTAGAACGGCTGCACCGATTTAAATGGTAATTTAATTGGAAGATGGAGAAGTTTATAAACAAAGTATACTTTTTAACTTGCGGTTCCTATGATCTCATAGGAATCGCAAGTTAAAAAGTAAACTTTGCCTATTCAATTAATAACAATTAAGTAATTTTACCCACATAAGCGAGATCGGTTATGTGGGTAGAATTATTTATAATTCACATTACTTTTTTTTTATCGTTGTAAAATTATCAAATAAGTACTCCCCGGGCAGGGCGGGAGGGACTGTCAGACTTTTACTGACTAAAATCCACGGTGTTCCTTCAATAACCCTTTACGTTCCGGGGTCACGGTAATGGGATAAGTCCCACGACCCCGGCAGGCTTCGGCCCTCTACAGGGGGGGCCTCGTCATATTGCTGACGCTCTTTGAGGCGCGCGTGGAACACAACGCGCCGTCGACCCGGGCATGGTCCATGGTCGGACAGCGAGTTGCCCTTTACTCGCTGTCTGCATGCCCGCGCCTACGGTGGCCAGAGATCGTCGAGATACGTCCGACGCCGAGGGCGTCTACTACTGCAGCTGGGATAATTCACATTACTAGTAATATTGTTAACCGCTTCAACTAAGCTCAATATGTTTGTGTCTGGAGTGAGTCCACGGCAATTATATGATGGGTGGCAACCCGCAAGCTCTCGATCACAAGTCTGACAGTCATTAGGTTATTGACTTTTTTATTGATTTACTCGTCAAAGCCACGGACACAACTAATATTTAATAATCGTGTTGCAGCACTATTACCGCAACGTCCTATCGCACTAGCCTACAGAGACTAAATAGTTAAATTCCGCTTTACAGCTAAAACAGCGGAACATTCGACAATTCCGTATTTCAAAGATACTTTTACCAAATCGTTTGTTATAGCAATTTAATTTTAAAGCAACTTTGAAGCAGTTAAAAGCATCAAAGTTAAAACAACACGGACAATAATTTTGAATTATTATTCCGTAATTTGAAAAGTTTTGAAGCTCATTACAGAGAGATGGTTTCAGTATTAGTTATGAATGTTTTGTATTGGTTCTATAAATTAGTTTGAATTATGTAGTTTTGTTAATGTTTGTTGGATAATTATCCTGTTTTTATTAACTTTTCATGGCGTATCAGCGAACTAAATAGACAGTAAAGTAAATGTATGATTATTGCCAAAAGTGCATATTTATTTGAGATTGGTCATATGACGTCATATGATAATCGTAGGTATTCATTTGCGCTTAAAATATGTATATCTATTCAATTAATTCATCTCGCTGTGGTGACGTCGCTTTTATCATTACCTTCCATCAAACAGACTTATTGACTTTAATGACCGGGATTGGGCAATAGGCAGCACAGAGATATGTGCGCAATGCACACAAGCAAACAAGAGTCATCAAGTAGCAGGAGCCAAGACATAGGCGACGATGCCAGCGCGATTGCGTTTTTCACGACTTTGTTGGAATGGAAAATTCGCACAAGTGGTAGTAGGTATATTATTATATTTTGGTCCAAAACTCCTTTCGCGTCTCCTCAGAATTTCATCATAATCCTGATTGATAGTTTAAAAACTCATACACGACAAAGATACACACATTTATCCGTACTAATATTATAAAATAATGCGAAAGTCTGTCTGACTCTATGTCTGTTCCGCTTTCACGGCTAAACCACAGCACCGATTTGGATGAAATTTGAAATGAAAATAGTTGAAGACCCCCGGACAAACATAGAGTACTTTTTTCTAAAATAAAATAGAGGTTGGAAGTTTGCATGAGAAAACTGAACCGTTTGACCAACTTTAATCAATTTTGGTTTTGGCACAGCTAGTTTTTAAATATAAGGCATTAGAAACGTGCCATTTTAACTGCATTTATCAATTCAAAAAATACCGTAGAATGTAGGAATGTAGGGTCAAAGAGATCGGAAAAGAAATAATATAATTATCCCCAATTGTGTAAAACTATTGCTTCATTTTACGCTGCAAATGAAATAAACATCATCTCAATAAACTACCAACGAAAATGTTTTATATTTTTAAAACGGTAAGTCCATTTTAGCTGTCATGTGCCTGAGCTCATCATTTACTCTGGCCCCTCTTACAGAGACTATTACATCTTATGACTAAAACGCCTCCCTAGAGGCAAAATTGGGTGTACCGAGTTTAAACATAATCTGTCTCAGAGGGCATACATAATTATTATCCCTACAGTGCCCTTAGAGGACAGCCTAATTACTTTTTTACTAACGAGCCAATGCTAAAGTTTATAATCTTGTGTCGTAAAATTCAATGAATATTGTCAAGCAATTTTGTACCTAGAAGGCAATTAGTTGTAGATATCATTTCTTTTGTTGTCTTTTGTACGGATTTTTTAAATATTGTCTAGACATTTGTATAAAATATCGTTAAAAAGGTTAAGTATTTAATCTAATATACTTGATAGATTGACTAGCAACTATACCGGCCTAAAACAAAAACATACATAAAAAAATGCCAGATATGTTAAAAAAATATTTTCCGCTAAGGTTACCCGTGTAAAATTTATATCCAAATCTATTCAGATTTGAAGCGTATAATGTTGCTATCGGCAATACTTATTCCTAGCCCGTCATAAGCGTATTTTATTACAAACATATCTATACAATTAGGTCGAGTTTTGCTTGAATCTATGTTGCCTTACATACAAACTAAATATTTCAATGACGTGCCGCCAACGTGACGCATTTTAATATCTGCTTGACGTTTTATTATTTCTTATTTATTTTCATACATATACGCTTATGTTATATAGTTAGGCGGTTATGTATTCGACCAGTATGTATGTATGTTTGTATGTCCGCAATTTTCTCAGAAACTACTGATCCAATTTTGGTCGCGTTTTTTTTTGTTTAAAAGTATATTTTACAAGGAAAGTTTTAGTATAATATAATACACCAGGCTCTGACGAAAAATAATACATTGGCTTGGCACCGACATCAGCCATGTGAGTAGGTATCTAGCCCTTATTTGAAACATGTTTTTTAATTAGATATCCAAAGAAACAATCTTTAAAGTTATTTTCAACCGACGACCAAAAGAGGAGGTTATCAATTCGACGCGTATATATATATATTTTTTTTAATTTATGATCACCGATTATTCGAAGACGGCTGAACCGATTTGGAAAACTATTTTTTTTGTTTGAAAGGGTATACTTCGAAATTGGTCCCATTGTCACCAGGTCAGGATTTGATGATGGGATCCTGGAGAAATCGAGAGAACTCTTCAAATATTATTTATTTATTTATTTATTTATAACAAAATCCACAGCTCTTAAAACAATGTTTTATAGTAACTTAAATCTAATCTTACAGCCAATTACGGATTGGTTTTGGGTATTTATTATAGTAACTTGTGCAGTTGCTCTCAAAAAATACCATTTGGGGAAGTGGAACTGATGATGAAGACCACAGATGGCCGCCGAACCAACTCAATAATAAGTATTTCGTGGATTGCGATTCGATTACTTGAATATGGATGTTAAGCACTTTATGTTTGTCACAATGCATATGATGATGTAGAGCTGATGGTGAAGTATCAGGAGAACTCCTCAACAATTAACGGCCCAGCATTGGGAAAAGCAATATTTTGTAAAAGGTTATAAGTAGTTGAGATTTAGGCTTTTGTAACTAGGTACATTATAAATCGACCAACTAAAAAGAGTGAAATAAAAACTTTTTACCAAAAAATTAAACCGACTCCCAAAAACACTGCAAAGTGAAAAATAACTTTAATTTCGTAAGTCGGTGCCAAAAACGAAAATACAAAACTAAAGACAAAAGGTTTTTTTCGTAATGTAGTGTAGTATTGTTTTAGTTTGTTTTAAAGTCGGTTATTTGTTTTTTCATTAAAGCATGTTTTCATCATCGCCGAATTTAACCACTTGGCAAACGTGGGCTTAGTAACAAAGTGAACTGTGGGTATGGGCCGTTTGTTTTAGTTTCAACAGAACTTTTACTAAATAGTTCTTGAGCACCGCTCTTCCTGGATCTGCCTTTGCTTCATAATAGCAAATAATTATGATAATTATAATTGCTTAACTTTAACGTGCCTCTTTACCCAATTTTAAGGTTCACCTAGAGTTGGTAAATGTGGGAAATAAGCACTTTTCACAGTACAATTCGATCTTTGACCAGTAAGAACTTCCGACAGCATGACGAACGTAGATGCGCCATCTTTACACGGTGGTCATCCCACCCATACGCACAAAACGTTTCGGATATAGGTACTTTCATTTTGCGTACAGGTAAGAAGTGAAATTTTCTGTATAATGTGTGTGTGCGTCTGTGTTTCCTGACAGCTATAACCGGAGAACTTAAAGCCAAGAGCAAATAGGTTACTCCTAGGTAAGCGTGCTTTATCATCGACCACATTATCCTTTACCGTTAGGTGAGATGGTAAAAATCTGGCAAATCATTGATTCCACAGGGTAATGTTTCTCCACAAGAACATCATTATGTGTATAGAAAGAACACTATCCCTGGTCTCACTAGTCAATCAAGTGAAACCGTATAAGTCCACCCTGATTAGGATTTACTATTAATCCGCTACAATTCGATTCAATTATGTCGCCATATATCTTCTATTCTATTATTCAGTCCACGGACACCACAAACCTATTTCCTTATTCTGTGGTTAATAGGTTATCTTAGAAGGAATCGATTTGTCGACTACAGAATTGGCTTCGGCACAATTATTTGATTTATTAGGACATTCGTCTTTAACAGAATATGTCTATCTACACAAATCGGTTTTACATTTAAGTCCCAAATTTCAGACTCAATCGTATCAATGAGGATCTCGTGGCTAAAATTACAAGAAGCCAATTACTAGAAGTCAGTAGCAAATTATTTGCTTCTGCCTATTCCCTAAGACGGTTGCGTAACTTTCTGCCAACTGCTACTAAAATTGCGCTAGCACAGTCTCTTTTACTCACCATCCTCGACTACGCTGATGTCAGTTATTTTGATCTTACTGAGGCACAATTGGATAAATTTGAGCAACTCCAAAATGTTTGTATTAGATTTATATTTAGCTTGCGCAAATATGATAACCTATCCGAATTTCGTACGAAAATCAAGTGGCTTCCAATACGTCTTCACCGGAAATTATACATCTTGTCTCTTTACAGTGTTTTGTTTAATCCTAAAACCCCCACTTATCTTAAAGAACGATTCAAGTTCCTTCATGACACATATGCAAAATCTCTGAGATTATCAGAAAAAATTTAATTGAAGGACCCTAGGGTCGACACATATGCTTAACTGGAAGAATATTGAAGGTCTTCGTCGGCTCAGGGATCCGGGACTATTACAGTCCCTGACGCCCATTTATTAATAATTTAATTTCACTAAAACTGGTTGGTTGTACCTTGAAATTTAATTCGATTAAGTAATTACTTATTTTGTAATTTATGACAAAATTTAACTTAAACTTTGAAAGATTAGAACAGTACTGGTATTATCCCAACCCGCCATAACCCGAAGATCTACCAACTGAAGTTTAAACTGGCTGGCAATAACCTTTGTATTGTATTAAACTTAACCTTGTTTGAATAAGGAAATAAACTCTTTTTTATGTATTTAACTTTTCCTTGTTTTAATAAATTAATGTTGTTTGAAACCGTTTATTGTTTCAATACTAACCACCTTGCATCTGGGATTTAGTTCAGTTACCTCAAGAGGGACAAAATCTCGAATGTAACAATATATACGTTTTGAGAATTTAATGTATTGTTTTTATATAGGTAAATAGTACACCGTGGTCTATCCGCGTATTCTTTTTCTCCTTCTGTGTCAAATCTATCCAAAGGTTGTCTGTAAAGATCGCTTTCAGCGATAAGACCGCCCATTGTATCACGCTTTTTAGTAGATAAGACCTTATTTGTATTATTGTTATGGTGTACAATAAAGAATATATCTATATATTACAGCCACACGGGTAGATTTTTGAG
This sequence comes from Tholera decimalis, assembly GCA_943138885.2. NCBI lineage: Eukaryota > Metazoa > Arthropoda > Insecta > Lepidoptera > Noctuidae > Tholera > Tholera decimalis. Next base: position 37,044,846 of record OW964554.2, on the reverse strand, counting down.
GTTAAACCACGTTTTGACCATTAATTACATGCTATAACTTCTCCATGCCACAAAAAGTACTTTAAAGGTATTGTATGTCTTGTTTGTCATACTAATCATGAGTATATCTTTACGGGTAGTCAGAAGCATTTTGACACTAGTCTTACGTCAGGGTATTTTGTTCTATGGATAGGTACTGGGCACTGTCAGATAGGCTTTATCCATAAAATACTGATATACAGCATTAACCGGATAGACGAAGCAGACCCCGATACTTTCAAAAAAGCTAGCAAGATTGACGATCAAACCTTGTGATCGTACATTCTTCCAGCTTTAATCAATTGTACTAATTAAACTGTAAGCTATTTGCAGGTTAGTATCCAGTTTTTTTTTAGTGGAAACTTAAGTTTATACTGACATTGTAGCACTGCACAATCTTACAAAGTAATCGATGTTTCAAACAGTCACCTGCCTCAAAAGACCTTTACCAAACTACAATCATAAGAAAAACTTATCGTATCGACAAAATCACAAACGAAATTCCTCTCCATTTGATGAGCTCCCTGAACAATTCTTTGAACAAAATGCCCACAGAATATAACAAAGACGTAGGTACGTAGTTTTCTTTTAATTTTTCAGACAGAGCTTAGGTAGTGATCCCGGACGCTTTGAGAGCAATGCACGTGCCCGCTTCGACGAATGGGCAACTCCCACAGGGTTCCATAATCCTCCTCTATACTGGGCTAAAGAAGGAAATTTTATACCCCGAAAGAATTTTCGAGTTGGGGTTTTGGTTCCTAATAACGCCTTCGTGAAGTCCGGAGTCGATTGCAGAACTATATTTTGGTGAAGTTTCGGTGATCGTTCGATCAGTTCCCACTGAGACTAAGGTATTTGAGGAATCGATTTATCGTTTGGGTTGTAAGTTTTGCCCGTAAATCAGGCTTAGGGATGATGCCAAGTAATACTCATGTTTTTATTAATTACCAAGTCTATGTATAGGTACGTGATTGTCATACATTATTATGTATTTCTAAATAATTTGAAGGACGTAAACATACATTTATTACTTGAAATTCATCATTAAAAGTGACACAAAGGATAAGATATTATAGTACAGTATAGGTAAGTAAGTTATATTAATTCTGCCTTACTTTCTTTTCTCTCATTATAACACATTATTTTTGCCAGAATAATTAAGTCGTGTACCTGACATATTGCTGTAGAGAATGAACCATAACGCTACCTGAGTCTCGAGAGGTACTCAGTTGCATCATATTCTTTTCTTTTAGTGTACTTTCGAAACTTACTATGGACTCGCCAAACGACTAAGATAAAAACTTGAATAAAATTTTATTTTCAGCTAAAACTTTAGTAGATTTTTTAGTGTCGCATAACGTTCTAATAAATGCTGAATTTTAGCTGTGGTGCAAATTGTGCTATATTATGCCGCATTGATTTAACTGTTGGCAGTTTTACTTAAATTGATTGAATCCTGAACAAAAGCCGAACGATAACGGAATTACTTGTGGTTCGTATCTTTCTTTCCTAGTATTTGTATACATGTGAAAGTTTGTGAACATGCATAGACACCACGGATGTTTGTAACTCTTGCACAAGGAAACTACAGAACGGATTTTCATGAAGTTTTACAGTCGTATAGTTTATATATCAGAATAATACATACGCTGTAGATAGACAGATATTATTGTACGCCATAATAGTAAAACAAATAAGGACTGTAAATTATACGGAAGCAAAGTTCTAATGCATAAATTTTATGCACGGCTTCACATAGGTATCCCATCATGAATAAGAGTCATTTATGACTTTCGATATATAAAGTGACCTGCAGCATTAAGAGTACGAATTATTCAAATGAATATTGTATTGTACATCTATGCTTATATAAGACCTAGTCTCATATATAGAGTATAGGCTTATTCTATTAGCTATTGTCATAATAAGATCTTATCGAGCCAAATTTCTATAATAAACATATTTTGCACAATGGGCGATCTTATTACACAACGAAATCTCAGTCTCATCTCTCAAATCTCTTACTTTGGATGACTGAAAAAAATTGATTCAGCGGTCTGTGTTCACGTATTATCTTCACGTAGTATAAAACAGTATTAAGGATTTAGTAGTCAAGAATATTATTCAACTTGTTGGAAATTAAATAAATAATATATAGTAACATAGTCGCTTTCCGCCACTGTGCGCTTAGATGTTTTGAACTTTGCAAGCGATTTTAATGCGGTTTTTTATATTGAAAGTGCTGACTAAACCTTACGAGATAGATTGAAATAACATACTACAGAACAGTATATTTTAAAAAGATTTACTAAGAAGCGTATATGTATGTGTTCGAAGGCTAGCTCACAGTAACCATTTTTATCTACGGCTAAGCATTGCCATACAACGAGGCAATGCCGCCAGTATCTTTGGTACGTTGCCAGCCGACAGCGTTGAGGATGAATTTTTGGATGCTTTATTGTAGTTTGTATTTTAGTACATAATTTTGTATATTTGTTGTTATTATTCTGCATATCACACAAAAAATGGGTTATTTACATCCGACCCGTAATAATTACAGGAAAAATAATCATGGAGCGTTTGACACACCTCATTAGTGCCTGTTTATATTGCACTCATATGTAGCCGGGAGGGATCGCTATAATCAATATCTGCAAGAATGATTTAAACGTACCTACGTATCTACAAACAATTAATACCTATTCAATTCTTACCTATATTATGCAATCGTATAATTCAGAAACGACAGTGAAAAATATTCTGAAAGGTAATCTTTAACCTGTTTTCCATAAATATCTTCAAACAATCGGAATAGGTTTACATAACACAGAATTGGTAACTGTTACAGGGTTAACAGTAACAGGAGACTGTGGCAGAAGGACGAAGAAGATGTTGGTTAGACATTGATGTCTTTCTTAACCTTAATTAAAAAAAACTGCATTTTGACCGCTGGAATGAAATGGAGCCCCCATTTCAGTAGTGGGAAGGTATGTGTCAGTAATCATAATAATGGGTTATTTATCATAATACTCGTGTGAAAAGTTTTTGGCCAAGGACTTATGATCGAGAATTCGCGGTTTCGAAACCCACTCGTAACACTATTGCCGTTAACTCACTCCAGACACAAACACATTTACGGGGTTGTGGGAATATACTAACGCGATAACGAGATACCGCGGCCCCGGAACGCAGAGGCAACTGAAGGAGCAGGGTGGGTTTTTAGTTAGTAGAAGTCTGACACTCCTTACCCTCCCACCCATAACCGTAACCATGGACTAGATTAAATTATTTATTTCGTATACTCAACTGACCTCACAACCCCATCGACTGCCTGTTCTGTAACGTTAATAATCTACCAGTATGTGTCGGTAACAGTGGTTGTCATGCGGATATATCTGTTTGTACTAAAGCATACGATTAAGACATACTTGAATGAGAAGCTTAACCGTATCTCCACTATAACAATACCGATCTCAGAAGATTGTCGCATCAATCTAGTTATAAACTGAATACCTTTATTGACACAAGCTTAATAAGCGTGTATGAGTGGGGAACAAAGGGAATCAATAAAAGCTACACGTTAAAATTAGCTATACCGTCCCGACCTGTTATGCCAATAACTTTAGCATAAGCCGTGTTATTTCGTTGTTAGACTTGACCTACATAGACGGATTACAGCAAAAGATTGCTCCAAACAAAATTCCGACTTTTGTAATATAAAGAGATTTAAAGGATTTTTGAGTAACTACATTTTCGTAACAGGGGAGTTGTGGGTGAAATATTGTCTGCCACTTTGGTTGGCTGCGAATTAATATTACCTATCCAAATGGGCCAAAAGGGACTGTTTTACTGTGTGTTTTTTCTTTGATTATTTATCGGGGTTGAATCTCTTTATCTTCAAAGAGAGTACTACTTAAAAACTTATATTTAAGGTTGTATCGTCCAAGTGAAAAACGGAACCCTAATAAGATCACTTATGTCTTTGAAACAGACAATTTATTTAGACTCTAACTAATTCTGTGGTTTGCCTGGTTGATGTGCAGACTACAAATGTTAAACTACTAGCGGCTTTTTTGGGTGGGAAAATTATCGAATGACTTTTCCCACTCTGGGTGGAGCCGAAGGGACTGTCAGACTTCTACTGACTAAAAACCCACCCTGATACTTCCTGCCCTTGTGTGTCAGGCTCGCGTTATCTTATTAGGACATCCCCGTAACCTTGACAGGCAATGGCCCTATGGGGTCACGTCACTAGTACTTACTGACGATTCTTTGAGGCACGCGTGGAACACGACGCGCCGCCGACCTGGGCCTGGTCCTTGATGGTGCCCCTGCTCGTTGTCCGCAAGCCCGTGCCTACGGTGGCCAGATATCGGCTCACATTCCCCAGTTCTAGGGGGCCTAGGGCATTAAGCGTGCCTTTGTACCTATCCATTCGAAAAATATGTTAAATATACAAGAAAAGCAGAACTTGCGTACTATATTTTTCTCAGGCATTTAGTCGGATTATCTTAAATTTATTTGCGAACTTAGAGATCGAATATAAGAAATAGTACAGACAAGAAATCTATGGTTTTACCTATTTGCAATTATTAGCGGGTTTGTATTACATCCCTATTTGTAATAATGCTTATGAACTGTCTATCTATGTATGTGTCCCTCAAAATGTTGATATAATTATTTGTAATTATTTAATAGACATGGACGTATTCACATTCTGTTAATTTAAACAATGCCCCATTAGCCGTAGCGTACTATGGATAAACAGACCAGAATTTTCAAATAATAAACATTAATTAAATTTAATAAAAATTCTTTTGCACAAAATAAAACCGACTTCTATATAAAAACACTAAAAAGCAAAAATAACTTTAATTTCGGTGGTCGGTGTCATTTGTTTTGTATTTTCTTTTTTTTGACACCGCCTTCCGAAATTAAAGTTATTTTTGCTTTGTAGTGTTTTTATATAGAAGTCGGTTTTATTTTTTGCAAAATTTTTTTTTTCACGCTTTTTAGTTGGTCGGTTTGTGATTTAACTAGTTACAAAAGCCAAAATGTCAACTACTTCTCACCTTTTACAAAATATTGCTTTTCCCGGTGCATAGCCGTTAATTTTTGAGGAGTTCTCCTGGTACATCACCATCAGCTCTATTTCACAATATGCATTGTGACGAGCATAAAGTGCTTAACATCTATATTCAAGTAATCGAATCGCAATCCACGAAATACTTATTATCGAGGAATTTCAGTGGCCATCCGTGGTCTTCATCATCAGTTCAACTTCCCCAAGTGGTACTTTTCGGTAGCAACTGCTCAAGATGCTATAAGAAATACCCAAAACGCTATAGGTGTGCCTATAATATTTGAAGAGTGCCCTCAATTTCTCCAGGATCAAAATTAAAAAGGATTAAAAAGTATACCCATTCAAACGCAAAAATAATTTTTCAAATCGGTCCAGCCGTCTCCGAGTTATGAGGTAACATACATAAAAAAAAAGTTCAAGACGAATTGAGAACCTCCTTTTTCTGAAATCGGTTAAAAACAAAATACATCTTCTGTACACACTAATATTATATAGAGGTAAAATTTGTTTCTAAGTTTGTATGTTGGGGGTAATCTCCAGAGATAGTGATCTAATTTAAAACAAAAAGTTTCATTGGTAATACGGTGCGTTATTTGTGAGTAGTGAGTCACGCGTGAAGTGCTAGTAGAATATTATATAGTAGTGTACAAAGACTAGAAACATTTCTACAATCTACGCATCAAATGTGTGTGATGCAGGCAATATAGAAATAATGTGTATGTAATTATTTAATGTAAGTATAAAGTTTTGTAATATGTAGGTACGCGTAAGTATGTATTTTATGTCATCATGACCATTAATATAATTTATGACTCGAATTCTATTTTCTATTATTCTGTCCATTCAAAAGTTGTCAGTAAGAGATTACTGTGTGCGATAAGGCCGGCCATTGTTTGCTTGTTTTATAGGTAAACTGGCTTTCCGCCTTCGGCTTCAGATTTCGGAATTTTCGTCATATATTTTTTCTATAAAATCTTTCTCGGACCTCAGGAGAGATATTAAAACTTGGATTGAAAAAAGTAGAAAAAAGAGTTAGGTACTGTTATATTTAGCACACATTTACACACGCACATTACATTAATTACAGGTTCTCCTACCGTAGTTACGGGAATGTTCATACAAGATAACCCCAAAATGTAAGGGCAGCAGAAGGAACAAGGTGAGTCAACAGAAATTTGACATCCTTTCCGTTCCATTTGATGATTTTCCCATAAAATAAAATGATTTATCTATACTAATATTATAAAGCTGAAGAGTTTGTTTGTTTGTTTGTTTGCTTGAACGCGCTAATCTCAGGAACTACGGTTCTGATTTGAAAAATTCTTTCAGTGTTATATAGCCCATTTATCAAGGAAGGCTATAGGCTATATATCATCACGCTAAGACCAATAGGAGCGGAGCACTAATGAAGAATGTTTCAAAATCGGGGGATTTTTTTTCCACGCAGACGAAGTTGTGGGCGGAAGCTAGTCTATACTAATATTATAAAGCGGAAAAGTTTGTTTGTTTGTTTGCTTGAACGCGCTAATCTTCGAAAGTACAGGGTGGATTTGGATGCAATTTGGTATGGAAGTAGCTTGAAGCATGAAGAAGGTTATAGGCTACTTTTTACGCGACTGCAAAAAAGAAGAGTTATGTTTTTACCGTGATAGATTCCACGGGAGCGAAGCCCCGCGTGAGTACTAGTTTTAAATATATCAGTGTTTGTTTTCAAGCAATGCCTACATACTGAATAAGTTGATAGGTACTCGTGTAATCATTGAACTGATATCGAGTAGCTGACTGTCGGCGGACTTAAGGTCGATTTACCAATTACACTGAAGCCAAAGTCACGAGACATCTTTTGAAGACACACAAAACCTCTTCAATGTATTGATTAATTGTTCAAGTGTCGGCGAAGACTCGACTCTATACACTTTTTGTGGGCCTTGATGGCTTTTCTAAGTAAGAAGACATGTTGATCAAACATAGTTAAAACGAAGTTTAGACAAAGAAAATAATTTGACTAGAACTTAATCTTTGGTCTAACATATCACTTTAAAGTTTAGTATATGTATATTTCGTAGTTTATCTAATATATAATATTAAATTTAAAGTGTCTGTGGGTGGTTTCAAAATAACTGAATTTTCTCAAGTGCTTATTTATAGTTATTTACACGATGGGTACTAAAACACAAGGTTTTTTTTTTCTGTCTTTCTGTATGTCAGCGGTCATCTCTAGAATGGCTGAACCGATTTTAAGAGGACTTATTTAAAAAGTGGGCCATTGTCCAGGTAACCTGTGTTCCACTTATTCTTCTAGTTATTTCTTATCAGTGCATAAAAAATAACTAGCAAAAGGCTTCACTACCTAATAATAATAATATTCTAAACGAAAATACAGGCTGCATCTACGTTAAAGGTCATAATTAAGAGCTAATTCTCCTCCATAATCCCATTACTAAATTCTGTACACGCTAGTTTTTATAGTATGTTCATTAGCAAAGCCGGGCTACTAATCATCCGACTTGTGGTTAGTTCCAGGATTTTAAAACGGAGAATAGGTATTTAATCACAAACCTAGTCTCCGTCTCTAAGCATGTTTGTCTTCTATCAGGATTCAAGCAAAGCAAACTACAGAACAACTGTCCAATTACAGCACTAATGGAGTTCGTACTGCAGCAGTACGTACCAAAATGAATATTTAAAAACGGAATGTAACATTCCGTTTCTTGCCCGACCGCTAAACTAAAACGTCTAGCTACTTAATTGTACTAAAACAATTATACTCTTTGTTTTGTTACACTTAACATACGAAAACAGTTTACTTAAAGTGAGGGTTATGTTACAAAATGGACGCTCTAGGTCTGCATACGTTATTATTTAAACAATTTTATACAAAGCCTGAAAAACTAATTTGTGTTACACTTGTTATGTTTTCAACTATTGTTCTCGGCTACTCCGTATGTAAGAGGTATGTATGTACGTTGTGCAAACTTTGTGCTAACTTTTGGAGTATTTTCTTGCGTTTATTAAGTTCTATAATAATGTTGGAGTAATAAAATATTTCAGGCAAGATTTTCGCGAGCATAAATTTTCATAGCAGTTGTTTCTTAATTTTGTGAATTAATACGGTGTCTAGAGTTTTTTGTTGTTAATAATGTAGCAGACTAAGTGCCTAAAATATAGGTCGATATATTTGTATACATTAATTTAAGTACCTAAATGCCTATTAGGATATTTACGTATTGTCATGTTTACGGGAATGTTTAAACGTGATACTGCAGTTCCGGAATGCGAGGACAGCTGGTGGGACAGGGTGGGTTTTTAGTCAGTTATAGAAGTCTGACACTCCTTTCCACTCCGCCCAGAGCGGGAGAAATCATTCGGTGATTTTTCCACCCGAAAAAAGTTTGTTTGAGTGGGCAATGAGACAAAAAACTGAACGATAACATTTCAGAATCAATATTAGCGCATCTTAATTCTGTACAGTTTACTAAGTAATCTATCACGTGGGCAAAATAACATTATTCTAACTTTTTGACACTAATTTTCACTTATGTTTTTCTTACACGTAAAATATTGTACACACGTATTTTAATTCCAACCTGTCTTCTAAACTTTGCAGCTATACAGCCAAATGGTAAATATATTATACAAATATGAGCGTGTACCTCATAAATAATACCTGGGTATACTCAGACACGGGTCAAACCCACGTAGTTGCATAACGTGCCGGTTTTATTAAAGGCGATCGTGCATAATAATTAGTGACAGCTTGTAAGGTCGCTACCTGGGTCTTATAACGTACGTCTTTATTTATCAAGATAACATTTTAATGTTAGGTATCTGAATGGACAGTTTTATAATGAGTTTTGTTATGACTTAATGTCGTAAGACCCTAGGTGAAGCAGAGGTCGTCTACTTAACTGTGCTTCGTCATCGAATTCTCTCTTGTGCTACGTGCGACCTCTTCACCTCGGGCCTTCAACCCGATTTTCTTCAACTCTATGCTCTGTCAATTTATTTCAACCAATTCAAAGAGTTTGGCAAACAAATCTTTAAAAATAAAAGATTTTTTCGGTATATTACTGATGATGAAACGTTATTTTACAAGTTTAGAAGCTCTCATAAGTTAACAGCCTCTAATGGGTTTTAAATTAACAAAAAAAAAAAACATAAAAAGTTAAACTTCACTTTAGTTTTCTCATTCTATGATTAACTGAGCGATAAGTGAAGCAAGTTTGAGCCAAGATAAGTTTTATTTCAAAGAAACTACGAGTATGTATGTCAAACATTAATCTTTGTAGGACATCTGACAATACTATTCGTTAAATGGAAAGCTACAGTTGCGGTATGTTTACTAAAGTGTGAGTCAGGGACAGTGTTGAAGAGTATTTAAGTGCGCCCGCAGTCCCGGCGTACATGTGCGAGAGAGCACGGGGTGGTCTTAGTTGGTTATATCCTGACAGACCACTTCACCCGCCCCAGGCTGAGAAAATCTACGAGTATTTCCATATCAAGAAAAAAAAACATGTTTCTTAAAGTGTGTTTGTTAGCCAAATGGCATCACAAGCATCGTCATCATATTGATTTGTCTAGTACTTCTCGCATCCATTGGTCCACAGCGGCTTTCAGATTAACCAGATACAGCCTGAGTACCAGTATTTCACATGGAGCAACTGCTTCTCAGACCTTCATAACCTTGTAACTGGGTAAAACATTAGGTACTTCTTGGCGAGAATGGTGACAATTTTCTGGCTTTCTACTATACATAACGACTAACACAGATGAACAAATGACAGCTGGTACCAACTTATCATGTTGTCAAAGGTATGGAGGAACCTGGTAAGCGTTGCTTAACCTGGAGTCAATCAGTGTAGTTGTTATTATTCACCCAAAAGTTTCTCCACCTGAGTCCCCACTGTGACGTGTAATAATGTCGTAATTCCGGTGTGGAAGAGAGACGAAGCTATTTGACACTTTGCATTAACCCTTACATGGGTATCATAAGTAAGGGAAGCAATTCCGCAGTCCACCTCAAGGCTACGCCAACCCTGGATGTTCTTGTTCATTTGTCATTCACTTAGAATTTCCTGTTAGTCGATAAAAACCAACCGAATACAAAATTCAAAGCAAGATATTTTACGACCGTTTCTTAGCTGCTTGTGTATGTAAAACGTAAAAACTTCATATTCATGCAAAACACAATAAAAATGTTTATGGTGCTGTTTCCAAACATTCTTTATTTATAAGTTAATATGTCAACTGCACCCGTCCCAACCCTCCGAATGCGATGCGGTCAAATAATGTAATATTTTATTCACAACTTTGTTTCTGTTCTGCCGTCTCGTCGGTTCGCGAAGTTCGCGCCTCAAGAAAACATACAAATGTCGACAAGAATTTCCAGATACTTTTGTTACTTTGCGGCTAACGTAAAGAAGGAATATTATTCAATATTTTTCTTTGTATTTACTTGTTGTCAGTTCGGCTAACTTTAAGCACACATGAGTACAATACGTTGCTAATCTGGTGGACTTGAGTGTTCTGGAAGCTTCAATCTAGACAAGCTTTTTCCATCGTCAACCACATTACCTGCCATGTAGTGAGATTCTGGTCTGCATCAGCCAAGCCAACCAATTACATATAAAAAAGGGCGTTATTCTCTATTTACTACAGAGTCTTACTACTTTCATGTTGACTAACAGGATCATCAGCTGCCCGGGCTTCACCAAGTACGGAGGAATCCGGATTTATAGTCACACATCCACAGAACGACCTTGGCAAGAGTTGCTTAACTCCAAAGAACTACTTTACGAGTAGATTTTTGGCTAACATTATTTTTGCCTCAGATCTCCCAGAGATTCATTTCAGACGTTTTCATTTTAGTAATTTATTAACCTCATGTGCTCTAAAAGCTACCTAACTTCAGCCATTACGTCTGTTACCTTAGTCTAAGTCTATTATCTTAGACTTAATTTCAAGTTGAGAACTCTAAATGTCTGTACGTGCTCAGGATCACTAATTACACTAGAATGTCTATGAATTTTGGGTGTTATGTACCACGGTGGAGTAACACGGGTTAATATTTCATTACAAAGTTATATGAAAAAAATTCAACATAAATATTTATTTCTGTTCCATTTTAATTGTTGTCCGAAGGTAGCTCGTGTTGAATATCTAATAAATCTTTACAGTTGCATCTTGCAAGGAGTTTTAAACTTTAGGACTTACGTAATAAGATCTGTTCTTCTCAAGAAAAATACATTTGTGCAATATTAACTCTGCTTGCAGTAACAAACTCTTTTCCCGGTTTTGTACGTGACTCAATTATGGATCGTTGCGTTTTTCTATCGGATTAAGTTTTTTGAGAACGTAATTAAATTCAAGTTGTAGTAATGTTAGTTTTGCCACTAAATAATGATGTATTGCTTGTGCAGTTACGTTTAAACTACACATATTTAAAAGTTAAAGTAATTGTTCGGTCCGACGTGAAACAGAACGCACCCTTTTGACATAAAGAATTTGATCTTGACATTACTTGACTTTGACAGATAGACTTTGCTTGGTTGTTGAAAATGGCGGTCATGGGACCCTGTTGAGATAATTGTAATTGGTAAAATATCGTTGGAATCGCGTGTTGAGACCGATAATTGGGTCGCGATTATCTATTGTTGAACTTTGTACTCCCGGATTGACGAGAATCCAGGGATATTTCTCGGATCTATCGCCGGTTGATGGCCATCCGCGTGGCACGCGCTTTGTTGAAAAAAGGTAGTGAAAATTAACTTCTACCACGGTGTGAGTTAGGCTGTGATGCGGTTGGGACCGCGCCATTTGGAGATTGACGCCTCGTGAACGTCCACACACTTGACTTACATCACACGTTTCAATTACTCACCTCATATTACACACATGCCACACTTGGGGCGTGGCCTTGGGAAGGTCGAAGCTTGGAGAACCCAGCACAGAAGGTTAGTGGTAATAATGTATTAACAAAAGCCTCAGAGGCTATAGGTTTTCGTAGGCCGAGGAGCCTGTAGATTATTGTGTAACCTTGTTCATTGAAAGCAACGTTTATAGCTCCACGTACCGTGGACAAGTTCAGACCGTCCAGTTACCGTTGCACTGGCCAATTGCAGTCCTGAACAATAGTGGTAGCAGAGCGCGGCTCTTATAATATAAGATCCACTGGTTTAATTGGAAGTTTTGAATATTGTTGAAAACTTAAAACTTAAAACTTGAGTTTAATTACTTAACACAACTTATAACTTGATAAGTTTGAATATATTGCTTTGTCAGCCGGGCTCAAATAGTACTTGTAGTTTGTATTGTAATTTGTAGTGCTAGCCCCTTAGAATTGAATTGACAAGTAGGATTTATTTGTGAAATTAGGAATTATTAGGTTATAATTTGGTACATAATTTGGTACATAATTTGATATTTGTTGCAATTAATAATTGAATGTCATTGATCTGAATTTGAAAGGTTATCTAAATAATAATTACACATAGTCTAATTGTGTGTATTGGTTATTGCATTTATAGTAATTATTGGATTGTTGTTAGAGATTGTCCGGAGCAATATTATACTTCAATTGTTGTATTTAATTGTTGGTGTGATCCTGCACAATATATACATTGAATTGTTATTTATCTTGTAACTAGCCATCCTTAGCAAGCTAGATTCATACTTGGAATAAGTACAGGGTCGGATTTGGACTTGAAATAATTGAATTTGAATTTTTATTTTGTTGAGATTATTTGGTCGGCTAACAAGTCATTGCTGTTTGTTTAATATTTGATTGTTGGTTGTTGATTGGTGTTTTGTATTAATATTTGATTGTTGCAATGGCCTCATTAAGGGCAGTCAGGGAGGCTGCTGCGGGATTGACCTCACAGTTGAGATGGTTCACATCGGCAGCTGCAACTGTTGAGCGTGTGGAATTGGAAGAGCTCACCCTTGCTCGGTATGGGCAAGTGATTGAGAGGATCAAGTCAGCTGATGCTGCGCTCACGCGCTTCAACGAGTACATCATGGACGTGGATTTGGGGGTGATGGATCAGACAGCCCGCGATAAGATTTTGGGTGACTATGACCAGATTGTCCACCTGGGGGATGTCATATGTCTACGAGCGTGGGAAATTTTGAAGAGTCGGGTGCCTGATGCGGCCAAGCCGCAGACCCCCGTTGTTGCAGGCCCTGGACTATTGAGTAGGCTGCCCACCCTGGAGCTGCCACATTTTGAGGGTCGCTTGGACCACTGGCTGGGCTTCCTAAATCTCTTTGAGAGTCTTGTCGATGCACGCTCGGACCTCGGACCTGCCCAGAAGCTGGCCTATTTATTGTCTGTCCTGGAGGGCGAAGCCAGAGCCTTGGTGCAGCACTTGCCGGTGACGGATTCCTCCTATCCGACCGCTCTGGAGCTTCTCTCCCGACGGTATCAGAACAAGCGCTGCCTGGCTGATGTGCACATCGACCAAATTTTGGGACTACCGGCTATTGTCAGCACGTCGACGTTGCGCACTGACTTGCTGAACCCGTTGGTCTCAGCGACCAACGCCTTGAGACGCTTGGAGTTACCGGTGGAACATTGGTCCTACTTGTTGGTGCACATAGTGCTGCAGTTGCTCCCCGCGGAGTTGAGGTCACGTTTTGAGCAGGAGTATGGTGGGGATAGTGCCACCCATCTTCCCCCCTTTGACGACCTCCTCAAATTTTTGGAAGACGAGTGTCGGTTTGCGGATAACACTCGTGGCGCTACGGGGTCGCCCCCACTACCTTCTCAGCCCAGAGACCAGGGACGGACTAGGGCCCGGGGGCCTGTTGATGTTCCCCCCGCCCCCCGTTTTGCTGGCGCCCGGAGTCCTCGGGCTAGGGGGCCTGTTGATGATCGCCCCGCCCCTCGTTTTGCTGGCGCCCGGAGTCCTCGGGCTAGGGGGCCTGTTGATGTTCCCCCCGCACCCCGTTTTGCTGGCGCCCGGAGTCCTCGGGCTAGGGGGCCTGTTGATGATCGCCCCGCCCCCCGTTTGGCTGGCGCCCGGAGTCCTCGGGCCAGGGGGCCTGTTGATGATCGCCCCGCCCCCCGTTTGGCTGGCGCCCGGATTCCTCGGGCTAGGGGGCCTGTTGATGTTCGCCCCGCCCCCCGTTTGGCTGGTGCCCGGAGTCCTCATCATTGTGACTTTTGTAAGGCAACGGGGCATGTCATGGCGCGTTGCCGGGACTTTTTGAATTTGCACGTAAGTTCCCGCCGCCGCATTGTCAACGCACGCCGTTTGTGCTTCTCGTGCTTGGGGGCCCACTTTCATCGGGACTGCCCCGACCCCCGCCCGTGTAGAATTTGTGAAGGGTCCCACCTTGAGATTTTGTGCGCCAACGCGAACCGCTCCAGCAGACCAGCCTCTGAGGGGGGTTCGCGCAGGGGGGGGGTACCCCGGAGACGAGCACCGGGCTGAGACCCGTGATTCTGTACGCCGCACTCCACCCCCCGCGCAAGTTGAACGGGAGCCCCACGAGCGCCATTTGGTCTTCCCTCGTCAGGGAGAACGCGCATTGGCTGCTAGGCAGTAGTGGCCGGGTCGGCGCCGCTGCTTTTCCCCTCCGTTGGCGGAACGTCCCCGGCTGGAGTCGCGCCCTCCGCCATTCGGGCATCCGGTGGGATATGCCCCTCCAGTGATGGCGAGCGGCTCGGGACACCGCGCAGACGAATATTTGGATTGTTGGCCTCGTCGTGAACGAAGGCAGCCTGGAAGCGGCGATCGGTCGCCGCCCAGGCATCACTAAGAGATTGACGCCTGCCCGCTAAAGGACCCCCCCGATCAAGACGGTTTTGTTGCCAACGGCCTCGGTCAAGGTCTGGGGACCCTTGGGTGACTCAATTGTGGTCCGTGCCATTTTGGGCACGGGAGTCCGGGGTTGCCTTTTGTCGTCTTGGTTAGCGGGACAGGTTGGCCTGAAGGTGAACGACCTTTCAGGCAGGATTTGGGGAATTGGCGAAACGGCTGTCACCACTGTTGAGGGAAGGACCTGGTTTGAAATCACCCTTGTGAGTTGTCCTTACCCTAAAATTGGTGCTCCTGCCCTTGTTATAACTGAACTTGGTTCAATTGTTGGTGACTGATCGACACACTAAGAACTCGCATGCCGGTTGCAATGCGCTGTTGGCCATTCTGCAGCGAGAATTTTGGATTTTGTCGGCTGATCGCGTCAATGAGACGAGGCCCTTTGCTGGCGTCGTAACGGATTTTGTTGGTCCCCCTTTTTTGAAGACGTCCACCCTTCGTAATAGCAAGATTGTTAGAGCTTATTTGTGTGTTTGTCTGCCTGTCAACCAAGGCAGTACATTTGGAGCTGGTAACCTCCCTCTCGACAGAGGCCTTTGAGGCGACTTTGGAAAGATTTGTGTCTCGCCGTGGGTTACTTTCGTTGATTAGGTCTGATTGCGGTACGAATTACAAGGGTACAAGTAACTATTTGAAGGAGGTATACGCCTTCCTTAATGAGAGCCAGGTTGATATTGGTAATAGTTTGGCCCGCCGAGGGGTCACTTGGTTGTTTGACCCGCCAGCCTGCCCCCCATTGGGGGGGTATTTTTGGGGCCGCGGTGAAAGCGGCAAAGGGACGCTGGCGGAGATTGTTGGGAGACACCGTTCTCACCTTTAATGAACTAGCTACGGTGTTTGGCCGCATTGAAGCTGTGTTGAATTTGCAACCTTGTCAAGACTTCCAATTGATTAGCGGACGGGTAGGCCCGTCCGGGAAGGGGGGGGTAGATGTTCGGTCCGACGTGAAACAGAACGCACCCTTTTGACATAAAGAATTTGATCTTGACATTACTTGACTTTGACAGATAGACTTTGCTTGGTTGTTGAAAATGGCGGTCATGGGACCCTGTTGAGATAATTGTAATTGGTAAAATATCGTTGGAATCGCGTGTTGAGACCGATAATTGGGTCGCGATTATCTATTGTTAAACTTTGTACGCCCGGATTGACGAGAATCCAGGGATATTTCTCGGATCTATCGCCGGTTGATGGCCATCCGTGTGGCACGCGCTTTGTTGAAAAAAGGTAGTGAAAATTAACTTCTACCACGGTGTGAGTTAGGCTGTGATGCGGTTGGGACCGCGCCATTTGGAGATTGACGCCTCGTGAACGTCCACACACTTGACTTACATCACACGTTTCAATTACTCACCTCATATTACACACATGCCACACTTGGGGCGTGGCCTTGGGAAGGTCGAAGCTTGGAGAACCCAGCACAGAAGGTTAGTGGTAATAATGTATTAACAAAAGCCTCAGAGGCTATAGGTTTTCGTAGGCCGAGGAGCCTGTAGATTATTGTGTAACCTTATTCATTGAAAGCAACGTTTATAGCTCCACGTACCGTGGACAAGTTCAGACCGTCCAGTTACCGTTGCACTGGCCAATTGCAGTCCTGAACAGTAATTGTATAAAACGTGTATCAGAATAAACGCAATTCCTGAAAGTAGTTGGTTCAGAATCGACTTCTGCCAATCTATTAAACGACTTTTAAAAGCTCAGACATACTTAATGCCATCTGAAGGGCACCCAATCTCAATAAATGTACCAAAGCAATATTTCCACGCCTTTTACGAAGTATCATTCAGCATACACCATAAAAAAATATGTCACCTGCTAACCGCAAGTTGTAAAAGTCGGATTAAGAAGACTTCGTTACGAATATCTTTTTGAGTTACAATTAAAAGGAAAATCTTTCATCAATTTGTTAGATTCACAGATATACAATATTGACGTACTTTTTAGTAATTATTTTGCTGTTTTACGTAACTGATGGGGCTTGGAAAACGTGATAAGCTGTTACTCCTGGCTGCCATCTGTACAATTGACAGGTATTCCGGATAGACACAATATAGATAGCCTGGCACGAACATGCCTAGGAGTATCGTGGTATCTAGATACTGTATTGCAATCAGGGAGAGATAGTTTTATATAATTCAGACTTTCTGCTGCACCTGGATGAACACTCCGAAATAGTTAGGAAAAGATAGATACATTAATTAATTTAAACTTTATCTAAAATAGTAGTACATGGGCGGACTTA
This sequence comes from Tholera decimalis, assembly GCA_943138885.2. NCBI lineage: Eukaryota > Metazoa > Arthropoda > Insecta > Lepidoptera > Noctuidae > Tholera > Tholera decimalis. Next base: position 37,027,679 of record OW964554.2, on the reverse strand, counting down.
ATGGAACAAGGAATTGTCTACCAGTCAACCTTTGGGTTAAAAATATCATTAACTTAAATTGCATTACTTTGTTTACATTAACATTAATTGTATGTGATTGACGATGATATTTTAGTCAAAATATTTCACAGTCAAGGGAAGCTTATTTTTCGTTCTTTTCATAGCTCTTGACAGCACGAGTGAATTAGAGAGCTATATCTTTGCACGTACCGCACCGTTTGTCTGTAGAGTGTAAAATCAGCTTAAGTTTACAAAAAAATGTTACAATTAATGCCATAATTAAGTTGACATTTATATTTACTTTATGTATATAAATTAATACATACACACTTACTTCATTTTCTTCACCCTCAGTAGCGTGTTATCTCTTCTTTCTTCTGATGCGAGCAAATGGATTCGTATGTCCACTTTGAAAAAGTCCGTGATAGTTCTACATCGGACTTTTCCAAAGTGTACACCCGAATACCACCTTCAAAGAATTATTTCTTTCCTTCAGCTAAAAGTTTCGCGTTTTTTACTATAGGCGTCAACGACAGATGAAACATTTGTGTATTTTTCAATAATGATTTTTTGAAAGGAAGACACTTGAAAATATTTCTAATGTCAAATAAACGTCTGCCATTTATTTAAATTTCATGTAACATAGTTACAAAGGCTGACTTAATTGCCTTTGATATTATTTACCAGTCCACCAAGCTATCTCATTACCATGAAAAGATACCTTGGCGGGCACATAAATAAATAAAAAATGCGTACATACACATGTTCGTACGTATTAGTAAAATAATAACGAAATTATATAATTGTAACCCTCTGCTATTTATTAAGGTAGTAATGCCGCTAATTTTGCTTTTATTTTTTGGTATTGGCTAAACTGGTTGTGAGTAATAGGATTAGTCTAATTACAAAAAATATATTAGACACGTATTTTATTTTAGTCACGTAAACATTAGTTTGATAAAATTTCGAATGACTACATACCTTCCTCGGAGACATTTAACCAAAAAGTGATCTCAACAGACCACACTTGTGTCCTTCCTTCTTTCTATGCTTCAAGCGTGTTTAAATTGTACCTTTATTCAAGCATTCTTTCCAATTCAATGTGCTAAACGGGTCAATCTGCAAAACCACTAACAGCAGAAAGCGTGCAACGAAATCCATTTTTTCACTGTTGCCACCCGAATCCAATACCGCAACTACGAGTATTATTAACCCAATAACGGCATACCTGTTAGGAGTAATTTTGAAACGTTCGCCACTAGAATTCGTACAAAACTAGTATTGTCTCGGTTAGGTAAATTTGTTAGTAAAACTTGGGAACTTGATGTGGCCTGGCTGAATTTCGGGCTCTAACCACGATAATTGGGTTCAGTAACAATTTTACGATGGCGGTTTGGGTTGGTGAATGTGGGAATGCGACGTCCCATATTCAATACTTTAGTGTTTTGCTTGGCACGGTCATTGGAAGGTTTAAATGAAACAGATTTTTTTGCAGGAAATTGTAGCTTTGCATCCAATATTTCTTCAACTTTGTTATAAAAAATAAAGATTATATTATATGAAAAAATAACATTTGGATCTATCGTTTAAGTAATATTGACTGGAAGATTTTAAGCTTCAGTGAACTAATTTACGTAACTAGAAAAGTTAAGACAATGTTTAGATTTTTCATGAACAGACTAAATAAACATAACACTGTCAAAAAATAAAAAATGGCCGCCATAGCAGGCGTAATGGGTAGCGTGATATTAAGTTTGGTAAACAAGTGAATAATTAAGCAAAATTGGATAATGGTTTGGAACACGTAAACACAGAACACTGAAATTTGACGACGATGGTGTAGAAAAGCTTGAAGTAAACAAACAGTAGTGTATTATTTCGTACACAATTTTGATTATAATGCTTAGTTATTTTTATTCTAGAGTATCACTTCCTATAAAACACAAAATACAAAACATTGTGAGTTTCGACTATAATTAGAATTATGTAATGAAATTTTGAAAGTTTCATCACGAACTTATTCCCTACGTATAAGCAGAGATAATAATTGATTAACTTTCACCTTACGTTGAAGTTGCACTGAGTTTCGACTAAAGTTAAAATGATACAGCGGAAAGTATATAGATTCATCACAAAGTTAATCGTTCAATACAATTAGTCAAAAGTAAGCATATTAATGCTATATAATATTTATTTAACAACGTGTAACTTAAAGGGTATATACATATCAAGTGCACAGCTTCTTTGGATAATAACAAATGATATGGCAAGGGTTTTGTAATCCTATGTCTACATGTGTGGAACTTATTAGAAATTTCAATACATTGATACCAGAGATCGAATCTTTCAAATTAAGAAGAACGAAGAGAATTATCGTATTTTGCATGGTTATTGCCAAGTCACGTGGAAAGTTATTAACCCTCGTAGTGCTGTGACAGGTCTGTTATGATTGGCATTCAAGAAACATATGAAACTGATAATTTGGTATCAATTTCTGGATTCACTTATTTTGAGCTGAAACTGTGCATAGAGTCTCCATACCAGATGTTGTATTTCACCCTTGTGGATAGATATAGGGTTTCCGTTACACGTTGCATATTATATTTCACCTTCTTTTTCGGCAGAAAAAACATCTAATGACTTCACCTCCTGCCGGGCGAAGTGGAAGGGAGTGTCAGACGTGTAGTGACTAAAAACCTACTCCGTTTTTTCGGGTACCCTTGCGTTTCGGGGCAAGGGTATTTCATTAGAAATTCGCGCAACCCCAGCTGATACCTAATAGTCCTGTCGGGCCCTGTCATTACTGTCGACACCCGACACGTCACCGACTTGGAAATATTTGTTACATTAATTAACTTGAGGCTAGAGGCACCGAGTCACTCCACTAATTTCTTTGGTAAGTCGTTCGCAGCTCAAGCAGTACGACTGTGGAATACTCTTCCCGTGTCAGTAAGACAAGCACAAACCCTTCCTTCTTTCAAAAATATGGTAAAAAATCTCTATCTCTCTTTAATTTGTTACTATTTTTTATATAACTCAGCTTTGTTCTTTTTATGTATATATATGTATATGTATATTGAGTATGTAGGTTATTACTTATCCAATCTAAATATACATAACTCAAAGGTGACTGACTGACTGACTGACTTACATAGTGATCTATCAACGCACAGCCCAAACCACAGCACGGATCGGGCTGAAATTTGGCATGCAGGTAGATGTTATGACGTAGGCATCCGTTAAGAAAGGATTTTGCGAAATTCCCACGGGATCGGGATTTACACGGGAAAAACTTCCCACGCGGGCGACGCCGCTGACACAAGCTAGTTTGTTGTATATAAGTGAATAGTACACCATGGACTACCCGCGTATTTATTTTCTCCTGCTGTGTCAAATCTATCCAAAGGTTGTCTGTAAAAGATCGCTTTTAGCGATAAGACCGCCCATTGTAACACCCTTTGTAGTTTTTTAAGTCCTTATTTAATTCTGTTATGGTGTACAATAAAGAGCATATCTATCTATCTATTAAGGTGAAAGTTTAATAGAGTATTTACTTATTGAAAAGCAGTCACGCAGGGCTTTGCATCCGTGTATTTTACACAATTAAAACATAACGCTTCTTTTTTGCAGTCGAGTAAATAATCAAAAAGTCTACAATCTTCCTCAAGCTTCAAGCTACTTCCATACCACATTTCATCCAAATCTACCTAGTACTTTCGAAGATCAGCGCGTTCAAACAAACAAACAAGCAAACTTTTCCGCTTTATAATATAGTAGATTTTTCCTCGAATTGGAAAGCCTTGCAGAAATGACATCAATGGTGAGCTTTTTTTTATTCAGAATAGGCTCGCGTTGGACCACTATCTCACTTGATGGCAAGCGATGATGTGAGCGATGATGGAGCACGGTTACCTGAAAGTACCCTATTCACTCTTGATTTAAGGACCCCTAGGTTGCAGCTATCGGGAAACACAGACTCCGGCAGGGAATTCTACTCCTTAGCCGTACGCACAATGACGGTATTCCATCATTCTGCGCGCAGTGGGGTGCTCTAATCGAATGAATGATGCGCAGCATCAGGCCACCATTTCTTCAGGATGTCATATATATGAATATAATGACACATAGCTAGTTTTACCTTAATAAAGTTTTGGTGTACAAGGCATGTGTCGAAGGTACTCAGCAATCCATTTTTCTAATTATGCTGGTAATAAAATCAGTGCTTTATATAACAAAGCAATTACGAGCGCTCACATTTGAATTAAATAAACTGCAATACTGTGTAATTAATGATATAAGTGTGTTTCACTCCTATATTTCAATGAAAAATTTCTTGATGTTATTGCAATTGAGTGCAATTCATTTTTCATTAACCGTTTCCTATTAATATTTAACAAGGCTCAGTGTTGCGGTGAACTTGTTCAATTATCGTTCATTTAATGTTTATTTGTTTTTTATTTTGTGACCGTATTTTGAGAAAACCTGTAGTTATTAATTATAAACTACAGAGTCTGTAGGTATCCTGTCACGAAGAAAGGTATGACGTTATTACAATTCTAATGCGTTTTTCTAATCTTTGATTTTATTTATTTCAAAAGTTGAAACACTGGTTTTTTTCAGTAACATTAGTCGCATCTGAATTAACTTTAAAAATAAGTATAAATGTCACTTCTGTGTTATGTGCAACTTCCGACACTATAATTTAGTATCGGAAAAAAGGTTTTCTTAAGTCTTATATTATTCAATGCAAAACATAGAATGGTGTTATTTTTTGGCTTTTATTTTATTTGTTTCAGCTCGGCTGCTTCTTTCTCACAGAAGAAGACCATTCCCCTTCCTCCTGTCCTCTGTTTCTGCCAAAAGGTCTTCATTACTGCTGGTGGAGACAGACCAATCTTGGTGACCAGGACCTGCCACTTACCGCCCGTGGAGGGCACTCATCAATCGAGTGCTTTTGAAAACCCAGTTCGCTTACTTAACGCTGGCAATTTTCCGTGGCCGGCTCAATTCTATTCAGGTAATGACTTAAGTAAACTAACAAGCACCTGAAAGAGCCTATAGCAGACGCGCTCTCCACTTTTAAGCCTGGTAAATAAGTACGACAAACGGCTTGGAAATCGCGATTGCGAGAAGATGGTGGCTGGTGGTGATATATACATAATTATATTTGTACATAACTATCAAGTATATACTTTTTAAAATCTTAAGAAAGATTTTGAAATTTTTGAAAATGTACCGACCTTTTTTATTATTTCAAGCGAAAGAGTTACCAAGTTTTATTCAATGCATTTGGTGGCCCATTATACTCATTATAGTTCTATATCAAAATAAAATACAGTTTACAATTTATGGATTGGGAGAAAATAATTTCTCTTGGGTGGAGCTGCGGCGCCAGCTAGTGTATTTATTTATTTATGTACACACATGACATTACAAAAGAAAAAATATAAATACAGACAAAAGAGCACAAAGGTGCTGCTTATTTCCTAAAAAATTTCTTCCAGCAGACTTGCATTATACAATGCTAATTTTTTCATTGAAAACGCAACGCTTTAGTAAATCACGCATAAAACAAACTTGCCCGCAGAGTAATTTTTGCCCACAAAAAAAATATTTTGAATCCATGTGCGCCTAAATAAAAAGATAACTAATAAATGTGTAAAGAGTTTCTATAAATTTTGGGAACTAGTTTTAAAAAGCATTTAAAGTATTTAGTTGATAGCGCCAAAACAACTTTATAAAAATAAGACACATCATCATCTCCTTAGTCTTTTCCCAAGTTGGAAATCCCAACTAAGTAAGGATCAGCTTTCGATCTAACCAGGAAGCAACTGCCTGTCTGACCTCCACAACCCATAACTTCGGTTACACTATACCTGAACCCCAACGGATTAACACGTTCGCTGACAGTGAGCACTTACCCTGACACCACATTACGACAGTAGAATTTTCCATACTAAATGACAAATCAATGTAGTACTCGTGCACAAGCAAGCAAGCAATACCCACAAAATACTCGTATTACGGCAGTAAGAAATATGAAATTACTCATAATATGACAGTGGATACTGCTCTTCATAATACGTATATGAAAAATTATCGTGAGACGACGTACTCTTAAAAATAAGTGGCCCGTCCCTCGACGTACTGTCATAACGCACTATTTTAATTTCTCGCCTAACGACGTACTGTCAGCGAACGTGTAAAGCTTTGGTTTCCTAGGAAAGCGGTGCCGTCATATAGCGGCCGTAATATTACGGACGCAAAAGGGCGGTCGTCTTTACGGTGACGACATGTGGAAAGTTCCACGGCCGTTTTAACATAGTCTGCTTCATCGCTATCAATGAAACGTTCACGAAACCATCTGTCACCAGCAAGACGGCCGTCATGCAAATGGCGGCACCGCTTTTTGACGTTACGGTGTCAGTTACCGCTCTCTAGGAAACCGCGCCATTTTGTTTACATAGACAACGTTCTAGTGACGTCATTCACCGCTGTATTACGACCTGAAAGCCTGTAATCCTGATATTTTGTTACCGTGATCACCCATCCTCGGATCAACTTTGGCGAGCATCGCTTAGCCTTGTATCGCTTAGCCGTGTCGTTATTATTATTTAGCCAGAGCCCGAGCGTCCCTTTATGAAAAATTACACGTCCGAACCGAAAAATATTTTAACCGCGACTTCAAAAGAATTAGACGGTCTGCTTACCACGAAGGATAAAAGATACAGAGTACATGTTTGGCAAGAACTTGACATTGCTTTTGTTCGCCATGACAACGGTCCGACATCTGCGGGCAAATCCGGAAATAAAGAACATGTGGGCTTAATACTCTTATCCAAAGTTTTGATCTTTAGTTTACATTCGAAACCGAGCCTTTTGACGAATACGGTCTACAGCGGAAAATTATTTGTTTTGATTTTTATAAGATTCTCCGAGTCTAGAGTTATATGTTATCTTAGGACCATTTCCTAATTTTGGGGAAATCCGGGGTTTCTACGAAATGTGTCAAATTATTATATATTATGTGTGGTTTTTGTTATTTCGTCTCCAACCTTTTTACAACATAAATTTCTAGAAGTATAAGATAAGATTTCTAGATTCGCTGCAGCTTATTCCCAATAGTTTTATTCGCAATCCAAATATCACAAACACTACATACGTTATGTTTCAAACCGAAAACTTTTTAAGCTTTGAAGTCAACGGTGTGCCTTGAATAATCCCGGTGTTCAAATAAAATTGTGCAAACTAGGAGCTAGAACTCACCATATTCCGGACATATGATGCAAAAAGCCACAGCCAGGAAAACCCCGATCACTTCGCCGCAGAATCCTTTGAAGGCCATTTTTCTCCTTTTTGTTTAACCAACGCTGGCTTTTACCGACATCTTCACTCTTTCTATTTTTCACAATTTCTCACTAAAAACCCTTCAGCACACTCATCGTTCTTTGTATAACATCTGACTTTTTAATCGACATTGTTCTATTCTAAGGAGTATTTTATCTTCTGATGTTTTATTGCGGTTGGTGGCGTTGCGGTTACATCTGCAAATAAAAGAGGATTATATTAAATATTTTTACTTAGCCACCACGAGTATCGTAATATGTAGGTAATAATCAGAAAATAATAATTTTTAGTTAAAATAATCTATTAATTTGTTCATAGCAGCAATATTCCTAAAATATATTTGATTATTTTTTTGCATCACATTGCTGTAGCTTAAACCTTTTTCCATAATATTACAGTTAATAGAAAATGAAAAATGTTTTAATTATTTATTTATTTCTTTATTTAAAAAATATTAAAAATATTTTATTTCACAAAGGCCTACATAGACACTTATAAAACGTCTGAAGCCAGCGCTGTTTGAATTTGTCATGTTGTATTGAGAAGAACCAGCATGAAACTCCGCTGTTACTTTTCAAAAATGTATACAATTTCACAATATTTCCAGTATAAGGTTCTTTATAGGTGTGAGACGACAGTGTCTAGAATGTTCTCAAATACATATAAGAGATGCTTTAATAAAAATTAAGGATTGAATATAACTATTGAAACAAATCAAGACACTTATTTCCACAGCTAGATTGCCTGTTTCCCTACACTATAATGATTATGAAACTACAGGCACCCACATAAAATTTCTTGGAAGCTAATTACATTACAGTACAGAAACCCATTTCCCAGGGAATCTGTAAGACTTCATAGGCAAGGGTTCGCCAAGTTATTCTAAGACGTGATTCTAATAACAGTTTCTACCCACACGCTTCCCAAGTTATGTTCTAAGGTTTACTTTAAATATCACGTAATATTGTATTTCTTAAGTTTAAATAATATAACCCTATTTTTATGGGTTTGTTTTATTCATAATGTTCACTTAAGAGCTATACAGTTTCATAAACATTATATTATTTGAATAAGTAATGTAATTTTTGTGTGTAAAACAATTGTAAGCACTGGTATGTACTTAAAACAAATATTATTACTATGTTGAGCATCATATAACATAATATGTTACAGTTTTCAGGGCACAGTTTTAGGTCAATAGAATAAAAGGCCGTGGCAACTTTGTCCTTTCGTTTTGTGGCTCATTACACTTTATTGTTAGTTGTATGTCTTACACCAGATAGCATTACAGCCAAATACAATCAAGTAGAGATAGTCAAAACTTTGTCAGAAAAAATTTCATTCTCTAATATACCACACACTTTTCTTATACTGAACCAATCATCATAATAATCAGCGTATAATGTTCGCGCTGTTAAGAGGCCTGTGCCTCTATTCTTTAAAAGGGAATGGTCAGTAAACGACCACGCGAGCTCAGTTTGGATTGGTGAATATCGCATTTCTTCGGATCTTTCGTTCCCAGGGCACGGTTTTCACACGATGCTTTTCTTCACCATTTTGAGGACAGTGGTGTTGATGAAAATTACATTAAGTATGTCTGCCTGCGTTCAAACTTGTAAGGCTTGCCTATATTACTTGCCTTTTTTACCACTACTGCGCCAGAAAAAAAAAAATATCAAATCGTATAACAAAGAACGCATAATCACAATCGAAACAAACGAACGATCATTTAGAACACAAACGTTGAATTTCGAATTCCAACATTCAATAAACTCATTTACCGGACCTTACACATACATTTTTTCACACAATACACGAAGCATAATTATTTGTTGAACATGTTACAACTGGAAGTGACCTGAAAAGGACGACGTGTATTGTTGGAGGCGTCCGAGGCAGAAATTGTATTGTGTTCAAGCTCTTTATGTACCGCAGAAACGGCACCGCGCTACCTATGTCTCTTCTATCTGTTCTTTGTCGCTGTCACCTATACAAGGTTTCTTACGTTCCGCTTGCACAGTTTTAGTTGTTGTTAATGAAGTGGAAACGTACTGGAATGGGTACTTGCGAGAGTGCACCTGTGTGCTAAGGGGTAACGAGTTGAGTGATTTTGTTTTTCGTTGCGCTTTGAGATTTTATTTGCTTTGTAGTTATACCATTTAGGGTACAGAAAGAAAAATACATACAAGCGTTTGAAGCAACATAAGTCTGTCATTTTCAATGTTTTTGTTTCGGCCTTTTTGGTTATGAAATATATTTTAAATGATTAATAACCAGGCTATATAAAACTGCTGGGACATAGGCCTTTTCTATATAAGAGGAGATGGGCCATAATCCACCAATGGGCCCAGTGTGGGTAGGTGTATGTCGCATAAATTCGGAATTTCGGTCCTTGAACATGCCCGAAGCCGTGTTAAGAGCGCGTATAAAGCAAAATTACCAATTTTCTATTTGATTTTACATGAAAAATTCCAGACCAAATCTTAAAATAAAAATATATGAATAACTACATCATATTTTCAAGGGCTCTCTCTGATCAAAAACATAAAATAATAACATTTCCTTGGTAGAAAAAAATCACGAAATAACCTCTAATTCTCATGTTTTTCCGTTTTGTACTCGATATGGTAATGCCTATTGCGACAAAAATTTGATAAATAATTATATTTAAACAAGAGTAAAGGCTTTGCTTAGGCATTTTATGTAATTCCTTTTAGTTTTGGATTTATTACGATAAAACACTTTTGGCGCATACTACGTTTTTATTCCGCGCAAGAAGTCATCTTCCGTCGCTCGTTGCGGGAGCTTCAAGCATATTTCTATTTCACACATCAGTCGCTACCGCTCTGTTGAGACGAGAGGACTACGCTCAAGTGTTTTAGCTGCGCCGAGTTATAATCATTTCAATCGTAATTGTTGTTGTTGTTCGAACTAAATAGTGAAATGGGAAACAAAAAAAAACATTGAAAGAGAACTAAAAAAGTTACAAATTGACAGGATGGCTAATTGTCGAAGGTAAGTTTGTGAGTTACTTGTTTGTTATATACTGAAAAAATAAAAATACATTTTATACTTTCGAGAAAGTTTATGCAGGTGATTTTAGATTTTATTTTGAGGACACAAGATCTAAATTCGTTTACCTACGCACTTTCGTGGGCCGAGTAGGTAACTAGACATAATAATATGTGGGGACATTTCACACACGGCTGTCTGACCCCAAACTAGGAAGACCCTGTACTATGGGTGTCAGACAGCTGATATACATAGACAAATATATTTTTAAATACATACATATATAGATAAACAACACCCAGACACGACGATATCAAAAATTCGTGGTAGGTACTTTATTAGATTATTAGGATAATAGGTACTAAATTACATTCATAATAGGTAGCTATTTACTTTTGCTATTTTGTTATGTTATTCTTCACGATACAATTTTATGATCATTTTCCCATAATGTAGGTAGTTATGAGATCTTCTAAAAATCTAGATACACGGATGGACAACAATAATGATCTTGCGAGTATCCTATATAAAAAAAATTATCTACCTATACCACTTCTTATTTAATATTTCTATGGTCACTCGTAGTCGTAGGTAACGCGGGCAGAATAGTATATGCAAAATAAACACAAGCTTTTAGTTGGTATCCGTGTTTGTTCGATGAAATATATTTATATCGATTACGAACCTATTTAAGTATGCCCATTAGGTATTTAAACCCTATTTTTGTAGATCAATTTATTGTGGACGTGATTGTATAACAAGGAATTTGTTTTGAAATAATATTTTATTTTCAGAATGTGGCCACCTCGCTCGCCAGATTTAAACCCATTGGACTTTTTTACTGGGGCTGTTTAAAGGAGGTTTATAAAGGTAGTTTATAAAGAAGAAATCACTTCAGTTGAACAGCTGCGACAACGCATACGTTCGGCTGCTGACGAAATATCGTCGGCAGGATTTGCGCGCCGATTGAGACGGTCCTTCATAAGAAGGTGTAGAGCGTGTATAGCAGCTGAAGGAGCCCACTTCGAACATCTTGTATATTTTCTTTTTCAATAAATTTGTTTAATTACTAATGTCTTTTATGGTGTCAACAAACCCATAGTGATCAAATTTTAAGGAAATTCTCATTCTCTTTGAGTCTAAAATTAGTTACAGCAGTGTTAAAATAATTTAATTTTGAAATCAAATTTGTATAAAAATTCTCCTTTAAGATTCGAACAGCAATAACTTTGTACTTTATCAAGATACTGGTTATTATTATACCATTTTAGAATTTGCATTAAATAGGCAATTATCTATACTTATAATAAATCTGTAGAGAGGTCAATTCTGTACATGAAATATATTTTTCAACAGTATTATAGATTGACATATTATATTTCCCTACTAAATTACGAAAGTTAATCTGTGTGTTACATCTAAATCACTGAACCGTGAGGAAGGACATAGGCTACTTTTTTTTACGAAAAACGACGGAAACGTGGATGAAGTCGCGGGCAACAGCTATCTATGCCAATATATAAGGCTGAAGAGTTTGTTTGTTTGTTTGAACGCGATAATCTCAGGAACTACTGGTTCGAATTGAAAAAAATATTTTAAATTAAATACTCAATTTATAGAGAAAGGCTATAGGCTATATATATCATTACGCTAAGGCCAATAGGAGCGGAGCACCAATGAAGAATGCTTCAAAATCGGGCTTAAATTTAACGTTAGCCCAAAGTAACTATTCCACGCGGACGAAGTCGCGGGCAAAAGCTAGTCTAAAATAATGAGCCACCGCAGTGTAGTACATTTTTTTTCGATATAGTCTGGCGGGAATAATTCCGAATCATTCCCGTCGTATACTTCGGAAGTATTCCGAAATATTCCGAAACTTTGGGAATATTTCAACTGCCAAAAGAAACCAGGAAAATCGACCTTTGAAGTCGGTTAATATACCAAAACCTGCTCCTACCTAAGTATAACAAATACTTTTCTGAAAACCGCATCAAAACGTGTTTGCTTGCAAGGTTTGCCTTTAATTGTTTTTATTGGCTGGGCTATTAAACGCGTTAAGTAGGTAGGTAATGATTAATACCTACCTATGCGACTCGCGAATACTCGCGATGCGTACAGAGCTACATACAAACTAACCAAAAACATAGGTAACCCTTTTTCAAAAAACAAATAAAATATGCTAGGCCTGGTTTTTTATTCAACTACTGACATTTATAAAAATAGCATTCAATTTCGAAATAAGTAGAGTACCTACCTAGAAACAAAAGAATAAAAATCCTTTTAATCGCAGGCTAACATATCTACCTATAAAAATATCAACATATACTTAATCAATCCCATTTATAATAAAACTAGTACTCACGCGGGGCTAAGCTCCCGTGGATTCTATCACGGTAAAAACATAACTCTCCTTTTTTGCAGTCGCGTAAAAAGTAGCCTATAACCTTCCTCAAGCTTCAAGCTATTTCCATACCAAATTTCATCCAAATCCACCCAGGACTTTCGAAGATTAGCGCGTTCAAGCAAACAAACAAACAAACTTTTCCGCTTTATAATATTATAGTATAGATAAACATTTATATTTTACTCTTGTATCGTACGTAGTCTCGCACTGAACAATAATTAACCCACCCACCACACAACAAACAAACACGTTAATTTCGATTGAATTATTCGGGCGAAATATTCGGAAACATTCGATTGCGGGGTACGAATCTTTCTCGCGGGGGGAAAACTTCTCCGGGGAGCATCTCCCCTCTTACCGCACCCCGCACCGCCATCGCAGCGCGGCGGCAGCGGCCGGCGCACAGAGGGCTTTATTTAAATTCATTTTGAATAATTCTGATTTAAAGAAACTTTCCCAGAAGTATTCCGGAATTATTCCGAATTTTTCAGAAGTTTTGCAACTATAGATACAGGGGCCCAAAATTGCGTAATTCCGTAGAAAAAAATGTTAAAATGTAAGAATAACTATTTTTTGCAATATTGATTTAGAATGTAATAAAAAATCTTGATACTGATCTGATAATACAAATATTCAGGACTGATATAAAAAAAAAAACAAAATGAAAAAAAATATCACCAATTTTAGAAATGGTACCTAATTTTGTAAGAGTAAGTACGATTTTTATTTAAAATATTAAAAATATCAATAATTTGGTCATCCATGGGCATATGACGATATAAGTGGGGTAAATGATAGATATTATCTGGCCAATCGACAGTTTCAGAGTTATCCATTATTTACGCCACACCAAAATCACGCGCCAAAATAATATTATATTATACATAATATAATATTACCTTTTGGTATTGATTTTATATTGATTCGTGTTCAGTATCAGTGGTATAGTCACCTCCTACTAACTTACTATTTACGTATTATTCGCGTACACATAATAACATTTCGTAATATTGTATAACGCAGTAATACTTTGAATACAGTTGTTTCATCTGAATATTATACGTATACTTACTACAGAAGATACGCGTCGAGCGAGCGCGTAGGTACACGCGCGATCGTATTCGATGTGAGGAGCGGGTAGGACAGTGCGGGTGAATTCTAAAATTTTGCTGGCTTTAGGCGCGCTCTTAATGATGGACTGTACACAGAGTAATGTGCCTGTCTAAGTTCGAATACACAACCTACAATTCATTAGTCGTTCCGGTAAGCACTGGACTACAACAGCTCTTTAAATTATGCAAAAATCTTAAAACTAATAAATATAAATATGTGATAATTTTCTAGGTTCCCAATATGTGAAAACGTCCGTTATAATATTGAGCTGTTTACTTAAAAGCGAGTATGCAATTTAACCTTCAAGCGGGCGCGCGTAGTCGAATCGACCGCGCTTAATACATTTTCGTTCATATTATTATTATTACCAATCGCATGTACTTTACATTTCTAGTAGCCTGTTGCTATGTCATTGGGACTTAAATAAACAATTTACCATCGGTGCAGGCGTTCCTCTGACCCCACAGATCGCGATTGTTTAAGTCACGGGGCAGTCGTCGAAAGGACTACACGCGCCTGTCATCGAAAAGTTTACGCGTGATGTTCAACGCGACATAATATTACTTCGGTTATCACTCAATATTATTGGTTAATATATAGTTTATATATATAATATTTATATAGTAGTTGGAATATTGTTTTTTTTTTATATAAAATGAGTCGTAGACCGTTACCACAGAATGCAATATTCGAGGAATTACTAAAGACGAAGAAGAGCTCTAAGGCGCTGAAACTTCCAACCTCATCGTGACAGAGGAGGATGTGAGGGTGATTTGCCTCTTTCAGAAATATATAACTGTTTTACAGGGTGCAATAAAGTAATGAAGTGGCAAATATCTAACAATAACAGAGTGATATCTTTTAGATATGTTTACACAAAGCTGTCTTTTATCATATTCAGTGAGAGTTGTTGAATTGAATGTTTTGATCGATGACATGATGGCAGGTTTTCCGGGAAAATGTCCTTTTCGATAGTACATTAAATCAAAGCTTCACAAATACGGCATAAAACTTTATCCACTAGTAGACGCTGCTACATTTTAACGTCCTCAGCATTGATCCAAAGAATATTTCAGTTATGTTAATTGATTTTATAATTGTTTATTTTTCATTATTTTAATTACTTTTTTTGACATATTAGACTTAAAAGACCATGATAATATATCTGAGTACAAAAAAAAAATATATTATGGCTTTATTTCTCTGATTCATCCCATAGGTCTTTTCGGTTACGCGCGCCCGCTCCCGTTACAATTGACCGCGCGCCCGCTTGAAGGTTAACTAATCCAAATGGAGTAATAAAAATAATACTGGAAAAGGAAATAAAAGGGAGCTTGTGATTACTCAAAGAGGCAGCCAAATCCTATCATTTCTTCAGCTTACAATCTTTTTACCAATTTGTCTTAATGTTAATGCTGACGAAACAAGATTTTCTTCACTTCGGGCCCTGCTTTACTTAATGCCGAGTCTAACGTCGGTAAATAATTACATAAAAATCAGACAAAATGGGTATAAAATTTTTAATTATGTTTGCAAATCGTAATCAAAGCCTATGTATGTTCTTTGTAATTAGCATAGTAAAATAGATGTTAATTAATCTAAGAAAAACATACCGGCTACCAATGTATTTTAGTAAATTGTGGGTAACAAGAGTTGATTCAGTCTTTGTACAACGCGGTCACATTAACTTGACGCATCTCTGGAATGCGAGGCCCCGCCGCTTCCCCCGCATTCCCTTAGCTCACCTGGCAAGTGTCAGTATTTTATGTCACACCGTACAAAATGACCAAAATGCCAAAATGACGTCATCAACGCGAAGCTTCAAGTTAATGTGACCGCGTTATACATCATGTGCGCAAAAGAGAGCAGTTATATTCTCTGATGGTCATGGTATCCCTAAGTGGGTTCAGGTACAGTGGACTTGGGGACGTCCACAATCCCCTATAATGAGACCTGAGGCGTCAGCACGTATTGTTCAACGATCTAAGATGTCGGGCGACATTTATTAGTGTTCCCTTAGCCCTTTGCGCAAGTATGCGAAGGAATACGGGTTGGTTTTTGTCAGCTAGATTGTAACAGATCTTAAGAAGGAGGCATCCATGAGGAAATCAACACGAAAATCTTGACGTCATAAAATTAAAATTAGTATTTATAATGTTGGTTAGTTTTTTTTTTTTTTAATTAAATATTAATGTACCTAAGTGTAGCATTTCGAAAAGATCTTTTTGTGCTGATTTAATTCCATTATAAAGCGACAAGTCCACCCGCTTAGATGAAATTCAATGCACGGCTAGATTTGGCAAAGCTTTGCAGCCCAGCCTACATCCGACCGCGCCGTTCAAACTCAATCGGAATACTGAATAGTTACTTTGCACAACATCAATTAAGTTATTAAAAAATAACTGATATAAAAATATAATCGTTACCATTACACTACAGAACAAAAACCATTTATTTATTTATTGGTTTTTCCGTGGAGGAAAATACCTCAATAATGATTTCCATATATGACATTTTACCAATAATAAATATAAATTCGCCAACATCCTTCCATAAACCTATCCATTCTTCACTTGGGCTCATATAAACAGACCATAAAATTGAGTCTTGTATTGACAATAAAAGCCATTTTATGTGACGCTTCAAAACGTTGCCCAACAAATGTAATTTGATACATGTGATTATTCGATGAAAGTAAAACAGCGGTTAGTTTGATGGTTTCTTGCATATAATAGAATAGGCTAATTGAATTTTGTTTGGTAGTGGCCTCATTTAGTTTAAATTCACGAAAAATCCTACATGTTTAAGTGTAATTTAATACCTGCCTGATTAGCAATGTTATATCATTTATTAATAATCGATTTGACCATCCATTGGAGGTGCTCGTGGCTAAATAGTAATAGTTCCACTTGTCCATCTTTAAGGTTAAACGACATTTGCTAATGTAGGTCAAACGATGGGTAGCCATATCGACATTCCTCCTTTCCTCGGAAGCACGTTAAGCCTGATTGTCTTGACAGTCATTTGTATATCTTAGAAAGTCATCACTGGTATTCAGAATAGGCGTTTGCCTTGTGACCCGGTGGTCGTGGGTTCGATTCTCGCGGGAAGCATACTTTGTAAAGTTGTTTCCAGTTTGGCTAGGACATTGCAGGCCTGAATCACCTGATAGTCTGATAAAAAGATGATTCCGTGCTTCGGAAGGCACGTATAAGCCAGAGATCCCGGTCGACAAATGACCCTTGAGGCGGTCTAGAAACTCACTCAACACTAAGGTGTATGGGATTGTGAGACCTTACTACCCAAACGATAAGAAGAAGAATCCAGAGAATCTGATATTAGTTTTACCAAAGGCTGTTGTGTTACCCAGGTTCTGGGTGTGAATATCAGTCAAGCAGTCACTCCTTGTATAAAATAGACTAGTGATTTATGTTAAATGGAACTGAGTACTAACTCAACTGCATCCAGTAAGACTGGAAACAGATTCCAACATAGTTGTTAAAGCCAAAGCAGATGAGATCTGATCGGTTATTTACGCTCATGTTGATAATATTCATAGAACATTTTCAAGCACAACATCTGATAAAACAAAACACAATAAGCAATTCAACACAAAGTACGCACAACAACATGAAAATATTTCACATGCAAAGAAATTCTCAAATAATAATTTTGATTTATAACTTGAATATTCCATGCCAAGTGTAAGACACGGTACATAAGCATTGACTCGACTCGTACAAGTCAAGATGTGAACAACACTAAGAATGCATGAGACCGGACAAAGTAGAAAAGTTTGCGTCATAAAGCAAATCCTTGCACCGGAATAATTCTTAAAAGTTGTTTGTGACGTGGCACGTTCAAGTTTATTCCCCACGGTTAAACTGGGACAATTTACTAACGCTATTGAAGATAATGGGACGGGTCGTATGGTTATAGTTCATCCATTCTTTTTAAATGAAATTCTAAAAGATGGATACGCTAAAAAAGCGTTTGACAAAAAGAGAATTAGTATCGACTACGAATAAGATTAAGATTTAAGTCTTTTTTAATTGATAATAGGCTCGCGTTTGACCACCATCTCACCTGATGGTAAGTGATGATGTGGCTGAAGATGGAAAACGCTTACCTAAAAGTAACCTTCATTCTTGACTTAAAGACCCTTAGGTTATAGCTATCGGGAAACACAGATCTATCAAAAGAAGGAGGAAACTAAAAAAACGATACATGATTTGGGTCGAAGATAAAATGTCTGAAAGTGAATAGGTACTAACAACGACAAATAGAAACGTTCATATAGAACAAGGTAATATGTTACGCCAACCAATATAGGTATTGACAAACTGTATGTAATTGTAAAAAATTATAAAAGGACAAAAGTATTATGAATTCATGAATTCACGTGCAAAATAGGATTAAATTATTCCAAAAGACATTTCTTTCAGCTAGTCTTCGATAAAACAGTAGAATAATATTTTCAATGGGAGGCAATTTCAAAATTAAAATAGGTAGTAATGTATTTTCATAAAATATTTATAAATGACGTTTTCTTTCAAGACAGATCAAGTTCACACAAACAATATTTCTTGTTACCGGAATGTTTCACTTCGAAGTTGACATAGAAAAATGAGAGTGCTTTCCTAACAGTATTTCAAAAATATCGGCAAAATCAAGTGTTAATATCCTGATATTGATTGATAGTTCAATAGTTACGTAACTTCATGGGTGGCAAAATCCTCCGTGGAGGGGCGAAACACGTGGTGAGTAGAGGTTTAGATAGCATCTTGCATCACAAAATTCGCTCTTTCTGGATGTGCATATTCAATTCAATCTCGAGCATCTACTTTTGAAGGAATTTATTGATTGATTTTTAAGGTTTTTTATTTAATTATGTGTATATGGATAATTTTTGTCTGAAATAAATGTAAGTATATAATAATAATAATATGTACGTAAATTTTGCTGTTTAAAAATTAACTTTTTCTAATAGTATACAGAGCAGGGTTTACTATGTTGCATAGGCTATACGACGCTTTTATATACATTCAAACATGATTTTATTATGATTTCTACAAAGTAGCTCTTGACTCCATTATGTATCGCAAAGACACTGTACAATATCAAAATAAATCTGTCTCTGGAATATAAACAATTTTAAAGGCTCAACTTATCTTATGATGCGAAACCGAAATTTCACAAACAACTTGAATCGTTTTCGAATTTTTTGTTTGAAAACTTGGAAGTTTAAGATTTGAACTGTCTTGTTTACCAGTATTTATGAGCCTAACCACACATTATTTACAAGTTTCTCCTGATCGCGATCAACTAAGATTAAACCTGTCACGTTCCTTGCGAAAATGGCGGAGATTTAGGGACAGAAGAGTTAGAGAACTCATTTACATTATAACACCGTAAGTTGTGGACGATGTAAAAAGTTTACGGTCTTCTACGCACTAAGTAAATTTATGGTGGGTAATATCTTTAGTTAGATAGGGCTTGTTAAGTGCTTTGATTTTGTTCGTAATTGGCTTTATTAAATACATATTATACATTATAATGAACATATAGTGTAAATACTCATTATTCATAGACTTACACGAAAGTATGAGATATTGATATTTATTTATTTATCAAATCATGGCTTTGATGCTGAATAAAATTAAGGATTATCAAACATTGTGTCAATACTACCCACTTTTTGGGCATAATACTTGTGAACTGCGGAAGAAATATTCAAAACAATTTTATTTAAACATATTTTTTATTTTTTACGAACTGCTGCCCGCAACTTCATTCGAGTGGGAGGATTTCCCACGTAAATATCGATCCCGTTGGAATTCTGGGATAAAAATAGTCTATGTGTTATTCGAGGATGTCAACTATTCACTTACCAAATTTCATTAAAATCCATCCAGTAGGTCCGGAGATTAGCGTGTACAAACAGACAAACAGACAGACTTTTTTTATCATGTTAGCGTTTCATAACCCACCTCAATTATTATTTTTGTATAAAATTTAAATATACAGGCACACTTTTATTATTGTTTTATTATTTGTACAGATTAAGTGTAGGTACTTGTATTGTAATTGTATAAGCTAAGCAGTGGTGACTCAGTTGTTACAGGTAAGACTGAGAGAGTTGTAGCTCGTGGTTTCCCGGGGAGGCACGTCTTTAAGACTATTCTCAAAATGATGAGGGGAAAACATCGTGAGAAAACCGGCATTGCTTTTTGTTCCGGTGGGAAAATCATCAAATAACTTTGGGTAAAGCGGAAGAGAGTGTCAGACTTCTATTGACTAAAAACCCGGTATGGTCCAGGGCAGCGGTATCTCATTAGAATATTCCCAAAACCCCAGTAAAGGAGATCGCCACGGAGCAGGTCCCTTTTGTAGTATCATGTGCCCGATTTTAATAATAACCTAAAAATATTATTAATTATTTTGTGTACAGGATATTTTTATACAATTTCTTTCACCCTGGGAATAAAGTTAAAGTTAATTAATAGTTAAACATTACGTCGACATCAGTTTGATTCAATGTAGTCTGTGGTTTGATTGGTATACAAAGAAGTTGACAGGTATCAAAGAATTAAATAACTAATGCCATCTTTTAATCGAGTAATCGATATCAAATTAAAACAATAATTAAACAATAAATAAAGCAATTATTTTTAATTAAGTATATGTAACCTAGTATACATATCAATTAGACCACAACATTTGACAACTTCAATGCTACTGTGTTAGCATTTTGTTTTACGACGATGAGGTAGAATGATGTTATCCATATACATTTCAAAAACAATAGGTGTACGCCAAATATGAATTTATGTTAAGTATTTTTGATGACAAACACTATTAGATATCGTTATTATGAAAGTTCAGTGCTGAAACTGTTAACTAATTATGCATTTTTTATCATATCTAAATGGCGATTCTACACCATCTGAGAGTACCTATCTACTTTTTATGGTGCCGCTATTATATGTACATAAAGTAATAGAGACATCATCTCATCCCTATAGTGATGTATAGTAGATAGATCGTAGAAGTAGGTACTTAATCTAAACAGAATAAGGAGGAAATGTCAATGTCAATCTAATTATAACCTAGATTTTTACAACAGAAAAATAATTATATCTCTTTAACCAGGGTGAATAAATGAAAAATGGTTTCTGATTATGAAAATACTATGTTTTTTTATTTAAAATAAAAATCTTCACGGCACAACAATTTTCCACAGGGACCCAACTTTCCTTACAAATCGAGCAATCTCCTTTAAGCATTTACACTACTTCTCTTACTATTTCTTAGTAATTTTTATTGACGTTGTTCCAATTAAGTTCTCTAAAGGTAATATTCTCTAACAAAGACTGTTCAAGGTATTGGCTGCTTTGTACGAGTATTTTATTTTTCTCAACTTTCATATAAAAGTTTTTGTCATGGACGTTTTGTTCCGTCCGATCGAAACATCATAAAACTAGACCGGAGCTGCCTAAACTTTTGGACGGTAAAAACTTCTAACAAGTGAATGTAGGAACAAAACATGAATATAAACTGTAAAAGCCTAATTCTACCACAATTCTTCTATTATGTTTTTATTTTGTATAAACTGTGCTTGCTACTTTGTTTGTGTGAGAGGGTCTCCCGCTTAAATCCCGATCCCACGGGACTTTTGTAAGCCATTTTGCCCTATAACTTCTTCTATCTTTCAGTGCAAGTCCCATTAAAATTGGTTGTGCCATTTCAGAGATTAACCCAGACATACAACAAGACAGGTGGTATAAAATAAAATAAAAAAATGTTTATGTGTTAGTGTCGTTTAATAAATATAAGCATATGAGAACACAGTTATAAAGAAATTACAAACAGACACCTTAGTTTTATTTATGTTTGTATAGATGTTCCTATTTATCCTAAAAGTATTATCATAATAATCGAATAGTTCATGTTTTCTATACTCACATTGGTGGTTTAATTTTGCCATCAAACAATTAATATTAAACGTTACATGGTGGACATCTCACCCATACGCACGAAACGTTTTGGGAATACTTTCATTGTGCGTACTGCTAAGGAGTGGAATTCCCTGCCGGAGTCTGTGTTTCCTGATCGCTATAACCTGGGAGCCTTTAAGTCAAGAGTGAATAGGTTACTTCTAGGCAAGCGTGCTCCATCTTCGACCACATCATCACTTACCATCAGGTGAGATGGTGGTTAAACGCGAGCCTATGATCAATAAAAAAAATAAATATATATATATATATATATATTGATGACTAAAATAATCAATAACAATCGCACAGTCTTCCAAGTCAAGCAAAGCTTACTGAGGACGGTCTGTAGATAGGTGCTCGTCTTAACATCTGAGCCTCAAAAAGCACGCCAAGCCGTTTTTCCCGACAGTCATTTATACGACTATACCAATGACCACGGAATAGATGAATAAAGTTGGCATGGTAATGTGGGCGTGGTGAGCGCGCCACATTTATGATACGAAAATCATAGCTCGACCGATAAAATCATTCACCGCGTTTAGTGAGCTTCGGATTACTTTGGAATACAGAGCTCTGCTTTAAAATGCCATGTTGTGCAATTATAACCTGTAAAACAAAAAGTTAGACCGCAAGTATGGAGCGGGGAGGTATATTTTTCCATCGGTAAGTCGAAAATAACATTTAATTACAATTTTATTCGTAAAAAAACATAAAAAGAACTAGTTTAGCCTAGGAAAAACTAGTTTGTCCTGAAATCGGGTTTGGCCGGTAACATATGCATGCGGTTGCGTCCTTCACACTTCAACCATTGACTTTTCGTCGTTTGCCCTGATTGGCCGTGATGCACGGCGCATGTTTATAGACAGTGAGTTACAATCAGTAGCAAGCTCTCGATTTAAGTGTGTGTAATTTATTTGTGTACGTAATTCGCATACGTAACGGGCCTCTTGCTTGTAGTGCAGCTAAAGAGTGGGAGATAAGCGGCGACACGCGTTCTCATACAAATCAGGAACTATTTCCTTTCTAACCTCTTTTATCTGTTCTGTGCCAATGACAGACAGTACACGTAGTCACAAGCCAGGAAATTTATCACAAAGCGTATCGTTTTACCTAGATACTAGTTTGTGGAGACAGATAGGCACCTGGTTAATCTAATGGCTAATTAAAAGATGATTGATTGTTAATACCTTTGATAACTACTTTTTTTAACAGCAAAATGTCATATTTGAAGGGTACAAGTTTTTAAGCTAACATAGTCACTGACAGTATCAATATCAGTTCATCCGTGATTATGGCGCTTGCAACAGTGCTGAAATATCGGAAGCTCGAAACAATAAACACACATGGTAAAAATCCCGCTTTTATATCTAACTAGTACTCTCGCGGGGCTTCGCTCCCGTGGATTCTATCACGGTAAAAACATAACTCTCCTTTTTTGCAGTCGGGTAAAAAGTAGCCTATAACCTTCCTCAAGCTTCAAGCTACTTCCATACCAAATTTCATCCAAATCCACCCAGTACTTTCGAAGATTAGCGCGTTCAAGCAAACAAACAAACAAACAAACAAACAAACAAACTAACAAACTTTTCCGCTTTATAATATTAGTATAGATGATAGCAAGAGCACGTTCAATTGAAGTCTCGTCCAAAATAATAAGACACAGAAATACACAACTGAATAATAAAATGTCTGGAGATTTTGGAAAACTCCGGCCTTAAGTCATATGTCAATGTATTCATTCCATGTTAAGGAAATAAAGACGTCATGGCTTCCGCAATTCAGCATGTCACTCTCATGTACATTAATTAAGAAAACCAACAGGCTATGGATGAATGGACACCAGACAATTTTATACACCTCCGAGTGCAATTTAGGAATGGTTAAATAATAAAGGCTTTGTATGGTATAACCTTGAAATTACCTTAATTTATCTCTATCCAAATAAGCTAAGATTATTTATTTTATTAAAAAAAAACAATGTTGTTCAACACGAGGATATCTCCTAAGTGCTTACAAACATTTTAATTTACTTTAGCATATACACTCAGTAGCATAAGACCCGGGATAAATATCAAAAGGTCAAACAAAAATGTATGCCATGCGGGAATCAAACCCGCAACACGCAGTTTGACTGCCCATCGCTCGATATCGTTGAACATGACAACGTGACAATACTTACACGTATAAAATATTACAACTGAAATTTTATTGATCAAACTGTTTACAACTCATGAGATTTGGGTTTATGATTAAAAGTTTTACTCACAGTAGATAAATGAAAGTAGAATTTATTTCCAGTGAATAAAAAGCCAATTTAAATTTAAAATGTAATAACAAGTTTCAACCTTCCTTGCCGCCATATCACAAACCTCATTACAAACGAAAACTGCAGTAATTCTGTAGAATTCACTTCCTATTATAAAGTAATATTTCGAAAGGAAGAAAAGTCACGAAAACTTACATACAAACAAATAAGAACATTGTAACTCATTATAACTTTGCCCATAGGCAAACATGAACCTGGTATATGTTTGGAAAACTTTTCCTCTTCCTCAAAAGTCTTTGCCTTTATTACTTCAAAACGTCTGTTAAAATAACGAGACAGAAGCTTAATAAGTCGTTAACCACTCAACAACATTGAAGTAGTAGGGAAATATGGATTGTTAAGTAGGTATTGTTTATTTATTTTTACTACGTCGTTGGTCGAGTAGTTGCGAGCGCGACTACTGATCGTGAGGTCTCGATTTTGACTCCTGGGTCGGGCAAAAATGCTATTGGGTTTATTGGAAGGTGGCCATACCCCTGTGCCTTGCAAAGCACGTTAAGCGTTAACTCCTCAAGTGTCAACAGTACACCGTTTGTACACAACGTAACGGCTCGCACTGTACGATGTATTTTACGTTTATGTTGCAAGTAACACGATGTGGCTGTACCTACCATTCGACTAATCGATTCATACTTGACCGGTTTTAGTAAAATTTCAAACGGAACACCACTAAAATGAACGAAAAAAAATTTTTACAAAATGCATCTGTGGTTTTTGTTGTGACGCCGCAGACTTTTTCGTTGTGTTATCAAATAGTTTTTATTACTTTTTACAGTGTCTAAGTGGAATTATTTTGTGTTAACATTGTATACACATTATTGTGTTATCGTGTGTTTTTTTTTCGTGTGTATGACTTCGAATGTGAGTGAAAACATATCACATCAATGCGATATAAGGTCAGTTTGATTTGTTTATTGAATGATATAAATATTTAGATAAACTCATAACAAAGCCAGGAAGGTATAATAAATACCATGATAATGGCCATAAATTGCCGATTTATCATTTTTTCTGAAGTCCTACCCAAAAATCAAAAAGTACATTAAACATGCGACATTTGAGGGGTTAGTCACGGCTGTCATTTTGACATCTTTGACAGTCGTTACGGGTAGTCAGAAGCTAGTATATCTAACACAGATCTAGCCAAAGGATATCTTGTTACCCAGCCACTGGATTGTGGCGGTCTGATAAGCAGTCGCTCTATGTAGCACTCAGCTGTATCTAGTTAGACCAGAAGCCGGGTATTGTTGGGAAAAGGCAGATGATAATGTGTTTTTATTAATTTAGTGCAAGAGCTCGTAGCTAGGAATAATAGAAAGAAACAGTATGCAGCATGAAAGAGCGAGAGGAATAATTGAGAGAACTGGAATGAAAGAGAATTAGTTAGATAAGGTCTCCGGCAATCGACGGAGGAGCTTGTAAAAAAAAAAAATTAAAAAAAAATATAACGAATATTATTTTTTTCGCGTTTTACCTCCTCACCTGATAGGTACCTGGTAAGCAATGATGTGAATATGGAGCACGCTTACCTAGAAGTAACCTATCATCTTAACATATCAATAATCCTTCGCGCCCCGAAAGCTAATAGGAACAAAATAAGCTATCGATATGAATAATTTCTATATTTCTGCACCCTCGTTGAAAAGTATTTTCTTTCCGGGTTTACGTAAATATGAGCCTAATATTTTTTTTGTAGTCGTATCACCGTGTCGTGTCACAATCCGGATCCCTATCACTTACCGCTCACATCACACATGTGGCACGAAAACAGTTTAAGCTAAGGAAAATAATTTACGTACAGAGAATTCTATTGAATTTTGATTGAGATATATTTTTGAGGGTCGCTTTATAGGTAGACTAGCACTACGCTCGCGAATTCGTCCGCATGGGAATCGATATTACCTACGCGGTTTTTTCGCGTAAATCCCGGTGTGATTTCCAGGATAAAGAGCCTAGAGGAGGTTACATATCCTCCAGTGAAAATATCTTCCATTAAATCGGTTCAGTCGGTCAAAACACTAGTCCGGACATACAGACATAACAGTGAGTTTATTGTGTTTTAGTATTGTGTAAATAACAAGCAAGCACTTGCGTAAATACAGATATTTTGAAATCACATACAGACGCTGACTTCAATTTTATTTATATGTATTGAAGATGAGATATACCACATGCTACCCTTCTTATGTAGTTATGTACAGCAAGCATTCATACGGCACAAGTAAGTATAAACAGAAGGAACGAATGAACTACTTGTGGGAAATGCCTGTCGTTCTCACTCAGAATGAAAAAAAGCGCGTGAACCATGCATACAGAGCTGCCATCATTTATCATGTGAAGATACATTCCTTTTCACGCATGTAGGCTGTATATGGCTTAGAAGTGTATGAATATGAATTGAAAATATGCATTAGAAAGGACGAAGTGATATAGTTTTCTGACCACGTAGGTACTATAGTAGAATTTATAATCAAAGGATGTGTGTTTTGTATATTACGTCAAAACTGACCAACAGATTTATGAGATTTTTTGTAGCGGAGAGAGTTTTAGGACAGAAAAATGACGTTGTCAGTCTCATTTTTATTTATATGTTTTTAATGCAGGTGAAACGCAGTCGTCATCTAGAAGTATTATAAATGCGAAATTTTAGGTGTATGGTCGTTCGTTACTTTATCACGCCGAAATAACAATATGATTCTAGATGAAATTCGGCACAGATACTTATAATATAATAATTTATAAGTATCTGTGTGTTACTCGTACTTTATTCCAGGAGTATTGTGCAACAGCTGGTTATAAATAATTAAAATCTATTACCGATTACTCGAGCTTCTACTTTATTTTCAATAGATTAAGTTTGATATAAGAAAATCCACAAGAAAAGTATCTGCCTATGTTACTTTCGTACCTTATATGGAATACAATTAGTTGTTCTAATTTAATAATTATTCCGAATTCAATTATAGAAGTAGATTTTATACTGAAAATCAGAGTTGTTAAACGTAAAATTTTAATCAATTGTTATTGACAAATATTTTCCAAGACGAGTCTTAGGAAATTATTGCTATTCCAAGATCAGAAGTCTCTTGTGATAAATCCACTACATTGTTCAGCTAACGTCAAACACACGTCCGCATTGTTACATAACTGCAAACAAACAGAGTCCAGTACATAAAACAGTAACAATACACAAGAAATTGGCAAGAAAAAGTACATTTAAACAGGAAACGTGTGAAGACGTGTCCCGTAGCTGCTCAAGACGTGACAAGCCAATTCTCATTCGAGAATCAGAACACACATACATGGAATATCAAACGGTATTGTACTCCCAGCGTATATTCCCATACTATTGATATGAGTTATATCTAAAATAGAAATGTATTCGAGAGAAATTCGAAAAATATATATCTTTTATCTACATCAAATGCTTATAGAGAGCGAGTTTATTTTGTCAAATGACATGTTATGTTATGGTGTGTTTGTGAGTTGTGTTGATAAAGTCGGCGTATTTCAATTTTATATAACTGAATAATAAGGTTTGTTTTTGTTTTTTTTTATAGCCGTAATGGAATTGTAAACTTAAATTCAGTAACAAAAGAAGCACTGAAAGGATAGAATAGTACATTGTGTATTAAGGGCGGTCAGTAAGGGATTACGATCGAGGCTCTAGTAGAAGCCTGAAGTCGGAGACTGAGGGGTTTCTGAGTTGAGGTTCGTAATTCCCGAACCGCCCGTGAAACATACAATGTTTTTCATCACATTTGCGAGTAAATAAATAAAATTATAGGGCAGACAAAACTTATTTATTAAAATTTATGGCCACTGTACATTATTAATTGATTTTGCTGCATGGATGGCGGTGTTTCATTTAAATCACACTCATCGGACGACGCAGACGACATTTTTTATAGCTTTTTTACTTGTCTTCAAATCCAAAAGGTAAGTAATTATGAATTATAGCTTTAATACAGAAGTCAGCACATCTATTATTACGTAACTTACGAAATAAGTGAACTTTTTTTTAAGCGGTTGGCGGGAGGGCTTTATGCCCATACCACAAATTACACAAATGTTTCGTTCAGAAACGTTAAGGGCAAATACTTACGTAGGTATACTGCCATGACGGAGTAAAAAAAAATAAAAATAATTTCGACGGTTTGATACAAAAAAAAGTATTAAAATCGATTATTAAGAACATTAGTTGAGTATTTAAGTAACATGTAGCGAGATTGCAATGACATTCCTGTTTAGATAACATTTTAAGAAAATTTTTCAATTGCGTGTAAACTCCTTGCTTGAACTTGCATGACCTGTGTGCTGTGCTATAAATTTAAAAAAAAATTACTTACCGACCTTGGGTTTCATGACAAAAAAAGCCCGAGGGTTTTATATGGGGCATTACGGCCAAGTTAACCTGTATGTTTAGATACTGTTTACGTGCAAGTGTGATGAAAATGTAGTAATATCATGTAATGAAGAAAATAAAAAATTTGAGAACTTTAGAGTTAATACCATGTACCAAAATACTCCTCCTCCTCGCTTCATGTTCAATGCTAACGCTCGTGAACAACCGCAGAAATATATGTAGTCTTTTTCTGACCGTGTTCATCTTCGTGCTTGGCATCTTGTAGAGCGACGTACATTCGGACGTCTAGGATGGGACGGACGCGATCCACCCATCCTTTAGACTACAGTCTCTAAGTCATCTGCCATCAACCTTGCCAGTAATGAGTGATGAGTGTCTTAATTTATTTTAAATAATTTATAGGCTCGCGTCGCGTACCTGATGGTAAGCGATGATGTGGTTGAACATGAAGCACGCTTACCCAGAAGGAACTTATTCACTCTTGACTTAAAGAGTTTAGCTATAATCTGGGGGAGGTTATAGCTATCAGGTAACACAGACTCTGACAGAGAATTTCACTCCTTAGCTGTACGCACAATTAAAGTATTCCCAAGACGTTTTGTGCATATGGGTGGGATGTCCACCATGTAACAATGGCGCGATAATATGCCGATGAACCAAAATGGCGGCTTTTAAATACAAGCGTAAGTTTCTTAGCTCCAAACAATGCTGGATATAATAACTTTTTAGGTACTAACTACTTTTTAAAGTACTGATTCTGTAACTCAAAACAAACTGAGTACCATAGACATATGTAGAGATTACAATGAAGAACCAATGGTCGATGTGAATAGTTACCCGTACTTTATGACACCGTTAGAAATTTTTACAAGTACTAACGTTGCTGCGGCGTCAACAGAGGTATCGATTGATGACCTAAATGTCAGCATGGCAGCGACTGGTCCCGGGGTTTTCAGTTCGTCAGTTTGATTAACGCATCTTGTGAGATGTGTCTGGCTTCAATTGGTATGAGAGCCGAGTGAACAAATTCGGACGTTCTTCGGTGTTGTGATTTAAAGCGTGTATTGGATTACAGCTGTTTTTATTTTGATGTAGATGGGATACAATTTAATACGTTGATTATCTTGCACACTATGTAGTGTTGCCTAGTATTCAATTATGTTCATGCACTCAGTCTTGCCTTGCCACGATAAGTTAATATAGAGAAATGGTTCTATGGATAATATTATTAATATCAGATATTTTTGTGTATGTGTTTCTGAAAATATATGATATTTTATTATCTTCATGTTACGGTTTAAAGGGATGTTTATGCCCGTAGTCTTTTTTGAATTATGAAGGTTCTTTTGTTTGTGTTAAAATTCAAGTCGACTTATGAATAGCGGTTAGCAACTAAACAGTTCTACTACTTCGAAGTATATACAATTTTAATCTTCATTACATTAAATACATAACAATGTGTCTTTGTGAGTTTACAAATATACTGTAACAAAACGAATTGTTATCCCAAAAACAACAAGATACAAGACCAAAGGCGCCTCAGTGTCACAATGTACCTTCAGGTCGCTTGATATGACAATGTATGTGCTCATATTACCCCGGCCCCTATCGCCTTGATGGGAGATGGCTGACGGAAATATACGAAATAATTATTATGTTTCATTTCTAAGGGCAATGTTTCGGGAATTATTTGTGTATGTGAAATCTTTATATCTTGTAGATTCGATAAACTTAAGTTACATCGAGGAGAAAGTGTGTTATTATGGGATAAAGATTAATATATATTACAAAATCAGTCTATAATGTTCCACTGATGTGACACAGGTCTCATTTCTTTGAAGGAAAATAGGCCGTAATCCACCACGTGGCCCTAGTACGGGTTGTGGATGTCGCAGTTTTTTTTAGTGCCAGGACATGCTGGTTTTCCCACGATAGATAGATGGATAGAATGAACTATATAACTCCATGGTTACAATGGCGATCTTATCCAGTAGATGTTTTACATCGCCGTTTCGAGAGCATTGGTGATAATGAAATGAACACAAATGTGCTTTATTAGCTTATTTTTACAAGTATGGCTTTATTTTAGTTTTAACTGAAGCAAGCTTGGGCGCTCGTGGCTAAATAAAATCTCAAGAGTACCGCTTGCTAATTAAGGTTATGGCGAAAATATCCATAACATATCAAGTTTTCTTTGTTCTCTGACAATTATTACGGACTGTCAAAAGCCTAAAAATCTTAGTCTATCAGATGCCTATTTAACCTACACAGTGAATAGGCTACTTCTAGGTATCGCGTGCTTCATCTACGACCACATCACATCGCTTACTATCAGATGAGATGGTGGTCAAGCGCAAGTTATTAACATTATAAAAAATAATCAACATGAAAATATTTACTAAATAAGTTCAAGGAGGCAAAATACTTTTGAGCAGTAGGGTATTTAGTTTCGAATTCAACAGATAGCTTTGACCTCATTATATGTATAATTTCAAAACATAAACCATCAAAATTGCAGCATAATATTACATGACAATTATTTGAACGCATTAAACTCACTAACCAGAAACTTTAATCAACCTAAACTAATACTTGTCTCCAAATCCAGACTGTAATCCCCAATTCTCATGCAAAATAACAGTGATACGCATCAAGTTCAACTAATTCCGTCACAAGCCTCACAAACCGCCTCATTATGCTGAAATATTCCTATGTTTATTCTACTCGTTAATACTAACGCAATAACTCGAAGATTACGCCCGCTGGGTGGCGACGAGGCGTCTACAAAATGACTGTGATTATTCAAAAAGTCTGGCATTTTTTTGGGGCCCGTACGGAGATTACGAGTTTTGTATAATTCGTCGATTTCGTCAGTCTGGGCTGCGTTTCGTGGCTAACATTTAGTTTTGGAAAATAAAATCATGACAAAGAAACTCTATTTTTGTTTTTTTTTTTATTCAACTGAATGCTAGTTGCAAAGTTGCAAAAAAATGTATTTCTTGAAATTTTTGTTTTTTTTTAAATCTATGATTTCGCTGATAAAAATGAATATGAAAAGTAAATTACAAAATGCATAGATTTTCTTTTGGTTTTCCAATCAAACACTAATATTAAGGTAATGTTTTCATATTTTCTGCCACACTTTGATGGTTCATCTTATATGAACAAATGCTACTCGGTATCTCCTTTATGAAAATTAATATAAATTACGATGAGTGTCTAAGTAAACACTTTCAATATGTTTTTTTAGTAGGTATAACATGATAACTTAAATAAAATTCGAAGCTGTTTTACTTTAAATCTAAAGTGGCATTTTACGAAATATTTTAAATTAAATTACGGAACCCAAATCAAATAAAATACTTTTTAATTTTTCGCTTCCGTAATTGTTTTGGAATTTTATTAAAGATTTATTAGGAATATACAGGGTTTGTAGTCAACCTGATGCGACGTAATTTAATTATATAACCGAGGTAATACAAAGGTTACTCTCAAAAAACAGTCAAAAAGATTAGCTGGATGGCTTTGAGTCGAAATTGAGTTGCTCCATATTTTTGATGCGCTGCGAAAGTATTGTTGTAGAAGTAAAGCAATTTTCATATTTTGTTATGTTTGAAAAGATGTTATTTTGTCATTCTTTCATCTTTTAAAAGAATCTGACCCTTTTATACTTAACAAGTATCAGTTTATTTTTTAAATAGATTATATCATGTTGTTGCTGATGAGTGCTGCCATTTCATAAGAATTATTTTCTAAGTATTATGTAATGAAATTAAAAATTTGGGATTTAAATTTAAATTTGGCCTTGTTTTCGGGGAGAAAATCGTCAAATGATTCCCGCTCCGTTTTTGGTTCAGCAAAAGGGAATGTCAGACTTCTACTGACTAAAAATCCACCTTGTTGCCCTTGCCTTCCGGGTCCGCTGTATCGCGTGGGATTTTACCGCCCCGTCATTGATGCTGACTTTTGACGCCCTTTGAGGTGCGCGTGCCCCAACGCGCTGTCGACTTAGGAAACCTTTTAGCTATAAGTACTTACGTATTTTGGTATACTTCTTAGAAAATATTCCCAAAACAGAATTCATTTCTGCATTGTGACCCAATATTGGCTTTTACTGCTTATATGCGAAGATTCAAATTTCACATCCCGATCAATAGGGTAAACACAATTGCTTGCCACAATGCACGAACCGAATGGCCAATAAATGTTTGCCCAGTATCTCAATGTGTGTGCTTGTGATTTGTATGTGTAATGTGAACTGATATCACAGTTTACCGGTTCGAAGGGTTAAAGGCATAGCAATTGGGGGTTGGTTACACTTAAACTACCCTCTAGGGACTGCTTAAATTGTATATGTAAGCGGTAGTAGCCATTTCACTTAAGTTGGACCAAAAGGCCGACTGTACACGACAATCCTGTTTAATGAAGTGTACAGTTAGCAACATAACTAGGTTACCTTTGATGCTAAAATTGCATAAAAGCAACCAATTACTTAATCGTGTAAAAGGTATTCTTACATTTAGGTATGTATGTGAAAAACTGCAGCTAACCTTGTTCGCAAATTTCACAAATGTGTGACAAAAATACAGTTTTTTTTTTGGTTTAACGTAGAGGGCACGTAAATGCACTTAAAACAAAATAAAAAAACCAACCAAGTCATTGTCTCCCGATACATGATGTAGGATTCCAGAGAAGTTCATAAAGTAAGTCAGCGGCACAAATATAAATCTGACGAAAAGGTAAATACGATTGAAGGACAAACTCAACTTTGCGGTTTATCTCTCTATACTACTTTGTACCTACGTCATAATCGTTGCGAAGCATCAACATTTATTATGTCGCAGAAATGGCAGTATTTTAAAATTATGTCAATCCAAAGGCTTGATTTTTTAAGCTCAAATGGACTATAATTGACGTATTTCATATTAATTACAATTTTATGGCATTAAGTATTCCAGAGAAGAGGACAGACTGACAGACATACACATAACATATCGAATGTATTCTTGCAGAACTTGCTATCAAAAAGTGTTATTATTAAATATTAATAATAAAATACAGCGATAGCAACATAAAAGTAGTTACTTTTTACTAATAAAAGTAACTATTAATCATTTAACTTTTAGTTAAACTATCACTCAAAGTTTAAATTGCTGTTTTCTTAAGGTTCAGTGCAGACTCACTTGATTCTGCGACAATAACCTCGTTACACCTATAACTGAATTGACAGGTTCAAGTGATTTTCTAACGAGGTTCGAATAAATCATCCTTACTGAAGATAAAACTAGCGGGCTTATAACAAACCACACTCGCATAATACCAGTGAAAACAAAACAATCCGGTATGATCTAGTGTTGTCTAGTTAGCAACACGATCGGTCCCCAAGCGGCACCTCGAGCCAAAACTAACATAAATCTGAAGCTATTAATATAAATTACTTACGATTTACAATCCCTTCGGGGTGTTAAATTACAGTTATTTCCCTTCTATATAAAGGCTTTATCATAACAAACTGGACTCCTAACGTGTCGGCATCAATTTTAATTATTTATTATTGTGAGGTATAAATGAGTTGGCTTTTGCTTAATGGGTTCGGATTAATTAGCGAACGATTTGGGGCGAGTTGTTTTAAAATGTTCGAGTAATGAGGTTTGCTGGTTAATTGAATATAGATTTTGGGAGTAGTCTTTAATTATCGTAAGTGGATGAGTGTGATTGGGTTTATCATCAGCCAGCTCGTGTTATACTTGGTCTATTAATAACCTTAAAATAAAATGGTGGAAAAATCATGCGTTCCTGATCAAATAATTTTATCATTGTGATATATTGATGTGGTTATCGATGGAGCATGCTTGTTTTTAATCTACAGTTCAATCTTGACTTATTTTATGTGTCACGCTTTGGGCAAGAAAAAACTCTCCTGAGCTGTACGCACACTAAAAGTATTCCTAAATCATTTTGAGCGTTTCAGGGGCCATCAACCATAACAACGCATCTCCGAACGTCTTGTAGTCCATTGATAGAATGGGCTCGGTGGAATTAAATTGTACTATTCCGAACCACCCTCTCCGAAATGTAATAGAAAACCAACAGGCCGGCAACTCGACGTCAGTGTTCAAGGCTGTAGGGCTTTGACTCAATCAGAGGCTTGAAATAAAGTACTATTCTACTACAAAATGCAATTGTCTAAATATCAAATTATATAAATAAATATAATGTATTTATCTCGTGTAACTGTGAAAACAAAGTGTGTAATCAAACAAAGGACTGTTCCCGTGATATTGAATGTCATGCTGCCTTACATTTTATTTATTTATATAAAAACAACAGGCGACTCCTAAATAAACAAGTATATCCTGAAGGAGCTCCAAATTAAAAGAAAAAATAAAAAATGAAAGACCAATCGATAAAGAGGCTAGACGTCTAAGAGATCCGTAATGGAATAAAGAGCACGGGGCCAATAGCCGACACGCTGGATGGACATAATAAGAAAGGCCAAGGAAACCAGAATAGATCAATGCTTACGCAATGCCACAAAACGTCAAAAGTGGCACCTCATTGCAAAAGCTGTAGCCTATAGCAAAAGGCACTACAGCGCTGAAGACCCACTCAGCACATCATAAATATGATTCTCTGTTTAGAGAGTACGACTAAGAAAAATACCACAAAAACAACACACAAGATTTTGAAGTTTTATAATCACTTTCGTCCCAATACCGCTTACAGTTCTAATAGTTTTAAGCCAACTGTGGGCAAATATAGAACCCAGCTTAGCTCGCATAGATAATGGTATCTTTCATACCTATATGTAGACTGCTAAGTACGAAATAAAGTATCAAAAAATGACGCTCGGCATATCTTTTGGTCTGAAACCGATTTAATATACCACAAAACTGTCAGGAGCACGCTTTATATATTTAGCCGTATTCATTCACTTCGTGAAAAGAGTTTATTTTTTCCTCTATATATCAATCTGATATATCTAGAACTATTCAACAGACCTTTACAAAACTGTCATTCAAATAATTTTCCTATTCGCTTTCATAAAACCCTATTTTCGTTCCATTTTCCTTTTGACAGTTGAGAACACCTACGGGAAGGACAAAACGATTTTACGATATACTTTTCTTGTCGGTAAAAATCTAGTATGACAAACCTTTGTCAAAAAGTTTCTTAGTATTTTTACTAGCGTCGAGTTTTCTAGAATATTTCGTTTTTGTTATGTGAGCTTTTAAAAGACAGGGTAAAAAGGGTTGATGCTTTAGCACTCACCTTTGACAGCTGTCTATATCCATCATACACTTTTAGGTACAAAATATGTAGGTATTTTGACGTGAGCGGTGGTGGTCCGGTGGTAACAAGCATGGTTTTAGGGTCAGGCATATTTTTTGAGTAATTTTCACCACGAAGACTGCTTTCAGAACGGTGAAAAAAAACATCGTGAAAAAATCGATATATCCTAGGACCCAAAATTCGAAGACATGCGACATCACTAACCCGCATTGGGCCCGCATAGTGGTTTAAAACCCATTCCTTCTCAAAGAGAGAAGGCCTGTATTCCAGCAATTAGAACGTTATTGACTGATTATGTTATTTATACTGGCTGGCACATAATGTCCTAGGGACAGTGAATACTCAGCAAAATGCTGCATTGTTACAAACTCATCTGACGACCGCGACGGGGGCAACGAATTAAGTAAATGCAAAATGCAAACTTAACAAACATTTGTGAGTATGAATAATTCAGTGATCACATCACATTCATGTGCTATACAGTCATCAACCCATAAACCAAACGCTTATTTAAAATTGAGAGACTGTTAAGCCATTTCATAACCTCTAGCAATCGCCGAGAAGTTGATAAATTACCATGGCTAACTTAAATGTTAAAATTTGTATGTTATTTATTACTTACCTATTGCTTATATAAACTTTACCTGTGTCAATTTTAATACTCTTTCGTCCGCATAATTTTCGTAAAATGGGGTGCAGTTTTTTTTGCTTAATGTGTTTATTTCGGTTTCATAGTAAATTTATAGGTTACGAAAATGTCTACTATAAGATTAGCAAACTCAAAGTAGCACAAGAAAAAGAACTCAAAAAGAAAACCACAACATTCAGGTATTCACCTCAAGTTAGGAAAAAGTTAATCAGTATCGCGTGTACCTAATAATGGTGTTAATTATAGTAATAGGCGCTTGGTACTCAATGCAGAGAATTGAATGCGGTAAAAACAACCGAGAAACTATTTCGAACAAAGGTGGGCCTTATACATAAAGTAATAAGAGGTAAAAACTTTTAGAAACCTACAATAGAAATCTAGAACAAAATCTGATAGATATTGATCGAGGGTCAAGACAAAGCGCTATAAAAATATCACCTGACAAATAAAAAAAAGATTGACATGCGTTACGAAAACGTTACCTGTGCTTTTGATTCCTCAAAAGTTATTGTTGTTGAAAAATCTTATATTAGTTATAGCCACCAATACCGTGTCGACAGCGAGTCGTGATCCACGCGCGCCTCAAAGGGCTGTCAGCACCAATGACGAAACTTGATACGGCCCTGCCTGTGGGGTTGCGAGAATGTTATAATTAAAAACGCATGGGAAACTGAAAGAGCAGTTTGGTTTTTAGTCACCAGAAGTCTGACACTCCCTTCCGCTCCGCCCAGAGCGGTACTCAGCAAATACCTACCTCATTTGATGATTCATCTACGAAAAATGCTATACTCACCATTTATTTATTTATGTACACACATGACACTTACAAAAAAAAAAAAAAAATACAGACAAAAGAGCACAAAGGTGCTGCTTATTTCCTAAGAAATTTCTTCCAGCAGACCTGCGACAGGAGAGTTCAAGAGGAGATGATAGACACAGTGTGTATAAATACTAATTACGATAAATAGGTATGACGTATGGTTGGATGTTATCTTTGACCAGCTTTTTGAAAATATGAATGGATTTAGCTTCACGGATTTTAGCGGGAAGTGAGTTCCACAGTCGTACTGCATGAAAGGAGAAGGAGTGGGAATAGAAACGGGTTTTATGGGATGGGAAATTGAGATGGAGTTTAAGGTGGGATCTACAAAGTGCGTCAGTAGGACGAGTAAATGAAAAACGATCGCGCAGATAGTTAGGAAATGCAGGGATGAATAGGATGTTGTACAAAAGGAATAATATTCGAGTGTTCCTGCGAAGACAGATAGGGAGACACTTGAGATCCTTGCGAAACTGAGAGACATGATCGTATTTCCTCAGACAAAAAACAAAGCGAATACACAAGTTTTGCAAGCGCTCAAGCTTACATAAGAGCTCCTCAGTGGCATCCAAATAGCAGGCATCGGCATAATCAATAATCGGCTGGATTAAAGTTTGAGCTAAAGAGATTTTAGTTTTGAAACGCAAGAAGCTTTGAAGGGATTTTAAAGAGTGGAAGGAAAAGTGCACCTTTTGACTAACCTCAATTACTTTTACATTTTTTCTTCTTCACTAATATTGACTCATAGGAATGAAAGAAATCATCAATTATTGTTCAAATGTTCATGAATCGTTCTTGATCGTCTTAATACGAACTAAGATTAGAATTTAGAATACTTTTTATCTCAGTGAATTCATGAGAGATAATTTTCAACATACAAACAGGTGGCTCCACTGGCAAAAGCTAGTGTGCCTAATATAAATTGTATTAGTGCTACACTGCAGACGTTACCACAAACCGCAACGAATTTTGGGCAAAGTCCAACAGACGCTAGATGTAAGTAAATATGTTATGTGGTCAAAAGTTAGTATCCATCTCCCTTTCACTACCCGTCTACCAGACGCACGGCTGGATACTATTCACACTTGGTTGATATACCGTCTTGTCGTACCAGGCGCTTCTCCTCCACATTTATTGTGCGCACTTCCAAGCTGTGGAATTCTCTGCCGGCTTCTGTGTTCCCTGCCACTTATGACCTTTCAACCTTTAAAGCAAGAGTAAACAGGCATCTTCTGGGCTCGCTCGTTCCATCGTAGACCTCATCTATCGCTTACCATCAGGTGTGATCGAGGTCAAGAGTGTTCTCATTTTGAATTAAAAAAAGTCCTTTATTTTAAAAAGAAGGGATCAAATTTTGTTATTTACGTTTAGAATATGGTTTAGATAATAATAACTATGAGTATGGACTATCGACCGTTATCAGCCAGTGTTTGTGAATGTTTCCGAATTTTTGGTTCTAGGACATGATGGTTGAACAGGTTGTTAATAAACGTATTGCAGAACCGAATCCGAGAGGTTTCTACGGATAAAACACGACAAGATGGTAGTTTTTATTTGTGTCACCTTATAGCATCATGCTTGTGTTAAAGTTAATGTTTTTGAGCTATTATATAGCTTTTATCGCGGGCTTAGAGCGCGACGACCGAATCAAGAAATTCCGTAACGAAAATAAACCTAACACCCCACACTCTAACCGGCACAGCGCATATACAGGTATTTTAATGATCTAGGCGGCCAAAAGTCAAAATAACAAAGTTTAAGGAATGCTTATTATATTGATTACCTGAGGCAGGGGACATTCCAACGATCAATAGACCGCCACCCCCACACTTCTTCCGTTGCGCGTTTTCAGGTAAATTCAGTCGGAAGTTGATCATTGAACTTTGTGAACGTGTCTCTTTTCGGTGATTTAAAAAATCGTTAACTTTGAGTGTCAAACTGAAGTTTTCTGTGAAGACCTGGTGCAAAATAGCAATGGATTTGGAGACTACAGGTATGTTATAATCAAAATGTGATATAATTTATTAAAATTTGTTTTATTTTAATATACTTTTAGTGGTCGAGAAATAACGTCTGAAATAAGGATATTTTTTAAAGAAATTTATGTTTAGAAAGCTATTTGTGTTAGTATCGGGATAGATCCGGCAACTTTTGTAGTTTATTTAAA
Organism: Tholera decimalis; assembly: GCA_943138885.2. Lineage (NCBI taxonomy): Eukaryota > Metazoa > Arthropoda > Insecta > Lepidoptera > Noctuidae > Tholera > Tholera decimalis. Next base: position 36,988,185 of record OW964554.2, on the reverse strand, counting down.
AAGTATAGACCCTTAAGTTACGAATAATAAATAAATTAGCCGCGGAATAGCGCGTATGCGCAAAAACGTAGAACATTGAATTTCAGTCAAAATGAGCTTAATTCGAAAAAAAGTATTTATGTCTAAAAACAATATTTACTTGTTCCAGATACAGTGGGTACTTCCGAAGTGAGAATAGTGACTCGTAAATTCCCCTTTGATATTATGAAAAATTAAAATTTACGCAATTTCCAAATTGCGTAAATTTTAATTTTCTTCCAAGAAAAACTACGCTTTTTGAGAGACCACCTTTTCACTCGTGACGACCTTACTGATGATCAGTTAAATAAACTGAACAAAGATTTTGCACATTTTAAATCGGAAATGAAGCAAAGGTGGATTAAATCTCACAAAAAAGAAGAAGTTTTATTGAAAAACAACCAACTTTGGCTGGAAAGTACATTCAAAATTCCAGTCACAACGGCAAATCGTATAGGTCGCCCTCGTAAATCGTTAGGGGAATCTAGGGAAAGGAGCAAAAGAAGAAAAATGGAACGGATCCGATCTAATGTAGAATGTCAGAAAGTGCAGGTGAATTGATTTGAAAAAAATTGTATTGTTATTGATAAATTAATTAATGTAAGAATATATATATATAATTATATATATATATATTTACATCCTAGAATCTTTTTGGCGTCATGCACGTCGTGCAACCTTACGACGTCCCCCTGTTCCCCTTATATTTTTTAACAAGTCTCAATGAATATTGCTTAGTTTGTCGATTTCCAGAAACGTGGGGTACGTCATTTTTCGATAATTTTATTTTTCGCAATATTCGTCTTGTAGTCATGCCCCAACATTTTTGAACCCCGAACCATGGTAATACATTCTAGGCGTCCTGGATATATTGATTGCGATTTACCTATGGCATTGACTATTTAACGTCCCCGCAGGTATTTGGGAGTGCGACGTTGCCAGCTTTCGATTTATCTACTCATCAATTTCTTTTATTATTGTTTGACAGTAGTCCACAGTTTGAACATTACGCTTATCACAATATTCGTAAGATGTGCTAATATACGGATGCCCGATATTGATATCTATGAATATCACATATTATGCTATTAATATCATTAAAAAGTTTGTTCTGTTGTTAGGAGCGTAAATAAAAGGATTGCATAGTAAACGTATGGCTTCTCTTTCATACAAAACTTAACGAATAGATTTTCATGACATTAGTGACTGAAATATCTAGTTAATAATAAGATGAACAATTATTGAGGTTCCAGTGAGATTTTTACATGAGAAGTCGCGGGACATATCTAGAATGACATACTATTGTAAATATTTGTCTATTTTTTTTTTACAAATTTAAACAATGTGCGCAGTTCATTGGTGAGTCAAGTTAAGATTTAGTATGATAGAACTAGCTTAGCTAAGCTTAGTATGTCTATGCAAAATATCACGAAGACGTTGGCATGTCTCTCTTTTCCTCGTGGGGTCTGCTTACAGAGAGAGTGAGAGAGAGAAAGAGTTAAGTACTTCTGGTCATCAGATCCTTAGATAATGGGTCACATAGGTGATGAAGGCCTAGTGTCTCCGTCGCCGGGTAAAGGCCAGTTTCCAGCAATTAAGGTCACCAGGCTATTGGACGTCCGTATATAGCTATTGACGTCCGTATATATTGTGGTTATTGATGATAGGCTCGATTCTAACTACTATCTCACCTGATGGTAAGCTGCATTTATTGTGTGCACGGCTAAGGTGTGGAACTGTCTGCCACCTCCTGTATAAGTAAGAGTGAACAGACACTTCTGAGCTCGCTCATTCCTTCTTAGACCTCATCTTTAGTAGTAACTAGAACTCACGCGGGGCTTTGCTCCCGTGGATTCTGTCACGGTAAAAACATAACTCTCCTTTTTTGCAGTCGCGTAAAAAGTAGCCTATAACCTTCCTCAAGTTTCAATCTACTTCTTCTAATTAGTATAGATATGCTCACATTTAATAATCTATAACATAATAAGCTATAATAGATATTTAATTCAGTTCCACTCCATAGCTATAAAATGAAATTTCTCAAAACGTTTTGCGCGTATGGGTGGGATGTCCACCATGTGACGATGGCTCATCGCCGTTCGTCTTGAAGTCCGATAATGGAACGGGCATTGAATTAAATTATGCAAGTCCATGGCACACTTCCTAAAATTTAACCGATAGAATTGCATCGTGTCGCCGATGTTCAAGGCTCTAAAGCTTTGACGAGACGTTTGGTCGTTTCTCGAATGAGTCAAGTACATCAAGATATTCCGATGTGAAATACTGTCTCCTTTGCTAGGATGCCCAATTATTGGCAACCAGTTGAGTCTTAGCCACGACGAACAGACCAAAAGTAAGGGTCAACGTTGCCTCAAGAAGCTCGCTATGATCGCTTATCGGCTCGTTTTCACCATGGAATGATGGAGCCGGTTGGAAACGCCTGGGTTCAAGCGGCATTAAACTTAACGAAGTTAGCATCAACCCATTCGGGACAACCTTTAAGGACATATTAAGCGACCCATCATGACTTCACGTAGACCGAATCTGAAACCCACTAGCATGGGCGCAGGATATATATCCTTCAGCAACTGTGCTGTCGACTGCATAACCTAAAGTACCGTGCTTTAAATAGCTATTGAACGTCCGTATATAGCTATTGAACGTCCATATATAGCTATGGAACGTCCGTATATAGCTATTGAACTTCCGTATTTCGGGCACTCTAATAGATAGGATATGGTTTTACCAGGCAAGAGTGCCCGAGTGCGAGATTCGCAGTCGAGAGATTGTTTTCCAAACTGGCTTCTGTAGGTCACGTCCCGGAGGTAGATGCTCCTAGAGCTGAACGATATTGAGCAGACGCGGAAGCAGTATTAATTTCACAACACTTTTCTTACATGTGGAGGTTCATCTCGGATGGACCGAGTGCAGCGAAAAAAATATATATCCCGCACTTGAGTATACCTGGTATTGTTAAATTTTCGTAAAGAAGATGACGGAAATCGATTTCTTGCTTGTATTTTTCAAGCGCGCTTGCGACTTTCCTTCTTATGACAATGTTTTACTGCGGCCGGTTCTTACATTGATGCTCACGTGGTTGATCATGTATTGAGGTAAAATAAAGACAAGAAGCTCAAAGACATAGTGCCCTATCCAAACATACTATGTAGTTCGGCAATACAATACCTATTTGGGAGGTTTGGCTCTTGCGCACATGCTGATGGCGCTTTACCGTGGGGAAATGTGAGCCCATATACATAGCTCTATTCTCGCAAATGGTTGACTTAAAATGTCCGAAACCTAGGAAGACTTCAGATACGCTATAAATAACAGTCTCATTATTGTGGTTTGGAAAGTGTGTATTTTTGTGTCGGAATGAGCATAGAAAAACATATTGAATGGTAAACGTATGTTTCTCTTTCACACAAAACATATTTTTCTAGTGTCTTTTCTCTCTCTATAGAGTTAATTAGTAGGTAGTCAAGTTCTTCTGGTCATCTATCCATCGTTATGAAGGCCTAGTCACTTCCTCGGAGGAAGGTCGGTGTCTCGGCGAGTACATGGTGGGAACATGTGAAGATAGTAAAACCGGTCGAATCGCAAACTGGACTTCCCTGAAGACAAATGCGCGAGCACTCTGTAATTTTTCGTTCAAATCTGGCGCAGCCGGAGCAGCCAAATAGGATTACCTTAAATAGTATCGTATTCCTGCAATAAAAGCCGCTAGGCTTTTGAAGGTCCGTATAAAGCTATAAGACGTCCGTATATAGCTATTAATAAAATAAAATAAGGTTTGGATCATGCGCACGTACCGATTTCGCTTTATCGTAGGAAAATGTGAGATAGATGCACAATTGCACATACCTCTATTCTTTCAAAATTGAATTTATCGACGTGAAAGTAAATGTCCGAAACTTATGAGGATTATAGATGCACTATAAGAAGAAGTCTCATTACTGTGGTTTGGAAAGTGGGGAAGTAAGTCTGAGTAACTATGTGTTACTAATAATATGAAAAATTTTAACTGCTTTTCAGAGTTAGAGTTAGTGGTCATTAAATGAAGCTGCAATAATTATTTATAATTAAAAGTTGATTTTATGTTCCTTCTTTTAATATTGCAAATTGAAAATGTGTCACACATAAATCCAATATATTAAAATACAAATCAGAAACTCTGTCAAGCATGAGGTGACCGAGCTGGCAACGTCGCAAGTGTGGACGCCAAATATGCAGATTCGCAGTCAGGAAGTCCCCGAGATATACGGCTGTGAATATACGCGCTACAGCAGCGCCTCACCTGCGCTGAGATTTCTTCGGGAACTTTTAATTATATTTTTGCAGCCATTTATTTAACTTTTTCGCTTCTATCGTTTTTTGTTCTACGGCTAACCAGGACCAATAGGACCTAAGTGCCACCGACCAAAAAAGTGGCGTCCGGTATGCGGACGCCATATGCCGGTGGACGCCAGTTTAAATGTACTTTTTTCTTCAGAGGACGGCTAATTGGTTGCAGGATAAATATATACATATATATAAAGTATGTATATAAGTGTATGTAAGATTATGTAAATATATGGTGTAATATATATTTATGGCCTATTTTCAGCATTTTTTATTCATTTTTTTTTTGTTGTATTTGTGTTTTATTGCTTTTTTTAAAGAAATTATAAAAGTTATTGTCTGTTTATATTTTTCTTGTTTTATTTCCGTCATTTTAAACCAAAAAACCCGCACAAATATTTTCGGCCGGCTAGATTAATGAAATACCCCTATGTGCAGCGGTGCGGCGTTGAAAGCCGTGCATCGTCTAACGTCGTTTCAGTTCGGCAGACTTCGGCACGGTGTTTGTGTGCATGCGACTAGACGTATGCGTGTAGACTAGCAGCTAATAAACCTATAGCTCCTGAATAACCTACATGCATTGTAAGATAATAAAAATATTTTAAACAATATTAACATCTCATTTATTCAGTAAAAGAAAAAAAAATGTTTTCTTATCGTCACCACGCTCAAAAAGTGTAACTTGAATTAATATCAAAGAAAAAATACTGCATAAATAAAAAAATAAAATAATTGTAATTGCATAAGTTGATAAAAAATGCTATGCAATAGCTTTACCACGGCAGTCCCCGAGTGCCACATTCGTTTTTTTTTATGTTTTTTATGCGTCAATAGCTAAGGCGTCGGCCTTGTGATCGAGAGTTTGTGGGTTTCTACCCACTTTGCAGTTCTTTTTTAAAAAAAAGTGATAGCAAAAATAAAAATAAAATCTACCATTTACCTATTTTTCGAGGGTCAAAATATGTAACAATAATTTCATTGTATTGCCTCAACCTTTTAGAACGAAGTGGCGCATTGAAGCACTGAAGACAGAAAATACATATAAAGGAAATACAATGTGTTATTGTACTACTTTTATGTTTTCTTTCAGTGTTATTTTTATCATCACCTTGTTGTTAATAAGTATCTTATAAGGAAAACGTACGAGGGTTGACTTTGTTATAATATTACTTAAGTAATTAAAAAGAAATATAAGAAAAGCTCCGTTGTAATTTGTAATAATAACCTTATCGAGTGTTTGTTAAATAGGCATACAGGAATAAATGCGTGAGTTTTATGTTACCTTAAAAGTATACAACATAACATAATACCAACTGGACGCGCTTGAGTCTATCGAGAAAAGGGCCAAAAGACTCATTGGCAACGATTCATTGGTCGAGTCAAAGCTCCAGAGCCTTGAATATCAACGACGAGTTGCAAGTCTATCGGTTTTCTATCGGTTACATTTCGGGGAGTGTGCAATGTAATTACACAATCTAATTCCGCCAAGCCCGTTCCATCATCGGACTACAAGACAAACGGCGATGCGCCATCGTTACATGGTGGACATCCCACCCATACACACAAAACGTTTTGGGAATACTTTCATTGTGCGTACGACTAAGGAGTGGAATTCCCTGCCGGAGTCTGTGTTTCCTGATCGCTATAACCTGGGAGTCTTTAAGTCAAGAGTGAATAGGATACTTCTAGGCAAGCGTGCTCCATCTTCGATCACATCTTCACTTACCATCAGGTGAGATGGTGGTCAAACGCGAGCCTATTATCAATAAAAAAAACATAATTGTAAAGTTTGTTTGTCGTGGATGGGATGACGTGATATGTGGAGCGACTGCAGGGCGTCTTCAGAGACACGATGGAATATAGAACTCACCAGTAAGTCTTATGTCTTTATTAATTAATCTTATAAAGTATTATATCAAGGCATGGTGCATCGACCATTGTAGGAACAGGAAACAAGAGCCAGTGTTGCTACACATAAATAATAAGAGGTAGTGTTGTACTACCTAACATCTTCCCTTTTTTGTTTGAAAGAACTTGACAACATATTTTTAATTACATTTTATGATTAGGAACTGTTTCGAAAGGGATGCCATTCGAAACAGTCTTCCGACTACTGAACTAAAGTATAATATATTTTATGAATAGGAACTGTTTCAAAAGGGATGCCATTCGAAACAGTCTTCTGACTACTGAACTAAAATATAATATTAGTTATTTTTTCCTTCCATAGGCAACACAAAAGTTTATAAATTGACCATAAACATTAAGCTGACAGCCTTGAAAGAACTTGACATTGACACGTTTGACGTTGACATATTTGACTGACAGCTTTTACAATAATTGTCACTATTTTGACATTAACACATAAATAAAACCACTATAATTTAACCTTAAAGTAAGTTGAAATACACATGAAATATCTAGTTTAAGTTTCTTAATATTATTCACAATAACGCTTAGGTTTAGTGATTACACGTCCCGAACGAGTTGTAATCGGTGAACTAGTTTTAGGAACATTGTTTTGTGAACTAACTTTAGGAACATTGTCTTGTGAACTAACTTGCGTGTTTATTTCAGGTGCAACATCAGTCATGGAAGAGGCTGAATCCGAAGAATGCTTAAGAATATGTTCGCGGTTTCTACGAAAAACACCTTGAGGAGACTTGATGATGTAACTGCGTGGATGAACATCCTTTTGTGCTACTACACCTGGTATCCAAGTGCCTTGTGGTTTGTGTTTAAAGTAAACATTGTCACCTTGTTGTAGTGTTGATAGTGGCTTTGTATCTCTGTTGTAATAAAGTGATGACTTAAGTTGTTGTTTTTTAATGTTTTTCTTTAAGTTTTTGGTATCAACAGTGCGAGGTGTAAGTGAAAGTTCTGGTGAAGGTAATTTTGTACGTAAGTGCCTTGACATGCATAGCTGTGATGGAGAATAACCTGTTTGTTTTGGTGTACTCCTATACATAAGTAGTGCTAAATAAGGATCTGTGTTATCGGCTTTGCATTTTTTCAATAAAGTTTTAATAGTACCAATTGCCCTTTCTACCATACCATTTGATCTGCTCAAATATGGACTAGAAGTTGTGTGTTCTATTCCCCATGCTGTAGTAAAGTCTTTAATTTCTTTACTGTTAAAGGGAGGTCCATTGTCTGAATTCATAACTTCCGGAATACCATGTCTAGCAAAGATTGATTTCAAATGAATGATGACTGTCTTTGAAGTTGAGTCTGGCGTTAATAATGCAAGCTCTATGTACTTAGAAAAATAATGTATGACTATTAAGTACTTCAGACCATCTATTTCAAAAATATCTATGCCTACTTTGCTGAAAGGTAGCATTTTGTAATCATGATGAATAAGACTTTCTTTTGAATTATTTCTGCGAAATGTTAGACAAACATGACATTGGTTAATGTATTTCTCAATATCATTATTAATTTGAGGCCAATAGACTGTTGTTTTAGCTAAGCGTATGCAGCTATTTATACCTTGGTGACCTTCATGAACTAATTTTATTATATATTCCCTCATGTTTTCTGGAATTACTATGTTGTGACCTTTGAATAGAATATTATTTATCACATGTAATTGATCTTTTAAAGAAAAATATGGTTTGACTGACTGATTTACTGACTTTTTATGTTCTGGCCAACCATTTTGACAAAAAGAAATAACTTTACTTAAAGTTGGATCTATTTTAGTATTTTCCTGAATCTCAAGTAACTTTTTTGGACTTACTGTTAGGTTTGAGAATACAAGATTAACATGAAGGTCGAGATCTTCTTCTAAATCTGTCAGTGCACCTACTGGTAGTGCTGCTCTTGAAAGTGTGTCTGCAATGAACAAATATTTACCAGGTTTGTACAGTACATTTAGATCATAGGGTTGCAACCTCATCATAATTCTCTGCAGTCTTGCTGGAATGTCGAATAGTGGCTTTTTAAACAGAGTAATTAATGGTTTATGGTCTGTTTCAACGGTTACTTTTCTACCATATATGTATTGGTGAAATTTGGTACAACCATAAAGAACAGCCAAAAGTTCCTTTTCGATCTGAGAATAGTTCTGTTGACAGGTACTGAGAGATGCTGATGCATAAGCTATGGGCTGCTGCTCATGTAAAATTACAGCTCCTAAAGCGTCTTTTGAGGCGTCTACAGAGAGTATTAATTCTTTTTTAGGATCATAATATGTGAGAACTGGTGATGAACTAATTAGATTCTTGACTTTACAGAATTCTAAGTCTTGCTTTTGTGTCCAGATCCATTCATTTTTATTTCCCAATAATTGTCTTAGATTTGTAGTTTCTTCTGATAAATTCTTAATGAAAGGTCTTAAGTAATTCACCATACCAAGAAATCTCTGTAGTTCTGTGATATTTGTTGGATTGGGCATGTTCATAATTGCTTCCACTTTGGAAGGATCAACTCGAACCCCATCCTGACTAAAGATATGACCTAGATATTTGATTTCTGTTGCTAAAATTTTACACTTATCTGCATTGAATTTTAAGTTTATAGAACGTGCCCTATCAATTACTTTTTGTAGAATAGTATTATGCTCTTTTATATCTTTAGCGTATATTAAAAAATCGTCCATCATAATTTTAACCCCCTCAATGTCACTGAACCTTTTGACCATTTCACTGTGAAAGATTTCTGGTGCCGAACTGATACCAAAAGGTAAACGTGTGAATTTATAACGACCAAATGGAGTTATAAACGTGCACAGCTTAGAAGACTCTTCTGATAACCTTAACATCCAGAAGCCTTTATTAGCATCTAATGTTGTGAAATACTTTGACCCTGCTAATTCTGATTTAATTTCATCTATTGTTGGCAATGGATAGTGAGGTCTCATAATGGCTTCATTGAGTTTATTTGGGTCTATGCAGAGCCTGATTTGACCATTTCTTTTAGTAGTCAGAACTATAGGACTTACCCACTCCGTTGGTTCTTCAACTCTGCGTATGATGTCTTGTTTCTCCAGCTCCACCAGTTCTTTTTTGAGAGGTTCCCTTAATTGAAAAGGTACTCGTCTGCATGCTGAGACAGTTGGTTTGGCATCTGGCTTCAATTTGAGCTTGACTTCTAAATCTGTAATACACCCTATACCATTTGTCAAATCCTGAGGAAGCTGAGGTACAAAATCAACCTTATAGACTCTTTTAATCAAGTTAAGTATTTTGCATGTGTCCCTGCCTATAATATTTTGACAATTTAAATCAACAACATGAAAGTTTACTGTGTATCTGTTATTGTTAAGTTTAACGATTAAGTTGCATTGACCGACAGTTGGTATAATATCACCACTGAATGAAGATAACCTATGACTACTTTTTTGTATCATGTCTGTTGGTATGTGTAGTGTTTCAAATGTTTTCACTGAAAGAATGTTGGTATCTGCACCTGTATCTAGAATGAATTCTACAGCGCGATTATTTATCATGAGTTCTGCCCTCCATGACTGTGTATTGACTGTATTTATACAAATTGTGCCCACAAATAGGTTATTTTTGTTAGAATCATTATTGTTACAATTTTGAGACATGTCCATGTTTATGTTATTTACACTTTTACACACTTGTGCGAAATGATTGTACTTCCCACACTTCTTACACTTCACTCCTTTAGCTGGGCATCTGAACCTGTGTATTTGACCACACCTCTGGCAAGTGGCATTGCTAGTTGCTGATGACTGTGACTGGGAACGTTTAACTCCAGGCTTAGACTTGACTTTGCTTCGACTATGTGATTTGGAAACCTGGCCTATGAGTGGTTCTTCCAATGTTTTAGCCTGTTGTCTTGTAGCTTCCATGCTTTTAGCTAACGTCACTGCTTTGTCTGTCGTATCTGGTTTATCCGTCAGTATCTTTTCTTTGATGTACTGATTACTGGCATTCAGATTCAAACTGAAAATGTCCCGAAGGATGCTGTCTTCAAGCGATATGAATTCACATTGTTTGGCAATATTTTTCAGATCCGTAATGTAACTATCGATAGATTCGTTGACACCTTGTCGTCTGTTGAAAAGTTTATGACGCTCCATGGTCACGTTGATTTGTGGCAAGAAATGTTGATTGAATTTATCGGTCAGTGTCTGGAAACTCACTGTATCTATATCTACATTGAATGAGTAAAATGTAGTCAGCGCGTTTGGTCCTATGAAATGAAGAAGTATAGCGACTTTTCTCGCGTCATTCTCATTTTCTAAGTTATTCGCTCGTAGGTATATCTTGAACTGAATTAACCAATTTTTCCACGCTAACGGCATATTGTTACTACCCATTTCGAGTGGCGAAATGTGACTACTGATGATTTTTTGAATCGACTGTGGTGGCTTATTATCGTTGTCCCCGGCCATTTTGTTTCAATTATGTACTTGAATATGGTACCTTGTACAGCGTCGTCACTCGTCCAGCCTTACTTCTGACACCATGTAAAGTTTGTTTGTCGTGGATGGGATGACGTGATATGTGGAGCGGCTGCAGGGCGTCTTCAGAGACACGATGGAATATAGAACTCACCAGTAAGTCTTATGTCTTTATTAATTAATCTTATAAAGTATTATATCAAGGCATGGTGCATCGACCATTGTAGGAACAGGAAACAAGAGCCAGTGTTGCTACACATAAATAATAAGAGGTAGTGTTGTACTACCTAACAATAATCAGCCTATAGCATTGTTGGGATATAGGCTTCCTCTCTATGAGAAGGCATCATGGGCCGTAATACACCCCACGGGTCCAGTGTAGGTTCGATAATTTTGCATTTCTTCGTATTTATCGTGCCTAGGATATGCCGATTTCCTCACTATACTATCCTTCATTGCTTTGAGGTCACTTTCAAAACATGGTGATGACGTAAATTTCATAAAGGGTTTATTTGTGTTCGAAACCACGGCCTACAATTTAACCGATTCAACCAAACCTATTGGATCAAATTAAACTTAAGAATTAAAATATATATTGAAATGTTTCTACATTATGTAAACACAGTGATGATTTACCTAGCCTCTTTCCAAGTATGCTGGAATTGAGTAACAGTATTTTACATGGAGAGACTATATAATAAATATATAATAATAAAATGCCTTTATTTACTCACCACAATATCTTTAAATTACATGTATACTCGTAGATAGTACTACAATAATGAGTATCATACGTATATTATGGGAGCCTGGTGCCTGAGCTAGGCCAAAGGCTTGAATTTCAGGTCACCAGGTCCCCTCCCCGATTTCCAAATTCCTCGCGAATATTATATGTAATACACTACAATAATCAGCGACTATAATGCGGATATGTGTGGTGAGATTTATTGAAATAGTAGGTATATGATATATGACGTGTATGAAGGTGGGTGTACATGAAGGTGTATGTACAAACGCCAGCACATCAAGCTACAACAATCTGTCAAATTACTTTAATAGATTTTCAACTTTATTGTTAAAGAAATTAAGTTCAAGGTTGATTGGGAAAATTTGACAGTTTCGGGTAGCTTCATGTGCTGGCGTCTGTACGTGAACGTGTGTACGTGAAGGTAGTGTGTGTGGGGTTGAGTGTGATTGAGTATCTGACCATAACCGAGAAATTGTGTAATAAGGACTACCCACGGAAAGATTGGGATATATTTTCTGGAATTTAGACTTCCCGTAATCTTTAAGATTTGTCACCCTTTCATGAAGTTTTGTCAATAAACATTGCTTAAAAATACTTATGCAGACAGCTGTATACTTTTGGTAGCTGTATAATTGTATTATTTAGTTCAAATGTAATGTTACAAAAGTAATGTCAATTATTTTCAAGTTGAATTATCTGGAGGAAATATCAAGAAACATCATTAAAACTTATAACAGTTCCAAGTATTACGGTTACTTAACCACCCTTACAATACAAGAGGTCATTGCCCTGATGACCTAACAGTGCTGTACCGGGCGTAGAGCCAAAGATACAGAGATTTAGATTCATCCCGAATGGGTACCCTCTGAAATATGGAGCCCAGCCGATGCCCAAATCACGTCTATTTTTAGAAACTACACAGCAGTCGCCGAAAATGAACGCGTAAAATAAAAGTTTTTTAGTCCAACTGAATGCAAAACAGTGAGCTGATAGTTGTAAATCATTGAACGGAAAAATATCTTAAGGTGGATGAAGTCGGCCGAGAAATATCACAGACCCTTATTTCGGGTATGAGTCAGCAAGAATGCTTTACATAACGTGATTTGTAATTTGTCGAAATCTGTACCCACGGATAAAATAAGATTACATTTTTAGAAGCATTATATTGTAAATCATATTTATGAAAGTTTAAGACTTCATTTCCATCATAATGTCTTAGATTAGCATGGAAATAAGGCTAGACCGTAAAGAAAAAGATAAACTGTGCCAACCGCTTACTGACGACAGTTGGTAAAATAATATTTCAAAGCCAGACTCTGAATTTTAAATAAGCCTGACAAGACTGCTCTTAATATAAAAATATTTTATGCCATAAAGTATGAAGGTTATAAATATCCTGCAACTTCCTCACATACCATTTTCTTTGAGCGTGTTTCCCTTTTAACTGAATGTTGAAATATTTATTTGAAAATGTATGAAACACGATTTCAGGTTGCACTAACGAGAACAGTTTTCTGTCCAATAACGATGTACGGACATTATGACCTATTTTGAGTATTTTTGTTTAGCAAACTGTGCTTAATTGATTTCCATGAACCCAATTTTGAAGAGGAATTGAATCACTGGTTAGGCTTGGCTGCCCAAATATTGACATGTTATAAGGCATTTCCAATCTCCAAACTTATATTTCAGCATAGCGAGTGTTCCAAGAAGTGTTGGACCACAGCGTCAATACAATTTGGATCAGTGCCCACACTAAGTGCGACGCCACACATGTCAAACAAATTTTGTACCAACTCGCAAAATGTAAAATATTTGCATTACATAATTTCTATACCAAAACACTTATGGTCAAAATCGGAGAAAATCAAAAACTCTAAACTTATGTATATATTGGAGAACCAAAAAGTCCTTTCTTTTTATATTTTCATGTAGATATTTACATATTAGGTATGTGTGTATCAAAAACTTTGATATCTTCCAACTGAATCGGTCCAGTAGTTTTGGAAAAAATTGGCTCTAAGAGACGGACAGACTAACAAACACACAACTGAAGCCATAAATAAGTATTCCATTCATCAAAACAAACGCTAGGAGCCTTAAAAAAAAACAACATTCACTACCGTCATTTAAGATCAACACAATTATAACTATGTTATATAAAATTGTGAGACGTGGCTTGTTACTCGAAGTGAAAAAATCTAATAACATTTGCAGAAGTCAAAAGAACAAAAAACTCTTGCAACTTAACCTCGTCTTTAAGCACTGCACGTTCTCCTTGAGTTACTTCACTGTTACTAAGTTGAGAAAGGTTACCTACTCCCTTACTTTATTTTCTTGTTATAACTTTCTATTTTGTGTTCTTTAAAATTTTACAAAGATATTCTTCACAAAAACTTTATTTCTAATAGGGACACTGACTGACACTTAATGATCAATAATTATGACTTTTTTTTTCTAAAGTACAAAATATTTTATATTATCATATTTAATTAGTATTATTTATAATGTTGTACACCGACAGCACTAAATCTATCTCTGTTAAGTTCTGTCCATCCAAAAGTTGTCTGTAAGAGATTGCCCTGTGTGATAAGACCGCCCATTTTACACTAGTTTTATCATTGGTATTGTAGCGTACAATAAAGTATATAATTAATAATACATATATAGGTACTTTTCATCTGATTTGCCTTTTTTTTCAACGACGGGTATAAAGCGTGCTAATCTTCGAAATGTGGTGTGGATTTTAATGAAATTTAGTATAGAAGTAGCTTAAAGCTTGAAAAGGGTATAGGCTACTTTTAAATCTACCAAAAAATAAAGACGGTTACGTTTTTATCATCGCGCGACTGCTAGTGATAATGCTATATTATATTAATCAGGAGAGAAATATAAGTACTTTCCTTGATTACGTTTCTATTTCTGAATACACTCAAAAAATATGAAATTCAATAAATGCCTCCAAATCACGTTTGGCCAATCAAATATGTTATGAATTGAGGTCACGCTATCCGCCGTCTCTGTAATTATCACTACGGAGAGAATGATCCCTAAAATATGTATACGAGTATGGACGGCAATAATATAATTTACGATTGCCATAAATGGTCCATCTCTATGTAAAGGTTTACGTCTACAATAAATGTCTTATATATCTGACCGTATTAACCTATTTTTCCATAAATCTTAATCTAATCAAAGATTCTGCCAACATGGTAAGTAAACGTTTCGCAACTTTTATATTTTGCGCAAATATCGAATTGTTTACTGTTTGGCATGTGCGCGTCTATAAGTTTTGATACTTTAGTGCCAATACGAATACATTCTTAGAGTTACGTAATATCGATTTTAAAATCATATTTCGTCGCTTCCATCAGTATGCTTCTCTGGCATACAAGTATTTCCTATTTAGTTCCGTTCGTAAGTAGGTCAGTCTAAGTACTTATTATTAGTAGTCCCTATTGTCCCACTGCTGGAAAAAGGCTATGCTTCATTTTTTCCAACTATCTCGTTATTGCCGTATAAAGAAAGTGCGAAAAAAAATTGGCCAAGTGCGAGTCGGACTCGCCCATGAAGGGTTCCGTGGTAACTATAATAAATATAATATACTTAACATATTTAATTGAAAAAAAAAAAACCTTACAAATTTCTTAAAACTAGCTTATTTACAATTTTTACAACTACGCCAAATAACTTTGTTTTTCATAGTATTTGTATGAATTACAAAGTTATATTTGCGGTTTTATAAAATACACTGTATCTCAAAAACTACCGACTCGATCTCGTTCAAACTAATTTTGATTGAAAGTGTACATTAACATCTACAACATATGGTTTCTTTAGATTTTTCACTTCATTATTATAGAAGTTAGAGGGGGGGGACACATTTTACCACTTTGGAAGCGTATATCTTTTAAACGATTAACTTTATGAAAAAGTCATTTTAGAAACCTCAATGTCATTTTTAAAGACCTGTCTATAGATACTACACACGTATAGGTTTCATGAAAAAAAAATTTCAGTATCAGTTCCATGTATGGGGAGCCCCCTTTATTTTAAATGTTTTTTTTTAATTTTCTCTTAAAATCGGAAAGCGGTTCACAGAATACATCTATCTACCAAGTTTTACATGTATAGTCTTAATAGTTTCGGAATAACATGGCTGTGACTTACGGACGGACGGACAGACAGACAGACAGACAGACGGACAGACATATCGAAACTATAAGGGTTCCATTTTTGCCATTCGGCTACGGAACCCTAAAAATGGAATTGGAAGGGAGAGGTGCACCTTTGCCTTCTAATTTGTAATCCAAGAAGCGAAGTTGACTGCGCGGTCTATCGCGGCCCCGTGTCTCAGGGCACTAATCCCCTATTTTGTTGGCTAATAACTCTGTCCCGTGGAGAACTTATTATTATTTACATTAAATTTAAAAAATAAACAATAACTGAGAAAAAAACAAAATCTGTAAGTGGAGATAAGGCAAAAAAAAATCAGTTAAGGTGGGTAAGTGTGAAGGGTAAGCGAGGGTGACTTTTACTCGGGTGCGTAAAGGGTAGAGATATACGCAACCAAGAAAAGTTTCAAATACAGCAACATCCTCTTCTAATGTTACTTCTAAATCATCAACAAAACGTCTCCTTTCCGATAACTTACGAAGAATATTTTCTCCGAAAGTGGGTCTATCTATACTTTTCCTAGTTGACTGTATACAAGCCTACTGTGTCAACTCATCTCACTGCAAATATTTACTCGACAGTGTAAGGAGACGCCCTAGTTGAACAGTTTGTAAAGGCTTCTACCCTTTCAACACAAATCCACTTTGAAGGCGTCTTTGAAACCCGCCTTTGAAATTATTTTCTTCTTCTATAAAGCTTTGATCGCAATATTGATAACAGGCTTATTTCACTGAATCCTTTTTGACAATACCGTGTTTTTGGACTTCTACAAATTCAAAGTCTCTTCGATGCCAAATATATTAATATACCACCCCAGATCTGAGTTTTATTTATCTTGTAAACTTTATAACTAGATATCATTAAAATTATGTTTTGCGTCTACGTAACTTATTTCTGTCAAACGTTCTACTTTTAATATATTATATTTCAAAGAACGTTATAGCTCATATTTTATTAACGAAACTGTAAACGAAAAATTGAAAGATATTGACAAATAAAATTGTATAAATGCGTTTGTAACTAACATTCTCCTCAAGCCATGTCAATCAAGGCATGTTTTATTGATTCAAACCCGAAAGAAAAGAAGAAAGAAAGAGAAAGTAACGTCTTAAGGATAAGGTTAGTAGTAGGCAATTAAATTACGTTAGTATAATAATGTAGTAACTTAAGTTTTTGCCCTTACAACGATATTTAATAATCTTAAAAAGACACTTGTCTAAATAACATACACAGGCACAGACAATTGACTCAACAAGAAAAATAAAAACTACGCAGATGTACATCGTAGCCGCGGCACAAGAATCGCACTTAGCAGTATGTTATGGGCGTACACACAGCACATCACTCTTTTTCAGTAGATGCCGAAAATTATGACGCATGGAAACCACCAAGACAATATAAATAATGTTAGCTATATATTTTTTTGATAATTTAGATTATTCTACTTCAACGTTATGGTAGACGGTTATAAGGTTTTGATCCATCTCCTTACTTATGTAACTGAGTTACTGGAAAAGGAAGTTAACGAACCGTTCTTGATCTCGGTGCGGGATTCCATCAAATCAGCTACATGGGCAAAGTTTCATATTTATGGTTTAACTTACAGCCGTGTTACTCAGCATGACTCCAAATATAAGTCAACGTTTTGTTAGAGGAAATTGGATTTTTTTTTTCAGTGTAAATCTAATAACTCTAGCCGTATTTATATAGGACTATCAACATATGTATAACGAATCAGAAGAAAAGCCATACTCTGACTGTATAAAAACGGTAAGTACACAGAATTAATGTCAAATGTAACTAATGCAATTCACGGCAATAGTGTTTGGGGATATGCGGAACAGGGTCTTAAGTCCCGCATTCCCATTGAAAAGAGAGGATCCTCCGACCAGACAGGTGTTTTTGTCTGGTGAGCAACTGCCCGATGTTTGTGATCGGGTGATTTGTTGTGAGTTGAACGGTAAACTTTGCTTGCGCGATACAGGATTTCTATCGTTTTAGTTTTGTATGTTGCGAGATAGATGTCGCTAAAAGTGTAATAGTGGGATTCGAACCCACAACCTCTCGATCACAAGTTCGACAGTTTAGCTATTGACGCTTACTTAGATTTTATCTTTAGCTTAGATTTTTATTAATGCACCCGCATTTCCTCATTATTTCTGAGAACTAAAACACCCTATGATTACTTTGTACAAATTGTATAAACACTTCAAATGGTAGACAAACGCTACAACAAAACACAGAATTTTTACTCGTAACTTTCAATTTCACCGAAATATTCCATTATCAGTGATTAGTAATCAAAGTTAATGGATGCCGTGAGCGCTACGCTTTATGTCACGTCATGTGCCAGTAATTACGTAAGACAATATTGTATTAACAAGAGTGCCAACATATTAAGGATTTTTATAATGTTGAAGTTCATAAATATATAAATTGCATTCTGAAATAAACTGCCATAATCACCGTAAAACGTTTCCACTGCTAGAACACAGGCATTTTCTCTATCCACCATGCAAATCCAGTGTGGGTTGGTATTCAGCAAACCACATAATTATGTCTTCAAACTTTTGGTTACAATATTTTAGTTTTCACCGTTTACGGAGCAGTTGCAATGATATGACTTATACAAAATACAGTGCCTGACTGACTTCGAATCTAAGTCGATAAGAATTCGTAAGTAGGGCTAGTAACTACTGAGCTGACCCAATTAACCACTTTTTAGTAGTAGGTAGTAATTTGGGGTCAGGAATTGAAACAAAAACTATACCATAATTGATTTGAATTGTTTCTTCTATAGCAGTTACTAGGTCCATTAATCAATCAAGTCAACCAAATATAGGTACATCCAGCCTTAATTAAGGATTATACTTTTTGCCTTTTATTACCCGAACATTTGTATTTCAAGAAATTTCTTCATAGTTTGTTCTTACAGTAGCGAATGCGGTTAAAATACTTTATGCCACGTCTAGCTATGTATTTACTTAAAAAATAAAACCATTAATGCCAAAACTCTGTATCCAACTTTCCCAAGACAAACAATCAGTTCGTACAGTCTTTTAAAAAATCTCCCTATATGAAAAATATTTTTTCTTTTTACCTTAAAAACATTTTCGTCATCACTCTCATGCTAGCGCTATCAAAGCTATAAGCTATCAAATTTTCCCCTCTGAACGCCTTCAAGGGTTCCTACGAGGAGGAGCAATTTCCTTAAGCTGAGTTTCATGAGCGATATACATACTTCATATAACACATTGTTTCTGCTAACGGTTGAACATGTTAGCTCATTTTCTTTTTAGGGTGCTCATCGATTTTATGGCTGAGCACACTCCGTATTTATGACAGAAATCGTTTCACTGTCTACGACTGTACCTGACTTTAGGTTCTAAGCTTAGATACTTTCGTAACAGTTTAATAGTCCACGAATGGAAGTTTTTTCTCTGCCTCCGGTATGTTTCAGCAATTAAAGTTTCAATTAATAACGATTTGTACCACTTAGTAAAGTTTATCGTTTAAAAGTGGAGTGTTTCTAAAATTAATAACATTTTACGTTTCAAATATTAAAATATAATATTTCGCAAGTAAATTGAGAGGTAACTTTAAACTTCTGAATTTGGTTCAAAACGACCTCAAACGTTTCAAAGCTAAGTATTTACTTCAGTAAGTACTTATGAAAATGTAAAAGTTGTCTTGTTTAATGTTAACTTTCGAGGCGTTTAGTAGGAGTCCTGTTAACATTTAAAATCTCACCTAAGGGCTAATGGAGAGGCCTTATAGTTTATGCGGTGGGCCATAGATGGCACTTTCTAATCCCGGGACTAATGAATTCACCCTGGATCACATATTCTAACACGAATCTTAACCCAAACATCGATAAACCCTGTCATTACTACCCTGGAACATGGCCTAGGCGCCGTTGAATCCAT
Organism: Tholera decimalis; assembly: GCA_943138885.2. NCBI lineage: Eukaryota > Metazoa > Arthropoda > Insecta > Lepidoptera > Noctuidae > Tholera > Tholera decimalis. The sequence continues at coordinate 36,968,597 of OW964554.2, read as the reverse complement.
TTAAACCCCATGCATATTTTGCATATTATTCCTTACGACGTCAATACCAAATTCGCCTTGAGCTGTAACTGCCACTTAAACAAAATGTGTCACATTACTATTGCAAAGCAGTTACGCTTCAGTGAATACTTTATGAGATATTTAGTCATATTTTATGCGGCATTATACTGGATTGCGTTAAATTGATAATTTATGGTATGATTGCAACCATTTGTGTGTCGTCGTTAAGTTTTATTCGAATGTTCTTGACGTTATTGCGAAATAAATGTTCTTTTATTTACTTTTCTTACGAGAATGTGAAGTAATTTGCTGGCTGTTTGTTAATTTCTCTTAATTAAACAATGCACTCGCATTGATTATTATGCAAAAACAAGAAAATAACTGTATTCACGTCATTATTCTAGTCATTTTAAGTGTTAATAAACACGTCATCATCATATGAACCGAATCGTTATTCACTCGTTGCATGTTTCCATTTTCAATTTTAAATTCGAGTCTTCAAATTCGTCAATAATTTTCAACCAATACAAAAGCTCGGCGTAATCCCCATTTACTGGATGTAGAACATAATTAATCTATTCAACCTACATCAAATGTGACTAATGGACCATGAATGCCATGAGTGATTATAGTTACATATCCCGCCATACTACCTCGACATAATCCTAAAATGCCACTCTCTTCTGGGAAATTGACAAAAAACTGCGCAGTGAATGTTTCGCTCAATATCATTGCCAACCAGAAGAATACTAATACTTCCTAAATACTGCTATGACTTTACCAAATAAATTGTTCTTTTGATTAATACCGTAATTACGGCTGTATAGAGTGCCATCCATTTTTGTAATAGCTAACGTTTTATTTAGTCTCGGAGACTATTAATTTGATGAGACTTCATGTAATAGAATTATATTATTATTCAGTGTGGTTCTTTCTTTTCTGAAATGAATAGTACCTACTTATTACTTCTGGCTTTTGTTTGGTTTTCTTGACTAAATTTATTTGGTGTAACGTTTAGTAACCTTTAGTGTCCCTACAGTTGGTTTTGCTAAAGTTCCTGCAAACTGTCTTATAAAACCTTATGGTCATCAGGTTAAACCATTCTAGATGCTATCTTCAACTAATTGTTTACAAAATTGTCGTTAACGTGTAGCATAGACCTAAACCAATGTAAACTTCAAATTAATTACTTACTACAAGTCATAAAAGGGAAAGTTAATTATCACAATCACACTAAACGCCAACCCTAGTTCCTAATACAGGGAGCGACTATCTCACGTTAACGAAGATGCGTGTAACGAAGGTAAGTAATTGGTAACCCGAAATAAGTTCGAGTTTCGCATCTGTAATTATAGTAATAAAGATCACGTTTTAACGATTACTACATATAAGACAGTCAAAGTCGTTCCCTTGTGGTAATCTAATCAACGTTGTATGCTATGTGCACTGAACTGAAAAACGTCGCGAAGAAGCTGACGTAATTTTCGAGACGAAAATATTAGAGGAATTCATCAACTCCGTCATTTTAGAGCACCAACTTATTAACATATTTTTAATGTTATATAATTTTACCCGTGTTTGGAAACTAAGAAGTTTAAGGTCTTTATAATTATGAAGTTAATTAGACCTGAAGCTTTGTTTAAAGGAAAGTTTCTAGAAAACGCTTTTAATTAAATAACATGTCCTTAAAAGTTGCGCAACGTAATCTAACACTTAAAGTTGAAGGTTAATTGTTTTGTAGAACAAATTCAGAGTCTTGGCATTCAATTTACTCTATCTACACTTTTCTGGAAATGCCAAGAGTTTCACTGAATAGGCAACATGTTTTCTATGTCGTGCGTGTACAATGCATGACATTTTTTTTCTAAGAAATTTCTGCAAAGAGAACAGACCCGCAACCCGAACCTGAACGCGCAATACCCAGCACAGCAGCTAATTTTTCAACCACGTCGTGGGCGTCGTTAATTGCAATGTACACACATGGCAATGCTTTATATATTTCAACCAGGGTCCCACACTTTACGTAACCCCTTATGAATTAATATCGAAACAGTCCCGTAATTAAATGTAAAGCTATACTACACCTAACCCGGCCCCAGTTGAACTTAGTACTCAATTTAATTGCCAACGCGAGTGTGGTTATGTAAAAAATGAGTCTCTGTAAAGAGGATGACTATGCATTTTGCCAGTTTGCTTTCGTTCGTTTTACGCAGTGAAAACGCTGCGTCATAATAGCGTTATCGAACCGTGCGGTGTAGTAAACTTCACTAAAATATTAGCGAAGTTAGAGTAATAGGTAAAAGCTTTGGTTTTAGCATTTGATTTGTTTTCTTGTTTTCGCTGTTTCTATAGTAGATGCGTCTTCTGTTTGATATAAGTGATTGTTTTTCGTAACTAACATCATAAATTTAAAAAATAGTACAGGCAGTATAGGCACTAATCGGTAGCAAATCGCAGCGAATAGAAACACGTTTGGCCTACTTTTTGTACTACCATTTTGTGTGCAAGTAAGGAATCTATTATTTTTTATTAATATTTTGGTTGAGCCCGCTTTTGACCGCGATGACACCCAATGATAAGCGACAGACGATTTCTATGATGAAACGAGCCAGCCCAGAAGATGCTTATTCACACTAACTTGCTTTACATGCTGTGTTAGGGAATATAGAAAACAACAGATAGCTCCCCACCTTTTTCTGTGCGCATATGTGGAAGAGAAGCACTTGGTATGACTAGACGGTGTATCAACCGAGTGTGGATGAAAGGGGAGATGGAGGGACTGTTTACCTATATCGAAATACTACAAATGCCAATGTTCTCAATTGGAACAAAATTCGATAAGACGTTCACCATGTTTTTTGTCTACTAAGGTCACGGCTTTGATTGTTATGCACCTTAGGTACCAGGGAACAAGCATCGTCAAGGTGATTTAAAAGAAACGAGGTTTATGTCTTGTATTGTTGTCCTCGTATGTGCATTTTATTTGGATTTATAGCTATGTCATAAAACGTATTGTGTCTGTAGCAAAGCTTTTGTTTGAATGAAAATGGTGTTTTTATTTCTACGTCGTGTGTAGTGTGATAGCATATTATTAACATAATTTAGCATAAAACTACAGATACATTTTTATCACGACATCCCTTGTTGCTCGGAAAATCCGTATTTAATATTTTTTAACTTGCTGACTTTCCACTCGACTATTTGCGTCCTAACCAAACAATTTTCACAGACTCATTTTCCTAAATATTTCAAGAAAGATAAACTATAAAAAGCGAAGAATATTTTTAATATCCGTTACTGGAGTCCGCAAAAATGTTCGACAGCAAAAAGTTTACCAAGTTATTTTTATATTATGTTCTTAGAATCTCGTAGAATCCAGAGCCGCAGATTTACTGCCAGAAAGTTTAATTATGTTAATTTTATTTGTTTATGCTCAGTTACTTGAGGATTAACTTGTAGAAATCTCGACGAAATAAAAGCAGTGTCTTTATGACATTGTTTCGTTTTCTTAGAAAATGTTTACACGGTCGCTTTATAAGCGGTAAATATTCTGTAAATAGACATTTTTCAAGGTTACACAAGTTTGCGTCAAAAATATAATTAAACTGTCAGAGTTTTCTTTGGGAGTTTTAAGCGGCGCTAAGGAGATTATCCTGATTATATCAAGTATCACGTGTTTAATAATATGCCATCGATTAAACTTGTCGTACTATGTTATATGTGTACTTCTCTACGTTTGTTTGATGAAGCGCGTTATTTTTGAAGTAACTTATTTACACTAACTTGAATTAAAGGATACACTATTTAACTATACGCAGAATGAAAGTATTCCCAAAACGTATTGTGTGTATCCACCATGTAACGATGGCGCATAGCCCTTTGTATTGTATCATGTCTATTACAATATACAAGTAATATTAATAGATCGTGTCGTTTTTTACTAACATACTACATAAGCTACGACATAGACTAAACTTTCTTTTTTGTTTTCGCGCTTATTTGAAGTAGTAGAAATCAATAACAGGAACACAATGGCAGATTGGAAGAATTCATATCAAGCTTGAAATGATTGTTCAGCCTTTCATCCTTTCAGCTTACCGATGGACAGATAAAGACAACATGAACATAAATAACTATCTCAATTACCACACTAAAACATCTAAATTGTAAAATAACACTAAACTAAGCAAACCCAATCAAAACACACAAAATACAACAATGGAACCATCACCTGAAAGTCTGAATCAACTTCCCTAAATTAAGGCAAAATAATCGTCAAGTTTTACTGACGACGCTTGAAGCTATATTGTTAATAGTACAGATACATATGTTTCAATGTTTATCAGAACCAATAATTGTGCCTAGACCAGCCATTCCGACAGAAACCGAGCTTTAGAATACCCTGTTTATTGCAACGGAATTATGACGGCATTTATCTTTCGTAACATTATTAGCGCTTCCCATGCAATTATTTTATTTCATTATTTTTAAGCACAACTAGGACAAAACAAAAACTAACGATTTTTATAAGATTTAAAAAGAGCTACTATTTTTAAGACCCTGCCCAAGTCCTTTGATATCTCCAGACGGTTTTCAAAATTAAACTATAATATATGTGATTACTGAATCACTTATTTGTACTTAAACTGAAAGTTGTCATATTATTTCTCGTATATATTTTTACATTGCGCCAATCTGCGAAAACGTTAACGCACCGAACAATGACGCAGCATAAACGCACACGCCCATAATGACGCAAACTAATTTATTCATCAAGATGCTATCAGAGTTGGTAATGTTAGTTGATAACTTTAACGTAATTATGTTATGGGGTTTGGAAGTAGGATGAAACTTTATGAGCTTCGTTTTACTTTGCAGGCCTGATATTATCCTGGTTTTAATAAGTTTTCGTAAGTATTTAGAAAGAGGGACCACGTAACGTACGTTAATATTTAGAAAAACATAAAAAAAAAAAAAACACTACAAAGCCAAAAATAATTTTAATTTCGGAAGTCGGTGTGAAAAAAAAGAAAATATAAAACCAATAACACCGACTAACGAAATTAAAATTATTTTTGGCTTTGTAGTGTTTTAATATGGAAGTCGGTTTTATTTTTTGCAAAAAAGTTTTTATTTTCGCGCGTTTTAGTGGGTCAGTGAATTTTCCAAATCGGTTCGTAAATGACGGAGTTATGCGCGAACAAAAAACGCAATGCAGAGTAAACGAAAAGATCATCAACGTAAATATTTTTTTTTACTTTTGTTGATTTATCAGAAACGGCTTGTCCGATTTCGATAAAATTTTCATGGTAACATTTGAAAAGTATACCCTTTTCAACAAAAAAAGAATTTTTCAATTCGGTTGGCAAGCGACGGAGCTATGCCCGAACAAACATAAAAAAAAACAAACAAACATCCGAATTGAGAACCTCCTCCTTTTTTAGAAGTCGGTTAAAAATGGTTTGCCTTGAGCTGGCATTGCGTGCTATGACAGTTCAAATATATATTAATGACAGCCAGGACAAACAGCTTGACGTACTTTCCATCGCACGGAGAAATCTCGATATGAGATGGTCCCATTCATGGACCTTAGAGATCGACCCGTGGGGCTGTTTTTATTGTATAATTATTCAGTCACAAGCTCCTCAATTAATTATTAATGATAACAAATATAGCACCTTTAGAAGTGACAAACCTCAAAAAGTGGCCAAGTGCCTCGCCCATGAAGGGTTCCGTAATAGCAAGCTAAGATTAGCAAAAAATTACTTTACTTTTCATAGTGTTTATATAAATGAAATTTTTCTTTCTTTTTTCTATTTTTATAAAAATTAATCTAATAAGTATTTATTGTTTTTTTTTATTATTTTTTTATTTAACTTAAACTTTATTTCCAAACAAATATACATAATTATATACTAAAATACAAACTATAATAAAGCATAACAAAATTGATAAAAAAATGATTATAGAATTGAAAAAATTAAATTTTATAAAAATTTAGAGAAAGGTTTAGAGAATACATCTACCTACCAAGTTTTAAGTCTGTAGTTAGTCTTAATATATTTTTTTTTAGTTTCGGAATAAAGTTGTTGTAACATACAGATGGATAGATACACAGACATGACGAACCTGTAAGTGTTGAGTAAATTAAAATGTACCTACATAGGTATTTGTATCGTGATCAATGAATAGGCTATCCTTTTATTACTCCTAATACCAACTCCAATTACCACGGGATTTTAAAGTTTCAGATCAATTTATTATATTACTATCAGAAATTACAGGATTTTAGAGTTCGGTTCTGACATTCAAATAGTGCGATACTACATCACTTTAAATACGCAATGTCAACCAGTCTGATTTATATTAAAGTTCGTCTACAATGTTGAAAAGAGTGCATCAAGCTCGTTTCACTCAATTACCTAACCGAGCTAACCCTGACATTTTACAACAGATTCCAAAGATATAGTTAGAAACAATGTTAGGACGGTAATACAGTTTTATGTCGGCTTTACAGGTCACTTAAGATAATTTGAAGCCTCGGTACTGAGGTTAAGTATAGGGCTAGCAACTAAGTTATATCAAGGTTATTTTAAATTGAACGAACCTTGAACATGAACTGCCATTAGAAAGGTAAGGAGATGGCATGTTCTTGCATAAAATGAACTTAGAAAGTAAATTATTATTTGGTCCTATTAACTGGTTCAATAATAATATTATTTTTTGTGCATCAATCACAGATATTCATAAATGATATCGTTAACAACGATGTATTGAACATACATTATTGTTCAAATATTTGAATGTTAGTAAATGATGAAACATAAAACTTTTGTATAAATATAATGAGACCAAAAATGTACTATGTTTTATGCAAATAAAATACTCTTATTTTTATTCTTTTAAAAAGCAGATTAGGTATATTGGGATCAACTTTCAGTCTATACGGATACCTCTGGGCTCTGAGTACCAGAACTTTACATGGAACTCTGACTTTGACAAGCCTGTGACTACGTAACACGATACTACTTAGCAAGACTGGTGTCAGACTTTCTGGCTTCTGACTACCCGTAAGTGCTGCTAAAGATTTACATATACACACAGACACACACACATACATACTCACACACACACACACACATACATACATACACACACCCAGATAAAGCATGCATAATTATATATTTAATGTTCAACTTTTTATTTTAGCTTTAATTTACTTTTATATAATTTTTTGTTGTACATTAGCGACTATAAAGGGCGAAGATACTGACTCCTGAAACACAGGTTTTGCATAGCTCAGAAGTCAGGGTTAAAATCTACAGTGTATATTAATGTCAATAAAAATATTTGTCTATAGCAGACGGGATCAATGGATTACCGTGCTTTCCGAGGCATCGCAGAAGCTCGATACATTAAGATGATTACCCATCCACAGGCTAACATAGTAAGCATTCCTTAACTTTGAAGAGCAACTCATGCGACTCTTACAGCCTCAAGCTCCTCAGTGAGGGTCTGGTCTGGCCTTAAACCAATTTATGTAATAATTGTTAAAATAAAAACGTAAATATACCTCAATTATTAAAAGAAAACCAGATGATGTAACTTAAAGAATTATAAAATATCTATATTCACAAAATAATTATAACAAGTTCAGCCAATAAAGAGTACAGAACTTTTCCTTCATTAGTGAAAGTTTTCAAGAAATCTTCCCTTGGAATATCAAATTGCTTAGGTAATAATACTGATTGGGCTGTTTAATCATTCATAGCCGAGAGGCAACTATTGAACACGAGGCAATAAAACAGCTCTTTTATATAATAAATAATGACTTTAGTGACCTTTGAAGTTTTCCGAAATTATAACAACGTCTCAAGTTTTTAATCTTTTTGATTTTTATCTTCATTTCTTTTATAAACTTAGAACATTTTATTCTATTGGATAAATTGTATGTTCACGCATCAAACGCGTGAGCATATAGACGACTGACGTCACCGACGGTTGAGGCGGCGGGCGACGGGCGCGGGGTGATCGCCAAGGCGCGCAGCCATCTCGAGACCAGCAGCGCTGGGCGTGAGGGTTCGGAGACGGGCACTACAATGTCTGAAGTAGGTCGCTGGTGGCGGTAGGACGGCCATACTAGTTATGCGTGCGTAATTTAGATTGGCCATCGTGTGTCGTGTCCGGATTGGTCGCGGATCGCAGGTAGCTCCTGTATTATTATGTACAAAGTACTGCACCCACCTCTACTAAACAACTGTGAAAATATATTTGAGTAGCAAAAATAAGTAGCGTTACAGTGAGGGGTCGATAGAGGGACGCGTGTGCCTTAGAAGCTGTCTGATCGAGTGAGTGCGCTGCTCGCCGTCTGCTGCGCGCCGGTGCTCCATCCCGCGCCCGTCGCCCGCCGCCTCAGCCATCGGTGACGTCAGTCGTCTATATGCTCACGCGTTTGATGCGTGAACATTGTATGTATATGAATAATCCTGCCGGGGATGCGGGAATGTACTAACAAGATACCACGGCCCCGGAACAGAGTGAACTTTTGGTCTGTATGATGAATTATGTTTCTGTAGCCAAACTAGGCAGTGCCTGTATTCGGCTATCAATGCCCAATCCTTTAATTAATCATTCAAGAATAAATTATTTAATTAATCAAGTTTGTGTGTAAAGTTTATTCCGCCCACATTGCTAGTAATCTTTACAAAAAGAAAAGAAAAAAAGAATAGTACTATTATAATTATCCACTAACTTATATCAGTGACATTTAAATATTTGTTTTGTACGAGTACGCCACTAAGACCAAACATAGTCATGTTTGGTCTTAGTGGCGTACTCGTACATAATGATATCATATATAATGTGATTTTAATAACTTACATGCTCTGTATGTGTACTCATGGTTCAACAAATAAAAATCTTGAATCTTGTACGCAAAGCATTTTAACATCTAAATCACTTTCATAGTATAGAAAATATCAGAGATTTTAATTGCAGGGACAGAGTGACTGTATTTGTGACGTCTGCACAGCTGCACCCGCGTGAAGGTAGGACGTGTCGCTAATTCGCAAAAGTAGCATATCTTCTATCTCATGGTCTAGTCTAAGTCTGTACCAAATTTCATCAAAATATATTCCGTGATATAGCCGTGAAATCAGACCGAGTTGCTTTCGCATTTTAATATTAATATGAATTATATTACAAAGAACACGATGATATTGATGATGATGATATTTGGACCACATGAGGTTAAAGTGGTCGAAGATGAAGTTTACTTACCTAGAGGTAAAACGGTAATGACATGGAACAGCGCATTTATTGTAACGTATTATACGAAAGTCCTCCTCCAGTTCCAAAATATTGTAAAAATGAGGCGAATGAATCGAAAAGTCTTATAGTCTAGTACAAAAAGAAAAGTATAACAGGTATTGTTTACTCGTTCTGATTATATATGATATTTACTTTGAAAATTAATTATAAATAACATTTTTACACATTATTTTTTTCGTATATTCAAACTATATGCCGATTGTTAGTGCTTCGTGGTGCCTGTTTCATATCTCTTTTGCATTGCATGTTAATACATGCAATTTGTAGTGTTTCTCTTTAAACTATGTATTTAACAACCGAATGAAATCTTGTATGAAGATTTTATCACTTGCCTTCAATATCATTATGAACGGATTCTACTGTAAATCATTTTCCCTTTATACAATTTCCTTAGTATACAAAATAAAGTTTAACACATTAAATCACCTATTGTTTGCGTGTCCATATCATATGGACGTCGGATTCAATAAAAGTGGAGAGTAGTCACGCTATGTGATAACATAATGTGCTTCTATTGAAAATCAATGCGTCAGGTTAATGGTGTTAGACGTGCCGACTGACCTTTTTAATAATGGGATAGTTAATAATTAAAGGGGCCAACCAGGAGTGAATGTGGTTCTTATTTTAGAGATAATTGATATATTTCAGTGTTTAGTTCGCGCGAATAGGGTAAGCGAAACAGGAAGAGTTTAAAAATAAACTTTATTTATACTCAGAGCAAGACAGTAATTAACTTAAATATACAGAATATTGATCTTATATACCAATCATCTCAGCTAGTGATGCATATCCTCGATAGCATATGCTACTTTTTCCGGGGGGAAAAATCATCGAATGACTTCTCCCGCTCTGGGTGGAGTGGAAGAGAGTGTCAGACTTCTACTGACTAAAACCTCACCCTGTTCTTTCAGATGCCCTTAAGTTTCGGGGCCGCGGTGTCTCATTTGGACATTCCCGTAACCCCGGCAGGCAATGGCCCTATGGGGCCCGTCACTTACCGGATGGTGAGCTACCTCACCTCTGCTCGCCGTCCACAAGCCCGCGACTTCGGTGGCCGGAGATCGGATCGCGATCCCCGACGCCCGCTGACGCATGTTCTAGATAGCATAATGCTGACTTTATACTCTCGTTATTCTAAACAGTATAAGTATTAACTGTCGAAGCTCGAAGCTAATATTGGAGGATTGGGGTTCCTTAACTCCATATCATTGTGATCCTGGTGTTAAGCACCGAACCTCATGATAGATATCCAGTGCTTAAGGGGGGGTTGAACTAACTGAACTAATTGTGAATATACTGCTATAGTTGGATTTTAAATGAAACTACAACGTATATTGATCTATGGAGTTATGGAGGATGTCTCTCTTTATTTTTGATAGCAAAGACCCTAACCAAACGCCGGTAGCGAAACCATAGCGACTTCTAATTCGACGGCAACACCATCTAGAGAGCTTTAGTGCAACTATGGTCCGTACCGGGTAAGATTGTTTGAACTAGTGGTTTTGAGCTTGAACACCTGTTGTTAGAGAGATATGGATCAATCTACGACGGATATTTTTTTTCTGAAATTGATGCATGATGGAAATGAGTCGTCATAGATAGATAGAATATACTTTATTATTATTTTTTTTAACCCAAATAATGGCCCTTGTAATTTATCTGATCATAAGTTAGTCTTAGATAAAATGTATAAGACATTTGTTGATATATTAAGTGATGCGGCTGTACAATCTAGAAACAATGTCAGACTTAAACGGCATAATAAACGTGTGTGCGGCTGGAATTTACATGTGAGGGAAGCGCATCGGGAGGCTAGGCTGAAATACCAAAACTGGATGGTTCTGGGTAGACCAAGTACTGGTCCCGCTTATGACCTGATGTGCCAGTCCCGTAAAATTTTTAAAGGCCGCCTAAAATGGTCTCAGAAACACCAGGACCAAATTAGAATGGACGTAATAGCTAAACAAAGAGCCGAAAAAGATTTCACAAAATTTTGGAAGTCCACTAGTAAGCTTGATGTTAAGCCGGGTCTCCCTGCGAGCGTTGGTGGCCGAAATGGCCCAGAGGATATAGCTAATTTGTTCATGGAGCACTTTAAAGTACACTCTCCTCTGGGTCCTTCGTCCACTATGCCAGATGGTGGGCCCACCGTGGCGGGCGAGGAACCTCTACTTAAATTTACAACGAAGCAACTTAAAAAAGTGATAAACAGTATGCGTAGAGGTAAATCTCCTGGCCACGATGGGCTCAGTATTGAGCACTTAAAATATGCAGGCGTGCACGTGCCAAGGGTCCTGTCCATGCTCTTCAACATGTGCATTAGTCATTCATACTTACCTGATGATTTGATGAAAACGACAGTGGTGCCCATAGTGAAGAACAGGACAGGAGACATATCGGACAAGGGAAACTATCGACCAATCTCTCTTGCCAAAATTGTAGCAAAAGTGTTGGATAGCGTGCTTGAGTCTTGTCTGGATAAGTATATAAACATTCATGACGCACATTTCGGGTTTAGACCTGGACTGTCAACTGAAAGCGCGATTCTGGCTCTTAAGCACACTATCCAATACTACACTGAACGGAAGACTCCGGTATATGCCTGTTTTCTGGATCTCTCTAAAGCCTTCGATCTCGTTTCGTATGAAGTGCTTTGGAGAAAGATGGAGGACAGGGGTATGCCGGCGGAACTGTTGAAGATATTTCAATACTGGTACTTGAATCAGACTAATTGTGTTAGGTGGTCAAACTGCCTCTCAGAAACATACAGGTTGGAGTGCGGAGTGAGACAGGGGGGGTTGTCCTCTCCAAAGCTGTTTAATTTATATGTTAATGACCTCATAGTCGAGCTCAGTGGCATGCGTGTCGGCTGCCGGGTGGGGGGTGTTTGTGTAAACAACATCAGCTACGCGGACGATATGGTGCTGCTAGGCCCGACTGCGAGGTCAATCAGGGAGATGCTGAAGGTTTGTGAGAAGTACGCTGCATCACATGGCCTTATCTATAATGTAAGGAAAACCGAGTTCATGGTCTTCAGGGCCACCGGCAAGTGCCCAGACACCATCCCTTCAATTACTTTGAACGGCGCTAATATAAAGCAGGTGACCAAGTTCAAATATCTGGGCCATATTCTTGTCGACGACCTTAAGGACGATGATGACGTGGAGAGGGAGCGCAGGGCGTTGGCTGTTCGCGGGAACATGTTGGCTCGCAGATTTTATCGTTGTAGCGACGAGGTCAAAATAACCTTATTTAAAGCGTACTGTCAAGGCCTGTACACGGGAAGTCTGTGGTTCAACTGTTCACGGGGGGCGCTAAATGCCCTGCGCGTCCAATACAACAATGTTTTCAGGATGATGTTGAAACTCCCTCGTTTCTGTAGTGCCTCGGGGATGTTTGCCCGATTACGTACAGATGGTTTCCATGCTATCATCAGGAAAAAGGTGGCATCGCTGGTGACGAGGATGCGGGGGAGTGGCAATAGCATCCTGAAAGCCTTGGCTGAGGACCCGAGAGCTCCTGTGCTGAGGCATCTCATGCGGAATCATTGTCCGCATGAAATGCCTCGTAAGTACATGACTCAATAATGTTTATTTTGTATTTGTATTTGTATGTGTTACTAACCCTAGTGTATAAGTTGTAGTATTTAAGGTGTGTACTAACAAAAATGGTTCCTATGTTGTTCCAAATTAAAACAATTATAATAATAATAAAAAAAATAAAGCTATATTTAATATCAAACGCAAACCTAGCCTAACATTAGTAAAAAAATATTAATTTTTAAGTTGTCCATAAATATCTTCGTATCGTCATAGTGTTTCTAACAACACATTCAATTTAGTACCTAGTTGTGGTGGTAATTGCTCAGTGAAATCTATTGATAAGTTTCGATATTTAAGTTTGTGGTAGAAACCATCCAAAGGTTGTCAGTTAAAGATCGCTTTTTACAATAAGACTGCCCATTGTAACACTCTATCCTCAGATATTTTATTATTAGATATTATCAGATTTAAGTCCTTACTTAAATCTGTTACGGAAAACAATAATGAGTACATATTTATTATAATTTTGGTATGGTATATCTGTATTATCTGCACCTTACATACAATTTTGCACTGTTTATTTCTCAATAAGAATATAATTTACGTATCATGAAAAATATTAGTTTATTTATTTATTTATTAAAACTTTTTGCAACACAAAAAGTACAAAGGCGGTTTTAATGCCATAGGCATTAATTAAAAAATATTAAAAATTTAGATAACATGGCAGGTGCATAAAAAAAAAAAACTATGTAGACAATATAATAAAAGTAAAAGTCTTATTACAATACCCGTTGGTATAGTGGTCAGTGGCCCTGACTGCTATGCGCAAGGTCGTGGGTTCGATTCCCACCTAGGACAAATGTTTGTGTGATGAGCACGATCATTTGTTCTATGTCTGGGTGTAATTTATCTATAATATGTATGTATTTAGAAACATATATGTATGTTTATCAGTTGTCTAGTACTCATACCACAAGGTCTGCTTAGTTTGGGGCTAGATGGCGTTATGTGAAAGTTGTGGAATATTATTATTATTATATTATTATTATATTTTATTATTATATACATAAATAACTTAAATAAACTTACATACATATTTATCATAATGCATACCAAATATATATAATATCTTAATAAAAATTCATAGAAAGGGGGTTTTGAAATTTCTGCTTCCACTTTTCCGTTTTGAAAATAATCCCGCAATTTTCTCTTAAACGCATATTGACAGGTGGCCGTCCTGATATCAAGAGGTAGTGCATTCCACAGAAGAACAGACTGTATATAAAAGGAAGAATGAATAAACTCAGAAGTATGAGAAGGACAGAGTAAGAGAAGATTATTGGAAGAGCCCAGACTTTTAGCGTGTGAAGAACATAGAAATCGAAAATGAGAAATAAGGTAAGAGGAAGGGGTAGGAGAGTTTAGCAAAGAGAAAAGCATAGTCAAGCGTAATCTTGTATTTATTATACTGAAAACTTAAAACATTAATATCATTTTGCAATAACTTTTAATTTTTAACTCATGTCATATTGTGTAACAAGAAATATTATTTATAAGCGTATTTCACGCGTTTAAATAATACGCCATTACTGAATATATACAACGTGTAACGGAAACCCCATATCTATCCAAAAGGGCTGAAGACAACATCTGGAATGGAGTCTCTATGCACAGTTTCAGCACAAAATAACTGACTCAAAGAATTGATACCAAATTATTGGTTTCATATATTTCTTGAATACCAATCATAACAAACGTGTCACAGCACTACGAGGGTCAATAACTTTCCACGTCACTTGCCAATAACACGGTAATTCTCTTCGTTCTTCTGAATTTGAAAAATTCGGTCTCTGGTATCAGTGTATTGGAATTTGTAATAAGTTCTACACACGTAGACTTAGGATTACAAAACCCTTGCCATATCGTTTGTTATCATCCAAAGAAGCCATGCACTTGGTATGTATGTATATACCCTTTAAATTACACGTTGTATATTTATACAACAATGACTGAGGTATTATAAAGTACCTTTTATGTTCTTATTTCTGGGAAATTATTTAATGTTACGTAATGAAACGAGGTAGGCAATCGTAAAAAAATAGCAACTTTTTTTCTGTGTGGGAAAATCATGAAGTGACTTCTCCTGGTGTTGGTGGAGCGGAAGGGAGTGTCAGACTTACACTGTCTTAAAACCTACCCTGCTCCTTTAGTTGCTCTTGTAAACCGCGGCCTCATTTACTTGGGGTCAGCTCTCCTGATTTGAAGGTGCCAGGAAACTCTGTCCTGGTTGAGCCCGTTTCAGATCTTTGGTGTTAGTTGTTCACCATGTGGTTGATGGTCTTCCTCTGCCCTATTTCTTTTCTGGCATAGCTACTAGTTTTCTGGCTGCGTATTTATAAGCTGAATACGCAAGAATAAGTTACCTAGGTCTACAAATCAAGTTAAGATTGTTTTCGAAAAATACTACAGGGGGAAAAGCAGAGTAATGTATCACTTTTTGCAGAAAACACTTTTCCACTTACTCTTAATAGCCCAAGCAGCTAGACGCTATGTGACTGCGCATGTATTGCATAACAATATCTGTAATTACAAAACACACCAACCTGTATAAATCCCAGTTGATCGTTGACAACCAGAAACCAAATCACGTAACGTACTTTATCACATTTTCAATCACAATCATTTATGGGCAGTCGACGGTGCCCTGTATTCCATGCATGCCTGAAAGAGCAGTCAGCAGCAATGATGGGGTCAAATAAGGCCATTGGCTGGCCAATGAACATAAATTTTCACATTACTGCATACTGATTGGTGGCTTTCCTGATATCAGGAAGAATCCATTTATATTTAAATATCGTGCGTTCAACGGGGTATCACTCAATAGTTGAATTCCACCATTCCACCTAATGAAAAGGCATGTTGTGGATCATGGGAATTTATGTACTCCACAATAATGCTGCACCAAAAAGCTGATGCGATTTCCACTTGTTGGAATTGGGATCAAAAATTAAAGCCTGATTATTATCATAGCTATTCTTTTTGCACAATAATAAATAACGTAATAATAATAAAAAAAAATAGTAAAAAAAAAACGTTTTCTGCTACCCAAAAATCTATAAATATGAATGTTTTAAGAATAAAATGCTTGTGCACTAAAACATCCACACATCCACTCCTGAAACTGGAGAAACGAGAAGAAATAAGCAATTCTACGATCTCATTGTTTTACATTTTGGTATAAAAATGTTGAAAAGTATTCAGACGACTTTGCAACGACCCTTTTTATGGCATTTTTTAAGTACCTGAATGTTAAATGTTTCGTTATATAAAAAAGCATAGACAAAAGCACAGAAGTATTTAGCCAGTGTACCAGGATCGCAGTTGGAGCAGGAAGTCGTAAATACGGTTTTATTTGAAATGTGCTGGATCGCAAGCATTGTGTGAATGTTACGATACCCAGGGGTCATGAAGCTCACACAACTCTAGAACATTTTATTCGTGACCGGTCCATGGTTGTTTAGTACACGCTTTATTACTTCTATATTCAAAGTTTCATCATTTGGGACATTGTATGCGTAAGTAGAAGTTCTTCATTCCATTAGATTAGGAAGGAGGAGTAAATTCAGACTATTTAAACTGAAATAAATTAAACAGTTGGTAGTGACTCAATGTTTCCTGAAAACACGTACATAATAATTTGCAAACATTATTTAAATTGTAAAGTTACCATCAGCGCGATAGACTTAAAATTCCTCCACCATTTTCTACAAGAATAATTTTCATAAAAATGCTTAACATATTCCTTATTTCAGTAAGCAAGTGGTTTATGAATACATAATATGTACATCAGTCGACACATCCGTCCTACTTGAATATGTGATGGGCTAACAAACGCTCGTTACCATTACACGACAAAAATGGGACAACTACATCTTGATAAGTGGACATTAATTTATTACGTGAAACGTAGCTTTTTCCGTGCTATTGTTAATCATGTGAGACGGAACAGCGATTCAGCAATTCAGTGTCACCTAATGGTGCGAATACCTGTTCGATTTTTGAATTTGCTTTCTTTATTAGAATTCTGGGGGCGTTCGAAAGCGGCAGGCAGTTTGTCCGCGATCACCACGCCTGGCAATTTCGCCTTCGTTTTTTTTCGTATTTTCTTTTAATTCACAAAATAGCGGTTCGTACCAATAAATCTTCAGTTCTGTGAGCACAATGCTGCTGTCGTACACCGAATGTTATTTTTTTTTGTTTAAAAGAGTTCTAGCTTTAAAAGAAGGTGGACTTTCTCTGAAAAAGGAGTGATAAATTTTGAGACATACATTGTTAGTTCTGAAAAACTTATTGGACTACGTA
This sequence comes from Tholera decimalis, assembly GCA_943138885.2. NCBI lineage: Eukaryota > Metazoa > Arthropoda > Insecta > Lepidoptera > Noctuidae > Tholera > Tholera decimalis. Next base: position 36,951,360 of record OW964554.2, on the reverse strand, counting down.
TTAACTTCCAAAGAGCTATTGGACAAGAATTAACTCCCATGGGAATTGGGAGGAACTATTTATTGTTCAGTGGGCAATGTACCGGAAATCTGTTGCTAAGGGGCGTGTCATCTGGCTTTGAGAAGTTTAAATCAGTAATAGAGTTTGTGTCTTGGGACTCGGACGGTCTATGCATCTTAAACACTTTATTCGTCTCCCAGTTTCAGTTCGCATTAAATTAACTGTGACTAAGTGATTTCGAGAATAGTGATGGCCCAGATGTTACAGACACAACTTACGAGTTGTAAAGTCGTGAGGTCGAGCGCAAGCAGGTACATTACAATAGAATCTCAATAGTCCGACACTATTAAAAATTGGTAGGTGGTGGATTATTGGAATGTTCTCACATGTTTTTTATAACATCAGGAGTGAGTAATGATTTCGTAAAGGGAATATATTTGTATTAATCAATCACATGTTTCTTATAACATCAAGAGCTGTCAGCACCAGTGACGGGGCCCCATAGGGCCATTGCCTGCCCAATGATTTAACGAGATACCGTGGCCCCGGAAGTAAAGGGTAGCTGAAGGAACAGGGTGGGTTTTTAGTCAGTAGAAGTCTGATACACCCTTCCGCTTAACCCAGAGCGGGAGAAGTCATTCGATTATTTCCCACCTGACAAAATAAAGGAGTGAGTAGAGAAGTGCCGGATTATTACATAATTAAACGAACTTACCTGAAGTGAAGTTCTATTGTAATTATACGAAGGGCTTAGTCCGAGATATCTTCTATATTCACTGTGTAGTTTCACAATCCTCGCATTGTGTGAGCCGCGAATATTTAGAGGAAGCTAAAAGCTTCGTGTCCAAGACGGAAATAAAGCAGTCTGCTGGCAACATTATATCTGTAACTCATTCTTTTCAGAGCGTTATTATATAAGATTATGATTTCCAACCTGACTCTAGGGACATTATAATCTATGATTATTAAAAGGGTGGGTGGGAGATTGATATCTCGGACTAAGCCCTTCGTATAATTACAATAGAACTTCACTTCAGGTAAGTTCGTTTAATTATGTAATTATACTCAAGCTTAGTCCGAGATATCTTCTATATTCACTGTGTAGATGTTTAGAGAACTGTTGGAAATCACAATTAATATGATATAGTATACAATCAAAAACAGGATTTAAGAATAATGATTTTAATGTGATTTTTCACATCCATTTCACAATAGATATCTAATTTCAAGGTACTTAGGTACATACTAATTAAAAACTTAACTTACAAATGGCTTTTGTAAAGGTAAAGCTATCATTCTCTATATTTAACTATACTATCTAATGTTACGCCTTATCTACACGCCAGAGATGTAGACGCATGACGCGTGGAGTGAGGGGTAAAGTTCTTTACCACACTCAGCCATAACTTGCCTCATCCAGCGACTAATTTTTTGGTTACTGGCACAGTTGTATGGTTTTTTATAACAAATACGTAACTTATCTGAGTTAATTGTGTGGTCTATATAATGTCTAAGTGTCAATACGGGGCAAACTTGCAGATTCGAATCCAAGGAAGGAAGCTTTATTACAACTTGGTCCTTACATGGAGTCCTTGTTTCTAAAATGTCGGTAATCGTTATTTTTACACCATTGTCTGTGAACTCTATGTTGCTCAATCGTATAACAGACAATGTTTGAACACATTGAGCAGTTGTGAGAGCTAACAAAATTACCAATTTCTTGGATAGTTTTTCAAAGTTAAGGCTACTGTTCGGTGACCAATTTTGAATATGACTCAGGACAACAGATGGGTCCTATGTGTCCTAAGTGATCCTAAGTATAAGGACACATAGGACCTCTCTCTCTAGACCTAAGTCTAGATGGTTTTACTTTGAAAACTCCCTTGAAAACATCTTTATTTGTATATCGGTTCCTAAACTTGTACCTATCTATAATTAGAGACAACGCTGAACAGCATGTATTAAGAGTAGCGTACGAAGCGCCTTACGATAACATTTCTATGAAAAAAAATTAAAACTTTAGGTATTGACAACTCAAATATATTTTTTCCGTTACAGAATGACCACCATTTTTTAAGTGCTGTTGTATATTCTTTAATAGTGTTTTGTGATAAGGAAGCAACCATGACTTCTATTGATTCATCAGGAGTTAGTTTTTTTTTTTTTTTTAATGCTTCCCTGATAAAATGCAGGCTCCCAGGGAAAAAGGCTGTTGTAAAGGGGGTGTAGTGTTCTGAAAGGTGATATTAAGAAATCGTTTGGTGATTATAATATTTTTGATACCAAGGTGGTGAGGTCCATAGAGGAAAAACTATGATATCTGTTGCCTTCCCAATTTTTTTTTTTTCATACATTTAGGAATTAATGAAAATGGAGTAAAAGCATAAAATAATTTGAATGTTGACCAGTCTACAGTAAAAGCATCAATATTTTCTGCATATGGATCTCTATACCATGATATATATCTATGATATTTTTTATTTGCTCTAGTGGCAAACAAATCCATATCCGGTTCTCCAAATGAATTCTTCTTCGAATCTTTAGAAAAGTTTTATTACAGAATTCCCATTCTGAATCTATATTTTTTATTCTGGATTCTCGGTCAGCTTCTTTATTTTCTTTTGACTTAATATAAGAGGCGAACAACCATATTCTATGGATCTCACACGACTGCCATGTGCTCATAGCTAGAGAATTAAGTTTTGGAAATTGTATACCCCCCATTCTATTTATGTATGCAATTGTAGTGGTATTATCTATCCTCAACAATATCTGACAAGTGTAAATCTTTGGTGAAACATTGCAAACCCTAAAAAGCAGCTAAGAGTTCCAGGAAGTTGAGATGGTTTTCCTTATCTTTTAAAGTCCAAAATCCATTTGCAACTTTACCATTATAGTATGCTCCTCAGCCTGTCTTCGATGAATTTATTTTCAGAGAAAAATTGTACTGCCATATTAGATTTTCTTTTTATATCTTAGCTTGGTTAGACCACAATTTTAAATCATTTTTACAATCATCATTGATATTCATAATTGTATCAGTCATTGTTTGTTGCACACAAAGCATGATATTTTTGTTGTTCAAATGTTTTAGTGTATAAAAAACCATAAGACAGCATAAATTCTCTTATTGGACAATTATCCATTTTTGCATATTTCTTAATCAATAAAGAAATTGCTTCCCTTTTCTTGGAAGTCACTGACAATGAAATTTTGTTTGTATTTACTATGAAGCCTAAAAAATCTGCAATCTTAGTTGGTGATACTGTTTTCCTTATTTATAATAAAACCTAGGCATTCCAATAAACTTAACGTCATCTAACAGTTTTCTAAACACTCCTGGTAAGAATTATCAATACATATAATTTCATCGAGGTAAGCAACCGATTTATAACCTTTTCTTCAAAAGAAATTTATTCCTGGCTTCAGTAACTTAGTGAATGTGAAAGGAGCAGTACTTAGACCAAGTGGCAAGCATTGGGACTTATACATTATATTCTGAAACTAAATCCTTAGATACTTTTTATCTTCACCCATTGTGACCAAGAAATATAATTCTTTTAGGTCAATGGTACACATTAAATTATTTTTGAAATTATTTTCAAAATGTTCTCATATCTTCAATTTTAAAATGTTCTGGTGATAAATCTATTCAAACATTTTAAATTTAAAATAAATCTAACTTTTCTTTTTGATTTAGGTACAGTAAAAATCTTTGAAAAGTATTGTCCTTTGACTGCTACACATTTTGTAAGTACTCCAAGTTGTGAGTCTATTTATTTCTTTCAATATTACAAAATTGTCTGATACAGAAAAATTTGAATTTTAAGGACCATATTCTTTTTTTTTTTTTTTTTTTTTTTTTTTTTTTTTCTTTTTAAAAAGATGACTAGCAATGTGGGTAGAATTCACATTACTAGCAATCTTGTTAACCCCTCCAACTAAGCTAAATATGCTTGTGTCTGGAGTGGGTTCACGGCAATAGTGTAATGGGTGGGGTTCGAACTCGAAATCTCTCGATCACAAGTCTGACACCTTATCCATTAGGCTATTACTACTATTCTTGGTGAGTAAACTCTAAAAAGGGGATATTATAACCCTTGAGCTAAGATAAGACAACTTTGTCTTGTGTTATATATCTTTAAACAGCAAGAATAAAAAGACTTTAGTCTATCAGCAAAAGTATTTACCTCTTAAGGTTGTCGAACAGGCGCCTTGGCTAGCAGACATTGTGGGGGTCTCGGTTTGTAGTGCTGTGTCTGTTGGTGATATTTGCCCCCCCCCCCCCTCTCCTTCCTGTTTGAACTGAGTTATACTCATATGAGGAGGGCCTCTGAAGTTTCCCTGCTTCTTAAGATAATTTTGAGACTGAGTTGGTTGATAAGATGAAGTATTTTTACCGGTTAAGGGTTGTTTTGCTTTAAGATGGTTCCAGCTGATTTTTTAATCGCTGTGGTAGATTTGACATTGTTATTGAATTTATCTCCAAAAAGGAATTCATCACATTCTTGTTTTCAACTGTTTTTCCCTATATTTTTATCAAGAATCGGAATTACTAGCTTCTTTCTGGTGACTGTGTCTTGGTGATGGAGGTCTGTCAATAGGCGTGACATCACTGATTGTTCAAATTAGATTTATTTTGTCAACATCACCTTGTATGTATATATGTAGCAGACAACAAGGCCGCTATTGTAACACCAATCTCTTGATAGGGTTCCTCAACTCGCTTGTCTCGGGCCTTCATTGCATCATTTATTAATCCTTCCAGCTCTTTTTAAGCTTTGGTGCATCTAGAAGCTTGATGTTAGTGGGTATCAAATATTTCTTTACGAGTTCATCTTTGATATCCTGTTTAAGGCCTAGAGTAATAATACTTTCAAACCTTTTTACCAGTTCCATATGAATTTCTGGCCCATATTCCCTTTTTGTGGATAAGGTCTGGCCTAGAACCCTGATTATGGAACCATCCAACATTTCAGTCAAAGGGTCTAAATCTTTTGTGTTATCTACACACTCAGCACCTAGAAAAGTACCAAACCATGTTTGATTTAATTACACAGCTACCAGCTGTATGTGCTAAGGTACTACGAGTAATACATAATGCCACCCCGTGGCAGTTCAGTAAAGAAAACTTTCCTTTACCGAAATGAAATAGTGATAATTATATCGAAAACACCGTGAGCGCTTTTGTTAGCGTTTTCTAAACGTTTCAAGCAGCTCAGAATAGCCAGCGGCAGAAAGTCATGCAAGAACGTTCTATTGTAACAACAATGTCTACACGGCGCGCGGAACATCCCCGCGGTGATCTCACTCCACCGGAGTGCCTGTAATGACACGTTCCACGTATCATAGAAAACAGGGACGATCACTATATAGGTTACTACTTGTAGAAAAAACTTGCCTATAAGATCGGCATCTCTTTCTGCCTTGCACGACGATACCGGTGTTGGCGATGAACACCCTGATGATGGTGAACGATTTTCACTCAACTTGTTCTTATTTATCCTTTGGTACATTTCTTCATTACATTCACACTACCTTTTCGGCATTTTTGCGTTAAAAAACTTCAAAAATCTAAATTAAGTTTTTATTCTGACAAACACACACGGCGCGAAAACAATGAATGAGTTACAGATATAATGTTGCCAGCAGACTGCTTTATTTCCGTCTTGGACACGAAGCTTTTAGCTTCCTCTAAATATTCGCGGCACACACAATGCGAGGATTGTGAAACTACACAGTGAATATAGAAGATATCTCGGACTAAGCTTGAGTATAATTGGACGTATCGGACCAGGGAATTAGTGAGATTCTACTGTACTTTGTGTAATTTCCGTCATCACCTCTGCTCTCAAAATGGTGTAGAAAAACATCATGAGAAAATGTTCTAGGACCAAAAATCTGAAAGCATGCGATATCCACTAACCCACACTGGACCATCTTCGTGGATTTCGGCCCCTTCCCTCTCATAGAGAGAAGGCGTGTGTCCCAGCTCTATGAACTTTATAGGCTGATTATTTAAGTATTTATTTATGTAGATGATTACGAGCTTATTCCTTTCAAAATCGCTTTAGTGATATTTAAAGCTCTGTAATTTATTATGCTGTTTCTTCTCCGTATTTTTTTTTTACTTTAAAAGACTCGTTCCTAATTTGTAAAGCGGTAAGTAGCTCGATGTACAAAAATATAATTACAAAGAAGTGCTAAAATGTTAAGAATATTATTCACAAGGAATTATAATTAATTAACGCTTAAGTCTTCTTTTGAGTCGAAAAAAACAAGTCTTGATAAACTAATAATTTTGCTTCCTACGCCTAGGTTTATAAGTCTTTGAGAAAATATATCTAATTTCACGTTTTGTATCTAAATTTGTTTTAGCGAGTCAATCAATAGAAAACAAAGAAGGTATTTAGATTATTTTCAAATGTATATCAAAATGTTGCTATCCTTGAAAATATTTATTGAGGAACGCCCGAGGCGGAAACATTATCCAAAATAGACTCGTTACTGGATCGTTATAATATTATAGAAAAACTTTTCTGATTATAATACAAACTCTCTTTTCATGGCCCAATAAGCGGAGCAGTATAATTAAAGAAAGCCTGCAAGCTATACGAATTAAATTGAAGAAAAAAAGGAAAAAAATACGAATACTTTTTGATGGTTCTTGTATCATTACAATCATTCCGACCGTGGATCTTATCATTTAAGACAACTTGGGAAACATGAAAGCGTTTGTTTTTTTTTCTGAAGTTGTATACTAAGAGTATACAATAATATGAAGAAGGCGTATGACTCGACTTTGACGCAACATGCTGAATAAAGTAGTTTTTAGAAAAAAATACACTCAGAATACGCATTGTTTTACTTTTGTGACACTTTTTCCAGAAGTCTGGATTATTTGTAGAATAATATATGAAAACGAACTGTCATGTTACTGCTTAAAGTAGCCTGAATGATTTGTAAAGTATTTCCGTACCTACGATTTTTATGGAACCGCAATGTCGCGATGTCACAACGGAAGTCTCAAGGGTCCCAAATTACGAACATGTGTATACTAATTTTAGATCAGATTCGTACCGAATAACGTACTGTCACTGGAGTTTGAATTTTTTATGAAACCACAATGTCGTATTGTCACGACTCATCCTAAAGGACCCTGGCTGCATGGCCTATATTTTAATCATGTATGGTTAATACTATAACGAATATAAATACTAATGTACTCTTTTTGCAATAATGTTCTTTCAAAATAATCATAGCTTTTATTAGAACAGCCATTACTGCCGGCAAAAATAATAATTCACTGTGAACAGAATAAACTTCTGTCAAATCTGTTTCTTATCTCTTAGAAAATCCTTTGAAAATAGGGTAGGGCTCCCTATAAAGCGCACTCTGGAAAAGCCGTCCTAATACCGCTCTACAAGTAGAGATTATTAGCGGAAGTCGACACTACAGAGGTACCATCACCCCTACTTAATGCGATAATTATAAGTAACTTTGAAAGTCCTTCATTTGTGCAGTTATTTCGATTCTGCCTTATAGGGGTAATTTGCAGGCCCATCGGTTATGGTTCTCGTTAACTGAGTCATTCCCCTTGCTTTTATAACTTTGGTATGAACCCTATTTGTTATCTTTTGTAACATAAACGTCACGCTAGTGAGGCCTGAGGGTAGGCAGTGAAAGTCGTAAAGTTTGTCAATGATAGTAGTTAGGATTTATGTGGTTTAGGGTGTGTTACCGTCTTCATGTGTTTGTCTGATATATTCTTGGATTTGGTGTATAGATAGATTTATTTTATTTATGTTTAGTGTAGTAAATTTTTATCGATACCACAAAATGACAATAGTGGCGCCACATTGTGAAACCTGTAACCATTGGTGGGAGGTATGAAAGCGATAGGGACCACCCTGAATTAGGCCACGACACCTCTGTCAAGAGTGCACGGCTGAGGAAACGAAGAGATTTTTTTAAATTGTATATTAGCTGTAAAATTACACATAATTGTTGTAAAGCCAACCGAGTCAAAATAAGAGAGTGAGAGTGTTGCTATAATACGCCACAATCCTCTCCTTTTTCAATGGGAGATTTTAGTTCAGGAACCCTGACGCATCCTCAAAAAACTCTGCCAAAGTTTTGTCATCATGTGGTCAATGGTGAACGCATAAGGGATAAACATTGTTTTTTCTTTGTATATAGGTAAGACTAGCTTCTGGACAGTATTTTTTTGTGAAAAAAGCTCATCGTCTATTTTTTTCTTCAAGTTCTAATCTATCTATGTACTAAAGTACATACACATCAGTTAATTTCTTTAGATGTGAAAGTGTAACAAACTGACAGAGTTACTTCCCAACTAGCACAAATGGGCTGCATTAGTGCTTTGGAGCGTATCCGATTATTACTTATAGTATTAAACGTAAGCGCTAGAGCTTCTACTACAGCCATAAAGCAGCCGCTTTAGCGCTATTTGGGCGCCATTTTATGCAGCCTAAAGTTCTATTAAACCTGCACAACGGTTGCATAAAGGTTCCTCAATTGCTATAACGATTTATTAACGCTATACTAAAGCTCTCGTAGCGCTACTTTTGAATGATTTTGAACTACTTTGAACGAATGAATTGATTATAGTTCTTTATTGTATATCTTCAATTGACATTATTTGTAATATTTTGGTAAAGTGTTTTCGTCGCCATCATGAAAATAAAACAAAAGTACTTAAGTAAAAGTTTGTATTCTGTATTAGCAAAATATATAAAGATACTTAAAACGCTGTCCAGTTTACTGTAGATATATAAGATAATTTTCAAGTAATTTTACCGCGCTTTTATGATATTTAAAAAATTAATAAAAGATATGTGATATTTTTTGTTTGTTATACAGAATAAATTTTATTTCCGTATTTTTACGTGTCGATAACTTACTATTCGCAAGTAGCCGATTGTTTACCGGTACATTTAATGCACATTTAACTGAAAAACCAATGTATATCAACTCAATTTTGCAAGTGAATTATAAGTTTTCTTAAAAAATTATGGCGTCATTGTAATGTAGTCATAACCTGCAGTTTTAGCTCTAATAATTCCCTTTTGAGAATCATAGCGCTAATTTTCACCCTTCTAATGCTTCCAGTGATTTTTGTTCCCCTAGTGCAATTCACAGCCACAAAAAGCTCCTATTTTCCTGTTTTTGTGGTTATAAGATCAGGTTACGTACTTATTCGAATGGTTTCCATTTTGGAGATCCGTGGTCTACCCTTAGAAACGTTCACTTAACATAGAAATTGTACGCTTCTCAACTTTAAAAACAAATCAAAGATTACGGTGTTTTAATTACGATACTTGAATTTACACCCGATATTTCTACATAAACATGATGCAGGTTATTTTTCAAATAGATAATCATCAAACGTCTCAATAAAAGTTTACATTATTTTGGTGTCTGTAGAAATAAGATCCAGTTACTTTATGGTTTAGTTATACCTACTTATACCATAATATGAAGTTTAAACATTTCAATTAACTACCTATTATTGTTTTATTACAGAATGTCTTTTAAAATAGTTAAAACTATAAATGCAGACAAGGAAGAGCTGTCAATCTGCCCTTCAGGATGGGAAATATTGCTAGATCAGAATAAAGAAAATTTGTCAAACGAAGACAATATTCCGATTGAAAAGATATTGCCTAATGATGATGAGAACGTTGCACAAAAAAAACCGTAATTTGGCTAAAGAGGATAATGGATCCTGTGATGGTACTGCGCCAAATCCAAATGTTGAGACTGATATTTTTATACAATAAGAACCCAAGAATAGGCTTTTTTTTATTAAGTTTGTGATTTGTGAAATGTTGAGATTAATCTTCTTTGAAATTAAAAGCTTAAAAATTAAAATACTTTAGTATTAGATGATTATCAGATTCACTGGAATGTTCAGCCATGTTTGACGATTTTAGGAGGTTTTCATAAACCTTGCGTACTTTCCTGCGATAACCTCCACTTTTCTTTATTAATTTCCATCGTTTACTATTCATTTTTTGGTAATATTTACAAAAGCGGCTGTAAAAATGGCGAATGGATTGATCCTGTAAGGAAGAAGTTATGACTATTGTATTACTAATGGCAGTTTTTGTTTCTTTTTAGGATATTTAATGTAGTTTTTAGTTACACTGATGAATTCTTTGTAACTATAGTATGCATAAGAGCATCTATTATTTCTATAATGAAACTTGTAGTAGTATAATAGTGGTTACCATAACTCCTATACAGGTGCTGCAAACAGTCCACAATTAACTCCTTTTTGTATTAATGTAATGTATAAATTAAATTTCCTTAATATATATAATTATAGATTATTATTTCCTAATTCTCTCTATAAATCACTCATAATTTACATTTTAAATATTTTAATAGATTATTGTTATTAGTGTTGAATTTGACCACAATCTTACCTAAATGAACGCGTTGGTGTTGAACATAATGGGGCACACTTGTTCAGAAGAAACCCCAGGCTCGATTCCAATAAATGGATATTCTCGTTTTTTTAACCCTTGTTTCAAAACATTCTAACAAAACTATCCCTTAAGCTTTGTTTTCCTAGGAATGTGGTGCCGTCATATAGCGGCCGTAATATTACGGACGCAAAAAGACGGCCATCTTTACGGTGACGACATGTGGAAAGTTCCACGGCCGTTTTATCACACTGTCTGCTTCATCGCTATCTAGTGTATTACATTCTTTTTGGAAACGTTCACGAAACCATCTGACACCGATAAGACGGCCGTCATGCAAATGGCGGCACCGCTTTTTGACGTTACGGTGTCAGTTACCGCTCTCTAGGAAACCGCGCCATTTTGTTTACATAGACAACGTTCTAGTGACGTCATTCACCGCTGTATTACGGCCGCTATTTGACGGCACCGCTATCCTAGGAAACCAAAGCTTTACTAAGCTTGGCTATCTTTGAAACAAAGAATGTTTCTTAAAGATTATATTTTAATAGTATCTAACCACACCATATTTATGGATTTCTGCAAAAAGTATTTTCTATGAATTCAACTTGACCTTTCGGCACTTCTTTTCAATAACACTACAGCACAAACCTCTGACGTCATATCGCTACATAATACAGTACAATAGTTACAAAGAGCACCTCGTGGTAATAATTCGGACTATTGGCATTCGGCCATAGGTCGCAAGCTTGCTTTGAATACCACAAACATATTGTGTGGTACAATCTCCAACTAGCTTCTGAATTCCTGGTACACAATTCGTTTCGAGATTCCATTTGGAGATACGTACGTGTAATGTTAGAGATTTGATTGTTTGTGTATTTGCGTATCTACCTATTTTATAAGTTGGGTTGGATAATGGTATTGTTTTCTTGGGGTAAGATGTAGAAAATGATTATTTAGCTGATACAGCATAGATAATGCTGCACAAAGGTACTATACGAGTTTTTGCCTTTGAAGATACCGTTTTTCTATTTTATGATAATCTCTGTTATTACAAGTCATACAAATTAGTCAATATGTTTGGAAATCAATTAAGAGTATTATACCATACTCATCTACTTAGCCATTTTCTAACCATGTTGAGTTCAGCTTCCAGTCTAACTGGATGTAAGTTTTTAAGCTAACATGGTCACTAACAGTATCATTAGAACTTAAAACGGGATATTTACCATATGTATTTTTTGTTTTGAGTTTTCGATATTTCGGCACTGTTGCAAGCGCCATGATCACTGATGACTATACAACAAAAAAAAATGAGTGTGGCACTCGGGGACTGCCGCGGTAAAGCTATTGCATAGCATTTTTTATCAACTTATGCAATTATAATTATTTATTTATTTTATTTATGCAGTATTTTTTTTTCTTTGATATTAATTCAAGTAACACTTTTTGAGCGTGGTTACCGATAAGAAAACATTTTTTTTTTCTTTTATTGAATAAATGAGAAGTTAATATTGTTTAAAATATTTTTATTATCTTGAAATGCATGTAGGTTATTCAGGAACTTTTATCTAGTCGCACGCAGACAAACACCGTGCCGAAGTCTGCCGAACTGAAACGACGTTAGACGATGCACGGCTTTCAACGCCGCACCGCTGTGCCGATCGGAGTGGGGGGTGTTAGGTTTATTTTCGTTACGGAATTTCTTGATTCGGTTGCTGCGCTCAAAGCCCGCGATAAAAGCTTTGCAATAGCTTAAAAATACACATGGTAAATAACCCGTTTTAAGTACTAATTATAACTGGAAGCAGCTGATTATTAGTGTTTTACATGAAGCAAAACCAGTGTCATTTTTTGCCGTTTCTGGCTTCTGACTACCTGTAACGACTGTCAAAGATGAACAAATGTCAACCACCAACGGCTTAACGTGCTTTCTGAGGCACGGGGTAATATCGATATGTTATTATGGCCACCCATCCCGAGACTGACCTCAGCAAGCGTTGTTTAACCTTGAAGGTCGACCCATGTGACTGCCACGACCGCCTTAAAAATCAAAACTTATGTGAACAAATAAAATTGGAATAACAGTCGTTAAGTATGAAATTTATTTTGACTTTAAAGAACAGTTCAATGTGACCTAAGTACATACTCGTATAAGTAACGAACATTTCATAGGTAAATATTTACGGCAAATATAGAGAAGTACTAACAAAGGTTTGTTTCTAAAGCATCGCCAAATATTGCGGTTAGTATTATTGAACACAACGAGTTGCATAACTTTGCTAATAATATTTCCTGGAAAGTACCTTTGTGGAACGTTCATTTTCCAGTTCCAAAAATTGGTGGCTATTTACACCAGCTGTCGCATAAAACATACGTGGTTGTTTACACATTTTTTACGCTATTTCTTGTAGTACCATAATACTGAGAGGAATACCTTCTTGGAAAGATTGAGCGAAAAGTATTCTCTTCAGACAAAACAGCGGAGAAAGAAAATTGAAAATATTTATACCGAGAATTTGGCCAGCAAAATTACAAACACACTACAACAAGTATTGTATTTTCGCTTCGCAGAAGATTTTCGCTAAACCTTTACAGAAAATTACGTATTTTGATACTGAAATTTTAAAAGATTACCGTGAAAGAGAAATAATCACGTTTCGTGGAAGAGACACGACAATTACTGAGCTAATTAGCGCCTAAATAAAAATAAACATTGTTAAGACCTGGTTAGGTATAAAATCAAGATTTGTGAGCAGTGGTGGTCCAGTGCTACAGGGCCGATTTGCGAGTTGCAGGTTGTGGGATCGAACCCAGTCAGGTACATTACTTTGTGTAATTTACATCATCAACACTGCTCACAAATCGGTGAAGGAGAACATTGCCGGCATGTCCTGCGACCAAAAAATCGAAGATATGTGAAATCTACTCACCCGCACCTGGCCCTCATGGTGGATTACGGTCTATTTCGCCTCACAGAGAGGAGATCTGTGCCCCAGAAGTGGGAACCTGATAGGCTGAATTATACAGTGTGGCAGGGACATCCACGCACAACCGCTTACCATGGATTCAGTACATGATGAAAAAAATTGCCGAAGAAACCTGAAAAATTTAGAAAATGCCGACGAAAGATTTCAACGCAGGGAGATCCAGAATCATGTACTGAAGCCATCCCAACTAGAAAAAAAACCTTACAAACAAAATCTTGTAAGAGCTCTGGTTTCATAAAAGGTTTATACGTGTTCTGATTAAGCCAGAAACCCATAATACCCTTACAAGCAAAAGCTTGTAAGAGCTATGGTTTCATATAAGGTTTATATGTGTTCTGATTAAGCCAGAAACTCTTATAGTGTTATTTTATAAGTCTATTTAAGTTTTAAGAGCATTCATACTTGTAACATTATTCTTATATACGTCTATAAGAAAACGTTATATAATATTAATAAGTGCAGTGGTATTATAAGCACCTTTTACAAGTCTAGTTGCCTTTGATTCTTAATTAATACTTATAAATACATTTTATAAGCACATTCAATCTTAGAAGTAACTATACTAAGTGTTTTATTAGACTTCTGTAAAACTAGTGTTTTCAGTGTGATTTATCTTACCTAAGACATATTAAAGAGTAAGTCTTACAAGTGTCTTAAACAATTCTCTATTAAGGGTTATTTATTTTCCTTGTTGTGTCTGACACGAGAAATTATTGTAAAATCAGGTACATTGAATTAACGTTGTGGATTAATTATTTACTTGTACCTATAATGACTTCGTTGATTGTCTTGCTTTTGCTTATTAAGGAACCCTAAAATTATGAGCAGTATGGCCGTGTAGACTTAATGGTTCTAGGTTTTATTTGACTTTTACGAGTGCGATATAAACCTTACACAAGAATACTGGACTAATATTGTTCTGATAAAGCATTTCTTACATTACTAATGAGTCGTCGTTGATCGTGTTGGCAACATTTCGACATTATTTCACAAATAATTAAAATAATATGTAATAAAAGACACATTGTTGAAAAGGCCCGTGAGAATACTGTTATTCAAATTTCAAAATAATCGAGAAAAACTACTTCACAACCTAATAATCGCATAAAGTGCGTGACAAACTTAGCTTACACACTAGCGTATTGTAGGAAAACAAAATAATGTAATACTTAAGTTTTTACGCGACTTTTTAATATTTTCGTAAAGTTTATCTTTAGCTCACGGCGGTTTGTGTTTACACTCTTATTAGGAGATCACTAAGAGGACTACAAGCGATATTACACTTAAAATAGCATTAGTAAGATAACTTTAAGGTTATTTGCCCTTAAAGCATGCCCTTGTAAGTCACTTCTAAGTTTGTTTTTCCTTATAAAAGTATCAGTAAGAGTTTTGTAAGTTTTAAAATATACTTCGCGACACCATTATAAGGCAATTATAAGGGTGAATATACTTATTAAGTGCGCCCAAATCCACACTTATATATGTCTATTAGTGTGATATAAGACTGGAAAAAAATATGGTCTTGGGATATTTGTAAGATTATTTTTTGCTAGTTGGGATGGTAAACGGTTGCGCATCGATTTCCTTGCCACCCTGTATACAATGAACTTCCTTTGCAGTGAGTGATCCCTTGGACGATAACACAATTTAAGATGTATCACCAGGCATGTGAATCACTAGTCAGGGGCTACGCTGAAGAATATTTATGTAGTCTCGCAGCCCCCGGCGAAATTGTGTGAGGGGAGGTTTGAGTAAGGTAGAGTCTCACAGACCCCTTCGCCCGCCTCTTGTTGGACGACAGCCACGCACATGATGCATTCTGATTTTCTGTACGTAAACTAGGAAATAAATTATATATATATATATATACGTATTCTTTATTGTACACCATAACAGTAAAACAAATAAGGACTTAACAACTAAATTTTGCCAATCAGCGCAATTTGACTCTTGTCAAATTAATTTGAATTGGGCATATATAAGTTTAAACAATAATAATGTTAAAGTGTAAATAAATTTAGGAAATAATAACATAGAATTCAAAATAAATTAAATTAAATTACAAATAAAATTTCAAACTAAATCACAAAATAAATTTAAAGTTAAATAAAGGTCGAATACACATTTCAAGTCACAAAATCCGAGGATATGCAACATTCATCAACACACTTTGAATCCATCGCGTGGTGGATTATGGTAGGTACATTCCTTCTCATAAAGATGAGGCCTGAGTCCCAGTAGTGGGAACATTACAGGCCAGTTTCGGCTTATTTAGTCTATTTTGTGAGGTGTACAATAAAGTACCTTTATCTTACGAATATTATAAATGCGAAAGTTTGTGATTATGGATATAGTAGTATGGATGTTTGCTACTAATTCATGCAAAAACTACAAAAGAGATCTGAATGAAATTTATTAAGTAGATAGTTGACATCCTGGAATAAACATGGGCTAGTTTTTACCCCGGTATTAAATAAAACTTCCCACGCGAACAAAGTTGCGGGCAGAGGCTTGTAATAAATATATATAACCCATCATTCATGCTTATTTTTTGTTGCCCAAATATTTATTTATTTATTAGGTATATACTTTACACACTTACACCTTACAATATTTCATTGGAAACAAAAGTTAAAACTTGTGTACAATGGGCGGTCTTATCGCTCAGGGCGCTCTTACAGACAACCTTTGAATGGACAAAACTAAAGGAGACAGATTTAGGGCTGTCAATTTACAAACATTAAAAATTATATTGATTGAAACATAATAATATAAAATTATAAATATAAAATTTCGGGGAGTGTGCGATGGAATTACACAGTCTAATTCCGCCAAGCCCGTTCCATCATCGGACTACGAGACAAACGGCGAAGTGCCATCGTTACATGGTAGACATCCCACTCATACGCACAAAACGTTTTGGGAATACCTTCATTGTGAGTACGGCTAAGGAGTGGAATTTCCTGCCGGAGTCTGTGTTTCCCGACAGCTATAACCTAGGAGTCTTTAAGTCAAGAGTGAATAGGTTACTTTTAGGTAAGCGTACTCCATCTTCGACCACATCATCACTTACCATAAGGTCAGATGGTGGTCAAACGCGAACCTATTTAAAAAAAAATACAAACATATAATAAAATATAAAAATCATATACTACATGCACAGTTGAGAAAGAAGGGGAAAAGCTACAAGTACAAGCTAATCGGACCTTTATTTTGTGCAAGTTTCTGTTGGCGGCTACTAAAGGGCTACTCTATTAATTGGTTGTATGTATACGAACAATATATTATATTTGACCTAGATTATTATCGTTTGTATATTGTTATGTGTTTTGAATTTAAATGAAATTGTTAAGGAATGCTGGTTACTGAATTATATTTAGAATTCCCTAATTTTCTGTGTTCAATGTGTTTTGGAACTAGCTCGTTCAAACATTTTTTTATTCTGATATATATGCTTATACTATAGATAGGCTTAACGAAAATGAATGTTAATTTAATTTCTTAAGGTTGAAGAAATTAAATCGCACTTTGATTGAATTCTATCGGTCATGGAGACATTTCGATATTCTAAGATGATCAGCCATCTATAAGTCGACCTCAGTAAGTTTACCTAACCTTCAAGATCAACTTTACTGGCATCTATTACTGAACCACGAGCTACACCAATATTTTGACGTTCATAATATTTTATTTCATGAAACTGAAATACGCGGCGAAGTAACCACTCTGCCGAAAATTATAACAAAAAAAATATATCAAGTTACAAACAAAAAAATAAAAATACTTTTGTTGTGATGTATGTATGATGTATGTATGTGGTTATGTATTACTATGTTAAATGAACTTTACTGTTATTGTTGTTTTTGTTACCATTCGTTATTGTTGTTTTAGGGCTATCGAGATCAGTCATGTAAGTTCGGGTTTTACTTAATTATCAATTTCTTCTAATAACCCACTCACATCCTCATAATATAATAACGCCTTTTCGTCATACCCTCTTCGTTATCACAATAAGTTAGTTAAGTTTGTCTTTGTGGCCACCCATCAACTTGCACCCGCGCAAAACTTGAGGAAAGACGACGACGAATAAAGAGTATATCTATCTATCTATCTGTAGCACTGTTTTTTTTTTAATTATTTATAGGCTTGCGTTTGACCACCATCTTCTTACCTGATGGTAAGCGATGATTACCAAGAATATCGAGGCTCAAATTCTATCAAACGCTGCACTTTTGAGAGATCACAGGTTTCATCGTGTATGTGCTGAAGGTACTCGGGTAGTTCTTGTGAGGTTAAAAATCCCAAACCACCTGATTATTCCCCAAAAATACTTTTTCATTTAGAGAATTTAACGAAGAAATAACAAATTTATATACGCTTCCCAAGATACTTACCCACCAATTTGATAAATATTTGTTTATCGAAAATTTATTGTTAAACAGCACATTTTCTCCCTATGAGACGAACAATTCGAACCATGCACTATCTTATGACTTTTTATGAGGGCCCATGTAGGCCTATCTATACTTATAATAAATCTGTAGAGAAGTCAATTCTGTACATGAAATATATTTCCAAAATAACTATCAGGGAGTGATTAGGGATCGATACTGATGCCAAAAATGCAATCAGTAAATTTTTTGTCTGTATGTCTGTCTGTATAACCGTTATAGAAACAAAAACTACTTGATGGATTTTAACGAAACTTGGTACAATTATTTTTCATACTCCTGAGCTGGTTATAGTGTACTTTTCATCACGCTATAATCAATAGGAGCAGAGCAGTGAAGGGAAATGTTGGGAAAACGAGAGAAGTTACTCCATTTTTAAGCTTCCGTCGCGTGTGCAACCTTAATGGTTAAAGCTACACAGAAATCATTTCATGTCGGATATTCTCCTTAAAATTATATAAAAAATATCCCACGAGAGCATATATCTATCTTTTATGGTTGACTCACAATAACACGTGTAACTCCCGATAGCTTAGCAGTTCAAAGCTTTCTGATTATTATATTTGTCTACTCTTACGTTTATAACGAGTGATTGAAAAAATTAACATTATTAACTATTCCATAAAAAAGAATCATATAAATCGGTATAGAAACACCAAAGTTATACATGAAATACGCTAATAATAAG
Organism: Tholera decimalis; assembly: GCA_943138885.2. Lineage (NCBI taxonomy): Eukaryota > Metazoa > Arthropoda > Insecta > Lepidoptera > Noctuidae > Tholera > Tholera decimalis. Next base: position 36,932,780 of record OW964554.2, on the reverse strand, counting down.
CCATCACGCGTGAATACTGAATCATGCTTTAAGGATTATTTTTGACAATCGGTCGCCGCGCTCGACGCGTCTCGCGGCCGAAGGTATAAAAATGCGGGGCATCCGAGCGCGACCTTCTTCAGCTACCCCGTCCGATTACCATACATAAAATACTTTATTTTCAGATCAAAGTCCATTCATTTACACATAAACAAAAAATAAACACACTAATCTATATATATGAAAGAAATTCGTGTTAGTTATACTAATTATAACTCAAGAACGGCTGAACCGATTTAGCTGAAAATTGGTAGGGAGGTAGCTTAGAACCATAGGATATTTTTATCCTGGAATTCCCATGGGATCGGGATTTACGTGGGAAAAACCTCCCACGCGAACGAAGTTGCGGGCAAAACCTAGTCTGAAATAAAAGTATTTATTATTTGACACAACTCAAGTTCAATAAAACTTGACGGGGAACAAATACATTTATAACATGTCGCTTTCAATATCTATCTACACATATAGGTTTTCCAGTAATCTTAAAGTTTTTTGTCATGAATCATCATCAGAGAAATCAGAAATCAGTATATTTTTTTCAGTCATATTGGTTTAAATATATTTTCTTTAAAAACAATATTTAAAAAATATTAAAAATATCCTTGCAATAAGTTTGCATTTGATTTGATTTGTCACCTCACATAATAAAATAATGAATGATATTTATTGTGTATTTAGGTTACAAGTAACACTTTTATACGTCACTCCTTTTAACCAGTTTAAACTAGATGAGGTCGTTGTTTCCTAGCCTGGTGACTACCCTGAGAAAAATATCAAAACATATTTGTATAAGTCACTTAAAGCCATTACATAGGTGTACATTATTTATACTAAATCGGTTGCAAAGGTTGAAACAAACAATCGATCCTACTCGTATAAGTGTTCTGTTTTTTCCTGTAGTCTTAACCCCAAAAAAGCTTAAAACTGGTAAACGCACCGATTAAACGCAAAAATGACGATAAAAATTAACATGGTTTTAAAAGGTAACAAACAACATTTTGAAAAAATAAATGGATGAGTCGTTATCACGACCATTATGGGAATATAATTTGCATTTCTGTATTAATTCAAATTGTCTCGCTGTAAATTCATTTTTACGTTCGTGTGATAATTTGCGAAATTTTCCTTATGCATAATTAACATTTTGATCTCTAAAAGTTTAACATAATATTGTGTTTATAATTTAGATTAACAGTGAGGAAATAACCGGAAATAAAATAAAAACTTGATTAATAAACCCGAGCGCCAACACCAAATAGAAAGTTTCTAACAAACCGTTTAATTTATTTCTATTACGTAATTGCTTTTGTACAGTAGATATATAACATCCATGTACTGGGAAATTCAGAACCATACACTTTTTAAAATTGATTGAAAAGCAATTGCCTTCGACCGAAAATTTTGACTCTCAACTGTTATTAAACTATATTTTATTTTTCTCTCGATATGTCAAGTTGCAATAAGACAAGCGTTAGCACGTAGGGTTGTTAATATTTTATCCACAGACTTCTTTTTGCTAACTCCTGGTTACTGCCACGTTTCCCTCGTCTATTTGAATTCCCGTATCAACAGAGCCTCATTGTAGGTGGCAAAGCAAGTGGCTTATTACAAATATTATCGCTGCACGAGTTCGCCAGCCATGCACCCGTGTTATTACGGGCTGTCTTCCACAAACAACGCTCTCCAATAAAGTCCCGTGTTTGTACGCCACAATGTTATTTTATCACTCACGTATAATTTTATTGTAGTGTTTTTATTATCTGGATCGAGTTGAGTGGGCGCAATATTAGTGCAGTTCTTCGGATTTGCTGATGCTTGGAGCTTTTATGAGGTCTTAATATTAAGGAATGGTTTTGATTTGCATATAAATTTAATGTTGTTTAAGTTTGAATGACAATTAAAATGGTTAATTAGAGTGCTCGGCATTTAATACTTCTGGATGCATATATAAAACGGATTACCGGAATCAATTTTAAATCATCCTCCAAAATTAATAACGAATATTTCCACGCTAAATACATTTCTCAACCAATTAAAAACCTGTCCAGTACATGAAAGAAAAAGAAATTAAATAGAGTTGTTCCTATTACAAGCAATAGATGGCAGCACTTGCATGTCGTGTGCGAGAACGAGCTCCATATGAACATGTCAAACTGCCAATCAGCAGTCAAGGTGACTGACACTCAAGTTCAATTCATTTCAGTACTGAAATGTAGTTTGTAATGTCTGAAGCGGCAAGTGAGGAATATAAAACGAAAAATATACCTTGTATGATTGCAGTACGCACTAGATTCCTTTTTCATTATCATCATTATTATGCAATGTAACCCAACTTTGTCCACGGTTTAAAAATAATTTCAACTTATGTAGTATTTGCTCATAGATGGCGCTGATACATATTAAGTAGTAACATAAAATTTATTCGAACTATATCACTTAATTCTGTTGTTTTAAATAGTGACACTTATTATAGTGTAGTTTCCTAAAAAAATATTTAGATTGCCGACAAATATTGGACATGTATTTTTTTCTTTTTTTACATAACTAATAAAGTAATACGATACAGTGAGTTGTTTAAAGTGTCACGTCACGTCGTGTTACACTTTTTAGTTTCATGTGATGTCAACAGTCCGCACTCCTGAACTTTGAAGAATTTGATTTTGTAATTTTTTATTGATTTGTACAGGAAAAAAATACGTGTAAAATATTTTTAGAAAATCTGACTAAAGGACCAAATAAAGTAAGACCTTTTGCAACACAAGAAACTACCCTATTAAGCATGCGTTGGTACTGGAAGTGGATGAGTAAGGAATTACATTATTTCAACTCGTACAGAAAGAACATTTAGTAAACCATCGATATACTCGTAAAATAGTTGTTCAGGTAAAATATAAACAACCTGTACTGTCTACAAAGAAATATTTTTGCAGATTCTAAAAAGAATTTAAATTCAAAATCTGCTAATCAGTATTTATTTTTTCTTCAATGAAAAAGCTTAAATTAGAATACCTACGTATTATATTTTTTAATCAGTAAATTAGGCTTGAAAGTGGAAACAAGAAGCGTCTGTGAAAGATATTTAGAGAAACCAATAGCTAGTTTGAGTATTGTACATGCCGCAGCGACCGTTTTAAATGGGTCAAGCTATTATAATACCAATCTCATATTCATTACATATATTTTTTAAGTGGTACGACCTCACGTGGTAGCTCCAAATTGCTCACATCAGAAGGCTTAAAGTCACCCAAAGGGCAATTGAAACGGCTATATTCCGAGTTTCTTTGCGTGAAAGTGGTCAAGCACGCTTAGTTGGCTGGTTTTATTTATTAAGACTTTATGCAACCCAACAACGCCACATACATAGATTGATAAACACATTACCCTCCTTTGCGTCGTGCAGTCGAGTAATAAAGGGGCAATGGTGGACTTAATGCCTTTGGCATTCTCTACCAGTCAACCATAATTGGTAAAAATATAACACGGCAGGTGCATAAAAAAGTTAAGTTAGTAGATAATAAATATTTAAGATAAATGGAATATTACAAGTATATACAACGTGTAACGGAAACCCCATATCTATCCAAAAGGGCTGAAGACAACATTTGGTATGAAGTCTCTATGCACAGTTTCAGCACAAAATAACTGACTCAAAGAATTGATACCAAATTATTGGTTTTATATATTTCTTGAATACCAATCATAACAAACGTGTCACAGCACTACGAGGATCAGTAACTTTCCGCGTCACTTGACAATAACACGATACTTCTTTAAGTTCTTCTTAATTTGAAAAATTCGGTCTCTGGTATCAGTGTATTGGAATTCGTAATAAGTTCTACACACGTAGACTTAGGATTACAAAACCCTAGCCATATCGTTTGTTATCATCCAAAGAAGCCATGCACTTGGTATGTATATACCCTTTAAATTACACGTTGTATATAAAACGTAAATAAACGTACATAAATATTTCCCTTATGAACATACACCTTTCTATATAGGTTTATGAGACAACTCTGCTGCTCTCTTTTTTTTCAGAAAATACGTCCGTAACTTTCACTTAAATGTATATTGACTGACGGCTGTCCTGATATCAAGAGGAAGGACATGATTATTGACATAGCCCGCAGAGCAGCTGAATTTAAATGTCTGTGTACTGGACATAATTATTGCTCACAAAGCAGTGAGTTCAAAAATGCGATAAATGTTTATAACTGAATATTTATCACATTCACAACATTCACTCAGGTTCGCGAAAATCTGCTTGATAAGAGATGCATAGGGACTTGGGGGGGTGTACCACCTTGACATACTAAGCGCTGTTCTTCCACATTTATTGTGCGCACAGCCAAGGTGTGGAACTCTCTGCTGGCTTCTGTGTACCACATAAGACCCAGTTGACTTTACATCAAGAGTGAAAAGGCATCTGGGCTTGTTTTTATTTTTTCATTATAGACCTCAACTATGGCTTACCTTCAGGCATGATCGAGACCAAGAAGGGCTCATCCAAAAAGAAAATTACGGTAGACGTTTGTTGTCTGAAATTCACATTCTCCAAAGAATAGAAGCAACTATTATTTTGTAGAGGCATTTATTAATACAAAGATAGGGAACGCCATTACCTACGTCGTTCAACTCAAGGGACTAATATAGCTAAGAGGATTACTTGAAATAATAATTATTTTCCTTACTCATCCTCCTAATTTCACATTAATTTACAGGTTTCACTAAACCCTAATTAGTATTAATATCACGTGTTTCGTATTTGATTCCTTTGAATATTTTCTTTTTTTAACAGGGTACTTTCGACATGTCATGTTTCCTCGTTAAAACAATGTTTTAATAAAAAAAATATCTACTGAAGAAGTATTGTGTCTTTACAGATGAAGACTTGGGAATGCTCAGATCATTATTTCACAGACTGTATAATTTTGTAGGATATAGTAGTCTAAAATAAAAAAAAATTAATGACATCTTTATGTATTAGCTACCCAGGTAAGTAAGTATGATAAGAAGAATAATAACATTAGATTAATTACTATAGGACGAGCTCAACTGTTTCTATTCTCAAATCTGTACAATCGATCCATTCTACTAAACAACTCCAACGAAATAACATTCAATTCAATCAAACAAGCACTACAATCTAAAACTAAAATAAAATTTGGATGAAAAAGAAAAACACAGGCCACAAAGTTATTTTCATCAACAACAACAAAATTGCAGAAAAAAGATAGAAACAAAAAGGAAAAAAACCACAATCACCTAATTGAAACTGTTTCATATTCATACTGAATGAAATAACCAATGTACTGTGTTATTTTTACATAGAATCAATACTCCCGGACCTGTCTGTAAATTATTCAAATATTCAAACTTGAGAAATGATCGATTCTTGTAGGTAAAGACTGGATTTGATGAGAATCAACTGGTTTCAATCAAAGGGGATTAACGGGAACTTGCCGACGATGAATTAAAGTATGTCCGGGGTTTCATCGCATTTTGTCCTTTCGTTTTCATTTAGATTTGTGAAGCATTGGAATTTAGAAATGACGAGAGAATACCATCTGAAATGCTGACGGTCAGATAAAAGCTAGCTATCAGCTTTTATCATCTGAAATCTTTTAGGCGTAAACCATCAAATATCTCTTCCCGCTATCAAGGCACTTAAGGGCCTATACTACCTCAAATAGCTTAGAATGATCCTCCGTTATGTCGAAAATACTGCAGCAATAATTTTGAAATAAATATATGGTAAAGTTGAAGATTAATGTTAGGTACTATGTTTGACGAAAACACGATACCATAAAATTTTCTTGATAGAAAAAAATTCCAAAGTTACCTCCAAACTGAAAAATAAACCGCTGGTATTCAAAAATAACTTAAAATTATATAATGAAACCTTGCATATTAATTGAACTAACTATAAAGCTGGTCTTATGTTATTTACTTTTTTAAATTACCATTATTTTCACCGTAAAAAAGAAATAAACTAAATTATCGGTGTCTTGCAGTATTTTCCCTGCTACCCTGTTTCGCTTGCTCGCGTGACCGCGGCCAGTAGTGTGCGAGCGAGATAAAGAGTGAGAAGCACTGAGGTAGTATAAGCCCTTAAATAATTTTAATAAATGAGAAAAATCACTTTTACGCATTATGTTGAGGAGTTTTGCATTCTAATCGAGTGCAGCCAGTATTTTTCATGAACCGCCTGCCTGTGCGACTTCTAACTATGTTCTGCGTAGGGATGTCCCTTGGTAATATTGGTGCCATATTTTTTGGCTAGCAGCGGCATGAACGTAAAAGATGTATAAATTATTGAACCAGTAGCTTAATGTTTTTTTTTTTCGAGACACGAAAGAATCAGGAAATATGAAGTAAGTCGCCCATCTGCGGACCGAAATTGGCAAGCGTTGCTTACGCTTGCCAATTTCGGTCCGCAGATGGGTGCTTACTTCATATTTCCTGATTCTTGGACCAACCCGTGCGGCTACAAATGCAGATATTATTTAAAACTACTTTAGAAAGTAAAACATCTTAAATCAGAAAAGATAGACTTTATGTAATTCTATACTAGTTTTTACATTTTTTTTCCGGTTGTAAGAATCATCAAATGACTCCTTTCGCTCTAGGTAAAACGGAACCTACCTGTGTGTGACTTCTACTGACTAAAAATCCACCCTGGTCCTTCAACTGCCCTTCGTTCCGGGGCCACGGCATCTAGTTAGAACATTCCCACAATCCAGGCAGGCAATGAGCCTGTCGGCTACTAGATATTATCTGCGGTTTCACTTTTTTATAAATTTTGTAATGCTAAGCTTTCAATATATATTTTTCATGATATAGTGTAAGAAACTCTCTTTTGAATGTGCAATAAAGAGTTATAACTTCTAAAATAAAAAAATCAGTTTATCCGTTTACTAACGAAGCTGTAAAAAAGAACAGCTCAATATATCTGCAGCGTATCTTATTATCATTTACAGTATTTTATACGGAGCTAAACCAATAACTATTTATCTCCTTTAAGCAATAAAACTGCCTCGCCAAAATGTCGTTAGCTAAAACGTTCGCAAACCTAACAAGAAATTTGGATTCAGGTCCAAGCAGAATGTAACTATGAAAAGAAATGTGAAAACGAGGGAAGTGAGGGTAACTTGCCTCATTTTCACCGCCGGTCTCAAGCAATGAGTGGGTAGGAGGCTCTTTTCATATCCTGTTCGTAAGGGACGTAGATTTGCATGTTAAAGTTGCAAGTATTCTTTTAGTTTTAGAGTACACGTATGTATTTGACCCGTAAACGTAAACTTTTATTAAGTCTTGGTTATCTGTCCACATATAAATTAACAGGTAGCTATTCATATTTTTTTAGGTTAGCCTACAAATGTTTACATAATAAAATTGTAAGAAATAGTCATATTATTACGTTTATAAGTGCACCAAATAATTAATTAAAAAAAGATAATGTTTTTTACTGATAGAACTCTACATAATTCTTAAACATAGGTCAGTAACAACTTCAGGGAAAAATAGATAAGTCGGAAAAGTATTTTTTTTAAACGTAAACTTTCACGTTTCCGTTTTCATTCAGCACTCAATTTCAAGGCAATATAATCAATGTATGAAGTTGAAGCTTCAGCCGCACTACGGTACGAAGTTCGGTACATGATGCCGATGTGTACCGAGCAGTGTATCTGAAAAATAAATGTATCGGCACACAGTTTCGGTACAAGGCTTTGGCACAGCATTCAATATTCGTAGTGGTGAATGAAACAAAAAATATCGAATGACTTAAGACTTTGGCAGTTTTATTGATTGGTTAAATTGCACCACTTGAGTTTTTTATGATTGGTATCATCATTTTCAAAGTATGTTGGCGTTGAATAGCAGTTATCAGATGAAATACCTGCTTATCTGAATATTTCTACCTAGTAATTGGGTAAAAATTTATCATAATATAATTTAATTTTTGTAAATTGATAGTAGATGGTTTAACTCTGATTATTACCTTATAGACTGTTTTAAATTGGCCTGCTTTAAAAGTTTTTTCCAGGGTGGGAAACTCATTGAATGACTTCTCCCGCTCCGCGCGAGCGGAAGGGAGTGTCAGTCTTCTACTAACTAAAAACTCACCATGTTCCTTCAGCTGCCTTGTTCCGGGGCTTCGGTATCTCGTTAGAACATTCCCGCAACCCCGACTAAAGGTCTATTTATGGTTGTTTTTCTTCGCACTGTTAAATTGCAGTGAATAATGTTATGAAAGGGTGGAGACTTCTAACACAAGCAACTATTTGCTGAAAATGTGATCTCCAAAATATGTAAGAAATGGGTATTGTGAAAATGAAAATAAACGGTTTCTTTTGTTTCAATGATAAATCTGATTGCAACACTTTCTTCGAGCTTCTAGCTTCCGTTACAACTGCCAAAGATCTACAAATTACAACTGCAATTGTCATTAAGCGCTTTCCGACGTAAGGAGGAAACATACATGAAATGAAAAGTGCGTGACTTAACCATTGATAAGTTGCACAGTTGAAATATGCTTGAACCAATATATCAATTAGTTCAGATATTTGTTTTTATACTAAATGTTAAGAGGGAGTAAAGCTGAAGAGAGTAAAGCTACCTTAAAAGACAGTACAGAAAATGTTATTATATAAGAAAAAGTTTGAATCCTTGAAAGGTTCCTCTGTCGATAATTTCTTAGCAACTTCCCTATTCTAAAGCTGAATATGTAATAGTAACGATAAAGTACTTTAATTATACTGACATTATTTGTATACATACAATTAGTAAAGTATAAATATTACCATCGTAAATAAAATACAAAAAATTAAACGCCTCATAATCATTATCATTTCAGCCGAAAAATGGCCACTGCTGAATACAAGTCTACCCCAGGTATCGCCACAAGGGTAAGTCTCGTGCAACCTTCATCCATTGGATTGATCATAATCATCGCTCAAGTTTGTGGAAGAAGAAAGAAGAATAAACATTCCATCGCTATGTTGTTAATTATCCAGTCACTGCATACTTGCACTATTTGAACAGGTCCACTCAAATCTGTGATCTTGTTTCCACAAAAGATCACCTCAGATTTTAACCTGTTCTCACATGATTTGACCACTACGAATGGTATAGACTTCAAAAAAGACTTCGACCGCTAAGTTTGTTTTGATGTTTCTGCTCAATATACATTTACAACAAAATACTCGTGCGAGTCAAAAGTGTTATTAAGTAACCAATTTCCAAAATAAATACCATTTACTCCTTGTATTATTACCACTTCGACTTTCTGTTCTATGAACAATGTGCCCTGCCGACCGTCGCATAAATCTAACGATTTTTCGAAACATTCCAGATTTCCAGCCCACAGCCACCTCAAAGAGTGTAAATGCCCATTCAACCACTGAAAACAAGTGACTGTTTAATAAAATCTCCGTTCTAAATATGCCAAAGTAAATCCCTAGCTCCCTACACGCCCAGTAATTTATGTCCTTCAGTGAGGACATAATTTACTGAAAGCATGACCATTTTCCGACTTAATTACAACTAACAAGGGTGGTTAAATTAGTGATTCTTAAAATCCGTTAACTGGAGTTCCGTATTCACGTAATGTGATCTATCCATGCAGCAGTAAGCCTCTTAAAGTGAACACATACTTTAATATATTATTTTTATTACTCAAAATATACGCTTTATAAACTTGACTGTAATTGTGCTTCATTATATTTTAAAGTCTGTTATCAAAGTATTAAGATAGAGATTTCATTTTCGTTTTTAATGCGGTGGATTATTTTCAATCCGAGCGTTCATTTGTTTGCAAATTTTATAAAAGGTTTTTAGAACATTAATAAGAATATTTTCAGCTCAAGAAAAACACCATTCAATAGAAATATGAGATTTAGTATTCAAAAAGCTACGGTTTAATCCAAAATGCAGTATTTTTATAGAAATAGAAGTTTGATATATCTCAAGTCTGACAGTTTACATAAACTTTGCTTACCATTCTTAATTGCATGAATAAAAGTTAAATTAGAAGGTTCTACAAGACGTCCCATTCCGTCGGCCCTTAATTCTGCCTACCCAACGATAAAAGGTTAAAGATCAACAATAAAACAGGTTATGGGAATTCTAAAGCAAGGCCTTTTCTTAATGAACCAACCATTCTGTTATAAAAATACAGAACATGAAAATTCTGATCCCTACACCATTGCGCAATTTCTATGACGTCATTACCAATAGTAACGAAACGAATTTTGCATAATTAGAACTTTCTTGAGACGGCTGGGTCTTTAATCGATTATGTGCATGTTTTAAAAATGGAAATTGTGAGAATGACAATTGAAATATTATATCGCTAGCCGACATCCGCGATTTCATTCGCCTGGAAATTCCGCACATTTTTTCAGCACAAAAGTAGCCTATGTGCTATTCTAGACTATAATCTACATCTGTGCCAAATTTTATCTAGATCCATTTAGCTATTTTGGCGTGATTGAGCAGGAAACATCCATACATCCATCAATCCATGCTAGGACCAAGCTTGGAAAACTGCCTCATATAGAGGCATAAAAAACTCTTAATTTGATTTCGAGAGCACTGTTAATACTCTCTTTTATGTGTTTCTACTATACAACGAAAAATAAATTGTACAGATGTCACATGCCTCCATCTATGTTCGGTTTAAAAGGCAGATGCGAATTGATCAAAATTATCCATCCACTATTGCTGAATTTGCAAATTGTAACTGTAAATCAAAGGTAAAATGCTGCGTCCCCTGTTTCCCGTATGACGGCATGTCGCCATGCAACTGATCAAACTTGCCACTTCCATAACGCAGAAGCACCTTTAATAAAACTGTTGATTGAATTATTATTACTAAAAGCTCCCAGTTAGCGAGTTCAGCAAATATTTTCATAATTTAACCGAAACACTGCATTTTGTATGCAAAGGTCAAAGTTCGGCTCACTGAATTGAATATTGAAAAATAGCGTAGTCACTACTTCTGCTTAATTTTCAGCTAGATACAAGGTTCAGGACTGCAACCAGCTATATGCAAGATTTATAATCGTTTATCTACCCATTTCTCTCTTTCTTTGGACGTCTAATTCGAGGCGGCCGCAAATCCATAGAGGGCCTAGTAGTGCGGAAAAAGTCGAAGGCATCAAACTACTCGGCATATCATCGATGAGGTGGACTTATGAAATAAAGAAGACCTTAAACGAACCACTGCATTAATGTACTAGGAGAGCGAGACTTCACGAAAAGTAGCGTCACATTGTGAAGCAGGTAACTAATGACCACGACCACGACCGCTCTGTAAAGAGAGTTACGCCAGGGAAGAAGACGATGATGTATGATGACGTTTGAAATTGTTATGTTTCCACATGATGTTTCATAAAATGATGAAGCTTTTCCTCGAAATCCGAATACCGTTGCAGACAACGGGGTCTATCTTAATCTAACTTATCCCAGGAATGGTTAGCCTGAAAATAATTAAAAACTTGTATATAAAACATTAAGTGTATAGACGTATTGCTGCCCCACAATAATATCTGCAGAGCTGCTCGTATTTTGCTGAGAAATTTAATGAATATTAAATGATTTGTTTAATATTTCGTTCATAACTATTGCCGCCCGCATATTCTAGATGAAGTAGGTTCATTATTAATGTTTTAAAGGGTTGTCTTTATTATTTATTCACAAAGGTCAGAATACGGACGCGAAGCAGTATAATTTAGTTTAATACGACAGTTAAAAAGCCTCAAAATATAGTTAGTAACTATTTAATTGCTGTAGTAGTTATTAATTGAAAAAAAATTGGGGTATATTTTGGGTAATTAAAAATATATTTCATTTTATTATTTAGAAGTAGGTATGCTGCAGAATATTTTTTGATGCATTGGTTGTTGCAGCTTTCCATTTGATGATAAAATGAAGGTTTTATATAAGGTATTTAATTAATTATACAACCCTTGTTTGTAATGTAAAGCCCGATTTATTTATAAGAAACAATTGACCACTACTTGGTTAATTAATAAGTATCATTGAAATTTTATTTACTTTCGGTTTTGTATAATATTAAACAATTTTTTCGCAAATTATGAACAATATCGCACCATCGAAGCTATAATCCACGTATGTGATTGACAGCACAGTTCAATTAAAACCCTTCACTTTCAACCCGCACAATTCGCCCGTATATATCGTGTTTCATAAAAGGTCATTAATTTATTGGCCACGATTGCTGCTCCAAATAAAATATGATTAATTTATAGAGAAATTGGTAATACGGAGCGAACATGTGGCTCAATCGTACCAATCGCGTTACTATGCTAATTTTATTGCAGAAAACACCACTACTTACCGGCAGTACCTATGCAACGTAACCACACGAACTCGCACCCAACTCACTTATTTAGTCGCACGCAAGCACTTAATCACAAGTCACAAACATTTGTTCACAATCATCGATATGGTCATTTCCACGCATGTGCTGACACTGAACCACGTCACAGACACTATATGGGGTCACCAGTTCTGTTTTTTGGGGGTGCGACGCGTACAGGCGCTCCCTCGCTCGTCGCAGGCTCTACTGGCTGGGGCGACGCTACCGCGCGTGCCTAGCCCCTCAACCCTCACCCCTCCCCGTTTACCTCGCAGTACAGGCAAATAGAAATAAAGTATGCGCTGTAAGGACAGTACGTGGAAGAAAAAACGGATCTAGATGCCTGCAGGCGAGTTAGTTAGATCGGGACGTTTCAAAGACTCGTTGGAGCTCCTCTGATTCGCTACTTGCTAGCTTGTTATTATTATACAGGCTATATATTCGAAATAATAGTGATTTTGCTCGTGTTATTCTTCGTTTCATATATTTTCGGGCTGCGCGGTTCAATTTGTTTATTTAAAATTTATAAACACGTAACTGGACTTTTGGGATGTTGTATGTTTTGACAAGTGTCGCCAGTAGATTACGTATGGTACGGTTTTGTGTTCATAATTTTAAATACTTTTGTATTTTACTTCGACCTTTTGTCCTCTTATAATTGTGATGTCTGTTTATTGTTAATTATTGTAATAATTTGGAAACAAATTTTGTTTTCTAAGTTGCGAATGAAGGATAATTAAAATTCTTGGAATTGCTTTGGAACATACCTCACAAAAAATACAAATAGCTCACAATTTTTCTTGTCTGTAAGCATTATACATACATAAATAAACTAACCTCAAGAAAAATCAATTGTTCATGGACATTTTGTGTAACTATATAAGATGTCTACATAAAGTCGGTCAACATCTGAAATCCTACGAGCGTGTCAATGACAGACTCACCACGCAATAGTTTATTTTCTCTCTCAAAATAAAAACTTTCAACATCCCACGTAAAAGAGCGCTAACCAAAACATCCTAAAAATAAAACTGAATCACAAATCATTCCAAAGTTGTACCTGTCAACATGCCTACCCTTTCAGGATAAGAATGTCAGTAACAAATTCTCATCATTCTAAAACATACAACCGTATTTTTCATCCACATATACTTGGTATAGCGCAGTTTTTATACGTAAAATGTATAGGTACACTCTCCCTGTTTTGAATTGACACCTGCGTTCGAAGAAAGACATATTGGAATTCATAAAAAAACCATTCTCTCGCACATCCACGCGATTTTCTTTGTAAAATGATGTATGTGTATTGTTGCTAAATAATTTAACTTTTTCTTGAGCACATGTGGAAATTCCCGAGTACTTTTGGGTACTTATTATTATTTTTTGTTCGCAGAATGCCTCCACTTTTCAATTGTAAAGTTGAAAAGAGGAGGGAAGGTAGTTAAGGGTGTCGGTCGAGACGTTTTTGATTTTTATTTTTAATGATGGTGGCGAAAATGATGTCTTTGAAAAGAGGTTGAGTTTCTATAGCTTTATTCAAGGCTGATTAACGTGTTCAGTAGAAAGTTTTTTTTATTGTACTTTTTGACAGTACACAGTATAAAGAAAAATATTGTATACACTATTGAGATATGCTGGAAATATTTGTATGTAGAACGTTCGTGAAATCGGTAATTGGAAACGAGTTTGATATCATTAACCTACTAGATCTTGTTTTGTTTGGTCATTTCACGAGTAATTAGTACATTTTGCCTGTTTATCAAGGTTTTGTTTAATACTAGTTACTGCCGGCGACTTAATGTGTGAAGCAATTTCGTTCATTTTCCCCGAATGAAAAATAGCCTACACGTAATGTGTGCCAAGTTTCATCCAAATCTCATAAGCTATTTTGTGTGATTGAAACACAAATATCAAATCTTCCAATTTTACTCATTTGTAAAATTACCACTGCGGGGAACTTCTCATATGCAGAAGGTACGGGAAGTTCAGTCAAATCAGCTTACAAGTGTTCAAACTTCTAAATTAACAGACCAGGGTACTATAAATAAAAAAAAATAAAATAAAATGCATTTAATTTAAGTAAATTAACTCATATAAGATTAACAAAATCAGAAACACACACACCAAATATTATTTTCAAAGAATAAATTAAAATTAAAATGACAATTACAAAAAAAAAGAACTAAATGAAATAAAAATGTCAATAAAAAAACAATAAAAGGAATAAAATAAAATGGTCATAATAAATTTTTCTATAATTAAAAATGCTATAATTGAATAAAAAAAGAACGTGCCAATGACATCATTAGACGGGTGTGAAAAAGAAATAGTGCTATGCGTCTTGCATAGCTGTATCTCACTTTTAATACCGGAATCATGATAACGATATTATAAATAAGTGAGTAAAACACTCATACTCGGCTTCGTCCGGTTAGACTGGAACATAGCTGGAAAAGCTACGAAGATGATGTTGATTTTTTCGCCACAATATACCTGTATAATCGGTTAGATTCGAAATAGATACATAATATAGGTAGGTAAGTACACATTATATTGTGAGAGACTGTTACCTAAGCTAGGCTCGAGGCTTGTGTTTCTAGACACCAGGGTCCCACTCCTTTACATTTTCGTTTTATAAATTATGTACTTAGAGTGTTGACGGAAAGAAGTATAGTATCATACATCATTTTATAGTTTTATTTATTTTGACTAATAATTATGTAGGTTAAGTACATATGCTAGACAAATCCGTAGATGTATAATATGATGGCATTAAAACGTCATTCTAGGGCCTGTTTTTCTCACAAACGAGACCACAGTTACTGAAAAACACACGTATTTGATATTTCCGTGAAAGGATGACTCGCTTCCTCTGTCCTTTTCTTTCTAAAGGAGACAAACGTTTCAAGGATGCGCGTATTCACTCGCACACATGCTTATTGTTTGATGCTAAGTAGTTTGCAGCTGATTAGCCACGTTAAGTGCTTAGAGAACAATGATTAATGAAGCAAAGTGATCTTATGTTAGTAGAATGAAGAGATGTGTGGAGGGCTAAATAAGGGGAAGAGTCTTGCAGAATTTGTACGGACAGAACATGGTTGTCTACATTGATGTTTTTTTTTACTTACACGGTAATTTAGTTCTTTAGTGATGTGATTTCGAATGAAATTGAGGTTGAAAACTTTTTACAGAAAAAAGTGAATCAAGCAAAAGGCTTTTTTTAATTTTCGTTTGATTTGTGTCTTTTCTAGAATAACTAAGTTACTACAAATATGAGGCATTGTCTTTAATTTTTTTTTATTGATAATTGGCTCGCGTTTGACCACCGTCTCACCTGATGGTAAGTGATGATGTGGTCGAAGATGGCGCACGCTTACCTAAAAGTAACCTATTCACTCTTGACTTAAAGACCCCTAGGTTATAGCTATCGGGAAACACAGACTCTGGCAGGGAATTCCACTCCTTAGCGGTACGCACAATGAAGTTATTCCCAAAACATTTAGTGCGTATAAGTGGGATGTCCACCATGTAACGATGGCGCATCGCCGTTTGTCTGGTAGTCGGATGATGGAACGGGCTTGGCGGAATTAGATTGTGTAATTCCATCGCACACTCCCAAAATGACTTTAACCAATCACGGACTTGGATAACATGAAGCCCGGGTTGACCATGGATACGTTTTATCCGACTGTTCCATTAGGAGGGTAATGTTTTTCGAAAGCATATCGCACCCTTAGTAATATAAGGGCACAACTCAAAAAAGTAGGTTTTTGACAAATCGCGTTTCAAGATTCTGGATTCCTACATTACAGATATTTTTTTCATATAACATGCTTATTATTGAAGTTAGCCAACCGGTATAGTTAGTTAACCGGTTAGTTAACCGGTAGCGAATTTCATTTTGCGCTCTTAGCATTTAAAACCTCAGTTTGCAAAAATTTTGACTTGATTACTTATATTACTAAGGGTGCGATATAGTGTGTATGTATATAATATTATGAAAATATATGTGAGCAATCTACCCAAAGACGTCTTTCTTTTGTAATGATTTTTATTTTTAATTCATCTTTTCTATAACTCCCATGGTGTATTGTTTACACCACTATTATGTATTTTATTATATTCTATAACTAATTACATGGCAAGCCTTAAATTGTTACCTAAACAGATGTATGTATTAAAAAAGTTTCATTCGATTCGCTTTTATTTACGAAGTAACATAAACTACATGAATTCTAAACTAGCAAGTTAGTGACCGCTGATAGGTAAATATAGTTGTATATTTCGTAAAGTAGTAATAAGTATTAAGTGTTGAAAATGAACTTGCAGTGGCATAAATTCAGAATGCTCGAAAACTGATTTCTTGCAAATTTGTAGATTGTATGTATGATGTTTTTTTTTATTGAATTCAATCAACTAACTATACCTTTGCAATTGCTGAGATTCATGCGTACTCTGTAGAAAACGAATGGTACGTAACTAAAACTTATCGGGTTCCATACGAGTTGGTAGATGTTGCATGTCTTCTAATTTCTTATAACCCATATAGTTAGGTACTGTGGGATAATCTGACAGTCACAGGCAAAATGCTGTTGAAAAAAAGTAATAAATATGATATCAACAAAAAGTTCTTACTTTTATCATAAGCATAAAAACATGATGCAAGCTAGCAAGGTATGATGCAAGCATGATGTTAGGCAAGCGTGCTCCATCTTCGACCACATCAAACGCGAGCCTATTATCAATAATAAATGCCCCTTTTTTCTGGTGGGAAAATCACTAACTGACTCCTCTCGTTTTGGGTGGAGCGGATGGGAGTGTCAGAATTCTACTGACTAAAAACTCACCCTGTAATTTCAGTTGCCTATGTGGTCCGGGACTACGGTGTCTCATTATAAAACATGCGCTTGGAAGCTGACCCTAAGATAGTTGATAAAAGGCTATGCAGATGGAAAAACATGCACCACATTGTCGATTATCTTACTAATATTATAAATACAAATGTTTTTGAGGATGGATGTTTGGATGTATGGACGTTCGTTACACTTACATGCAAAACTACTAAATGGATCTGAATGAAATTAAGTAAGTAAATAGTTGACATCCTAGAATAAGATAAATGCTATTTTTATCTCAGAATTCCCACGGGAAACCCTCCCATGCGAACGAAGTGGTGGACAAAATTTAGTAATATATATTCAAATAACTAGCGTTAAGTTCTTGATATCTTTCACTACACCTATTAACAAAGTTACAGAACTTTAGTCGTACTTAACTTTATGCTATCGAATCGATCTCCTTCTACAGAAAATTCAAGTAAACTTGTTTTGTAACCTTTCATTTTAACATTGACCTCGAAGCGCGAATGCTTAGGCAGGTTGGTACTAAGTGACGCGTATGTTGCGGCAGACGAGACACTGTCGGGCATTAGTAAGAACATTATTAGTTGCTATATGGACGTGTTTAAGTTGCTTGTTAGAAAACAATTTATAACATTGAGACGCTAAGAAAAACATTGTAAAGTATTTATAAGGTGACGATAATTGTAGGGTAGGGACAGTGATTGTAAAGTAATTATTCATGGTGTGTTTTCAAATACTTAGTATGAACGTAAGTCACAGTTCGCCGCTGAATGTTTGCTCTGCAACTTAACCACACACTGAATATGAATAAAAATTTAATGGATCGGATATATCAACAATCAAGAAAGACCAGTACATTTTTTTTTTGCATTTTGAAATTTAAATTGATCCCAACATTCAAAACAGGAAAACTGATAACAGAAAGTTGCTCGTCTATGTAAACCTATTTGATTTCGAACTATTTGCTAGACTTAAAAGGATTAATTTCATGTTACCAACCGTGGGTTGGTAAACTTAATTTCAAAACTGGGATCTACGGATTTTACTCTATAGGATTCCACTCATTTGTAAATAAAATTGTATTGTTGTGGAGAACGAAATTCAATTTGACGTACAATGAAATACCTGAGGCACTGAAAAAAGTGCCATGCAAATGAGATTTTTGAAAAGCCAAAATAAGGACAGGAACTGAGCTCATGACATTTGGGCATTGTTTGTCCATTTCATACGTTTTTAATTTAATTTTATTCATAATATGCTCGCGTTCGATCAATATTACACAGTTGAAGAACAATGCGTGCCTCTAGGCATCATGAATAAAAAGAGTGATTCAAAAGTGTGAAAAGTGAAAAAGTTACTAAGAAGTAACCTATTCACTACTTACTGATAGCTATTAACCTTGGGGTCTTTACCCAAGGTTAATAACTATCAGTAAATACAGACTCTGGCAGAGAATTCCACTCCTTAGCTGTACGTATAATGAAAGTATTCCCAAAAAGTTTTGTGCGTATGGATGGGATGTCAACCATGTAACGATGGTGCATCGCCGTTCATCTTTCAGCAGTCTAGAGCCTTTAAACTTTTAGTTTCCAAACGGCTGTAAGTTAAAATTTTACGAAAGTTACTGACATGAATTTCGAAGCTAGCCATAATTGTACGACTCCTACTTTACATATTTATTATGTCAGTTGTAAGCGAATAAATTCACTGTACATTTTTAATGCCTAACTTATGGTGGAGTAGAGAAAACAGCTTGCCTATAATAATTTACGTTCAGATCAGAGACTTAAACCGTGTTTATTAATAATATTGTTTGTTTACTCTGAATACAGAATATTGGACTGTCTCCAGCAAATAATTTATATGTATTACGTACTAAACTGACATGACAAAGGATATTTCAAATGTAGAATAGTAAATAACCTTTTCTTGGATTCATCTCGGTAGTAATTCAAAGCTATATAATGCTGCGACCAATATTATTTAGTTAACAGCTACGAAGCGTAGCACATTTGCTGCGCGGCTACGAATCCTCGTAGGCGTACAAGGTAATTGCGTAAAACGTTCACAATATCGGATTTTGGCTGATTTATAATTGATTATTTTTTTAACACTTGTTTTGTATACGTAACACTAAGAAAATTAATGACGTCGGTGGATCTGACGTGGATCTGTGTAATAGTAGTAAAGTAATTTCGTGGAAAAAGTGAGAACTGACACAAGTTCTTAGAAATACTAGTCATTTATTTCGTCTTTAATACAACTAATAGCCCTTTCTACTAAAATGACGCGGAAGGCGGGTGTATGAAAGGCGCAGTCAAAATTAATATGGAGAAGGAGTGCTAATAGCAAATATTTGAGTAACATTTAAAGTTAAAGTCTAAGTTTATTTAGTTGAATTTTGACTATTAGGTGACCATAAGTATTAATAATTTAGCCTAAAGATCTGTTTTTGTGATAATCGAGCCGTTATTCATCAAGAGGCAAGACTTATAAAAATGACATAGAATTCTCACTTGATGAAATGACGATATCATCTGTTACCGACATTTCCATAAACATGTAACACATCAAAAAACCTCGAAACCCACATAATTTCATCACTTAAATTCATGGAGATATACATATTTACCCCATCTTTTAAGCAAAATAAAACGATTCTTTTATCCCTCAAAGATATCCCGGGGTCTCGAAAAGCTTTGAAAATAAATGTAAGAGCATATATATTTCTGTCTCATACCTTGCTAATGTGATTACGTGGGGGCACGAAACGTATCTCACGTTTTTTTCCCCGAAAGTGCTAACGAGCCCCTTAAGGAGGAGTGTAAATTAACCAAAGGGATATCTCTCCCGACCATAGTTTGGGATGAGTAAGAGTAAATGTTGTTTTTCGCCACAGTAAAACGATTTACATAATTGCATTTCCTAATGTGCTTATGCTACCTTTTTGTAATTAAAAACTTATCAAAACAGAGTGTCCTCTCATAATATGAGATGACAACAATTTAGGCTGCGTTTCCACCAGAGATGTGTGAGGATGCGTAGCGAGGGATGTGTTTGTAAAGAACCAATAGAATCGCTTCATTTACCTCGCCTCGGTCAGCACAGCTCTGGTGGAAACGGCTCAGCGGAGCAAGATTTTTGCGCATACAAAACAAGCGAGGGATGTGTGCGAGGGATGTGTGCGAGAGATGTGTTGCGAGGAATGTGTGTTGAGAAGGATGTGTTGCGAGGTTTGCGCATCCTCGCACCACACATTAATGCGCATTTTCACAGCTCCGCTACACATCCTCGTAGGCACATTTTCATCGCACAGCTTTGGTGGAAACACCCACACATTTTCACAGCACAGCTAGACATCCTCGCACGACACATTTCCATCGCACATCTCTGGTGGAAACGCACCCTCACACGGAGACTTAGCTACGTGTCTGTCTGTTCTCGATAAACTCAAAAACTAATTAACAGATTTTCACTGGGTTTTCATGAATGGATAGAGTGATTCATGAGGGAGGTTCACGTGTGACTTGCAGAACGCCACCATTTATATTCATATGTAGGTATGTATTAAATAGATAGACTGCCTTGTTGGTCAAGTGGTCGCAAGCACGACTGATGAGTTAGAGTTCTTCGGTTCGAGATATGAGTCGGGCAAATAGTGCTATTCGGTTTTTCTATAAGGAACTTCTAAATAGTAGCTCGGAGTTTTAAAGTTGATGGTGTTAGGCAATTATTCCACCACCGACGATGAACGAGTAGCGAGTAGAGCTAGTCACTGAAAATGAGTTGGCGAGCAGCGAGCAGTGACGATTACTCGCTTCACTAGATTTGTCGCTGAGCGACAAGAGGTGTCAAAGATTATACTCGCTCAGTGATCACTTGGCAGTCAGAACTCACGCTGAGAGACCAACCAGATGATATGGAAACGACTAACTATCGGCGATTTACTCGCTCAAGAAACGCGCAATGAAATATACATTGCGTGTAAACGAAAGAGATGAGTGAGTGTTGCTCCGATAGTTTAGTCGCTGAGCTATGATCTGGTTGGTCTCTCAGCCTGAGTTCTGACCGCACAGTGATCGCTGAGCGAGTATAATCTTTGAAACCTCTTGTCGCTCAGCGACAAAACTTGTGAAGCGAGTAGTCGCCAATAATGTGAACAGTCAGACAGCAACTACTAATATATGCATCTCTTTCGTTTACACGCAATGTATATTTCATTGCGCGTTTCTTGAGTGAGTAAATCGCCGATAGTTAATCACTGTTATTTGAATATCTTTGACAGTGTAATAGTTAGCCAGAAGCTAGTAACTCTGACACTGGTCTGGCCGAGTGGTATGTACAGTAAGCTTCAAAGAAAAGGAACCCCTTCGTGACGTGCCCGCCGTCGCTTGGGCGATATTCCTTAAGTCTTTGGCGGTTCCTTTTCTCTGACGCTGACTGTACAAAGGGTGTTACCCAGCTCCTGGGTTGTGAAAGTCAGATAGGCATTCGCTCCATGTAAAACACTATTACTCAGCTGCATTCGATCAGAATGGAAGCTGACCCTTATAAAGTGGGAAAAAGGCTAAGCAGATGATGAAGTGGAATTTATTTACATAAAAGATCGCCTAAGTTTTGAAAAGAGCGGCTGTGGAGTTTCCTTCTGGTTCTTCGTCATAGAAAATGAGTATTTCAAACGCCGAAGTTTTGAGTTTAATGGATTTAAGTATGCCTATGTGAAGTAAATATTTTTGGTTTCTGACCTCCAGTATATTACATTATTTCATTTCCAAAAGTTATACACCGTGAAATTATAATGGATGTTTTCCCGCGGCAGAACTACTTACCGGATAAGGAGTACTTTCGAAGCATAGAGTAAAACTAAAAAAATAAAGATGTTATGGTTTTAAAATAATTTCAAAAATATTCGATTTTAAACGATTGTATTACCAAGACAAAGCCATTTCGCTGCGTACTCGTAACTTCCAACCAAAACAGATACAATAATAAAACCAGACCATCACCTTCAATCAATTTTATACTATAAATAAACTTGAATATTGCCCTCGTTGCTATAAAATAAATTAGTGACATAATGGCCTTTAATTTCTTTTTTATAGCCGATAATAACTTCGTGACCCTATCGCGTATAGCGGGCTGTCTAGGGTTCAGTAAAAACATTAAGTTTGGCAGACTGATGTACCCGTATAATAACAAATCTGTTAAACTAATGACTAATAGGCCATATTTTTATCAAAGTTGCCGCTGCCGCTAGACATAATTATTTTTACTTTGCAATGAGCTTTCCAAAAAAGTTTCTCTATAACAGTTAGGCTCAATTTACACCGCCGCGGAATGAAATGGAAGCACCTTTTTGCAACGAAAGAATTGTATTACATACAAACCAAATACGAGCCAAAAATTTTGCGGAATCCTCGCGCACTAGACAGTCTAAAATCTGCTGTCTAAGAGCTGATGGCGATCAGCTTACCACTCGGCCAATATTTTTACCTCTTTTGTCTCTGTTTGTAATAACTCAAGGTACAGAGCAAACAAGAATATCCAGTTAATACAGTAAGTTTCTACGCTTAAACGAAGACACACCTGTACTATTTGTATCGAAAACAATTGAAAGCAAGAAACAGCGAGGCGCGTCGAGCAAATTGGTTGAAACTGTAACTCGCTTCATTGTCGTCTTACTACCAGATCTTCGTTTAATAAGCTCTGTGACGCTCCGTCTTGCTGAAACGTAGATATTCCGCCTGAATACCTACAGTTTCGCTCGAATTACGCTCCGTTTGAGTATAATTTTCGTGTTATTGGATAGGAAAATGTTATTAAGTTCTGCCTTGAGTTGAAGTTGGTTTGGTAAAGAAAGTGCTTCTTGGGGTTTGTACGTTGTTAGTTTACTGGGAGTTATGCCTAGTGGCATAGTTGGAAGGACTTGTCTTTGTAAGATTATGTTGAGGCTGATAATTATTTGATATTAGTTTGACTTATATGTGCCAAAAAATTATGTAATATGTGTGGTTTATAAAGTTTTTGTGTGCCTTGCAAAAGTATCGTTTTAACTAATATATAATTTTACTTAATATATATATAATTTATATATACCTATATAAGGTGGCCATGTCACGTGAAATAATAAACTGTTTGGTTGTTACAACCAAGAAAATCAATAATATGTGCATGTGGCAATCTTTTCTATATTTCACTGGAGTTTTTGGTCGACAAAATCGACTCGTGCGTGACAGAACAACCTGTCAAAGTTTCATTACAATCTGACTCAGTGGTTCAAAAACGTATGTAGGACAAAAAAACAAACATTAAATTATATTTATATAGATAGGTAGGTAACCATAACCGTAACTATCTTTTTTTGCCATTTATAAATAAAAATGCATGAATGTTTGAATGAACACGTGTTTTATTTTCTTTTGTTTATTTTTTTAAATTATGATGTTTGATATTTATTAATTTAAAGTGTTCAGATTATGCCAGGAAAAAAATATCTACTCCAAACATACTGTTCAAATCCTTTTAATAATTATATTTTAGATATAATTGAATTCGCTGCTGTGTTTTTCTTTGATTCTGAAAATACGATCAAAACATTACAAATTTACCGTAAATATACGGAATTAATTAAAATCTCTCGCAAACCGCTAACACTGTTCCAAACAGAGTATTGCCCACGAATTTTTATTGACTTTGCATGAGAACCTTGTTTGATCCAAACCCAAGCTTGCAAATCTACAGTTAATTAATTTTATTTATATTGCGTAATATGTTTGAAATTTCAAATCGCGCAAGGAATTAGAAGTTTGATGTTTGAGCTCATTTTCCTCATGGCGGAAGCTAGGGAGCCGTTCCATTATTAAACAGATACTTTCAATTATAGCTGTTCATGTTTTCTCATATTCAACAATATCATTATCCATACTTTAAAACGGAAATACGGAAGTGTATTTATTTGTCTTTTTCTCATTACAAAACAGAGAAACAGATCTATGTGATGCGTGAAGATAGTTGAAGGGCTAAAAAGTGACAGGCTTTTTTGTGGAAAAATATTTCATTTGAATAGACATTTAAATGAAAAAAGCAACAATTATGGCGTTCCAGGTCCACTAACAGTATGAAGTAATTATGATTTTGAGCTTATCATAAAGAAAAGTTTCCAGTGCCGAAATTACAACTTCAAAATAATCGTTTCACACAAGCGAAGCTTCGGACAGAAGCTGGTGGAGTTACAATCGCCAGTATAATAAGTATGTATTCCTAAACTAAAATATAAAGTACCTACATCCTACAACATAGGCTATGAAAGAATTTCGTAACAACTGAAGTCTTAACCGAGTCGACCAAATCCTCCCAACACTATTATCAAACCTTGAATTTCCATCGACCCACCGTCAGTCTGACCAAAAATCGATCGTTGGACGCGGAGTCTTAGCCCCACAAGCTCAGCTCAGCTCCTGGGAATTGGACGCAATAGTCAAACGGAATCGGATTTGAGTGTACAACCATTCGATCAGCAGTCAACGTATATAGCTGTGTGCCTTTGGGGTATTCCCTTCCGTGCATTGTCATTTTCATATAATATAGTGTATATTGAGAGAGCATACTGTGATATTTAAATAGGTTTGAGGTATTTGTTCTACCGTGTTGTGGGAACAGATTGATGTCAGATCTCGAAGTTTTATCCTTGTTTTGTGGAATAAAGTTTTGGGATGAATTTCATTGACAGGTTTCTTTAAATAAACCCGTTATGTCCAACTTTTGAGCAAAGGCCTCTCTCTATCCACTTCTCTCAATGTTTCTCCTCGCTAATTCACGAGGAAGGCATCTCGCCATCATCTCTTTGCCACGATCCAGTATAGTTGTCATAAGGCTCGATTCTAGTGATATTCAGGCAGATTTGCTACAAAACTACTGAAATTGTTGACTTTGAACTTAGTATAAAATTAAGTCCCTTCTTGCCTCTGTACGTATCTTTCGAACGCTGCAACGGCTTCTAATGCAGAGAGAGACAAAGTGATTCAAGGGAATTGTTTATATTATGTAATACCTATATACTGCCCGCGCTGGGACGCAATAACAATAAATTATTAATCACTCCACTCAGTATCTAAATTACACGAGTACGAAGCCGAGGCGGGTCACTGGTTATAGAATAAGAATGAATATTTTATGATATACAGAAGAATGTCAAAAAAAAAATAACAAATATACGAATAATTGTAAATTTTTTGAGATTTTCCTCTTCCGCCGTCCACGGCGACGGCCACGCCAATTTTTAATCGACTTCAAAAAAGGAGGTTCTGTATTCGATGTATGTATATATATAATATGTATGTATGTATGTTTGTATATCCGCGATTTTGTCTGAAACTACTTATCCGATTACAATTGCGATTTCGTTGTCTGAAATCATATTTTACAAGGAAAGTTTTAATATATGACACATCAGGTTCTGACAAAGACCTTCGGAGATAAGTGATGGAACTCTTCAATTTAAAACAGAAAATCTCCCGCGATTGCTGCCATCGTACATCTATGTACTGTTTGGCATAATTAGCCTATTAATATCACCACAACTGAGGCACAGACCTTCTGCATCACGTCTTAAATAAGGTTTAAGTGGGTAAAAAAGAAGTGTACAGCAAACTCTCCTTTTAAAAAATAAGTGCGAACAGTATGTATGTATCTCAAGTAAAACAATCAATGATACACTAAAAAGCATAAAATAAAAACTTTTTTTCAATGAATTGAACCGACTTCAAAACTAATTAAAAAGACTTGCACTACACAGAGGGAAATAACCTTAAATATTGTTTTATTGGACATCTAATTCCGTTAAAAATAAGGGCTAGGTATCTACTCACATGGCTGAAGTCGGTGCCAAGATAAATGAATAGGTTTCATCACCTCGGGTGTGCCCGAGAATGCGGCGTTCTTTGCCTATCAAAACAATTCATTGGCTTGGCACCGACTCCAGCCATGGGAGTAGCTACCTTTTTTTTTTTTTACATGGTATAATTATCAAATAAGTCCTCCCACCCCGGGCAGGGCAGGAGGGACTGTCAGACTTTTACTGACTAAAATCCACGGTGTTCCTTCAATAACCCTTTACGTACCGGGGTCACGGTAATGGGATAAGTCCCACGACCCCGGCAGGCTTCGGCCCTCTACAGGGGGGGCCTCGTCATGTTGCTGACGCTCTTTGAGGCGCGCGTGGAACACAACGCGCCGTCGACCCGGGCATGGTCCATGGTCGGACAGCGAGCATGCCCGCGCCTACGGTGGCCGGAGATCGTCGGCCGACGTCCGACGCCGTGGGCGTCTACCACTGCGACTGGGCTGGAGAGAGGACGCCATCCTCTCCCTCACATGGCCCGCCTCCTCCTTCGGAAGCATGACTGCTACGCAGAAGAAGGCGACCACTTCCCACTCCCTCTCGCCCCGCAGCATGGCCTCGACCAATGCCGGATGGGAGTAGATACCTAGCCCTTATTTTTAACGGAATTAGACATCCAATAAACAGTATTTAAAGTTATTTCTCTCTTTGTGGTGCAAGTCTTTTTGTAAGTTTTGAATTCAGTTCAATTTTTTGAACAAAAAAGTTTTTTTTATTTACATTATCATCGTCATCTTTTCCGTCGCCTTTTCCCAGCAATGTTGAGGTCAGCTTCCATTCAGACCGGATGCCGCAGAGTACTATTGTTTAACATGGAGTGACTGCCTATTGGACCTCTATAACCTAGTAATTGGGAAACACGATACCCCTTGGTAAGACCAGTTTCAGATTTTCTATCAATCAAATCAATCAAAATATTTATTTGCTAGAATATGGTACATAAGTTATTACAGTAAATTAGTTTCAGCATATCCTGCCATAACATAGCGTGCAAATATATTCACAGTCAGTGTTGTCAATTAATATAACTTGCAGATTACAGATTCTATTGATTTGTCTTCTAAATAGTCCTTAACGGTATAATATCTTTAATAATAACAGATCAAAAAGTATGTTCTTAAACATTGTCAGTGGTAAGTCTTGTTAACTATTTGGTAAATGATTGTAAATAATAATCGACATGCAGTATACATTTTTCTTAAATAATTTTAGCCTTATTTGTGGCAGTCGAAGGCTGTCTTTATGCCGTGTTCGGCTATTTGGCCTGTCAGGGTTCGTCTCGAATAAATTGTAGTTTTTCATAACAAAAACACATATTTCAAAAATATATAAGCACTAGCTTCTACCCGCGACTTCGTACGCTTGGGAAGGTTTTCCCACGCAAATCCCGATCCCGTGGGAATTTCGGGATAAAAAGTAGCCTATGTGTTATTCCAGGCTGCCAACTATATACTTACCAAATTTCATTCAGATCCGTTTAGTAGTTTTTGCGTGAAAGAGTAACAAACATCCATCCATCCTCACAAACTTTCGCATTAATAATATTAAGTAGGATAACAAAGGTAGAACTTTAAGTTTTTGAAATAGTGGCTTACAGCTGTCTAAAAAGTGAGCTCCACAAGCTCTAGCTTGACTACCCGTAATAATGTAGAAATGACGGCCAAGATCATTGGCTTAATGTGCTTTCCGAGGCACGGGGGTATCATACCACCAACTTTCCGAGGCACGGGGGTATCATACCACCAACTTTCCGAGGCACGGGGGCATCATACCACCAACTTTCCGAGGCACGGGGGTATCATACCACCAACTTTCCGAGGCATGGGGGTATCATACCACCAACTTTCCGAGGCACGGGGGTATCATACCACCAACTTTCCGAGGCACGGGGGTATCATACCACCAACTTTCCGAGGCATGGGGGTATCATACCACCAACTTTCTGAGGCACAGGGGTATTATACCACCAACTTTCCGAGGCACGGGGGTATCATACCACCAACTTTCACGGTCTGCTACTGAGAAATTCCTAACAAAAACCCAATAGAACTTTTTGCCCAACTCGCAAATCGAACCCCGTGACAACTACCTGACGAAGATATCCAAATTACAGACGGGACCAACGGCTTAACGAGATTTTGAATGAAGAATGTAACCCATCCACAGACCGACCTCGGTAAGCGTTGCTTAACCTTAAAGATCGACCCACGTGGCTTGTATTATTTAGCCACGAGCTCCTTTTTATCTCTTTAGTTCTTTATATACATACATATTACAAATCTTTCATGTGCAGTTATTACAAGAATGATTTGCTTCAATATTAAGAAAAATATACTTGTCACAAATGACAGTAGAAATTATTTCTAGGAATTTCAAGATTTCATATGAATATTAACTTGTGTGGTTCCTTCTGAGAAGTGGAAAACTTGAGAAATAATTGGCTGACAGGACTTATCATTATATAATTGTTCATATATCGATTGGTTCTGTTCGGTTAGGCCCGTCGCTGATTGCAACTTTTTGTCACCGTGACTTATGGTTACTGTCACCTGCTGTCACCCACGATGCGCTCACTGAATCTGTTCTTGGGTAACAAATCGAGTTCTAGACATGGGCGTTATTAGTTATTTTTGATAACCGTTATCTAACCGGTATTTAGTGGCAATAACGTTATTGATAACGGTTGCTGAATATCGATATCACAAATGCAGTTAATCTAACTATTCAGTTATTGTATCGCTATAGTTATTACAATAACTGGATAGCTAAAATAACCACAGTATGAATATAACAAGGAGTAGAGTAAAGGGATTATAACGATACTTGTAATTTCCCTTCATAGCTTCCTTCTAGGCTTAGGGCTTTTTTTTTATTTTTAACGTGGTAAAATTATCAAATAAATCCTCCCACTCCGGGCAGGGTGGGAGGGACTGTCAGACTTTTACTGACTAAAATCCACGGTGTTCCTTCAATAACCCTTTACATACCGGGGCCACGGTAACGGGATGAGTTCCACGACCCCGGCGGGCTTCGGCCCTCTGCAGAGGGGGCCTCGTCATGTTGCTGACGCTCTTTGAGGTGCGCGTGGAACACGACGCGCCGTCGACCCAGGCATGGTCCATGGTCGGACAGTGAGTTGCCCTTTACTCGCTGTCCGCATGCCCGCGCCTACGGTGGCCGGAGATCGTCGGCCGACGTCCGACGCCGTGGGCATCTACCACTGCAGCTGGGCTGGAGGGAGGACGCCATCCTCTCCCTCATGCGGCCCGCCTCCTCCTTCGGAAGCATGACTGCTTCGCAGAAGGAGGCGACTGCTTCCCACTCCCTCTCGCCCCGCAGCATGGCCTCGACCAATGCCGGGCGCGAGAGGCCTCCGCCTATCGCCGCCGTGAGGACACGTCGGTGCTCTGCCCAGGCAGGGCAGTCTTGCACCGTGTGCTCTACGGTGTCCTCAGGGCGACCCTCGCAGTGGTGACACCCAGGCGTTTCCTCCTTTCCCATCAGACACAGGTACCTGCCGAAACTTCCGTGTCTGGTGAGGACCTGCGTCATGCGGTAGGTCAGGACGCCGTGACGCCGATCTAGCCACTCCTCAAAGAGGGGTCTTACCGCCGCAATTGCGGCGTGCCGGGCCGTCGGTTGCGACAGTCCTTCCCTCCATACTGCCCTGAGATCACGCCGGAGCTCTTCCCGCCGCGCCTCGAATTCTCGAGGCAGCGGGGATACGCCCAGGCGCTGCGCCTCCACGCGCCATTCATAGACGCGCTGGAGGGCAGTCGCCTCCAGATCCCAGGGCAGCAATCCGGCAAGGAGGTTGGCCGATTCACCGGTGATCGTGCGGTATCCCCGGATCATTCGGATAGCCATGACCCTCTAGCATGCGACCAACTTTAGTGGTCACGTCCGGATGCACAGGGCCCACACTGGGGACCCGTAGAGGGCCATGGACCGCACGACGCCGGCGTACAGCCTTCGGCAGGAGGCGTTTATCCCGCTGAGATTAGGCAGGAGTCGCCTGAAGGCGGCTGCTGCCCGGTTCAGCTTTGGGGCCAAACTCAGGAAGTGCTCCCTGAAGTTCCACCGGCTGTCGAGGACGAGTCCCAGGTACTTCATCATCCTCCCGACGCCGATGCGAACCCCCTCCACCGTTATGTGGGACTCGGACCGTGGTGCGTTCCGACCGCCATGAAAGCACATGGCCTCGGTCTTGTGCAGCGCCACGTCGAGTCCCAACTGCCGGATCCTATGAACGACTGTCGCAACCACTTGCGTCGCCAAGTTGGCCGCCGCCTGGTGCAACTCTCCCTGCGCCAGGACGAGCGTGTCGTCAGCGTAACATACTACGCTGACGCCGTCAGGGAGGTCGCCGCGCAGCACCCAGTCGTATCCGATGTTCCACAGGGGCGGCCCCAAGACCAATCCCTGTGGGACACCGCACGACATCTCTCGCCGGTTCCACTCTCCCCGGTGACCAGGGTAGATGACGGATCTGTCCGTCAGGTAGTCCTCGACTATGCGACGGAGGTAGGTCGGCACCCGGTGATACCGGAGTGCCTCCCTGATGCAACTCCAGGGCAGGCTGTTAAAGGCGTTGGTGATGTCCAAAGACACCGCCAAGACGACCCTGCCCCGGGATACCGCGTCCCCCGTCGTGAGGGCTCTCACGCGCATGATGGCATCCACCGTCGAGCGCCCCCTGCGGAAGCCAAACCGGCACTCCGCAAGATCTGGGCCCACCCGATTCAGGTGCCCGAAGAGGCGGTCTGCAATTACTCTTTCCAAGAGCTTGCCCGCCTCGTCAAGCAGCACGATGGGCCGGAATGAGGACGGAGAGTCCGCAGGGCACCCGGCTATCCGGATCAGGACCAGCTTTCCCGTCTTCCAGCGAAGCGGAAACTGGCCCCTCTCCAGGCATGCGCTAAAGAGCCCCCCTAGTCGAGGCCCGAGAGTCTCCGAGGCCAGCACCCACGCTTTCCCTGGCAAGCCGTCGGGTCCTGGGGCGGTATTTTTGGCCTTGAGCCGTTGTACCGCTACTCTCAAGTCTACCTCGGTCACCTCTGGAGCGTTGTAGACGTCGTCGTCGCTGTGGTCCGCGTTTGCGCCAGCTTCAGGTTCCGTCGGAGACGGAGCCATGGGCGGGGGAGCGTGCTCCCCTCGCGATGGGAACAGGGCGCTCACCACGTCCTCTAAGAACTGAGGCTGGAGACACTGCGTCAACGGGGGAGCCCAGGGGCGGAGCTTATCTTGCACCCACTTGTAGGGGCGGCCCCATGGGTCCCCGTCCAGAGTCGCCAGCATCTCCTCCCGGGCCAGTTCCTTGGCCCGCCAGATCTCGTCTCGGAGGACGGCCTTCGCTGCCCTGTAGCCCTCGTACAGCTCCGCCTCTTCAGTCGCCGCATCCGAAGGTTGGGTGCGGCGCCTGCGGAACCTGGTGTACCGGCGTCGCGCCGCAACGCACGCTTCGCGCAGCGCTGCTAGCTCGCTCGACCACCAGTACAGCTGACGCCGGGCGCGTCCTTGCCGGACCCGGGGCATGGCCACGTCGCAGATCTCCGACATGGCCTCCCGGAACCACTCCGCCTCGTCGTTTATGTCGGCAGTCCTGTCCGGGGGTGACCCCCAGGCCTGCACGATCGAGGCTTCCAGGAATAGCTCCCGGTCCATCTGCTTCAGCGCCCATCGCGGACCACTCAGGTCCCGTCGGACCGGCGCGTCTGGGGTCTGGGCGGAGACGTCGAACCGGATATACCGGTGGTCGGAATAGGTCTCCACCTCCTCCACAACGCGCCAGTCGGTGACGCGCGGTGACAGGCTGGGGGTGGCGAACGTAACGTCCACCACCGACTCGCCCGTAAACCGCACGCACGTGGGGACAGAACCCCGGTTCTCGATCACCAGGCCCTGCGCACGGGCCCAGTGCTCGAGCATCCTGCCCCGCCTATAGTCCGTGGACCGGGAACCCCAAGCCGGACTTTTGGCGTTGAAGTCCCCGAGGACGAGGGCGGGGAGAGAACCGAGGGCGACGACGACGTCTCCCAGCTCCGTTAGGGAGTTCTGGAACTCGGCGAGAGTTCGGTTCGGGGAGAAATAAACGCCTACCACAGCGATCTGATCTGATCTGATCTGATTTTGACAGGCCGTTGGTATAGTGGTCAGTGGCCCTGACTGCTATGCGCAAGGTCGTGGGTTCGATTCCCACCTAGGACAAATGTTTGTGTGATGAGCACGGTCATTTGTTCTTTGTCTGGGTGTAATTTATCTATAATATGTATGTATTTAGAAATATATATATATGTATGTTTATCAGTTGTCTAGTACCCATACCACAAGCTCTGCTTAGTTTGGGACTAGATGGCGTTGTGTGAAAAAGTTGTGGAGTATTATTATTATCTCCCCGAACCGTGCTGCGACGATCCCACGCCCTCTCTTGACGCGATCGAGGGGCGGGGTACCGGCGGCGGCCGACGAAACGAGGGTCACCGTGCCGTCCAAGTCCGCCACCCAGTAATTCCTGGGCAGGACAAAATACGGCTCGGCGACCACGGCGACGTTGATCAACCACTGCGCCATGCTCTGGAGCAAAAGTTCCTGAGCAGCGGCGCAGTGGTTGATGTTCGCCTGGAGGAAGCGCAATGGGGCCATTAATCGGGATCCATTTCAGCCTCCTCCAGGGCCCCTCGCGGGGGTTCTGCCACGATAGCGATGGCGTCGGCAGTAGCGACGGCGGCGTCGGCGGCGGCGGTGGCGGTGACGACGGCGGCAGAGGGCCTACCTCTGCGCCTGGCTTTGGTGGGTGGGGCGCAGGACTTGCCCCCAGCCCGGTGATCGGCCGGCTTGCCAACCGCCTCACATGCGAAGCAGTGAGGCGGGGCGGAGCACGAGCCGGCCTTGTGACCGGGCTGACCGCAGCGGAAGCACCTATCGCTGCGGTCTACCTCCGAGGTGCACACGCATGCCGCATGGTTGCCCACTTGGCAGCGGAAGCACCTCAGGGGTCTGGGGTCCAGGACTTTCACCTGCGCAGACACCCAACCAACCAGGAGCCTTCAGCCCTCCTGGATCTTTTTGGCCGCCGGGACGGGGCAGCTAACCGTAATGGTTTGCATCCCCGTGAAGCCAGGACGCAGGGCGCCCGCCCTCACCTGATCGGGAGGGCACTCCCCAGTCCTGGCTACGGCGGCCACCACTTCCTCGGCCGTCACGGAGTCATCCAGACCCAATATGCGCATGTCTGCGCGCTTGTTGGGTCTGGAGACTCGGGCCTCCTCCGCATTTAAGGACGCTCTGAGCCGTTCGGCCAGAGCGTCAGCGGCAGGGCCACTGACCGCGCCGGGGATCTCCAGAATCCGAGCCCCCGTCGCAGTGACCCGGTGACGGAGGCCACCGACGATGCCGAGCTCCGTGATGTCGATCGCCATCCGTGCCTTCGCCAGCACGTCGCGGTACGACACGCCCCTCTTCACCGCGTCCGGCTGCAGTGTGATCACTACAGCCGCGGTCTTGGGGGCGCGCAATCGCGCCGCGGCGTCTCACCGCCGCCGTCGCTCCCTTCTCCGCGAGGACCTGGCTTCGCCAGCAACCTTCCTCTTCTCCCCGGCCATTTGCCAGTCGGCGCCGGCCGGAGGAGTCTTTGGAGGAGGCTGCTGGGACGGCTGGTTCCCGGCCTGGGCCTTCTTCCCTTTGGCCGCCTATTGAGCCCCGCAGGTGTCGGGGTCGGAGGCGGCTTTGGTGGGCCCAGTTTGGGCTTGGCCGGGGCCGTCTTCGCCCTCGCAGGAGCCGCCGTCGCTGGAGCCGTCTGCCCAGTGGCCGCCTTTGCCTGAGGCGGCCTCGTCGCCGTCCGGCGAGGCTTGGACGCGGCCGCAGCAGCGTACGAAGGCGCCGCCAGCGGGGGTCGCAGCACGCGGCTCTCCAATACGGAGAACCGCTGCTGGAAGGCGGCCAGCTCCTGTCGCACCAGGTCGAAAACCGAGTTCTCCGCTGGTGTGGGCTGGCCTTTCTCCTTTAGGCCCCACGGCAGCGCATTCCGCTGGCCGTCTCCCCGGATTGCGGTCAGGTCCACCCTAAGGGTGGCGTTCTCCCTCTGGAGAGCCTCCATGGCGGCAGTCAGGCGGGTGACCTCCGGCCGCAGATCGGACATGTCGTCCCTTGCAGCCGGAGCCCCGCCGTAAGTCCGCGCGGCCGCCATGATGGAGGCCGTGGCTTCGCCGATCGCGTCCTCCTTGCTCTTGCGGTTGCGCTTCCCCGAGATGGTACGGATGGCAGCCACCACGGCCTCTTCTAGTTTGGCCTTGCTCGAGGCCAGGCCAGTGTTGGGCTCTCCAGAGGGAGGCCCCCTCCCCGAGGTCTTGCCTCGGCCTTTACCCCGCACGCTAGTGGGGATCTTGCGGGCCGAGACAAGCCCCTCCTCCGACGATGACTCATCGTCGCGGGGGCGCTTGAGGAACTCCTTCCTCCTGTCGGCGCCCCCCTCGTCGCTCCTCACTGCGCTCCCAGAGACTAAGCTCTGGAAGCTCTCGGCGTCCGATGCCGAGTCGGTCTCCAACCCGAGCACCAGCGCCCCCTTCCTCCGCGGAGCGGTGCTCTGCGCTCGCTCAATGTTCGGTGCCGGTGAGGTGGACGTGCTGGACAAGTCCAGCGACTCCACCTCACGGGCACGTGAGCCTCCCTGGCTCGATGCGGCGACTGCCGAAAATTTGGGAAAAAAGTTGTTGCTGTCCCCCCTAGAGTACGGTGAGACTGACCGGACGTGTCCGGTGCGGGACTCCCCAGCTGAAGAGCAGCTGGGTAGCTTTAACAAAAACCTTATCTGCCATTTTTTTTTTTTTTAGAGAGGTGAGTTCCTCTATCCCTACACCCCATTTCCCCTCCCCTGGTTCACTTCACGGTTACGTCTAAAGATTAGACGCATACCGGAAGTGAACCTTTCCTCCTCCTTGACCCGATCTCTGAGACCGGGCCCCGCGCCGCCTAGAAGCTCGAGCTAGCTGCTCGATCCTCCAGGCGGCGCGCCTTTCCCCCGGTGTGTCCCTCTTGGTCTGGTTTCTCCCTCTGGGCCTGTCCGGCATGAACGTTAAACACACGCGAGCACAAAATGTAGATTTTACCGAAATCACGCAATATCTAAGCGACAATAAAACTCGTCGTAGAACTATGAGACCTAGACCAAACGACGCAGAAAAATCAGCCGGTTCGAATGGTATATATAACTCATTTTACGGATTTATGTCGCTTAGTTAGGATTGCCTTTCAAGCGTCGATATGATGATTTTTAAATGCGCCGCATTTTTTGTATATTTTTCATATATATTTTTTTTATTGAATATAGGTTCGTGTTTGACCACTATCTCACCTGATGGTAAGTGATGATGTGATCGAAGATGGAGCACGCTTACCTAAAAGTAACCTATTCACTCTGGACTTAAAGACTCCTAGGTTTAGCTTCTTATAAAAAATGTGCTAGCCCTAAGCCTCCCCACCAACTGTGTCCCCACGTTGTCGTCGTGGTGGGGCTTGCGTGTTTCGATGATCTCTGGGGCCATGCCGGTAGAGGCACTCATGCCGGACAGGCCCAGAGGGAGAAACCAGACCAAGAGGGACACACCGGGGGAAAGGCGCGCCGCCTGGAGGATCGAGCAGCTAGCTCGAGCTTCTAGGCGGCGCGGGGCCCGGTCTCAGAGATCGGGTCAAGGAGGAGGAAAGGTTCACTTCCGGTATGCGTCTAATCTTTAGACGTAACCGTGAAGTGAACCAGGGGAGGGGAAATGGGGTGTAGGGATAGAGGAACTCACCTCTCTAAAAAAAAAAAAAATGGCAGATAAGGTTTTTGTTAAAGCTACCCAGCTGCTCTTCAGCTGGGGAGTCCCGCACCGGACACGTCCGGTCAGTCTCACCGTACTTTGGGGGGGACAGCAACAACTTTTTTCCCAAATTTTCGGCAGTCGCCGCATCGAGCCAGGGAGGCTCACGTGCCCGTGAGGTGGAGTCGCTGGACTTGTCCAGCACGTCCACCTCACTGGCACCGAACATTGAGCGAGCGCAGAGCGCCGCTCCGCGGAGGAAGGGGGCGCTGGTGCTCGGGTTGGAGACCGACTCGGCATCGGACGCCGAGAGCTTCCAGAGCTTAGTCTCTGGGAGCGCAGTGAGGAGCGACGAGGGGGGCGCCGACAGGAGGAAGGAGTTCCTCAAGCGCCCCCGCGACGATGAGTCATCGTCGGAGGAGGGGCTTGTCTCGGCCCGCAAGATCCCCACTAGCGTGCGGGGTAAAGGCCGAGGCAAGACCTCGGGGAGGGGGCCTCCCTCTGGAGAGCCCAACACTGGCCTGGCCTCGAGCAAGGCCAAACTAGAAGAGGCCGTGGTGGCTGCCATCCGTACCATCTCGGGGAAGCGCAACCGCAAGAGCAAGGAGGACGCGATCGGCGAAGCCACGGCCTCCATCATGGCGGCCGCGCGGACTTACGGCGGGGCTCCGGCTGCAAGGGACGACATGTCCGATCTGCGGCCGGAGGTCACCCGCCTGACTGCCGCCATGGAGGCTCTCCAGAGGGAGAACGCCACCCTTAGGGTGGACCTGGCCGCAATCCGGGGAGACGGCCAGCGGAATGCGCTGCCGTGGGGCCTAAAGGAGAAAGGCCAGCCCACACCAGCGGAGAACTCGGTTTTCGACCTGGTGCGACAGGAGCTGGCCGCCTTCCAGCAGCGGTTCTCCGTATTGGAGAGCCGCGTGCTGCGACCCCCGCTGGCGGCGCCTTCGTACGCTGCTGCGGCCGCGTCCAAGCCTCGCCGGACGGCGACGAGGCCGCCTCAGGCAAAGGCGGCCACTGGGCAGACGGCCCCAGCGACGGCGGCTCCTGCGAGGGCGAAGACGGCCCCGGCCAAGCCCAAACTGGGCCCACCAAAGCCGCCTCCGACCCCGACACCTGCGGGGCTCAATAGGCGGCCAAAGGGAAGAAGGCCCAGGCCGGGAACCAGCCGTCCCAGCAGCCTCCTCCAAAGACTCCTCCGGCCGGCGCCGACTGGCAAATGGCCGGGGAGAAGAGGAAGGTTGCTGGCGAAGCCAGGTCCTCGCGGAGAAGGGAGCGACGGCGGCGGTGAGACGCCGCGGCGCGATTGCGCGCCCCCAAGACCGCGGCTGTAGTGATCACACTGCAGCCGGACGCGGTGAAGAGGGGCGTGTCGTACCGCGACGTGCTGGCGAAGGCACGGATGGCGACCGACATCACGGAGCTCGGCATCGTCGGTGGCCTCCGTCACCGGGTCACTGCGACGGGGGCTCGGATTCTGGAGATCCCCGGCGCGGTCAGTGGCCCTGCCGCTGACGCTCTGGCCGAACGGCTCAGAGCGTCCTTAAATGCGGAGGAGGCCCGAGTCTCCAGACCCAACAAGCGCGCAGACATGCGCATATTGGGTCTGGATGACTCCGTGACGGCCGAGGAAGTGGTGGCCGCCGTAGCCAGGACTGGGGAGTGCCCTCCCGATCAGGTGAGGGCGGGCGCCCTGCGTCCTGGCTTCACGGGGATGCAAACCATTACGGTTAGCTGCCCCGTCCCGGCGGCCAAAAAGATCCAGGAGGGCTGAAGGCTCCTGGTTGGTTGGGTGTCTGCGCAGGTGAAAGTCCTGGACCCCAGACCCCTGAGGTGCTTCCGCTGCCAAGTGGGCAACCATGCGGCATGCGTGTGCACCTCGGAGGTAGACCGCAGCGATAGGTGCTTCCGCTGCGGTCAGCCCGGTCACAAGGCCGGCTCGTGCTCCGCCCCGCCTCACTGCTTCGCATGTGAGGCGGTTGGCAAGCAAAAAAAATACAGAATCCAACTGTACGAGGATCACCACTGTGAGGGGTTATGCCCCTCTGAGGTACGGGTCTTCACCGATGGTTCCAAAACAGGTACTGGTACGGGTGCAGGAGTCTTTTCGGAGGATCTTAACATTCGTATAGCCAGACCATTGGGGGTCTACAACACAGTGTTTCAGGCCGAGTGCCTGGGGATCTCACTGGCAGCTTCGGCTATTATAAACAGGGAAGTTGTGGACCACTCAATACGCATACTTTCGGACAGCATGGCAGTCCTGCAAGCACTGAGCAGCCACACAGTTAACTCCGGGCTGATCTTGGAGTGTCACAATCTCCTGAACCAGGTTGGTAGACACAACAATATAACCATTCAATGGATCAAAGGACACAGTGACTCCCGAGGCAACGATGCAGCGGACGAACTCGCTAGAAGGGCTTCGTATTTGGCGATTATGGGACCTGAACCCATTACACCACTCCCCTTCGGTTATCTGCGTCACCTGGTAAGGAAACGTACCAGAGACCTACACCACAAACTATGGGAGAACCATGGTGAGTGCAGGCAGGCTAAAGAGGCTCTCCCGACCCTTGATGGCCGCTTGTCAAAACAGGTCCTACGACTGTCTAAATAAACCGCAATTGCGGCTGATGACAGCCGCCCTTACCGGTCATGGATCCTTTAATAAACACCTCTATGTTATAGGAGTCACAGTGAGCCCACTCTGCAGAGCCTGCATGGAGGAGGACGAAACAGCAGCACACCTGCTACTGAGCTGCCCTGCAGTCGCGGACTACAGGACTAAATACTTCGGCAAACCAGGTACCCTCCGAGAAATGGTAGGCAAAACGAGGGCTTTGCTCGCCTTCCTGGAGGAGTTGGCATGGATAGAATGAAAATATCCTTACCCTTACGCAAAATACGCGCTTGGTCGTGGAGTTGCGGATACCTGCCCGACATACATACATACATAGTAAGATGCGGTCGGTCGTCGATCAAATCATTTTGCATCATCAGGTGAGATTGTAGACAATCACGAGCACATGATTAATGAAATAGAATTACACGCGCAGTGGTCGATATTCCAGCATGACTAATTTATATTGTAGGGGTACATGTGAGAGCTTTTTTAATTATTATGAAAGAGAAAGTTAAACATTTTAAAAAGCTGGTTACTAGTAGCTTTTTGTATTATTTAACAATAACTGTGACAAATTTTACATCAATACAAGAATAATATAATTTTTATACAATACAATAACTTCTCACCACAATTTATACACCTAAAAAAATTTACATTTGGCAATTTCTACAATGGGACATAATTTATTTATTGACACTGTTATATTCCATAGTGGTATATGGCGGACTTAATGCAAAAAGACATTTTCTATTAGTCAACCTTTGGGTCAACCAGTCAACAATTTAGCTAAGTAGGTATATTAATGCGATGTAAATCTTTTCAATTACGGTCAGATAAGTACCTCTAGGTGACCAATAGTATAAATGGATTAGGTATCACCCATAAAAAATCGTGTATGTATTTGTTTTACACCTCAAATACCCAACGCACAATAAATTGTCACTCAGCAACATTTATCATCGCCTTCTTTGACATCATTATGAAATTTAACGACTCAACTCTCCACTTTAATTTATAAATAACTCTTAAGTTTATTTAAGTTTACATCCTTCGTCATCGACTTTTGCTTTATGTATTTTAAGTTATTTTTAAGTTATTTGTATGAAGAAAGCCTTCATTAGGTATTCATTGATATGAATTTTGTCATATATGACAGTTATTATTTATTATTATATATTTTACTGTACACCTTATAAAATTTCAATAGATACATAAAGTAAAACTAGAGAACAATGGGCGGTCTTATCGCACAGGGCAAATCTCTTACAGACAACCTTTGGACGAACAGAACTTTATAGAAGCGAAGAGTGGTCATTGTACAAACAACATAAATAATATTAATGGAAAATAATATTATAAAATACATACATAGAATACCAAAACCATATACTCATAAACATCAAATGTACAATGAGAAAGTAGGGGAAAATTATAGACATATTATTATATTACTACAAAATATTAAAGATATTATTTGTTAATGATCACGGACTGACGAGCTATGGTCTTTTTTAATATAATTAATTATATCTTAGTTTTAGCCACAAACTAGATATTTTCACTTTCCCCACAAAATTCTACCGTGAAGGGTAAAACACGCGGTTAGCTACAAACTGTTACTGAAAGGGTATCCTTACCTGTAACCCTATCAAAAGATCACACGCCACAAAACAAAGTCAAGGTGAAACAAATTATTGTGGCTGGTTCGGAACAGTAATGTGTAGGGTATAATTTCATAGGTAATCTGTGAGTAATTTCGGCATGCCCTTGAATTTAGATCGATACATTTATTAAGTATTATGTAATGATTCTAGTTTATATTTCATTAGAATTTTGGGAATATGTGTATCTGCGATGAATTGGTGTTACGAGAACATCAGTAGTTTGTGTGCTGATTAAAAATTAGCCAAGTGCGTGATAGACGCACCGTATATCGTAGTTGACAGTTACAAACACTTCACACTCATTAAATTTCAAAGGATTCGACTGCAAAGACATTTTCTTGACATCAGATTTAAAAAATCACGGAATTGACAGTCCTGTTGAAAATATTGTAAGCCATTAGTTGCTGCTATCTTGAATTTAATGTGATGACATTTAGGATAATCTATACTTATAATAAATCTGTAGAGAGGTCAATTCTGTACATGAAATATATTTCCAAAATAACTATCAGGGGGTGATTAGGGATCGATACTGATGCCAAAAATGCAATCAGTAAAATTTTGTCTGTCTGTCTGTCTGTATAACCGTTATAGAAACAAAAACTACTCGACGGATTTTAACGAAACTTGCTACAATTATTTTTCATACTCCTGAGCTGGTTAAAGTATACTTTTCATCACGCTACAATCAATAGGAGCAGAGCAGTGAAGGGAAATGTTGGGAAAACGGGAGAAGTTACTCCATTTTTTAAGCTTCTGTCGCGAGTGCAACCTTAATGGTTAAAGCTACACAGAAATCATTTATGACGGAAATGTTCTACTTAAAATTATATAAAAAATATCCCACGACAGCATATATCCATCTTTTATGGTTGACTCACAATAACACGTGTAACTCCCGATAGCTTATCAGTTCGAAGCTTTCTGGTTATTATTCTGCTCCGAAATTTAAAACCACCACAACTTTGCAATGGAACTCGGCTAAAAGTAACCCAGTTGCAACAAAATATAATCGAGGCTCAAATTTTAACAGGTTGCGGTGCAGGAGAAACCGTCTTTAATCCCAGAATTCCCATAATAAGTACCAAATAATTTTCCATTCCAATTTAAAAAAAAACGCAATTCCCAGTATCGGTGTGTTATGCAATGACAATTAATAAGGCTCAAGGGCAGACTTTTCGTGTTGCTGGAGTAGATCTCGGTGTCAGTTGTTTCTCGCATGGTCAGTTTTACGTCGCTCTGTCCCGGGTTAGCAGTTCTAGAAATCTTTATGTTCGCGTGCCGGACGGGTCAACTTTCAACATAGTTTACCCGGAAGTTTTGCGCTGAAGTATTTTCGTTCTATAGGTACTTAAGCCTCATGTGAACGTGATCTAAACAATATTACCAATACATTAACTTAATAACACACAAGGAGTTACACGCTGACGGAGTCGCGGGCACAGCTATTAACAATAATATCGTGCGGTTCGGTATTGCGATATTTTTCAACAGTATTATAGATTGACATATTATATTTCCCTACTAAATTACGAAAACTAATCTGTCTGTTACATCAAAATCACTGAACCGTGAGGAAGGACATAGGCTACTTTTTTTTTACGAAAAACGACGGAAACGTGGACGAAGTCGCGGGCAACAGCTACCTATACTAATAATATAAGGCTGAAGAGTTTGTTTGTTTGTTTGAACGCGATAATCTCAGGAAGTACTGGTTCGAATTGAAAAATTATTTTTTAATTAAATAGTCAATTTATAGAGAAAGGCTATATATAGGCTTTATATCATTACGCTAAGGCCAATAGGAGCGGAGCGCCAATGAAGAATGCTTCAAAATAGGGGTTAAATTTAACGTTAGCCGAAAGTAACTATTCCACGCGGACGAAGTCGCGGGCAAAAGCTAGTCACAAATAAGAATTGAAATTATGTTTAATAAGGAAATTGACATCACATCACAGTACAATTACAAATTCATACAGTTCATCTATACTAATACTAACATTATAATAAAGAGGTAAAATTTGTAAGTTTGTATGTTTGTAAATTGTAAGTTTGTATGTAGGGGATAATATCTGAAACTACCGAACCGATTTTGAAAATTCTTTCGCTTACATGTAGCTGCATTATCCCTGAGTGCTATAGGCTATAAATTATCTTTATATCATGCATATTAGCCGAGCTATTATAATCTTTGTCAAGCAAGTCGGGGACGGGATCCCGTGGAATATTTTCGACTTCTACGCGGACGAAGTCGCGGGTAGAAGCTAGTTGAAAATAAACCAGACATAATATACAATAAAGCACGAAAATATCTTATTTTGTGACTTTTAAATAAGGGCTATCTATAAATTACCTCCGTTACACGTATTTCATAATTTTTTATCTGCTGCTGGTGACTCTTCGCTCCATAGTGTGACGTTCCAAGTTTTGCAATTTTATGCCTAGAAATTATTTAATCAAAACCGATTTTTTATTTTATTTTATGATCCTTAGCCTTAGCCTCTTATACAGATAGATTTCAAAATATTATTATAGATTGTAATTAGTAGGTAAGTTGATCAAATTCTGCGTTTTGACACTTAGGTAAATAAATAGATTTTGAAATGTGACGTTACAGAGATTAGTAATCTCCTCCTATCCTTGGTCACACAGTGTTTCACTTCGTCCCCCTTTTAACGTGTTACGTAATTTGTTGATAGCCCCGTGGTTTTTATTTTAAAGAAAAAAGCAAAAGTCTTTATTTGGAAACATAGAGAGTTGATTACTTTACAAAGAAAACGATGACAGCTACAAAAGTTTAGAACTGTGTCGCAACTATCAGCGCCCATACAAAAAAAGAGGACAATTTTCCAGACTATAACTACAAGTAATTAAAATAAAAATTAATAATACAATAAATTAAAAATAAAATAAAATTAAAAATGATCGTATGTGTCTGTGTGAATGTGTGTGTGTAGATGAGTATGGGGGAGTGGAGTGTGAGTATGTTTGGTCATTGTATGAAATGTAGGGGTTTTACCTTTAGATAGGTACCGATATAAGTCGCAACAATGCTTCAAGACTAGACTTGGCTAACATTCCACTTAGATATAAAATATACGAGATATTTGATGTGACGCATGATATCAAATAACATAGATTTTATTTCTTAAAAGCGTAAAAAATAAAATTATGATATTATATCGTAATAAGTTTCATCAGCATTTTGTGTGAAAATTGTAGAGTATTTCGTAATAAAAATATGTAATACTACACTAGCTTTAACTTAAGTTTTGTCCGCGTGAAAGTCGAAAACTATTACAATGGAAAATGTATTTTATTTTTATGCACCGGCTATGTGATTCCTTCACTACCCTTGGTTGACTGGTAGAGATATCGTTATGCCTAATTAAGTAAGTAAATAATCTGCTTAGCATTTTCTCAGCCTCATGTGTAGTGGATTAAATTCCAGTTCCAGTTTAACATGGTGCGACTGCTTTTTGAAATCTGGCCTCCATTATTTAATATTAAACTTAACCAATATTGAAGCGGTGTGTAAAACCGGACTATATTTAATTGTGAAGATATTGTAAATGAATGGGAGAAAGGGCAGGGAAAGACCGATAGTCACGTGGTGGACAACCGCTACCAAGGACATAGAGCAAGCTTAGCTGAAAGCACAGACAACCCAGGACAGAGTGTCTAGGCGCCTTAAAAGGAGTAGAGCCGACTCCAAGTAAAGGGAGCAGGCGTGCAGTAAGAAGTAGAAGAAGATATTGTAAATTAATGAAATTAGTTTAAAAACTATTACAATGAATCCATCCTTTTTTGCAGGCCTCTTGGACCTCTCAAAACATTTACTGCTAGAGAACTGACTTTGTTCAATGAAAGTATATTCACCAGACCACAAATTTAACAAAAATCTGAGTTGGGTTTATGATTATCTTTATGTTGTAGTCTGAGTAGCCTTTGTGGGAGTTGCAGTCATTGTTTTAACAGCCAATTTATTATTGATTACATCAAGGATGACTGCGCTACTCATTTCACTGTTAACGATGCCTTGAAAAATCAGAGCCATCCGCCGATGGTATTCCAACTCAATCCAATAATCTGTATTCTACATATACCTACATACACCGCTTATCTGTCTCCTGGGCAGGCTAAGCACGTAATAGATCAACTTTCTGAATGTGCGAAACTCATTAGCAATCTTAGCTACAGTAACCTTGACAGGTGCGGCATACTGGAATTATGTTTCTGGTTCTCCCATCTACTGGATGAAGTTGTCTTCAAGACTTCTCTGCGCTAACACAATCTAGTAAAGAGAATTTTTTAAAAATCAAGCGCCCAGTGA
Organism: Tholera decimalis; assembly: GCA_943138885.2. NCBI lineage: Eukaryota > Metazoa > Arthropoda > Insecta > Lepidoptera > Noctuidae > Tholera > Tholera decimalis. The sequence goes on along the minus strand of OW964554.2, from coordinate 36,888,169 downwards.
TACGAATAGTTATATACAACAATGTTGCAAATAACATCAATGTGCTACAAACGAGAGTAATGTTTGTGTATAACTCAAATTTATGCAGGGATCATTTTTATAAACTAGAAAATTGTATTGAGTAATATCATTTATAAATATAAAATTCACATAAAAAACGATTATTATTATATTTTTTATAGTTCAGTCGTTTAGCGTGGTTTATTTTATCTTTCAAATAAAATCAGTTTCAATTGCTTTAGGCTTTCAAGTGGCTCTTAATGTCTACGAGTCTTATAGACAAACCGATTGAAGAGATAGATTTACCCTGCATGCGTAAGGCAATATTCAAGCGATATCCCTAAAGGCCGACCTAAACATCCAACTCAACAAACTTTAACACGAATATCATTCTGACCTTAGCCAAACAATTAAAGCAAAATAAACGGCAAACATCAACACTATTTGCATTTCATCCCAGCTCAGCCCGCTCAGGTACAATATATACCTACGGACTAATTAATTGCCTGTTCAATGAAATGATTTGAAGCAATATTTAAATTGGAGTTGGTTCTAAATATCACAGCATAGCAATAAAAATTACAACATAGTTATGCAAGAGTGGCGGTTTATTGGTTGCAGGCAGGCACATTATATGTGTACCTACTTTCAAAACGGTGACGGAAATTTTTAAAGCAAGTATGAACATGCATCTTTTGGGCTCGCTCGTTCCATTGTTCACCTCATCGAACGAAAATCATCTCAATCAAGACATGCGATATCCACCAACCCGATCTAGGATAGGTGATCGCCGGGGCCCAGAAACTGGTGTAATAACACTGCACCTGTCCAGAACAGTGGTGGTTGAATAAGAAAATTTGGATAGTTTTATCGGACATAGGTGAAAAAAAAGCAGTAACCAGCAAAAATAGCGGTGGCCACGGCCGCTCTGCCCTCGCAATTTATATATATTTACAATATAATTTGTATACTACTACAATACGAGCCTCTTAGACATTAAGAGCCACTAAAGAGCTTAAAGATATTTAAACAGATTTTGTTTGAACGAAATTAAAATAATGATTACTAAAGTAAAATATACCACGCTAAACGACTGAACGATGAAATGTTAATTAATAATCGTTTTTGGGGTGAGTTTTATATTTACACATAATATTACTCAATACAATTTTCTAGTTTTCAAATGTATTATTTAAAGAAATATCCAGGCGCCCAGTTAACATTTCGCGTGACCCAAAGGCTGGCTTTTATCTTGGACAGCGGTTAAGCATTGCTATACAGCGTGGCCACGGAATAGATGAATAAGGTTGGAATGGTAATGTGGGCGTGGCGAGCGCGCTACATTTATGATATGAAAATCATAGCACGACCGATTAATTCATTCATCGCGTTTAGTGCGCTTTGGATTACTTCGGAACATAGAGCTCTGCTTTAAAATGCCGTGTTGTGCAATTATAACCTGTAAAACAAAAAGTCAGACCGCAAGTATAGAGCGAGGAGGTATATCTTTCCATCGGAAAGTCGAAAATAAAAATTTAATTACAATTTTATTTGTAAAAAATATTCTGATCACTATGAAATTTAGAACATTAATAACATTATTGCAACAAGTTACTAAAATTATACATTGCCCGATGTGTACTCGCTTAATCAACGCAATTACCAAGTCCGCTTACAATGTACTGCATTCGCCACACTTCAACCATTGACATTTTGTCCTTTGCCCTGATTGGCCGTGGTGCACGGCGCATATTTATCGACAATGAGTTACAATCAGTACCAAGCTCTCGATTTAAGTATGTGTAATTTATTTGTGTGCGTAATTCGGATACGTAACGGGCCTCTTGCTTGTAGTGGAGCTAAAGAGTGGGGAGACGAGCGGCGACACGCGTTCTCATACAAATCAGGAACTATTTCCTTTCTAACCTCTTTTATCTGTTCTGTGAGCTTGGCAATGCCGCCAGTATTTTAGGCACATTACCAGTGTACAGCGATGCGCATAAATTTCTGGACGACATATTTTAGTTTATTTTTAGATGTATATATGTAGTTTAGGGTTTTATTGAAGTGTATATTCCATTATTGATTATATGTATTTCATATGTTTCTTGAATACCAATAATAACAAACGTGCCACAGCACTATGAGGGTCATCACTTTCCACGTCACTTACCAATAAAACGATAATTCTCTTAGTTCTGCTTAATTTGAAAAATTCGGTCTCTGGTATCAATGTATTGAAATTTCTAATATGCTCCACACATGTAGACATAGGATTACAAAACCCTTGCTATATTGCTCTTTTGTTATCATCCAAAGAGGCCGTGCACTCTGTATGTATATACCCTTTAAATTACACGTTGTGGATGGGTACCCATCCAAGGAACGACTATGACAAGCGTTGCCTAACCTTGAAAAGCCATGTGACCGTTATTATTTAGCCACGACCTCCTCACGTTGGACGTTTTTAAACTAACATGATGATTTTAATTATACTTATATACTTGTATTTATTCAAATTGCATGGAGCCTAACAATTTGTTTGTCGTACCGTATCAGATAAATACGAAAAGGTTGTAAACTGGATGTAAAGCAAGATTGATGTTTCCACAAAGGGATTTTAAACTTCTTGATCGCAATGTTTTGTAGAGTTTGGCGCAAGTGATAGGGTGATAAATCGGATTTTTATGCGATGGATTTAAACGATACTGCTGAATGACTGAGACAGTTTAAACAAACAAGAAAAAACACATCAATTAAAAATAATGGTTCTCATTGACAGTGATATTGACGAAGATGTTAAAGCCCATTTAATTGATTTCTTGCACGCCTGTTTTCATCAGCTGACATGATTATTAATAAACTTGTAAATATGTTATTCGATATTATTTAACTTAATCTTACATGTTACTAAGTATCTATAGCTACTTAGCGAGACTGAAGATAAAATAGGGCACCAATACACCTCCTCGGTCTTTGCTGGATGGCATTGTCGACAAGAAATTGCAAAAAAAATATCTAAGGATGTTACGAATTTTTACCGTATTATTATGTGAATTTCAACCGAATACCGTAATTTTTATTACAACTAATTAACGGCGTAATTACGGCATTTGATATTACAGTCATGAATATTATTTGTAATATCGTATTTTGTTTTCTGCCGGCACGATGAATTCAAGATCTGGGAATCTATGGTTGTTTAGCAACTGATTTAAAAAATACCCTATAGGGAATTTAAATGGAGAATCTCTTAAGCCGATCTAGAACAGTTCAGTTAATTACCTACTTACAGAAAAAACCATTTGATGAAAATGAATACTGATTAGCAGATTTGTAATATAACAATTCATATTTAAATTTTATTAATCACATGGTCACAGTTCTTCTTATCCTGTTGCGTATTTTTCCTTATACAAACTGTGTCGATTAAAGTGTTTGTCTGTTATTTTCAAATAGCCGTGTTATCTCATGTGCTCATAGTTATAGGTTTTAAGTAGTTATTAACAATATTTTTTTCTGTGTGCTTGTTGCTCATATTATTATATTTATTTTTATACTTACATTTTATTTTACTTATAAATTTTTTACATGCTTTGCTTTAGAGACAATCAATTATTTTTTGACGTTTTATAAGTGCCCATGTAGGTCTATGTGAAAAACATATTTTTACATATTTTTTTTATTCTTGTCAGTTTTTCTGTTCGTTTGTATGTCCGGGTAAATCTGTGAATTCGCTGAACTGGTTTTAACGGGATTTACACTGGAAGATAGAAAAGGTTCAAGGTAGGCGAAACATCGATATATCCCAGTACCTATACCGATGGCAGCCGGATTTACGCTGCGAAAAAGCCAACGCGAACGAAGTTTCAAGCACAACTAGTCAACAACAAATGCCTAACACTTCTAACGAACCCTTTATGCTTTTGTTTTTCACCTCAGAATTGAATTTCGAACGTTTGGTTGTCACTCGCAGACATTTGTCGCCGCCATGTTTGACGTTTACATCATCGTAAAAGCAAAACGTCTACTCTCAACCCTTTCTTTCTATAGTTGAATTGATAATTCGAGATAATTTACATACATCACCACAAACTCTAGTATCGACCTTAGTTGGGTGTATTTAAAGTTGATTTTTAAGTGACTATTTTTGTTTTTATACATATGGGTTACAATGTTGAACGTATGATATCTTTTTTCTTCGCAAATATTTATGAAAGAAATATAAAGTTTACAACTTGCACGGTCCCCCAATAGTCTTGTCCCCGCAGAAGCAGGTAGGAAATAAAAGTTGAAAAGAAGACGGACTTTGGAAGCGGATTTAGTGGAACGATACAAAAATATTTGATTTGTTTACCGTTACAATTTTCTTGATCTTGTTCATTGTCATGAATTTGCGTTTATTACCTTCTTAAAGATTAGTTCTGAAATTTCAGTTTCTGAAGATGTGCCTAAAATATCAACGCAAATATCCAAAATTCATTACTTAAAAGCGTTACGAACGCGAGCTTTAAGAACTTTATCGAAAAAGGAGTATTATTTCTAAAAAGAATTATCTATAGAAATTAAAAAAAAAATCACTCACACATTTCCCTCTGAACTCTGTCTCCAAAAAAATCTTGACATATTGTTTAGTGCCAGGTTACTTATGCATATTTTATACTAAGACTGATTAAAATTTTTACTTAATTTCCAAGAACAAGGCTTTGGAAGTTTGAACACCGTGAGATGGTACTATACCCATAAGGCAGTTGCATCGATAATAATTAATAGGATCCGACTGTCATTTACTTAGGATAATCTTCATTGGATCATAATTAGACATAGTGTCAGATACAACTACCCCGTACAGACAATCACTGTCTTCCGATTCTTTAAAAAAATGGAGCATCTCCTTTTTTGTGGTGGTAAAATAATCGAGTGAATTCTCCCGCTCTAGGCGGAGTGGAAGGGAGTGTCAGACTTCTACTGACTAAAACCCACCCTGTTCCTTCAGCTACCCTTGCGTTCCGGGGCCGCGGTATCTCGTTAGACCATTCCCAGTTCGATGATGCTCCTAGACTCGGAACAAACTTAAGCAAACGCGTTTATATTTCGCTTTTAAGTGGATAATAATAGAACTGACATAATTGTACAGCACCTAACATTGAGGGCTGACTTCTTTAGATTGATGTCTTTTCAAGGTTCTAAGCACATCTATAAAATTATAAATTATAAGGTTTCAATATATATGTAAGTATGGATGGTAGTTCAACGGGTCTGGATGAAATTTGACATCGATTATAGTCCGTAATAGCTCGTTGCATGGAAACACTTGATACCGGAAAAAATTGCGAACGAAGTTGCGGGAATAGCTAGTTAAAAATAATTGGCCAAGTGCGAGTCAGACTCGCCCATGAAGGGTTCCATAGTAACTATAATAATATAATATAATATGTATATATATATTTGACAAAAAAAAAAAACCATACAAATTTCTTAAGACTAGCTTATTTACATTTTTTACAACTACGCTAAATAACTTTGTTTTTCATAGTGTTTGTATGAATTACAAAGTTATATTTGCGGTTTTATAAAATATGCTGTATCTCAAAAACTGCTGACCCGACCTCGTTCAAACCAATTTCGGTTGAAAATTTTCGTTAAGATCTATAGACATATATTTTTTTTTAGATGTTTCACTCCATTATTATAGAAGGTAGAGGGGAGGGACACACATTTTACCACTTTGGAAGCTTATATCTTTTAAACGAGTAACTTTATGAAAAAGTGGTTTCAGTGTCATTTTTAAAGACCTGTCTATAAATACCACATGCGCATAGGTTTCATGAAAAAATAAATTCGTCAGTTTAAAATAAGTCAGTTTTAGATCTATGTATGGGGAGCCCCCCTTTATTTTAAATATTTTTTAATTATTTTCTTAAAATCGGAAAACGGTTCACAGAATACATCTACCTACCAAGTTTTACATGTATATTCCTAACAGTTTCGGAATAAAATAGCTGTGACATACGGACTGACGGACAGACAGACAGACGGACAGACATATCGAAACTATAAGGTTCCGTTTTTTTGCCATTCGGCTACGGAACCCTAAAAAATAAATAATCATCTTTTATGACAGAAGAAGATAAAAGGCTCTCGATGCCATAAGCGTTCTGAAGAATGAGATAAAAGTTATTAAGTTTATAGAATTATATCTAAGAGCAGTGGTGTCAGCCACGACTTAAAAGTTGTAAGTCGTACGCTCAAACCCAGGCATGCACATTTTTATGTAATTATTACTATCACAACTGTACTAAAAGACGGTGAAGGTAAACACCTTGAGGATACGGGCATGTCCTAGAACCGAAAACATCCATCAACCCGCACTGGGCCTACCTGGTTGATTACCCAATTCCCTCTTACAGAGAGGAGACCTGGGTCCCAGCATGTCCCACACGTGCTGGGTCCCAGGTCAACAAACCAAACCAACGTTATAAACTAGTTCTGTAATGTGATGTCATGTTATATCTAGTTCATAATACAAATAAGTGTACTATTTAATCGCGTGTCTTAAGTTACACAGTGCAACATAAGAAAAAAATGCTCCAAATGTCTTAAATCGGACAACTGTCCGGTAGTGTAACTACACTTAAGGGCTTGGTCAGGATTGGTCGATAAATATCTGTGGTTGTGTTGCAAGTAGCAATACGTTCTGCATATACCGCTAAAATGAACGAAAAAAATTTTACAAAATGCATGTGGTTTTTGTTGTGATGCCGCAGACTTTTTCGTTGTGTTATCAAATAGTTTTTATTACTTTTTATAATAGTTTTTATTAATTTTTCGGAATAAATTGTGTTAAAATTGCCTACACATTTTTTTATTTTTTTTTATATGTGAGTGAAAATTATAAAAGTGAAAACATATCACATCACTGCGAGATAAGGCCAGTTTGATTTGCTTATTGAATTATATAAATAGTTAGATAAACTCATAACAAAGCCAGGAAGGTATAATATATACCATGATAATGGCCATAAATTGCCGATTTATCATTTTTTCTGAAGTCCTACCCAAAAATCATAAGGAAATTCAACATGCGATACTCGAGGGGTTAATGCAGTCTACATAGTAATACAGGTACATGATTCCTTATAAGAGATAAAACCTATTTTCTGTCACTGTTTTCTCACTTTGACAAATAGTTTTAAGATGAAAATTGAGAACCTCACAATTCATTTACCCCGCTAAAAATTGTGATTCAGCAAATGCCTCAAGATTCAAAATGTAATAATATTTTCTTCTTGTAATTAAATATTGTGAAATACTATCATATTTCATGTTGTTTCATGTTTAAAATATGTATAAGAAGCCGTACCTTTTATTTTAATTACGAAGTTAACTATTTAAGATTTTTCTAGTTGTAAGTTTAGTAATTATGCTCTCATAAATATCTCGCTGATGTTAGCGCCGTATTTTGAATCTACCAGAGTTTATTTCAAGATGGTTGAGCTTGTAGTTGAATCATTTTGAATTCATCGCAATGACTCCTTTGTTTACCCTCAGAGTATGCCATCGCCTACGTTGATGAGAAGTCTGTTAGGCTGAAATGACGTGGAACAACTATAGGAAGCACAAAGACAAATGTATGTAAGTATCTTCACGCGCCGGGTGCCTCAAGACACATGACGTCGTAAAACGTGTCGACGAAGTAAGCCTAAGAAGCGCTAGCGTGTGATTTTAACTCGCTTTTGATGGATTAGCAGGAGAAGGTTGCAGACAAGGCTGGCAGGGTAGTTTTGAGGCAGGCCTTTACTCAGCCATGGGCCAAATAAGGTAACTATGAGGCAACAAGTATATTGGTACCAGGATTCAATAACTTTTTGTTTCTTGCACGATTATACCATTTGAACTTAAAAAAGCAATTTGCTTAATATTTTTGACTGGCTAACCTTGCTTATCCAAAAATGCATAAAAATATTAACGAGAAAAAATAATTCGATGATTTCACAAAAAAATCAGTGAATATTAAAAAATATTGTTATTATTAGTGGTCGCATGATCTAAGTGATCTGAAATGCATACCTAAATTTAGAAAAATATAGATTTCTGCATTCCTTCTTTTTAAACTTTAACTGAGCTAAATTCCACATCTGTCCGACCGCGTGATCTTCATAAAAAGTTTTTCCGTAATATACATATAATAACAAAAAATACAGGCGTACTTAAACGCTACGCTATCAGTTCCAACTAGTCAATTTTGCTTTAGAAAATGCGTTAGCGATGTTATAAGTTCTATGAGATCAGTTTTACATAATAGTAGTAATTAAAAATAAATTCTTAATGTTTTAGGAATACTTTCAGACATAGACGCTCGAATGTGTAACGTCTAATAGTATATTAAAAAAATAAGCAAGTGAAACAAATTTTAGTAAAATAAGAAAAAAATCTCGATTGGCCCTAAACTCAATATATAACCATAAAGTAAACACAAAACTTGTAAAATAACTAATATCACACAAAGAAAACGTTAAATCTATAATGGGATCACTAATGGAACTTGGTAAATATTGAAATAGCCGGAAAAATGGTAGGAAACGATATTAATGGCTGGAATCGAGTATCGATTGATTTAAACGGCGGATGAATCGAGTCTATTCGATATCGAATCGAGATATTCAAGATGAATCGTGATTGCTCCAGATTGACAATTTGTTTTTTTTTATTGATGCTCCACGGTTTATCTTATTCTTTTGTTTGATTCTTCGATAAGTTTCAGGATAGATGTTTTTGATTGAGACCATATTTTTTCTCCAAGGGACAGTGAGAGTGGAAATGAGTTTTGTGGGCGCAGTGAGAAAGAGACTGGACATCTGTGACTATCGTTTATAGGCAAAATAGCCCAACAAATTTAAGTGTACATTTCTCGCAGAATAAACCACCAAAGAGTTGAAAGTGTGGGCACCAAAAGACGCAGCTTTTAAAGGCGTTTCACGCAAGAGAATAAAGATCAGATGGAGGTCGAGGGAATCCACTAGATGCGAATGCATATAACTAGTCAATTTAAGACTTGGGGAAGGATATATCCATTAGAGATGTAGTTTCGTTAATGAGAGACTTGAGGATGGCTTAGTCCTAACAAATATGAAACTGAATACCAGACATTAACAGGAAGGGAGTGACTATTCATATAACTCAATTTCTAGGTAATACAATCCTTCTCTTTCTACAACCGGATCTATAGCAACTGACAAAAACAAATGTAATAAAATAAACTCATGTCTAAAATTATCATTTACTTCAACATTCATTGTTCTTCCACTCTATAAATGCCTTTCACAATTAAATTCACAATATGTTCTTATTGTTTGTTAGTTTGTAATGAAGCGTCATTTTGTGCTTATTAAATAAAGGTACATAAGTTCTGACGTCTGACGTACTCTTGTCATGCTGTCTAACTCAAAAGTGTGAAGATTACTTAAAAATAGGGATCATCACACAAGAGGCATGGGTGAAGATGTTCTAACCTAAGGGTTTGTATCCATATTATAGAACTAGGTTAGTTACTCAAAGTCAAAACAGGCGATATAAAAGATGGTAGTACACAAATATTTAGGCACAATGACCCATTTCACTACGAATAATCTGCAGGAATTTTTTTTGTTTTTTAACCGACTTCAAAAAAAGGAGGTTTACAATTCGTCTTGTACTTTTCTCTTTTTATCTATCTTACCTCATAACTCGGAGATTGGCTGGACCGATTTGGAAAATTCTTTTTTGTTTGAAAGGGTATACTTTCTAGTTGGTCCCATTGTCGTCACGTTTGGATCTGATGATGGGATCATGGAGAAATCGAGGGAACTCTTCAAATACTATAGGCACACCTATAGCGTTTTGGGTATTTCTTATAGTACCTTGTACAGTTGCTCTCGAAAAGCACCATTTGAGGAAGTGAAACTGATGATGAAGACCCCAGATGGCCACTGAAACTACTCAATAATAAGTATTTCGTTTATTGCGATTACATTACTTGAATATGGATGATAAGCACTTTATGTTACCTTACTACCTACTTGTAGACCTGATGGTGAAGTACCAGGAGAACTCCTCAACAATTAACGGCCCAGCATTGGTAAAAGCAATATTTTGTAAAAGGTTATAAGTAGTTGACATTTTGGCTTTTGTAACTAGATAAATTACAAACAGACCCACTAAAAAGCGTGAAAAAAAAACTTTTTAGCAAAAAATAGAACCGACTTCCATATAAAACACTACAAAGGCAAAAATTACTTTAATTTCGGTGTCTTTAGTTTTGTATATATTTATGTTTTTGACACCGCCTTCCGAAATTAAAGTTATTTTTGCCTTTCTAGTGTTTTTATATGGAAGTCGGTTCTATTTTTTGCTAAAAAGTTTTTTTCTTAGCTTGCTTTGTACTTTGTGTCCCACTGCAGGGCAAAGGCCTCCTTTTTTCCATCTAAGCCTCTCTGCCTTGAGGAATTTTGGACCATGTTTGCCCCGCGAAAACGATCACATCGTCACTCCACCTGCGCCGTGTTCGACCTCGACGGCGCGGCGGCGTTGTCCTCCTTCAGGCGTCCAGTGAGTGACGATCTTTGACCACCTCTATTATAAGGTGTACAAACACATTACAGTACATGTCCGACCATTACCAATTTAGCATTTTATCTACTTAGTAACTTCTGCTCGCCGCGAGCAGTAGTTACTACGTAGACAAATTTGTATAATTAGTGATAATTGTAAAAAAAATTTAATGCATGCATGAAAAAGTTTTTTACAAGCGAAAATAAAGTAGCCTATGTTATTCGCTGATAATGTATCTTCACACTTGTGAAAGAATAATTGTTTTAGTGGTTTTAGGTATAAAGAGGATTTCTTTTTGTTTGTTTGTAATGGGTCGATTACATACAAAAATACCTCTGTATAATATTAGAATAGACGGTAACAACTCTGAACATAAACCAAAAAGTGTAAGAATACGGCTTTGTATCCTTATCTTTTTTGTCTTATGTAACAATTGGACTCAGCAAACAATATTATATTCTTTCATTTCGTCCTGTCAACCATCACGCATTCACTGCCACACTTTTCTTTCATATTTATATGGCGTTAATCTTGCTGTTCTAATTGACCTGTCCATTAAGACGGATAAACATTGTTGACTTATTGTTTTGCAAGATCATCACAAGGGCTATTATTTAAAAAAATATTGAAAACCATTAGCAAACATATACGTCTGCTAATGTTGCCCCCGGTGTAAAGTTATATAATTACCATCTCCTGACAAAATATATAAAGTTTATTTTACATAAATAAGAAATTGGTCCAAATATTTTTCAATAAAATTTGTCCGAATGCGAAAAATTAGTCGACTTTTACTCGTAAATTTGTGAAGCCATCTTAGGTCTGATAGTTTTCCTTTTATCTTTGTTATATGTACATTATATAACAAAGTTAAAAGGAAAACTAGTACGTACTACTACCGTGTCGTTTGAATTTCCACCTACAACCACTTGGTTGAAAACGGAAAATAGCACATTAAAACTTAATATTTCGCAAACGGATCTCCGGATCGAAAGTTGGTTTGGCTTTCCACATTCCCATTATTTTTTAACGACCTATCCAATGATACCCCACACTATGGGGTAGACGATATAAAAAAACATTCCATCTTTACGTATAGGGAGTACCCTAAAAATGTTTTTTCATGATCATATTTTAACACTTTGTCGGTGTGATTAATATGTATACCCATGCAAAATTTCAGCGTTCTAGTACCAATAGTTTCTGAGCTAAGCCGCGGACAGACGAAATAGACGGATAGACCGATGGATAGACAGACATGGCGAAACTCTAAGGGTTACTTGTTGACTACGGAACCCTTAAAATGAGAAAAAGTCGCATAAAAATATGATAAAAATTTACACAATATTTTTAATCGTTGTATATAAGTTGGTATTTTCAACCAAAATGCAGTAAGTCTACTTGACTTACTGTATTAAAATTATGTTATACTAGCTTTTGCCCACAATTTCGTTCGCGTGGGAGGCTTTACCTGCGTAAATCCCGATCCCGTGGGAATTTCGGGAGAAAACTAAACCTATGTGTTATCCCAGGATGTCAACTATCTACTTACCAAATTTCATTGAGATCCATTTAGTAGCTATTGCGTGAAAAAGTAACAAACATACATCCATCCATCTTCACAAACTTTCGCCTTTAATAATAGTAAAATATAAGATAAGATTTTTTAATATTTTCACTTGAATTATTTTACTTGATTTATAGATATATAGTATACAGTACTATGATCTACTAATGATACACTAATATACTAATAAAATATATTAATGTAACTGAAAATGGACCAAATATGTCTGAAATAAAAGTTCGATTCGTGAACCAATCTTGTACTTTAACTTAAGTACTAACATAGGATTAAGGAATTTTGTTACTAACCAATTGAGTTTTATTAGTTGAAATAAATGAAATTGATTGATTGTGATGAGCATAAAGTGCTTAACATCCATATTCAAGTAATCGAATCGCAATTCACGAAATACTTATTATTCAGTGGTTTCGGTGGCCATCTGTGGTCTTCATCATCAGTTCCACTTCCCCGAATGGTGCTTTTTGAGAGCAACTGCACAAGGTACTACAAAAAGTACTCAAAACGCTATAGGTATGCCTATAATATTTGAAGATTTTCTTCGATTTCTCCATGATTCCATCATCAGATCCTAACGTGATGACAATGGGACCAACTAGAAAGTATACCCTTTTAAACAAAAAAAAAAAAAGGTTCAAGACGAACTGAGAACCCTTTTTAGGGTTCCGTAGTCGAATGGCAAAAAACGGAACCCTTATAGTTTCGATATGTCTGTCCGTCTGTCTGTCTGTCTGTCTGTCCGTCCGTCCGTATGTCACAGCCATTTTATTCCAAAACTATTAAGACTATACATGTGAAACTTAGTAGGTAGATGTATTCTGTGAACCGCTTTCCGATTTTAAGAAAACAATTAAAAAATATTTAAAATAAAGGGGGGTCCCCATACATGGAACTAGAACTGAAAATATTTTTTTTTCATGAAACCTATGCGTGTGTGGTATTTATAGACAGGTCTTTAAAAATGATATATGGGTTTCTAAAACCACTTTTTCATAAAGTCAATCGTTTAAAGATATAAGCTTGCAAAATGGTAAAATGTGTGTGTCCCCCTCTAACTTCTATAATAATTTAGTGAAAAATCTAAAAAAAAACATAAGTCTGTAGATCTTAATGTAAACTTTCAACCAAAATTGGTTTGAATGAAATCGGGTCAGCACTTTTTGAGATACAGCATATTTTCTAAAACCGCAAATATAACTTTGTAATTCATACAAACACTATGAAAAACAAAGTTATTTAGCGTAGTTGTAAAAATGTAACTAAGCTAGTTTTAAGAAATTTTTAAGGTTTTTTTTATTCGTTAAATAAATATACATATTAAATTATATTATTAGTAGTAGTTATGTAGTTACTACGGAACCTTTCATGGGCGAGTCTGACTCGCACTTGGCCAATTTTTTGAAGTTTAACTAAACAGATAAGTAACATATTTATATAGTGATATTTTTCATTCCAAAAATAATCTTATTTGTTTTTTTTTTTGTAAACTTAGAATTTCTTTTATTCCTCAAACGTGATTTTTATGATTGAAAATGTCCTCGCCCAAATCGACGGCGTATCTGTTCCATTTGCGCCTTAAACAGTCAACAGTAATGACGTTGCCCAAAAGAACAATTGCCTACCAGGGTTGAGATATGCCACTCACAGTACAGATCATGTGAGTGCAACATAAAAGCAACTCAAGAAAAGGGTAGCCTTGTAGCCAGTGGAAGTCTGACAGTACCTTCCACTCCATCCAAAACTGAAGGAATCAGTTGATGATTTTTCACCGAAAAAGAGTCCTCTCAAGTCTTATATGAGACTGAGACATAAATGGTAAAATATTCAATTTAAATTAATTAGTTATTTTGAACGATTATTCCCGATGTCCACCACTTGTCTGGCCACCAGTGGGGGACAGCGAGACAACTTTAAAACATTATTCTCGTTGTCCACCACTGGGGGACAGCGTCACAACTTTGTAAATTATTTCCATTCACCACCACTGGTGGCCGCCACTCACCTATGGTGAGTCAATTTAAAGTCATACCGAGTTTCATTCAAAACATACCGTCATTTCAAAGCATCAAGTCAAGTTTATACAGACATAGAAATACAATCGCTGGAATGAAAAGACTTAAATGCAAAAATGTGGAAGAATTCCATGTTCCAAAAGATTATAAGGGCTTTCTTTTGGCAGACTATTCAACCGCAACCGAACTATTTAACTGCAACCGAATTGTTGTGTTTTGTATTGAAGAAGCCAAAAGTGTAATGTGTGAGATTGTTCATCATTGGTACCTTTTTACCAAAAGCTGCACAGAGTCATAATTTACAAAGTTGTCTCACTATCCCCCAGTGGTGGCCAGATAAGTGGTGGACAACGGGAATAATCGATTTTTACAATCGATGTTAATCTAGGATTTCTGTTTTTACTGCCTCCCAAGTAACAGGTTTTTGCCTAGTTTGGGAGACAGCAGGCTATGTATCTCTGTTAAATTAATGTACTTGATCTAGATATTAAGACATAATTATGTAATTTTATGGGTGTGTTCCAAATAAAGATATATAATATTTCTTAAAATATATTAACCAAATGCTCGGATACTCAGCTTCAGTACAGATATTTACTTTAGGTCTCAGGTAAAATCTTGAGAAACACCTCTAGACCGCTACACGTATCTCAAATGTCAGGGATGAATCCTTTCGGAGAATAGGTTCAAAAGGCACCCTTAGTATTCAAGTACCTCAAAGAACACATCAAGTTTCTAGATGTACAGTTGAGTAGCAGTTATGTCTTTAGTTTAAAATTAAATTGAAATATTATTATTTTCATGTCGTTCGACAGAAATTCTAATGTAATATAGTGGCTAAATAATAATAGCCACACGGGTTGATCTTCAAGCCAAGCAACGCTCGCCGAGGTCGACCCTTAGATGGGTCACGTTCACATACCGAGATTTCCCGGCAGTTGTTACGGGTAATCTGAAGCAAGAAAATCTGAAACCAGACAGACTCCTTGTATTGTGTTATCCAATTACTGGGCTGTGGAGGTTAGACTATAGACTAGGCGTGTGTAACTCTTTGCTGAACCGACTCAGTGATTCGAATCATTGAAGTGATTCAAAAGATTGGTTCAGTAACAACGTTTCAAACGCATCATTTGAATCTGAAAAATTGTTATGGCTCATACCGCGCGACGCGTCACTCGCGCGAGGCGACTGAGCAGTGAGCGAGCGAGATAGGGAGATTGAGAAACACTGAGTTGCTTTAATTACTGACTCGCGTATCGTATGAACGAAGATTGACTTTATTTATAATCTCACTTATTGCATTAAATATGTAGACATAACATTCCGCATTGATGCCACAAAACATTTCTATGTCTCAATACTAAACTCCCGAGATGCAACGTAAGATTGTTACGTTTCTATACATTACGTTGCGTCGCGGGCGACTACTGAGAGCCAAATTATATGACTATACCAGTGTTCCGGATCATTTCAGTGATTGAGATGCAAATGTTCCAAACTCAAAAATGATTCACTTTGCCCACCTCTATTATAGACAGTCACTCTATGTGCATCACTAGTTATCAGTTACATCCGGTTAGACTGGTTAGCCGACCTGAAGTAGTTGGGAAAAACAGATGAGGTTGATCGCTCATTTTACACTAGTTTTAGTATGTGTATCAATTCCAAAAATAAGAGTTTTGAGTAGAGTTTATATACTTCCGCCTAGCATTCGTGATTTAAAAACAATATCTTTGTTCAAATGTTGATTAAAAGAGCATTACATTTCCTCTTAACTGTGTTAACTATTTATGTATATATTTATATAATATGTTTATATATTCTAACATTATGTATTTATTTAAGTATATGTTATTTTTATTGCATTATAAGTATATGTAGGTGTATTTAATATTTTAGTTTTAGTTTTAAACTTCACATATTCAAATTTATTTCTCTTCTTGTTCTCACACACTATTGCCTACATTTCTTTTTCACTTCTCCTTTCGCAGGTCTGCTGGAAGAAATTTCTTAAGAAATAAGCAGTACCTTTGTACTCAAATATTATAATTATGTTGTATCCTAATGTATTTTACTGTGTATACATAAATTGTGCCATGTATCTTCTATGTTGTGGATTTCTGCAAAGTAATGCCTGAACCCATTATTTACCTACCTTTTCATATTTCTTACGACTTATATGATTTCTCTAGTACTCTCAAAAACATCGTAGATTAGCCTCTACCCGCGGCTTTGCTCGCATGTTTTTTTTTTGCGAAATGCAAAGTAGTCTCTGCTACTCTTCAGCTTTTCAACTATCTTCACACAAATAAAATATATGAGATGGATCCGTTTTTCTGTGTTGACGAATCTAAATAATGGACAAAGAAACAAACACAATATCGATATTATTATAGCTGTTTTTTAATATTTTAGTTTGTTTTTTTTTATTCTGGCGCAAATAATCTTTTCCTTTTCTGCTGTCTTTCATTAAGAAAAATCATATGTGGAAAAGAAAATACGTTTCATTCAAGCCATGGTCTAGAATGACACGTGCCTGTCTTCCGGCCTTCAAATCTATTATCTATAATATTCATTCTACCAGTGAGACGACATTGATGAATAAACATCCAAATAATTATGAGATAAATAGATTTTGTCATTTTTAATATTTTAAAGATAAGATTGTAAGTCAGATACCATTTCAAATTAAATTGATGTGAATAGGATCTTCTCCAATATTCATTTGTTACAAAGCTCTAAAGTTCTAATGTTCCCCACATTAGAATTTAAAACGAGATATTTACCACGTGTATTTAGGGGCATGATAACGGATCATGACGTAAAGTCTAATTATAGCTATCAACAAAGGAGAACGGGCGGAAGTGGTCCATATGGCGTCGGCTGATGAAACTTAGTCCATATAATAGTTCGTAAATGTAGGATATTTTTCTACTATGGACACCATAAAATTGGCCTATGGAGAAAAAAGTTATACAGTCCAGAAAACTGGTACCTATTATAGACGAAAAATTGAAAAAGCTACCTTTTGTTTGGCCAAAACTTATTTGCCGAGTATTCGCACTTACCCCCCGCCACCCGTATACGTCCGCTACCCCTCGGGGTGGCGGGGGTGATGCTTCTGCGCCGCGCGTATTGTTCACTGGTCACTGAGTCTTCTTCTTCTTCTTCTTCTGTAGTGTGGTTTCCGCACTTAGTCTCTGCACGAGACTATTGTGCGTGAGCCGTGTTGGCCGTCACTCCATCCAGCCAACCTCCCTCCAGAAGCAGATCAGGTCTTTCGGTCTATTCAGGGTATCTGTAAGGGAATTTAATGGCCCGAGGGTTCGTTTTTCCGTGCACTCTAGGAGCACGTGTCCTACCGTTTCCTCCATCCCCATGCATGCCCTGCACAGGGGACTGTCCGTTATACCTATTGTGTGATAGTGTTTGTTCAGTGAGCAGTGCCCGGTGATGGTCCCACCACCATTCGCAGGCTTCTTCTGTCCAGGTGTAGGAGGCGCCTGGTTAGTTTTTTGTCCAGGTTTGGCGTCGCCTCCTTGGACTGCCTGCAGCCTGGTGCCGTGGACCACCATTTCTGGGCTTGGTCATGTGTGTGTTTTTTAAGCCAGTGCGCAGCTGGGTGAAGGGGAGCGGCACGATGGGCTCTGGTCCGAAAACCATCGTGCCGGACCCCCTCCTGGCCAGTTCGTCCGCCGCATCATTGCCAAGTGATCCGCTGTGCCCCTTTATCCATTGCAGTGTCACAGTGTTGCGGTTCTCGACCGCCGAGCGTTGCAGCGCATTGTGACATTCTAGTATGAGCTTAGACGTGATATAATTTTTCTACAGGGATTGAAGTACTGAGTGGTCAGTGAGTCATTCGCTATTATTCAGCAAGAACATCGTTTGGTTTCTTTATTTTATTCTTACTGGCTTTATTTTTGAACATATTTTGATTCACTTACTCGATTACTTTGGCACGTTGAAACGGACTTGTGATATTGCTTTTGGATTGGACTTTCATGATGTTGCCTAGTGCTGGCATTGTGCGTTTAGTGTGTAATCGTTCAGTGTTATGAAGAGAAAGGTAAACTATTACCCAAAATCTGTTCGAGTCAAACCCAGCAATCTTACCACATATACTCGCATCAATTGCACCGCGGCAGGTATGTACCTTTTAGGCCATATTGCTGTTGATTGTTGATGCAATAGACAATACCAAACTGGTTAGCATTTTCTATGGTTACCGTGAAAGGGTTTTAGTTAATTAGTTTAAGAGTAGTAGTTTAAGAGTTTTTCTAATAATCTGCATATAAATAGTAAAAATAAAAATAATATAATAACTCCTTAAAATAATATGAGTGATATACCTATGTGTCAATTACTTTTTTCTTCATGTGTCGATTTATTTGCGGGTATAGTTAGTTTTACAATATTAAATTATCAAATAAATAATGCAGTTCTCATCATCCGACGCCACTTGGACCAAAGTCCATACAAAAATGTCCGAGCAATATCACAAGTCCATTTCAACGTGCCAAAGTAATCGAGTAAGTGAATCAAAATATGTCCAAAAAGAAAGCCGGTAAGAATAAAATAAAGAAACCAAACGATGTCCTTGCTGAATAATAGCGAATGACTCACTGACCAGTGAGACAATACGCGCGGCGCAGAAGCATCACCCCCTGCCACCCCGAGGGGTAGCGGATGTATACGGGTGGCGGGGGGTAAGTGCAAGTACTCGGCAAATAAGTTTTGGCCTAACAAAAGGTAGCTTTTTCAATTTTTCGTCTATAATAGGTACCAGTTTTCTAGACTGTATAACTTTTTTCTCCATAGGCCAATTTTATGGTGTCCATAGTAAAAAAATATCCTACATTTACGAACTTTTATATGGACTAGGTTTCATCAGCCGACGCCATTTGGACCAAAGTCCATACAAAAATGTCCGATCTCCTTTAATACATATATTTGTTTAATCTAAACACTTACATTATTTTACCTATTCTTTTTCATAAACCAAAATAATGTGTAGCCATGCGACGCAAAACCTTGGAACTTGACACAATAAATCTGCCACTGCATAAAACCTTCTTACCACTCATTCGTTAATAACAAACTCAGTACAATACACTTCCGAACTTCGGACTTCCTAAGCCTCGATAATAACGTCAGCAACTGGATGCACCATAAGATCCGAGAACATACCTAGAATTACATGTGATCCGAAACATCTGTGTCATTTCCTCAATATCCAACCAGCGCGGCCTATGAACGTTAGATAAGTGTCGGAACTTAGTGGACGAGAGGAGCGACAAGTGAGTTGTGATGTGATACATTTTCTTTTAAGGAAGAGAAATGGATGACATACGAAAATTTCTATATACCTTTAACTTTTTGTGATACTTCAGATTGAAATTCAAAGAATCTATTTATATACGGGAAGAAAAAACTTTGTACCCCTTTTTATGACATTTATGCGGAAATTTGGCACAGTTCAAGTTAATACGGAGAAAATGGGATTAAATGGAGTGTGGAAACATAAAATTTATATAGTACATTTGTCACAAAACTGCTATAGTAAGTTTAAGCAATGCACAATTTAGACAAAAACTTTAAAGCCTTGTGCAACTGTTTAATTGTAAACAGTTGCACAAGGTTTTAAAGTTTTTTGACCTCATATTTATCTTTTAGGCCGTTTCCATTTTATATATTATATCGATGCTTCACTTCCATGGCTATCTTGCAGAAACAATAGAAAACATTGTTCCAATATAAACACAATCAATCAATCAATTGGGAACAACCTGTTTCGTCTAACAAGCCAGCACCACTTTTGTAATAAAAAACGGTCGGCCAGAATAGTCACCCATGTGTGCTCGTTAGTTGTTGTAAATTGCTGTTACTTTTTAGCTCATACCCTCGACTTATTTAAATTTTTTTTAAAACTTAATATTGATAAATTATGTAGACGATGTTTTTGGTGCACGGTAAAACTCTAATGAGTTTATGTTGGCACCACTTTACACATACATTATTTACTAAATGTAAATAATGTGTGTGAGCTATGGAACAACTAAAAATAAATAAATAAATCATTGATTGTGCACACAGCCAAGGCCTCTCTGCCAGCTTCTGTATTCCCTACCAAATATGACCCGTCAGCCTTTAAAATATCAGTAAATGCTGAGCTAGGGACCCATTTGGTGCAATCGCGAGACACACACCGCACTTTTTCCGTCTTTTTTTTAAAGTATGTAAGTGTTACTTTATGTATTTTCATAGATTTACTCAAACTGCATGTTATATTTTTTCTTTTGTTATTTTCTTTGTTGTGAGTCATTATTGTTATTCTTTTTATTATGTGATTTTTATTTTGTATCTTGTGTTGTACCAAATAAACGTTTTATCTATCTATTTATCTATCTATCTTTCAGGGTCATTTCATTTAATCATCCGATCTGGGTCAAGAGACGGCTCATCCATAATAAAAAGTAATATTATCATCTACTTGCCTTTTTACCCGACTGCAAAGGAAGGGTAATGTTTTTCGCGCGTATCTTGTATGTATGTAATATTCTTTATTACCTCATATCTCCAGAACCCCTGAACGGATTCACATAATTGAGGTATCGTTAGATTTGTCTTAGCAGCCCGAGTGTTCTTAGATAAGTGACATTTCAAAAAATTAAACATGGCGACCGTGCGAAGCTATTATACATGGTGAAAAAAGAATTTATTTTTTCGAATACTGCAATATGGGTATCAAATTAAAGGGCTTATTACAAGGATTTCAAAAAGGTATATCATGTTTATCATTAGTGTAATACTAGCAAAATAATACAATGAGAAAGTTTAAAAATATGGACTTCACTTTCTGAATCCGGTGGAGTGCCAATGTGACACGACCGGGAAAACTAAAAAATTGTTAATTAATATTTTAACTAAAAAGTTGAAAAAAAAAGTTATTTAAAAAATCAAAAAAACCCGACTGCTGATTTTTTAAATAACTTTTCCCAACTATTTTAGAGTCGGCTTTCAGTCTAACCGGATTCAGCTGAGTACTAGTGTTTTATATGGAGTATATCTGACCTGCACAATCCAATACCTGGGTAACACTATACTCTTAGCAAAACCAATGTCAGATTTTTGCCGGCTGACTTCCCGTAATGTCTGTCAAATTTGTACAAAAGACATTCAGGACCTAAGGCTTAACGTGCTTTCATGATGAAAGATGCACGGAGGAATCTAAGGTAATTTTTTTTTTATAATTTACTCCACGTGTTTGACCACCATCTCATCTGATGTAAGTGATGATGTGGTCGAAGATGGAGCACGCTTACCTAAGAGTATATAGGTTATAGCTATCGGGAAACAATCGGAAATTTTATTTATTTTAAAAAACACAAAAGAAAACTTAAGTAATATGTACCAAATGTTTAAAGTAATATGTTTAAGTTAATACTTACCAGAAGAGAATCGAAGACTGAATCGTTACTACTGTAACGTTTCAGTCTTCGATTCTCTTCTGGAACGAAAACTGCAAATTTAGTTTATTTATTTATTTAAGATCGTTAACTTAGTCGGTAAGTATGGCACGTTACTTCGAGTGAGGTCAGTACATGTAGTATTGATACGTTCAATACCTGATAAAATGGCATCGCTGCTCAAGGTGCATGAGTTCTATGAGCATCGTAAGGAATAAAAAAGTGAAGTAGACGTGTAAAAAATTGTGTAAAAATCTGCTTGAGTGAACCATAATTAGTTTATTTTACTTTCATTGTGCGTAAAACTTAGGAATGGAATTCCCTGCGCCAGTCAGTGTTTCTTTGGTACCTGGGGGTCTTTCAATTCAGCGTAAATTGGTTACCTCTAGGTAAGTATGATTCATGTTCAACCATATCATTGTACACCATCAGGTGAGATGGTGGTCAAACGCTATCTTACCATGAATAAAAAAGGAAAAGCTTCTTCAATATTACGATTGTAAATGATATCCAGTAAATTCAAGTAAAATACTAGATAATTTGCCACTGGCCTCACGTACATTTCGATTTAACACTCCAATAAGTAGTAATTTTGAATGCTTGTAGAATAGTGAGAAACTTCTTGCAGATCGAAGAAAATATTTTTCCTCAAAACGTTCATTTTACACCTTGAACCGCTCATCAAATACTTCATTGACTTCGACGTGGCTCGTTAATTAAGTTTTGCCATAATGATGTTATTAATATTAAAAAAGAAGGGATCCTTGCGTTCTACACATAGGGTTGAAAAGATCATCAATCGCTATATCCATAAGCAATTTTCTATTCGCTACCGTTATGCCGCAGTATTGTTGCTAATTTAAACCACCGTTTTTTAATATGAACATTAATATTTCATAACCCGCTCTCCCCAACAAAACCGCAATCTAATAAATGTTATGTAACAGGTCGCAAACTGCTGGGAAGGCGTAATAATACCGCCGACGCCACGCTCAGCCGATACAAGCTAGCGGAAATTAACAGCTTGTACCGTGCGCAAGCGGAGCGGAGCGGGACGGAACTAAGAACGGATTTATCACCGCTGTTTGTGTTGTTATCGCAGTGTAGTCGTGGTTAATCTCACATGTGGGATGACCAAGACCTTTGGAATATCGTGCTTGCCTGACAGAATATCCGACTTGAGAGTTGATACGGACTTTAGGTTTGAATGGGAGCAAGGTTGTTGGTTGCTGTACGACAAAATCACTACATGTATGTAAATAAGTAAGTAAATAGAAGCGTCGATAACCTCATGGCTGATGTGTTGGCCTTCTGATCGAGAGGTGTCGGGTTCGACCATTACACATATTGCCGTGAACCCACATCAGTCATAAGCATATTAAGCTTAGTTGTAGGAGTTAACAAGATTGCTAGTAATGTGAAATCTACCCACATCGCTAGTTCTCATTTCAGGAAAAAAAATTTAATAAACTTACCATTATAAAGTCACTGAAGCGATATTCGCTTTTGTGTCAATTTTGTACTATATGTGACCGAAAGCTGTGTCCCAAAACACAAGCTCTAGCTTAGTTTGGGAATCAGCAATTAATACATTTGAATATGCTAATTCACTGTAATCAAAATTTAATGTATTTAGTACCTAGTAAGAATAAACAATTTTATTTATTACTTGCTTCAATTGAACTAATAGTGGAATATTATGTGACTAATTTGTTTCTGATCGAGGATCTTGCCTTCAATCTCCCGAGTGAGTAAGATCTTTCCCGAAGTCTCCCGGTTAAGACTGAGACTATCGACAATCGAATAATAATAAATGTGGACGGCAACTTTTATTGCAAATATTATCTAATCAAATCCTATAATATATCTAATCAAATACTATAATCCTAGCTATTAAATTAAATGAGTATTAAAATTAAATAAACGATATAAATTCTAGTTACTTAAATTGGAATTAAAGATACCTACATTATTATTACTAATGTCTTCCTCTCAAAGTGTCAAAACTTAAAACAATTAACACTAAAATTAATTAACACGGAAGTCTACATATTGCATATTGTCACAAACTTACACAAAGTAACCAAGTTGAAACCTATATTAAATGAAAGCTAAAGTAGAGAAGTGACAAGTACACCTGCTCGACTGAAGTTAATTCCGCCTATAATTTTTAGTGCTGACCAAATAGTCGATTAATCGAGTTTTCAGAATGCATTGATAGTTAGTCGATTTAATGAGATTGTAACGGTTTGTTGCGGATTTATGAGCAGTATTTAAGCTTCGAATTGAGTTTAAAGCATTTTAAACATAATTTAGTTCTGGATACAATTTACGGTTATTGAACGCATAAAATATTGTACTTATTTTTTGTATGGGAACAAACAGGCAATTATAATATTGGATACAATTACCGCTTTATTGAAACTCTTTTTTGTGTTGTTTGATTAGGCATATTATTATGCGTAGGTACATAATAAGGAAAATAAAATGTGGAAGGTTATATTATTAGTATTACATATTTTCCCTAGGCAGTACACAATCGCCCGGCGTCAGCTGTACTGGTGGTCGAGCGAGCTAGCAGCGCTGCGCGAAGCGTGCGTTGCGGCGCGACGCCGGTACACCAGGTTCCGCAGGCACCGCACCCGACCTTCGGATGCGGCGACTGTAGAGGCGGAGCTGTACGAGGGCTACAGGGCAGCGAAGGCCGTCCTCCGAGACGAGATCTGGCGGGCCAAGGAACTGGCCCGGGATAAGATGCTGGCGACTCTGGACGGGGACCCATAGGGCCGCCCCTATAAGTGGGTGCGAGAGAAGCTCCGCCCCTGGGCTCCCCCGTTGACACAGAGTCTCCAGCCTCAGTTCTTGGAGGACGTGGTGAGCGCCATGTTCCCATCGCGAGGGAAGCACGCTCCCCCGCCCATGGCTCCGTCTCCGATGGAACCTGAAGCTGGCGCAAACGCGGACCACAGCGACGACGACGTCTACAACGCTCCAGAAGTGACCGAGGTAGACTTGAGAGTGGCGGTACAACGGCTCAAGGCCAAAAATACCGCCCCAGGACCCGATGGCTTGCCAGGGAAAGCGTGGGTCCTGGCCTCGGAGACTCTCGGGCCTCGACTAGGGGGGCTCTTTAGCGCATGCCTGGAGAGGGGCCAGTTTCCGCTTTGCTGGAAGACGGGAAAGCTGGTCCTGATCCAGAAAGCCGGGCGCCCTGCGGTTTCTCCGTCCGCATTCCGGCCCATCGTGCTGCTCGACGAGGCGGGCAAGCTCTTGGAAAGAGTAATTGCAGACCGCCTCTTCGGGCACCTGAATCAGGAGGGCCCGGATCTTGCGGAGTGCCAGTTTGGCTTCCGCAGGGGGCGCTCGACGGTGGATGCCATCATGCGCGTGAGAGCCCTCACGACGGGGGACGCGGTATCCCGGGGCAGGGTCGTCTTGGCGGTGTCTTTGGACATCACCAACGCCTTTAACAGCCTGCCCTGGAGTTGCATCAGGGAGGCACTCCGGTATCACCGGGTGCCGACCTACCTCCGTCGCATAGTCGAGGACTACCTGACGGACAGAGCCGTCATCAACCCCGGTCACCGGGGAGAGTGGAACCGGCGAGAGATGTCGTGCGGTGTCCCACAGGGATCGGTCTTGGGGCCGCCCCTGTGGAACATCGGATACGACTGGGTGCTGCGCGGCGACCTCCCTGACGGCGTCAGCGTAGTATGTTACGCTGACGACACGCTCGTGCTTGCGCAGGGAGTGTCGCACCAGGTGGCGGCCGACCTGGCGACGCAAGCGGTTGCGACAGTCGTTCATAGGATCCGGCAGTTGGGACTCGACGTGGCGCTGCACAAGACCGAGGCCATGTGCTTTCATGGCGGTCGGAACGCGCCACGGTCCGAGTCCCACATAACGGTGGAGGGGGTTTGCATCGGCGTCGGGAGGACGATGAAGTACCTGGGACTCGTCATCGACAGCCGGTGGAACTTCAGGGAGCATTTCCTGAGTTTGGCCCCAAAGCTGAACCGTGCAGCAGCCGCCTTCAGGCGACTCCTGCCTAATCTCAGCGGGCCAAATGCCTCCTGCCGAAGGCTGTACGCCGGCGTCGTGCGGTCCATGGCCCTCTACGGGTCCCCAGTGTGGGCCCTGTGCATCCGGACGCGACCACTAAAGTTGGTCGCATGCCAGAGGGTCATGGCTATCCGAATGATCCGGGGATACCGCACGATCGCCGGTAAATCGGCCAACCTCCTTGCCGTATTGCTGCCCTGGGATCTGGAGGCGACAGCCCTCCAGCGCGTCTATGAATGGCACGTCGAGGCGCAGCGCCGGGGCGTATCCCCGCTGCCTCGAGAAGTCGAGGCGCGGCGGGAAGAGCTCCGGCGCGATCTCAGGGCAGTATGGAGGGAACGACTGTCGCAACCGATGGCCGGGCACGCCGCAATTGCGGCGGTAACACCCCTCTTTGAGGAGTGGCTAGATCGGCGTCACGGCGTCCTGACCTACCACATGACGCAGGTCCTCACCGGACACGGAAGTTTCGGGAGGTACCTGTGTCTGATGTGAAAGGAGGAAACGCCTGGGTGTCACCACTGTGAGGGTCGCCCTGAGGACACCGTAGAGCACACGGTGCAAGACTGCCCCGCCTGGGCAGAGCACCGACGTGTCCTCACGGCGGCGATAGGCGGAGACCTCTCGCGCCCGGCATTGGTCGAGGCCATGCTGCAGGGCGAGAGGGAGTGGGAAGCGGTCGCCTCCTTCTGCGAAGCAGTCATGCTTCCTAAGGAGGAGGCGGGCCGCGTGAGGGAGAGGATGGCGTCCTCCCTCCAGCCCAGCCGCAGTGGTAGACGCCTACGGCGTCGGATGTCGGCCGACGATATCCGGCCACCGTAGGCGCGGGCATGCGGACAGCGAGTAAAGGGCAACTCGCTGTCCGACCATGGACCATGCCCGGGTCGACGGCGCGTCGTGTTCCACGCGCGCCTCAAAGAGCGTTAGCAACATGACGAGGCCCCCTCTGCAGAGGGCCGAAGCCTGCCGGGGTCGTGGGACTCTTGCCGTTACCGTGGCCCCGGTACGTAAAGGGCTATTGAAGGAACACCGTGGATTTTAGTCAGTAAAAGTCTGACAGTCCCTCCCACCCTGCCCGGAGTGGGAGGACTTATTTGATAATTTTACCAAGTTAAAAAAAAAAAAAAGTTTAGTTTACAGTGTATACAGGAATACATTTTGAAATATAATAATAAATACTTGTATAATTATCGTATGCCGCAGTTCAGTGGTAACAAGACTGTTATAAACTGGTTTTGTATTTATTTTAGAAGAAGTTCAAACTAAAAGTACCAATTATCGGTATGTGACTAATGGTCAACTGTACCCTAAATAGTCCTCCTGACTGACCTCTGCGGAGATTAGCCATCTGCGCAGGAGATATTAGTTTTTTTTGTTGCTTTACTCTCATAGTCCAATGGGAGCATTCAGACAAGACTGAAGGGAACAGGCACAAGGCCAACGACGGGAATCAAACCTATGAGGTCTCAGGTTTGATTCCCGGGTCACACAAAAAATGCCTCAAGGCTTTTCTGTAAGAAATTTCACAGGATTATTGCGGAGTTTTAAAGGTAGCTGCTGAGCGAGAAGTCTCAGCTTTGATTCCCGCCTAGCGACCACTAGATCAACAAGGCTGTTGTATCTTAAAAAAAATTATACGCTTTCATAAACAACATCTGCAAGTTCAAACTGATGTAAAAATAGTTCAGCTATAATCGATGCAGTTAGTCGATTCAGTTAGTCGATTCCCATCACTACGCTTCGCCGCTGCAACTTCATTACCACGAGCCAATTATAGGGACGTGTAATATACGTTAACACTTGACCGATTTCTGAGCCAGAAATTGATTCATATCTCAAGTTCTCGAGCTTACTGTTGCATACCTTACTGGGTATGAAAATAAATGAGAATATACGTACCTATTATTACGAACGTAAGTATTCTGTTTACTTTGCTAATTTTAATTGTAATTCTTTCAGTGGAATATGTTCAATAATTGACCATATGTTTTGAATTATATGTGTGTTCATAAATTGGTTTCTTCATCTAGATAGGGTAAAACCAGGAGAGATGGACCAGCGGATGAGACGGACCATCGTAATTTCTTCCAAACTACTAAATTTATTTAGGCTGACAACACTTACGAGCTCTTGTCAACCTGTTTGCTCCGTGTAGAAAGCGAGACTGTTTGATTTTCGTTTGTAAAATTAATAAAAAACGAATTAAAAGGTTTCGGAAGCGTGATTATTTTTGTGTAGGTGTTTAAAAAACGAAGGTATGTATAAGATATTGTAGTTTTAGAATAATAATTGACGTTTGTGTGTTAGTATGTTCATGAAATAATAAAATAACCTCAAATTTTTCGTTTGTTTATTTTGCTTTTAATATGAGAAAGTGGTCCGTCTCTCCACTCAATTTAGGAGAGATGGACCATGTTATGTATGGGTGAGATGGACCAATAGTCAACTATTTTTTTTTTGCATATTTCTAGTGGTTTTTAATTAACATTGCTACTTATTTTTAAATTGATCCTTGATGGACATTCTTCACATTGCAGCAATGTCGAAATGTTGGAGTTTGCTGAAGAAAACGAAATAATTTTGATTTGCTTACCTAGTCACACAACCCATTTCCTTCAGCTGCTTGATAGAACGTTTTTTAAGTCCATGAAATGCTTTTATTATGACGAATGCAATAAATTCATTACTGCTAACCCACCAAGAAAACTATCACGCTTGCAGTTTGGATAAATTCTGGCTTCAGCTTGGAATAAATCAGCTTCGGTGAACAATGCAACATCAGGTTTCTCGGCAACTGGGTTCATACCGTTTAATGCAAACGCCATACCAGACCATGCTTTCTTAACGCTAAGTAACCAAAACAATGACAATAACCTACAAACTGCTGCTATAATTCAACATGATCAACCTAATGAAGAATCAGTCCTTTCACAGCCAGCAACCGTTCAAAAACCATCAACTAGTGAAGCTTTTCTCCAAAGGCAACGCCTGAAAAGATTTTGGATGTGGTTTCTCCAATACCTATCATAGAAAGAACTGCAAACGTCCGTCAGATCAAAAAAAATAGCAGAAATTTTGAACTCTACTGAAAATATTAAAAATTTAAAAGAAAATCAATCAAGGCAAATGAAAAAAGAAAATTCTACTGAAACTAAACAGATTTTAAAAGAAACACGGAAAAAGAAGGGAACTAAAAGACCTGCAAAGAAAGAAAATAAAAGACAGAAAAAAACAAAAAAAAAAATTGAAGACAGTTCTGATGAAGATAGTGAACAAGAGATTATAACTCTGCGTGATAGTCCTGAATTGACTGAGTGGGATGACAACGAATGTGCAGGCTGTGGTGAAAACTATGAGAAAACCCTGAGTCAAGATGAATGGCTGCTGTGCATTATTTGTGAACGCTGGTCCCATGAAGGCTGCACCAATTATCCCGATATGTGTGACCGATGCGGAAATACAATGACAAACTAAAAATTTTACTTTCATTTAAGAGCGTGTATTCCATTCGCGACGAAAACAACGCGTTTTGGTGTTTTTTCAAGAGCTATATCGTAATGATGTTAACAGATTATTCAAAGATTATTACGGTTATAGAAAGATTAAGTCTTGGTTTAGTACATAACGATGTAACATTATAATTTTTATTGACAGTTTTTTAAATACAAGGCAATCTGTTCGACGCGTTTTACGAAAATAGACGTCAGAGTCGTCTTTCAGGACGAAAATAACCATGATAACGTACCAACACATTTTATTTTATGTGCTTGTCCAATAGAATATATAGTCTTAAAGTGCACTACGTAGCCCAATTACGAAAATATGGCAATTTAATATTAAAGAAACAATTTTTAAATAATGCAAAATCGGTTCTCTTTAACATTTTTTTTACCGAGTTTTGAATAGAAACATAACTATTATTTATTTATTTTATGAAAATAAACGTATTTCCAAATACACTGTTATTTTTTTCAGTCAATTTCATGTAATCGTTTATTTTAGAAAATTATTTTAAAAACACTATAAATCAACGCGCGCAATCCGTTGCCAATCAGTCATTCTGCTCCGACGCTCGCCCGCGACAGTCGTGCCGCTCCGCGCTCTCGATCGTTCCGTGCCTGAGTCATCGCTCCGTTCGTCACGCCCGCCGTGACGTCACTCGTAGTCGCCGACTACGACGCCTGGTCCGGATCCGCCTTTTTCGAGGCGGTGAAGGATATCGTGCTTCTCTAACAGAGATTGTCAAAACAATTTGGTTTGGCCCCTTCAGGGTAAAACCACAGTTTCGTGGTCCTTGGTTGGAAACCTCACGGTGTCAACAATACCAAGGGGGTGCTGACCCGACGCACCCGCTGATCCCCTTCAGGGTGAAGCAGTCAATTGGAGTCGAGTGCTAGGTTTTGGCCTTGGGGGATCTCCTAGTCAAACCTAGTTACTGAGTTCTCTTCACAGCATACACACCTAGTGTCGGTTGGGTGTATCTACCCCTTCGCACTAGACCCAATAGGGCCCGGTACGCACATTGAGATTGGCGACCGGATTACAAGCTTAGGGCACACCATTAGGCACACACCTCCCTGCTATCCCCGCAGGGAGCGAACTCACCTCCGGGTCATTCCCGCCCGGAGGGTTAGGCAAATAGGGCCCCTCAGGCCACATCAGACGGCAACACAGCTACCGAGTTTGTCTGGGTTTCTCTTCTCGGTAGCAAAGTGTTAGGAGAAACTCCGGGGCAGGGCTCTTTGGGGACCGTCTGCTCGGGGAGCTCACGTTTGACGTGTCTCCTCGAGGCGCTTATGTTAGGGTTAGGAGATTAGGATGCCCACCTCTGTCGCCTCCAATATGGAGGACAGGATTGAGGATCTCGTGTCCAAGGTAGATTCCCTATCGGCTCGGTTAAATAGAACAACCGATATATTAGGAAAGATCCTATTTGAAAACCCCGCCCTACAAAGGAAATATGGGGAGGAGATTGACTCCTTACCCCCCGCGGTGTTTCCCGCCCCACAGCCAGATCTAGGTCCCACCCCCGCGCCCAACGCAGATAGGTCCCCCTCCCCCCCAGACGTCGAAATGGACTCTGAGGAGGAGGAACAAGAAAAAGAGGGCTCGGAAGGCGAGCGCTCGGAGCGCGCAGAGAGCATACACTCTGAGCGCTCGGAGCGAGCGGAGTCCGAGCACTCCTCCTCCGATCAAACCTCTTCCTCCGACGAGTTTATCCTCGTCGAGGGAAAGAGGAAGAAGAGGTCGCAGGCCTCGTCCTCCACCCAGGCCCCTAAGGCCAAGAAACCCTCCCCTCCCGAGCCAGCACGCTTAGTGCAGAGCCAGCCCTCCACTTCCTCGGCCACTAGGCCCAGCCCTACTCAAACCCCAGTCGTCAGCGCCTCAGTGCGCAAGACCATCCCTCCCCCACCCATCTTCATACATGATAAGGGGGCTTGGACAAACGTGTCCAAAGCGTGTGGCGAGCAACGCATCGCCTACACGAATGCCCGCGCCGTTCAGAACGGCATAAAAGTAGGGTTAGCGACAGCTAACGACCACCGCGCGCTTTCGAAGCTACTCAAGGCTCGAAATATCCCCCACCACACTTATACGCTCCATGAGAGCAAGCCCGTTCGGGTGGTCCTCTGCCGGATCCCCAGTGAGATCCCCACCACCGAGATCGTCTGCGACCTAGAGTCACAGAACATCCCGGTGATTGAGGTGCACCGTATGCACGGCAGAGGTGGCAGGGCGTCTAACAACGTCCTCGTCATTTGCCACCCCGTCTCCGAAGGTCCCCACCCCATCTTTGCGCTGAAGACTGTATGCAGTCTTTCAGGAATTTTAATTGAGAAGCCACACAAAAGTGGCACGGTAGGCCAATGCCACCGTTGCCAGTTATACGGCCACGCGCAACGGAATTGCTTCGGCAAACCCCGGTGCGTAAAGTGCCTGGGCGATCACGGCACCGCGGAGTGCAGTCGCCCAAAAGATAGGTCCCAGTGCCCAGACCCGCCCAGCTGCGTGCTGTGCGGGCAATCCGGCCACCCCGCCAACTACCGAGGCTGTCCGAAAGCCCCGAAAACCTCCGCCCCTAAACTGGCAACGCGCGCTAGCGCACGCCAGGGACGAGAGTGTCCTACACTCTCGTCTGAGCTCCCCCAGACCCTCAGTCCCCAGCGTCCAACTCCTTGGACGGCGGCGAATCACGCCCAAAACTTCCCGGCACTAAGGCCGAAAGTCCCTGGGCTGATGGATCAACCCATCATGCCCTCCGCTCCGGTTGCTGTGGCTTCTCAGCCCCCACCTCCTCCCCAGTCACTCCCTCGCTCGGATGAGCCGGAACTCGATGCGTTCCTCATCCTTGGGAAAACATTCAGTTTCTTCCAGTCCCCCCGCGCCATCCAAATGGCAAAGGAGGTCGTGGCCTGCAAAAGCATTGAATCCCTGATTCAGGTATACTATAAGTATTCTGATGTAAAAAGCCATTTTGACAACCTCTTTAAACAGCCATAATGTATAACACGGCTAGTAAAAGATTAAAGCCCCGATCCCTAAAGCTAGGTTACTTCAATGCCAATGGCATCACTAATCAACGGGACGAGATCGCGACTTTCCTTCGCGATCATAGTCTCGACATCCTTCTGGTCCAAGAGACCTTCCTCAAACCCCACCTTAGGGATCCCAAGGTAGCCAACTACCGGCTAGTTAGGAACGATAGGACTAGATGCCACAGAGGTGGCACTCTAATATATTATAGGAACTCCCTGCACTGCATCCCTATGGATCCGCCGCCCCTTGCCCACTTAGAGGTATCCGTTTGCCGGCTAGGCATGACGGGCCATCCCTCTATCACAATAGTATCCGCGTATCTCCCACCGCACAGCGACGTAGATTCAAATTCTTCGATAAACGCCTCACTACGAAGCGACCTTACAGCCCTTCTTGACATGAGTGACTCCGTCCTTATAGCGGGGGATCTCAATGCCAAACATCCCGCATGGTGTAGTCGTATTACCAACCCCCGTGGGAAGGTACTATACGACCTTTGCACACCTCTCCACATAGATATCATAGGTCCTATGCGGCCTACTCATTATCCGTTCGAGCCATCCCACTTGCCCGACGTACTCGACATTGCCCTCCTGAAGAATGTGAACTTACGTTTGCACTCTTTAGAGACGGTAGACGAACTTGACTCTGACCATAGACCGGTGATCTTGGAGTTAACTCCGAGATCGGGTCCCTATGACCCTAACCGCCCCCCTCCCACACAGGTGATCACTGACTGGAGGAAAGTAGGCGAATTGCTGAAATCCAACACGTCTCCTCACCTGGACAAGATCCCCGACCACATCCAGTCCGCCGCCGACACGACGGCTGCGATCGACTCACTCACGGAGCACGTACAATCTGTCTTGAACGACTGTTCAAAGGAGATTCCGGTGTCAGAGCACTGGCGCCGGAAACTCCCGGACGATGTACGGGCCCTGCTGACTGAGAAGAACGCAGCAGTCCGTGCCTACAGATCTTTCCCCTGCCAGAATAACAAAACTTTCATGCGGTACTTACAGCGCAAAGTAAGTAACAGCATCAGAGAGTGGCGTGAAGCCGGCTGGGACAAGACCCTGAGCGAACTGGAACCCACCCACCATGCCTTCTGGCAACTTCAGCGGAATATGCGCGCCACTGAGGTTGCCTCAATGCCTCCCCTTATCCGCCCGGACAAAAGCATTGCCTTCGACGACGAAGACAAAGCCGAATGCCTAGCCGACAGCCTGGAGGCACAGTGCTCTCCCAGCTCCCAACCAGTCGACCCAGCCCACCTTGCCCACGTGGATGCTGAGGTCGAACGTAGATCTGCCCTACCCCCTGTCGAGGACCCTGATGCTCCCCTCCCCCCCGTCACGGAGGACGAGGTGGAGGAGATCATCAAGAAACTCAAACCTAGGAAAGCTCCCGGGACTGACAGACTGACCACTAGGGCACTTAAACTCCTCCCACGTACGATCTTAGTCCTACTGACTGCCATCTTCAATGGCGCCTTGTCCAACAACTTGTTTCCACAAGCTTGGAAAGAGGCTATAGTGATAGGTATCCCAAAACCCAAAAAGCCCAAGAACCTCCCGACTAGCTATAGACCCATTAGTCTGCTCAGCGCCCTCGGCAAGGTCTACGAGCGGATTATTCTTAATCGGCTCAAGGACTTTGTCGAGGCCAAGAGCCTAATCCCTAACGAACAGTTTGGCTTTAGAGCCCATCATTCCAGTGTCCACCAAGCCCACCGCATCGTAGAGCACATCAGCGGCCGTTTTCAACGCGGTCTGGTGACGGGGGCCCTATTCTTTGATATAGCAAAGGCTTTCGACAAAGTCTGGCACAATGGCTTAATTTATAAGCTTTACCAACTAGGTGTGCCGGACCGTCTCGTGCTCATCATTCGAGACTTCCTGTCAAACCGCTCCTTCAGATATCGTATCGAAGGAGCGCTTTCCACTCCCCGCCCTATCAGAGCCGGCGTCCCTCAGGGCGCCGTGCTCTCCCCCCCACTCTTCACGCTATTCACTAGCGATATCCCCAAAAAGCCCCCAGTAGAGTTATCCCTGTTTGCCGACGACACGGCCATCTACTACTCGGGACATAATCCCGTTAGCATCGCTCATACCCTCCAGACCTCAGCCAACGCACTAGGCGATTGGTTTAGGAAATGGAGGATTGAGGTAAATCCCGACAAAAGTCAAGCAGTCCTGTTTCGCAGGGCTCGCCAGCATAAAAAGTTCACCCCCCCACGCCCGATCACTATGTTCGGCAAGCCAATCCCTTGGGAGAAGCGAGCCAAATACTTAGGTGTGATCCTCGACCAGTTCCTGAATTTCAGTGAGCACATAAAGTCGGTTCGCTCGCGAGCCGCTTTCGCTCTCGGTAGGCTCCACGCCCTGCTGAATAAACACAGCAAGCTCTCCCTTAAATGTAAAATCCGAATATACACGACATGCATACGTCCTATCATGACGTATGCCTGTCCGGTGTTTGCTCATGCCAGTCCCAATCAGATCCATAGGATGCAAGTCGTTCAGAACCGTTTTCTCCGAAAGGCCACGGGCGCGCCCTGGTTCTGTAGGAACGAGGATCTCCACGTAGACCTCAAACTCCCGACCATAAAGCAAGTGTTGAAACGCATGTCAGTGCGTTACTTCACCTCTGCTGAGACCCACACTAACCCCCTGATCGTATCGGCCGCCCGATACAGACCCTCCAAGATTTCTCGGGTTCGTCGCCCGCGTAACATCCTAGACGAGCCTGACGACCCCACCACCATCCGACAAGAGAGCAGTAGGGAAACCAGCACTCTTAGAAGACACAGATACAGAACGCGTTCCTTATTCCGGCCTCGCCGACGAGGCCCATCGCGACGTCCGCGTACTGGTAATGAAAATCCTCCCCGACCTTTGCCAAACGAGCCAGCCCGCGATGCTGAGCCAGTAGCAATAAATACTCCCGTAAATAATATGACCCAGCCTGTCCCTTTGCTGCCCTCCCGAAATGACCCCGCTATGCCGAGGCCCGTACTCCACAGGGAGTGCCCTTAGCGTGCGGTCATTAGTTTTTAAGTATATTTTAGTTTGTAAGCCCTGGCTGGGGGCCTTTAATTTATTAGAGGTCACCACAGGAAAGTCCGGTTAAGTAGACTCACAGCCTTAGTGTGCTGATCTACAAGTGGCCCTACCTAAAAAAAAAAAAAAAAAAAAAAAAAAAACCGTTGCCAATCAGTTCGTGCCGGGTCCTCCCAACGACAGGACGTATCACTTTTTTCCCGCCGCCCGCCGCTTGCTCGCATAAACATACATAGTGTCGGTGAGACATAGTGCGATACAATAGTATTGATACATGAGCAACTAATATTTTTTATTCGGTAAGTAATTTTGAAAAACGTTATATGCAGGTAATTATTTGTATATACTGAATTTATTTAATAATCAGATTTAACATGTTTGTGTACAACAAATGATGTCAATAATTATTATTTCAATCAAAAATAATTTATATGTTAAATTTAATATTTCTTTTTTCAGAAATGGGTTATAAACGAAATTTATTTGGAAATAAAAAAAAATACTTTGGCTATCGCTAGACAAGCAAAAAGGTGAGTCATGTCTTTATGTACTTTTGAACCGATTTTCAATAGGGAGGCAATTCTATGTTCGGCTGTGTGTATTTTTTATGTGTGTAACATAATCATACATATTCTGTATATACAAAAATCTATATACTTGTATTATGTACCTACTTATTTTTACCAGTTTTTTTTTCAGACAAAACAAATTTCGTGTGGCATTGAGTACGGTAAAACTATCGAAAACACAGCAATAGAGCAAATGGAGAGATACTAGGGTTGCGGGAATGTTCTAATAAGATACCGCGGCCCCGGAACACATGGGCCACTGAAGGAATATGGTGGGTTTTTATTCAGTAGAAGTCTGATACTCCCTTCCACTTTACCTAGAGTGGGAGTCATTTGATGATTTTCCCACCGGATCCAGAGCAGCTGGATCGTCAAGAAATCGTCGTTGTGCAAAACGGTGCTTTTTAGGGTTCCGTAGCCAAATGGTAAAAAACAGAACCCTTATAGTTACGTCATGTCTGTCTGTCTCTCCGTCCGTCCATCCGTATGTCACAGCCATTTTATTCCGAAACTATTAGGACTATACATCTGAAACTTGGTAAGTAGACGTATTATGTGACCCGGTTTCTGATTTAAAGAAAAAAATAAAAAAATATTTATAATAAAGGGGGGCTCCCCATACATGGAACTGAAACTGAAAATATATTTTTGCATGAAACCTATGCGTGTGTGGTATCTATAGACAGGTCTTTAAAATAACATTGAGTTTTTTAAAACCACTTTTTCATAAAGTTAATCGTTTAAAAGATATACGCTTCCAAAGTGGTAAAAAGTGCGTCCACCCCCCCTCTCCCCACCCCCCAATAACTTCCATAATAATAGAGTGAAAAAACTAAAAAATATATATATGCTGTAGATCTTAATCTAAACTTTCAACCTAAATCGGTTTGAACGAAATCGGGTCAGCAGTTTTTGAGATATACAGTATATTTTATAAAACCGAAAATATAACTTTGTAATTGATACAAACACTACGCAAAACAAAGTTATTTGGAGTAGTTCTATAAATTGTAAATAAGCTAGTTTTAAGAAATTTGTAAGGTTTTTTTTGTCGATTAAATATATTATTATTATATTTATTAAAGTTACTACGGGACCCTTCATTTTTTATTGACCTTTGTTCTTTTGTTTATTTTTCTGTCTGTTTGATGAAGGAAATTGTCTGTTACTCAAAATAAAATGTCTATATTCAGCATGAACATAGATGCTGAACAGGCCAGCATACATTTGTTTTTTAATTCGATGGAACTACTAATACCAACCACGACTGATACTTTCCTATCCAAGAGCAGTTTCATGTCAGATGAGATTCACTATATTATCGCTCTAGTCCACCCTATAAATCGTCTATAATAATAATATTCCACAACTTTCACACAACGTCATCTAGTCCCAAACTAAGCAGAGCTTGTGCTATGAGTACTAGACAACTGATAAACATACATATATGTTTCTAAATACATACATATTATAGATAAATAAATAAATTACACCCAGAATAATGATCGTGCTCATCACACAAACATTTGTCCTGGGTGGGAATCGAACCCACGACCTTGTGCATAGCAGTCAGGGCCACTGACCACTAGATTAACAGGCCTGTCATCTATATTTCGCTATACCCACATCCACTGACAGCGCCACTATGTTGTAGCAGTATGGTAGATCAAGTGTAAGTAGTGACGTAGTTGTTAGGTAAAATTGCTTTTCTTATAAATTGTAATTAATTTTCAGCCAAAAAACGTTTGTTTTTTTTTGCAATGTGCGCAGGAAATGAATTTCAATTGAAGACCATAAGGATACCAAGAGATGATGCGTTTTGGGTGACCAAAATGGAACGTTAGCTGTTCGATTTCTAATATAAATGTCTTTTGCCCGAGATGATTGATCCCAGGAAAATTCTGTCAATGGACATCAAAATGTGTGATATTGAAATAAAATATGAAATCTTCGATTTTGTTTTATTTTGTAACTCAACTAGCTTTTTTAGTGGGGCTATTTTAGTATGTATGTTTGTATATCCGCGATTTTCTCAGAACCTACTGATCCGATTTTGATAGCGTTTTCTTTGTTTGAAAGCATATTTTACAAGAAAGATTTTGGTATATAACAAATCAGGTTCAGATAAAGATCTTCAGAGATAAGTGAAGGATGTCTTCAATTAAAAACAGCAAATCTCCCGCGATTGCTGCCCTCGTACCTCTATGTATTATTTAGCATAATCAGCCTATTAATGTCACCACAGCTTCTGAATCACGTCTGAAATATCGTTTTAGTGGGTAAAAAAGACGTATACAGCAAACTCTCTGTTTTAACCGATTAAAAATAACTGTGCGAACGGTATGTTAGTACCTCAAGTAACACAAACAATGATACACTAAAAAGCATAAAAAAAAGACTTTTTTACTAAAAATTTAACCGACTTCAAAACTTCAAAAAAAGACTACTGAAGCGCAAAATAACCTTAGATTGTTTCATTTGGTGTCTAATTCCGTTCAAAATAAGAGCTAGGTAACACATGGTCTCACATGGCTGAAGTCGGTGCCAAGATAAATTAATAGGTTTGATCACCTTGGGTGTCCCCCAGAATGCGGCGTAGCTGTAAGTACTATGTCTATCAAAAGTATTCATTGGCTTGGCACTGACTTCAGCCATATGAGAAGGTGAGAAGGTCTCTTATTTTAAACGGAACTAGACACCAAATGAAACAATCTAAGGTTATTTTGTGCTTTGTAGTTTAGTAGTATTTTTTGGAAGTTTTGAAGTTTTATTAATTAAATAGTTCCATCACTTGTCTCCGATGATCTTTATCAGAACCTGATATGTTATGCACTAAAAACCTTTGTTGTAAAATATGCTTTCAAACAAAATACATACATTCGAATACAGAACCTCCCTTTTTGAAGTCGTTTAAAAGTTTTATTTACGGTTACGGTATACATTGTCCCAGGTATGTTTTCCAGAAAACCTCATACTTACAGTCGTGAAATTTGTTTTTTAAGATTTGACCACACCCTTGAAGTTTATGCGTACTAATATAATAATAATCACGTAAAACAATTTAGAATATAAACTCAAAATCATTATTTAAGATAAAAGTATCAAAACGTTTGGTTTCGAGGTTCGAGCTTACGCACACTGAATAACTATTGCAGTGTGCATAAATATTACGTCGTTCTTGCAATTTTGTACCTATTCTAAATCGAATACGCGCTCTTAATTTTTAATGTTACTTGTTGATTTCGTTTTGAATATTATTTTTTTGTTTAGAAGTGTTAATTATTATTTTTGTTAGGACCATCTCTCCTTACTGGGTGGTCCGACTCACCCGTATAGTACGGGAGAGATGGACCGAGGGTACTTTTTTTAATATTTCAATTATTTCTATAAAGAAGCTATGATCGTGCCATATTAAAATAAAAAGATGTTGACTATTAATAGTTAGTTAGTTTATCACAAAATTGTTTAGTAGTTATTATGCAATAAAAAAGATATTAAAGTTTAACAAAATGTGGTCCATCTCTCCTGGTTTTACCCTAATCGTTGCTATGTTATACACTTTCAGTATGGATTTTTTGTTACATGTTCAATTCAAGACGAAGAATTGTACCACTAGCCACAATAAAAGTATGTAGTAAAATAGCATGATATGCAGAAAGTGAGCATTAGTACACCTGTTTGTGTGTAGTAGGTATACACACGATAAATACTCGTACTGACATCGTGGTCAAAGACTTTTGAATTTTTTTATGATGATTCATTTCATCATCACACACTTCTTTTCTTGAATTCATTTACCGTGTATGTACTCCTTACTTGGATTTACTAAAATCAAATTTGACAGTATTCCTGTTAATTATTCTTTCACACAGTGATGTCAATATTACTGGTTTGCAATGCAATTATTTCGAAAGACAGACATTTAAATTGCATCGATATACACTGCGACTGTAGCGCGTCGAAGCTTGGGTAAAACAACACGGTTATGGAAGTCTTGGATATTCATAAAATTGCAGATAGATATTATGTAACCTCGTAATTTCAAATGCACCCTAGATCATTATTTTTTTCTTTCAATACCGCTGTCAGATTTTTGAAAACGCTCTTTGATAAAATGAAACCATTTCTATAAATACAACTTGCTACAATCATTTTTATAAGTGCATCAGGTTTTTTTTTCTAACTTTCTACTAACTATTAAGTAAACATATTTTTTCAAATTCCTAATAAATTAAATTATAAAAACATGGCGTCAATAATTTCTTGACATCACGATCGCTGAGCCAAAAAGACTACCAGCACTGCCACATTGAATACTTATTCTCTGTAGGTTCAGCCATTTAAATATCTACACATTTTTATTAATAAATTTAAATTAATAGTGATAGATATTCAGTCAGTATGCTTTACATGGCTTATATATATCTTACGCCCTAGTTAAGGGAGAGGTGGAGGGGAGAGGGGGACGACCACAGAAGTCCTCCATCGCGAACGTTCTTGAGCTTGACACTTCATCTTGGTTCGTGTCATTCCGATGCTTGTCGTACCTACCTATTCCATGTGACAGTAGGTTTGAAACCACCATAATACTTACTTACTTATGTTATCTTTTTATACTTATCTATTTCTAGAGACCAATCCATCGCTTTCTGGGTGGGTTGAATAACGTATGTATTAACAAAATGCTTTATTTCATTGATTGATGGAAGGATCGCGTTTCACCAACATCTCACCTGATAGTATGCGATGATGTGGTCGACTATGATGCACGCTTACCAAGAAGTAACCTATTCCATCTTGACTTAAAGGCTCTCAGGTTATAGGTATCTGACAACACAAACTCCGGCAGGGATTCCACTCCTTAGCAGGCTGTTACTGTAGTAAATGTTTTCCTAAAACGTTTTGTAGGTATATATAGGTAAGAAGCCCAATATTTAATGGCGAGGATTCATCATCAGACTACAAGATGAACGCGTTTTGTAGTCTGATGAATGATGATGGAACCTCGCTTTTAATACGTACAGAAACTGAATTAATTCTCTTAAATAAGTTCATTGACAAGCTGCTGTAACTACAAATGTACCAGGGCACCAAAAACAAAGAACACTGTAGTTTCTTAAAAGTGATATAAACGAAACTCCTTTTAATATCCGAACCCAGGGTCACCAAATTTGAAATTTCAAACAACAAAGACCGTAATATGTAAATTCGTCTGCTTTATTATGATACAAGTACGATCTAGCTTCACAGTAACCGTAAAATCGTTGAAGATTTACCGTCAGTCTAAAACAAGCTCAACTGTACAATGAAACTTAAGCCAGTCCAATCCGGTGGTGGTCTTGCATAATAGTTGCTTTTACACCGAAGCGAACGTTAAATGCCTCAAAATGTATATAAAATTAACAACCTATATCTATACTAATATTATAAAGGGGAAAGATTATTCTGTTTGTTTGTACCCAATAGGCTCCGAAACTACTGGAACGATTTGAACCATTTTATGGGAATGGCAGTCGTGACCAACGGCTTAGCATGCTTTTCATGGCATGGGGGTATCACACCACCAACTTCTAAACTCCGGGCTACTACTGACAAATTCCTTCCAGAAAAACCCAATAACACTTTTTACCTGACCCGGGAATTTATTTACTTATTAAAACTTTATGCAACAACACAAAATGTATAAAGGCAGACTTAATGCCATAGACATTCTCTACCAGTCAAGTATGGGTGGTGAAACGAACCAAAGGCCTGGTGAAAAGCAGTCTCGCTTGTCCCCACTCGACCAACGAGGCAGTTAGTGAGATACTCGATGTTGATGTTGATGATACATAAAATGCATCTTCCATTCGTGTTCGGTGTAAATGCAGCCGACACCCATAAAGATATACCAACGCTTCCTCAAGCGTTATTCAATTTGGTTCCCAGTAGCTGTGTACCGAAAGGCGAGCGCCCGGCACACGGCAGTGCGGACAAATGAAGATTGAATGCCTTATTTAAGAAATATAGGATTAATTGAACTCCAGTGGAAAAATGCATTTGATTTCTGTAGAAGTAGACACTTCCACAGATATTAATTCACAGCACGGTTATTATATACATAACCATAGATAAAATAAATAAGTAGATTTGGTCAACAGACGAAATTATATCGGAACCGTGTGTCTCCAGTTAGGCGCTGGGCGGGGCAACAACTACACATGCAGTTTAATAAAATCAATAGATACGCACTCGCGCACACACCCGCATTTCTTAAATCAGAACGTACTATACAAGCAATAATAAACCTTATTCCGTCAAACACAGCGTGTATTTACCATGCACCGTAGAATTTACCCACACCAAAACATCGGTCGCTATCGTTGTGCTGTGCAAAAGCAATTTATTTTACATATACGCTAGTGATTGACTAAATCGGAAAGTTATCGATTCTTCCATTTATTATTGTACAATTTTTTTTGGGCACCTGAAAATGAACGAAATAAAAAATGGCATGTCCAGAAAATATTACAATAACAATAAACATATTATTAAGAACATAACATTACATAATTATTATTAAGTACTACCTACTAAGTATTAAGGGCTACCCTGG
Organism: Tholera decimalis; assembly: GCA_943138885.2. NCBI lineage: Eukaryota > Metazoa > Arthropoda > Insecta > Lepidoptera > Noctuidae > Tholera > Tholera decimalis. The sequence continues at coordinate 36,845,688 of OW964554.2, read as the reverse complement.
CGCTTTCGACTTAAATCTTAATATTTAATTATCATAGTGATAGGTCAAATAGAAGTCGATGTTAACTTACATTACGCTCTTGATCGGAACATACCAGCCGTATAGGTTGTATAGAATCCTGAAAAGTTGAATGACTGATTTTATGAATACCCTAAATCATGAGAATAGCTTTCAGTAATAAAATAAAATTTAACACACTTCTGCAAATATCAGTTGTACTCTTAATTTTGGAATTGTCCATTCAAAAAGCCTGCGACTTTTCTTTAGAGACTAGAACATTTCTGCGTTGAAGTGAACCGAGCATATGGTGCTATTTTTTGTAGGGTACCAGTTAGGTGGCATGCCTGTGGCATCAATCCATTCCTGTTTTATGTTACCATCTTTTGGGAAGCTGAAAAGTACGAAAACTACTTATTTATCATTTACATACATCCTAAGCTACTTCTAAACGTCACCATATAATAAGCATCGCAATAATTACGCAACACACTATAAATCAAGATCTGAATGATTTTGACGTATACTGCTAATCCATTGCTTCATATGTTCGAAATATTGGTCTGCTCAACAACGTAAATACCGCAGTGAGTGTTGTTGATTTAGCATAATGAAACCAATTCCTACTGTAAGTGTGTTACGCAACTATTACCTGCGGGGTAACCGCAGGTAATAGTTTAGTAGGTTATAATAGGTTTTTGTTATAAGAAAAATCCTAGTTAGTAGAGAAATTGTTAAATATATGAAAACAAACACACATCCATGCATAACAAATAAATAGCATGAATATATTGACTTATTTTAAACTCAATTCACAAATATATCTGAGCCATGCCGATTATTATAACGCATTCGAAGCTTCAATGGAAGCAAAATACAAAAACCATAAAAAATAAAGAAACAGCATGAGGATAAGGCATAACATACGATAATTCTTGTTAAAGTATTAGTGTGTTATTACACTGGTATACATTTCTATTTTTCTAAGTTGGCAACTTCCCTTCTTCCCTGTCATGGCTTGCACTGAGTAAAATGGTATTCTGTAATTATATTTTAAATAAAGAAATAAGTTTATTATGTGGAAATAAGTGTTTCTCTGAATACGATCCAATAACAAAATATGGTAGCAGTCCGTGGTTAATTGAATATGTAAAAAGATTGCTAAAATATCGCAGGATTGAAAAAAAGTGAAAATTGTTTTTGTGCTGTGTGGCATACATGTGTGCTGAAAGTAAAAAATGGAGCGTAATCAACAAATTGTAATACCCATTTTCGACGGAAAAGAATACGCACATTGGAAAATAAGACTAACAAAATTTCTGCAATTCAAAAAGTGTCAAGACGTTATTACGAGAAAAATCTTAAGCACTGATGACAAAGAAAAATGGACGGACAAAGATGTGCAAGCAACGAACTACATTTACGGGGCAATAACGAATAAGCAATTGGAATATATATCAGAATGTGAAACGGCATACGACATAATTTGTAAATTTGATTCTATGTACTTACAAGGTTCAACATCCTTGCAAATAGTTTACCGAAACAATCTTGAAAATTTAAAGTTAAAAAACTATCAAGAACTAGACTCCTTTTTTGATGATTTTGAAAGATCAGTAAACGAGCTGAAACAGGCAGGTGCTACTATATCAGAAAATGAGAAGTTGAATTATATGCTAAGAGCACTGCCCAGTGAATATAGTCACATTGGAGACTTATTGGATGTGTTGTCAAAAGAGGAAAGAACTGTGGAATATCTAACAAATAAAATTAAAATTAAATATTTGACACAAAAACCACAAGAAAAGTCAGAAGTTACAGACAAATCAAATGCTTTTAAAACAGAAACAAAGTCAGCCCTGTCAGCCCCTAACTCAAATTTATGTTTTATTTGTGGAAAACCAGGCCATGTGAAACGCAACTGTTGGTACAATCGAGGACAGCATAATAGATACACAAATAACAATAATACAAGAGGAAGAGGTCATTCAAATCATCGGGGACGTGGTCGTGGATTTAATAATCGTGGTCGAGGTAGACACACTGAACATAGTGCATCAAATACACAAAATCAACAAAATGTTTTCCAAACTTTAGTTATTCAAAACAACATGACATCAAGTGTGAGCGAAGATAAGTCAAATAAGAACCAAATTACATGGTTATTAGACAGTGGATGCACAGACCACATAATCAACTGCGACAAGTATTTTGAAAATTCAGTTATATTAAAAAAACCAGTGCAAGTGAAAGTTGGAGATGGACGGATGCTGGAGGCCACAAAGGTTGGTGATATTAACATACATTTTCTTGTTTATGGTTCTAAATCATATATAACAGTAAAAAATGTATTCTATGTAAAAGAAATGAAGGCAAATTTATTGAGTTATGCAAGGATCACAGATAATAACAACACGGTAATATCGAAAGGACAATGGGCAAAAATTTATAATTCAAATAGAAAAGTAATAGCTATAGCACAAAAGGAAAACAGCTTATATAAAGTGAACAGCTACATAGATATACAAAGTAAAGTACAAGCAAATATAATTGAAAGTAAATTGTCAGTGAAGGAAAAATTACACCGTACACTTGGTCATGTAAATTTCAAATATCTAGAAATCTTATGTAAGGAACAGTTACTGGAAGGAATACCTAAAGAAATTGAATCAGAGTATATGAAGTGTGCTATATGCATAGAGAATAAAATGCATAACTTACCCTTTAAAAACAAAAGAAGAAGAGCTCAAGATATATTAGAGATTGTGCATACAGATGTAAATGGACCACATAATACAATAGGTTATTGTGGTGAAAAATACTTCGTAACATTCATAGATGACTACAGTAAATTGGCAAAAGTTTATTGCATCAAGTCTAAAGATCAAGTTGCAGATTGTTTTAAAGAATATGTAAATACAGTTCAAAATTTAACTGGAAAAATGATAAAAGAATTAAGATGTGACAATGGTAAAGAATATATGAACAGTAAGATGTATAGTTTTGCAAGAGAAAAGGGAATAATGATAAAGGCATGCCCGGCATATGTACACGAGTTGAATGGAACTGCAGAGAGATATAACAGGACTATAATGGATATGGCTAGATGTCTACTAGCAGAAGCAAGAGTAAATAAATGCTATTGGCCGGAAGTAATTAAAACAGCAGCTTATTTAAAAAATAGAAGTTTGGCAAATACTATAGAAAGAAAAACACCCTATGAAATATTCTTCAATAAGAAACCATCAATAGAGCAATTGAAATTGTATGGAAGTAGAGTTTATGTGAGAATACCAGAAGAAAAAAGAAGATCAAAATGGGATAAAAAGGCAGAATTAGGAATATTACTTGGATATGTTGAAGTTGGCTACAAAGTGTTGATAAATAATAGAATAGTAGTTGCCAGACATGTTGATATAATAGAAGAAGATGTCAAGTTTATGAATAACAATGAAGATACAGATTCAGAGGAAGAAAGACAAGAAGAAGAAAAGGAAAAATTTGAAAATAACTTACCGGAAGAGACTAAATTAATAAAATTTGATGACAACTCGATGAATGATGATAAAGTACAAGGAAGAGCAAAGAGAACAATCAGACGTCCAATCAGATTTGATGAAGAATTTGGATATTACTGCATTTGTGCAAATTTTTGTGATGCTATGATTCCAGGTACATTTCAGGAGGCGATGCAATGTGATGAGGCCAATCAATGGAAAGAAGCAATGGACCGTGAGATGAGCAGCCTTGTTAAAAATAATACATGGAACTTTGTGAGTAGACCAGAGGGCAAAGAGATCCTAGATGTGAAGTGGGTTTACAAAAGGAAACCAGGTAACATTTTTAAAGCTCGTTTAGTAGTTAGAGGTTTTCAGCAAAAGGATAATATTGATGATACATACTCACCTGTTGCCAAAATGCAAACATTAAAATTGTTGTTATCTTATTCTTGTCAGTTCAGCTTTCTCATTCATCAGATGGATGTGGAAACAGCCTTTTTGAATGGTAAAGTAGTATCAGAAGTTTATGTAAAACAACCACAAGGTTATAATGATGTTTCTAATAAAGTTTATAAACTAAATAAAGCTTTGTACGGATTAAAAGAAAGCCCTAGAGCTTGGTACGAATGTTTTAATGATTTTATTAAGAATCTTGGTTTTTGTAGAAGCAAGTACGATTATTGTCTTTATGTAAAAAGAGAGTGCAATGTAACAGTTTATATACTTTTATTTGTTGACGATTTATTAATTTGTTGTAGAGATATAAACATTATTGATAATATAAAGAAACAGTTGCATAATAAATTTAAAATGAAGGATTTAAATAAAGTAAAAAGCTATATTGGTATTGATATTGAATATGATTATGATAACTCTACAAATGTCTTAACATTGTGTCAGGAAAATTACATAGAGTCTTTAGCTGAAAAATATAATATTAAAAATGCAAAACTGTATAAGACACCTATGGAACCCAACTTGAAACTAAGTAAATGTGATGTAAATGAAGATGTTAAATATAGAAACTTGATAGGTGCACTCTTGTATATCAGTCATGGTACTAGACCAGACATATCTTACAGTGTGAATTATTTAAGTAGATTTCAGAATTGTTACGATGAAACACATTTTAAATATGCTCTGAGAGTTCTAAAGTATTTGTATCTAACAAAAGATTTAAAACTAACTTACCAACAGAGTCTTAATACTGATAATATTGTAAATTGCTATGTAGATGCCGATTGGGCAGGAGATAGTACAGATAGGAAATCAACTACAGGTTTTGTTATTGAATTGTTTGGAAATCCAATTTATTGGAAATCTAGAAAACAAACTTGTGTAACTAAATCATCTACCTTTGCAGAATATGTTGCATTATCTGAGGCTGTAACTGAGATAAATTTCTTAAAAAATGTAATTAGTGATATGTTCATTAAAATATGTAAACCTATTAAGATTTATGAAGATAATTCAGGAGCACTTGCTATAGCAAAATACGGAAATTTTACTAAAAATTCTAAACATATAGAAGTACAGTATCATTATGTACATGAAAACTGTAAAAGTAAAGTTATTGAAATTGTAAAGATAAACTCAGATTCAAATGTTGCAGATATACTTACCAAATCTCTGGGTAAATTAAAATTTCTTAAGTTTAGAGAAATGTTGAAATTACATATGTAAAACTTAAATGAATAAGAAAGTTAAATTAGTAGATACATAAGAAAGTTAATTAATAAATAAGAATTTTAAGTTAATAGGTGAATAAGAAAGAATGTCTTAAGTTTGTTTTAATTTTTGTTGAGAAAGAAAAGCTTTTTGTTTGTTTTTATTTTGTTAATATTTAAGTTAAACAATTTAACAGAACTGTTTTAAAGGAAAGAGTGTGCAAGCTAGGTAGGTACTAGTATACTTAAGTGAATAAATATTATAGAAGTTCTATGAATAGGTACATATTATGTTGTAAGTAAAAGATAATTGTAATTGATGTTGCCTAGTAAGAATTTGTTAAAGTAATGAGATGTGAAAATAAAAATATAAATGTAAGGAGGCGTGTTAAAGTATTAGTGTGTTATTACACTGGTATACATTTCTATTTTTCTAAGTTGGCAACTTCCCTTCTTCCCTGTCATGGCTTGCACTGAGTAAAATGGTATTCTGTAATTATATTTTAAATAAAGAAATAAGTTTATTATGTGGAAATAAGTGTTTCTCTGAATACGATCCAATAACAAAATAATTCTAAACCGAAAAACACCACCGATTATTAACCTAAAATTAAAGTAACTTACTTTACGAATATTGGTTACGCATTTCTCTACTACTCGGTAAAAAAATCAAAATAAGTAAAAAAACATTATTTACATCGATCTTCCAACCGGGCTAAAACGGTTGACAGATTGAAAAATAAACTATTGTAGCGACGGCGACGTCGGAACTCCTTACGCATGCTGCGGGCGTAAAATAAATTGTTTATTTTTTTTTTTACTTTTTTGTACACTTGACTTTTCAACGTATTTTTATTTCTGTCATCTCACGTAAAATAAAAGTTAAACATATTTTCTTAGAGGTTTCCGTATGTTATAAAAAACTTTTTACCAAAAAATTACACCAAGTCAGGATCTGATGATGGGACATCATCAGATCCTGACTTGGTGACAATGGGACCAATTTCAAAGTATACCCTTTCAAACAAAAAAAGCATTTTTCAAATCGGTTCAGCCGTCTCCGAGTACCTAATCGGTGATCATACATAAAAAAATAATAATAATATACGCGTCGAATTGATAACCTCCTCTTTTTTATGTCATCGGTTGAAAAACCCCTAAACTATAATAGCAATATTTCATTCGTCAATCGACATTGCTGTCGATAGCCTACGTTAGTGGATCTGCACAAGCACATCACTAATTCGTCGCAAGAAGTGGCGGCCTCACTACGCGATGAATCCGCGTAATACAGTTTCGTATGTTATGTTTACATTGCTTGTCCAGTTACTTAGTGACGAACTCAGGTAGTGGTTAAGGAGCAATGTATTTATAGCAAAAGGAGTACAGTCGCTCTGATATTTGAAAACAAAAATAACATAGTAAAACCAAGAAATATTTTACGATTTATTGTTTTTCATGATTTTAAAGACAAATATTGTAAAATACTTGTACTTACATAATCCCATAAGTCCCTTAGCAAACAACACCGCTCAAGTCATTTTCACCAACTTTACAGGAGACAAAAAAAACTGTCTGTATAAAAAAATACGTAGGTTTTATTAAGTATAAATATTCAATATCACCTTATCCTAATAAGGAGATATTTATTTATATATTTATACTTAATAAAACCTACATATTTTTTTATACAGACAGTTTTTTTTTGTCTCCTGTAAAGTTGGTGAAAATGACTTGAGCGGTGTTGTTTGCTAAGGGACGATATGGTAAGTGATTCCATGATTCACATAGATTTGATTTTGGCTTCGGTTTTTACAAGATACCACAGAACAACTAGGCATTCATATATGTTATCACGATCGCCGTCGAAAGCGCACTAGTTCGCGGAGACGGCCACTTGCCTGTGACATGAGCCCTGTGGCCATGTCGCGCGGACACCGATACGCCCCCTTACCACTTCTCTGTATTTTTTATTTCTGTGTATATAACTGTGTTTTGCTCATGTGCTTATAAATATTTATATAGGTATTCGATATTAAAACACAAATGTATTTATTTTTGTGTCTGTTTGTCCGATGTTCTGTTTGGCTAACATTTCACGGCTGAACCGATTTTAGTGGGAATTTCTTTGGAAGATAGAGAAGTTTATAAGGTAACAAATAGGTGGCTATATCCGTTACGAGTATAAATACCAGAATATCTGCAGGATCGGGAAATACGTGTGTAAAACGCGAACGAAGTCGGGGACACAGCTAGTTAGTACTGTAGACAAGAAATTCACAAAATGATTGTTTAGTTTTTTATTTATACATTAATACCATTGGAGATGTAAGGTATAGGAGTAACGTTTAACTTAAAAAGTCCATAATCCCATTACTATCTAAAATATCCCTTAATTGAATGCCTTTACAGCATATACATGAAATATTTTGTTTGTATGTATGTCGGGCAGGTATCCGCAACTCCACGACCAGGCGCGTATTTTGCGTAAAAATATTTTGTTTTTGTTCACTCAATTCATGTCAAAGTATTTTAAATTCAGTTGAAATTAAGAATACAAACTTTAAAGATGATTAATTTAATGTTAGTCTTGTCATAGAGTGGACAGTGACCTCGCTTTCAAATTACGTAGTTTCTATTCTATTAGATACTCAGAAAACAGTATAAGTTAAGATCCACAAAGGAAAACTTTACTTATACTCGCACGAGTAAAACACCGTGTAATAATTTAATACAAGCAAAATATTTTAATTACAAAGAAATGTATGTTTAAAATTGTATGTGAAAGAATTCATTTTTCTTTGACGCGCACTCATCTCATCACTTTCTGTGGAGAGCCTTTGTATGCGGCTTCGTACTAAGTACATTATGTAAATGTGATACCGGAGGCAGGACTGCTTGGTCCTTGTACATTACAGATAACCACACCCATATTATTTTACACAGAGGAAAAATACCCCAACAGTATCTTCTTGAAAACTCCAGTAGGTTAACTCGGCTCTTTAGTACTAATGCAAGCTGTGACGCTGAGTTATTTTAGTAGAAACAACTGTAGACTTTAAAGTGCAGCGGGCAGCCCTGTCGTGTGAACATACGCCATTCATTCAAACTATTTTGCTGTTTAATATTTATAAATATGCGTATAACCTTTCTGCACATATGTTTTGGAATTTTAATATTTTTTGCCGCATGGCTCCTTCGAGAAACGGTATTGAACTCGTTTACGGAACAGGAAAATAGTAATGTAATTATGATAGAATGTAAATTTTGTATAATGCAATTTGATTTTGCGATTTCACGTTTTTTAGGTACCTAGGTATATGTGTATACCTGTGTCGGTTATACATACAAAAATGTTTTTGTTCTGCAGATTCTAGCTGATGCTTGCAAGTTCATTCGCGTGAAAACTTTGCACGATTTCAAGCCAAATTTTATCAAAATCGGTTCAATCGGTTCTCAGTGAGCAATACTGAAAGTTATGTTACGACGACCCTATCGCTATCCAACAACCCTACTCTACGAAGATTGTAATGTACTAACAGTTCGAAAGCTTTTCGTGTTGCAATCCGTTCTCAGAAGACACTCCAGCGTTCCTCTGTCCGATCCCAACAAACGAAAAAATATCCCCCCGGGTACACAACATAAGACTGCTTTTGCTAAGCGCCAATTCTTTACACTAAGCACATACATATACAAGAAAATTCATAAAGAACTAAATATTCTCGACTGCAACAAATTTAAGTTGAAAGCTAGGGTGATGGAATGGCTACTTAAACAGGACTATACACAAACTGAATCACTACTCAAGTACATTGCCTAAACATGGCACTTCTGTAAAAACACCACTCACACTACTCTCATACAAAAACTCACTACACACACACCATAAACACACATACACATCTTCATACACTCACACACATTTTGCGGTAAAATTACTTATTTAATTATCTTAAGTATTTAATATTTTAAGTTATTGTTAATTTACTTCTCTTCTTTCTTAGATTGTATTAATATGTAAATCTGTATGTTCACAACAACAATAGGCTGGCACAAGTCCGCAGTTGTAAGATTCTTATTTCTAAGCGGAAAACTGTCTCTCAAAATACAGGATATCCTAGCTTGAGAGGCAGGGCTCACTATATCTGTATACAGACTTTTGCAGCATTGTTAGCATCTTGTCAATCTGTGTAAATGATGTATGTATATTTGTGGCAATAAAAATTATATTATATATTATATTATTATGGTAAAAAGCAGGCAGACTTTCGGACTTAAATAATTATTAGCGCTGTTAACGTTAACGTTAACGTTCGTTAACGTTAGTGTCGAACGAAGTGACGTTAGTTTATGGATGTGTACGTTTTATAACACGAAATACTTTATTAAATGAAACACTTAGGAACCATAAAAAAGGCAATTTGTTCAATAATAATGATGTTTAAAAATATAAGACTTTAACCGGAATATACCCATTTCTTTATTTATTACAATATCATAATTATATCGTTATCCAGGACAGGGCTACTTACTTAGTTCCATCTAAATCCTCATTAAATGTATCGCTAGATATACCTATTATTTAAATCTTTCAAGAAAAACCAGTTAATTGAATAGTTAATTGGAAGTATTTAGTAAAATATTTCGATTTACAGAAATAAGCGGCATGAAAATAGTGAAATTGCAAGATTATGAAGCTAGTATCGCTTGATAGTTTGCACTCGACAAAGAAAATTCTCAATGACGTCACTTGTGACTGACGCCACAAAATTAGTCTCTGTTTATAATATACCTATTGCATACAGCTCTATAATATCAATATTATAACTCTTTGGCGTTGTCTTAACAAATCACGATACTTCTGAGTACTTGGATGCTGCTTGCTGGATACTTGGTTATGGTGATCGGAAAGTCAGTCGCTCCATGTCTCCAGTTGCATCTGGTTATACTGAAAGCCGACCGCCACATAAACTGGAAAAAGCTAAGCCTAAACCTAGGATAATTATTTCCGGTGTCTTGTTCCGGATTAAAGCAATAACATTAAAAAAAAATAATTTGAATTCCATATTCACGAATCTGAATACTCCACATAAAAATCACAACAAAAACAAATTCCGTATTCATAATTAAATAACTTTGTCAACAATATTAGTGCGTCTTCATTGACATTCCTTGCAAAAACATCAGAGCCAGTCATACCTCGAATTGTTTTCTACGAAATCTCAACAAATCCTCCAAGTGACGTGTCTGAGGTAATTTTAATTTAAAAGGACTTAAGGAGCGATCACCGACGCTCTACAGATTAATGCTTGCAGCAAAACGATTGATACCTAAGGTTCAATATTTTAATACGACAGCACTAAGATAAATTATTTTCGTGGTCATTCGGTACAGTCTGCTAGCAAAGGAATCCTGTCTCGCCAGAGTATTTGATTATTTCTGTCTTAATCTCGTTTCCTTCGCCCGTCTTTTGTCTTTCATCTCTTTAACGTATTATTTTCTAAGTTGTAATGGAATAAATCTCAGTGGTAATGCCCTTGCTCTGTGAGACTAAATGCAATTTAAATTCAATTTCGTTGAACACGACATTGATGTGAACAAAATCATATTTAGATTCATTCAATAGAGAAACCTGATACAGTCTACACATTTGGTAAGCATTATATAGGTAAAGTTAATAAATATTAGACGCCTGCATATTTAATATCTTCACAGATTTCATCAAAAAGTCGATTCAGTTTTAATATCACAACGTGTTTTTAATATTCTGTTTTCAGACTATATTTTAAATCTTTCAAATTGCACTTCAAAAGTATTTATGTTACGAACATTAATTTATTCTGATAAAATGCCTTTATTTTTTACTACATCAGAACGCCAAAGGTTTATCGTACCTTAGCTTTGTAAATAACCACCGTATCCTTACCTCGCTACAGACGATGGAGCCAATTAAAAATAAACTCATGAATTGCCACTGAGGTTTGACTTAGCAACATCTTTATTTGCCTTTCCTCCTTTGATCTTGATACTCAGATAGCTGTAGGCGATACATCTCAGGGAACAAGTTTAATCCCACCGCCGTCAGCAATCGACCGGTAAGTCGTTTTAAATTAAAACTTGTCGCGAATCCCTGATCCTGAGGATTTATGGCGAAGTTAGGGAGAACCCATCGATCCTTAGTAGGCCTCATACATACATAATTGCGATCGAGTCGAAAAAAAGTTGTAACTTTTCGTGGGTAAGTATCATGTGATGATAAACTTTCTTGAGATCTTTTACGCGGTACATCTCTTTTTTTCTTTGTCTGATTATTTTTAGACCACTCCAAAAAGGCAATGGATGAAGAACTAAGACTTAGTGTTTTTACTATTGTAAATGTATCATTTTGTTTTAGGTTTTAAAGTAATGTTTGTTCTTAATCTTTTCAGCAAGATTGAAAAGTTTTTATGTTGTAAGGGACTTCATTCAATGTCTACAGATTAATGAAACACATCAATAACTTTTCTATATATTACTTGTTGATATATCTAAATATAGTCAAAATAAATATCTTAGTTAGCACACTTATTAATGATAATTAAGAACAAGATATATTAACAACTTCTCAGCTGTGTGAGCTGAGATATTGTTAATATTGATGGGGCCTTATCTTATGAACTTTAACTTGAAAATATATTGAGAATTCTGAAAAACACAAAAAAAAAAACATATCATTATACTATTTGTATTTACTTATTAAAATGATTGACTCACCAAACGTTTGACATATTTTGAAGTATACTTACGCTTCAAGAATTTCCATGCAAATATTTATTCTCCAGTGCCAGCGTGGTGGATTACGGCTCATTCCCTCTCATACAGATGAGACCTGTGTCTCTGTAGAGTTAACGCTGATTAGTTTATGTTATGTTCAACTTAATACCAACAAGCGTTCTTGAGAAAAAAGATAATGATAGATAAACGGAGAACCAAAAGCCTCCCATAATTCCGTTTTTTTTTCCTTCAAATACGGAACCCTGTGTAACGGAAGTTAAACTAAACCTCAGAAAATTACACTTACCTATATATAAACAAGTTGATACCGTAACTAGCTAGTTAGGTCTGTGCAATGAACATCGTAATTACATCACCAACGTCACTCAGAGAATTTTTAATTACATTTGAGTGTACAACTTCACACCGTGTCAAGTCGGATTTTTTTATCTGTTTACTTTTTTGTTGATAACGTAATGTGAGTGGTCTACATATTACTTGACTTTATTATAATTATATATATTGCATTCAAAAATAAATAAGGTCGTTAAGGATTTTTCAATTCAGTCGGTATAGGTTCCTAATTTTGTATATTGTGTGATGAAATTATCACTTCAGAATAAATATGAAATCGGTTGAAGAATGAAATGCAGAATCATTTTCATTGTTAACATATTGTTATAATTTTATAATTATGCATTTTGTAAAGTTTCATGTGTATTAAAATTGAACATCACCTGTAGTCGAAAAGGTTAAAAACGAATAAGTAATAGGTAAGTAATAAGTTTATTTTTCTCTCCACAATATACATAAATTGTATTACACAGTTTTGCCAAATTATGATACATAACTTAAGTAAGTATCTAGTTATATTGTGGGAGACTGGTGCCTAAGCTAGGCTTGAGGCCTGTGTTATAGGACACCAGGATCCCACCCCTTTTACATTTCAATATTATATTTATGTACTAAGCGTAGACAATAACACGGTATCAAACTACCATATACTTTTTTTTTTAAATGAATAATGAATGAATGATTTTCAAAAATCTTGTGAATTTAATGTATTTTGACAAATTGATAAAGGTTGTGGATCAAATGTTGATGTTAAACGACGTTTACCAAAGTCGGACTGTAAAGAAAGAAAGAAAGTTTCTTTGGGCCAGCTTTGACGCATACCAGAAAAGTAACGTTGTATGGAATTCAAAAGAGACTTTGACTTCTGGTTTTGTTTTGGTGTTTTTTCTCTTCTGGTTTAAATTTACAGGAAAAAGGATGTGTTATTTAGTAACCAAGTTACAAAATAAATATCATTTAATTATTAACCTACTCAAATTAGGAAGATATGCGCCATATCTGTACCAAACGGCCATCGTTCAGCATAATGCTGTGACCGAGATATAGCCACCATGCTGGTTTTCAACGATAACTGGCGTTGACTAACTGACCTCAACCTGAGCTGAACAAAAATAGTTAAGCCAATTGTATATAATTTTAATGATAGCATTTCTTTGATGTCGATCAATAGTAGCTTTTGATTAAAACCTGTGTTATTTCCACAGATTACTAAATAGTTACGTTATTACGGCGCGGTTGCGCACAGAAAAAGTAAGAACTAATCAACTAATTCCATGCACACTACTCAAGTTTGACCTTGACATTATGCAATAAAGAATATTTTTTACCTGCACAATTTACGTAGTCGTATGACCGTGATCGTGGAAGTATATCCAATTTACAATCTATACCAACAATCCAGCGTGCGTGCTAGCACTTTAAGCGCTTTAAAAAGTTGTCTTTAAAAGTCGTTCCGGATAGCCACTAAAACACCAGTAACACCAGTCTTGCCAAGGCGCCTTTTTTTTTGTTCTGAGTTTGAAAATCATCGAATGACTTCTTCCGCTCTGGGTTAAGCGGAAGGGTGTGTCAGATTTCTACTGACTAAAAACCCACCCTGTTCCTTCGGCTGCCCTAAAGTTCCGGGTCCGCGGAATCTCGATAGGTAGGTAATCACACTATGTTAAATGTTGTTACCTAGCTGCTTGCGCTTCGACTGCAAGCCGACCGCGATAGTAATGACTAGGCAGACTACTCAAAACCGAGTTAATACATAATTGGAAAGTTCACAAAAACGAGAGATTTTATTTTAAAAAACAACAAGCAATGGGTGTAAAATATACTAGCAATCTGGTTAACTCCTCCAACTAAGCTAAATATCCTTCCGTCTGCAGTGGGTTTGCGGCAATACTGTAATGAGTGGAGTTCCAACTCGTGACCTTACGATCACAAGTCCGAAAACCTTAGTCATTCGGCTATTGATGCTCCTGTGTAATTGTTTTATATATATAACTCAAAGGTGACTGACTGACTGACATAGTGATCTATCAACGCACAGCCCGAACCACTGGACGGATCGGGCTGTAATTTGGGATGCAGGTAGACGTTATGACGTAGGCATCCGCTAAGAACGAATTTTGCGAATTTCTCACGGGATCGGGATTTACACGGGAAAAACTTCCCACGCGGGCGAAGCCGCTGGCACAAGCTAGTTGTTTTATATCCTTTTCAGATTGCTATCAAATAAATACCAACTAGCATTAAGAAATCGGGTTTAAGGATTAGGATTCAATGTACCCAGTGTCTCTACATATCTAATCAGTCGTACTAATCGCTTTCTGCGGTCTAGACTGTCTGATTGCTGGTATTGTTGCTTTATCTATCACAAATGCCTTCGGTATGTTTACAAATCTGTCCTATTTAGTTTCGGTGAAACTTATTTTATAAAAAGAGAAGAGTAGATCAAGTTAGAATGTAAAACTGTGTCAATGTATTATGTATTTTAATTTAGTTCAAGTTTCACAATATTGTTGTATATTGGAATTTCATATTTTAAATTTCAATACACTTTAGTGATTACTTTTAAAATATTTTAAAATTCCAATAATTTTTAATTTTTGTAGTTGATATTGTTCGTAACTTAAACTACTCCGGCGTTTCATAACACGAATTTTTTTACGTCTGACTTAGACTTTTAAAGGAAAAATTATTACTATAATGTCCACATTCAGCCCTTTCCATTGATTAATTAATAGTTTCAGTTGCACTTATACTTAATTTTTCTTATTATAATTGTAAAAAAGTAAGTTATTATTTTCGGGTATAATCCCATAATTGTTTTATAAAACGACTTCAAAAAAAGGAGGAGGTTTTCAATTCGTCTTAAACTTTTTTTTTATGTATGTTACCTCATTACTCGCAGATGGCTGGACCGATTTCGAAAATTCTTTTTTGTTTGAAAGGGTATACTTTCTAGTTGGTCCCAGTGTCGTTACGTTTGGATCTGATGATGGGATCATGGAGAAATCGAGGGAACTCTTCAAATATTATAGGCACACCTATAGCGTTTTGGGTATTTCTATTAGTACCTTGTACAGTTGCTCTCGAAAAGCACCATTTGAGGAAGTGGAACTGATGATGAAGACCCCAGATGGCCACCGAAACTACTCAATAATAAGTATTTCGTTGATTGCGATTAGATTACTTGAATATAGATGTTAAGCACTTTATGCTCGTCACAATGCATATGGTGAAGTAGAGCTGATGGTGATGTACCAGGAGAAGTCCTCAAAAATTAACGGTTCTGCACCGGGAAAAGCAATATTTTGTAAAAGGTGATAAGTAGTTGACATTTTGGCTTTTGTATCTAGATAAATTACAAACCGACCCAATAAATAGCGTGAAAAAAAATTTTTTTACAAGAAATAGAACCGTCTTCTATATAAAAATACTACAAAGGCAAAATAACTTTAATTTCGGAAGGTGGTGTCAAAAAAATAAAAGAAAATACAAAACAAATGACACCGACTACAGAAATTAAAGTTATTTTTGCCTTTGTAGTGTTTTTATATAGAAGTCGGTTCTATTGTTTGTAAAAAAAATTTTTTACATACGAATATCACCACGGAACGGAAGCCAAAGTGATTTTAACTTATTGAGATATAACGTAATACGCCTGTCCATGTTCGATGCTGACAGGTATGCAATTGTTTTCATATTTTCCGTTTGCTATGAGCTTTATTTGTATCAAGTACAGTCCATTACATGCGTAAATTGTTTAGTAAAGTTTCAACATTATTTACAAAACATACAAAGATTGACAACTGGCAATTTATACCAAATCATGTCTAAGTGGATTTCTCACAGGATGGGTGTTTATTTCTTAATATTTCTGTTAGATATTATAAGAGTAATACTGTTTCATTATCTAGAGAGTTTATGAAAAGATTTGATGAAGATTATTTCAAAACTAAACGTCACGAGTTATGGTAAGCTTGCAACAAACAAGTTGTCTCCTTTTGTAACGTGATGATATATCGTATGTTTTTGTTTCATGTTTATATATTGTAGTTGATAAGTACACCGCAGACAGATTTTTAATGCATCAGAAGGTTTTCTAGTAAAAATCGCTGGTAGCATTAAAACCGCCATTGTACCCTTAAAGGATGAAAGTTCTTGCACAATTGTGTAATTTAAATTTGTATTTTGATGTAATACACATTTGTGCAAGAACTGTGATAGGGTCATAGCTAAATAATAACAGCCACACGGGTCGATCTTCAAGGTTAAACAATGCATGCTAAGGTCATTCCATTGATGGGCTTACCATGTAAACATATCGAATTCCTGCGTTTCTCGAAAAGCCGCTAGTCCCCGTAGTGGTAGACGCCCACGGCGTCGGACGTCGGCCGACGATCTCCGGCCACCGTAGGCGCGGGCATGCAAACAGCGAGTAAAGGGCAACTCGCTGTCCGACCATGGACCATGCCCGGGTCGACGGCGCGTTGTGTTCCACGCGCGCCTCAAAGAGCGTCAGCAACATGACGAGGCCCCCCCTGCAGAGGGCCGAAGCCTGCCGGGGTCGTGGGACTTATCTCATCACCTTGACCCCGGAACGTAAAGGGCTATTGAAGGAACACCGTGGATTTTAGTCAGTTCAAGTCTGACAGTCCCTCCGGCCCTGCACGGGTGGGAGGACTCATTTGATGATTTTACCACGTTAAAAAAAAAGTAAGTAAGTAACAAGTTTGGTAGAAGTCTGTCAGGCAAAGGCTGATTGCAAAATTCCCGCACTGCAACCGGTCAAGTTATTAGACAAGCCCAACATAATTCGGAAAACGGGTATATGACATTGGCGTCTTATCATCATTTTTATGTTGCCAAAGGCTAGAAAATTGGCCAAGTGCGAACCTGACTCGCCCGTTAAGGGTTCCGTAGTAACTACGTAAAATATCTTTGTTTTTCATAGTGTTTGTAGGAAATACAATATTATATTTGCGGTTTTAGAAAATGTGTTATATCTCAAAAACTACTGACTGGATCTCGTTCAAACCAATTTTCGTTGAAAGTTTTTATTAAGATCTATAGCATACATTTTTTTGGATTTTTCAGTCCATTATTATAGAAGTTAGAGGGGGGCCACACATTTTACCACTTTGGAAGCGTATATCTCTTAAATGATTTACTTTAAGAAAAAGTGGTTCTAGAAACCTCAATGTCATTTTTAACGAACTTTCTATAGATACCACATACGTATAACAACTTCAGAGATGTGAAAATATTATTATAATACAGGTTATACATAGTATAATCAGCATATTTGCAATTTTTCTGCAAGGTTTAACTTTAAATTACTTTCAGATATTACAATATTATAATACATAATCAGCTTACGTTCCCACTGTTGAAACCAGACCACCTCTCTATCGAAGGACATTTTGTGTTGCATAAAGTTTTAATCTAAATATATATAACTCAAAGGTGACTGATTGACTGACTGACTGACATAGTGATCTATCAACGCACAGCCCAAACCACTGGACGAATCGGGCTGAAATTTGGCATGCAGGTAGATGTTATGACGTAGGCATCCGCTAAGAAAGTATTTTGCGAAATTCCCACGGGATCGGGATTTACACGGGAAAAACTTCCCACGCGGGCGAAGCCGCTGGCACAAGCTAGTAAATAAATAAATGGGCTGTAATGCCACGCAGGCCTTGTTTGGGTTGGTGAATGGCACATGTTTTCGGACTTTTGGTCCTAAGACATGCTGGTTTTCTCACGATGTTTTCCTTCACCGATATGAGAGCAGTGGGGATGATGGTGACCAGTGACTGACTTGCACTGACTGGGTTCGAACCCATGACCTGCAACTCGCAGGTCGGATCCGTTACCACTAGGCCAATGATGACTAGCTTAATTTTAGACTAACGACTTTTTTAAATATTTTTGTCTTCTTGTTATTGCAAATACACTTATTATTATAACAAGAACACCTTTCTGTATTCAATATTTTGGATTTGCAAATGGTAACAGTACTAGGCTAGACCGTCTAGTTTTATGTTTAAGGTGACCGAAACAACCTTAGTGAAAGTTTTGTATGCAGATAAAACTCTTATGCCTCCTTGTTACGTATTCACGTCATCAGCCCGTCTCGTTCCATTGTATCGATTGGCAGGTACTTTGAACTTCATTATTGTTTTCTTTTTATTAAGTTTAGAAAACTTATAACTTTGATTATCTTTAATACGTCGTTTTTAGTTTGAATGCAATTGAGTACTTTTCTTTGAGACAAAATTATAACTTACACATATATTTTTTTTAATGGTAGTATGAGTAATGTTTTCCCAGTGGTATCAGGCACGAATTACGAGTGTAGGACATAGGTGCAGAGCAGTTCTTACCGGCAGATACATTACTTTGTGAAATTTCCAATGACGAAAAAACCCTAATGAGGAAACCGGCCGAAGACATGTGACATCTACGAGTAGGTACTAACCCACAGTGGGCTTAAGTGGCGGATATGACCTATTATCTTAAAGAGATGAGGTCTGTGTCCCAGCTGTGGGCTGGAAAAGCTATGTCTTGCTTAAAACATCGATTTTGTTAATATTTCAATAGAAAAAAAATATCGACCAGGTAATAATTTTTTACGACAACCAGCAATAATACGATTCATAATAAGCGATGAATTCTTTAATTAATAATTCTTCTGAAATTACATTTTAGTAAAAAAATAGCTCTTTTAGGCTCTTGAAATTATATCCGGACTTTTAATTCGATGCAGTAACCTGACATAAGCTAGTATCACTTACTAAAATAATGATACCCTATTTAACCTAATAGTGATGGATTAAATCAATCGAATAATAAATGAGCGATTTTGAATGGTGAGAAATATAAATAAATGATAAAATTTAGGCTATTATCTTTTATTTTGAAGTAATAACTAGATTTTACTATAAATAAATATATTTTTATTAATAATACTCATATCTAACCAGACATGATAAAAGCCAGTCTTTTGGAAATTGTTTCATATTTTAATAAATTGCACTAGATTACTATTAAAAAGACTGCCCCCGCACCACTGCGACCTAATCCCCGTTGAAATGTATATAAGTACAAGGACCTATAGCAAAAAATAAAAAATATTGTGATGATCCGTTCGTTTTATTTTTCACGCCCCTTTATAATCACATTTTACTTTTTGTTATTTTCACACAAATTATTTAACAAAGTAGTTTACATCGTGATTCGAATTTAATCCTGAATTGATTAATTTAGTTACATAACAATTTCGTAGTCGTCATTATCTGATAACTCAGAAACTGTCAGTCTACTGCATCGAATTAAAAGTCCGGGTATAGACTCGCTACTTTGAACGATATACTGAGAACAGTAAACACTTGCAATGTACACTGTACATTGAAATATCGTGTATTTTTAAGGAAAATTAACATAAATCCCGTAATGCCAGCAGATATATAAAACAAATGCTAGCTATAAGCCTTTGTAAACATAGTCCTAATTAGTACCTTCCTAAACTGTACAGTCATTACCTAATGTAGCCACTTAATGAAGTCTCGAAATTATCGGTAAACATGTGAAGACATTATTAATTTAACTCACATACATAATTAAGGTAAGAAGTGAGGAATATTTCGCTTACAAACAAATACCTCCGCTTATTATCGCAAATCGTAGTAGAATATTATGATAGGTACCTATTTTTATGGTTCCTTTGTAAAACAAAGAAGAGAAAAGAGTTCATGGATGGAATTAGGGGAAGCCATTGCCCCGCACAGGGACAGAATAGGCTAGAGAAAAAAAAACTCTACACTGCTTGGTCCAATACGCACGTGCTCGCTTTATAGGACGCACTGTTTCAAATCACTGCAACTTCTGCGACTGCGACCGCCAAAATAACCTTGAGACGATTAGGCTAGACTAGTTCCATAGAAATTATTCAACCGTCTTAGGATCTGAAACAATTTATTAGAAAACTCATGTCTACTACATTCACTTAAGATTTCCATACCATAGAACTTCCACACACTCTTGATCACAATCGCTCCTGATGGTAAGCGATAGATGAAGTCTACGATAAATAAGCGAGCCCAGAAAATGCGTATTCACTTTGCTTTAAAGGTGGCAGCGAACACAGAAACCGGCAGAGAGTTTCACACCTTGGCTGTGCGCACAATAAATGTGAAGTTTATTTAAACAGAGTCAACTATAAAATATGGGAGTTTAAATACGTTTAGATGTGGCACTGATATAATGTTATGAAAAAAAATGTCTTAAGATAAAGGTTTTTGTATGGTTACGTAAAACAAAACCCGTAAATGATCACTCTTATTTTTGTCTATTCGTCAGTTAATTTGCGCCGAATAGACTGGACAGATTAACGTCTGTATATTATATTACGACTTGTTATTTATTACAGGAATTTGCCTAAATCATTCGTCACTGAACCTTTTGGCAGTCAAACATCTCTTAATAGTCCTTTATTTACCATTATAGTAAACAATCAAAACGGCGGATTTATCTTCGTAACATAATGCTATTCTTATCCTATTTCTACATACGAAATTCTCCTGACACAAACATGCCACTTTAAGAAACTTCTAACGCTATTTCTCGACGTTTCCAAACGAATTAAGACGCCGCATTAAGATAACGTATGCGCCCACAATACTTCGAGAGACGTTATCGTTTAGTCTTGGTACAAGCCGTATCTTTTCAGCACAAGTTGTCTTAACCTCAGCGGAAAATAAGAGGGAACGGCGTACCTTTCCTCGTATTTTGAAAAGAAGTACGGGTTTTTCCTTACTGTGTTTTGTTAGTGTTTAGGAAACATGAAAGACGTGGTAAAACGATGAGTAACTCAGGTGATTTTTTTTTTTTTCATTCATACTCAACTTTTTGTAAACCAATGAGCCAATCAACCAATCATGTTGAAATTCATTTTTGGAATACTTCATCACTGGCCTTTTGTAACCCTTTGTCGAACTATTATACCCTGTTTTTTAATCTCAGAGACAGAATTGACACATGCAAATGTCAAGTTTAGGAATAATGTTGCCCGCTTTTTTGTCCAGTATTATACCTACGATACCGGTTTGTTAAATCGTTACATTTTACCCGACTTCGCGACACAAATGAGGGTAATGTCTTTCACAGTCTATGTAAGTATATATGTTTGTACCTATGTAGCGTTATACAGGCCAAACGCGTGTGCCGATTTGAATCATTCTCACGTAAATCAATTCGTCTTAACCATGCGAGTGTCTAGAGATATGACAGTTAATTATAAAAAAATCGCCAAACTATATCAAGTGCGATATCGTTGAATAGATCTTTTTTATAAGTGAACTAGCAATGAGGGTATAATTCACATAACAATCTTGTTAACCCCTCCAACTAAGTAACTGTCTGGAGTGGGTTCACGACAATAGTGTAATGGGTGGGCCCATCGAGTGGGGTATCAAAATAAAGGGCTTTATGAGAGAATAACAAATAAATAAAACTAAATATAAATGAAAAATCATATAAAAAGACTGAAAAATCGTAATACTAAAAAAAATATAAAGTTGGAATTATTACTTCTTCCTTGACTTATAATATTGGTATTTGATAACTTTATAGGCCAGCTAAAGTTGGGGTTCACCTTCACTCGGTGAAGGTGGTGATGATTTTATTGGCTTAACCCTCTGGTGATGCTGCCACTTATATTGTGCTGGGCAGTAACAATACGTTCGGCGTTTCTTCATTGGCCGGCCGGCTCGGCACCGATACCGATAACGACATCGGTGGATGCTTATTTATTAGAAATTATAGGAAACAGTGTCTCATTGGCCCGGTCTGACACCGACATTAACTTCTAATTTATTTACAAAAGGTCTATATTGTATTGAGCAGAGTAAAGACACTAGGCTCTGTGGCTCTCTGTCTCTCTTCTCTCTCTCTATTTGTGCAGTTGATCCAAATAAACTTCTAAATACGCTTCAAGACCACACTTCCTAGCAAGAATTTAAAAATCTGTGAAATCTTTAACATATATAATCTGAAAAGCTAAAAATAAAAAGGTAATAAAAAAAAAAAACTAAATAAAACCGATACTTCATTTTATTAACGTTAAGTTTCGATAGTGGCACATCACTAATTAAGAATTGCAAAAAACTGGCAACCATCGTAATGTCAACTTTGTCTCTGAGATTAAAAGACAGGGTATAATAGAATAACTTTTTTTTTCAGAGCAATCAGTAGCATTGACGAGGTCCAACAAGGCTATTGCCTGTCGGGATTACGGGAATGTTCTAACGAGATACCCTGGCCCACGAACTTAAGGGCAATTATCTGGGGTCCTAACCATTAGGTATCTGTACATTCTTTTTAGCGTGCTTCGCCAACGTAAGGATGTATCGGCGTTTAATTATGAAGTAATTACCAGAAGAAGGCTTTTACTGTCTTTTTTATTGAAAATAGGTTCGCGTTTGACCACTATCTCACCTGATGGTAAGTGATGATGTGCTCGAAAATGGAGCACGCTTACCTAAAAGTAACCTATTCACTCTTGACTTAAAAACTCCTAGGTCATAGCTATCCGGAAACACAGACTCCGGCAGTGAATTCCACTCCTTAGCCATACGCATAATGAAGGTATTCCCAATACGTTTTGTGCGTATGGGTGGGATGTCCACCATGTTACGATGGCGCTTTGCCGTTTGTCGCGTAGTCCGATGACGGATAATGGTCCCCCGAAATGTAACCGATAGAAAACCGGCTTGCAACTCGTCGTCGGTGTTCAAGGCTCTGGAGCTTTGACTCGATCAGTGTTGCCAATGAGTCTCTTGGCCCGCTTCTCGATAGACTCAAGCGCGTCCAGTTGGTATTTTGCAGATCCATCCCAAAGATGAGAGCAGTATTGCATACACGACCGAACCTGGGCTTGATACAAATTGAGCAGTTCCGGTGTGAAGTACCGTCTCACCTTGGCTAGGATTCCCAACTTTTTAGATGCTAGCTGAGCCTTATCCTCGATAAACTGGTCCAAATTGAGTTTGGAAGTTAAAGTCACCCCAAGAAGCTCAATATGATCGGTTATCGACACGGTTACAGCACGGAAAGTAGGAGCCGGTTCGAACTTGCTCCTTTTTGCGGAGAAGAGACACGCCTGGGTCTTAGCTGCATTAAACCTGACCAAGTTGGCATCGCCCCATTCGGAGACAGCCTTCAAGGTCAAGTTCAAGCGCCCAACCATGTACTCATGGTGGTACGGAGATGTACCAAATTATGTAGGCGAATTGAAAATGTTTGATTTTAAGTGGACTGTATTTTGAGGATGGCTGGTTTCGCCTAGAAAGAACAGGATGATGAACGGGCGACCGAGTTTCAGGGATTATGAGGGAAAAGCACGTCTTACCTGAAGTCTTCAAGATGGCACCTGCTGGCGCCTGCCTGCTTCGAGCTTCGAAGTACACGACGTGTTGATATCAGAATGCACCAAACCACTCAATCACACCCGCGGGCGGTTCATCTTAGTTCAATCACGATTTATATAGATAAATAAGCGGAGTTTTAGCGGTATAACACACGGACGGCGGAGTACGGTAAGACATCGACAATACGTCCGCGTGGAGAGGCGTACTTAACACGTTCTCTCATTGCGGTGTCATTGCTTGCCATAGATTCGTGGCAGACATGCTTTTTTGGGGTAGGGAGAGGGAATGGTCGTCCGTTCTGACAGTAAACGTCAAAATGTGGGAACAAACTATTTAACCAAATTTCAAAATGAGATGGCGTTACCATTTCCCCCCGGCTTTAAAGGGTTGCCTTTAAAAGGAAACAAATAAAATAAGCTACGTTAGGTATACTACCGCATAACCTATCCACGAGCTAAAACAGCGTTATGATATTAAATTAATCTAAATTAACTTTAGCGGAACAATTATAGCGAAAACTATTAACTAAATACCTAAACTAAGAGGGAGATCCAACTTCAGGCTAGATCTCACTGAGTCGGTAGCGGACAGAGACGTACAACAGGGCGCACGTAACTACCCTTCGTGGTTTTTACAGTAACAACGCGGGTTGTACCGTCTTTAGATGTATGCAATTTCTCAACGATGGCTAAGGGCCATGAAAGCGGCGGAGAATTGTCATTTATGACAATAACCAACGTACCCTCCTGTATAGGGGATGCAGGACTATTCCATTTGGATCTAGCCTGAAGCTGGTGAAGGTATTCCGACCGCCAGCGCCACCAGAACGACTGTACGATATTATCGAGCAGAGTATGTCTCTGAAGCAAGCTAGAAGAGTCTGCTTTAGGAGCGGGAAGTGACGATAATGGCGCTGTGTTCAAGAAATGCGCAGGAGTTAACGCGGATGGTTCAGCAGGGTCGCTACTCAGTGCTGTGAGCGGCCGCGAGTTAACCAGTGCCTCGACCTGAGCAAGGACAGTTAAAAGCTCTTCATAAGAGAGGATCTGTTGACCTACGATTTTGAAGAGATGCGTTTTAATTACTTTTACCATGCTCTCCCAACATCCACCGAAATGTGGTGAAGCAGGCGGAATAAACTTCCAATCAATGTGATTTACGGAAAGTTCTTCCTGTAGACTTGTACGATATTTTTTATTAAGAAACTTATAAATATCGCGTAAATAAGAGTTTGCACCCACGAAACAAGTGCCGTTGTCCGTGTACAAACATTGTATAGGGCCGCGTCGCGAAAGAAATCGTTTTAGGGCTGCCAGAAATGACACCGTGCTTAAATCCGTCGCAACTTCAATGTGCGTGGCGCGCGTCGTTAAACATGTAAAAATGCACAGCCAGGCTTTACGGCTTTTAACACCTCGACCACGCACTGGCGTGTACTGCAGCGGTCCTGCGTAATCACAACCGGTATGTGTGAACGCCTTATCTACTTGATTGACGCGCTGGCTAGGAAGGTCAGCCATGAGAGGAAAGACCGGGCGAGGACGAAATTTAAAACACGCGTTACATTTGTGTATTCTGTGGCGAATTATTCGCCGTGCAGCTAAAACCCAATGTTTATGCCTGAGTAAGGACATAAGCAACTCTGGACCGGCATGGAGATGTTTCTTGTGATAAAAATCAACAAGAAGGTCGACAACGTGGTCATGACGCGGTAAGACGCAAGGATGCTTGTAGTTGTATGGTTCGTCCGAATTTGACAGACGACCGCCAACGCGTATAATGCCGTGCTCATCGAGAAACGGCTTGAGCTTAAGAAGCGCGGGAGAACAAGTTACATTATGTTTTAAATTTTGAATGTCGTTACTAAAGTGAACAGCCTGTACAACTCGCAATAATTTATACTCTGCGAATTCAAGATCAGAGCTCGAAACAGAAGCCCCATTAGGTAGTTGCCTAAGAAACCTACGGACATAAACGATGGCGCGTAGTAACTTAGACCACGACGACATGCGCAGCGCGAGTGCATAGATCGGAGATTGTGCTACCTCAACAATCACGGGGTGAGAAACAGATTTCCGTTCGGGTGCATCCTCGGCTTCTGCACTGTGGTCACAATGTTGTATGGGCCACTCTGACGGATCATGAGAAATCCAAGAAGGTCCACGGTACCACAAAGGATGTTGCAGAAGTTTAAGTGGAGTAACACCACGAGAAAGGCAATCAGCAGGATTCTCAACGCCCGCGATGTGATTAAAACAAGTAGCAGGAACAAGTTCTATTAATTTAGTAACGCGATTGGCGACAAAGTCTGCCAGCGGTGAGGAGAGGAATAAATCCAGGCGAGCACTACCTTGGAGTCAGAAAATGCGTATATTTTATTGATGGGGTAGTGGGGCGAAACTGTGTCTTGAACCTTGCGGAGCAACTGAGACAGCAGAAGGGCCGCGCACAACTCCAGTCTCGCAACAGAAATGGTTTTGACAGGCGAGACCTTGGACTTGGCACAAACTAACTGCACCGAGTAGTTAGAACCAATGCGGACTTGCAAATATACGACTCCGCCGTAAGCGCGTTCGCTGGCGTCAGCAAACCCTATTAAGTTGATAGTACATCCATCGACCAACCCAAGATGCCGCGGTATAGTTATTTGATTGAGCGCGGAAAGCTCAATGCAAAATTGTTTCCAAGCGGCGACAATATGGTCGGGAGGTGCGTCATCCCACTCACACTTTGATAACCAAAGTTCTTTGATCAAGAGCTTGGCGTACAAAATTGTGGGAGCCACAAAACCCATGATGTCCCATAGTCGTGCCACTGTGGACAGCATAGTGCGTTTGGTGCACTTATCATCAGGTGGTGCGACATCAAACAGAAAACTATCACTGGATTTATACCAACGTAAACCGAGAACTTTATGCGGTACAGACCTCTCAAACTCAATGTCTGGAGAAGCCTTATGAGAATTAGGTAAGTGCTCGAGAACCTGTTTATAGTTGCTTGTCCATTTGACAAGATCAAACTGGCCTCGCTTGAAAAGCTGAATAAGCTCTTCACAAAGCGAAATTGCTTGCGGAGCGTATGTGACACTACAAGCGATGTCATCCATATATAAAGCGGAAGTAGCGGCAGCCGCTGCGGCGGGAAAGTTGTCGCCTTCATTAGCGATCAACTGGCGGACAACTCGTAACGCGTGATATGGACTGGACTTGAGTCCAAAACAAACACGATTAAACTGATACACAGATAAAGGTTCATTTTTGTTAAAACGATAAAAAATCCGTTGAAATCTACGGTCAGATTCACGAACGCCGATATTGAGAAACATTTGGCGGCAATCAGCTGACAGAGCAACTTGGAAAAGTCGAAATTTTATTAATATATTAAATAAGTCACCCTGTAGATTAGGGCCGGCATGCAAAATGTCATTGATCGACTTACCCGATGTAGTCCTGCAACTAGCATCTAAAACTACGCGAAGTTTCGTGGAGGTTTTATCTTCGCGAACTACGCCGTGATGCGGAATATAATACGCGGGAAGAGAATTGTCCTCGTTGTTAACAACCGGACTCAAAAAACCTTTATCTATGTAGTCGCGTATGACGTCATTATAGGCGCCGCGCAACTTGATCGATGCATCCAGTTTGCGTTCCAAACAATGAAAGCGTCTAAGCGCCGCAGCGTACGAGTCGCCTAGCGAATACGGGTCACCACAAAAGGGTAACGCCACAACATATCTACCACTGTCGTCGCGAACAGTGGTAGTGCGGAAGTGTTCTTCACACTCGAGATCCTTAAGGCTCATCGAGGGCGGGGCGGAGATCTCTTCAAGCTCCCAAAATCGCTTGAGAAGAGAATCAATATTATTTTCTTGAAGAACAGCACAACAAGACGTAGTATATTGAGAAATATGTGACGTAGGTACGGTACCCATAATCACATATCCAAATACCGTCTCAATAGCGGGTGGCAAATTATGTTGTTCACTACGTATCACGTTAGGTAGGAACAAATGTGGAAAGATAGATGCGCCGAGCAAAGCGTCGATATTTCCCGGTTGCGAGAAGTCAGAGTCTGCGAGCGATAAATACTCGAGATGCTTAAGTAAGGACACGTCCACCTGAGCGTTCGGCAGTGTGTCCGTAATACGTTCCACGATAAGCGAGGAAATATTAAAATTAATATTCTTATTGAAACGGGAATGTATTCTAACATCTACGGAACCCTTACAAGATTTTTCCGACCCACCGATCCCCTTAACTACTAAGTTAGTATTTTTAAAGTTATTCCACAGTCCGAGGCGTTTAAAACAATCAGAAGTAATAAAATTACTTTGTGAAGCACTATCTAGTAAACAACGAATTATGTGCGGTGAGTTATTGACATCGTAAACAATAACTTGCGCTGTCGCTAACAGTACCGTTGTGGACGCCATACATTGCGGCTCTGCATCGCGCTGAACATGACAAGTGCGCGAGCGCTGACCGCGCGCACACGCAATGGATGTCGTACACAGCGACACCTCGGGCTGAGACGCGGAAGCGGCCGCCGCCGTGGTATTGGCGGTTTGTGGCTGTGACGGTGACTCATCCGTTAGCGTAGATTTTTTATCGAAATGTAATAATGTGTGATGACGCTGATTGCATGAGCGGCACCTTGTCTTACTAGAACAATCACTTGTTTTATGTTTTATGCTTAAACAATTAACGCAAGCTTTGTTGTCTTTCACACATTTGAAACGAGCAGTCGGATTTAAATTACTAAAAGCGGGACATTTAAAATAGTGGTCGTGCACAATATTACTGCACAGACACTTAGACGAATTATTTTTATTAGGTTCCGAACATGCTACATAAGACTGCGGATTAGGGACCGACCTATTGTTACTATTTCGCGATTTATTCGAACTTTGTCTACTATTGTTATCATTCGACGAGCTGGATGAACTAGGCTGCGTATTATGATATATTCGGCACTGATCTTTGATGAAGGTAATAAAACTATCTAGAGTAGGTATTTTATGATTACGTTCCGACATCTCGTAAGCACGAATGGTTTCAGTGTCGAACTTCTTTAAAGCGAGTTGTAACAATATGAAGTCGGAAAGATCTTTCAATTTTAAATTTTTAAGTGAATTAACTGCGGTAACAAAGTTATCTATAAACAGCTGGAAATTCGATTCAGACGCGGGACCGGACAATTTAAGGTTTAAAGCCTGATCAAAGTAAGTAGACGCGAGGATACGAGTATCCTGATACCTATCAAGGAGTGACTGGAATATGACCTGATAATTCTCAGCACTGGGTGTGACACCCGCGAATACGGACTGCGCTTTCGGCGACAGCTTCCCTATTTTTATTTTTTTATTTTTTTATCTTTATTAAGTTGATTTGGGGTTTTTATCTCAATGGATACGCCAACCCCATCATGCCGAACACAAGCTTCAAAAAAAATTCTTAATTAAATTTAAAGGAGAATACTAGTCAATATAGTACACCAACTCGCTAAATCTTTTTGCTACATCTGACTTCGGTTGAGCTAAAATTGATTGTATTAAACCTACCTGTAATATCCTGTAATATCCAACGCTGGTTTTCAACTGGTCCTAATAGTGAGTGTACGGATGTCAATCAGTTTATCATATAATATAGTAAAAATATCCATATAATATAATAATAATATACATAATGTAATAAAGGAAATATACATAAAATAGAAATATAAAGTACTTTACGAATCCAATAAATATTTGTATACAATATAATAATTATATGTGTATTTCCAGTTGTTGCACGCGCATCGCCCGTAAACACAAACATCCCACTCAAATTGACACAGCATCATATCAGGGACACATTTATATTGACCATGTCCAGTCTTCGCTGTGCGTCTATCAAATACTGTCGCAAACGTTTTCTGAACAGATTTAACGAGTTGCATGTTCTAATAGGAGGCGGCAGATTGTTCCAGATTTTTGAAGCCGCATAACGGAAACTGCCTCTGAATGCTGCCGTGCGATGAGAACGAGACGCAAGCTGCTGTGAACATTGTCTTCTTTCGCAACTCCGTGTACTAGTCAGCCATCGTAGTTTATTGTACAGGTCCTCTGGATTTTTATGTTTTAGCACACCGAACAGAAGGCATGCCAGGTGCAACTTACGTCTAGATTTCATTTTGAGTGTGTAGTGCTTATTAAGTACGGGCGTTACGTGGCTCCTAGGAGGAATTGTGTAACAGAACCGGGCACAGGCGTTTTGCACCCTTTGAATAAGGCGGTCTGTGCGGGCTAATAGACGTGGGCCGTAAACTGCATCCGCATTGTTTAGCCTAGACAACACCAGAGTCTCAACAAGCTGCTCGCGTAGAGTAACAGACAAGTAAGGCCTCACTTTGTACAGAACATTTAGTCGGTAGAAGCAGTTACATACAGAGTCAGCTACATGTTTTTCGAAACAGAGGTCTTTGTCCATATTGAGACCAAGATTGCGCGCTTCAAAAACTCTGTCGATTTGTTCACCCATCAATTCTAAGTTAAGGGTGGCGGGTAGTTTATATAGTTGCTATTTAGTGCCGAATATCAGATACTTTGTCTTAGTTGGAGTAAGCGACAAGCAATTTTCTTGCGACCAGAGGGCAATTCTAAGAAGGTCTTCATTAAGATCCCTGATGGCACTATCGTATTCATCCGGCATAAATGATAAATACAGTTGGACGTCGTCAGCGTAAACATGGTATTTACATTTCTGGATACACTTAATAATATCAGCACAGTACAGGATGAAAATTATAGGGCCCAATATAGATCCTTGCGGAACGCCTCTTACTATCGGAGCCTTGCTTCTCAATGGCCTCACTCCAGGTTGAATGGCATACGTTAGAAGATCCCCAGTCTGCAAAACGTCTGCAGATCGCTGTCTGCAAAACTAATAAAACTAAAACTAGATTCACCCATAAATTTTACAATTTTATTGGATCAACAATATTATTTTATTATTATTATTATATTAACGAAATAGAAAATATTTTTAAAGATCCAAGACAAGAATGTAAGTCGAAGGTAATTAAGTGGTTATTAGGATTAGACTACCAAAATACTGAAGAACTCCTGGAAATAAAGAAATAAAAAAAGATACTACAAAGTTTGAAATGTTTATAACCTCAAACAGTTTACACAAACATTACACTCACACAGTTTCACCACATACCACACAATATACTCTCACATAAAATCACTAACTACACATCGCACATATCTTCAATAAAAATACTCTCATTACACTCCATACATATACTCCCACACGTACACATGGTCATGACAACACCCATACACAATCGCATTGCGATAATCATACAATTCTTACGCCCATTAACTCTTCTTGATCAATTAACTTAAAACTTAAAATTTTACTTTGTAGAATCTGTTTACATAGTTTTGCTTTAGTCACTTGTTCCAAATTTTTTGTTTTTCTTATTGTCTCTTTCGCATATTACTTTTATCCTACTGTACTACATTGCTTTTTAATTTTTAAGTAGGTACCCATTGTCACAACATTATTAAATTTGGTGGAGACCCTGGTCACGGTAATATTATCACACAGTATTTTAACTCGGCCGTATCTTAGAAATAAATGCCTACAGCCGCGCGGTACGTAAACATGCGACAGGGCTGGCCGCCTCCAGCATTTTAATTACATTTGCCTACTTTGCGTTTCCATTTAGTTTTGTGATTGTAAATATACTATTTTATATAAACAAATAAAATAGTTTGTGAATTGAATAGGAAGTGTTCAATAAAAATGCATGTTGTTTTTTGATTGGTAGAAAATAATTATTAAAAAAACAAATTTATATTTTTTCTTGTATTATTCATACACACAGTACAATAAACAACTATTATTAATAATAAAATACCACGTCTTTACTTTGAATTATACAAACTAACAAAACAAAACACACATGCCCCGAGGTTTTAACACAAGCGTACCTACCGTATCATGATTCATGAACCGCCTATAACTACCTATTTCACTCGTGTCAATCACTTTCCTTTACTCTATTCACTTTATTTATTAATCCAGACATCATTTTTTTCCGGAGATAAAAAGAAAATAAAAAGAAACACATTATGTACATACCTACTAGTAACTAAAATTATTTTAGTCTTAGGTACCTTTCAAAGTTTCCAGGTAATCTAAAAAAAGTTATCTCTTGATGCGTTATTGACGAATTCATGCAACCAAAAACTGCACAATATATCCTACTCGTCATATTAAATATGTACTTGAACTTATTTATAGCGAAAAATCGCGCGGTTATTGTTAAAAAAACAACACACCGTCCGTTCGTCACTGCGGCACAGTCGCCGGCCGCGACTGTCATCATCCCGAGCGCACCCCGAGATCGAGGCGCGTAGGTATAGCTCGCGCTTCGTCCGTTTGTATGAAGTCGGAATACTGTATACATAATATTACCGTGCCCTGGTGTCCTGAAATACAAGTTTCGGCTTAGTTCAGGCACCAATCTCTCACAAATAAAATATAATTTACGTTTGTTCATGTTTTGAATATCTGTTTTTCATTTGTGATTTATGTGTGAAAGAGAAATAATATTATTATTATTAAAGGAACAGGGTGGGTTTTTTTCACAGATAGAAACGCTCTCACATCAAATTTTTTATATAAAATAATATATTTCTATGTTAGTTATAGAAATGATTTTCATGAACGATTTTCATATCACAGAAAATATATTAATTCTGAAGAGAAAAAGTTGTCAAAATTTAACTGAGTGCAAGTACTTAAAACGGTATGACTGTCTATCTGACCTCCACAACGCAGTAACTAAGACCGGCCGCACACGTTCGGTTAGCCGAATTAGCCGAATTAGGTTTTCAGATCAGGAATTCAGATTCGGAATCCTGAATGTTCAACAAGGCTAACGATTCCGAACGGAAAAAATAAGAATAATGTGTGCCTTGTTGAATATTTTGTATGTAAGCAGAGCATTCAGGTTTCCGAATCTGAATTCCTAATCAGGAAACCTAATTCGGAAACCGAACGTTTGCGGCTGGCCTAAGAAACACGATACTCCACCGAAAGTCTACCGATTAGCGTGCTTGCTGCGTCACAAAGGAATCATGCTGTATGTTAAGATCAGTCATGCAGTTTTTTTTTAGCCTTGAGATCTTCGTCCTCTTTTTGTGAAAGCTGCGTATTTTTTGAAAAAACAAGTAATTAACCGTAATCAATTGTATTTATTAATGCTACAGATTTATCTGCAAATATAATTTTCTTAGAATAGTGTCAAGAAAACTTGTACCCATGAAACTTGTTTCAAAGTAATTTAATTGTTATAATATCAATTTAATTAAATAAAGCTACGTAAACTGACTGCAAAGTTGTTACTATCAAAATATTTCACTTGAAGGATGGCTTTAGACATCGCAGTGTTTAGTTCTCAAATTATACCTAATTTCAAAAGCTTTAGGTTTTATTCGGTTTTAATAATAATAATTAATTATTTACTTGTATATAAAATGTGTAACGGAAACCCCATATCTATCCAAAAGGGCTGAAGACAACATCTGGTATGGAGTCTCTATGCACAGTTTCAGCTCAAAATAACTGACTCAAAGAATTTATACCAAATTATTAGTTTCATATTTTTCTTGAATACCAATCATAACAAACATGTCACAGCACTACGAGGGTCAATAACTTTCCACGTCACTTGCCAATAACACGACAATCATCTTTGTTCTTCTTAATTTGAAAATTCGGTCTCTGGTTTCAGTGTATTGGTATTTGTAATAAGTTCTACACACGTAGACTTAGGATTACAAAACCCTTGCCATATCGTTTGTTATCATCCAAAGAAGCCATGCACTTGGTATGTATATACCCTTTAAATTACACGTTGTATAAAATGTGTAGAGATCATTTGCTTAGTAATTTCCCAAATATGTTAGGGTAGACTTAAAATGATGGGGCCCGCAGAGGCGGGCCCTAGTCGGGGGCCGCGTTGAAGAATACTTATGTGTTCTCACAGCCCCCAGTGCATGTGTACGAGGGAACACGGGGTGGTTTTAGTCAGTAAGACTAGAGTCTTACTGACTAAAACCACCCCGTGTGAGCAGACAGACCCCTTCGCCCGCCCCAGGGCGGAGGACGTCCATGAGGATTTAGGATTTCCAGCTCGAAAAAAAAAAAGGCTTCCAGTCTAATTAGATGCTGCTGAGTATTAGTGTTATGGAGCGACTGCTACTATCTGAACTCCACAAACCAGTCGCGGTATAACACAATAAGCCTTGGCAAGACCTGTGCCAAAACTGGTTTTTGACTACCCGTAACGACTGTTCAAAGATATACTAATGACAGCCGGGATTATCGTTTTAGCGTGGTTTCCGAGGCATGAAGGAATCTCGATATGTTATGGTGGTCACCCATCTATAGGCTGACCTTGGCTAGAGTTGCTTAACCTCGTAGAATGACACGTGCGGCTTTTATAATGCTTATGTTAGTACGAGCTTCGCAAAATATGTACTGATTCACCCTTTACACCACGATTTGGGAATTACCACAATCAAGGAGAAAATAACGAATGCAATGAGACCGTATCCTAAACCACATGAACGAGCTTGCGGTTGAGCTGATGAAGCCTAGAGTAATATTCCCAAGGCTCAAAAGACGCCCTTGTTGCCCTTGGACTTGTGTTAATGACACAGCTTAAAAAGGAAATATATATTCATATTCACGACCTCTTCATTGACGCGGCCATATCACTGGATCTGGATCACAAACGAAACGAACCATTTCTAATAAACTGTAACTAACCCCCCCTTTGAAACCCTTGGATTGAAGTTTTGATTGGCCAATGATCGTCTCACCTACGTTATGTTTATAAGTAACCTGAGTCTTTTAGAGGAAAGAGACTATTTACAGAAATGGGTAATTGACTTTGGTTAATTTAAATTAATTATTTCTGTGGCTGAATAAAGGTCTTGATCAGATGATTAAACTTAATAAAGGTTATTCTTAAATACCTTAAACCTAAGGAAGACCATTCAGTTCTTCCTGAATTAAAGATGCTAACATATATATTTGACTATAAGGAATAAAGGAATTAGGAAATCTGCCTCTACAAATTTTGTATTTTGTAGAAGTTAGTAGGCCCCACACCAAACGCCTCAACTAAAATGAGTGCCAACCACTATGTGCACCCCCTTCAGATGGGATATTGGATTCAAAACGGTTTTAAGTCCTATACAGTAATTAGGTACAACCATTCAGTCCAACATTAATCAATAATAATTGAACACTTCAATTAGTATGTTACTTTTCATTCTTAGTAGAAGGTTAAACCTTAGTATATGATAGGACTAAGCCTATAATTATAATGGTACTGAGACTCTTTTATAAATTATTGAGATGTACTCAAGTCATTAATTATATCACAATTATTTCAACCTCTTTATCCAAGAATTTCACAAGGGGTCAACAGGTAATGTCACACCAGTCTAGTATCAGACAGAGCCAGAATTTACACGAAGGGGTCCCATAAGTGCTCCTACTCCTCATAGGGTATCAACGGAAACACCCATGATATTCCATCAGTGCCGGGTGCCTACATACATCGAAATGATGAGAATCATTCCCGTATTATTCCTCCCATGGAATTCCAAGAATTAGGTTATTAAATTCATTTATCATAATTAAACTGTTACAATTATACTAATCATGCTGGAGTGAAATAGTATCACAGAAATATTTCCCTATAATTTGTTTAAAGTTAGAAGGAATGGGAAGGAAATGATTAGTTGGAAAAGAAAGGATTAAGGAAGTGGTAGGGCCTAGCTAATTAACTTGCAATACTAATTTAGTCCCAGTTAACTATGTAAGATTGATGTGGTGAGTTGAATCAATAACACAATGTTTTGTTGGCCTACAAAACATTGCCCATCAATTACAGTTGTAGAGTGTGCATAAAGATCTTTGCTGCATGTGAAGTGTTCATGCTTGCAGTAGGATATAATCACCAATGAGTATCTTCTTAGGAGGCTATGCTTAGAAGGGGTTTGTGAGGTCCCTTAAATTCATAACAACTCCTTGAATAGACACTCGCTTATGAAAATACTACAGATTGTGTAAAGTCAACTGGTGCAAGATTAGTATATTCATGTTCTTGAAATAACTCTAATCTCACGACGAAGTTCCGCGGAACTAACTACACTTATTATCTAAACAACTCTACTATTCAGCTTAAGAAATGGACAAACACAACCTGGTTAAGTATGAATTACTTTCAATAACAAGTTATAACCAGTTTCTGTCTGTTTTCAAATAATAAGTGAACTGATTTGGCCTACTATAGATTAACTACGCATATCTGCTTAAGTTTCTAATACTAGGTATATGAAGAAACAACTTAACTCGAAGATCTGAAACTCACACAATATAAAAATAACAAGGAAAATTTACAATAAGTATGGAGGTGTATCTGCTTATATTTCTAATACAACCTGGAAGAAATAATTCATCCTAAATTATGTTAAAATTCACATAGCACTATAAAATATCAAGGAAAACCGAAAAATCACAATAAGAAAAACATCATTAGTTGACATCAAGCAACTGTCAAAAGCTTCCACCGACATGCCATAAACAATTATAAACCATAAAGTGATTAAAGTTTACTCTAGTTATACAATAAGTGACTTTATAAATATCTCCTAATAATTGTGTAAAACATTAGTAATTCCAAAGTGTCACCGATTATATTAACTAGGAAGGCCATGTTTGTTTCAAATACTCCTCTCTAATGATATGTCTATTGATAAAAGAATTCACTTTAGGTTTAAATAAAATTCAAAATATAAAATAATTGTTCAAGTAATTAAACCAAAATGGCGAATATAAGAAAATCATGTCACTAACCTTTGAAGTCTTCTTTTGGATTGTGAATTATCATGTAATTAAACTCCTGTAAATATCCCTAATTTCTATTCTATCAATCTCACCTACTTTGCAAAGGGTACCTTTATTAAATATTGTAGATCTATTCTTCTTTCTAAATTATATATTATCTAATTATATAATGCAACCATATAAAATAGCTAACCGGTGTACATGATAACCCACAGTGATGCAGTACTCTTTCTTGAACTCCTTTCTTGCTGTAAGAAGCAAAATTAACCTGCCCCATGCCGTATAATAAAGTGTTACAAAGTAATAATTATTAAAATACTTTACTGAATCGCGAAGGAGGTGAAGTGGTTCTCATATATGTCCATCACAAGAGGTACACGTTTCTAACTACTATTTATTAAATTAAATCTACTCGTAGAAGCTGAAAGAAAATTCCATATTGACTTATAACTACATGTACCTCCGGTACACGATTATGAGTAACCACAGTATTGATTGTCTTTTGTCGCA
Organism: Tholera decimalis; assembly: GCA_943138885.2. Lineage (NCBI taxonomy): Eukaryota > Metazoa > Arthropoda > Insecta > Lepidoptera > Noctuidae > Tholera > Tholera decimalis. Next base: position 36,808,561 of record OW964554.2, on the reverse strand, counting down.
CTTCCCTTTTTACCATTACCTTAAGGAATACTAATCCCTAAAATTTTTGGATATTTTTAATACACCTAAAGGTAATGATTGCATTTGGTAATAAATTTCGAACAAGATTTTACAATAATATTTTTAGAAGCTAAGTATCTACATTCACGTCCGTGCTCATTTCCAAGGAACAATTAAATATAGTTAAAGAATAATATTATACTACTTAGTACATTCACACATAGAAAGCTTAACACCAGGTTATAGCCTTCTACTTGCAAAGGAGAAAACTTCATTCGAAAAGCTTTCGCCCCTGTTAGTACCTTTTCTTTTCTCATCAAAGAGTTCCAATGAATTCAAGTATTTAGTATATAGCACAGCCTAGCCATCCTAATTCCCCATATTAAAACTAGCTGAAAAGGTGGTATTATTCAGGTTAAATATTTGAAAACAATACACAGAAGGTGTAAATGGTGGTGGTGTAAGGTGTTACTAAATTATTGAGACTTATAAGTCTAGTATTGGTTGAAGTACTCCCTAGCCTTACAGTCTAAAATTCGAGAGATATCTACAATTTATCTCAATACTATGACTCCAACCAATACCTCTGCAAATTCGCGAAATTGAGTTATGTTATGGTGAATGTTCAATATATATATAAACCTATTACTTCCTTATTATTTTCTTTCTTAATTATGTTATGGTATTAATAATTATGACATGTTGAATTTCTATAGACCAGAAACTCACCCCCAGCAGCTGTGAATCACACCAGATCCCATCTAGAAAGTCTCGAATTTAATCGACTAGTCAGGACCAATGGACTCACCTACCCCTTACCATAACCCAATTAAATTTTGTTTTATAAATATTTTGTTTCTTATTTGTATGTGTTATGTAATAATTCTCCTATGCATTCATTCTACGTGTCGTGTATATTTGAGGCAGTGATGTGTAGATATTAACTTATAACTAATTGTGTACTTATTTATTTAATGCTGAACCTAACAATCCTCATGATTTATCGTATCGAGCCTGGAGTGATAAATCATTTAATATTGAAAGCGTCCCTGTGATTTTATCGATCGGATCGATAAAATAAACTATCACTGATGTTATCGAGTTTACTTGAATAATACCACATACTACACATGAAAAGACACACACTTTTAAGAACAGTAATATCATATCCTAATATAATTTAGAGATAATTTGCTTACCAAATCTTTAACTTATTAAATACAAAGAACAATTTAATAAACAAATTACCTTACTACTCATAAATCAAACTGAATAGTATTCACATAAAAACATTAGTATAGAACCCTCTATGGTGTATTAATTTACCAATCAGTCAATATTAAAAATAATTCTATTGTATTAAAATATATTATTTGGTTTCTTAATTTAATATACTAAATTAAATAGCATAGGTACATCTGCAATGAAAGTAATCTAATTTGTATTAATATGATTTGATTTAACCTTTTCATTTACTCTATTCTACCACTGTTTATTTAAATAGGATTATAACTTAGTAGAATAAAATTAGACTCCAACATAACTTCCAGAAGAATTATTTTGCAAATATAAATGACGAGTTATAGAGTTTATTTCACGTAATTAATAACACTTCGAATTAAATACCCAATTCTAATCACCATAATAAGATTCTCAAAAATAAAGAATATTGACTTACCAAGTTCTGATCACTCAAACCACAATCACTGATATTTATTACTTAGATCGACTTTCGCTGTCCACCTTCGACGAGTTTCTCCTTTTCTCTCCCGAATCCCGCAAACATTAGCATATATATACTCTAACTTCCCTCTCAACCACCGCCTCCCACGGTCCGGGTCCCAGGGCCTAGCATGAGTCATTCAATGCGCAGAAGTCCACTTCTAGGGGTCAGCGATTATCAGCGGAATTCGAGGTATGACGCAACGCCGCGGCGCCGTTCCCACAGCGCGAGACCGGCACGTCAACAACTCTGGCTCCTCTCAATACTTGAGTACACGAAAGCTGAACCCTTTGTTTTTGTTACGAGGCCCCTTTGTTTGCATTCGCGTTGAATCAGACTGGCCCACTTAAGATTATGTACATTCACCCCCCAAAATTTTAAAAAGTATATCCGATTAAAATTTTGTCACCTATATCGGGTTGTGCACACAGTAATCTTCATGTCGTTATAATGTCAACCCACGGTATTAGTATAATATTCTCCTATGTTTTATTTTCCTTGACCATCAACCTTGTAATCTGTTCATAATTAGTCATGTAGATTTAATATGGTAAAAAAAATGAATTAAATCAGATTTACTTTATATAAAACAAAAGAATTACGTTCTCCCATCTTAAACTCTTGTCTCATATCTCATAACCAATCATAACAAATCACGTCTTCTATCAAAATTTGATGTAAATAAATGACTCTTTTATCAAGTGGGTCAATTCGAAAATAAAGAATATTATCTATCCACTGACAATGTTTATATGGATCAAATGTTGATCCAATCTTCTTTGCGTAATAATAGTTAAATCATCTAGATAATTTATACAAAACTCCCTAACTTCCGGTCCTAGAATAACATCCATGACCCTACTAGAGCTACCAACTGATGTATATAATGTATGATTTCCCATTAGACGTGAATCCTGTAAATTGTTTACTTTCCTCTGTCAATGTACCACAAATAAACGATTTGATTTGATTTGAATGGAATTTGAAAATATGCATTATTCATATCTACTATGTTTATGTAGTTTACCCCATGGAACGAACTCAATATATCATTAATAATTAGCGGCTTCTCTGAATCAACTACCATATACTTATTTATTTCTCTAGCATCAAGTAAAACTCGTATTGACCCATCTCTTTTTAATGCAAAAGTTAAAGGACTACTATAAGGTGTAGTTCTGCGGCTAATTATTCCTTATTCAACCATTTCATTTCATTTATGTTCCATTTCGTCTCGATAAGCGTATGGAATAGGGTAAGGCCTTCTTATGAAAGGAATGTGTTTTACCATTTTTATCTCGTTCATAACAATTAGTACGCCCTAGTTGAGTTGAAAATAAGTTGATATGTTTTTTCAATACAGCTTGTAATTTATTTAACTCTGATTCTCCCAAAATTCCCTTTCTTTTTATGCTTTGTATTTTATCCTCTAAATGTTCATTATTCGTATTCAGTAGAAAATTATCAAGGTTTAAGGTATTTATTCTAGTTCCTTCTTTAACCAACAGTACAAAATGTTCCCTTCCCTCGTATTTAATAAGTATGTGTAAGTATTTTCCTTAGCCAACTGTACTATTGTTTCTTATTTTCTTAACCAATCAAATCCTAAAATTAATACCCTGACTAATTTGGGAATAATCAAGAATCCGGTCTCAATTTCTATAGTTCCTACTTTCATCGGTAGCATAACCATCTGCTGTACCTTGGAGCCTTTTTGACCTACTGCGCCCTTTATTTGTATTGGGTTTATAGGTAATAATTCTACATTTACATTGCAACTCTTAAGTTTTTGCTAGAAAGAATCTGAAATACACGTTATATTACTACCCGTGTCTAATAAACCTCTATTTTGTAAATTAAATATCTTCAAATCAATTTCAGATTTTACAAATCCTAATTGTTGTTCCTCTTGTTCACTTTCATTAAATACTGAATTAACTAAATTTTCTTTTACAAGAATTTGTTCAATTATCATATTTGATTTTAGTTTGAAAAAATTTATAATTCTAGTTGTGCCTAGATCTCTCGAATCAACATCGCTTGAGTAACCTAAACCACACTTATGTAACCAACAACAACCTGTGTGTTTTCAATTGTACGACGTCCCTGTGGATAATTATATCCTAACTAGCACTCACGCGGGGCCCCACCCCCGCTGAATCCATCACGGCAAAAACATAACTCTCCCTTTTTTTTCAGTCGCGTAAAAAGCAACCTATAACCTTCCTCAAGCCTCAAGCCACCTCCATACCAAACTGCATCCAAATCCACCCAGCGTTCCCGAAGACTAGCGCGCTCAAGCAAACAAACAAACAACCAAATAAACTCTTCCGCTTTACAACACTAGGATAGACAATAACTTTAATTCATTTTATACTTTCCCCTTACCCCCCAAGTCTAATTCCCTTACAAATCCTAAGCAATATAAATAATGTCTCACTTAATTCACCTTTTTCTACATCTTCCTAAAGTTTACCAATAGAACACCTCCTTAATTATAAACTTGAACATCAATGGTATAGTATTAGTACTAAAAAATACTCGAAATATCAATGATACATCATTTATACATAACGACGCGGCTCGCATTGGACGGTGGTATTTTAAGTTTATTAACATCGACAACATGATGTGACTGTATCATTCGAATAATCGATTCATACTTGTCCGGTTTTAGTAACATTTTAAAGGGTACATCACTATTTTCGTTTATGACTTTTTCGTTTTTTAGGTGTTATCAAATAGTTTTTATTATTTTTTTACAGCGTCTAAGCGGATTAATGTGTGTTAACATTGCCTACACATTACTGTGTCTATCGTGCGTCTTTTCTTTGTGAATATGTGCGCAAATTCGACTGTAAGTGAAAGTTTCAAAAGTGAAACAAATCACATAACTGTGAGGCAAAGTTAGTCCGATTTGTCCAATGAAGGGTACAAGTACTTAAACAAGCTCACAACGAAGCCAGAAAGGTACACTATATATCATGATAATGGTCATAAATTACCGATTTCTCACCTCTTACGAAGCCCTACCCAAAAATCAAAGTAGAAAGAAAGAAAAGAAAGAAAAAAACTTTATTCGGCACATGCCACAAAGCACACAACACAAAGTATACAAAAGGAAAGAAACCAAATATGAAAAAAAAAAGAAAAACAATTTAAGTACATATTTGCATTTACACGAAAATAGACAAATTACGTGTGCCTCGCGACTGCGCCAAAAAGGCTCGGTTCAGCAAAATGCCAGACAACTAGTGCCTGACGCTGGTTTTCAACCGGACCTAGTGTTGAAGTGACTACCGGATGTGAACCAGCTTTGTATAGAATATAAATAATTAATAATATTTATTTATACATATGTGTGTGTGTGTGTGTGTATTTATGTAGGAAATATAATATATATTATATGTTTTGTCCATACGTAAAAATAAATAAAAAATTTAAGCGTCTCGCGATCTAAAAAGAAGTGCGTACTTTAGAGGTTATAAAACTCAAAATAATCTTGGAAATTTAATTCTGATCAGTTGTAATATATGCAACCGAAAGAAAGATCCCACTTTCAGATAATAGTCTCTTCAACTCTTTCCATTTCACGAACACCAAATTGTAGGCTATATAAGCCTACATATAAAATAGAATTGATGACCAGATATCCTGGTCACGGCACCAAATTGTAACTAACCCCCCCTTTGAAACCCTTGGATTGAAGTTTTGATTGGCCAATGATCGTCTCACCTACGTTATGTTTATAAGTAACCTGAGTCTTTTAGAGGAAAGAGACTATTTACAGAAATGGGTAATTGACTTTGGTTAATTTAAATTAATTATTTCTGTGGCTGAATAAAGGTCTTGATCAGATGATTAAACATAATAAAGGTTATTCTTAAATACCTTAAACCTAAGGAAGACCATTCAGTTCTTCCTGAATTAAAGATGCTAACATATATATTTGACTATAAGGAATAAAGGAATTAGGAAATCTGCCTCTACAAATTTTGTATTTTGTAGAAGTTAGTAGGCCCCACACCAAACGCCTCAACTAAAATGAGTGCCAACCACTATGTGCACCCCCTTCAGATGGGATATTGGATTCAAAACGGTTTTAAGTCCTATACAGTAATTAGGTACAACCATTCAGTCCAACATTAATCAATAATAATTGAACACTTCAATTAGTATGTTACTTTTCATTCTTAGTAGAAGGTTAAACCTTAGTATATGATAGGACTAAGCCTATAATTATAATGGTACTGAGACTCTTTTATAAATTATTGAGATGTACTCAAGTCATTAATTATATCACAATTATTTCAACCTCTTTATCCAAGAATTTCACAAGGGGTCAACAGGTAATGTCACACCAGTCTAGTATCAGACAGAGCCAGAATTTACACGAAGGGGTCCCATAAGTGCTCCTACTCCTCATAGGGTATCAACGGAAACACCCATGATATTCCATCAGTGCCGGGTGCCTACATACATCGAAATGATGAGAATCATTCCCATATTATTCGTCCCATGGAATTCCAAGAATTAGGTTATTAAATTCATTTATCATAATTAAACTGTTACAATTATACTAATCATGCTGGAGTGAAATAGTATCACAGAAATATTTCCCTATAATTTGTTTAAAGTTAGAAGGAATGGGAAGGAAATGATTAGTTGGAAAAGAAAGGATTAAGGAAGTGGTAGGGCCTAGCTAATTAACTTGCAATACTAATTTAGTCCCAGTTAACTATGTAAGATTGATGTGGTGAGTTGAATCAATAACACAATGTTTTGTTGGCCTACAAAACATTGCCCATCAATTACAGTTGTAGAGTGTGCATAAAAATCTTTGCTGCATGTGAAGTGTTCATGCTTGCAGTAGGATATAATCACCAATGAGTATCTTCTTAGGAGGCTATGCTTAGAAGGGGTTTGTGAGGTCCCTTAAATTCATAACAACTCCTTGAATAGACACTCGCTTATGAAAATACTACAGATTGTGTAAAGTCAACTGGTGCAAGATTAGTATATTCATGTTCTTGAAATAACTCTAATCTCACGACGAAGTTCCGCGGAACTAACTACACTTATTACCTAAACAACTCTACTATTCAGCTTAAGAAATGGACAAACACAACCTGGTTAAGTATGAATTACTTTCAATAACAAGTTATAACCAGTTTCTGTCTGTTTTCAAATCATAAGTGAACTGATTTGGCCTACTATAGATTAACTACGCATATCTGCTTAAGTTTCTAATACTAGGTATATGAAGAAACAACTTAACTCGAAGATCTGAAACTCACACAATATAAAAATAACAAGGAAAATTTACAATAAGTATGGAGGTGTATCTGCTTATATTTCTAATACAACCTGGAAGAAATAATTCATCCTAAATTATGTTAAAATTCACATAGCACTATAAAATATCAAGGAAAACCGAAAAATCACAATAAGAAAAACATCATTAGTTGACATCAAGCAACTGTCAAAAGCTTCCACCGACATGCCATAAACAATTATAAACCATAAAGTGATTAAAGTTTACTCTAGTTATACAATAAGTGACTTTATAAATATCTCCTAATAATTGTGTAAAACATTAGTAATTCCAAAGTGTCACCGATTATATTAACTAGGAAGGCCATGTTTGTTTCAAATACTCCTCTCTAATGATATGTCTATTGATAAAAGAATTCACTTTAGGTTTAAATAAAATTCAAAATATAAAATAATTGTTCAAGTAATTAAACCAAAATGGCGAATATAAGAAAATCATGTCACTAACCTTTGAAGCCTTCTTTTGGATTGTGAATTATCATGTAATTAAACTCCTGTAAATATCCCTAATTTCTATTCTATCAATCTCACCTACTTTGCAAAGGGTACCTTTATTAAATATTGTAGATCTATTCTTCTTTCTAAATTATATATTATCTAATTATATAATGCAACCATATAAAATAGCTAACCGGTGTACATGATAACCCACAGTGATGCAGTACTCTTTCTTGAACTCCTTTGTTGCTGTAAGAAGCAAAATTAACCTTCCCCATGCCGTATAATAAAGTGTTACAAAGTAATAATTATTAAAATACTTTACTGAATCGCGAAGGAGGTGAAGTGGTTCTCATATATGTCCATCACAAGTGGTACACGTTTCTAACTACTATTTATTAAATTAAATCTACTCGTAGAAGCTGAAAGAAAATTCCATATTGACTTATAACTACATGTACCTCCGGTACACGATTATGAGTAACCACAGTATTGATTGTCTTTTGTCGCACTTCCCTTTTTACCATTACCTTAAGGAATACTAATCCCTAAAATTTTGGATATTTTTAATACACCTAAAGGTAATGATTGCATTTGGTAATAAATTTCGAACAAGATTTTACAATAATATTTTTAGAAGCTAAGTATCTACATTCACGTCCGTGCTCATTTCCAAGGAACAATTAAATATAGTTAAAGAATAATATTATACTACTTAGTACATTCACACATAGAAAGCTTAACACCAGGTTATAGCCTTCTACTTGCAAAGGAGAAAACTTCATTCGAAAAGCTTTCGCCCCTGTTAGTACCTTTTCTTTTCTCATCAAAGAGTTCCAATGAATTCAAGTATTTAGTATATAGCACAGCCTAGCCATCCTAATTCCCCATATTAAAACTAGCTGAAAAGGTGGTATTATTCAGGTTAAATATTTGAAAACAATACACAGAAGGTGTAAATGGTGGTGGTGTAAGGTGTTACTAAATTATTGAGACTTATAAGTCTAGTATTGGTTGAAGTACTCCCTAGCCTTACAGTCTAAAATTCGAGAGATATCTACAATTTATCTCAATACTATGACTCCAACCAATACCTCTGCAAATTCGCGAAATTGAGTTATGTTATGGTGAATGTTCAATATATATATAAACCTATTACTTCCTTATTATTTTCTTTCTTAATTATGTTATGGTATTAATAATTATGACATGTTGAATTTCTATAGACCAGAAACTCACCCCCAGCAGCTGTGAATCACACCAGATCCCATCTAGAAAGTCTCGAATTTAATCGACTAGTCAGGACCAATGGACTCACCTACCCCTTACCATAACCCAATTAAATTTTGTTTTATAAATATTTTGTTTCTTATTTGTATGTGTTATGTAATAATTCTCCTATGCATTCATTCTACGTGTCGTGTATATTTGAGGCAGTGATGTGTAGATATTAACTTATAACTAATTGTGTACTTATTTATTTAATGCTGAACCTAACAATCCTCATGATTTATCGTATCGAGCCTGGAGTGATAAATCATTTAATATTGAAAGCGTCCCTGTGATTTTATCGATCGGATCGATAAAATAAACTATCACTGATGTTATCGAGTTTACTTGAATAATACCACATACTACACATGAAAAGACACACACTTTTAAGAACAGTAATATCACATCCTAATATAATTTAGAGATAATTTGCTTACCAAATCTTTAACTTATTAAATACAAAGAACAATTTAATAAACAAATTACCTTACTACTCATAAATCAAACTGAATAGTATTCACATAAAAACATTAGTATAGAACCCTCTATGGTGTATTAATTTACCAATCAGTCAATATTAAAAATAATTCTATTGTATTAAAATATATTATTTGGTTTCTTAATTTAATATACTAAATTAAATAGCATAGGTACATCTGCAATGAAAGTAATCTAATTTGTATTAATATGATTTGATTTAACCTTTTCATTTACTCTATTCTACCACTGTTTATTTAAATAGGATTATAACTTAGTAGAATAAAATTAGACTCCAACATAACTTCCAGAAGAATTATTTTGCAAATATAAATGACGAGTTATAGAGTTTATTTCACGTAATTAATAACACTTCGAATTAAATACCCAATTCTAATCACCATAATAAGATTCTCAAAAATAAAGAATATTGACTTACCAAGTTCTGATCACTCAAACCACAATCACTGATATTTATTACTTAGATCGACTTTCGCTGTCCACCTTCGACGAGTTTCTCCTTTTCTCTCCCGAATCCCGCAAACATTAGCTTATATACTCTAACTTCCCTCTCAACCACCGCCTCCCACGGTCCGGGTCCCAGGGCCTAGCATGAGTCATTCAATGCGCAGAAGTCCACTTCTAGGGGTCAGCGATTATCAGCGGAATTCGAGGTATGACGCAACGCCGCGGCGCCGTTCCCACAGCGCGAGACCGGCACGTCAACAACTCTGGCTCCTCTCAATACTTGAGTACACGAAAGCTGAACCCTTTGTTTTTGTTACGAGGCCCCTTTGTTTGCATTCGCTTTGAATCAGACTGGCCCACTTAAGAGCGCGCCTAAAGCCAGCAAAATTTTAGAATTCACCTCCACTCTCCTATCCGCTCCTCACATCGAATACGATCGCGCGTGTACCTACGCGCTCGCTCGACGCGTATCTTCTGTAGTAAGTATACGTATAATATTCAGATGAAACAACTGTATTCAAAGTATGACTGCGTTATACAATATTACGAAATGTTATTATGTGTACGCGAATAATACGTAAATAGTAAGTTAGTAGGAGGTGACTATACCACTGATACTGAACACGAATCAATATAAAATCAATACCAAAAGGTAATGTTATATTATGTATAATATAATATTATTTTGGCGCGTGATTTTGGTGTGGCGTAAATAATGATAAACTTATATCGTCATATGCCCATGGATGATCAAATTATTGATATTTTTAATATTTTAAATAAAAATCGTACTTACTTTTACAAAATTAGATACCATTTCTAAAATTGGTGATATTTTTTTCATTTTGTTTTTTTTTATATCAGTCCTGAATATTTGTATTATCAGATCAGTATCAGGATTTTTTATTACATTCTAAATCAATATTGAAAAAAATACTTATTCTTAAATTTTAACATTTTTTTCTACGGAATTACGCAATTTTGGGCCCCTGTATCTATAGTTGCAAAACTTCTGAAAAATTCGGAATAATTCCGGAATACTTCTGGGAAAGTTTCTTTAAATCAGAATTATTCAAAATGAATTTAAATAAAGCCCTCTGTGCGCCGGCCGCTGCCGCCGCGCTGCGATGGCGGTGCGGGGTGCGGTAAGAGGGGAGATGCTCCCCTGAGAAGTTTTCCCCCCGCGAGAAAGATTCGTACCCCGCAATCGAATGTTTCCGAATATTTCGCCCGAATAATTCAATCGAAATTAACGTGTTTGTTTGTTGTGTGGTGGGTGGGTTAATTATTGTTCAGTGCGAGACTACGTACGATACAAGAGTAAAATATAAATGTTTATCTATACTAATATTATAAAGCGGAAAAGTTTGTTTGTTTGTTTGCTTGAACGCGCTAATCTTCGAAAGTACTGGGTGGATTTGGATGAAATTTGGTATGGAAATAGCTTGAAGCTTGAGGAAGGTTATAGGCTACTTTTTACGCGACTGCAAAAAAGGAGAGTTATGTTTTTGCCGTGATAGAATCCACGGGAGCGAAGCCCCGCGTGAGTACTAGTTTTATTATAAATGGGATTGATTAAGTATATGTTGATATTTTTATAAGTAGATATGTTAGCCTGCGATTAACAGGATTTTTATTCTTTTGTTTCTAGGTAGGTACTCTACTTATTTCGAAATTGAATGCTATTTTTATAAATGTCAGTAGTTGAATAAAAAACCAGGCCTAGCATATTTTATTTGTTTTTTGAAAAAGGGCTACCTATGTTTTTGGTTAGTTTGTATGTAGCTCTGTACGCATCGCGAGTATTCGCGAGTCGCATAGGTAGGTATTAATCATTACCTACCTACTTAACGCGTATAATAGCCCAGCCAATAAAAACAATTAAAGGCAAATCTTGCAAGCAAACACGTTTTGATGCGGTTTTTAGAAAAGTATTTGTTATACTTAGGTAGGAGCAGGTTTTGGTATATTAACTGACTTCAAAGGTCGATTTTCCTGGTTTCTTTTGGCAGTTGAAATATTCCCAAAGTTTCGGAATATTTCGGAATACTTCCGAAGTATACGACGGGAATGATTCGGAATTATTCCCGCCAGACTATATCGAAAAAAAATGTACTACACTGCGGTGGCTCATTATTTTAGACTAGCTTTTGCCCGCGACTTCGTCCGCGTGGAATAGTTACTTTGGGCTAACGTTAAATTTAAGCCCGATTTTGAAGCATTCTTCATTGGTGCTCCGCTCCTATTGGCCTTAACGTAATGATATATATAGCTATAGCCTTTCTCTATAAATTGACTATTTAATTAAAGATATTTTTTTCATTTCGAACCGGTAGTTCCTTAGATTATCGCGTTCAAACAAACAAACAAACTCTTCAGCCTTATATATTAGCATAGATAGCTGTTGCCCGCGACTTCGTCCACGTTTCCGTCGTTTTTCGTAAAAAAAAGTAGCCTATGTCCTTCCTCACGGTTCAGTGATTTAGATGTAACACACAGATTAACTTTCGTAATTTAGTAGGGAAATATAATATGTCAATCTATAATACTGTTAAAATAGTAAAATAATACTGTTATAATAGCTATAATACTGAAAAATATCGCAATACCGAACCGCACAATATTATTGTTAATAGCTGTGCCCGCGACTCCGTCAGCGTGTAACTCCTTGTGTGTTATTAAGTTAATGTATTGGTAATATTGTTTAGATCACGTTCACATGAGGCTTAAGTACCTATAGAACGACAATACTTCAGCGCAAAGCTTCCGGGTAAACTATGTTGAAAGTTGACCCGGCCGGCACGTGAACATAAAGATTTCTAGAACTGCTAACCCGGGAAAGCGCGACGTACAACTGACCATGCGAGAAACAACTGACACCGAGATCTACTCCAGCAACACGAAAAGTCTGCCCTTGAGTCTTATTAATTGTCATTGCATAACACACCGATACTGGGAATCGCGTTCTTTTATATTAGAATGGAAAATTATTTGGTATTATGGGAATTCTGGGAATAAAGACGGTTTCTCCTGCACCGCAACCTGTTAAAATTTGAGCCTCGATTATATTTTGTTGCAACTGGGTTACTTTTAGCCGAGTTCCATTGCAAAGTTGTGGTGGTTTTAAATTTCGGAGCAGAATAATAATCAGAAAGCTTCGAACTGCTAAGCTATCGGGAGTTACACGTGTTATTGTGAGTCAACCATAAAAGATAGATATATGTTGTCGTGGGATATTTTTTATATAATTTTATGGAGAACATTTCCGTCATAAATGATTTCTGTGTAGCTTTAACCATTAAGGTTGCACACGCGACGGAAGCTTAAAAATGGAGTAACTTCTCCCGTTTTCCCAACATTTCCCTTCACTGCTCTGCTCCTATTGATTGTAGCGTGATGAAAAGTATACTATAACCAGCTCAGGAGTATGAAAAATATTTGTACCAAGTTTCGTTAAAATCCGTCGAGTAGTTTTTGTTTCTATAACGGTCATACAGACAGACAGACAGACAGACAGACAAAAATTTTACTGATTGCATTTTTGGCATCAGTATCGATCCCTAATCACCCTCTGATAGTTATTTTGTAAATATATTTCATGTACAGAATTGACCTCTCTACAGATTTATTATAAGTATAGATAATTGCCTATTTAATGCAAATTCTAAAATGGTATAATAATAACCAGTATCTTGATAAAGTAAAAAGTTATTGCTGTTCGAATCTTAAAGGAGAATTTTTATACAAATTTGATTTCAAAATTAAATTACTTTAACACTGCTGTTACTAATTTTAGACTCAAAGAGAATGAGAATTTCCTTAAAATTTGATCACTATGGGTTTGTTGACACCATAAAAGACATTAGTAATTAAACAAATTTATTGAAAAAGAAAATATACAAGATGTTCGAAGTGGGCTCCTTCAGCTGCTATACACGCTCTACACCTTCTTATGAAGGACCGTCTCAATCGGCGCGCAAATCCTGCCGACGATATTTCGTCAGCAGCCGAACGTATGCGTTGTCGCAGCTGTTCAACTGAAGTGATTTCTTCTTTATAAACTACCTCCTTTAAACAGCCCCAGTAAAAAAGTCCAATGGGTTTAAATCTGGCGAGCGAGGTGGCCACATTCTGAAAATAAAATATTATTTCAAAACAAATTCCTTGTTATACAATCACGTCCACAATAAATTGATCTACAAAAATAGGGTTTAAATACCTAATGGGCATACTTAAATAGGTTCGTAATCGATATAAATATATTTCATCGAACAAACACGGATACCAACTAAAAGCTTGTGTTTATTTTGCATATACTATTCTGCCCGCGTTACCTACGACTACGAGTGACCATAGAAATATTGAATAAGAAGTGGTATAGGTATAGGGTTACCAGATGACAGGAATTTTCCTGACATGTCCGGAATTTCAGCTCTCTGTCAGGGAAACAGGGAAAGCTGGAAATTTTCAGGAATTAAAAAAAAGAGAAAAGTAAGCCTTTTCGTTATAAAATAAATGCTTGCCACACAAATACGCACAACACTAGTAAACTTAGCACCGTTTGCAAGAGTACTGAACTACTAATTGACTCGCTCAGTCGCGCCGCGCCCCACATCCAGCCACAAGGCATCTAACACTCATACTCAGACTCCCACGCGCCGCGCGCGAGTTTGTAAAATAATATAAGTTTCTGCTAAAATGTCAGGAAAATTATTGCCGAAACAAGGGTTTTTTCAGGAAAACTTATTTTTGGATCTGGTAACCCTATATAGGTAGATAACTTTTTTTTTATAGGATACTCGCAAGATCATTATTGTTGTCCATCCGTGTATCTAGATTTTTGAATAACATAACAAAATAGCAAAAGTAAATAGCTACCTATTATGAATGTAATTTATTACCTATTATCCTAATAATCTAATAAAGTACCTACCACGAATTTTTGATATCGTCGTGTCTGGGTGTTGTTTATCTATATTATGTATGTATTTAAACATGTATTTGTCTATGTATATCAGCTGTCTGACACCCATAGTACAGGGTCTTCCTAGTTTGGGGTCAGATAGCCGTGTGTGAAATGTCCCTACATATTATTATGTCTAGTTACCTACTCGGCCCACGAAAGTGCGTAGGTAAACGAATTTAGATCTTGTGTCTCACAAAATAAAATCTAAAATCACCTGCATAAACTTTCTCGAAAGTATAAAATGTATTTTTATTTTTTCAGTATATAACAAACAAGTAACTCACAAACTTACCTTCGACAATTAGCCATCCTGTCAATTTGTAAATTTTTTAGTTCTCTTTTCAATGTTTTTTTTTTGTTTCCCATTTCACTATTTAGTTCGAACAACAACAACAATTACGATTGAAATGATTATAACTCGGCGCAGCTAAAACACTTGAGCGTAGTCCTCTCGTCTCAACAGAGCGGTAGCGACTGATGTGTGAAATAGAAATATGCTTGAAGCTCCCGCAACGAGCGACGGAAGATGACTTCTTGCGCGGAATAAAAACGTAGTATGCGCCAAAAGTGTTTTATCGTAATAAATCCAAAACTAAAAGGAATTACATAAAATGCCTAAGCAAAGCCTTTACTCTTGTTTAAATATAATTATTTATCAAATTTTTGTCGCAATAGGCATTACAATATCGAGTACAAAACGGAAAAACATGAGAATTAGAGGTTATTTCGTGATTTTTTTCTACCAAGGAAATGTTATTATTTTATGTTTTTGATCAGAGAGAGCCCTTGAAAATATGATGTAGTTATTCATATATTTTTATTTTAAGATTTGGTCTGGAATTTTTCATGTAAAATCAAATAGAAAATTGGTAATTTTGCTTTATACGCGCTCTTAAGATTATGTACAAAACGTATTGCTGAATGTCCCTTGGGAGACAGATTGCAGTAACAGACATAAGAAAAATGCTTATGTTAGTATGAGCTTCGCAAAATATGTAAAGATGTAACAACAAATTCAGTGCAGAAACGCATTCTGCCATTAAGAGATGGCATGCATTTCAATCAATACTATTGTTTAGTATAACACACTAAAATTAAAGACAAGTATATCAGACTTAGAAAACAGTAATTATAATTAATAGTAATTACTGAAGTACAGATATTACAAATTCTAGATTTATTAATTTTTTACGGAAAAATATTGTAAGGGGTACATTCTAGTGTATAATATAAATAACCATATTTTAAACTAAAGTTGAGTGTAATAAAATTAACCACAATTGCAATACTTACAAGGAAATATGATAGTTTCGTTTTAGATATGAACCCATAAGAAATTTAAATTAAAAATTGTAAGTAACCCCTGAGAACCTTGAAACATCTGAATATATCTTGATAAATTGTAGAAAAAAACCGTCTTGATCACGTCAGCTTTCTGAAAAAACTGCATTATAATCGGTTCATTCGTTTAGGAGCTACGATACACACACAGATACAGAGATACGTAAAACTTATAACACCCCTCTTTTTGCGTTGGGGGCTAACAAAATACTGTTGTGCAATACACTATACAATAGAATTTTTCCACTACCGTCCGTGCAAATATCAAATAGAGAACATAGAATGACTAAACATGTTCTAACTACACTTTTGTTAAGTACAGCAAACGATTCTCAAATATTAAGTACACTCGTGCTACTCCCAAGCGGTTCGTACATGAGGTGCATCAATATCACTGCTTTATGTAGTACGTGGCTCTCGCGGAAAAGTAAATAAAAGTGTAGCCAGAATACCTACCCTTCGCTTTTGATAACCAACCGCAAATACAATGAACAAAGAGAAATACTTTTCTAAATACTATAAATTAATTATAATATAAACAGACATACGACACGCGTGCCCTGAGAGCCGCGCTCATACAATGACCACTGTAGCAACCTATGTAAACATTACGAATTATATATACACAATTCTATTTTAATAAAGGACATTCATTTTACATTCATTACAGCGACTTCACGCCTTGTCATTACTCTCCCTAACTTATTCTCCAAAGTGCTGTCTAAAGTAAATCTCTGCTACCTTAAATATAATCTCTAAAAATAGTGCTCATACATAGCACTAAAAAAGTGTAGTATTCGCATAGCTAAAGATACAAGAATATACAGCTCATATTTATAAAAATAGCGTCAAAAAGTACCAGTAAACAGAATAATAGAATAGAATCTTTTTATTTTGGACCATAAATCCATAAAATGTTAGTAACTTATACATAATAGCTTATTATCTAGTGTTAGTACCCATCACCCTCCGCACAAACTGTTTCATAATAGGAGAGGACACACTCTCACTCACCGTTCTCAGGATGCTGTTACGACTGTCCCTTACTCTTCTCAGAAGTGAAGACGTCAAAGTAAAGTTGAGCTCTAATAAATAAATGTTTAATCTATTCGACCAATTCTTCCACTTCTAGGCATGTTGTTACTTTTTAAAACTATCCTCTCCATCGTAGTGTTTTTCCTTTGATCCAGATCGTCGGACATTGCAATTTGCAATTGGCTTCTTGAAGAGGATGGGGCGCATTGACTGACCTTTGTTGTCGACTAAATTTCTTCTGACACCATGTCATGAAGTATCTTTTGTGGATTTAGTGATACTGCAGTTGTGTAATAATCAATATTTATTAGAGCTCAACTTACATTATAATCTAGATCAGATCAGACAAATCCGGACGCGCACCGACGCCATTCTCCAAAAGATCCTGTACAGTTATTACAGTCACAACTAACGCGTACTAGCGTTTAACATGCATCGACTACCTATCAGACCGGTGTAAGATTTTCTAGCTTCTGACTCCCGTAACGACTGTCAAAGACGTACAAATGACAGCCGGGATCAACGTGCAACGGCTTAAGAGCGCGTATAAAGCAAAATTACCAATTTTCTATTTGATTTTACATGAAAAATTCCAGACCAAATCTTAAAATAAAAATATATGAATAACTACATCATATTTTCAAGGGCTCTCTCTGATCAAAAACATAAAATAATAACATTTCCTTGGTAGAAAAAAATCACGAAATAACCTCTAATTCTCATGTTTTTCCGTTTTGTACTCGATATGGTAATGCCTATTGCGACAAAAATTTGATAAATAATTATATTTAAACAAGAGTAAAGGCTTTGCTTAGGCATTTTATGTAATTCCTTTTAGTTTTGGATTTATTACGATAAAACACTTTTGGCGCATACTACGTTTTTATTCCGCGCAAGAAGTCATCTTCCGTCGCTCGTTGCGGGAGCTTCAAGCATATTTCTATTTCACACATCAGTCGCTACCGCTCTGTTGAGACGAGAGGACTACGCTCAAGTGTTTTAGCTGCGCCGAGTTATAATCATTTCAATCGTAATTGTTGTTGTTGTTCGAACTAAATAGTGAAATGGGAAACAAAAAAAAAACATTGAAAAGAGAACTAAAAAAGTTACAAATTGACAGGATGGCTAATTGTCGAAGGTAAGTTTGTGAGTTACTTGTATGTTATATACTGAAAAAATAAAAATACATTTTATACTTTCGAGAAAGTTTATGCAGGTGATTTTAGATTTTATTTTGAGAGACACAAGATCTAAATTCGTTTACCTACGCACTTTCGTGGGCCGAGTAGGTAACTAGACATAATAATATGTGGGGACATTTCACACACGGCTATCTGACCCCAAACTAGGAAGACCCTGTACTATGGGGGTCAGACAGCTGATATACATAGACAAATACATGTTTAAATACATACATAATATAGATAAACAACACCCAGACACGACGATATCAAAAATTCGTGGTAGGTACTTTATTAGATTATTAGGATAATAGGTAATAAATTACATTCATAATAGGTAGCTATTTACTTTTGCTATTTTGTTATGTTATTCTTCACGATACAATTTTATGATCATTTTCCCATAATGTAGTTATGAGATCTTCCAAAAATCTAGATACACGGATGGACAACAATAATGATCTTGCGAGTATCCTATATAAAAAAAAAATATCAACCTTTACCACTTCTTATTTAATATTTCTATGGTCACTCGTAGTCGTAGGTAACGCGGGCAGAATAGTATATGCAAAATAAACACAAGCTTTTAGTTGGTATCCGTGTTTGTTCGATGAAATATATTTATATCGATTACGAACCTATTTAAGTATGCCCATTAGGTATTTAAACCCTATTTTTGTAGATCAATTTATTGTGGACGTGATTGTATAACAAGGAATTTGTTTTGAAATAATATTTTATTTTCAGAATGTGGCCACCTCGCTCGCCAGATTTAAACCCATTGGACTATTTTACTGGGGCTGTTTAAAGGAGGTAGTTTATAAAGAAGAAATCACTTCAGTTGAACAGCTGCGACAACGCATACGTTCGGCTGCTGACGAAATATCGTCGGCAGGATTTGCGCGCCGATTGAGACGGTCCTTCATAAGAAGGTGTAGAGCGTGTATAGCAGCTGAAGGAGCCCACTTCGAACATCTTGTATATTTTCTTTTTCAATAAATTTGTTTAATTACTAATGTCTTTTATGGTGTCAACAAACCCATAGTGATCAAATTTTAAGGAAATTCTCATTCTCTTTGAGTCTAAAATTAGTTACAGCAGTGTTAAAGTAATTTAATTTTGAAATCAAATTTGTATAAAAATTCTCCTTTAAGATTCGAACAGCAATAACTTTGTACTTTATCAAGATACTGGTTATTATTATACCATTTTAGAATTTGCATTAAATAGGCAATTATCTATATTTATACTTATAATAAATCTGTAGAGAGGTCAATTCTGTACATGAAATATATTTACAAAATAACTATCAGGGGGTGATTAGGGATCGATACTGATGCCAAAAATGCAATCAGTAAAATTTTTGTCTGTCTGTCTGTCTGTCTGTCTGTATAACCGTTATAGAAACAAAAACTACTCGACGGATTTTAACGAAACTTGGTACAAATATTTTTTCATACTCCTGAGCTGGTTATAGTATACTTTTCATCACGCTACAATCAATAGGAGCAGAGCAGTGAAGGGAAATGTTGGGAAAACGGGAGAAGTTACTCCATTTTTAAGCTTCCGTCGCGTGTGCAACCTTAATAGTTAAAGCTACACAGAAATCATTTATGACGGAAATGTTCTCCATAAAATTATATAAAAAATATTCCACGACAACATATATCTATCTTTTATGGTTGACTCACAATAACACGTGTAACTCCCGATAGCTTAGCAGTTCGAAGCTTTCTGATTATTATTCTGCTCCGAAATTTAAAACCACCACAACTTTGCAATGGAACTCGGCTAAAAGTAACCCAGTTGCAACAAAATATAATCAAGGCTCAAATTTTAACAGGTTGCGGTGCAGGAGAAACCGTCTTTATTCCCAGAATTCCCATAATACCAAATAATTTTCCATTCTAATATAAAAGAACGCGATTCCCAGTATCGGTGTGTTATGCAATGACAATTAATAAGACTCAAGGGCAGACTTTTCGTGTTGCTGGAGTAGATCTCGGTGTCAGTTGTTTCTCGCATGGTCAGTTGTACGTCGCGCTTTCCCGGGTTAGCAGTTCTAGAAATCTTTATGTTCACGTGCCGGACGGGTCAACTTTCAACATAGCTTACCCGGAAGCTTTGCGCTGAAGTATTGTCGTTCTATACGTACTTAAGCCTCATGTGAACGTGATCTAAACAATATTACCAATACATTAACTTAATAACACACAAGGAGTTACACGCTGACGGAGTCGCGGGCACAGCTATTAACAATAATATTGTGCGGTTCGGTATTGCGATATTTTTCAACAGTATTATAGATTGACATATTATATTTCCGTACTAAATTACGAAAGTTAATCTGTGTGTTACATCTAAATCACTGAACCGTGAGGAAGGACATAGGCTACTTTTTTTACGAATAACGAAGGAAACGTGGACGAAGTCGCGGGCAACAGCTATCTATGCTAAATAAGGCTGAAGAGTTTGTTTGTTTGTTTGAACGCGATAATCTAAGGAACTACCGGTTCGAAATGAAAAAAATATTTATAATTAAATAGTCAATTTATAGAGATAGGCTATATATATCATTACGCTAAGGCCAATAGGAGCGGAGCACCAATGAAGAATGCTTCAAAATCGGGCTTAAATTTAACGTTAGCCCAAAGTAACTATTCCACGCGGACGAAGTCGCGGGCAAAAGCTAGTCTAAAATAATGAGCCACCGCAGTGTAGTACATTTTTTTCAATATTGTCTGGCGGGAATAATTCCGAATCATTCCCGTCGTATACTTCGGAAGTATTCCGAAATATTCCGAAACTTTGGGAATATTTCAACTGCCAAAAGAAACCAGGAAAATCGACCTTTGAAGTCGGTTAATATACCAAAACCTGCTCCTACCTAAGTATAACAAATACTTTTCTGAAAACCGCATCAAAACGTGTTTGCTTGCAAGGTTTGCCTTTAATTGTTTTTATTGGCTGGGCTATTATACGCGTTAAGTAGGTAGGTAATGATTAATACCTACCTATGCGACTCGCGAATACTCGCGATGCATACAGAGCTACATACAAACTAACCAAAAACATAGGTAACCCTTTTTCAAAAAACAAATAAAATATGCTAGGCCTGGTTTTTTATTCAACTACTGACATTTATAAAAATAGCATTCAATTTCAAAATAAGTAGAGTACCTACCTAGAAACAAAAGAATAAAAATCCTGTTAATCGCAGGCTAACATATCTACCTATAAAAATATCAACATATACTTAATCAATCCCATTTATAATAAAACTAGTACTCACGCGGGGTTTCGCTCCCGTGGATTCTATCACGGTAAAAACATAACTCTCCTTTTGTGCAGTCGCGTAAAAAGTAGCCTATAACCTTCCTCAAGCTTCAAGCTATTTCCATACCAAATTTCATCCAAATCCACCCAGTACTTTCGAAGATTAGCGCGTTCAAGCAAACAAACAAACAAACTTTTCCGCTTTATAATATTAGTATAGATAAACATTTATATTTTACTCTTGTATCGTACGTAGTCTCGCACTGAACAATAATTAACCCACCCACCACACAACAAACAAATACGTTAATTTCGATTGAATTATTCGGGCGAAATATTCGGAAACATTCGATTGCGGGGTACGAATCTTTCTCGCGGGGGGAAAACTTCTCCGGGGAGCATCTCCCCTCTTACCGCACCCCGCACCGCCATCGCAGCGCGGCGGCAGCGGCCGGCGCACAGAGGGCTTTATTTAAATTCATTTTGAATAATTCTGATTTAAAGAAACTTTCCCAGAAGTATTCCGGAATTATTCCGAATTTTTCAGAAGTTTTGCAACTATAGATACAGGGGCCCAAAATTGCGTAATTCCGTAGAAAAAAATGTTAAAATTTAAGAATAAGTATTTTTTGCAATATTGATTTAGAATGTAATAAAAAATCTTGATACTGATCTGATAATACAAATATTCAGGACTGATATTAAAAAAAAACAAAATGAAAAAAATATCACCAATTTTAGAAATGGTACCTAATTTTGTAAGAGTAAGTACGATTTTTATTTAAAATATTAAAAATATCAATAATTTGGTCATCCATGGGCATATGACGATATAAGTGGGGTAAATGATAGATGATAATCTGGCCAATTGACAGTTTCAGAGTTATCCATTATTTACGCCACACCAAAATCACGCGCCAAAATAATATTATATTACTAGCTTTTGCCCGCGACTTCGTCCGCGTGGAATAGTTACTTTGGGCTAACGTTAAATTTAACCCCGATTTTGAAGCATTCTTCATTGGCGCTCCGCTCCTATTGGCCTTAGCGTAATGATATATAGCCTATAGCCTTTCTCTATAAATTGACTATTTAATTTAAAATATTTTTTCAATTCGAACCAGTAGTTCCTGAGATTATCGCGTTCAAACAAACAAACAAACTCTTCAGCCTTATATATTAGCATAGATAGCTGTTGCCCGCGACTTCGTCCACGTTTCCGTCGTTCTTCGTATAAAAAGTAGCCTATGTCCTTCCTCACGGTTCAGTGATTTTGATGTAACACACAGATTAACTTTCGTAATTTAGTAGGGAAATATAATATGTCAATCTAGTTATAATACTGTTGAAAAATATCGCAATATCGAACCGCACAATATTATTGTTAATAGCTGTGCCCGCGACGCCGTCAGCGTGTAACTCCTTGTGTGTTATTAAGTTAATGTATTGGTAATATTGTTTAGATCACGTTCACATGAGGCTTAGGTACTACCTATAGAACGACAATACTTCAGCGCAAAGCTTCCGGGTAAACTATGTTGAAAGTTGACCCGTCCGGCACGTGAACATAAAGATTTCTAGAACTGCTAACCCGGGAAAGAGCGACGTACAACTGACCATGCGAGAAACAACTGACACCGAGATCTACTCCAGCAACACGAAAAGTCTGCTCTTGAGCCTTATTAATTGTCATATCATAACACACCGATACTGGGAATCGCGTTCTTTTAAATTGGAGTGGAAAATTATTTGGTATTATGGGAATTCTGGGAATAAAGACGGTTTCTCCTGCACCGCAACCTGTTAAAATTTGTGCCTCGATTATATTTTGTTGCAACTGGGTTACTTTTAGCCGAGTTCCATTGCAAAGTTGTGGTGGTTTTAAATTTCGGAGCAGAATAATAATCAGAAAGCTTCGAACTGCTAAGCTATCGGGAGTTACACGTGTTATTGTGAGTCAACCATAAAAGATAGATATATGCTGTCGTGGGATATTTTTTATATAATTTTAAGGAGAACATTTCTGTCATAAATGATTTCTGTGTAGCTTTAACCATTAAGGTTGCACACGCGACGGAAGCTTAAAAAATGGAGTAACTTCTCCCGTTTTCCCAACATTTTCCTTCACTGCTCTGCTCCTATTGATTTTAGCGTGATGAAAAGTATACTATAACCTGCTCAGGAGTATGAATATTAATTGTACCAAGTTTCGTTAAAATCCGTCGAGTAGTTTTTGTTTCTATAACGGTTATACAGACAGACAGACAGACAGACAGACAGACAGACAAAAATTTTACTGATTGCATTTTTGGTATCAGTATCGATCCCTAATCACCCCCTGATAGTTATTTTGTAAATATATTTCATGTACAGAATTGACCTCTCTACAGATTTATTATAAGTATAGATACATAATATAATATTACCTTTTGGTTTTGATTTTATATTGATTCGTGTTCAGTATCAGTGGTATAGTCACCTCCTACTAACTTAATATTTACGTATTATTCGCGTACACATAATAACATTTCGTAATATTGTATAACGCAGTCATACTTTGAATACAGTTGTTTCATCTGAATATTATACGTATACTTACTACAGAAGATACGCGTCGAGCGAGCGCGTAGGTACACGCGCGATCGTATTCGATGTGAGGGGCGGGTAGGACAGTGCGGGTGAATTCTAAAATTTTGCTGGCTTTAGACGCGCTCTTAACGTGCTTTCCGACGCACGAAGAAATCTCGATATTTTAAAATGTTCACGCGGACCGGACTTGGCAAGCATAATAATAAATAAAAATAAAATTCTTTAGCATAGCTTAACCTTGTAGTTCAACCCTGTATTTTATCGGAGCTTGTTT
The DNA here is from genome assembly GCA_943138885.2 of Tholera decimalis. Classification (NCBI taxonomy): domain Eukaryota; kingdom Metazoa; phylum Arthropoda; class Insecta; order Lepidoptera; family Noctuidae; genus Tholera; species Tholera decimalis. The sequence continues at coordinate 36,784,187 of OW964554.2, read as the reverse complement.
TTTTTATTACTCTTGACCTCGATCTTGCCTGATGGTAAGCGATAGATGAGGTCGGTCTAAGATGGGACGGGCGAGCCCAGGAGTTGCTAATTTACTCGTGCTTTAAAGGCTGAAAGGTCATTTTTTATTTTATTTATTTATTTATTTATTTATGCAAGGCACACCAACGATATATTTACAAATGCAATATAATACAAGCAGAATAAGGTTTCAGATTCAGTGCAAATGTATCACTTACAGGTATGCACATCATTCTAAGTGAAAGATAAAATTAATTAAAGAACAGAATAAGCAAAACCAAATAATTATGTCGAAAGTAATCATGTCAATACAATAATTAATATAAAAAACAATAGTAAATTAAATTGAATTAAATGTCAGATAAAATTATTATACATGAAAATAAGTTGCATTTACATACTAATTAAAATAATTTTGAGAAAAAATCAATTAACTTAACTAACATAAAACTAATTAAAATTAAAATGTATATTATAAGAAAAAGAAAGAAAGCAGCTGATCACAGATCAACATTTTTCAGTTTATTTTTAAATTGTTGCAAACTGTTAAAGAAAATATCTATGTCGTTATCCATGGAGCAAGCTTTGTTGCAGGAAGCCAACATCCTATTTAAGGGAGCATGTCGGCCTAGGTTAGTGCGACATGGGTTTATGCCGAAAGTTATGAAGGTACGCTTGGATCTCAAGTGTGGGAGGCGAGGTACTTCAATTTTGATTTTGTCAAGGAGATCTGGAGTTGATGTTACGCCATTAACAACTTTAAAAAGCGTTGAGAGATCGTTTAGAGCTCTTCGTCGCTTCAATGAATCTAACTCGAAGTGTTTTCCTCCTCATTTCGTCCTCATAAGTGGCAGGGAACTCAGAAGCCGGCAGAGAATTCCACAACTTGGCTGTGCGCACAATAAATGTGGAGGAGAAGCGCTTGGTACGACAAAACAGTATATCAACCAAGTGTGGGTGATACCCAGCCACAGCCAGCCAGTCTGTTAGACCGGTAGTGAAAGGGAGATGGAGGAATCAGGTCATGGAGTTCCTGCGCATACTCCCCAAAGTACAATCTGTAGAAACCCGAGAGGCAAACAACGGTTTGCCGATGAGCCAGGCTATGAAGCTTGTCCACCAGCACCTCGTCACCTATAAGTCTTTTAGCTTTGCGCTTGATCGAGTCCAATGCAGCAAGTTGGTACTTTCCAGAGCCATTCCACGAGTTACTTCTCATGTTTACAATAGTGATAAGAAGTACCAGTAAAAGCAGTGGTCATCTAGTGATTGTAGGCACCACTTAGGAGTCAGGTCGTGGGTTTAGACCTAGTCAAGAGCATTACTTTGTATTATTCGTCATCATAAATGCTCTCTAAACGGTAAAGGAAAACGTTCCCTCTTATACAACGTGTAACGGAAACCCCATATCTATCCAAAAGCACTGAAGACAAAATCTGGTATGGAATCTCTATGCAAAGTTTCAGCTCAAAATAAGTGACTCACAGAATTGACCCCAAATTATTGGTTTCATATGTTTCTTGAACACCAGTAATAACAAACGTGTCACAGCACTATGAGGGCACTTTCCACGTCACTTGCCAATAAAACGATAATTCTCTTCGTTCTTCTTAATTTGAAAAATTCGGCCTCTGGTATCAATGTATTGAAATTTCTAACATGCTCCACACATGTAGACATAGGATTAGAAAACCCTTGCCATATCGTTTGTTATCATCCAAAGAAGCCATGCACTCGGTATGTATATACCCTTTAAATTACACGTTGTATAGAGAAGGCTTAAGTCCCAACAGAGGGAACGTTATAGGCTGATCATGATTATGGTAAAAGTACCAGGTTCATAAAAATAGTACTATAATTTTGAAAAATACATATCGCTGTCAGAGGTAGAACCACCTTCGTACTCAGAAAGTTGTTTTGTTTTAAAATGTTTGCAGTACACGAACACTACAGAAAAATCTTACCAATTACCTTATAATAATTTCATAGTATTCTTAAATAATTATACAAATTTGGAGGTATCATTTGTTGTTGGCAACCATTATGGTTGAGAAATTGGCTGCAGCGTTAAGATGTAGGAGAAATTCTCTTCAATTTTGTTGAACTCCCGCTTGCTGCTATGCTACTTAATTAATACCGAAGCAATACATTCTATAGCATTACTCGGTAAACATTTTAACGATAGTTGTCAGCCAATGGCTTAATAGCCCCGAGCCTCAACCAACAACTTAAGAGGCTCTCGTTAGGCGTCTGGACCAAGAGGTTGATTCAGAAATTAACGGGTGCAAAATCATCCAATAGTTCCTTCCACTCTGGGTGGACTGGAAGGAAATCTCAAATCGACTACTGATTGAAAACCTACCCGGTACCTTCCTTGCCTTGTATTCCAGGTCTGCAGTCTCTCTTTAGAACTTTAACGCATTCCCAAATATTTAAGGGACTTTTCTTTTAAGCATCCACAATAAGTGAGATGGCCTACGTCTCAGCAGTGGGCAAGCTATACGCTAGTTGCGTTATGTATATAACAAATAACCATAACAAATATCCATAACAATCTCAATATTCAGGAACTTACATTTCTGGAACATATTTTAAGCAAGATGCTTAGAAAAGTAAAAAAAAAATGTTGTGTTGAATTCAGAACAAATGAGTAATTTAGAAAATAAAATACTTAAATTGTATAAAAGAGTTATTCCGTTCGGATCCTCCTGATCTGATCCCCTACTTGTATTGTTTGTTTTTTTTTCCGGTCTGATTCCCTACAAAATTTGACATTCCGGTCTGATCCCCTTTCTCTTTTTGAATGCTAAGTACAGTCAAGATAAAAATAGTTCACACAGTAAAATATTAGTTTTTATTTGTTTAAAACCGTCACTGGTGATCAGCCACTTGTTCCTTTAGTATTTGACCATCTTAATTCAATAACAAAATTTTAACCTAATATTACTAAAAAAAATAGTCACGAATTGTGCGTTTATTATATGCATTACTAAATAAGAATGAAGATACCTACCTAATACTATTCCAATTATTATTAAAAGAATATGTCTCGAAGATGAATATCTATCACTCCAGACACAAGCATATTTAGCTTAGTTGGAGGGTTTAACAAGATTGCTAGTAATGTGAATTCTACCCGCATTGTTAGTAATCTTTTTTTTATTACTTGGCCAACAGGAAAATAAAGAGTGTTTGTTTCTCAATACTACACGTGTCCATTACTATAAGAATTATGTACAAACAGTATTTTAATAACCCTGTACGTTTATTTTTGCTAACGCTCCAAAAACTCTGTTAGGGTATCCTACCAGAGTAAAATATTTAACTCTCATTGCGATACCCTGCGTGGTGAATCAGACCGGAATAAAAAATAATTATAAAATAAAACCGATCCCCTAGGGGATCAGATCAGGGTATCAGACCGGAATAATTTATACACTATGCAGTTTTACAACTAGGGTAAAGAGTGTTGCAATGATCTCTTGCACCCTAAACACAAGTAAGCTCTTACAATGTAAGATTTTACTTGTGTTGTGCAATAAAGTAAAGAAATGTCGATATTTATTTATTTATTGCACAATGTATTTATGTAAGTATTGCACAAAATATTTTCAGCATAATTGTACTAGTGTGTATAAATATATGTGTGAGTGAGTGGGAGACTGTATGTGTGAGTGGAGAGAAGTGTTGTGTGTCGTTGGGTAGGACTTTGACTTTTGGTTTAGTCTTACTATAAATCTTGGAATCTGAAGATGATGCGTAATTTATTGCTGAATTAATTGCATTCCACTTTGTCGTTAGAAAGTCGTCGTCAAAATAGTTTTGCAGTCATTATGAGTAAGGGAATAAATACTCAATTCTTAATTTAGCAAATTATATACGAGAGATGATTGATTGGCATAATTATTGCCTCTTTGCATAAGTTGATTTAACGGAGACTGTAGGAGCAACCTTGTTCTTTCTTCTTCCTTTTTGCTTCGTGGGGTCGAAAACCAGGAATTTATGTTAGAAGCAGACTGATTATTTACATTATTTACAGTTTTTTTAAGTCATAGAAGGTCTGATGATGAGCCTTCTGTTGAAAATCTAAATATCTTAAAGAACATGTTTTTTGCAGAGATCTTTGAGCTCTATCTAGTTTTAGGATGTTTTTTTTCAGGCAGACAATAAAAAATAACAGATTACACCAGCAAAATGTATATTTGGAGCAAAAAGCTCCTGGGAATTTCATACCTAAATGTCTTAAAAGTCCAGATTAGTTTCTTGACCGGGGCCATGCAGTACCCATGCTGCGCCGAAACACACGCTGAGGTCCTATCAATCCGTGAGTACAAGATGACCGTGAACCAAAGCCGGCGGCGCACCGCTTTGACGTATAATCAGCGTATAGACTTGATAAGCCATGCGTGCAGTGCGGCCTCTAATCTTCTGCAAGACTCTGGGTTCCAATTTTAACTATGTTCGGTGAGACTATAGGTATAAGTAATTTCAGGACTTCACCAAATGGGGAGCCAAACAACTGGCTGCTGATGAAGATCCCTTCCCGGAGATAGTGCGCCAAAATAATCACCACGCTCATGTTAAATTGCATTTTATAAGCGAATTTTGAATCTATTTCAATTGATTGACGGGCCTGTTGGTATAGTGGTCAGTGGCCCAGACTGCTATGCTCAAGGTCGTGGGTTCGATTCCCACCCAGGACAAATGTTTGTGTGATGACTGATGAGTACGATCATTTGTTCTTTGTCTGGGTGTAATTTATCTATAACATGTATGTATTTAAAAATATATATGTATGTTTATCAGTTGTCTAGTACTCATACCAAAAGCTCTGCTTAGTTTGGGGCTAGATGGCGTTGTGTGAAAGTTGTAGAATATTATTATTATTATTTAAGTAACGTTTAAACATCTATCTATTCTATTCTCGGCTTTGTTCAAATCTGACCTCAACAATGATTGTTTAGTCGGAAAAATCTAGAAACGATGTCAGTTCCACCTACCGACATTAATACATAGTCAAAATCTTTCAGGTTAAAACTTTCTTCTTCGTTCTTTAATAGGCTCTTAAATGAACATTAATAACAACTCAAAAAATAGTTCTACTCGTTTAGAATTCAATGACATAATGTATGTTTCTGATTCATGATTTTTTTAATTCAATAAAATGAAAACAAATAAAAGTTTTTTTTTGACCCGACAGGTAATTCAGTGCATCTTTTTGAAATAAGTGTGAATGAATAATATTTTAATTAAGTGGTAATACGCAACTATTAGGACTCCGCAACTTAGAAATATTCGTGACATCAAGCTTTATTTAGATTTTACTTGTAAATTTTCTACCTTACCATCAAAACTGATTTCTTGGTTAAATTTTATGGACTGTGAGATGAAATTGCACATTCTAATTCCACCAAGTGCATATCATCATCAGACCACAAGTCAAACGGCGATGCACCATCATTATATTAGTGTTGCCCAAACGAGAGTCTCGCAAGAGTCTTGCAATTAGCGATTATTCTATTGCTATTTATTAAACGGTAGTTGCAAGACTCTTGCGAGACTCTCGTTTGAGCAACACTACATTATATGGTGGAAATTGTATCCACACGCACAAAACGTTTTACGAATACTTTCATTGTGCGTACAGCTAAGGGATGGAATTCCCTAACGCAGTTTGTGTTTCCTGATAGCTATAACCATCCCCAGGTTGAAACTATCAGGAAACACAGTCTCTCACTCTTTAAGTCAAAAGTGAGTGGGTTACTTCTAGGCAGTCTTGCTCAACTTCGAGCGTATTATCGCTTACCATCAGGTGAGATGGTGATCAAACACGAGCCTATTAAAATTAAAAAAGTAGTTTTGTATAAATAATAAATTCATGTTATAAAAAGTTATTTATAAAATCACACATAACTATACAATGTGTAACGGAAACCATATCTATCCAAAAGGGCTGAAGACAACATCTGGTATGGAGTCTCTATGCACAGTTTCAGCTTAAAAATAACTGACTCAAAGAATTGATACCAAATTATCGGTTTCATATATTTCTTGAATACCAATCATAACAAATATGTCACAGCACTACGGGGGTCAATAACTTTCCACGTCACTTGCCAATAACACGATAATTCTCTTCGTTCTTTTTAATTTGAAAAATTCTGTCTCTGGTATCAGTGTATTGGTATTTGTAATAAGTTCTACACACGTAGACTTAGGATTACAAAACCCTTGCCATATCGTTTGTTATCGTCCAAAGAAGCCATGCACTTGGTATGTATATACCCTTTAAATTACACGATGTATATCGCTTTCGAGGTTGACTACGGCGCAGGTGGGACTGTGACAATCTTATATCATGTTCAGTTCTTCCCTAAAAGATTTTAGGAGTTACGCCTCGCTTGTTACGAATTTATCAATAGATCATCACTTGAATTGGTAAAGCCACATTGGTATTTACTCGGTACCAACCCAACATTGTTCTTTTAACCATCAACCTCAAGCATTGCAAGCAAGTTATAACCATTGGGTCTTCAAGATAGATTATCAAAACAAAAAAAAAAGAGTACAATTCATCCATAGAAAATTTGCTGTATTATAAGTTTTGTGCTGTATGTGATTTTATTGAATCTTCTACACTTAATTGGTGTTTACTCACAAAACCCGACATCCAACTCACGAAAAAAATAACCATAAAAACACCTGACCTAATCACGTTGAAGAACACTGAAAATTACCTGTTCAACATACGAAATTTATTATTTAAATTAAGGTATTCAAACAAAGGACCTGTTTAAACGGCTATGGTAGAACGCAGCCCTAATAAAACACCAGCCTTTGTGTCAGTGGAGTCACGAGTTGAAGGAGTGTCAACATGCATTTTTTGTAACGACTACTGAACTGTGTTTGATATTAATGTGTGTGTGTGTGTATGCATATGTATATTTGCGAATCTGCACCATTATCTACATGTTTGTAGTCACTGTACTTCCATTTATTTCATCTTTTTTCGTTGGGATAATCATAAAATGACTTCTCCCACTCTAGGAGAAGTGGATGGGACTGTCAGACTTTTTCTGACTAAAAACCACTCTGTTCCTTTAATTGCACTTGCGTTTTGGGGCAGACTTTCGTAAACCTGTGCCATTTTGTTACATGCTGTGACTCTGTTAGTAGCAGACTGATGAAATACTCATCTTAAATATATATATTTTGAAGTATCTATAAGGAATATGCTGATTTCGTTTGCATAATTTAAATTCAATCATACACCAGTGATATTTTTTTGACGTTTCGTAAAATTACTTTAAGTTTCTGAAATTAGGACCACAACGGACTATACTACCACCGTCACACTATAGCCATAGCACCTTGTAATCTCTGCTTCAGCTACGCATGAGGAATAGAAAGCTAAACATTTGGTGACACCTAACTAAAAGCTTGATTAATGATTTGTTGAATGTTAGATATTTGTCCTTATTAATTCAAGGTGGCATCAATGAATAATAAATTATATTTTATTCTTATAATTTTAAAATTAGTTGTAGCCAGGGTTTGTAGCTGAAACCCTGAGAAGAAACATAAAAACAAACTCGGAACTAAACAAACAAATTCATCACACGCCCCTTGTTACTCCATTTATTCAGACTCTGTGTCTGGCCTAAAGTACACAGTTTACTGGCCGTCTTCACAACCTGTAGGCAACGACAGCGTAAACACTGAACTAATTATAAGACGCTGGATGCCCAACGTAAATATTTTGCTCTATCTTGACGTAATGTTGGTAACGAACTTGCGTCTTTTTATTTTATAGGAAAAGTTGGCCGCCTACCTTGGAAACAAATGTTGATTAATTTAATTAGTTTTTAAGTTCATATTTTATTTGTGGGTAATCTTTACTTTTGGTTTGTTTTGAGAATTATTTTCATTAGTATCACTTATGATACTAATGAAGTTAGGAGTTATTATAACTTATTATAATAACTCCTAAATATAGATAGCTATCTAAAACATACAAAAGTAAAGCTTAAAATCTTGCGTAATTGTAATCAAAATAAAATTACTTTAACAAACCACGATCGCTTCTACCATTTAATTCAATCCTATCAGTCACGCAGGTCTTCGCTCCCATGGATTTTATCACGATCAAAACGTACATCTCCTTTTTTGGAGTCGGGTAAGATGTAGCCTATATCCATCCTGAAGCTTCAAGGTACTGCCAAACCAAATTCACCCGGTACTTCGAAGATTAGCGCGTTTAAATAAACAAACTTTTCTGCTTTATAATATTAGTATAGACACTTCAAACAATTTACGACCTTATGTGAAACAGCAGAACCAAGGCCGTGTCACCATAACACTAATGTAGCATTACGATGCAAATTGAACCAGCTTATGTCCTCAAGGACTCATAACACAAAATACAACATCAATAAGTTTTTGCTTCTTTCTATAACTCCTCTCACCTCTATCCTATTTTACGAGACTAACGTTACGTAAGAGGAGTGGCGCGTGGCTCAGATATCAGACTGCCGTCTACACCATTGGTTCCCAACCTGCGGCCCGCGGACGATTGTTGGTCCACGACAGCTATGGTTCGCAATAGGTTAAAAATCTCCAACTTTACACCTAAATAATTGAGATAATATAATCTTATTTTGAGTCACTATCAGAAATGAAATGTTTTCTTTTGTATTCTAATTTTAACCGATTTCAAAAAAAGAGGAGATTCTTAATTCGGGTGTATTTTTTTAAAATATGTTTTACCCAAGTTTTACCTCATAACTTGTTACTGGGTGTACCGATTTATGTGATTCTTTTTATTTTCGATCATTCGATATTCCTGCAACACTGGAACTTTTTTTTTTCTATTAAGAAATCACATACTATATTAAACTATGAATAAAACCGAATTCCAAAAAAAAAACACTACAAAGTGAAAGCAAACTTTAATTTCGGAAGTTGGTTTCAAAAAACGAAAATACAGAACCAAAGACACTACCGAGGTTAAACTGATTTTTTGCTGTGCAGTGTTTTTTAGAAGTCAGTTTGATTCTTTGTTTGACATAGTATGATATATGATCTTTATTTTACAAATTGGTTATTAAATAACACTTTTACACGTCATTTTTTTCGTAAATATAAACTGAATGATGCTTACGGCCTCATTTAGATATTTAAAAGAACAAAGAAAATTCAGCGGTTCCAGGAATGTTTTAACGAGACACTGCATCTCTGGAACGAAAGGACAACTGAAATAACAAGGTGGGCGGTCAGTAAAATTCTAACACTACCTTCAGCTCCACCTAGAGCGGGAGAAGTCATTCGACAATTTTCGCCTGTTAAAAAAATACCAATAAAATGTTGGGAGCCACTGGTCTTCACCATTCTCATTTTATAGGCATCTTGATATAAATTCAACGGAGTCGTTCTTGGCTTTCCGAGCGAATTTCAACATATCGCCCGTTGTACGCCACAAAACTCACGGCGGATCTTGTACCTACCAGTAATGTTATTTGAGTTGGAGTTTCATCTGTATTATTAGAACGTTACTGTGAATGTTGGTGTAATGTATATGTGTGTGTGTTCCCTCATTTTAACGCCGGAATTATCAGTTGGAAGCGGCTGCAATATCAAGTGGCTTAATTTTTGTCGAGATACGTGTATGTGTGGTAAAAATAATGTTATAAAGCAACGTACAACATTCGCAAAAAAATCTTTTGATGATCTTTATCGTCCTGACTGATTTGGGCCACGGGGCCAATCTTAGCGGAGATTATAGGCACCAGGATATTATTGTGCAGAAATATGTGCGCAGATACACTCTCAAATTCCATTGAAAATATTTAGATTAATGTCTTATTTGTGTAAAACAAAGTAGTGTGGTTTTGTAAGAGCATGGTACGGAATTCTTGGTCAGCTAATCTACTTCGCACTTGGCGTTTTAGAAAATTACGGAACCCGTTTACTACGCGTGGCCTGACACGCATTCGGCCGGCTTTTTTTATTGATAAAATGCTCGCGTTTGACTACCAACTTTTACTTTGAATTATTGCATTTTTTTATGTGTGGCATCTCGCAGGTCAACCTCTGAGGTTGTCGGCTGCTTAACCGGGCTTGCCTGTGGTTGCCTTAATTAATAAATTAATTAAAGCCTCCAGCCAGGGCTTATTATAAAACTTACAAACTAGGCGACTACACGCTAAGGGCACCCCCTGTGGGGTTACGGACCTCGGCTTAGGGCGTTTGAATTATTGCATGTCCATTTATTTTCAAAAATAAAAATGCCTAGTAGTAAAAAGTCAAACGCCTTCCTATAAATTGCAGATGACACAGTGCCGTGGTTTTGCAATGGGCCTTCTAGACACGAGACGAGATTAAAAAAATATAATAAAATAATTCTAAACATGTTTAAAAAAAAGGTTTGATAGAAGCTCCTGGATTATTAGCTTTTTATGTATGTAATTAAGCACGGTAAGGACTTGGCTCTAAGCCACGCTGAGTTTTGTTTCACGCGCATTTCAAAGAAAAGTCAGCAGGAATGTCGAGACCTGACAAGGCCATTTGTCTACTGGGGTTTCGGGAATGCTCTTACGAGATACAGTGGTCCTGGATGCAAGGGTAACTGACGGAACAGGGTACGATTTTAGTCAGTAAAAGTCTAACATTCAAATTCATTCTACCTAGAGCGGGAGCCATTGAAAATTCTCGCCACCAAAAAAAAACCAGTATTGTTTCAAGATTAACACGTTATTCGCATTAAAATGACCGAGGACTTAACTGGGCATTATTTTTGCAAATAATTTTCTGAAAACAGGCAACATAGATATGGATCTATAGTTATGCGTCAGTTCCCTATCCCCGAATTTGAATTGAGGAAATTACGTAGCTGTAATTAATTAATTCCGGGAAATTTCTTGAACCACACACAACTTTAATATGGGTAAATACGGCTCTATAATATCAATAAAATAATTTAAATATTTTATAGGCATATCTATAGATCTTCGTTTAATTTGTTATTGATTTGTTTAAAATATTAACCGAGAAGTTTAATGTTTCAGTAGCTTTAAGTGAGATATTGGCAAAGACAATTCAAAATTTTTCAGTGTCTCCTTTTTAGGGTTCCGTAGCCAAATGGCAAAAAACGGAACCCTTATAGTTTCGAAATGTCTGTCTGTCTGTCCGTTCGTCCGTATATCACAGCCATTTTATTCCGAAACTATTAAGACTATACATGTGAAACTTGGAAAGTAGATGTATTCTGTAAACCGCTTTTGGATTTTCAACCGACGACAAAAGAGGAGGTTATCAATTCAACGCGTATATTTTTTTTTAATTTTTTTTTTATGTATGATCATCGATTACTCGAAGACAGCTGAACCGATTTGGAAAATTATTTTTTTGATTGAAAGGGTATACTTCGAAATTGGTCCCATTTTTATAAACGTCAGGATCTGATGATGAGATCCTGGAGAAATCGAGGGAACTCTTCAAATATTAATTATTAATTTAAATATTATTTTGGGTATTTATTATAGTAACTTGTGCAGTTGCTCTAAAAAAGTACCATTTGAGGAAGTGGATCTGATGATGAATATGGATGTTAAGCACTTTATGCTCGTCACAATGCATATGGTGATGTAGAGCTGATGGTGAAGTACCAGGAGAACTCCTCAACAATTAACGGCCCAGCATTGGGAAAAGCAATATTTTGTAAAAGGTTATAAGTAGTTGACATTTAGGCTCTTGTAACTAGGTAAATTAAAAATAAACCAACTAAAAAGAGTGAAATAAAAACTTTATACCAAAAAATTAAACCGACTCCCAAAAAACACTGCAAAGTGAAAAATAACTTTAATTTCGGAAGTCGGTGCCAAAAACGAAAATACAAAACTAAAGACACCGACTACCGAAATTAAAGTTATTTTTCACTTTGCAGTGTTTTTTGGGAGTCGGTTTAATTTTTTGGTAAAAAGTTTTTACAAGAAAATAATTAAAAAATATTTAAAATAAAGGGGGGCTCCCCATACATGGAACTGAAAAAAGAAAATAATTTTTTTCATGAAACCCTTGCGTGTGTGGTATTTCTAGACAGGTCTGTAAAAATTATATTGAGGTTTCTAAAGCCACTTTTTCATAAGGTTAATCGTTTAAAAGATATACGCTTCCAAAGTGGTAAAATGTGTGTACCCACCCCCTCTAACTTCTATAATAATGGAGTGAAAAATCTAAAAAAATATTTGTCTGTAGATATTAATGTAAACTTTCAACCAAAATTAGTTTGAATGAAATCAGTTTAGCAGTTTTTGAGATGTAGTATATTTTCTAAAACCGCAAATATAACTTTGCAATTCATACAAACACTATGAAAAACAAAGTTATTTGGCGTAGTTGTAAAAAATGTAAATAAGCTAGTTTTAACAAAATTGTAAAGTTTTTTTTTCGTCAAATAAATATACATATTATATTATATTATTAAGGTTACTACGGAACCCTTCATGGGCGAGTCTGACTCGCACTTGGCCAATTTTTCATAAAGTAAATCGATTAAAAGATATAAGCTTCCAAAGTGGTAAAATGTGTCCTCCCCCTCTAACTTCTATAATAATGGAGTACAAAATAAAAAAATGTCTATAGATTTTTATGTAAACTTTCAACCATAATTGGTTTGAACGAAATCAGTTCAGCAGTTTTTGAGATACAGCATATTTTCTAAAACCGTCAATATAACTTTGTAATTCATACAAACACTATGAAAAACAAAGTTATTTGGCGTAGTTGCAAAAAATGTAAATAAGCTAGTTTTAAGAAATTTGTAAGGTTTTTTTTCGTCATTAAATATACATATTATATGATATTATTATAGTTACTACGGAACCTTTCATGGGCGACCCTGACTCGCACTTGGCCAATTTTTTTATCGCTTATATATCACGCTTATATAGTGTGTCTCAATATGATGTCTTTCTTCTGATAAAAATTTCAATATTGTTTTTTTTTCTGTTTTTTAACCATGTTGATTTGATTTTCTACTGTTTTTTATGATTTGCCGCTGATAAGACCTATTCCCAGAAGTGTTAGGCAGAGATGTATAGGCTATAATTTAACCAGTAAATCTACACGCGTTTAAGTTGTCCAGTAAGAGGCAAGCCTACTAAAATAAATCGAGGACACATACAGAATATAAGATAATGATGAGATGAAATGACTGAGAAGCTCTATATAAATAATAACCCCATTAGAAACATACAATTTTACAATAGAGCGGTAGTGGTACATAAGCGGATTAAATACAACAAGTATCTATAAAACATTTACGCCACCTTTAAGACGATAAACCACCTAAGACAAAGACGGGTTCATTTTTAAAACAATTTCCTCGCAAGTGAAACAGTAAGCCCGTCAAATGATAGACAAATTCATTCACCGCTGTGTTTCAAACTGCATTTTATAGCTAGACATTACACCCTGCACTCTCAGCTCTTAACTTCACACTTTCCATTATAAATTCAGTTTAAAAAAAGAATGAAACAGTAGCGACACTTTTTAACGTTTTAACCGTTGAAAATTTCAAAGTACCGTCTGAGCTTCGTAAGGCGGAGATAATTCGGTGATTGTTGGTTTAGAAGTGACACTCGGCTGTACTCGTAGTATCTTTGTGTAGTTTCAAGTCACGAAGAAACATTTTCCACTATAGTTTTGAATTATTTTATCTAATTCTTTGGCCTCATTTCAACTGTCAACTATCAACTGTTTATTTGTTTATAGACATTGTTGGAACAGCGTCAAAAGACGCTTTAGAGTCATTGCCGACAGGTTGGACGGGCTATTTTTACGGCATAGGTAGATCCTACGTGCCCCCGTGTAGAAGGGTTGGGGCAGATAAAATACTGAATTAAAATTAAAATTAAAACCTTTATTAGACAGACACTAAGCAAGGATAAAAATGTATTAAATAACATAGTCAATTTTAGATAGTTGTTATAAATTTATCGCCCCAAAATCTGGTGCTAACTCTCACACTACCGAGGACTGGGCACGCCGCAATCGCGGCGATAAGTCCCCTCTTTGAGGAGTGGCTAGAGATACGCCACGGCGTCCTCACCTTCCGCCTGACGCAGGTGCTGACCGGACATGGCTGTTTCGGGAGGTACCTGTTTCAGATACAGCAGGAGAATACGCCCGGGTGTCGTCATTGTGAGAACCATCCGGAGGACACGGCCATGGAGAAATCAGGTCATGGAGCTCCTGCGCACACTCCAGTAATGCTAGCGAAGGAGGAGGCCAAACGCGCGAGGGAGAGGCAACTCTCTTCCCCACGCTCCAACCACTGCGGGAGATGCCTCGGGCGTTGGGGATCACGAGCCGATTTCCGGCCACCGTAGGCGTGGGCTTTCGGACGGCGAGCAGGGGTAGCTCACCGTCCGGTAAGGACCAGGCCCGGGTCGCCGGCGCGTCGTGTTCCACGCGCGCCTCAAAGAGCTGTCAGCAACAGTGACGAGGCCTCATGTATTATGAGGCCATTCATCATTGCCCGCCGGGGTTGCAGAAATGTTCTAACAAGATGCCGCGGCCCCGGAACTTAAGGGCAGCTGAAGAAACAGGGTGGGTTTTTAGTCAATAGAAGTTTGACACACCTTTCCGCTTAACCCAGAGCGTGAGAAGTCATTCGATGATTTTCCCACCCAGACAAAAAGGTCTAGTTATGTTAATTGTATAGTGTGCGTATTTTGTATAATGCGTTGTGTTTTGTATGTTAGTAATTTGTTGTCTGTTAATAAGTCATTATTGTTCCACGATTAACTTTAGTATTATTTTAAATTTGATTGATTTTAAACGCATTACCTATTTTTTTTTTTTTAAATAGTACAACTGCTGCCGAAAATAAATCCAATACCTTTCAGTTCTCGCAAGGTTTCCTGAATAAACAAACACTTATGCTGTCTTATTTCTACTAACTCAACGTTACAAACTATGCCTACTCCTAAAGAATGAGAAAATAAATCAAATAAACTTAGAGATAAAGCTCAAAATTGCTTGCAATTGGATCAAGGAATCGTACAAACAAAACTCTTATGGCAAAGAATAGGATAATATTTATAGAAAATGTTCGATATCGGAATCTAATAAGTAGAATAAAGTATGCATGCATTCAGCATTATTAGTAGCATAAATAAACAAATTTTTGTTTTGCGAATCATATGTCTCGCGTTTAAAGGTTGAGCAATTGTTGTTGAGTTGCTGCACTATATGTAGCGGGTTTAGATCCTGAACAAGTATTTGTACAGTCTACAGACTGCTGCTTTAGATGTGTTTATGCATATGACTTAAAATATTTATAAATGCATCCATGATACAGGAGAAATAAATGAATTGAGTCCGGTTCTTAACCTTACTTATTATTGTTTAACCCAGTCACCAGTTTGTCGTCTATATGTCTGTAATAATTATTTCCGCATGTTTTACAGTCTTCTAAATTTAAACTCATTGAGATAAAGGATTGGATAACCCGTAGTCCTTACGAGTATATAATTGTACTGTTATGTTATGGTAAACCAGGCTTTATGACTCTCACTGCTTTCAGTGAGAGTCATAAAGCCTGTCGAATTGTCGCGTCACGTCCTTACGTGACACGACAATTCGACAACGATATATATGTAATATAATCGTTATTTATACAGTATACACACATTGATACAGTAATTTAATATAGATGGAATGATGCGTTACTTTGCGGAAATCCATACCAAAAAATACCAATCATAATATTTTGGCGGAATTAAGACTAAGCATTTTTATGAAAATGCCTTGCTTTAGGCCAACTACAGTCGACAGACCATTTATTTTGGATCTTAGTAGCATATTTAAATATATTCATTGTGGCGTCAACCCCAATTATCAGATTGCACATCTGCGCAAGTTTAATAAATACACAGAACGCCACACACAATCGAATCCTAAACTAATTTACTCCCGAACTACTGAAATGCAAACAAAGAACACATTATCTTCTAAACGGCAAAACTAATATTAAATGAAAAGTTCCAACGGAAATCAGGTACAATGCAAGACCTCAATCCGTTCTCAAGTACAATCGACGAACTTCAAGGCACACCATTTAAACTTGGCAAAATAACTTTTCAGTTAATCGCAGTCATTTTGTTGAGTACCATCGTTGAGTTTGATCTAATGATATTTTAAGCTATATTGCCGACTATTTCTGGTTAATACATAGGTAATTTTATTCTAATATTTTAAAATTATAATAATAAGATAACAATCATAAAATTATTAAATGTAGGCGCATATAAAAAGCGGGTAATAGAATTCTTTGGTCTTTATAAATACTTGACTGCATGCTTAATTACGATTAGTGGAGTACGTCAGATTTCTAATCTCTACAGTCAATGGTATATGCTTTTATAGTAATCAAATGAATACCTTTTCTGATTTATTATCTTTAATTAAAACGGTTTTATTGTAAATGTATTAAAAGCATTTACAATAAAACCGTTTTAATTAAAAAATTACAAATTTTATTTGTCTTGTATCTATGTAGATAGATAGATATACTTAACTAATAAAAAAGGTGATACAATGGGCGGTTTTATCGCTGAAAATGATCTTTTACAGACAACCTTTGGATGGTGGTTTCAGGCAGATAGTGCTAATTATGTCTTACTTATGTAGTTCAAGTAGCACAATTTCAAATACATTCCAAAGGCGTTCTTGTGTCTCGATACGACTTGTATGAATTAAGATTTTGTTCCAATAAAAAATGATTAACGATAAGGTGGAGGATAAACTAGGATACAATGCAAAAAATATCAGGGGTTGTCAATGTGAATACTGCAAAATCCTAAAATCGTCATGTTCCAGAAATTGAGCTCCTCATACTTTCTTTCCTCCAAACCTAGTTCTCATAGAATTTAACCTAGACTGTTTTAGGAAGATCTGTGAGTTTATTTCGTGGAGGAACCACGAAATAAACTCACAGATTAGACCTTTTGGTAGTCAGCTAGGAAATATCGGCCTCATCTAGTTTAAACTACCAAAAAGATTGACTGTTCGACGATTAATTGAATATAAAAGTATTATTTTAACCTTTATAATTAAATACATATAATCTTTTATCATGATTCTGTTTTGGATTTAAGAAAAAGCTATGCAAGATGCATAAGTACTACCTCTTTTAAATCTATACTTATAATAAATCTGTAGAGAGGTCAATTCTGTACATGAAATATATTTCCAAAATAACTATCAGGGGGTGATTAAGGATCGATACTCATGCCAAAAATGCAATCAGTTAAATTTTTGTCTGTCTGTCTGTCTGTCTGTCTGTCTGTCTGTATAACCGTTATAGAAACAAAAACTACTCGACGGATTTTAACGAAACTTGGTACAATTATTTTTCATACTCCTGAGCGGGTTATAGTATACTTTTCATCACGCTACAATCAATAGGAGCAGAGCAGTGAAGGGAAATATTGGGAAAACGGGAGAAGTTACTCCATTTTTTAAGCTTCCGTCGCGTGTGCAACCTTAATGGTTAAAGCTACACAAATCATTTCATGACGGAAATGTTCTCCTTAAAATTATATAAAAAATATCCCACGACAGCATATTATGTCTAACTTTTATGGTTGACTCACAATAACACGTGTAACTCCCGATAGCTTAGCAGTTCGAAGCTTTCTGATTATAATATTTGTCTACTCTTACGTTTATAACACTCTCAGTCACCCCTAATTGAAAAAGTTAACATTATTAACTATTCCATAAAAAAATTGGCCAAGTGCGAGTCAGACTCGCCCATGAAGGGTTCCGTAGTAACTATAATATAATATGCAAATTTATTTGACGAAATAAAAAACCTTACAAATTTCTTAAAACTAGCTTATTTACATTTTTTACAACTGCGCCAAATAAATTTGTTTTGAAAAAAAAACCTTACAAATTTCTTAAAACTGGCTTTTTTACATTTTTTACAACTGCGCCGAATAAATTTGTTTTTCATAGTGTTTGTATGAATTACAAAGTTATATTTGCGGTTTTAGAAAATATGCTGTATCTCAAAAACTGCTGAACTGATTTCGTTTAAACTAATTTTGGTTGAAAGTTTATATTAAGATCTACAGACATATATTTTTTTTAGATTTTTCACTCCATTATTATAGAAGTTAGAGGTTGTGTCCGCCACACACACATTTTACCACTTTGGAAGCTTATATCTTTTAAACGATTGACTTTATGGAAAAGTGGTTTTAGAAACCCCGATGTCGTTTTTAAAGAACTGTCTATAGATACCACACATGCATCGATTTCATGAAAAAAAATATTTTCAGGTTTAGTTCCATGTATGGGGAGCCCCCCATTATTTTAAATATTTTGTAATTTTTTTCTCAAAATCGGAAAGCGGTTCACAGAATACATCTACCTATTAAGTTTCACATGTATAGTCCTAATAGTTTCGGAATAAAATTGCTGTGACAGACGGACGGACGGACAGACAGACAGACGGACAGACATATCGAAACTATAAAGATTCCGTTTTTTGCCATTCGGCTATGAAACCGTAAAAAGAATCATATAAATCGGTATAGAAACACCAAAGTTATACATGAAATACGCTTATAATAATAAGCCATCGCGCGTGAATACTGAATCATGCTATAAGGATTATTTTTGAGAATCGGTCGCCGCGCTCGATGCGTCTCGCGGTCGAAGCGTTCTCTAGGTACTTAAGCCTCATGTGAACGTGATCTAAACAATATTACCAATACATTAACTTACGCTGACGGAGTCGCGGGCACAGCTATATTGTATCATTACGCTAAGGCCAATAGGAGCGGAGCGCCAATGAAGAATGCTTCAAAATCGGGGTTAAATTTAACGTTAGCCCAAAGTAACTATTCCACGCGGACGAAGTCGCGGGCAAAAGCTAGTTAAAAATATAATGATGGCATTACCATTTCAACTTCATAGTAGGGCTCCCAAATAATTAAGAAGATAGGTAAACCAATGTATGTAACGTATATACAAAGAACGAAGAAACACTACAGCCAAATACACACGTGACCTCGAGTAAAGTGAACACAAATCACAAATGTACCAACTATAGTGAGCAATATTTCACAGACCGCTGTAATCTAGTGATAGAAGGAAAACATATTTGTAACACTGTATAAGAATGTGAGCCGTAATAAACTAAATCGATTAAGGCCTCTTTATTGTTGTGTAGATGAGCAGAAGATTTGGTCACATTAACTGTTATATTCACCCCGGCGAAGCATAAAGGTTATCATTTTGACCAACATGTACAATATAAAACTGAGGTGCTCCAATGGTTACAGATATAACTTTCAACTAGCTTTATAGGCTGTGGGTTCGAATTTAGCCAAGTACTTACTTTTAATGATGAACATTATCACCGCTTGTCACAAAACGTTAGAAATCCAAAGATATACGACATCTAGCAACATGCACCAGGCCGTGTGGGGCCTTATGACCTATTTATTCCCTCCATAAAAAGTAGGCCTGTGTCCTAGCAGTGAGAACGTTATAGGCTCTACATAATGTTACGCTATTTACAATATAAATATGTCTGTTTGTTCACCTGTTTTCATATAACTCCTTAACTACTAATCATAATTGGAGAATGTAGGCTATGTGACATTTTGCATTGGGTAGAGCTTTGCCGTGTCCTCGTTGAGGCGATCGGCAGCACTGACCTCTCGCGCCCGGCCCTGGCTTAGACCATGGTGCGGAGCGAGAGGGAATGGGATGCAGTCACCTCTTTTTGCGAAGCAGTAATACTAGCGAAGGAGGAGGCCAAACGCGCGAGGCAGAAGCAACTCTCTTCCCCACGCTCCAGCCGCTGCGGGAGATGCCTCGGGCGTCGGGGATCGCGAGCCGATCTTTGGCCACCGTAGGCGCGGGCTTGTGGACGGCGAGCAGGGGTAACTTACCGTCCGGTAAGGACCACGCCCGATCGGCGGCGCGTCGTGTTCTGCGCGCTCCTCAAGGAGCTGTCAGCACCGGTGACGGGGCCCCATAGGGTCATTGCCTGCCGGGGTTGCGGGAATGTTTTAACGAGATTCCGCGGCCCCGGAACCTAAGGGCAGCTGAAGGAACAGGATGGGTTTTTAGTCAGTAGAAGTCTGACACACTCTTCCGCTTAACCCAGAGCGGGAGAAGTTATTCGATGATTTTCCCACCTGACAAAAAAAAGGCTATGTGACATAACATTAAATTAAATATGGCATCCTATAACTAAAATCTTGTAATTTAAACAATTTACACGTAATACACATATTTTAATGATTTAATAACGGACGAACAACTAACTCCAGAACCACTTACGAAAAGCCCCAATTGTATTTTCAAACCATCAAAAAACCTATGTACAAACAAAACTTAATTCAAATTGGTCCAGCTGCTTATGAGGAGTAAGAACTGACAAAAATACTTTAGAAGAAAAATGTATTTATTTTATTTCATTTTATGACATGGAACAGCAACTACCTACATTATAAGAACTTACAAAAACTTACTACTTATTATTTACTAAATTAACAAAAAATAAGTTTTGACTCTTATGAAACCTACTACGCTGTCCACAGATAGACGTAAGAGTTTAGAAAAAGTATCTAATCACTAGGTAGCGTTACGTTTTTTTTATTGATAATAGTTCCGCTTTGACCTCCATCTCACCTGATGGTAAGTGATGATGTGGTCGAAGAAGGAGTTACGTGAAAATGAAGTTTTTATTTTTTTATTTTATTTTATATTAAGTACAGCCACATCACATACATTGCACAATTTAAAATAATCTTACTTACAAAATAACTAATGCACATGACAATTAAGGCGTACATAGCGCTCACCAGAACAATAATGCTGCCTTAAAAAAAATTACTTATAACTAATATTTAACATAAGCTCACTACTTAAAATAAAATACATTTTTTATGTTGCAAAAAGTTAATATACAATAAAGGAATAGATTATACACATTAATAATTATTATTACAATTACAGCAATTGGGTAACAATGTCAATAGAACAAATATTAAAATAAACTGAATAAACAACATGTCAATAGCGTAAATAAAAAATAAAAACGGAATTAATATCATGTCAAAAGCATTAATTAAAAAAAAAAATTAAAACTTGTCAATAGATTTTAATAATTTAAAAATAAAATCGAATCAATTAAAATAAGTTCAACACATTTGAATAAAATAAGTTAAATTGAAATCGTTAAAAACACAGAAAAATATAAATGTAATTTGAAATATAATTAACAAAATTCTAAGAATAACCTGGTAAGGATAATGTGATTTTTTTTCGAAACCGCTGCAGGGTGTCATTGAAAATGTCCAATTCAGGCATGTTCAAGACTGCAGTATTATATTCATTACACATTCTTACAATGGGAAACTGCAAGCCTAGGTTGGTCTTGATACATGACGTGTCAAAAACCTTTTTAATTTTTTTAGCTCGTGGGTAGATTCTTGGAACTGTTAAGGAAACGCTCTGTAAAAGGCAACTGCACTGAATATTTCCATTAATGACTTTATGGAGGAAGCATAAGTCCAAAAGACGTCTACGATCGTGAAGGGTAATCATTTTAAATTTGTTCAAACGTTCCGAATAGGATTTTCTGTGTGAAAAACCATTTGTAGAGAATGCAAGGTGTCTCGTGAAAGCTCGTTGTATACTTTCCACACGTTGTGAGTGGACTGCATAAAAAGGGTTCCACACACTGCTTGCATACTCGAGATTGCTGCGTACTAGGGCATTATAAAGTAGCACTTTGGTCTTATCGAGTTTAAAACCTCTGGAGTTGCGCCTCAGAAATCCAAGCATCTGGGCGGATTTTGTCACTGCCTTATCAATGTGTGAGGTAAACTTTAGCTTACTGTCAACGATCACACCTAAATCTCGAATTTCATTCACTTGGTCCAGTATTACGCCACCAATGTCATACTTAGTAGGAACTGGTGTTTTTTTCCTTGTGAATGATATGTGATGACATTTTTTAGCATTTAAACTCATACCGTTAACGTGACACCAGCGCTGAATATTATTCAAGTCAGCTTGAATTAAATCTGCGTCTGTTCGAGAGTTTATCACTTTAAATATTTTTAGATCGTCAGCAAATAGAGACATTCTACTATGTCGTATGTAATTAGTTATGTCGTTAATAAAGACAAGGAATAACAGTGGCCCCAAGTGAGATCCCTGTGGAACTCCCGAGTGCGCGTAATATACCTCAGATTTAAAACTACCTATCACTACATATTGAGGTCTTTTTGACAAATATGATTTGAACCAGTCTAGCAATTCACCACCGATACCAAACCATCTCAGCTTTTCGACAAGTATGGGGTGATTTACTTTGTCAAAGGCGCTGCTAAAGTCGGTGTATATCGCGTCTGTCTGCATTCCCTGGTCAACCTCACGTGATACTTCAGAGACAAAGGGTACGAGATTAGTCACTGTTGAACGCCCACGTCTGAAGCCATGCTGATAATCCGACATGCTCGAATCCACCATTTGTGAGATAATGGGGCATAACATTGATTCAAACAGCTTGGAAAAACATGAAAGGATCGAAATGGGACGGTAATTAACTGCGCTAACCGGATCACCCTTCTTAAATATGGGTACTATACGAGCTTTCTTCCATTCTTCAGGGAATTTGCCTTCCTTCAAGGACCGGTTGAATATCAGCATTAACGGAAGCGCAAGAGCAGAACTACATCTTTTAACAAATACTGGCGGGATAAGGTCAGGTCCAGCACCCTTTGTCGAATCAATTTTTCTGATTGCCCTGAAAACATCGGATTCATCAAATTTTAAGCTTGAAATATATTTTGAAGTCTCATATTGTGATTGACAGCTAAACGCTTGCGAATAATGAGTGTGTGAGTGTGCGGACTGCGAGGTATCTGCCGTGTATACGGATGAAAATTGAGTTGCAAATAGGTTAGCGATTTCAGGGCCAGTTTTAGCGATTGTGTCTCCTAGCATCATTCTGGCAGGAATCGATGATTTACCACCGCGTTTTCTATTAATAAAGTTCCAAAAAGCTTTTGGGTTTTTAGGAATATTGTTCTCTATTATGTTTTTGTATCTCGAATAGCATTCATCATATAGCTTGTGAGAGCGAGAGCGTAGCAATTGATACTCGATTTCGTCTCTAGGATTACCAAATCTCTTATATCTTTTTCGAATTTTTTCCTTCTCAGATATAAGTTTAATTAACGAATTACTAAACCACGAAGGGAATTTAGCTCTAACAGTTGATGTTTTAGGGACTAACTTTTCAATGACAGTTCCAAGAATATTGTAAAACTCCGCGACGCGAAGTTAAAATGAAGTACGTGCAACAATTATAATAAATAGTAAAATATTTGTAATGTAACTTAAATCTAGAGACATTATAAAGTAAGTATGCAAAATAAAATTTTAAGAATAGTATAATATTAATATTAATCCAATATTAATTCAGTTAGTATCACTGTTAGTGTTTAATTGAAGACAACGAATGAGACTTTATTGTTCAATTAAAGATATCAATTCCAACAAAGTAACTGTTGTATGTATCAAACATATTGTTACGCCTGTCGTTTAGCGAAGTACGTCGAGAAACTTCGACAGAAATCTAATGTTCGAGACACTAACGAGTAACAGTAATGAGTATATCAAGTTGAGACACTAACGCCGTCTAGCGGCGAGTAGCAGTACTGTGTATCTCAAGTAGCCTCTGGAATATTCTTGGCAGTTTAGGCAGTGAGTCGATTTTACAAGAATGTTCTAGAACTCATAGACCGGGGTATAAATAGATCGCAGAGGAACTCAGATGGCAGTATGGCAAGTACGCGGCGAAGAAGATGCAGCGCGCGCTGAATATGCTCCCAGAATGGCTCGCCAAGTGGCGACTCTCCGTAAACGTGAGTAAAACGCAGGCTATGCTCACTGGCCAGAAACACCCTCCACCACCCTGAAGCTCATGGGAGCCGAGGTCGCGTGGTCGTCGCAGGTCAAGTACCTCGGCGTCACCATCGACCGTCGGCTCTCGATGCAGCCACACGTCAAAAAGGTCGCGGCGCAGACAAGGGTCGCCCGTGCACTGCTCTACCCGGTGCTCTCGTCCCGCCTCCCGGCGCGTGTCAGGCTGGGCGTGTACAAGCTGTACATACGCCCGCTTCTGACATACGCCGCCCCCGCCTGGTTCGCCCTCACTAGCAAGTCGTCACGCAAGAAGCTCAGTGCGCAGCAGAACATGACGCTGCGCACCATATTCCACGCCCCTCGCTATGTGAGGAACGATGTCATCAGGCGGGACTCCGGGATTGAGAGCCTGGAAGAGTTTGTGCAGCGCCTCGCGAGGGCAATGTTCGCGCGTGCCAACGCCTCTGCTTGGCCCCACGTCAAGCACTTGGCGCCCTGGCATGCGCGCCCGCCTGACGCGAGGCGGCTCCCCAGAGACCTGCTCCCGACAGACGTTGCGGCTCCATCTTCCCGGACTTGACTCCTGGGTAAGTCGCCCCACGATACACGCGACTTACTCAAACAATGAAACTACACAAATTACACTTCACCCGGTACGTAACGTGTTCTAAGTTAATGGCACGTTGCGTACTAGAAACACACATTCACGACTCCACAAGCGCTATACATAACTAGCACCGGATAGCAGCGCACGCTATTCGGTGCAGACGCACTGAGCGGCGACTCGCAATACAAGCCGCTCACACATACATACTCGGCTCTGCGGTCGAAACGCAACCGGCTAGCTCTGGAAGCGGTACGGCCGAGAGCCCCGCATTCACTATAGGTGCGTCGGAGTCGGCACCCCTGTCGCTGGTCAGCTCCCGCTGGGCCTCCCCTAAATAGGGGTCTCACCTGGCGGGGTTAGATCGCCGGGGTGTCGTGAAGAAACGACGCCGAAAATACCTAAAGGTCTGCGTCGAGGCGCGCCTATAGTAACACAATAGCAATTAATCACACGGGTGTGCGTTTGCCGTTCACTTTTGAACAGGCACTTAACGCACACCCGAATTACATCTACGCCGACAATAGGCAACCCAAGGACGGTCCCGTATTGACGGGACACGGCATAGCTCCTGCGGTCAGAGGGCGAAGCCCTGAGGCCGCTTGCCGCGCCCCTAGCGGGGCGCAGCGACTGCCCAGATTTGATCAGATGGCAGTGACTCTCCGCCCGACGCTCGCCCGAGACGGTCGTGCCGCTCTGCGCTCCCGATCGTTCTGTGTTTGTGTCATCGCTTCGTCGCGCTCGTCGTGACGTCATTCGTAGTCGCCGACTACAACTCCCGATCCGGAACCGCCTTTTTCAAGGCAGTGAAGGATATTTTGTTTCTATAACAGAGTATCGTCAAAAACAATTTTGTTTGGCCCCTTCAGGGTAAAACCACAGTTTCGTGGTCCTTGGTTGGAAACCTCACGGTGCCAACAATACCAAGGGGGTGCTGACCCGACGCACCCGCTGATCCCCTTCAGGGTGAAGCAGTCAATTGGAGTCGAGTGCTAGGTTTTGGCCTTGGGGGATCTCCTAGTCAAACCTAGTTACTGAGTTTCCTTTTCAGCTACACACCTAGTGTCGGTTGGGTGTGTCTACCCCTTCGCACTAGACCCAATAGGGCCCGGTTCGCACAATAAGACTGGCGACCGGTTACAAGCTTAGGGCTCACCATTAGGTACTCACCTCCCAGTCTCTACCCGACTGGGAGGGTTACACATCCCCGGACCCATCCATCCGGGGAGTTAGGTCAGTTAGGCTTTAAATAGGTCCCCCGCGGGAGAGAAATCTCCAAAATTTCCCCATTGAATTTTTGATCCATTCGCCAATCATGGCAAACTCCAATATTTTGGAGATATTGCTAAAAATCCTTAAGGAAAACCCTGCTATTTTCGCCAAATATGGCGGAATAATCCAGCGTGAAATCGCTAACTGTCCTCCGGCTACCGAAGCCAACGTCGCTGATTTTAGTGACGCACTTGACAGCCCATTATCTCCCCCGCTTGCTGATCAAGGCATTCCGGTTGGTCAATTCACGGAAGTGTTTATCAACTCCGATCCCATTGTTCATCGAACAACGAACGACTTCCAGGTAGATAGCCCTCTATCGCTCCCGCCCGCCGACAATGTCGTGCCGACCGCCCAATTCCCGAAATCATCCATTGTTGCCGGCCCACCTACTAATCCCATTGTTCATAAAACAATGGACGCCGCGCAGGTGTGCGCTGCAGTTGAATTCCGTGAAATGGACACCACCGAACCAGTGTCCAATAACAACTCCGACAATGATTTGTCATCATGCCCCTCGTCCTCGGAAGACGACTTTCAAGTCGTCACCGGTGGCAAGAGGAAGAAAGGGAAAACCTCCCAGGCCAGCAAGGCCAAAAAGACCACCGCGTCGCCCCCGTCCCTAACTCAAACGCCCGTTCGACCCGCTAGCCCCGTCCCAACTACCTCTGCTCGCGCGCAGAATAGTCGTCCCCCCAGCCCGATAGCCCAAACTTCCTCAGCCCAAAGGAAGCAACGCCCTCCGCCCCCCTTTTACATCCAGGACAAGGGTAAATGTCCAAGATGTGTGTTGATCGAAAGATCAACTACACAAACGCCCGTGCCTGCCAAAATGGCATTAAAGTCACCGTCCCTACGTCGAACGACTATAGGGAACTATATCGCGCCCTCCGTGAAAGGAATATTTCCTTTCACACTTTCTCCTTCCCCGAGGACACGCCCACTCGTGTTATTATTAAACGTGTCCCTAAAGAAATCCTAGTACAGGATATTAAAGACGACCTTGCCGATCAAGGTATACCAGTGATCGCCGTCCATCGCTTACATAAAGCGAGAGGCGGTGAATTGTACGACATGGTTCTTGTCATTTGTGAACCAACCGAAGGTCATCACCCGATTTTTAAGATTAAGTCCATTTGCTCCCTATCCGGTATCTCAATTGAAAAGCCCTACAAAACCGCAACAGTGGGACAATGCCACCGTTGCCAACTGTATGGTCATGCGCAGAGCAACTGCTATGCGACTCCCAGATGCGTCAAGTGTCTGGGCGAGCACAGCACTGCGGACTGCCCTCAGCCCAAAGACCGAACCCTCTGTTCGGAACCACCCAGCTGCGTTCTCTGCGGCCAGACCGGTCACCCGGCAAACTACCGTGGCTGTCCCAAAGCCCCCAAACTCGCTCCTAAATTAGCGAAGCGCGCCAACGCCCGCCAACAAAGAGAGGCACCTTCCTCTCAAATTCCCCAACGTCTCGCTCCTCAGAGACCATCCCCGTGGAACAGGCTAAACCACGAAAAAGCCTTTCCCTCCTTGGCCACTGCCAAACCTTTGCAGGCACTGATGGATATACCCATCGCAGCGCAGATCCTGCCTATAGCCGTGGCTCCAGAGGCCACAGCCAGTCCCCAACCCGAGCCTCAAACCACTGCTGCTCCTGCAGCCAAACAACCGCCCAATCCCTCACCCGCGCACGGCGAGTCTTGCGGCCAGACTCTACTGCGCCACTATAGAATATTTATGACCCGCCAAGCCAGGTCTCTCCGCGATGCCCTTCTGGCTGCCGAGCAGCAGAATAACGGCAAAATTACGACGGCAATGTACAGCCAAATATTCAGCACACACAGTGATGTCGTGCTAGGCCTCGACCAGATTGATGCGATGGACTGATCCAATGGATTCCCAACGCACAAACCACACTAGGCCTCGATCCCTCAAATTAGGTTTTTTCAACGCCAATGGCATTTTCAACCAACGCGCCGAAATAACTAAATTCCTCCGCGACCACCAATTAGACGTCCTCCTTATACAGGAGACCCTTTTGAAACCCCACCGCGCTGACCCCAAAATTGCGAATTACCGTCTAGTTCGCAATGACAGAACACGCTGCCACGGCGGCGGTACCCTTATTTATTATAGGAAGGAGTTATACTGCATCCCTCTGACCCCACCCGCGCCTCTCTCTCACCTAGAGTACTCTGCCTGTCGACTAGGCATGACTGGTCATCCTCCGATAACCATAATCTCTGCCTACCATCCCCCACCATCGGTCGCGTCTCTTGCTTCAGACGATCCTATCGCGCTCACCAGCGATCTCACGACTCTCTTTGGCCTGAGTGACTCCGTCTTACTAGCGGGCGATCTCAACGCCAAACACCCCGCTTGGAACAGCAACACGACAAATGCCAGAGGCAGAATCGTGTATAACCTAGGCGCGACCCTAAACTATGACGTCATCGCTCCGATGACTCCCACCCAATACCCACACGACCCCAACCATAACCCCGATGTCCTCGATGTGGCGCTCCTAAAGAATGTAAACCTCCATTTACACTCCATAGAAGCGCTTCACGAGCTCAACTCGGATCACCGTCCCGTTATCCTACACCTAGGTTCCCGCTCGGGTAACCATGATCCTACCCAACCTCCTCCGACCCAATTGATCACCGACTGGAGGAAAGTAAGTGAAAAACTGAAATCCACCACGTCGCCTCAATTGGACACCATTCCTGACCACATAGTCTCAGTCCCTGACACGACGGCGGCGATCGACTCGCTTACAGATCACGTACAATCCGTCCTGAACGATTGTTCAAGGGAAGTTCCTGTAGTGGAAGACCACCGCTGGAAACTCCCGGACGATGTACGGAATCTGATAACCGAGAAGAACGCAGCCATCCGTGCGTACAGCGCTTTTCCCTGCGCCGCAAACAAAGCTCACATGCGCAACTTACAGCGTGCTGTAAGGAAACGCATTGCCGAGCAGCGTAATGCGAGCTGGGACAAGATGCTGAGTGAACTTGAGCCCACGCATCTTGCCTTCTGGCAGCTTCAGAGGAAGTTACGATCCACTGAAGAGGCCACAATGCCTCCTCTCATTCGTCCCGATAAGAGTGTCGCCTTCGATAACTCTGAAAAAGCAGAATGCCTAGCCGACAGCCTAGAGTCCCAATGTTCTCCCAGCTCTCAACCAGTAGACCAAGCCCACCTCGATATGGTGAACGCCGAAGTCGAACGTAGAACTTCACTTCCGCCCGTCGAAGATCCCGATAATCCACTGGCCCCCATCACTCCTGATGAGGTCCAGGATATCATTAAAAGTCTCCAACCGCGAAAAGCCCCTGGCTCCGACGGCATCACCAATAGGGTTTTCAAACTTTTCCCCGCCCAGCTTATAGTGCTAATGACTGCCATCTTCAATGGCGCATTGAGCAATAATATGTTCCCCGCAACCTGGAAACAGGCCACCGTCATAGGTATTCCCAAACCAGGCAAGCCCAAGTCTGACCCGTCTAGCTACCGTCCCATTAGCTTACTCAACGTCCTCGGTAAAATCTATGAAAGGCTTATATATAAGCGGCTCAAAGATTTTGCCGAAGCAAAGAGTCTAATACCCAATGAGCAGTTCGGATTTAGAACCGAACACTCATGTATCCAACAAGTCCACCGCATCGTAGAACACGTCAGCGCCGGCTTCCAACGGGGCGCAATAACGGGAGCCTTATTCTTCGACATAGCGAAAGCGTTCGACAAAGTCTGGCACAATGGCTTAATCTATAAGCTATACCAACTCGGCGTGCCTGACCGTCTCGTGCTCATCCTACGGGACTTTTTATCGAATCGCACCTTTCGTTATCGAATTGAGGGGGAGCTTTCCTCCCCCGATCCCATTCGCGCAGGAGTTCCTCAAGGCTCCGTACTATCCCCCCTCGTTTTCACGCTATTCACTAGTGATATTCCCAAGCATAAAAATACCCAGCTAGCCCTATTCGCCGACGATACGGCTATCTATTATACCGGTCTTAAACCCGATGCCATCGCTCGCACTCTCCAAACTTCCGCAAACACTCTGGCCAAGTGGTTCCGGAAATGGAGAATCGAAGTCAAACCAGATAAAAGCCAGGCAGTCCTCTTTTCTAAACCGCGGATAAACCCACCCTCCCCCCGTCCGATTACCATGTACGGCAAGCCGATCCCTTGGGAAAAGCAAGCCAAATACTTAGGCGTGGTCCTCGATAGATACCTCTCCTTCGCTGAGCACATAAAGCAGGCACGTTCGCGCGCCGCTTTCGCTCTAGGTAGGCTCCACTTCATTCTTAGCTCTCGCAGCAAGTTATCACTCAGGTGCAAGCTGCGTATTTTCACCGCGGTCATCCGTCCCATCATGACCTACGCCTGCGTTGTTTTCGCACATGCAAAGCCCTACCTCCTCCATAAGATGCAGACCCTCCAAAACCGATTCCTCCGTAGAGTCACGGGAGCCCCCTTTTATGTTCGAAATGAGCTTCTTCACGTAGATCTCAAGATGCCCACCATCCAGCAGTTCATGAAACGTGTCTCCAAGCGTTTCTTTGAAATTTCAATCCAACATAGGAATCCCCTTATCGTATCGGCCGCCCAATACGAACCCTCGCGTATCTCTAAGATTCGCCGACCAAGGCATACCCTAGTCACTCCCGATGACGCAATCACCCTGCTCCAAGAGAGCCGTAGGGAAACAAGTACAGTGGCACACAAACACAAAAACCGACCGTCCTTCCGTCCTCGCCGCCGAGGCCCACCGCGACGTCCCCGTAATAGTCCACCCCGACCCTTGCCAGAGCCAGCCCGCGACGCTGAGCCAGTAGCTTTAAATTCCCTTATTAATAATAATAATGATATGATCCAGCCTGTTCCTAGCTGCCCTCCCCTGCGACGCCCTAAGCCGAGGTCCGTACCCCACAGGGGGTGCCCTTAGCGTGTAGTCGCCTAGTTTGTAAGTTTTTTAATAAGCCCTGGCTGGAGGCTTTAATTAATTTATTAATTAAGGCAACCACAGGCAAGTCCGGTTAAGCAGCCGACAACCTCAGTGGTTGACCTGCGAGATGCCAGATAAAAAAAAAAAAAAAAAAAAAATACTCAGATGGCAGTCTTATTTAAAGATCCGAGGCGATATAATCGAAGCTATACAAGTGAATTTCAGTGCGATTTAAGTGTTAAGTGACAAGTATTGTACTGTGAATAACTGTGTTGTTTTTTGTTTTGTGTTTATTTAAGTAAAGTGTTAATTTTGGTTTAATTGGTGTAAATTATTTCTGTCCTGAACCCCAGCTCGTAACAATATTATGGTGGAGAAGTGAGCCCACACCTGAATTAGTTATATTAAGATACTAACAGTTAAGCGGGCTTCACTTCCCTGGAACTTTTCACGATAAAAACATAACTTCCTCCTTTTGCAGTCGGGTAAAAAGTAGCCTATAACCTCAAGCTACTTCCATACCAAATTTTATATAAATACATTCAGGACTTTCGCAGATTAGCGCGTTCAAACAAACATAGATTCATAGTGATATTCAGAGGAAACATTTATGGTCGTTTGCGGTGGCACACGGTCATAAATCTATACCAAAACAACATAATCTAACAGTAGTAAGTGATCATGAGCTATAAGGCAAGGTGACATACAACCATGTAATTACTTATTTATTTATTTAGGGTACTATTAAAAACCCTTTTTTTTACGTGGTAAAATCATCAGATGAGTCCTCCCACCCCGGGCAGGGCCGGAGGGACTGTCAGACTTGTACTGACCCACTATTCCACGGTGTTCCTTCAATAGCCCTTTACGTTCCGGGGTCACGGTAATGGGATAAGTCCCACGACCCCGGCAGGCTTCGGCCCTCTACAGGGGGGGGGCCTCGTCATCTTGCTGACGCTCTTTGAGGCGCGCGTGGAACACAACGCGCCGTCGACCCGGGCATGGTCCATGGTCGGACAGCGAGTTGCCCTTTACTCGCTGTCCGCACGCCCGTGCCTACGGTGGCCGGAGATCGTCGGCCGACGTCCGACGCCTTGGGCGTCTACCACTGCGGCTGGGCTGGAGGGAGGACGCTATCCTCTCCCTCACGCGGCCCGCCTCCTCCTTCGATAGCATGACTGCTTCGCAGAAGGAGGCGACCGCTTCCCACTCCGTCTCGCCCCGCAGCATGGCCTCGACCAATGCCGGGCGCGAGAGGTTTCCGCCTATCGCCGCCGTGAGGACACGTCGATGCTCTACCCAAGTGGGGCAGTCTTGCACCGTATGCTCTATTGTGTCCTCAGGGCGCTCCTCGCAGTGGTGACATCCAGGCGTTTCTTCCTTCCTCATCAGACACAGGTACCTCCCGAAACTTCCGTGTCCGGTGAGGACCTGCGTCATGCGGTAGGTCAGGACGCCGTGACGCCGATCTAGCCACTCCTCCAATATATCGTCAATAGTCGGCGGTAAGACGCCTCGGTCTTACCGCCGACTATTAAAAAAAAATAAAAAAAAAAACACTTAAAGGAAAACAGTCAATTACATGCCGTTTAGACAAATTCGTTTTACAAACATTGCACGTGCCTCAGCACAGACTTTTTACTCGCCGTCCGATCATGGACCATGCCCGGGTCGACAGCGGAGGCGCATCGGTTTACATGCGCGCCTCAAAGAGCTCTCAGCAATCTGATGGAGCCCCCACAGGGGCTGCCGGCACCTGCCGGGGTCGTCGGACTGTTTTATTATTTGCCTGAAATTGGCACTTTGGTAAGGCAGTTATCCGACTGTCAACGTGTAAATGACTAACTATCGATGATTTACTCGCTCAAGAAACGCACAATGAAATATACACAGAAAAAAAAAACAGTTACCACAATCAAGATTTTGTTTAGATTGATCATGTAACTTGCTTGCATCTGAGCCTTTCAAGCACAATGATCAGAGCTACCAATTTTATTTGATTGAGGAAGATCCCTCAATGATTGATTAGAGTTATCACAAAACCTATTTGCAGCAATCAAGTCAAAACATAGTTGCTCCAACCAAGATTATTATGTACTAGCTTGTGCCAGCGGCTTCGCCCGCGTGGGAAGTTTTTCCCGTGTAAATCCCGATCCCTTGGGAATTTCGCAAAATCATTTCTTAGCGGATGCCTACGTCATAACATCTACCTGCATGCCAAATTTCAGCCCGATCCGTCCAGTGGTTTGGGCTGTGCGTTGATAGATCACTATGTCAGTCAGTCAGTCAGTCACCTTTGAGTTATATATATTAAGATTTGATAAACACAATCAAGGAACTTATTTAGCGCAAACATTTAGCGCAAGATTTGATCAAGTTGCATGATTAATACAATTAATTGCAATGATAGATGCTATCAAGTCGAATCAACTTAATAAAGTATCAATGATATTTATTGAAGTAAAGAAAATGCTTGATTGACACAACTAACTTACTTTGTTACAGTTATCATTTTTTTAACTTGTCTCTTTCTACAATGATGTCATGTTAAGGGTAATCGAGAAACTTGTTTGAGCGTTCAATGATTTGAACTAGTATTGCTGCAATCATGTCGTGATGATCAACTTAACTAAGTTTTGATTAATCTAAACAAGATATCGTCAATCAAGCTAAAAAGTCACTTGATTGGCTTACATTTTGTTCAGTGTACATTCCGTGTAAACAAAAGAGATGCATATATTAATAGTTGCTCTCTGAGTGTGAACCACACTGCCGGCGACTACTCGCTTCACTAGTTCTGTCGCTGAGCGACAAGAGCTGCCAAAGATAATACTCACTTAGCGTTCGCTTGGCGGTCAGAACTCACGCTGAGAGACCAACCAGATGATAGCTCAGCGACTCAACTATCGGAACAACACACTCGCTGCTCGCCAACTCGTTTTCAGATGCTAGCTCTACTCGCTACTCGTTCATTGTCGGCGGTGGGACAACTGCCTAAACTACTTATATATTTAATAATATTTTAGACGTTGCGTGAGTCGCTTGTAGAAGATTAGTTGTAGGAATGCTAACGATAATCTTATACCTACTTAATTTAACAGTGAAAAGTAAGTAAATTAATTAAATTATTACCTAGTTCAACAAGAAATCCATACTCACGTACTGAATTCAGAAATGAGTAACATTATAATTACAAATACTCGTATCACATTTATAGAAACAAAACAACCCTTACACAAAGCGAATGTTGCCGCGGGGTGAGACTGCCTTGTGATAATTCTCTTGTGCGGATTGCAGAAACATAGTGTGGAAGATAATGTCGGCTTATTATGACATATAAAGGCATATAATATCTTAAATAATTCTCAAATATGTTGCACTTTCACATTACTGAAAGTACCATTGTTTAAGATAATTCGGCCCACTAACGGGCTTCAATGATATAAATGGGAGTCTGTAGGTACAAACGTAATATGAATCTTAATGCTTACCCAACTAGCACAAATGGGCTGCATTAGGGCTTTGGAGCGTATCCGATTATTACTTATGGTAATAGACGTAAGCGCTAGAGCGTCTACTACAGACTTAAAGCAGCCACTTTAGCGCTATTTGGGCACCATTTTATGCAACCTAAAGTTCCATTTAACCTGCACAACGGTTGCATAAAGATTCCTTAATAGCTATAACGATTTATTAACGCTATACTAAAGCTCTCGTAGCGCTACTTTTGAATGACTTTGAACTACTTTGAACGAATGAATTGATTATAGTTCTTTATTGTATATCTTCAGTTGACATTATTTGTAATATTTTGGTAAAGTGTTTTCGTCGCCATCATGAAAATAAAACAAAAAGAAGTAAAAGTTTGTATTCTGTATTAGCAAGATATATAAAGATACTTAAAACGCTGTCCAGTTTACTGTAGATATATAAGATAATTTTCGAGTAATTTTAACGCGCTTTTATGATATTTAAAAAATTAATAAAACATATGAGATATTTTTTATTTGTTATACAGAATAAATTTTATTTCCGTATTTTTCCGTGTCGATAACTTACTATTCGCAAGTGGCCGATTGTTTACCGGTACATTTAATGCACATTTAACTGAAAAACCAATGTATATCAACTCAATTTTGCAAGTGAATTATAAGTTTTCTTAAAAAATCATGGCGTCATTGTAATGTAGTCATAACCTGCAGTTTTAGCTCTAATAACTCCCTTTTGAGAATCATAGCGCTAATTTTCACCCTTCTAACACTTCCAGTGATTTTTGTTCCCCTAGTGCAACTCACAGCCACAAAAAGCTCCTATTTTCCTGTTTTTGAGGTTATAAGATCTAGTTACGTACTTATTCGTTTAGCATCCATTTTTATTAAATCTATACTAATATTATAAAGCGCAAAAGTTTGTTTGTTTGTTTGCTTGAACGCGCTAATCTTCGAAAGTACAGGGTGGATTTGGATGAAATTTAGTATGGAAGTAGCTTGAAGCTTGAGGAAGGTTATATATATATAGGCTGCAAAAAAAGAGAGTTATGTTTTTACCGTGATAGAATCCACGGGAGCGAAGCCCCGCGTGAGTACCAATGTTTTATAATAGTTACAAAAGCGGCTGTAAAATGGCGAATGGATTGAGCCTGCAAGGAATGACTATTTGCTACTAAAGGCCTTAGTTACACTGATGATTTTTTTGTAACTATAGTATGCATAAGAGTTTCTATTATTTCTATAATGAAACTTATAGTAGTATAGTAGTGGTTACTATAACTATAACCTATAAAAGTTACAATGGAAACCACTGTGCAGCTGTGAGTGGCAGAATGACCTTCGTAACTCTCATATAAAGGTGTAAGTGGTAAATGAGTTCTACCGTGGACTACTGTGAAGGCTAGGGTAGTATTTGATTCAGCTTATAGCACCTTAAGTAACTTTTATAGCTATAGACGTTTACGGATGCAGATATGCAACTTTGAACTGCTTTTTGAATACTTAAACCACTATTTTACAGCCCAAAGTAACAAAATAGGCTGCTATTTCCACTAATGTGCTCGTTGGGTAATAATCTATATCTATACATACAATAAAACAGTAAAAAAGTGTGTCTGTACATTTAAATTTTATACAAAAATAATAATTGAGGTTGGTTAAGAAACGGTAACACGGCATAAAAATTAAAAAAAGTCTGTCTGTTTGTCTGTTTATACACGCTTATCTCCGGACCTACTGGATGGATTTTAATGAAATTTGGTAAGTAGATAGTTAACATTCTGGAATAACACTTTTTATCCCGGAATTCCCACGGGACCGGGATTTGTGCGGGAAGACAATCCCACGCGTACGAAGTCACGGGCAAAAGCTAGTAATATAATAAATGCGAAAGTTTGTGAGGATGGATGGATGGATGTTTGTTACACTTTCACGCAAAAAAGACTAACCGGATCAGAATTAAATTTGGTAAGTAGATAGTTGACATCCTGATATAACACATAGGCTACTTTTTATCCCGGAATTCCCATGGGATCGGGATTTGCGCGGGAAAACTCTACCGCGCGAACGAAGTCTCGGGCAGAAGATAGTTGAACAATAAATGTTTTGCGTTGTCTTAAAAGTAACAAATTTCACCGTGCCGCCAACTTTTTAATAATTAAAATATTATTAAAATCTACTAATTCTTTTTTTTTTTATGTGTACATAAATATATTTAAACAATTAATTACAACAAATATACAAAATTACTGATTGATTTCAATGTGCCGTGCTTCACTGAGGCTATTGATGCCTGGAATCTCGCTTATCCGAATTCTGACCTACCTGTTATACCATCTTCCAAGAGGCGGTGGGACGAGCCGCTCTGCAGAGTAGTTCTGAATAATTTACTAACCACGTCTGCTACTTCTGCTGAGTGTACTCGTCTGCTGGCTGTGGGAAAGTGGAAATCAGGTCTTTGGTTACATGCTCTACCGTCCTCAAATCTAGGCACTTTGTTCGACGACACCACATTCCGCATCGCTGCTTCACTACGCCTAGGAGCCCCTTGTTGTTCCCCTCATCGCTGTAATTGTGGGGAAGCGGTCAACAGCCTCGGGCACCATGGTCTCTCTTGCAGACGTAGTGCGGGTCGTTTTGCACGACATGCCAACTTAAATGACATTATCCGAGGAGCCCTTGTCACCGTCGGCGTTCCAGCCGTATTGGAACCCATTGGACTGGCGCGTGACGATGGCAAGAGACCGGACGGCATGTCATTGTTTCCTTGGAAGATGGGTAGGCCTTTAGTGTGGGACGCAACTTGTGTCGATACTGTCGCGCCATCCCATCTTCCCAGTTCATCATGTAGTGCTGGCGCTCCCGCTGCGGCTGCGGAAAACCTCAAGCGGCGTAAATATAGTCATCTCGGTGATAACTATATTTTCGAGCCGTTTGGGGTCGAAACTCTCGGACCATGGGGCCCGTGTGCTCACAGCCTTTTTAAAGAAATATCGAAAAGGCTCGTTGATGCTTCCCGCAACCCAAGGGCTGGCTATTTCTTTGGTCAACGGCTAAGCATTGCCATACAACGAGGCAATGCCGCCAGTATCTTGGGTACGTTGCCAGCCGACAGCGTTGAGGATGAATTTTTTGATGCTTTATTGTAGTTTGTATTTTAGTACATAATTTTGTATATTTGTACTAATTAGATTATATTTATTTTGTATAATTTGAAACTAGGATAAAACCTTTTTCTGTTTGTATGAAATTTTATGAAATAAAAAATGGTCACTAATTTATTCATTTTGTGTTTACAGTGCATCGAGAATGTTCGCGTTATTTCACACTCATGGCTTCCATGCCAACATTCTCAATAAATGTCATTTCTGATCAGCATCATGCGTGGCAGCCGCATCAAGATATTGAAGACTATATCAGACAGGATCCCATCATTCTCCACTTTGGAGCTCCTTTGTTAAATGTGTGATATAATTGATTTCCGAAATTAATGATTTTATTTTCCTTTTATCCACCAAAGGCTCGCGTGGTAGATTACTGCCTATTCCTCTAGAAAGCCTGGACAAAAAAATACTGAATATATGTTTCAAGAATTTGGCACAGTCTCCTTTAACAGTACAGCAATTAGTACAAACACCAATTAACCGTGACGTATCCTTTCTTCTACACTCCATGACCACACATTTGACTTCGTATCTCGTTACTCGTAACTCTGTACAATTCGACCTTTTTGTTACAACCGAGGTGTGTTCACTTGCCTTTGTTTTCTGTCTGACAAAAGACGCACCTTTCAAAGGAAATCCAGCGTGTTATGTAAATTAGAACAGAACTGAGATGACAGCTCGGAGGTAAAGTGTGATATCAGCTGGGCTTGTTCGTGTAGTGATTAATTAATACTTTTTTTAGTCGAGTTTTTTTCGCTTAGATTTGATAATATTGTTGGTCTTCCATGGTTATTGAAATACCAGCGATTTTATAAATCTAGGTAATCATGACTCCCTAGGGATGTGTCGTAACAGGCTCAGAGGGGACTCCGGGTGACTTTTAACGGGGCCCATTTTATGTGCTTTATGTGCTGCACCAGGGTGCACACACTCCCTGGTCTTCTCCCCGAAAGTCTAGGCATCTTTTGAAGATTTTCCCCAATAGTAAAAAGGGAATCACGATTCCAAAAATATTACTAGTTTATTGTTTGCCAACCCAAAGAATAATAAGATTTTTATTTTACCTCGTCTCGATCACAAGTCCTGTACCTTATCCATTAGGCGCTTGACGCTTAAAAATAATAATATAAAATAATCATAGAATAAATAATATTTTTATGACGTTCCCCGCGCGAGACACAGGCCCTCATTGTAAGAGAGGGAATACGCCATAATCCATAACGCGGGCCTAGTGCTCTCTATCATACAAAGTAATTCATATCGATTGAGAATGAAGTCAAAACTGTAACTTGCTGCTCAATTTCATTTCAATTATATATTTATGCGGTTATAACCTGGTCGTTCCATGTATTACTATTATATTGAATTTTTTATATAGGTGGTTAATATAATGATTTAAACTTTTATCACCGTTTGCGCATTACACAAATAAGAAAATATATCCCTAGTCTGAATGTAGGCAGCTATTTATTAACAAACACGCTTTCACCTCATATTGTATAAATTGGCATGATTTACCTAATTTATAGAAAGGTCAAAACGGATCGTAAATCCGTGAGTTTATCTACAATTGCTGCGTCAGTCCCTAGAGCTTCAATCATCCGCTCTTCTTTGTACATCCTAAAAATAAATTAAATCTCGTAAAAGGCAGAGGTAATAAAAATATCATAACTCAGAAAATAGTAGCGTCATTCTTATTTAACATCGTCTTCGCAGCTTTCGTCTGCTTCTTTGTAGTAAACCCGGTCGGATCCTCCTAAGGACCTACTAAAATAAATTTGTCACCTTATTGTAATCTATCTTAGTGTGTATTGCTTTACTATTAGGGAAGGGTCAGTAAAAACTATGTTTTTAACACGCTTTTATTAGGTCGACCTGTATGTAACTAACTATGTAATTGAATCTAAGGTAACTAATTTAACCATCTTCCAAGGGTCGCAGCATAATGAAAATTGGCAGCTGTATGTAGTTCTGATGACAATACAATAATATAGTACTGTCGAACTGATCTGATGATGGAGCCGGAAGATATGAACTGGAACTTCATGATAGAAAATCGTATCATGGCTGTTTTGGATTTCTTAGAAAAGTCTTGTAATGAACTTTGACCACGATTAGGTTTCAAGGTCTGATGATGAAGCCGGAACATAGGCACTGGCATTCCATGATGGAATATCGTATCATAGTCGTATTTGCACTTGTGAGAATAGCCACGTAATGGACTTTGAACACGATCAGGTTTCAAGATTATAACAAACCTAAAGAAAATCCGTTTTCGGTTTTCTTAACCTTTTTGAATTACTGCGTAATCCATAGATTTATTTTTTTATAGATGTCGCTTTCAAATCCTCTGGGGGGATCGACCGTTTAATTGTCGCTACTCGTGGGAATAATATGGCAAAAACTACAAAAAGGAAACAGCAACACAAAGGAAACGGAGCAACACAAAGGAAACGTCTTTTTTTAACTATTAATTTTTTAAAGATAGAGAGAATACAATGCGGCTCTAATTGTAAAGTTATAATAGTGTAATGTAATTATTAGTTAAATTTATTCTAATTTTCGTAATTCATATTTGTACACACTGGGTCTATCGCGTCCTAACTGACTCTCCTGTTGCAGGTCTACTGGAAGAAATTTGTTACGAAATAAGCAGCACGTTTGTGCTCATTGGTCTGTATACTTAAGTGACATGAGTGAATAAATAAATTAAAAAATCTTACCCGACTCATGCACATCTCTACTCTTTACCAGAGACATTTATTATATATATCTACTGTCGGTGCAAAAAATACATTGAAAATACTGTTTTAAAAGACACAAGTCACTGACCTATGACGTTGGTGTTCTAGAAAAAAGAAAGAGATTCTGTGTGACACATTCTGCAAACAAAAACGAGATTATGTATAGCGGTGGTTGTATGCCACTCTACCCTAACAAACTAATATATTTTAACATTACCAAGCGATTTTTTGGCATACACAGCTATCCTCTAAATATCACTATAAATATACGTTCTTTATTTAACTGATGATACTTATTAACAGTTTGTAGTTAACAATTTTTTTTTTATCTCGCGGTTGACTATTATCTCAACTGACGATAAATGATGATGTGGTCGAAGATGAAGCACGCTTATCTAGATGTAACCTATTCACTCTTCACATAAAGATATAGCTATCAGGAAATACAGACTGCGACAGGCATGTTTCCTGCTTTTTAGAGCACGAGTTTACAAGTAGTCCACTTTTGGTTTTTGGACTTACAAATCTTTAAATTGACTCTCCCAAACAACTATATTCAAAAGAACTATTCTGTTGTGGAAATCAAACCAGGGATACGTAGTGCAGCAGCCAATCGCTCAACCAATGTGCCAAATATGTTGTCATATCGAGTGTAGATTGAAAGTATTTTAGTTTTATTATTGACAGGCTTGCGTTTGACCACCCTCTCACCTCATGTTAAAGTAGTTGCAAAAAATATGTATATACATTATGTTTTACCAAGCCGTGACAACGCGGGCACGCCGCAATTGCGGCGGTAAGACCCTTCTTTGAGGAGTGGCTAGATCGGCGTCACGGCGTCCTGACCTACCGCATGACACAGGTCCTCACCGGACACGGAAGTTTCGGGAGGTACCTGTGTCTGATGGGAAAGGAAGAAACGCCTGGGTGTCACCACTGCGAGGGTCACCCTGAGGACACAGTAGAGCATTCGGTGAAAGACTGCCCCGCCTGGGCAGATCACCGTCGTGTCCTCACGGCGGTGATAGGCGGAGACCTCTCGCGCCCGGCATTGGTCGA
Organism: Tholera decimalis; assembly: GCA_943138885.2. Taxonomy (NCBI): domain Eukaryota; kingdom Metazoa; phylum Arthropoda; class Insecta; order Lepidoptera; family Noctuidae; genus Tholera; species Tholera decimalis. Next base: position 36,742,915 of record OW964554.2, on the reverse strand, counting down.
GGCCATGCTGCGGGGCGAGAGGGAGTGGGAAGCGGTCGCCTCCTTCTGCGAAGCAGTCATGCTTCCGAAGGACGAGGCGGCCGCGTGAGGGAGAGGATGGCGTCCTCCCTCCAGCCCAGCCGCAGTGGTAAACGCCCACGGCGTCGGACGTCGGCCGACGATCTCCGGCCACCGTAGGCGCGGGCATGCGGACAGCGAGTAAAGGGCAACTCGCTGTCCGACCATGGACCGTGCCCGAGTCCACGGCGCGTTGTGTTCCACGCGCGCCTCAAAGAGCGTCAGCAACATGACGAGGCCCCCCCTGCAGAGGGCCGAAGCCTGCCGGGGTCGTGGGACTTATCCCATTACCGTGACCCCGGTACGTAAAGTGTTATTGAAGGAACACCGTGGATTTTAGTCAGTAAAAGTCTGACAGTCTCTCCCACCCTGCCCGGGGTGGGAGGACTTATTTGATAATTTTACCACGTTAAAAAAAAAAGCCGTGACAACGTTTATCATTACTGTATTACATAATTATCCCTAAATAATAAGCTAAAACTGTCGATCCAATAATTAAAAAAAAACAAAGAGAATGTAAGAGTTAATATGGTTCATAATAGTTCATTAAATGTATATTCAGCGTATTATTGGTACTCTTTTTCCTGACTGATAAAAGTTCTTGTACTACTTGTGTCTAAGAAAAAATTACCATAAATATCAGGAATGTATTATAATTACAATATTTATTTTCCAAAGTAAATTACGGACTAGTGCAGCTGTTTACAGTAAATGACATACAGGTGAACAGAATATATTTTTGCTCAATTACCCATATACTAGGTGGTACCTGTGTTATAGGAGTCAATCATGCGTCCTTTATGTGTACATTGTTAAGGTATTTTTCTAATTTATTTATTTAAATTTATTTCATAATAATTTATTATTCTATAAGTGATCAATGTACTAAACATTGATCACTTATAGAATAATAAATTATATTTAAAAATAACATGCAGGAGTTAGCAAGAAAGGGAGGGAGGAATGAGTGTATGTGTAATTGTTATGCGTGTTTATTTATACTGAGGTTTGAGTAAGCCTTCTGTTTGCTTTTAATTGATAATGAGGCGAAATCCAAGTAACATTAAAGAAACAATAATTAATTTACTGGCTTTTAAAATTCTTTTTCTTTGAAAAAATCTACTTTTACTGACTATCTAATCTTAGTGACTGTCTCTAGCTATTTAAAATAATATAATTTGTAAACCTAACACAGTGTAGTATTCTTAAACTCAAAGGTTAACTGGTAGAGAATGGCTTGTTGAATGAAACCGGCTTATGTATCACTACTATAGATAAAGTTTAGTAAAAATTATATTGAAAGAACCAAGTACCAAACAAAATACCCCGGCACTTAGATCCAACCAAATCTAATCAAATTACCTTTGATAGATCACCAAAACAAAACTCCGTAATCCCAAGCCATTTTCTAAACAATAACTTAAAGACCTCACACGTTCCATAAAAAAATGATGAATGTGTTTTAAAAATATAGGAAAGATAAAGTCGAAGGCTTACCGCTAATGCTTAGGTAACCCTCCTCGCCCCGTTACAGATCATAAATACCGAAGAATCCTGATAAGCTCTGGTAAAAGAAAGGCAAGTACCTACCCACGCAAAAGAGGAAAGTTACGGCACCTATAGGGTTGACAAATCACGGAGAGGAAAATGTTCACGTAATGGGTTGAAAATGGCTAAGAGTGATAGGCTCTAATGCCGTTATAACTCTAGATTTTATTAGTCCGCGTTTTTTTTTTCGGGGGGAAATCAAGAAAGGTTTTATGTTTGTTTGACTTCTACTGACTAAAAACCCACTCTGTTCCTTGAGCAGCACTTGCATTCCAAGGCTGCGGTATCTCTTTTCCGGAACCCCGTGGGTGTAATGGCCCTATCACGAGCCCCGTTTTAAATGCTCACTGCTGTTTGAGGCGCACGTAAAAAACGACGCTGCGTCGATAACGGGTTCTTTGTGACATTTGGGAAAGATAATAAGGAAAGCTTAAGGAAAGTTAGTTATTTTACTCTCATACTACTGTCACTGTTTCTATCTATGTGCTTACTTTTTCTAAACCACACAAAGTCTATTCTTATAAATAGGACTAGGAGGAGGATAATAATCGGATATAAAACGAATGCTTTGTGTACAAAATCCATGTTGTTTGCATCCTTTCATTGCTGGGGAATGTCTCTAGTTTATTTACTATATAATAGACCCAACATAAGCCGTAAAAATATCATAATCCTGTTTCAACAACTCAACATTGCATAACAAATTTTGATCTACAAATTTTTTTACAATCATAATTTACATACATAGACTTTTGTTCTAAAATGTTCCATCTCTAGTGAATACATTTTTATACTACAATGTTGACAGAAATATCGTATTATTTAGATAAGAATTTGCCTGCTGGCGACCCTGGGTCCTCTCGAATTCGATGTTGGCTCTGTTTGAAAGTTGATCGGTCCCTAATTTTCTTTGTCTGAAAGAAAAAACAACTAAGTTGTCTACATTTTAGACGGCCAGTGTCGTCTCTCATTTATTTAAAACAAAGTTAGTTTGGGACGCGTCTCTGCTTGTTTAAAATTTTGTTTTTCGAATTGAAATTTTGATAACGACAGCACTACGTAATTAGAGTTGTTCAAATTGTTGACGCAACTTGACTACTTATTTGTTTCGTAATAAAATAAAAGTATAAAATAAGAGAAAAAAACCATTTAAAAAAACCAGCTATTAATTTACTTGCAATGTAGGTCAGTGTCTTATTTAGGTCAAATCTTGCAAGCTGCATAAAATGTAAAGAATGTTCTGTACTACCTATTCAGGCATTCCTGGCCTGGTCTGGGCCGTGACAGGGATGTCACGGCCCAGACGGCAGACTTGGAAGTATGACATGATGAAATTCATATAAAATGTACGCACTTATATTTTTAGCTCTCCCGACGGCCCACAGTACATTCATGCCCCGGGCGCGGCCCTAATATGTGAGGATCAACCTTAAACCAGTGCTCCATAATAGTATCCAAATTCAACGCAGAATTTGCGTCATCAGTTACCCAATACCAATAATAAAAAAAAAACACAAACGAAACACGTATCGAAATTTGTCCTTGTCTAGTAACTTATTTCGTGATAATATTTTTTCTCACTGGTTATTTGAAAATGCGGGCAGGTTGCGTATGTTATTCAGAAGGAGGACGAAAAATATTCTTCAAATAATCTCCACAAAACGTAGCGTTCAACATGGTGTGTAATTTTTCATACGTCACGCTTGTGTGATCATGTTTAAAAGTGAGAAATTTTAATATCGAGTTTTGTGTATGTGCTTTAGTCGAATAAATAAACGCTTCGTTTAGCAATTTATATTTTCCTTCGCGATTATAGTCTCGACATCCTTCTGGTCCAAGAGACCTTCCTCAAACCCCACCTTAGGGATCCCAAGGTAGCCAACTACCGGCTAGTTAGGAACGATAGGACTAGATGCCACAGAGGTGGCACTCTAATATATTATAGGAACTCCCTGCACTGCATCCCTATGGATCCGCCGCCCCTTGCCCACTTAGAGGTATCCGTTTGCCGGCTAGGCATGACGGGCCATCCCTCTATCACAATAGTATCCGCGTATCTCCCACCGTACAACGACGTAGATTCAAATTCTTCGATAAACGCCTCACTACGAAGCGACCTTACAGCCCTTCTTGACATGAGTGACTCCGTCCTTATAGCGGGGGATCTCAATGCCAAACATCCCGCATGGTGTAGTCGTATTACCAACCCCGTGGGAAGGTACTATACGACCTTTGCACACCTCTCCACATAGATATCATAGGTCCTATGCGGCCTACTCATTACCCGTTCGAGCCATCCCACTTGCCCGACGTACTCGACATTGCCCTCCTGAAGAATGTGAACTTACGTTTGCACTCTTTAGAGACGGTAGACGAACTTGACTCTGACCATAGACCGGTGATCTTGGAGTTAACTCCGAGATCGGGTCCCTATGACCCTAACCGCCCCCCTCCCACACAGGTGATCACTGACTGGAGGAAAGTAGGCGAATTGCTGAAATCCAACACGTCTCCTCACCTGGACAAGATCCCCGACCACATCCAGTCCGCCGCCGACACGACGGCTGCGATCGACTCACTCACGGAGCACGTGCAATCTGTCTTGAACGACTGTTCAAAGGAGATTCCGGTGTCAGAGCACTGGCGCCGGAAACTCCCGGACGATGTACGGGCCCTGCTGACTGAGAAGAACGCAGCAGTCCGTGCCTACAGAGCTTTCCCCTGCCAGAATAACAAAACTTTCATGCGGTACTTACAGCGCAAAGTAAGTAACAGCATCAGAGAGTGGCGTGAAGCCGGCTGGGACAAGACCCTGAGCGAACTGGAACCCACCCACCATGCCTTCTGGCAACTTCAGCGGAATATGCGCGCCACTGAAGTTGCCTCAATGCCTCCCCTTATCCGCCCAGACAAAAGCATTGCCTTCGACGACGAAGACAAAGCCGAATGCCTAGCCGACAGCCTGGAGGCACAGTGCTCTCCCAGCTCCCAACCAGTCGACCCAGCCCACCTTGCCCACGTGGATGCTGAGGTCGAACGTAGATCTGCCCTACCCCCTGTCGAGGACCCTGATGCTCCCCTCCCCCCCGTCACGGAAGACGAGGTGGAGGAGATCATCAAGAAACTCAAACCCAGGAAAGCTCCCGGGACTGACAGACTGACCACTAGGGCACTTAAACTCCTCCCACGTACGATCATAGTCCTACTGGCTGCCATCTTCAATGGCGCCTTGTCCAACAACTTGTTTCCACAAGCTTGGAAAGAGGCTATAGTGATAGGTATCCCAAAACCCAAAAAGCCCAAGAACCTCCCGACTAGCTATAGACCCATTAGTCTGCTCAGCGCCCTCAGCAAGGTCTACGAGCGGATTATTCTTAATCGGCTCAAGGACTTTGTCGAGGCCAAGAGCCTAATCCCTAACGAACAGTTTGGCTTTAGAGACCATCATTCCAGTGTCCACCAAGCCCACCGCATCGTAGAGCACATTAGCGGCCGTTTTCAACGCGGTCTGGTGACGGGGGCCCTATTCTTTGATATAGCGAAGGCTTTCGACAAAGTCTGGCACAATGGCTTAATTTATAAGCTTTACCAACTAGGTGTGCCGGACCGTCTCGTGCTCATCATTCGAGACTTCCTGTCGAACCGCTCCTTCAGATATCGTATCGAAGGAGCGCTTTCCACTCCCCGCCCTATCAGAGCCGGCGTCCCTCAGGGCGCCGTGCTCTCCCCCCCACTCTTCACGCTATTCACTAGCGATATCCCCAAAAAGCCCCCAGTAGAGTTATCCCTATTTGCCGACGACACGGCCATCTACTACTCGGGACATAATCCCGTTAGCATCGCTCATACCCTCCAGACCTCAGCCAACGCACTAGGCGATTGGTTTAGGAAATGGAGGATTGAGGTAAATCCCGACAAATGTCAAGCAGTCCTGTTTCGCAGGGCTCGCCAGCATAAACAATTCACCCCCCCTCGCCCGATCACTATGTTCGGCAAGCCAATCCCTTGGGAGAAGCGAGCCAAATACTTAGGTGTGATCCTCGACCAGTTCCTAAACTTCAGTGAGCACATAAAGTCGGTTCGCTCGCGAGCCGCTTTCGCTCTCGGTAGGCTCCACGCCCTGCTGAATAAACACAGCAAGCTCTCCCTTAAATGTAAAATCCGAATATACACGACATGCATACGTCCTATCATGACGTATGCCTGTCCGGTGTTTGCTCATGCCAGTCCCAATCAGATCCATAGGATGCAAGTCGTTCAGAACCGTTTTCTCCGAAAGGCCACGGGCGCGCCCTGGTTCTGTAGGAATGAGGATCTCCACGTAGACCTCAAACTCCCGACCATAAAGCAAGTGTTGAAACGCATGTCAGTGCGTTACTTCACCTCTGCTGATACCCACACTAACCCCCTGATCGTATCGGCCGCCCGATACAGACCCTCCAAGATTTCTCGGGTTCGTCGCCCGCGTAACATCCTAGACGAGCCTGACGACCCCACCACCATCCGACAAGAGAGCAGTAGGGAAACCAGCACTCTTAGAAAACACAAATACAGAACGCGTTCCTTATTCCGGCCTCGCCGACGAGGCCCATCGCGACGTCCGCGTACTTGTAATGAAAATCCTCCCCGACCTTTGCCAAACGAGCCAGCCCGCGATGCTGAGCCAGTAGCAATAAATACTCCCGTAAATAATATGACCCAGCCTGTCCCTTTGCTGCCCTCCCAAAATGACCCCGCTATGCCGAGGCCCGTACTCCACAGGGAGTGCCCTTAGCGTGCGGTCATTAGTTTTTAAGTATATTTTAGTTTGTAAGCCCTGGCTGGGGGCCTTTAATTTATTAGAGGTCACCACAGGAAAGTCCGGTTAAGTAGACTCACAGCCTTAGTGTGCTGATCTACAAGTGGCCCTACCTAAAAAAAAAAAAAAAAGCAATTTATATTATTTACGTTTTTATACATACCTACATAAATAATTTGAAGTAGAGATGCGCCGAATGTTCGGCCGAATATTCGTATTCGGTATATTCGGCATATTTTTTCATGTTCGTATTCGGCCGAAAGTTCGGTTCATTTTCCGAATAATTACCGTAGTAATTATGTGCAAATTATTTTTAATATTTAAAAAGAGAACATTTTATTAGACAGTAAGGTTAACTAATTACCAAATAACTGTAGTTTATTCCGAAAGTTGTACATAGTTTTTGTAAATGATAGAAATACTACTTTTTGTACTAATTATTTATTGACAAAATAAAAAATACAAATGCAAATATTTTTAGTGACATCAATATAACGATACACTGTAGAATTTAACCCTGACTTCTGAGCTAGGCAAAGCCTGTGTTTCAGGAGTCAGTATCTTCGCCCTTTTTGGTCGCTAATGTACCTACAATAAAAATTTATATAAAAGTAAATTAAAGCTAAAATAAAAAGTTGAACATAAAAACCTATAATTATGCATATTTTATCTGTGTATATAAGTGCGTGTTTGTGAGTTAGTGTGCATTTGTGAGTGTGGATAGGAAATATATATGTACGTGTCTGATGTGTTATTTTATAATTTTTTCACTGCCATTGTAGTCGAGCGACTGAAGCCAGTTTTTAGGGTTCCGTAGCCGAATGGCAAAAAACGGAACCTTTATAGTTTCGACATGTCTGTCCGTCTGTCTGTCTGTCTGACTGTCTGTCTGTCTGTCGGTCCGTCCGTATGTCACAGCCATTTTATTCCGAAACTGTTAGGACTATACATGTGAAACTTGGTAGATAGATGTATTCTGTAAACCGCTTTCCGATTTTATGAAAAAAAAAAAAAAATATTTAAAATAAAGGGGGGCTCCCCATACATGGAACTGAAACTGAAAATATTTTTTTTTCATGAAACCTATGCGTGTGTTCATGATATCTATAGACAGGGCTTTAAAAATGATATTGAGGTTTCTAAAAATACTTTTTCATAAAGTTAATCGTTTCAAAGATATACGCTTCTAAAGTGGTAAAATGTGTGTCTACCCCCTCTAACTTCTATAATTATGGAGCGAAAAATCTAAAAAAAAATATATAATATAGACCGTCATGTAATCTTTCAACCCAAATTGGTTTGAACGAGATCGGGTCAGCAATTTTTGAGATACAGCATATTTTCTAAAACCGCAAATATAACTTTGTAATTCATACAAACACTATGAAAAACAAGGTTATTTGGCGTAGTTGTAAAAATTGTAAATAAGCTAGTTTTAAGAAATTTTGAAGTTTATTTTTCAAATAAATATATTAAATTATAATAATTATTACGGAACCCTTCATGGGCGAGTCTGACTCGCACTTGGCCAATTTTTATTATTTGTTTCATATTGTTCTGCGTAAGAGAGTTAATTTTTAGTAGCCGGTTTATTTTGTTATATATGGGTTGCCTCACCGATGCAGTATTTGTTTTTACAGAGGTTAGACGTTGGGGATGGTTCGTTTCTGTGTACTTTTGGGATAGATCTTCCTAATAATAATATTTAGTACATACAATACAACTGTCTCACTGTTAGCACCCTGCAGCTTTCATACAAAGTCACTGTGGGGAACCGGTACGGTTTGAACGTCATGACTTTGAGGAGTGATTTTTGAGCTCTTTCCAGATTAATCATGAATGTTTGGCAAGCCCCACCCCAGACTGAAATGCAGTATCCGAGCACGGACTGTGCTAGTGGGTAATAGACTGTACGAAGTTGGATGATATCAGCCGCATACCTAAGCTTATCGAATGCCCATATCAACTTCCTTGTACGAGATGTTATTTGCTCAATGTGGAGTTGCCAGTTAAATTTACTGTCTAGGAATACTCCTAGATATTTTGTAGACATGACTTTTTTAATGACAAGCATGAGAATGCTACATTATTATTGGGAAAGTTGCAGGAGTATACTTTGATTATGAGGTCCGGCTGTTTTGTGTTGGCAAAGGTGAACTGCATAAAAGTGGTCTTGGTTAGGTTTAACGTTAGTAGATTTGCCTCTAACCAATATTTTATTTTATGTATTTCCATTTCAGCGTTTCTCTGTGCCTGCTCCCAAGTCTCTCCATGAAATATTAATTCTGTGTCATCGGCATATGAAAATATTTTACCACTCGTTAATGACAGTTTACACAGATCAATTATATAGATTAGGAAAAAAGATATATAAGAAAAAGTTTTAAGTAATTTAACAATCAGTTTAAATAAAATTTTAATCAAATAAATTTCTGCTTTTTTTACAAATGATAAGTAACGAAATTTCTATAGCTTTGAGCAACAACTTTTTTCAGAAAATATTTTTGTTACAATATAATATACTTCTTTAGGAACCAACACAAGTATGAAAATATGTATATTTATAAATTAAGTTTTTCGACGAACCAAATGATTCAGCCGAATATTCGGTTCGCTACAGTTTGGACCGAATATTCGGCCAACATTCATATTCGATTGAACCTACATTCGGCCCAACTCTAATTCGAAGGTAAATATTTCAAAGCTTTATTAAGGTATTATTGAAATATCTTCAGCAATAAATTGTAATTGTGGTTCTATTAAAGACTGTCAAGTACCTACTTTTTTCTGGGGGAAATCATCAGTAAACTCCTCCCGATCTGCATGGAACGTAAAGGAGTCTCTGACTTCTACTTACTTAAAACTCAACCTGATCTATTAGTTTCCTTTGATTTCCGGGGCCGTGGTATCTCGTTATAACATTTATTTATTTATTTATTTACACTTTATGCACATAGGTACAAAGGCGGACTTAATGCCGTAGGCATTCTCTACCTAGAAAATATATATATATAATAATAATAATAACACAAAAACCCTAGTATCATTAAAAAAATCCATATCATAAAACATTTCCAGCCGGTAATGGCCATCGTTGCTGCTGAATACTCTTTGAGGCATCAGAGAATAAAATAAGCGAAGAATTCTATATGCAAATGCAAGAAAACCATTTTAAAACCTATCTGTTTACTTCATCTAAATATGTTAAAAAAAATCGTGTCAGAAAAGCTGCTTCAAATCAAGGGATTAGTTAATCTCCTTTCCACAGCTTATCTCAATCCTTTTAAGAATCCCATAAAAGTCCTAAGCACGGAAATCTTTGAATAACGTTTTTCCTGTTACGTGGTAAAGAATAATTTAAGACGCTTTCTTTATCTATAAATAAATAAGCAGATGGTTATGTCAGATTCTTGCGGTATTGACATTGGTTTAAAAATGGCACTTCCATAGGGCTATCTTTCGAAGAGTTTTTAGTAGTATGCGCCGGAATACGATGACATATTTTACTATGTTTTTGAAAGAAGGAAAGCTACTATTAGCGTCACTATTTTTTATAACTATACTATTTAAACAAACAAACAAACTTCTCCGCTTTAAAATATTAGTATAAATGGAACTTCAACATAAGTAACGGAGTTTTATCAGTTTATGTTACAGATACTATTTTGTAAGTTAGTCTGACTAGGAAGCAGCGATTTTTTTCAAATCGGCTTTTGTTAAACATCTATACAACCGAAAATAATTAATATTTGTCCTGTATGTGTAAGCCATCGATTAAAAAGTTGGAACTTTGGCAAGTTATTTTTCAAAATAGCGAAAAATCGAAAATCTAAAAAAAAGGAGACGCGACAGGCAGTTTCTGGACCAAAATTTCCCCTACTGAATGTGCGAAATTTCCATGCGAACACTCTCTCACTGCTACAATCTCAGCGAAGATTAGCCATCTGATCAGGAGACATTATAGGGCACAAATTGTGCTTAAGACTCATTGTCCGATCGGACCGCAATCCGACTTGACCAGAAAGAGATCATGCGCAGGACCAACGTTTTAACGTCAGACACGGGGCATCTGTTATAAAGTATCGTAAAGTAAGTAGAACTTGAAGAGTTGAAGACACGCATCAGCTCTTTTAAACAAACACTAAAAACATTTCTTAATCTACGAATTGATTGAGCATTTTGGTTTTCTATCTGTAAATCCCTTTAACGAAGGACCACCATCATGTTGTTCGTAAGTTGTACCCCATAAAATTATATGTAATTTACAGATGCCAAATTAATTGTTTTGGTTCAATGCACATCACGAACACTTACCAAACTCAACACATACTAAAACATAATTGAGTCAGGCATTAGATTCGCAAACAATTGCCTGTTTATTAATGCACATTACCCTTAATCAAATGGCTGTCAAACGCTTTAAGTTAGGGATGGCAAACCTATGGTACACGTGCCTTCATTTGCACGAACTTAGTTATACCAAAATTGTTTACAACGTGTAACAGATTAAGCGCAATACCTCATAGAATATTAAATTATAAGTCTACAACAACATAACTAAATAAATAGAAACCAAACCTAGGCATTGTTATAAAATAATTAACCTCACTAAACGCAAAACATATGTGCGTCATACACTATCCTTACGCAGACGCATACATGCGACACGCACACAATTTCCTTGAATTAAGGATTGTATTCATTTGTTATGATACTGTGTTTCCATTTTAAGTTAAATGAAAGATTTTTCCATCAAAATTTAACACCTATTTTTTATGACGGAAATCGATTCAAAAGCCGATTCTGAACCAACTACTTTCAGGAATTGCGTTTATTCTGTTACACGTTGTATAGCATATTTTTCATTTGCTTATTGTATTAAGTTGTAAGCCTGAATTGGTGTTTAATTAGGTTGTTTTTATCCAAATACGCAATTCTCATTAATGCGTAAACGGTAAACGCGTCAATATAAATACCAGCTACACTAGCTTTTGCCCGCAACTTCGTTCACGTGGGAGGTTTTCCCGAGTAAATCCTGATCCCGTGAGACTTTTGGGATGAAAAGTAGCCTATGTGTTATTCCAGGATGTCAACTATCTACTTACCACATTTCCTTCAGATCTGTTCAGTAGTTTTTGCGTGAAAGAGTAACAAACATCCATCCATCCTCACAAACTGTCGCATTTATAATATTAGTAGGATTAGTAAGATAAGATAATCATTTATTCAGATGTTTTAGTGTCATAAACTACGTGAATTTTATTTTTATATTGTGTGTGAAATATCACTAGAGACCCTATAGTATCTTAGACCCCATGGTATCTTGGAACCGTGATCTAGTATCGGGTGGATGTAAAAAAATGGAGTTATTACTAGCATTTAAATGTCTACGTAATCGTTCCAAAAACATGGCACCTAATAACTACAAGTATTTTTTCTATTATTTTGGGCATCGTTTTTCGCAACATTGGTAACATGTATCTAATTAAAATGTCACGTAGATTTGAAAGGTTTGCCATCCCTGCTTTAACCCGTAGCGTTGACTGCGAAAATATGACCCGCACTCCGAACGTTTTGTGGTACGTCAATATATTTGTATAACAAACGACATAGTAATATCGACCCTTCTCAATATGTGGCAGACCAAAGGATTGGACGGAATATACATACATGAAGCGTTTTGGTCTTGGCATTTCAAGGATTGGGATTTGAAGGAGTGGTGGAGCAATATTACAGGCTGGCTTGAGTTGGATTATAAGAAGGATATTTTGTGGTAGATTAATAGTGGAAATAAGTTTTTCTTGGCGGCTTGTACGATGAAAATTATACTGAATTAAATAAACATTAGTGAGCACCCTTTTTTTTTTCTCTGGGTGGGAAAATTATCGAATGACTTCTCCCGCTCTGGATGGAGTGTCAGACTTCTACTGACTAAAAACCCACCCTGTTCCTTCAGCTGCCCTTAAGTTCCGGGGCCACGGTATTCTAAATTCAACCGTCATCATCGGCTTAGCCTTTCATCATCAAAGTTGTCTGCTTCCAATCTACCCCAATGTAAGTGAGTACTAGTATTTTACATAGAGTTAGTTTTTTTCGGCCGGATAGGCAGTTACTCTATGTATTAATAGTATGTATTACTCTATGTCCACAACAAAAAGTGTTAAAATTATTGCCACGACCCTAATATACAACGTGTAACGGAAAGGGTATATACATACCAAGGGCACGGCTTCTTTGAGTGATATCAAATGATATTATTGGAAGGGTTTTTTAATCCTATCTCTACATGTTCGGAAGTAATGAAGTCACCGCCTGGACGGTAGGCTACTACAGTACTAGGCGCACAGAATTACGGAAGAGATTTATCGTGATATTTGCAAGTAACGTGGAAAGTTATTAACCTACGTAGTGCGGTGACACGATTGTTATGATTTCAATTTAAGAAACTTACGAAACCGAAAATTTAGTATCAATTTTTAGAGTATTTTATTTTGAGTTGAAACCCTTCCAATATCGTTTGATATCATCCAAAGAAGCCGTGCCCTTGGTATGTATATACCCTTTCCGTTACACGTTGTATATTTCATATCACATTATTTATTGCGATTTTATAGAATGATAATGTGTACCGTTTGTTAATTCCTACTAAATAAATAAACTAACTAAACTCAGTAGCTGAGTAACACTATGCTCCTTAGCAAAACTTGTGTCAGATTTTTAGCTTCTTCTACCCGTAATGATTTTTTTTTTAAAGATAACTAGCAATGTGGGTAGAATTCACATTACTAGCAATCTTGTTAACCCCTCCAACTAAGCTAAATATGCTTGTGTCTGGAGTGGGTTCACGGCAATAGTGTAATAGGTGGGAATCGAACTCGGGACCTCTCGATTACAAGTCCGACACCTTATCCGTTAGGCTATTGACGCTTCAATTCGATTTTCAAAGATGCACAAACAGCCAGTACCAACGGCTTAGCGGGTTTTCCAAGGCAAGGAGAAAACTCGATATGATAGGGTTGTTGTCCATACATTGAGCAACCGACCAGTAAGACTGTTATTATTAGGCATAAAGTACGATTTTGGTAGATTGATTGAATAGGAATATCATGATACACTGGCGAACCTATATTACAGGAATCAGTGTCCCCGCAAAACATCATCATATCATACATCTTAGATTTCACTTCGTTAAATGTTTCGGGTGTTTTTTTTTTTTTAACTTAGCTTGGTAAAATTATCAAATAAGTCCTCCCACCCCGGGCAGGGTGGGAGGGACTGTTAGACTTTTACTGACTAAAATCCACGGTGTTCCTTCAATAACCCTTTACGTACCGGGGCCACGGTAACGGGATGAGTCCCACGACCCCGGCAGGCTTCGGCCTTCTGCAGAGGGGGCCTCGTCATGTTGCTGACGCTCTTTGAGGCAAATGTTTCGGGTGTAAGAAAATCTTTGTATATTTATAAATACATGCGAAATATTGTTTTTTTTGTGTATCCTTATTTCACGTGAAAACGGAACAATGCGAACAGTTCAATATGTTTTCTTATGTCAAGATAGTTGAAAGGCTAGATAGTACACTGCTCTAATTTTGCTGAAAAAGCCGCGGGCAGGATCTAGTATCTTTAGTTTAGAGTATTGGAATAAATAAGAAAATGGCTGAATAAATACTATAATATACTATGCTTTATTAGGTATTTATTTTTAATTCTCATTTTATCTTTCATTAAAATCGTGTAGCATTATAATGGTTACTTTGACCATATTGCACACGGAGAACCAGATAACTTTGAAAAGCTAGTTGTCACCGATAAAGTTAACGGTAAACGAGCTCGGGGTCGCTCTCCCATCCGATGAACTGAGCAAATCACGACACTTGGTCATAAGAAAGCCGAAAACAGGAATGTATAGAAAGATTTCAGGCCCGTTGGTATAGTGGTCAGTGGCCCTGACTGCTATGCGCAAGGTCGTGGGTTCGATTCCCACCTAGGACAAATGTTTGTGTGATGAGCACGGTCATTTGTTCTTTGTCTGGGTGTAATTTATCTATAATATGTATGTATTTAGAAATATATATGTATGTTTATCAGTTGTCTAGTACCCATACCACAAGCTCTGCTTAGTTTGGGACTAGATGGCGTTGTGTGAAAAGTTGTGGAATATTATATTATATTATTATATTATATTTATGACCGAGGCTACCAAGAGTTTTCAAGACGAACACTACCTCTACTGAAGGTCGTGTCCGTCTTGTCGTTCTCGGTCATAATACTCTCTTCTGCCTCGTTCTTCGTTACTATGAAGCATTACAATCATTCATTGGAATCAGCATATAATGTTCCTAATGCTGGAACACAGGCCTTCCCTCTGTCTTTGTTCACATCTTGCAAAAATCACAATTCATAAGTAAGCAATGAGAAACCTCGATTAAATAACCTTAGACCTTTTGTATACTCAAAAGTAATGATGTCCGCTTCGCAATATATTAGCATATTTGAACAGAAAAATCAAAAGCCCGAGGCACTCTGAAAATCTGTATTGCCAAAATTTTTTCGAACAAAGCTTGAACCGAAGGAAAACATCTTATTTTTACACAAATTATAATCGCAAGATTATTTGGGATTAGCGCTCAATTTTGACGAAAGCGTCAATCCTAAAAGCCTTCTTTCTCGTCCGAACGTATTTGTTAAGAAAATATTTTTTCTTTTAGAGGTTTTGTTTCTGACCGGCTTTGGGCTGACGTTTCGTTTATTTCGCGAGAGGATTTTAAATAATAATTTAATGGAAAACTTTGGTAATTTGGCGTGAAAATTGCGGAAGGATTGAAGTTGGTAGGCGTTCAGGTAATCTTGGTAATAAATTTTATTAATTTTCTAACATAAAAATACCTAGCAATTTCCTAAGTCAGCTTTCAATACGGTAATATAAGTATTATAGTTTTGAAAAATCTTTTAAACAAAATGAAGCCGGTTGATGTAATGTCTACCTCAATCTCCACCAATCTTTGCTTTCCTGATCAAATGAGGAATGTGGTCATTCCAACTATATGGGACATTGGTGAGTAGGTGCACGAAAAAAAGAAAATTGTTTAATTCTCCGGAGGTTTTCCTACAAATCATGATTTCTTGCGACAAACCAATTTCGCTTGTAGCCTCTAGTTTTCGCCTACGGCTCTGGTCACATGTAAGGACCTCTTAGTTATTTTAGATATAGATTGATAGATCTTCTAGCCAAATACTTTGTTAGAGCAGTCTGGTAGAAAGACATAATGAATGACTAGAAATATTTACATTGATCACGATTACGGGCTGAAATGTAATAACATTATACCTAATATGTTTTATAATATGTTTTACATAACAAGCACACATGTGTAAGCCGAGTTTACAAACCTGAAAATGAGCACTAAGTATTCATCATTCAAAATTGTATTTATGTCCACGTTGCCGAAATTAATTTAGTTAATCCATCATTTAAACTCCATGTTGTAGCTTCCAGCCCAACAATGGCTTTGTAATAATTTTCACGCACGACCCACTGAACCAGTTCCCTATTATCCCGAAATTTTAACTCAGTGGTACCACAGAGTGGTTAGGTACAGAACTTTCGCTCCATACAACAGATGAAAACCGACCCATATACACGAGTCGACGGAAATAATGCTAGTATACTTATGCTATTTTTTCAGTGGGAAAATCATTTAATGACTCCTCCTGGTCTGAGTGGAGCGGAGAGGAGTGTCAGACTTCTACTGACTAAAAACCCATCCTGTTCCTTCTACTGCCCTTACGTTCCGGGGCCATGATGGTGTTAGAACATTCCGGCAACCCCGTCAGACCCCTTCAATGCTGCTGACTGCTTTTCTAGGCGCGCTTGGAATACGAAGCACCGTTGACCCGGGCGTGGTCCTTACCGGACGGTGAGCTACCCCCACTCGCCGCCTGCAAACCCGCGCCTAAGGTGGCCAGAGATCACCTCGCGATTCCCAACGCCTGGGGCGTCTCCCGCAGCGATATACGGTAGGGCGTGAGGAAGAGAGTGGTCTCTCCGTCACGTGTTGAGCCTCCTCCTTCGCTAGCATGACTGCTTCGCAGAAGGAGGTGACTGCATCCCATTCTACCTCACCCCGCACCATAGTCTGAGTGTTCTAATGCCTGGTACTGGTTTGTGGTCACCGTACGTACGTGTCTATGTGTGCGTATGCGTATTTTCGTCCAATGTATATGTATAGAGATGGACCTTCTGTTTCCAATCATCTAGTGATAGTACATAGTATATCAGATAAGAAAGTTTTCTGTCCAACATTACCGAAATTGCGTAGTCTGACAAAGATTGATTGAGATTTATGATCGCCCGCATTCTTATAATTAAGTTTTACCTGCATTTTGAAAATACCAGTTTTTAGGCAAGAATTGAGTTACGATGTTTATAAATCTCACAGTTTAATAGTTTAGCTTTTCTTTACGTATTCGTTTAGTGCGTTAATAATGTTTGAGTTTGATATTTTTAATATAAAATATTTGCGTTTAGAATTTTCATTATGAAGTTTGCTAACTTGAAAATTCTCGCGCGGCTGGTACAAATATATATATTTGTTGTGTATCAAAATTCGATATTACTTTTACGAATTTACCATTTTGTACCGAATACTTGGTATTGTGTTAGTTGGTTATTTTCTGTATACGATTTTGGATTTTTACCAACCACCTAAATATAGTATGTCCTTTAGGAGACCTAGTTAGTTGTTTTCCATACACATTGCCATTTGAAAAATCATCCAAGATAGTTTTCCACTATCAATGTTGTTGTTTGCCAAACTATTAACTACGACAACGTACTTGACCAAAATAGCACACTCACATTGTTCATGTTTGAAATTAAAATAGTAAATATAGATAATCTTGATCCTAACGTATGGACCATAGTATGATGCTTAGTCATTATTTGGTATTGAAGCTAAAGGGAAGATGAAATCCATCACAAAACAAGGTCAACCAACCCAACTTGGCACTTAAAAGTATGCTGTATAAAAGGCTACGCACACAAAACATGAAAAATAGAAGAGCCCGATGTTACGCATACTCCTACCTTAGTCTGTACTCCTGGTAGGGCTCAACTGCTAATTTATTTATATGTGCCCGGTACCGACGGCAATATCTCAACGCCTACCAGTGTTGCTAGCCGCTACACAATGTTGCCATGTGTAAAAACGCCTAATATTTTAAAATACAGTGGTTGTCGAGAGCAGTTGAATTAGAAACATGTAGGGCACTCCAATTTGGAGCTTGGTTGTTTACAAAATTAATTATTTGCGTGGCTGAATTATTTTATGTTCGTGTTATATAGATACTTCCGAGCTTATGTTGTAACGTATGTCTACGTTATTATGGAATTAATTACTTAGGCTATTTTAACTACACATACAGCGTGACGATTATACTATCACATTAATTGAGACCACGTAGTCTATATTAGGTATTTTATCATATAAAATTAAAATAATGTAATAATAAACAATGTTATAGCCGTGAGCAACAATATTATGGCCTTTTTTTTCCATTTTAATATTTCACATTATGTATTGCATAAACGTAATCAGCTGACCAATCACTCGGCGCGTTGCCGCTTTTACAGGTCAGTAAATTAATGTTATAAAGGATTATTTATTTTGTACCAATAACGTAATTTATTTTGTTTGAAAAATGCATTTTCTTAATTTTAGTAAAATTATTTATTTTATTATTTTAACGAACTGATAACAACTTGTAATACCTGCTGTACAACTTAATGTGATAACCTAATCGCCACTTGTAATATCTGGGGGCACGGCAGTGCCCCCGCCAAGTCGAGCAAAAAAGCGGCACGGCCGTACCATTCTTTTCTCTAAGCAATTCAGGCCATTTTCGACCCCCTGTAACTTCGTTATGGATAAAACTAGAAGCCTGAATTTTCAGTAACCAAACAGGCATTGTATGAACACGGTACATTTCAAATTTCATTCAATTTGAACTAGTAGTTTAAGAATTATAACGAGTCAAATTTCTTAATTTTGTCACTCACTGACTGACCGATCATCAAAAGTCTAAGGCACTTCTAGCAGACATAGAAGCTTCAAATTTAGAATACAATTAGTGTTTAGTTTATGAATCAAGGAAAATCTATAATATTTTTCAATTTCGGTCCAGTTTTCTAGATACATCAACTGCATAAATAACTTTGTAATCCCATATAAATATATAGGATTACAAAGTTACATTTGCAGTTAATTAATCAGTGTACCTGTATAATAATTATAATGAAATAATAGATGTAGATGGGTACTTTTTTTTCTTGGTGAAAAATATCATCGAATGACTTCTTCCGCTCGGGTGTGTCAGAATTCTACTGAAGAAAAACCCACCCTGTTTCTTCGGCTGCCCTAAAGTTCTGGGGCCGCGGTATCTCGATGGAACTTTCCCGCAAACCCCGACAGGCAATGGCCCCGTCACTGGTATTGACAGCTTTTTGAGGCGCGCATGGAACACGACGCGCCGCCGGCCCGGGCCTGGTCCTTACCGGACGGTGAGCGACCCCTACCTACTCGCCATCTGCAGGCCCGCGCCTACGGTGGCCGGAAATCGACTCGCGATCCACGACGCCCGGGGCGTCTCCCCCGGCGGCTGGAGCGCGAGGAAGAGAGTTGCCTCTCCCTCGCACGTTCGGCCTCCTCCTTCGCTAGCATGACTGCTTCGCAGCAGGAGGTGACTGCATCCCATCCCCTCTCGCTTCGCACCATGGTCTAAACCAGAGCAGGGAGCGAGAAGTCGCCACCGCCGATCGCCTCTACGAGGATACGACGGTGCTCCACCCATGCAGGGCACACCTCGACCGTATGCTCCACCGTGTCCTCCAGTGTAGATAGGTACCTAGATATAATAATTACGTTCAAAGGAGACTTGTTAAATGGTCAACGAAATAAAAAAACAAGAAGTATTAAGAGTATTGGGGAGTATTAAGTAGAGTAAATTGCCCGAAATTGCATAATTACTTACTTATGGATTAACTTTAACCGAGACGTTTGACGAGTGCGGCATTAATTATTACTAACTAATGCAAAAGACGTACGTGCGTATTCATATGTGCGTATCAAAGCCTCTGAAAAAAACCCATAGAGACAGGGAATGAGCTTTGAAAAAAACTTACGCTGAAGTTCAATAAGAAGTACCAGAAAATAAAAAAAGGAAGGCTACCTACAAAAATAAGAAAAGCTCATAAGACAGAGAGAGGGCTTTAAGAAAAGTCGTTGTTGGTATACAAGAAGTAGAAGGTACCGGAAAGGAAAAAGGTAGGACTTTCTACAAAAAGCAATGAGATCCCATAAAAAACAATACTTGTCAAAATTTGACTTGGCAATCGCAATAAACAATTTAATTTATATATGTATTACTTGTGAGATATATTGTGTTATCATGCGATGGCCGAGTCAATCTATTCACTTAAAACGCTAAAGATTTTTAATATTGGTATGGTCACTATAAGATGTCGTTAGGTTAGATAATTACGTAACAACTTAAGACAGAAGGTCCCTTAAGTAGGGACTGAATAACTTGGTATTACATGGATCTCACAACTTGTTACGGTAGAAGAACTGAGTTGCGAGACTTGGTTTTTTGACAAGTATTCTTTTTTATGGGATCTATTATTTTCTCGTATGAATTGAATATATCGTATGTTAAGTTAAGAATTATCGTGTTATCTAGCTACTGGGTTGAGGAGGTCGGATAAGAAGTCACTCCACGTATAAAACACTCGTACGCAACAGCATTGAGTTAGACTAGAAGCCAATCCCAGCATGGTTGAGAGAAGGCTAAGCATATGCTTAACCTTCTCTCAACCATCATCTGATGATTGTGATAAAGGTTTTGTGAATACATGAATAAATCAACCTTTGATTATAGCATAACGCGTACACATGTTTAGGCACTGGTAACAGCTATATTTAATGCTCCCCACTTATTTAGATGTGTTGAAAACCTGCTACTGATACCATACCGGCTCTGATATCTTCATTCATAATTTCTTCACCTGACAGAAACATGTATAAAAATAACGTAGGTACATACTTACCCTATCAAAATAAGAAGCTTTCTAAAACGGTAACATTAAATTGTTCTCGTATTTTTCCTGCGCTCACCTTCGTCTTCATACTTCTTTGCTGGATAAGGAATCTGAGCGTCGGATGTTAACATATTATCAAGATTAAAATCTTGACAGCTGTGAAATTTTATTTATGTAACCTCTCACCATCCTGCATTTGTTTGCTTCTTTCGGCTGTGTTAAATTCTTGAATGTACAATTGGATGTGCACTGTTTTGTAACAAAATCTAGTTATTAGTAGTTTTATAAATTTGGAATGAACCCACTCTTTACCTCGATCTCGCCTGATGGTAAGCGACAGATGAGGTCTACGATAGAACGAGCGAGCCCAGAAGATGCCTGTTTACTCTTGCTTTGAAGGTTGAAAGGTCATAAGAGGCAGGGAACACAGAAGCCGGCAGAGAATTCCACAGCTTGGCTGTGCGCAAAATAAATGTGGAGGAGAAGCACTTGGTACGACAAAACGGTATATCAAACAAGTGTGGATGGTACCCAGCCGTGTTTCTGGTAGACTGGTAGTGAAAGGGAGATGGAGGGATTAGGTCACGGAGCTCCTGCGCACTTTCACCGAATTACCATCTATAGAAAACCGACAGGCAAGCAACGGTTCGCTAATGAGCCAGGCTATGAAGCTTGCCCGATAGCACCTCGTCGCCTATAAGCCTTTTAGCCCTGCGCTCGATCGAGTCCAGTACAGCATGTTGGTATTTTGCAGAGCCATCCTACAAGTGGCTGCAATACTCCATGCAAGAACGGACCTGTGCTTTATATAGATTCAGAAGCTGTCCAGGCGTGAAGTATCGCCTCTCCCTGTGTAGGATTCCTAGCTTTTTTGCTGCAGTCTGAGTTCTGGATTCGATGGTTTAGCCAAAGTTGAGGTCTGACACCAACTCCATGCCCAAATGCCTAACAGCTCCTTGCAGTTGGTAACTGGCACAGATGCACTTCGGAAAATAGGGGATAATTGAAATGGTACTATGTATACAAAATAGTACTTTTATTTTGCTATCGCGGGGAAATTGTCCGTCTCCAACCCTACTCCGCCTCTGAATATGAAATATTTTCGTGGTTGATGTCAATTGTCGCGAAATAAACAGCTGATTGACCGCTGAAAATATCTTCAGCGAGAAGGTTTTTTTATCCAAGTTAGGAAGGTAGAGAAAGAACTAAGATTTTACGGGAGTGGGAAGGATACTGTATTGTACGCCAACAACTATTTAACAATAAAAATGAGTAGTCAAGTGGACAACTGTTTGTTTAGTTTTGCATCTCTTAAGAGGTCGAGTCTTAGCCTTTGATATATCCACACTTTAGATTTACTTAAACACACAACAGTATCACTGCTAAGTGATCCTACAAATTGAAGTAACGGAACCCTCACAAAACGCCTACAATACTTCCAAACAAAGTACCGGTAACGCTGTCAAAATCATTATCAAACACTCACCTTCAACTAGGTTACGCAGAAACGAGGGTGAATAAGTTCAGTGGAGGCCATTTCCAAATGAACCGGTACCATTAATCAAAGCGGTATCTATAAAAATAGGAGCCTCCTTTATAAGGAATATGAGAATCAAGGTCAAGGGCTCACTCTAATAGCTATTCTCGTAATAACGTCTAAAGCATAAGGCAGGATATTTGAGAACGATTCTAAGAATAATCAAACATTATCCATCCATAGATTATTTCCTGAAATATTCCATTAAAAACGTATAAACTGAAATGGCGAAGCAATGTGATTGACATACCTTAGGTTTTTATTAGGGTTCCGTATCCGAAGGATAAAAACGGGACCCTATTACTAAGGCACCGCTGTCTGTATCTCATGAACTGTGATAGCTAGACAGTTGAAATTTTCACCGATGTTGTATTTCTGTTTCCGCTATAACAACAAATACTAAAAGCAGAATTAAAATAATATTTTAAGGGGCTCTTATACAACAAAAGTAATTTTGTGCCTTTTTTTAGACAACTAGCTTCCGCCCGCGACTTCGTTCGCGTGGAAGTGGTTTCCCGCTTAATTCCCGATCCCGTAGGAATTTCAATATAAAAACTATCCTATGTCCGTCTCAGGGTTTTAAACTATTCCCATGCCAAATTTCATCTAAATCGGTTCAGCGGTTTAGGCGTGATAAGGTAACACACAGACAGACAGAGTTACTTTCACATTTATAATATTAATATGGATGGTATAGAACCATTCATGCGCGAGTTCAACTCGCACTTGGCCGGTTTTTATGATTCTCATTTTAAGTTAAGAAATGTTCTTAATGTGCTAGTAAATATTATAATGTATCTATATATATAAAAGAAAGTCGTGTTAGTTACGCCACTTATAACTCAAGAACGGCAGAACAGATTTGGGTGAAAATTGGTATGGAGGTAGCTTAGAGCCAGGAGACGGACACAGGATAGTTTCTATCCCGGAATTCCCACGGGATAGGGATTTAAGCGGGAAAAACATCCCACGCGAACGAAGAAGAAATGGAGAGTAGCGTAGGGGTAGGGTTGGTGTAGGGTAGGGGTAGTGTAGGGGTAGGGTAGGGGTAGGGTAGGGGTAGGGTAGGGGTAGGGTAGGGGTAGGGTAGGCGTAGGGTAGGGGTAGGGTAGGGGTAGGGTAGGCGTAGGGTAGGGGTAGGGTAGGGGTAGGGTAGTGGTAGGGTAGGGGTAGGGTAGGGGTAGGGTAGGGTTAGGGTAGGGGTAGGGTAGGGTAGGGGTAGGGTAGGGGTAGGGTAGGGTTAGGGTAGGGGTAGGGTAGGGTAGGGGTAGGGTAGGGGTAGGGTAGGGGTAGGGTAGGGGTAGGGTAGGGGTAGGGTAGGGGTAGGGTAGGGGTAGGGTAGGGGTAGGGTAGGGGTAGGGTAGGGGTAGGGTAGGGGTAGGTTAGGGGTAGGGTAGGGGTAGGGTAGGGTTAGGGTAGGGGTAGGGTAGGGGTAGGGTAGGGGTAGGGTAGGGGTAGGGTAGGGGTAGGGTAGGGGTAGGGTAGGGGTAGGGTAGGGGTAGGGTAGGGGTAGGGTAGGGGTAGGGTAGGGGTAGGGTAGGGGTAGGGTATGATAGCGTAGGGTAGGGGTAGGGTATCGGTTGGGTAGGGGTAGGATACCACGCGAACCAAGTCGTTGCGGGTCAGCTAGTTAATAATATATTACTTTTCTTATGATTGTGGTGAAAAAGTAAACGTAAATATCTTTAACCACAGACTGAAATACAAAATCAGCCAGACCGGGAGCAGCTATTTGTAGGTCATCAATTTGGTCTAATCTTCAAACGGTAAATGAAAACATCGTGAAAAAGTAGACTTACGATATCCATCATCAGGCCCACGTGGTGGACGGTGGTTGCGGCCCGTTCTCTCTCATGATAAGAGAGAGAGAGAGGAGGCTTGTGTCCTAGTAGTAGAAATGTTAAGCTATGCGGGAATCGAACCCATTACACGCATTTTTAGGGTTCCGTAGCCGAATGGCAAAAAACGGAACCCTTATACTTTCGACATGTCTGTCCGTCTGTCTGTCTGTCCGTCCGTCCGTATGTCACAGCCATTTTATTCCGAAACTGTTAGGACTATACATGTAAAACTTGTTTTTTTTTTTGTTATATATACATATTATATTTTGTTTTTATAGTTACTACGGAACCCTTCATGGGCGAGTCTGAGTCGCACTTGGCCAATTTTTTATTAAACATTGCCCGACACTAGTAATTTTACCTGTAACGGTGGTGCATTTTTACAGAATCCCAGACCCGGAACAAATAATTATTAACAGACCATATGAACATTTGTCCAAGTCTGGGAATCAAACACCCTTAGCGCAGCAGTCAATCGCTCAACTACTGAACCAACCTTGTCCTTGGATATATTTTAAGTAGTATGATGGCTCCCTGAGTTATGACTGTGTAAATAGGGGCTCGCCTAACTTTATGGATCTATAGAAAAATAAGGTTTGTTTTGGAATATTTATCTCGAATATTTTACTATATAATTTATCTCTACGTTAAAAGCTGTTTTTGTATTAAAACACGTTTTGAATTTATTGCCTGATAGCTATCTAATTTTGCTAGTTCGTCGTCTCTGATTGGATATCAGATCGTAAATGTTTAGTAATAAAGTAGTAATAAAAGCGGACATTATGAAAATAGTGGCAGTATGATGTGAATTGAGTTTCAATAATATTGTTATTTGTATTCAGGATTTCGCTTAACCGATCCTATGTAGGCCAATTTTTTCATAGTTCACGAGTTATACTTGAGACATTTTTATTTTTAACCTTGAGGTGAATTTTCATGCCATTAGTATAGACTTAGGTATGTCGGTATATTTGTATACCGCAACGAGGTAAGTAGATTTGTTTGATTTTAATATGGCAGTAGAAATCGATTGGAAAACAGTTTAGGTAAAATAAATTAGATGAACCACAATACAATTAAAACTAGGGGCCACAATGATTTCCTATACCTACTTAAAAAAATTGGCCAAGTGCGAGTCAGACTCGCCCGTGAAGGGTTCCGTACTAACTACGCCAAATAACTTTGTTATTCATAGTGTTTGTATGAAATACAAAGTTATATTTGCGGTTTTAGAAATCGATCTCGTTTAAACCAATTTTTGTTGAAAGTTTTTGTTGAGACCATATATATTTTTTGATTTCTCACTCCATTATTACAAAATTTAGAGACTTACACACACATTTTATCACTTTGGAAGCGTACATTTTTAAATCGATTGACTTTAAGAAAAAGTGATTTTGGAAACCTATCTATAAATACCACATACGTATAGGTCTGATGAAAAAATATGTTTTTAATTTCCATGTACAGAGAGCCTCTTAATTTTTTTATTTTTGTCTAAAAATCAGAAAGCGGTTCACAGAGTAGATACATGTATCTACTCACCAAGTTTCACTTTTATAGTCTTAATAGTTTTGGAATAAAATGGCTGTGATATACGGACGGCCAGACAGACAGACAAACAGACAGACATTACGAAATTATAAGGATTCCGTTTTTTGCCATTCGACTACGGAACTCTAAAAAGATGGATAAAGAGATGTATCCCCCATCCATGTCGCTACTCAACAGTATCTATACTTTATAATGTATCAATACAAATGGCAGAACGGATCGCAGGATGAAATTTGGCATTGAGGTAAATGATAATATTCTTTTTAACCGACTTCTAAAAAAGGAGGAGGTTCTCAATTCGGATGTTTGTATTTTTTTTTTATGTTTGTCCGCGCATAACTCCGTCGCTTGCTAACCGATTTGAAAAATTCTTATCTTCTTAAAAAGGGTATACTTCCAGAATGGTCCCATGAAAATTTTATCGAAATCGGACAAGCCGTTTCTGAAAAATCAACAAAAGTCTAAAAAAATTTTTACGTTGATGATCTTTTCGTTTACTCTGCATTGCGTTTTTTGTTCGCGCATAACTCCGTCATTTACGAACCGATTTGGAAAATTCACTGACCCACTAAAAAGCACGAAAATAAAAACTTTTTTGCAATAAATAAAACCGACTTCCATATCAAAACACTACAAAGCCAAAAATAATGTTAATTTCGGAAGGCGGTGTGAAAAAAAATAGAAAATACAAAACCAATAACACCGACGACCGAAATTAAAATTATTTTTGGCTTTGTAGTGTTTTGATATGGAAGTCGGTTTTATTTTTTGCAAAAAAGTTTTTATTACCGTAGGAAAATGTTAGGTTCTTATCGAATTTATCGTATAATCGTATTTATGAAAATTCTTACTTTTCTTTCATACTTAAAGTTTAACTATACCAAATCTCACACTTTTTTTTGTTATTTAAGGATGGGAAATCATCCAGTGACTGCCTCCCGATCTGGGCGAAGCGGGAAGGTCCGAACTGTCCACGATACGTGGAGCCCTAGCGTTGCTTTTCAAACAAAGTTCTTACAAAGGCCTACCTCTACTAGGCTTCGGCCTACAACCATTTGATCAGATAGTTACAAATAACACTCACCTGAGCTGTAGACGGCAACCCGGATCTGTTTGATCACGTCCAAAGTGTGTATGTATGTAATATGAGGTGAGTAATTGAAACGTGTGATGTAAGTTACGTGTTCCAGGACGGTCACAAGGCGTCGATCTCCAGATGGCGCGGTCCTGACCAGCATCACACCTAACTCGTTTCCAGCAAGCGCGCGCTACGCGTGGTAGGCAATAAGGCGATGTGTTCCAAGAAATATCCCTGGATTCTCGTCAATCCGGAATTACAAAGTTCAATTAAACACTGTTCACAATCAATCTGCTCATATCTCGTGAGATCCAATTCGATTTCCAACAAATTCCGCGTGTCAGCCCGACTGACGACAATACGGCGTATGATCCAACAATATCCCGGGGTTTTCGACAAATGGGGATTTCAACTTCAAACAACAAACAATTCGCGACCCAATTATCGGTCTCAACAGGCGAATTCACAAGATATCTTAATTACAATTACAATCACAAGAAGGTCCCGACGACCGGCATTTTTTCCAAGCAAAGTCTATCTGTCAAGTCAAAGTAATGTCAAGATCAAATTTCTTTATGTCAAAAGGGTGCGTTCGGAAACGCTCGGTACTAAACATCTACCCCCCCCGGACGGGCCTACCCGTCCGCTAATCAATTGGAAGTCTTGACAAGGTTGCAAATTTAATACAGCTTCAATGCGGCCAAATACCGTAGCTTGTTCCTCAAAGGTGAGAACGGTGTCTCCCAACAATCTCCGCCAGCGTCCCTTTGCCGCTTTCACCGCGGCCCCAAAAATACCCCCCCAATGGGGGGCAGGCTGGCGGGTCAAACAACCAAGTGACCCCTCGGCGGGCCAAACTATTACCAATGTCAACCTGGCTCTCATTAGGAAGGCGTGTACCTCCTTCAAATAGTTACTTGTACCCTTGTAATTCGTACCGCAATCAGAACTAATCAAAGGTAACCCACGGCGAGACACAAATCTTTCCAAAGTCGCCTCAAAGGCCTCTGTCGAGAGGGAGGTTACCAGCTCCAAATGCACTGCCTTGGTTGACAGGCAGACAAACACACAAATAAGCCTTACTATTACGAAGGGTGGACGTCTTCAACAAAGGGGACCAACAAGTCCGTTACGACGCCAGCAAAGGGCCTCGCCTCATTGACGCGATCAGCCGACAAAATCCAAATTTCTCGCTGCAGAATAGCCAACAGCGCATTGCAACCGGCATGCGAGTTCTTAGTGTGACGATCAGTCACCAACAATTGAACCAAGTGGCCCTTCTTGGGCAACAAAAGGGGGTGACGGGCCCCATAAGGAAGGCTAGAGTGCCTCAACCGTCCTCCAACAGGGTTTCCCGAAGTGGCTCGTCCCTACCAAGTTCAGTTATAACAAGGGCAGGAGCACCAATTTTAGGGTACGGACAACTCACAAGGGTGATTTCAAACCAGGTCCCTCCCTCAACAGTGGTGTCAGCCGGTTCGCCAATTCCCCAAATCTTGCCTGAAAGGTCATTCACCTTCAGGCCAACCTGTCCCGCTAACCAAGACGACAAAAGACAACCCCGGACTCCCGTATCCAAAATGGCACAGACCACAATCGAGTCACCCAAGGGTCCCCAGACCTTGACCGAGGCCGTTGGCAACAAAACCGTCTTGATCGGGGGGGTCCTTTAGCGGGGCAGGCGTCAATCTCTTAGTGATGCCTGGGCGGCGACCGATCGCCGCTTCCAGGCTGCCTTCATTCACGACGAGGCCAACAATCCAAGTATTCGTCTGCGCGGTATCCCGAGCCGCTCGCCATCACTGGAGGGGCATATCCCACCGGATGCCCGAATGGCGGAGGGCGCGACTCCAGCCGGGGACGTTCCGCCAACGGAGGGGAAAGGCAGCGGCGCCGACCCGGCCACTGCTGCCTAGCAGCCAATGCGCGTTCTCCCTGACGAGGGAAGACCAAATGGCGCTCGTGGGGCTCCCGTTCAACTTGCGCGGGGGGTGGAGTGCGGCGTACAGAATCGCGGGTCTCAGCCCGGCGCTCGTCTCCGGGGTACCCCCCCTTGCGCGAACCCCCCTCAGAAGCTTGTCTGCTGGAGCGGTTCGCGTTGGCGCACAAAATCTCCAAGTGGGACCCTTCACAAATTCTACACGGGCGGGTGTCGGGGCAGTCCCGATGAAAGTGGGCCCCCAATCACGAGAAGCACAAACGGCGTGCATTGACAATACGGCGGCGGGCACTTACGTGCAAATTCAAAAAGTCCTGGCAACGCGCCATGACATGCCCCGTTGCCTTACAAAAGTCACAATGATGAGGACTCCGGGCACCAGCAAAACGGGGGGCGGGGCGAACATCAACAGGCCCCCTAGCCCGAGGACTCCAGGCGCCAGCAAAACTGGGGGCGGGGCGATCATCAACAGGCCCCCTAGCCCGAGGACTCCGGGCACCAGCAAAACGGGGGGCGGGGGGAACATCAACAGGCCCCCTAGCCCGAGGACTCCGGGCGCCAGCAAAACGAGGGGCGGGGCGATCATCAACAGGCCCCCTAGCCCGAGGACTCCGGGCGCCAGCAAAACGGGGGGCGGGGGGAACATCAACAGGCCCCCGAGCCCTAGTCCGTCCCTGGTCTCTGGGCTGAGAAGGTAGTGGGGGCGACCCCGTAGCGCCACGAGTGTTATCCGCAAACCGACACTCGTCTTCCAAAAATTTGAGGAGGTCGTCAAAGGGGGGAAGATGGGTGGCACTATCCCCACCATACTTCTGCTCAAAACGTGACCTCAACTCCGCGGGGAGCAACTGCAGCACTATGTGCACCAACAAGTAGGACCAATGTTCCACCGGTAACTCCAAGCGTCTCAAGGCGTTGGTCGCTGAGACCAACGGGTTCAGCAAGTCAGTGCGCAACGTCGACGTGCTGACAATAGCCGGTAGTCCCAAAATTTGGTCGATGTGCACATCAGCCAGGCAGCGCTTGTTCTGATACCGTCGGGAGAGAAGCTCCAGAGCGGTCGGATAGGAGGAATCCGTCACCGGCAAGTGCTGCACCAAGGCTCTGGCTTCGCCTTCCAGGACAGACAATAAATAGGCCAGCTTCTGGGCAGGTCCGAGGTCCGAGCGTGCATCGACAAGACTCTCAAAGAGATTTAGAAAGCCCAGCCAGTGGTCCAAGCGACCGTCAAAATGTGGCAGCTCCAGGGTGGGCAGCCTACTCAATAGTCCAGGGCCTGCAACAACGGGGGTCTGCGGCTTGGCCGCATCAGGCACCCGACTCTTCAAAATTTCCCACGCTCGTAGACATATGACATCCCCCAGGTGGACAATCTGGTCATAGTCACCCAAAATCTTATCGCGGGCTGTCTGATCCATCACCCCCAAATCCACGTCCATGATGTACTCGTTGAAGCGCGTGAGCGCAGCATCAGCTGACTTGATCCTCTCAATCACTTGCCCATACCGAGCAAGGGTGAGCTCTTCCAATTCCACACGCTCAACCGTTGCAGCTGCCGATGTGAACCATCTCAACTGTGAGGTCAATCCGGCAGCAGCCTCCCTGACTGCCCTTAATGAGGCCATTGCAACAATCAAATATTAATACAAAACACCAATCAACAACCAACAATCAAATATTAAACAAACAGCAATGACTTGTTAGCCGACCAAATAATCTCAACAAAATAAAAATTCAAATTCAATTATTTCAAGTCCAAATCCGATCCTGTACTTATTCCAAGTATGAATCTAGCTTGGTACAGATGGCTAGTTACAAAATAAATAACAATTCAATGTATATATTGTGCAGGATCACACCAAATAAATACAACAATTGAAGTACAATATTGAGCGGACAATCACCAACGCACAATCCAATAAATACTACAAGCAATAAGTCAATCCACACCATTCAAGTCTTGTTATATTAACAAATGTGTAATTATTATTTAGATAACCTTTTAAATTCAGATCAGTGACATTCAATTATTAATTGCAACAATACCAAACTATGTACCAAATTATACCTAATAATTCCCAATTTCACAAATAAATCATACCTGTCAATGCAATAAAAGGGGCTACAGTACAAATTACAAATACAACTTCAATTGATTCAACTTCAATTAGATAGCCCGGATGACATGGTAATATATTCAAAACTTATTAAGTTATAAGTTGTGTTAAGTAATCAAACCAAAGTTACTTTCAAAACTTCCAATTAAACCAGTGGATCTTATATTATAAGAGCCACGCCTACTACCAGAATGAATCAGTGGATCTTATAAGAGCCACGCCTGCTACCAATTTGTTCAGATCTGCAAGAAGCCCAGTGCAACGATAACTGGGGTGTCCGAACTGTCCACGATACGTGGAGCCCTAGCGTTGCTTTTCAAACAAAGTTCTTACAAAGGCCTACCTCTACTAGGCTTCGGCCTACAACCATTTGATCAGATAGTTACAAATAACACTCACCTGAGCTGTAGACGGCAACCCGGATCTGTTTGATCACGTCCAAAGTGTGTATGTATGTAATATGAGGTGAGTAATTGAAACGTGTGATGTAAGTTACGTGTTCCAGGACGGTCACAAGGCGTCGATCTCCAGATGGCGCGGTCCTGACCAGCATCACACCTAACTCGTTTCCAGCAAGCGCGCGCTACGCGTGGTAGGCAATAAGGCGATGTGTTCCAAGAAATATCCCTGGATTCTCGTCAATCCGGAATTACAAAGTTCAATTAAACACTGTTCACAATCAATCTGCTCATATCTCGTGAGATCCAATTCGATTTCCAACAAATTCCGCGTGTCAGCCCGACTGACGACAATACGGCGTATGATCCAACAATATCCCGGGGTTTTCGACAAATGGGGATTTCAACTTCAAACAACAAACAATTCGCGACCCAATTATCGGTCTCAACAGGCGAATTCACAAGATATCTTAATTACAATTACAATCACAAGAAGGTCCCGACGACCGGCATTTTTTCCAAGCAAAGTCTATCTGTCAAGTCAAAGTAATGTCAAGATCAAATTTCTTTATGTCAAAAGGGTGCGTTCGGAAACGCTCGGTACTAAACATCCATCATATGCCCTTCATGTTCCGAGGCCGCGGTAACTCTTTCGAGCAATTCCGCAAACTCACACGGTAGAAGGACAAAATATTCTCTTCAAGCATAAAAATAAGCACGTACATTTATAGATCCAAACTTAAATAGAACCATCAAATTGTTATCATATAAAGAAAACAATTGCCAACCGCTCTCATAAGGCAGGCTTTATTATAAAAGGCAAATCTCTAATAAAATAAAAATATATTTTCTTAATCAAAACATTCTTTATATTCTCGATCAATCATTTCTTGAGGCCTTTCATCACTATAATTCATATGAACGAAGGTACGTTATCTTTAAGAACACGCGCTTGAAAAGATTAATTTAATATTGAAACTCCTCTTGTCCCAAGTTCTGACGAGAGATTGTTTAGAACAAACGCGTAAAAAGTACACTCAAAATTTTAATAATTTATTTTTTCTGTCGATACATGTCCTCTTCTGGTCAAACGAAGACGGTGCTAAGCGTGGCAACTGCGGTTTTGGGACAATTCAAGCCTTGTAAAACAGCATCTTCTATGACGTCATGTTCTGGCAGAGTGGTAGTCATGTCACACTTCTTTTGCTCAAGCTTAATTTACAATCCTTCATCATTCCTCCCGCGGTTGTTTTTGTTAATATACATCAACACATAGATTGCTGAAACTCGCTACTCAAATTACCTTCTTGCAATATTTCATTGTGAATAGAAAGAGACGACGCTATACAGGCTGAACACCATTATCACGTTTTCACAACTATGACGTGTTAATGTGTTTATATATATCATTTCTAAATTCAAACATTCAGTTTTTTTATTGTTTCAAAGCTGTAATAAAACACACACAAAAAACACATAAAACATATTCCTAATCACAGAAGAAACTACAGGAACACATAAATATGACAGACATGACGCGGTGAATCAAAAGAGAGAGGCCATTCCAGAAGCACTTATTCCTCTATGCTCGTTGCTTGTTCCCTTCAATTAATAAACCTAAGCCTTCCTCGATAAAACTTTTATACGGCGATAAAACCGCATCCGAATCCTTCCAATGGATCTTGGAATAAGTACAAATAAACAGGCTTGATTTTATACTTAGATAGTAAATGTTTGATAAAATTAAGATAGTGCTATAAGAATCAGCTCTATTTGTCAAGATTGAGGAAACGCTATCGAACATAGGAAAACGTATACTCGTCTCATACGATACTTTCAAGATTATATTATCACAATCATAACTATTTATTGACAGTTTTATGTAGTACATTCAAGAATTCCCGAGCTCCTGCGCTAGTATTTACTGTATTACAGGAGCCAGGTTGTTTCCTATGACAATAGGTTACATTTTTAAGCCAATAACACGAGAGAAAAAGAAAAATACAAATGAATTAAATTAAATAATGCTGGAGAGCTTAAACAATAATTACAATAAAATTAAAAATATATGAATTTAACAAAGCTACTTAGAATTATATATGTTTAACAATGGTGTGTGTATGTGTGTGTTTGTGTGTGTGCGCGTGTGTTCATCAGTGCATGGCTGTGTTTGCGTGGGTACTATGGGTTTTTGAGTAAGCGTGGATTTTATGAGAGTATGCTACAACTTACGAATATGGCTACGCTCGAGCAAATCGCCGTAGAAAACATCACTAGAGGTACTTGCCCTTAATGATGTCCTCCACAGCATCATAGTCGAGGTCACTCAACCATTCCAGAATTATTGTCTTTACCTGTCTACGATTATATCTCTTAATGTTGTAACACAAGATGACAGGTGCAAAAGCAGATACCGATATTTAACAGCCTGGCTTACTTAGGTTGTACGCTTTATCGTAAGCATGTTGTATATTTCTTATTTAAATACCTGTGGTGTGTAAGTTTTTTTTGTTTTCTTGAGGTGGAAATCCAAATGGATGTCCTTCGCCAGGGCAGGTAAAGGGACCTGCAAGACTAAATGACTAAAACTACCACGTGATCCTGGTGCGGAGAGCTGCGGGACAACTGCAATACTCTTTAACGCAGCCCGTGACTGGTCAAGCGGTGGGATTGAGGTGTTGGGCCTTAGCTGCGAGTTCTACGAGGAGCGTAAATGGTAGGATGTTATAGGTATGGGCGTGTCCCTGAATCAACTCACACTAAGCCTATTGTTAAGTCCAACGTGAAACCGAACGCACCTTTGGTTGGCAACATTATTCTATTGCCTTTTTTCACTTTGACGTTTTCTTTTTCTTGAAAAACTAACCACCGTTTGGGAGATTGAGTTTTATTGATTATAATTGGAAATCAAATTGGATCTCACGTGAGATTAACAGATTAATTGTGTTCAGTGATTGATTGAACTTTGTAATCCCGGATTGACGAGAATCCAGGGATATTTCTCGGAACAATTACGCCATATTGACGCCATACCAAGGCACGCGCACTTGTTGGAAAACGGTAGTGATAAACCGCTCCAATCTGCTGGAAACAAGTAATTGTGCTGTGATTGCTGACGGACCGCATTGGGAGGACTGCATCTTGAGAACCTTCGTCCATCCACACATGACTTTCACTATACGTTCAATTACTCATTACCTATACACACACGCACACACGGACGCGGAATCAGGAAAGGTCGTAGCTTGTCGTCATCAGCTCCTTGGGTAAGTGATTATAATTATTAACCACTAAGGGGAAGCCCAAAGGGCTATAGTGTAACCTTGTTTATTGTAAGCAACGTTAGGCTCCACGTACCGTGGACCGTTCAGCATACCAGCCCCGTTGCGCTGGCTTGGGACTGAACACCTATAGTATAGATTATTGTCTATACCCCCATCGCAAAGACGAGGCCAGTGACCCAACCAGTAGATAGATACATATACTCTTTATTGTACACCAAAATATAATTGAATAAGGACTTATTGCTAAAAGAAACGTTATTAAGGAGCGATTATTTTGTAGAGGCTATTTAAATGCATTTCTAATACCAAATCATTAAATATTTCTGAGAAACAAGCTTGAGATATGTGGAGGTTGCATATAAAACTAGTATTCCTTTGAACGTTTCCAACTTAGCTAAATATACTTGTACAAGGAGCACGAGTGGGCAGCACGATAATAGAGTAATAATGCTCAAACTCGACTCATCTCGCTTCTAATTTATTACACCGCAGTTCTAATCATATGATATTATTGTACCATTTACCGTGCCACCGAAAAGCAAGGAATAGGTTGAAGTTCTCCTCTCAAAATAGATCTACTGTCAAAATATAGATATTTTATTATTTGCGATATTTTAGGACCCTGCATACTTGTATAGGTTACTTACTACCAATTAGCAAAGCAAAGAAGCATTCTGGACCGTCTATAAGCCTGATAGCTTGAGGAAATTGCCTGAGTTCTGGAAAACACCTGGTCGAAGGACGCACAGATTATATTTAGAAGTCTTCCTTGTCGTTATTGTTGTATAATCAAAGTAATACTACAAAAAAAAATATTATAAGTAATTCCTCCAAAAACCCAAAACCCGCCCGCAAATAAATATCATCATCAGCTTAACCTACCCGCGTATTTATTTTCTCCTTCTGTGTGAAATCCATCCAGAGGTTGTCTGTAAAAGATCGCTTTTAGCGATAAGACCGCCCATTGTATCACCCTTTTTAATTGCTAAGTCCATAATTTTGAGGCGAGAGGGAGTGGGAAGCGGTCGCCTCCTTCTGCGAAGCAGTCATGCTTCCGAAGCAGGAGGCGGGCCGTGTGAGGGAGAGGATGGCGTCATCCCTCCAGCCCAGCCGCAGTGGTAGACGCCCACGGCGTCGGACGTCGGCCGACGATCTCCGGCCACCGTAGGCGCGGGCATGCGGACAGCGAGTAAAGGGCAACTCGCTGTCCGACCATGGACCATGCCCGGGTCGACGGCGCGTTGTGTTCCACGCGCGCCTCAAAGAGCGTCAGCAACATGACGAGGCCCCCCCTGCAGAGGGCCGAAGCCTGCCGGGGTCGTGGGACTTATCCCATTACCGTGACCCCGGAACGTAAAGGGTTATTGAAGGAACACCGTGGATTTTAGTCAATAAAAGTCTGACAGTCCCTCCCGCCCTGCCAGGGGTGTGAGGACTTATTTGATAATTTTACCACAATAAAAAAAAAGTCCATAATTTTGTTTTACTGTTATGGTGTACAATAAAGAATATATTTATCTATCTATCTTTTCACAACTATGTTGGGGTCAGTTTCCAGTCTAACTGGATACAGCAAAGTTAGATAATGCTATAAATAGAGCGTCTGCCTGTCTGACCTTCCCAACCCAGTAGCTGAGTAACATCATACCTCTTGGTAAGACCGGCATCAGATTTTCTGGCTTCTGACTTCCCCTAACGACTGTCAAAGATGGACAAAGGAGGATTCGGAGGAATACATTTATTTATTGCATAACGCACAGACAGTTACAGGCGCTAATGTATACATAACCCTGTTAGGGCGCAGCAAATTAACTTAAAACTAAAATATTGCGAAGAAAGCTACATACTATTTATTTTATTATATTAAAATTATGATTCGATTTGTTTGTTTGTTTATGTTCACCCATCCACTGAATGACCTTGGCAAGCGTTGCTTAACCTCGAAGATTGACCCGTGCGGCCTTTATTATTTCATTATATATAAAAAGAGATGCAGCGCAATATGCAAGCAAAGTATACTAATATACAACATGTAACAATTAATACACATCCTGAAATGAGTTTGTTCAGAATCGTTTACTGAATCGATTTATTATTATTTCATCACAGACTTAAACGATGATAAAAAGTCTCCCTACCAAGAAAGAAGACGATTAATTTTCATCAAACAATAATATTGACCAAAACGCGGCCATTTATCTTCACCGTCAATTCGTAAAAACTGATAGCCCAGTAATAAAATTCAATTTCATACCGATGCAGACCATTACGCATCGGCGTAACGAAGCGCAATTTTGGAAAATATGTTTAAAGGTGCGCCAGTTGAATTGGTTTCTCTTCTCGAGTTATGAGGGTCGCAAGCACCATGCGTCACAATCATTCTCTGTCTAAGACCTGCGCCCCGCCTCTAAATATTGTTTTTAGACTGTTCGGTAGGCAAAATATTTATCTAGACCATGCAAATTTCAACCCTTTCATCATGAACTATGATTGAGATTTGTGTGGAGGGAGTCCTTAATATGTGCCCTCGAAATTGTTACAGCAAGTTTCTTTCGGTATTTGACGTTCCCATAATATAAGTGAGTAGTATGTATACTGCGTAGGTGTATCAAATGTGGAAAAATGTTTTCATCTTGTTAGGGAATTATTATGTATCTATTGGCATTGAACAAATTTCAACGTTATTGTCGTGGAGTTAAGCTTATTTATGTCTGAGAGACGATAAAATACACGACTAAATTGTATTATCGGATTTCATTATACAGCCAAAGTATAATAAAATCCGATACTATCAGATGTCGAGTTCTTCGAATTACTGGAAAAAAATCAGAAATTGTTACTGTTCTCTTTTCTGATCATTTAATGGTTTTCTGAAAAAAGCCTGCCTGCTGTATCAGAACTTTCTTTGTAACCTGATTACATTTCCTGTTAGTACTATGTTACGATTTATAAATATAGCTCTTTCAATATTGTTGAGCATTAATTAAACTCGATTCAAACTTTATTAATAATTGAACAGTCAGAGGTCAAAGTGGAATTATTTAACATCGATATAATGAATTTTATAATAAGAAAAGCTCGCCGTCAAAAAATTACTCGAAGTAGGTAAATAAAAAGTTATTGTAGACAGAAAATCATCACTTTTTGAACGTTAAAAAAAAACATGATGACAATCTACCCGGTCTGCCGACTGATAACACCTCCAATAGTCTCCTGACCGTGCTCATATACTCCTCTGCTGTACCCACAGAATAGATGAATAAGGTTGGAATGGTAATGTGGGCGTCGCGCGCGCGCCACTTTTATGATACGACAATCATAGCGCGTCCGATTAATTCATTCACCGCGTTTAGTGCGCTTCGGATTACTTCGGAACACAGAGCTCTGCTTTTGTTGTGCAATTATAACCTGTAAAACAAAAAGTCAGACCGCAAGTATAGAGCGTGGAGGTATATCTTTCCATCGGTAAGTCGAAAATAACATTTGATTACAATTTTATTTGTATAAAACATAAAAATATTCTGATCACTATGAAATTCCGAACATTAACAACATTATTGCAACAAGTTACAAAAAGTATATATTACCCGTTGTGTACTCGCTTAATCAACGGAATGACCAAGTCCGCTTACATGTACTGCATGCGCCACACTTCAACCATTGACGTTTTGTCCTTTGCCCTGATTGGCGGCCGTGATGCCAGGCGCATGTTTATCAACAGTGAGTTACAATCAGTAGCAAGCTCTCGATTTACCTCTCGCGCCTGGCATTGGTCGAGGCCATGCTGCGGGGCGAGAGGGAGTGGGAAGCGGTCGCCTCCTTCTGCGAAGCAGTCATGCTTCCGAAGGAGGAGGCGGGCCGTATGAGGGAGAGAATGGCGTCCTCCCTCCAGCCCAGCCGCAGTGGTAGACGCCCACGGCGTCGGACGTCGGCCGACGAACTCCGGCCACCGTAGGCGCGGGCATGCGGACAGCGCAGCGAGTAAAGGGCAACTCGCTGTCCGACCATGGACCATGCCCGGGTCGACGGCGCGTTGTGTTCCACGCTCGCCTCAAAGAGCGTCAGCAACATGACGAGGCCCCCCCTGCAGAGGGCCGAAGCCTGCCGGGGTCGTGGGACTTATCCCATTACCGTGACCCCGGTACGTAAAGGGTTATTGAAGGAACACCGTGGATTTTAGTCAGTAAAAGTCTGACAGTCCCTCCCACCCTGCCCGGAGTGGGAGGACTTATTTGATAATTTTACCTGTGTGTAATTTATTTGTGTGCGTAATTCGCATACGTAACGGGCCTCTTGCTTGTAGTAGAGCTAAAGAGTGGGGAGACAAGCTGCGACACGCGTTCTTATACAAATCAGGAACTATTTCCTTTCTAACCTCTTTTATCTGTTCTGTGGCTGTACCTCTAGATGAGGATCTATACCAGTTAAGGATAATGTCTGTTTTTATTTATGAAATACCTCTGTTACCTAACACTAGTTATTATGTTTGATAACACTATAGATGCATGTCTGAACATCCGCATGTTACAACCAACTTGAGTAATTTGTTGTGACAACAAACCCCCACTTCTTCTCTTTAACACATCTTCAACACATGCTCAGTTCTCTTTCTGCAATACATCTATCTATTACGACGTACGGTTATGTAACTAGTATTCACAAGCAAATTGACTTTTCGCAAATTACATAAACCAATTCCCATATGTGCACAATTTAACCTTCACATACATATGCATAAAAAGCAAATTTTATTGCAAGCAACGGTTGTAGGTACCTATGCACAAGTTTGGAATAAGTTGGCGAGTGCGCTCTATTTACTTAGCCCTCGAACCACGACTAGCGTTCAAACTACTCTGGTCATAGATTACGTTTTGAGAGGAGATACGACTACGTATACTTGCCTGGTAAATTACCCAAAAGTGGATATGACGGTGGATATGACGGTAGATAATTTTGAGGGAAGTAGTTGACTTTCAAGTTGGGTCTCATTTTACCTGATTTTATTAATTGTATATTTATAATTATCACTTAGTCTTAAAAAGGGAATCATATTTCCCAGTTGCTGGCTCTAACTTTTAAGCCGTAATGAAAAGTAAAAATAATACCATATAAAATCGACAGGCCCCTTTAGCCGTAGAATACTAATCCATTGCATTTTCTGGTTAGTGTTAAGAGTGATTTTAGAGTGGTAGTACAAAATACTCTATTTTTGCTTCATATCAACGACCTGCTCCAGTTGGGAGCTATTGGGTACGCGGATGACAGCACAGTCTCAGAGAGATACTTGTCCAGTGCTAGAGCTGGTAGGGACGAAATAGCCGCTCTTAGAAAGGCCATGGTAGAGCGAACGAATTTGACCTTAAATCTCGTTTCCCAATGGGGCGATGACAATCTGGTCAAATTCAACGCTTTAAAAACACAGGCTTGTCTTTTCTCCGCTAAAAGGAGCCAATTTGAATGGTCTCCTACTTTCAGAGGTGCATCTGTACCTATTACCGACCGCCTGGAGCTCTTGGGCATGGAGTTGACGTCTGACCTCAACTTCGGCTCAACCATTGAGTCTAAAGCTCAGACTGCAGCCAAAAAGCTGGGCATCCTACAGAAAGTGAGGCGATACTTCACACCTGGACAGCTTTTAAATTTATATAAAGCACAGATCCGTTCCTGTATGGAGTATTGCAGTCACTTGTGGGATGGCTCAGCCAAATACCAGCTAGCTGCACTTGACTTGATCGAACGCAGAGCCAAAAGGCTCATAGGTGACGAGGTTCTGGCGGGTAAGCTTCACAGCCTGGCTCACCGGCGAAACGTTGCTTGCCTGTCTATCTTCTACAGACTGTACTTCGGAGAGTATGCGCAGGAGCTCCACGACCTGATCCCTTCATCCCCCTTTTACTACCGGTCTACCAGACGTACCGCAGGATACCATCCACACTTGGTCGATATATCGTCTTGTCGTACTAAGCGCTTTTCTTCAACATTCATTGTGCGCACAGCCAAGGTGTGGCTAACTAACTCTCTGCCGGCTTCTGTGTTCCCTGCCACATATAACCCGTCAGCCTTTAAAGCAAGAGTGAATAGGCATTTTGTGGGCTCGCTCGTTCGATCTTAGACCTCATCTTACACTTACTATCAGGTGTGATCGAGGTCAAGAGCGGGCTCATTCGTAATAAAAAAAATAAAAAATAAAAAAAATTTGAAACAGACTTACTTCGGAAGGAAAGCTCTGCTATTGTGACAAATAAAGAGGTTAGGTGTTATCATTAAGTAAATTACGTGCACCTTTAATTGAAAGAGACTATTAAAAGACAATAATGGAAGATATACGAGGAAATAGAACGAGACCCCACGACATAGGAAATCTGAGTGATGGTATCTAGGGTTTTAATCGACTTCAAATACCTATGTATTTTTAGCACAATCAAATATTTATTTTATGAATGTACAGACGCCAGCACATCAAGCTACAACAATCTGTCAAAGGAGAACGCCGACGCTTCCTTCAACACTCGGCCAGAACCGACAAAGATGAACTATATATCATAAAAAAGGAAAATAATTATAGAATTTCACTATATAATTTGTTTTCTATAAGAAGTACACCAAAAAAAGTTATAGTTCTTTGAAATTGACCACCAAATACTTCTAATTTTAATGATA
Source organism: Tholera decimalis (assembly GCA_943138885.2). Lineage (NCBI taxonomy): Eukaryota > Metazoa > Arthropoda > Insecta > Lepidoptera > Noctuidae > Tholera > Tholera decimalis. The sequence continues at coordinate 36,702,009 of OW964554.2, read as the reverse complement.
ACATAAAATAAACTATTTAATGATTGAATAATGAATACTGAATTCAGTTTCAACAGCCACGGTAGTCGTTAGTAATATAGAAATCGGGGTCCGGTAACACAGCAATAAACAACACAAAACTTAAAAAACACGCAAGACACTTCGTCGCTCGTCATAAAACGCGGGAGAAGTAAAACTTTTGACAATTGTCAGTGACAACTACAAGATTAAATGTTACCAGCACTATATAACTATTCTAAACTGTATCAATAATTGAATTGAATTATTTTAAATTATTATAAAATAGTCAAAAATATAACTAAACATTATTTATTATTATAAGAATTAAGAGGACTTTTGTAAGTAATCAATTCACTTACGTAGGTTAATAATTATATTAATGTAATCGATTTGCAAGTGCAATTTGGTATCGATATTATTTTATTTTGGTATTGGCAACATTTCTAATTAAAATTGTAGATAGAAAACGTGTTGATAAATTGAATAACTATTTAAAATTACTTTTAAACGGTGTACTTCTACAGATTTTATTTATACTCTATAATTCTTACTATTTTATATAATGAATTATCATTAATTTAGAAAGTCTGTCGGACGCTAGGTACATGATTTGTGAGCCGAAACTTGGCATTTTCTTTTCTTTAATAGATTTTCTACTTTATTGTTAAAGAAATTAGGTTCAAGGTTGATTGGGACAATTTGACAGTTTCGGTTAGCTTCATGTGCTGGCGTCTGTAAATCCACCACTTTCCTTTGAACTTTTCAAAAAATAATGTAGAAGACTGCAGCTGACCTATCTGTTTCTTATATTTATTTTAATTCTTTGACTAAAACGATTTCTTTTACAAGAAACCGCTCGAAAGCTGCGAATATGAAATTGGCTCATCCTTGCAACAGACATGCCTTCTTTATTTATGCTAACAGAAAAGTGCCGTTTTCAGAACTTGCCATGGTAAGTTGCGAAAGTATTTTATGCCATTCCTTTGCAATGTTTCTTTTTGATAGGGACGCAAACTTGTTTATATTAATGTTTAGTCGTGAACTGAATTAGGATGAGATGTGATTGATTAAGGACACAATAAGACCGCTAAGGTTGTTGATTTTAAAGCTCTAGCCTTTCTAAACAATATGTTTTTATTTATAGCTTAATTATAGTTATAGCGCGATAAATACATAATATCGACTGTCGATAATGTAGAATATTGACAGTGTGGTTCGGGAATGTTTTAAGGAGTTACCTTGAGCGGCGGAACGCAATGGCATCTTAAGTAACAAGATATGATTTTAGTGATAAAAATTCTCGTATTCCTTTCCACTCCACCATGAGTGGGGGAGTTATTCGATGATTTAATCCACGAACAAAAAAAAAAAATCTCAACAAGGTTGGTCCGTAGGTTTATATTTTACGTGTCACTCTTAAATAGCTCATTAAACTTCATTTACTTTGCAAGGTATTTATTTCACTACACAAGTACAAAATTTACAGACGACAATAGGCTCTTCATTAAAATAAACAAACAAAAGCTAAAATATAGCATCACAACATTTATCATTAACGCTTTTAACTGCCTCGTTGTATGGCCTAGCCTCAGGCCAAAGTTAAAAGCAGTCCTTGAATCACGGAAAGTGTCAACCAACCTTTTTGAAATACCTTTGAAAAGGCAGGAACTTTGCGTTTTAACCCCAAACGGCCTGAAGATAAAGACACCAATATGGGAACAATAGTTACCGTGTTACCACAGATTTTCATTACGAAAAAATATATTTTACTCATAATCATAATCATTTATTTGTTAGAACATGGTTGGTATGCATAATTACATGGTCTTAAACATATAGGTACGTATATTGTCTCATCACATTCTACCACATGGGCATACAAATATCAAGTTGATTATATTGATGCTAAATTATAATAACAATATTTTTAATAAGTAATGGTTCAAATTTAAATAAGGAATGTCAGAAATAAAATAATATGAACAATAATTGAATTAAATTAATGTGTCAAAGTGTCACTTAAGTAATCATTCAAACTATAGTAGCAATTATTGCACAGAAATTCTTTAAATTGCTTCTTAAAACCAGCCAAATCTAACTCCCTAATTAATTAATTTTATTATAATTTTGCGGGGCTCTGCAGAATAATTATGCTTTTCCGCATGAGAACTGTCTTGTCTCTGCGTCCGCGTAGCATGGCATTTCGCCTGTTACGTTGCACAGTATCAGATAGGTAAGGGAACAAATTTAGATGTAATATCATGAATAAGGCAGTTTCATAAATATACAAAGCAGGAAGTGTGAGAATTTTATATTTTCTGAAATAAGGCACACAACAGCTGTCCGTCACCTGAAGGCCAAACATCAATCTTATGCTGCGCTTTTGCGCTTTAAACGCGGCTTCCCTATTAGTAAAGTTACCCTAAAATATGATGCTGATTCATCACAAAACTGTACTTATCAATCTTTATCAAGCTCAAGTTCGATCGTGTATGAAATATCGCTCTCATCTTTGGGATGGATCTGCCAAATACCAACTAAACGCGGTTGAGTCTATTGAGAAACGGGCCAAGAGACTCATTAGAAACGATGCACTGGTCGAGTCAAATCTCCAAAGCCTTGAAAATGCGCGACGAGTTGCAAGTATTTCGATTGCATTTCGATTGTGTGCGATGCAATTGCACAATCTTATTCCAACAATCCCGTTCCATCCCACCCATACCCACTTAACGTTTTGGGAATACTTACATTGTGCGTACGGCTAAGGAGTGGAATTCCCTGCTGGAGTCCGTATTTCCTGATAGCTATTACCTGGGGGTCTTTAAATCAAAAGTGAATAGGTTACTTCTAGGTAAGCGTGCTTCATCTTTGACCACATCATCATTTACCATCAAGTGGTCAAACTCGAGCCTACCATCAATAAAAATGCAATGAATATAAGCCAGCTCCTAACACATTATAAACCCAGATTCGCTTGAAACTTGAGATTAAATTACTCCTGACAGAAATAGAAAATTAATCCTAACAAAATTATAATGATATACCATTTACTGCAGAACAAAAATAAAGACAACGCCAGTGAAAACTTGGTCGATATTAAAATTATTTTTCTGAGAAAGACAAAGGTCCGAAGTGGCTCTCACATTTAAGAACTTTGCACCAAGAAATTTTCAACAACGAAAAATTTTATAATAACTGATTTGAGTTTCATTTATGTTTTTCGAAATTGTCAATGAATGGCGTTAACAATTTGACAGTTTCAAAAGCATTGTTGAATATTGAAAATGATTGTAAGTCTATTAAGTCCATTAAGTAATCCATGTTGGCCTAACGTAGGCCAACGCGAGCGTTGGCAAATAGGTACAAGGCAAGAAATAATGTCCACACGTTCGACAAGTTCGTCGAACGCCAATGCAGACGACCAATGTTGAAGAGGGTCTGTAGAGCTGCCCACACGTTGGCCGAGCGCAGGCCATCGCCTTTGATTTGTGACCAAAAACCGACACCGATCCGAAGTGAGGCAAGTGATCACGAGCAACGGCGAGCGAAGACAAGTTGCACCGAATGAGCTCTATATACGTTGGCACTGGCCTACACTCGGCCAACTAGGCAAGTGACACCGAGCAATAGCAAGACAAGGCAAATAAACGGTCTACATGTTGGTATTGGCCTTCACTCGACAACGCTCGGCAAACATGTATTGCATGCAGGCTTTACAGTTTAGGGCAAATTTATTTTTTTCTTTCCTTTATTTCTCCTAGCGTTGGGTAAGCGTGGACCAATACTGTCAAAAAAAAATTAAAAATATAAAACCGACTTCCATATCAAAACACTACAGGGTCCGGCATAAAAAACTCCCCGATTACAAAGTAACGTGCAGCGGACAGTAGAAGGAGCAGAGTGGTGGGGGGCGCGTCGTTAAGTAGCTGCCTACGTGCCGTTTTCAGTGTACGCCATGGCGTGGTCTGGTGAACATCGTGCCTTCGTAGTGGAAGATTTTATTCGAAATGGCGAATCGCCTATTAATACTCAACGTGCTTTTCGCGTTCGCTTTGCGCTCGGACGACGGGACCCTGTTCCCGATAAGAAAACAATTTATTCTTGGGTTGCTAACTTTCGTGAGACAGGTTCCGCATTAAAAAGGAAACCACCTGGACGACCACGGACTGCAACAGGCCCCGGAAATGTTGATGCAGTTAGAGCTTCAGTTCAACAATCTCCTCGACGATCCGCTAAAAAGCATGCGGCAGCATTACGGATATCTGATCGAAGTGTGAGAAGAATCTTGCATCGAGATCTTAAAATGCATCCTTACAAAATTGTAACTACGCAGGAACTGAGTGAACGAGACTGTGGTGTCCGTGTAAGTTTGTGCCAAGACCTTCTTCGGAACATTCGTCCCAACGATATTGTGATTTTTTTGTGGCTGGCCCCCACGGTCGCCGGACTTAACGCCCTGTGATTTCTTTCTTTGGGGCTATTTAAAAGCAAAAGTTTATGAACAACGTCCACAATCTTTACGAGCCCTGAAAGAAGCAATTACACAAGAGGTTGAAGCTATTCCACCTGAAATGACTCAAAGAGTAATGAATAACTTCAGGGAAAGACTCAATCAGTGTGTCGACAGTGCAGGAAGCCATTTAAGGGATGTTTTATTTAAAAAGTAAGACAATAAGAGTATTTTCTAAAATGGCATAATATGTACTTTTATTTAGTATAAATAAAATTGTTCTACCTTATTTGGTTTTGTTTTTATTAGCTTTCCTTAAAGGGGAGGTTTTTCTGCCGGACCCTGTACAAAGCCAAAAATAACTTAAATTTCAGTAGTCGGTGTGATTGATTTTGTATTTTCTTTTTTTTCACACTGCCTTCCGAAATTAAAGTTATTTTTGGCTTTGTAATATTTTGATATGGAAGACGGTTTTATTTTTTGCAAAAAACCTTTTTTTTCACGATTTTTAGTGGGTCGGTTTGTAATTTATCTAGTTACAAAAGCCAAAATATCAACAACTTATCACCTTTTACAAAATATTGCTTTTCCCGATGCAGAGCCGTTAATTTTTGAGGAGTTCTCCTGGGACTTCACCATCAGCTCTACTTCACCATATGTATTATGACGAGCATAAAGTGCTTAGCATCCAAATTCAAGTAATCGAATCGCAATCCACGAAATACTTATTATTAAGTAGTTTCGGTGGCCATCTGAGGTCTTCATCATCAGTTCCACTTTCCCAAATGGTGCTTTGGAAATACCCAAAACGGTATAGGTGTACCTAAAATATTTGAAGAGTTCCCTCGATTTCTCTATGATTCCATCATCAGATCCTAACGTGATGACAATGGAACCAACTAGAAAGTATATATACCCTTTCAAACTAAGAAAGAACTTTCCAAATCGGTCCAGCCGTATTCGAGATATGAGGTAACATACATAAAAAAAAGTTCAAGACGAACTGAGAACCTCCACCTTTTTTTTTGAAGTCGGTTAAAAAGCGCATCATTGTCAGATCGAAAAAAATATAATTATGTACTTCTTTAAAAAAAAAAACTATGTAATAGTATTTTTAACTAACCATATAAGTTTTAAAGCCTAAACAAACTACAAATTCTGTCAGTATGAATATGCGTATACACTCAGCAAATTAAACTATTTGACCAGCAGCTGCAATAAATCTGCATCAGATTGAAATGTGTGTTGACAGTGTGTTTTGGGCCTAAGTCTCTAGTTGTTATTCAAACAATGTATTTTGAAATAGCTGAGTTTTGATCAGAAGCGAATACCTAAATATATTTCATTATAAGTTTTTAAGCTAACATGGTCATTAACAGTATCATTAGAACTTAAAACGGGATATTTATCATGTGTATTTTTTGTTTTGAGTTTCCGATATGTCGGCACTGTTGCAAGCGCCATGATCACGGATGAACTGAAGTAATTGCGGGTGGAAATTTATGAGCAGACAAATCGGTCTACCCTCTTTCTCGTTCGTTTTCTGTTAGCGACACCGCTAAATACTCGACTCTGTTCCCGACACACAAAACTCACCGTGTCGACTCGCGAACTTTCTACGGAACTTTTCGGTTATATTTAATTTCTGTATCTTAGTGACACAGAAATAAAATATATTTACACACAGCAGCCTTGTCCTAATTTCGGTGAATTAATAACTTAATATTTGTTCCAGTGTTAATTTTTTTATCAATAACAAGCCCGTGAGGGTGAGATGGTGGTCAACGCGAGCATATTATCAATAAAAAAAAATCATCCAGATTAATTTAGTCATCTTGGCGTCATTGGGTATCAAACATCTGTACATAATATAACCAAATTCTCTTTTTCACGGGGGAAAATTATAAAAGACTCCTCTCGCACTGGGTGGAGCGGAAAGAGGGTCAGACTTCTATTGACTAATAACCCTTGTCGTTCTTTCAGTTACCCTTTCATTGCGGGGCCGCGGTATCTCGTTAGAACATTATTGCAACCGCGGCAGTAAAAACAACCGTCCTTACATCTAAAATTTTGAATTAACATTGTTATTATACAACGTGTAATTTAAAGGGTATATACATACCAAGTGCACAGCTTCTTTGGATGATAAGAAACGATATGGCAAGGGTTTTGTAATCCTAAGTCTACGTGTGTAGAACTTATTACAAATTCCAATACACTGATACCAGAGACCGAATTTTTCAAATTAAGAAGATCGAAAAGAATTATCGTGTTATTGGCAAGTGACGTGGAAAGTTATTGACCCTCGTAGTGCTGTCACACGTTTGTTATGATTCGTATTCAAGAAATATATGAAACCAATAATTTGGTATCAATTCTTTGAGTCAGTTATTTTGTGCTGAAACTGTGCATAGCTAGACTCCATACCAGATGTTGTCTTCAGCCCTTTTGGATAGATATGGGGTTTCCGTTACACGTTGTATAGGTTTGGTTTACATATTGAATACGAGCATCTGTTTCAAACTACTTAAGCTTAGAATACTTAAAAAAAAATTCGAGTAATGGGTACAATTTTTATGAATTTTGTCAATGGAAAATAAGATCAATAAAAATATCCAAAAGGTGAAAACTTTAATAATAAAGTATTAATTTAAATTAATAGAGGATTCTCATATCGAAAACCGTTATCCGTAAAATCAAACTTGTCATGAAATTGTGAAATTTAGCGGAAAATGTGGCGACCACAGACATAAATCGTGTCGGGATACAAAACAATTAAAGCCAAATAGAGTAGTAAGTAATTTATTGGATAGATATTAGATAAGGGTATCCATCAGAGACTGAAGCTGTGGTCAGTGACGTAATGCCGTTGTTCAATGGAAGATAACTCTATTTCCTTAGTCAGTATTTTAAGGTCCCTTATATTTATCTGAGTCACCTTTTAATATAATAAAATTAGGGTGAGGAGAATCATGACTAAGCATCTTGACTTGAATCACGAGTTTTTTGACAGTGCAATGATAAGTATCTAAATTAAAAAATTGGCTAAGGGCATGACGGACCTAAAAAAAAATTTTAATAAAAATGGTTGGTGGGTTGTTGGGTGTTTCGGTTAGTTTTGGCTTTACAGTGATTTGAAATGGAAGTCGGTTTTATTTTTTGGTAAAAAGGATTTTTTATTTATTTATTAATTTATCTTCTTTGTTCTCGCTTTTTAGTGGGTTGGTTTATAATTTACAAAAGCCTAAAAGGCCACTACTTATCACCTTTTACAAAATATTGCTTTCCCGATGAATTCCACTTCACCATATGCATTATGACGAGCATAAAGTTCTTAACAAACATATTTAAGTAATCGAATCGCAACCCACGAAATACTTATTATTGAGTAGTTCCGGTAGCCATCATTCTGTGGTCTTGTTCATCATTCCATGTTGGTTTTAAGAACCTCCTCCTTTTTTGAAGTCGGTTAAAAATGTTTTCGTAGAAGTCCATAATTATACATAAGTACATGGACGAAATAATACTCTGAAATTAAGTCAAGTTTACCCGGTCAGTGCTAAAGGATTTGTTGTCATAAATACTTTTTATTTCGCTTTTTAAATATTGTTTTATTTAGAGCTTTAAAGATTTCTGGAGATCTAAGTAGTTTGATATTACTTACAGCTGAATACTACCATGCGTTTTTGACAAAGAGTTTAACTAACTGACAGCACTCAGACAGCCAGACACCGGTATGATCCTTAAAGTTTTCTACATAGTTGTTCGTCTACATCTACACTGCGTTGGTTCTAAAAATGCATTCATTCTTAAGTAATTTACTGTCAATTATGAAACATTATAGGAGTGTGATTCTCGTATCTAAATCGTGCTCAAACACGATCGTGACGTCATCAGTAATGCGTAATCTAATGTCGATGTCCTCCTAAGACTGATGATCGCATCTACGTGACAGTATTATGTATTCAAATATGACGTGTTACAGTAGGTATAATCACTACCTTTCACTTGTATGCAAATACTATTGTAGGGCTATACCAGGGTCGGCTCCGAGTCTAACTAAATGCAGCTGAGTACTATAACTATATAATGACGAGTTAAAGTGTCATTTATAACCCATTCGCAAATAAACATCCGTTTTTCAGTACTAGCGTCTGACCGCATATCTGACCTTTAGAACCCAGTAGTAGGGTATATTATACTACCTTAAATGGCTTAGCATGATCCTCCATTATGTCGAAAATACTGCAGCAATAATTTTGAAATAAATATATGGTAAAAATGAGGATTAATGTTAGGTACTATGTTTGACGAAAACACGATTCCATAATATTTTCTTGATAGAAAAAATTCCAAACAATAAACCGCTGGTATTCAAAAATAACTTCAAATTTGATAATGAAACTTTGCATATTAATTGAACTAACTATAAATCAGATGTTATGTTATTAACTTTTTTTTGTCAATTACCCTGCCACCAGTTTTCCCTGCCACCCTGTCTCGCTTGCTCACGTGACCGCGGCCAGTAGTGTGCGAGCGAGATATAGAAGTATATGCCCTTTACAAAACCGGTGTCAGATTTACTGGTTTCTGACTACTCGTAACCTCTGTCAAAGATACAGACAAACATTATCAGACAAAATGTGCGCTTTTTTCACCGCAGTGCGCGGTACTACATACATTCCTATGCGATACAAAATATTTGCAGTAGATTCACCGCAATTTTGCAGCAAGGGGCCACCGGTGACTCTACCGCACGCGTTTATTCCACCGCAGTGCGCGCACTTCTATGACACTCCATACTTCACAGATTTTGCGTTTCCAAAACGCAACACAGTGCGCGCACGGCCTTAGGTGTCAGCGGTTGTCAGCGGGACGCGGGATATGACGTAGCGCCGCTCCGAGCGCGCGATTGGTGCGTCAGTAGTTCTCGTTCAATTTGCTCCCGAATACACTTGCGTACACGAAAGTTGTACCCTTTGTTTTTGTTACGAGTTGTTGTTTTAAATTTAGTTTTTGTTACGTTGATTACAATGCCAGGACCAAATACCGTTTTACGCAGACTATTAAAACGTCAGAAAGAACAGTTAGACATTATAGTTAAGGGAGGTAGAAATTCCGAATTCATCACTGTCTTTAGGACACCGGGAAAAAAGAAGTATAAAAGGGGTAGCAGTTTTATTAACTAATTGTGACGACGAGAACATATAATTTTTAATGTTTTTTTAAATACTTTTTTTTTTCACTTTTAAATGTATTTATGTATTATATATATTTTATTTATAATACCGAATTAACGAATGAATTCCTCTTCTACAAATTACAGCCACAACTAAACTGTGAGAATTTTTTTTCTGGGTGGGAAAATCATCGAATGACTTCCGCTCTGGGTTAAGCGGAAGGGTGTGTCAGACTTCTACTGACCAAAATACACACCCTGCTCCCTCAGCTGCCCTTAAGTTCCGAGGCCGCGGTATCTCGATAGAACTTTCCCGCATACCTCGGCAGGCAATGGCCCTATGACGCCCCGTCATTGGTATTGACAGCTCTTTGACACCTCGTGTTCGGATCGTGTTCGGGTTCGCGTCGTCGTCTTTCCAGTCCTTACCGGACGGTGAGCGACCTCTGCTCGCCATCCGCAGGCCCGAGCGTTGCTTAACCTAGAATCTCGACCCATATGGCTGTTGATTTAGCCACTAGCTGCTCAAAAAGCAAATTCTATGTGTTGGAATAGAATTCAGTTAAATTATATATGTACTTTTGTATAGTTCTAGCTTTTGCCCGCGACTTCGTTCGCGTAGGTTTTCCCGCGTAATTCCCGTGGGAATTTTGGGATTAAAACTATCCTATGTCCTTCCCAGGGTCCTAAACTATTCCCATGCCAAATTTCAGCTCAATCGGTTCAGCGGTTTAGGCGTGAAAAGGTAACAGACAGACAGACAGAGTTACTTTCGCATTTATAATATTAGTATGGATATGGATATGGAAGTATGGAAGTATGGATTTGCAATTTTAAAACAATTTTATTTAAATCGACATATATTTTAGTTAGTTTATTCGTTTTAATGAGTATTTTTAACACAGTAATATAGCCCTCCACATTTTAATTAAAGCTCGTAAAGTCCTTCCAAAGGTTGTCTGGATGATATCGCTCTCAGCGATAAGACCGCCATTGTAACCAAATTTTTTGCAATATTGTTATTTAAGTGTGTTTCAATTATTGGTAGAATACACTTTATTGTAATCTTTGACAATAGATCTATCGTCATAGATTACCAAATTACATTGTGAAGTAACTGCGTTGTCTAAAGTCAACGGTGCGTAAAATTCATATTGAAAAAGTTATCGCTTACAAATATTCAAATTGAGTGAGACATACCACAGTGCGCTTTTGAATTTCATTCGGTTTTCAGCGGCTTGAGTTACAGTTACGTGTTAGGGCATGACCACAAAGTGGCCCATGATGTGTCGAGACTTTTCCCAAGTATGTTTAGGTCAGTTGAGAACCAGAGTGTTACATGAACTCAAGTCTTATCTGACTTTCACAACCCATGAAGTAAATAACACATTACCAAGGGGTAATAGGGATAATGTGGTATCCATAAAATGAGTTGTGAAGGTCAGATGATAGATTGACAGAGAAGAGAAGGTGACAGATTTGCTGGCTACTACACTGAAAAAAAAAATCGGTAAACCCAATCGATTTTTCGGTTATATTCACCACTTTGGTCAGTAAAAATAGAGCCTATTGTCCAAAGAAGTAAAACTAACTGAAAAAAAAACAGTTGAGTTATAATAGTAGATTTTACTGTGCATCTGCAACTGTTCTGGTCGGCTATTCTTACTGTTTGTAAGACAGTAAATCAACACGGAAATACTTAAAAAAACTGCTTGTTCTTGTGCTTCTTTAGTTACCGTTAATGTTCAAACAATTGAAATAACTGTTTAGCTCTTTACTTTATGCTACAATAACTGTTCAGAAGCAGTAAATATAACTGCTACGATATCAGTAAAGCTCTGAAAATGGCAATACTTAAAAGGAACTGTTTGTTTCAGTAAACTTTAATGTTCATCCAATTGAAATAACTCTTTAGCTCTTTACTGTATGCCCATTTCAGTGCACTGTCAGTAATCAATTATTTTAACATAAAAATAAGTTGTCTGAACCGTTTTTTTTTTACTGTACAACAATAGTAAAAAGTCTCGTTTCATTTTTTAACCGACTTCTAAAAAAGGAGGAGGTTCTCAATTCGGATGTTTGTTTGTTTTTTTTTTATGTTTGTTCGGGCATAGCTCCGTCGCTTGCCAACCGAATTGAAAAATTCTTTTATTGTTGAAAAGGGTATACTTACCAAATGGTCCCATGAAAATTTTATCGAAATTGGACAAGCCGTTTCTGAAAAATCAACAAAAGTCTAAAAAAAATATTTACGTTGATGATCTTTTCGTTCACTCTGCATTGCGTTTTTTGTTCGCGCATAAGTCCGTCATTTACGAACCGATTTCGTAAATTCACTGACCCACTAAAAATGCGAAAATAAAAACATTTTTGCAAAAATTAAACCGACTTCTATATCAAAACACTACAAAGCCAAAAATAATTTTAATTTCGGAAGGCGGTGTGAAAAAAAAAATACACAACCAATAACACCGACTACCGAAATTAAAATTATTTTTGGCTTTGTAGTGTTTCGATATGGAAGTCGGTTTTATGTTTTGCAAAAAAGTTTTTATTTCAGTGTACTTACGGCTTTCAAAGATATAAGGATGACAGCTGAGACCAATATAGCATATAACGTGCTGTCCAGGTCACAGTCATGAGGGCTTATTACCATCATCTGTTTAGCCTTTAGCCAACTATGTTGAGTTTGGTTTCCATTCTAACCATCCGGTCAAAGATATAAGGATGACAGCTGAGACCAATATAGCATATAACGTGCTGTCCAGGTCACAGTCATGAGGGCTTATTACCATCATCTGTTTAGCCTTTAGCCAACTATGTTGAGTTTGGTTTCCATTCTAACCATCCGGTCAAAGATATAAGGATGACAGCTGAGACCAATATAGCATATAACGTGCTGTTCAGGTCACAGTCATGAGGGCTTATTACCATCATCTGTTTAGCCTTTAGCCAACTATGTTGAGTTTGGTTTCCATTCTAACCATCCGGTCAAAGATATAAAGATGACAGCTGAGACCAATATAGCATATAACGTGCTGTCCAGGTCACAGTCATGAGGGCTTATTACCATCATCTGTTTAGCCTTTAGCCAACTATGTTGAGTTTGGTTTCCATTCTAACCATCCGGTCAAAGATATAAGGATGACAGCTGAGACCAATATAGCATATAACGTGCTGTCCAGGTCACAGTCATGAGGGCTTATTACCATCATCTGTTTAGCCTTTAGCCAACTATGTTGAGTTTGGTTTCCATTCTAACCATCCGGTCAAAGATATAAGGATGACAGCTGAGACCAATATAGCATATAACGTGCTGTCCAGGTCACAGTCATGAGGGCTTATTACCATCATCTGTTTAGCCTTTAGCCAACTATGTTGAGTTTGGTTTCCATTCTAACCATCCGGTCAAAGATATAAGGATGACAGCTGAGACCAATATAGCATATAACGTGCTGTCCAGGTCACAGTCATGAGGGCTTATTACCATCATCTGTTTAGCCTTTAGCCAACTATGTTGAGTTTGGTTTCCATTCTAACCGGATGCTGCTGTGTACTAGAGTGTTTTACATGGAACGACTGTTTTACATCCCAGTAGCTGGGTATCGAGACCGTCTATTGTCAATATCAATAACACATTAAAACTTTCTTACTTTGGCTGATCTTAATTCGGATTCAGTTATGTTAATTTTTCACTGGCCATCTACATAGATAAAATACAGAGAATTCATTAGTAAAAATGTTAAGCAACAAAAGTTCCACCAGTCCACTATCAAGGGACTTTATTTTTTTTAGGAAAAGTATTTTCTTAGCACTTATTTCTAAGTTGTGTGTATGAACTTATGAACTTTTCCTGTAATACTAATAAAAAGCCATTTAAGATTGTACAAAACATACATACATGACATGAAATATTGTGTTTTTCTTCATGTTGTCATTATAATTCATACGCAGCCAAATAATAATAATATAATATAATAATATTCCATAACTTTCACACAGCGCCATCTAGTCCCAAACTAAGCAGAGCTTGTTCTATGAATACTAGACAACTGATAAACATACATATATATTTCTAAATACATACATATTATAGATACACCTATGATGAGGGAGAGGATGGCGTCCTCCCTCCAGCCCAGCCGCAGTGGTAGACGCCCACGGCGTCGGACGTCGGCCGACGATCTCCGGCCACCGTAGGCGCGGGCATGCGGACAGCGAGTAAAGGGCAACTCGCTGTCCGACCATGGACCATGCCCGGGTCGACGGCGCGTCGTGTTCCACGCGCGCCTCAAAGAGCGTCAGCAACATGACGAGGCCCCCTCTGCAGAGGGCCGAAGCCCGCCGGGGTCGTGGGACTCATCCCGTTACCGTGGCCCCGGTATGTAAAGGGTTATTGAAGGAACACCGTGGATTTTAGTCAGTAAAAGTCTGACAGTCCCTCCCACCCTGCCCGGAGTGGGAGGACTTATTTGATAATTTTACCACGCTAAAAAAAAAAAAAAAAAAAAGGCATCTACCGTTCACCATCTAACACAAACACAGACAGCTTTATTGACTCTCTCAACACGCACCTTAATACATTAAATGCACACCAAAACGTGATAATTACGGGAGATCTTAACATTAATCTTATTCCCAGGGACAACGAGCCAACTTACGAATATAAAAATAGAGCTAACTATTTAAACATGTTGTCACTATACGGTATTCTACCCGGGCATACACTTCCTACGCGTGAAGCAAACTGTTTGGACCACTTTATGATTAAAATAAATACAAAGCAATCATTGGCAAGTATCGCTATTCTAGAGACCACCATAACCGACCACTACACAACTATTCTTTGCTTATCAAAATTAAAGAAGACTAAACGAATTGTAAATAAAACTACAACATCTATTGATTTCGAACAGGCTCTCAAATATCTCAGGGAAAATAAAATTGAAGAATTACTATTCTGTGACGACCCTGACCAACTAATCTATCTACTACTACATAAATTAACTGAATCTCTAAAGCAAAGCACTACTATAAAAACAATACCAAACAGCAAGCGTACGGTTAAGCCCTGTGTTTACAACGAAACCGGAACGCACTAATGCTCGCGAACCGAGCATCACCACAAAAAGATGGAACGCGACGCGATGACAAGATCCTGTGGCGGCCATCTTCTCTTCCCTTTTTTTCTCTGCTGCTGATCGCGCGTACGCATTATGTCGCGCACCCTTTTGTAAAACTAAATATAACTTGTAACGAATAAACGAATGTACACTAAACGCCGTCGACTTTACTTGATCGCCATCAACATTTGGAGACCTCGACGTGATCAAACGTACTTATTTGAAGATCAAGACTGGTGGCATGGCGGCGACGAAACCGCGAGGCGGCCAACTATAATCTCCAACAATTCTTCCACTACGCCTGCAATCTGATGCCTGATGTTTGGTACATGACTGAACTATAAAAAGAAGAAAAGATGACCTGCTCAAAATAACGGATTCATGTAGTGAGTGATTTGGTTTGGCCACAGGGAAGTACGCCCAATTTAGTCATATTTCTACTAACTGCAAAATGAAAATATAGCCTGCAGTATCTACTTTTATGTTTTGCCTATATTACTTGGAGTCAGATTAACGATGAATAATAGGGAGGTACCTAAAATATGACATGCATACCTTCCTAACTTACTTTCTAAGTTTTGCTTGTTCTTTGGAGTCAGATTAATGATACAGATAAACTAATAGTTAGGCACCTACTTATTTAAATGACAATTATGCCTTCCTATCTAATTTCTTATTCACTGAATTTGCATTCTATGGACTCAGATTAATGATAATTTCTTAGTAGGTTGGTACCTATTTAACGACATTTATACCTCCTACCTTAACTTCTTTCTACTTGCACCTCGCTAACGGGAACACCCTGGCATTTTCCAGATTTACCGTGTGCACCTGCTTCTTGGGTCCCGCTGGAATGCGCTGCTATACACCTATCTACTTGCTACAGCAACTGCTTGCTGGTTCTTGAGCTGTGTGACCTGCTTGCTCGTGTGTCGCTGACTGAAGAGTTGTTGTCGTAGCTAATGCGCGACTTGCACGGTTTGGCTTTGTTTGTTAACTTCTACTCGTGGTATCTTATACCGGAATAACTTATTTCTTGACGGTCTGTTCAGTTCTTATAAGCTTTCACTATGTCGGCTGAATTGAAAGCTCTTATTCAGCAACGTGGTACGATAAAGGCTAGAATAACTTTATTTTCAAAATACTTAAATACTATAAAACTGATAGAAACTGACAGCATTCCTAAGCAAATACTTGTCGAAACTGAGATAAAGTTATCTAGATTTAAAGAATTGTTCTTACAGTTTGATGATTTAAAAACTAAAATTGAAAGTTTAGATCCTGATCAGTTGGAAGAAAATGACATGATAGAAAGTGAATTTTGTTCTAACATTGCTAAAGCTCAATTGTTGATTGAAAATCTTGGTCCTACTAAAAATACTAACTGCAATTCTATAACTAGCTGTCAGAATAATAAACAAGATTGCCGTAACTATAATATTAAATTGCCTACCATTCAGCTGCCTTCCTTTGATGGTAACTATTTGAAGTGGATGGAATTTCGAGACACTTTCGATTCTTTAATAAATAATAATGATAGTATTCCAGAAATAAATAAGTTCCATTACCTCCGTTCTTCATTAGAGTCAGGAGTGTCTGATATAATCAAGTCAATAGACTTCACTGCTACCAATTATAAATTAGCTTGGAATTTACTTACTGAACGCTTTGATAACAAGAGGATACTTACAAATAATCATTTAAAGGCTATTTTGAATTATGACACTATAAATAAAGAAAATTACAAATCTCTGCGTTCCATGATAGATTACTATTCTAAAAATATTCGAGCCCTATCTACTTTAAATGATCCTGAATCCCGCTGGGATACTTTACTTGTATACATTATGGTGTCAAAACTAGATGGCGCCACGGGTCGCCAATGGGAGGAGCATAGGAATACTATTGCTGCTGCTCCAACGATTGAGGATTTCTATACTTTTTTAAGAAATCGAGCTGATGTTTTAGAAACCTTGCAGTACAGTACTAATACTAGTAAATCTGAAAAACATTCTTATTCTAAAGATATTAAACAAACTAAATCATTTGTTTCTTCTAACACAAATTATGATAAAAACTGTGTTGTATGTTCACAAGATCATTTACTATATAAATGTAAAAAATTCAAGGATATGTCTGTAGACGCTAGATACGGTGAAGTTTCCAAGCACAAACTCTGTTATAATTGTCTGCGTCCTGGTCATTTCTCTGCTCACTGCAAACATAACTCTTGCAAATTCTGCAACAGAAAGCACAATTTACTGCTACATAAATCACAGTCCAATAATGACAAGACAAACTCATCTATTGATAAGACTTCTGCAATATCACTTCCTCAAGAGGCGAGTTCTTCCCAGGCAACTTCTACAATTGCTATGTTCAATCCTGTGTCACTCTCTGTGGCAATGCCTGGGCAGATCCTGCTATGCACTGCTCAGGTGAAAATAACTGATAATCAATCTTCTGAAACATACATTGTTAAGGCACTCTTAGACAATGGCAGCCAGTCCTCATTTATAACTGAAAGAATGCAGAGAAAAATGAATTTGTCTTGTTCTAATACAGACATATCAATTGCTGGCATAAATAATAAAGTGACTCATACTAGTAAAATGTGTAAGATAAAACTTAAATCGCGGATTAACTTATTCCAGACAAATGTAACATGTCTTGTAGTGCCTGAGATTACTGGCATGTTGCCTAGCTCCGTGATTAACTCTTCTGATTTAAACCTTCCTAAATCTATAGACCTAGCAGATCCTACCTACTATATACCCTCTGAAATAGATTTACTGCTAGGTGCTGATGTTTACTGGGAAATTGTGGAAACTAGACAAATTAAATTAGGGAAAAATAAACCTACACTACAAAATTCTAAACTGGGTTGGCTCGTGTCAGGCCCTACCGGTGTGAGGCCTACTACTACTACTACTTGTTCTAACTTTTCTCAAGAGATTAGGGACTCTCTGGCTAAATTCTGGGAAGTTGAAAGTATTCCTACTCTGGCAAATAAAATTGTTAAGTTTTCCAATGAGGAAACATATTGTGAAAACCACTTTATCGAGAATACTGTCCGTCTGAATGATGGAAGGTTTTGTGTAAAAATTCCTTTGCGTGAAGTACCTAATGAGGCTTTAGGAGACTCTTATCTTACTGCTGAAAGGCGTTTCTTGAATTTGGAAAAGAAACTGAATAAATCTAGAATGAAAAATGACTATGCTAAATTTATTAATGAGTATCAACAATTAGGACATTTAATTGAAGTAACACGTCCAAACTTCGGATACTATATTCCTCATCATGCAGTGATTCGCGAAAGTAGTGAAACCACTCGCTTAAGAGTAGTATTTGATGCATCTTGTAAAACTTCCTCAAACAAATCGCTAAATGATATCCAATTTGTTGGACCCGTAGTTCAGGACGATTTAATGGCAATTTTACTCAGGTTTCGTCAGTATACCTATGTAGTGACAGGTGATATTGAAAAAATGTATAGACAAGTTATGGTAAATGAATCACAGCGTCATTTACAGCTGATACTCTGGAGGGAAGACGAAAGTCAACCACTGAAAATCTTACAGCTGAATACTGTCACTTATGGAACATCTTCAGCTCCGTATCTGAGTACTAGGTGTCTTGTTCAACTCGCAGGGGAGTGTACTAATGAAGCTGTTGCCAATACTATTAGACATGACTTTTTTGTTGACGATTTGAATACTGGATCGGACTCAAAATCGCAGTTAAAAGCTAACATTTCAGGAGTAATCGACAAACTTGCTGAAGCCCGTTTCCCTTTGCGTAAATTTAGATCAAATTCACCTGATATTTTTGATGACATACCTACTACTGACCAATCTCAGGATTTCAGTAAACAAGCCTCTGTCTTGGGATTGGGATGGACACCTAGCTCTGATACTTTGCACTATTCAGTCGAAATTAAATCTATTCCTAAAATAACGAAACGCTCTATATTGTCAAACTCGTGTCGAATATTTGATCCTTTAGGTCTCTTATCTGCTTGCACTATTTTTCATAAAATCTTACTACAGAAACTTTGGTTACTAAAAATCGACTGGGATGATGAAATTCCAAAGGATATTGAAAACTCATGGATAGAATTCTATAATGAAACTCAATGTTTCACTCAGATTCAGATACCTAGATACATTTTCTGTAGTTCTCCTATTTATATAGAGGCACATTGCTTTTCTGATGCCTCACAAGATGCATATGGTGCATGCATTTATCTAAAATCAACGAATAGTTTAGTTGAGATTAAATGTAACTTGTTATGTGCTAAAACTAAAGTTTCTCCTTTGAAAACTGAAACGATTCCCCGTCTGGAATTGTTAGGTGCTTTACTTAGTGCAAAACTATACTCTAAAGTACTTCAATCTTTAAGAATTAAGATTTCACGCTCAGTATTTTGGACAGATTCAACTATAGTTTTAGGGTGGTTACACACTCCACCCAAAACTCTCAAAACTTATGTAAGCAACCGGATTGAACAAATTCGGGAATTAACTGATATAACTACTTGGCGTCATGTACCATCTGAGCATAATCCTGCTGATATGGCGTCCAGGGGCATTCAACCACGTCTTCTCTATAATAATGCTCTTTGGTGGCATGGCCCTTCATTTCTGGCCAAGTCAGAAAATGAATGGCCCCAATTTAAATCTACTTCTTCTACTTTACCTGAAATAAAAATAAGTTTAAATGTTCAAACTATGCCCACTAATATTGTTCCATTTCAAAAATACTCTAAACTATATAAACTGCAAAGGATATTTGCTTATGTGCTAAGATTTATAAATAACATAAAAAATATGCATACTAAATTTAATGGTGAACTTACCTGTTCTGAATTGAACAACTCACTGGTACTAATAGCTAAGGTGTCACAGAAGGAATGCTTTTCAAAAGAAATTCACTCACTTGAAACTTTACATAAATTAAATTCTAAATCGAGAGTTCTCTCTTTGAATCCATTTTTGGATGAACACGGTGTGTTGCGTGTCGGTGGACGAATCGATAATGCATCTCACTGTCCTTATGGGAAAAGACATCCTATACTACTGGACTCCAAACACACTTTCTCGAAACTTCTATTTGAGCAAGAACATCTTCGTCTTCTACACTGTGGCCCTCAGCAACTTTTAAATACTATTCGTGAGCAATTCTGGCCTACAAGTGGAAAGGTATTAGCTGTAACTACTGTTAGAAAGTGTGTTCGTTGTCAAAGATTTAGAGCTAAGCCTTTAAACCCCATAATGGGTAACTTACCGCAACCTCGTGTAACTCCTGCTCCACCATTTGCGACTTGTGGCACTGACTTTGCAGGACCCTTTTTAATCTTAAATAGAAAGGGCCGCGGTGCCAAAACCTCTAAGTGCTACTTATGCATATTTGTTTGTTTCAGCACCAAGGCTGTTCACTTAGAAGTCGTAAGCGACTTAAGTAGCGATGCCTTTATTTTATGCTTGCGTAGATTTGTTTCACGACGAGGCAAACCTCACACTATATACTGTGATAACGGTAAAAATTTTGTAGGTGCGAATAATGAACTGAACAGACTGCTTAAGGAAAGTGAACGTTTAGTTAGCGACTACGCGAGCAAGGAAGGTATAACGTTTAAATTCTCTCCCGCATATGCACCGCATTTCGGCGGTATCTGGGAAGCCGGAGTCAAAACGGCCAAATATCACTTAAAAAGAATAGCGGGTAACTCAAGTTTAACTTTCGAGGAATTATATACACTCTTTGCACAGATCGAGGCTATCATGAACTCGCGTCCGATTACTTCAATGTCTGTTGATCCATCTGATCTGTCCGCACTTACACCTGGGCACTTTCTTGTGGGTAGACCATTGACCTCGCTACCTTCACCCGTTACTGAACGAATCGGTATCAATAGATACCAACTGATTGAGCGCTTAAGACAGCACTTCTGGTCTCGATGGACAAAGGACTACCTAGTCACTCTGCAGCAACGCGTCAAATGGCAGCAAGCACAGCACGAAGTTCGTGTCGACGACCTGGTCTTAATATTGGATGACCAGCTGCCACCTATGAAGTGGCTCATGGGCCGCATTTTGAAGCTGTATCCAGGAACTGACGGTGTATGCAGGGTAGTCGACGTCAAGACAGAGAATGGCGTCATTCATAGGCCCGTCTCTCGACTAGCCCTACTAAATTCCCAAGAGCTCCTTGGGGAACATGTCCCCAAGGGGGGGGAGGATGTTTACAACGAAACCGGAACGCACTAATGCTCGCGAACCGAGCATCACCACAAAAAGATGGAACGCGACGCGATGACAAGATCCTGTGGCGGCCATCTTCTCTTCCCTTTTTTTCTCTGCTGCTGATCGCGCGTACGCATTATGTCGCGCACCCTTTTGTAAAACTAAATATAACTTGTAACGAATAAACGAATGTACACTAAACGCCGTCGACTTTACTTGATCGCCATCAACACCCTGGATAACTAGTGGCATATTAAGATGCATCAAAAATCGCAATAAACTACAGAAAAACTCCAAAAATGATCCTTTTAATGATATTCTAAAAATAACTTATCGTCAATATCGCAATTATTGTAATAACCTGATTAAAAAATTAAAAAGAAAATATGAGCGAGAACTACTTGGTAAATCAGTCGCTAATAGTAAATTACTTTGGAAAAATATTAAAACAATAACTTATACTAATAATTCTAAAAGCCCTAACACCGAATTGCTTAACATTAGAACAAGTCCTTCTGACTCTGTTAACTTTATAAACAATTATTTTGCAAACATTGGTAAGTCTTTAGCAGAAAAAATCAAAACCCATCACACCATACTGACACACCCAATATTGCCGGCACACAAGTCAACTCTTTCGCACTTTTGGATACTGATTTTGATGAAGTGAGTACGATTTTAATGAGCCTCAAAACTGACAGTGCACCTGGATGGGATAATATTCCCACTAGGTTTTTGAGATATATAGACCAAGATATTATCCCAATCGTGACACATTTGGCTAATCTTTGTTTTAGGAAAGGTATATTTCCTGCGCCTTAAAAAAAATCAGTCATCATCCCAGTTTATAAGGGCGGGGACAGAGACGATGTCAACAATTACAGACCAATATCCATACTACCGGTTATATCAAAAATAATAGAAAAACTGATTAATAACAGACTTTTGAAATACCTTGAAAAATACAATATATTAAGCAAATCACAATTTGGATTTAGACAGGGCATGTCGACTGAGGATGCAATAACTGCTCTCACCACGTTGGTAGCTGATAGTATGGATAAGGGTGATAAATGTGTGACTGTATTTTAAGACCTAAAAAAAGCGTTTGACACCGTCTCTGTTCCCATCCTAATTAACAAATTAGAGGCTTCAGGGGTAAGAGGAATTCCATTAAAACTTTTTATTGACTATCTTTCTAATAGAAAGCAAATGGTTAAGGTAGAAGAGCATTTAAGTGGTGAAGCTAATATTACATTCGGAGTCCCACAGGGAAGTGTCCTGGGCCCTACGCTGTTCCTGCTTTACATCAATGACCTCAGTAACATCAGGATAAGTAATGCAAGTGTGTTTTCTTATGCTGATGATACTGCGGTCGTTTTTACAGGAAATTCCTGGCATGAAGTTGCTCTTTGTGCAGAGGCGGGTATGGCACTAATAGCTCGATGGTTACAAAAAAATTTGCTCTCTCTAAACACAGCCAAAACGAATTACATATGTTTTGCAATCTCAAATCGCACTCAACCAAAACAAGATTTTAATATAAAGGTACATAAGTGTGAAGATACTAATATGTGTCAGTGTCCAACATTAGATAGAGTATCACATACAAAATACTTAGGAGTTGTTGTTGACCAAACACTGTCCTGGTATCCTCATCTGGAGCAGGTGACTACCAGGATCACAAAATTGAGCTGGATATTCAGGACTTTAAGATATATTGTACCAAAAAATATTCCTAAGGAACTAGGCAAACTAAGAAACCTTCTAAAAGAAATGTACATAGCTCTGGTACAGTCTATATTGATATACTGCATACCTATTTGGGGGGGTGCAGCAAAGACAAAATTTATCGATGTTGAACGAGGACAGCGAGCTTTAATAAAAGTGATGTATTTTAAAAATATTAGATACCCTACACAATCTCTTTTCCAAGAAAGTGGTTTACTATCGGTCAGAAAATTATATATAGTTAAAATCATATTAAAAATACACAAAATACTACCGTACGACCGCAATTTAACATTGAGAAGAAGGAAAGACATAATCGCTGAAGTTCCCTATACAAAGACTAAATTTACCAGTAGACAGTATAAAAAGAGATCGGCACAACTCTATAATAAACTGAATAAACAAATGTATATATATGAAGAAAAACTATGTGATTGTAAAAAAATTGTTAATAATTGGATAAAAACACCTACGAAAATACGGAGGCATTGCTAGAGTAAAATCACCTTAACACTGCAAATTATACAAAAAACCAAATTTCTCAACACAGTACATTACAGACAAACACACAACACTCACACGCACACACCCTCGCACACACACACACACACACGCACCCGCACTACTTACATTCATTCAAAAAGTAAAAATACATGGCATGGTTCTCATACACTCATACCCCATAGACATACCAAAAATCCACTCACGCTCACTCAGCGACTAATATGTAGTTATTTTATAGGTATTATTATTCAGATTGTGTCATGTCATTGACAGTTTACGTGATCTTGTTTTAGTATAAGTAAACCAGCTTCTTAATTTTACATTCACATGTACGTAAATAACGATATGGAAGAGCGGAGTCTCCCAATACAGGCTTTATTAGCTTAACGGTAGGCTCCAATCACTACATGATATGTAAACTTTATAAACGAATAAAATATTTTGATTTTTTGATTTTGACCTATTATAGATTACACCCAGACAAAGAACAAATGATCGTGCTCATCACACAAACATTTGTCCTGGGTGGGAATCGAGCCCACGACTTTGCGCATAGCAGTCAGGGCCACTGACCACTAGACCAACAAAATCAAATATATATCAAATATAAATATTTAAAGAGACAAACACATAGGGTAAAAAAAAAAACTGTGAGCATACATGAATTGGGGCAACCCCAGTAAGTAAAGTGATTTTAGTATTTTGGGCGGGCTGTCGCATTCTTTCCTTATTAGGTAGCTGATACAAAATGTTTGCTTTTATATTTTTTTAAATTAATGTAAAATAAATGGAGAAGGTAGCCTATGACATTTGGTCTAACGATTGTATTTCAATATCCACTCACTGGAAGGCATACGACCGATAAACATTCATCTCGCTTCATGGAAAACCAAACTTGCCTAACATATCTCCGCCCCCGGCCCCGCTCCGCCTACTCTTGTAAGCTGCGATTTTCTTAATAAGGGCTGTTGAAACAAATTGTAAGCGGATTATTATAGCGGATTACAATTACTGAGTAATGTGTAGGTTATTGTCTATCTTTTTGCGTTTAAACGAGGAGAATCATATCTGGGGAAGGACACTGATTCTATTAGCTTTTTTCCTTATTCCATTACCGAGAAGTATTGTGTATATTGTTGGTTCAGCAATACTGTAAGTGCCTTTTATGGGTTATCAATGTGATGCCATCGCGTAATGTGGATTATGATAATGGAAAAGGGCCAATAAGAAAATTATTGCTTCATCTTCAACCGATCACCTCAACAATAAAGGTTTATTAATTATATAAATGCAAACCAACAAAAAGGAGGGACATTACCGGGAAAATTGACCTTTTACGCGTACCCCTAACCTTCTACGAAATCAGAACAACCACAACCGATCTAACAAGAGTGTACGACTGAGAAGGATGAATTATATCAATAAAGTCTGGCTTTAAATTACAAAGAAGTACCATAGTAAGGCCATGTCAACCCACACGCATTCATGATTTATCCTGGTATAAAACCAACATATCCCAATAAACAGATAACGTTTTTTTTACACCAAAACATTATCCAAATCCAATTGATGGCCTTTAACCAACAGAAAGATAGGTAAATACCACAAACCGAAATCAGCAATCGTAAATTGTACACCTGTGAAATCGGCAGTGCCCAGTTAACGGTTTATAGCAAGCTTGTGGTCACATCCTTAGAAGTCCATGTTACGATTCAGTACCGACCGGCGCGAGTTTTATGGCGAGGGTTTCTTTGAATAATGTAGCAGCCGGCGCGTGAAGAGACGAGCTACAGAACTGGTGGGATGAGGTGCAAGTTAGAAGTGGGCTTAAAATAGCCGAACAAACATCAGTAATACCTAGAATAGCTAAAAACCATTTTTTTTTAGTTTCCGAAAAAAAAAGTTTTTATAATTACAACAAAAAAAAATTATTGAAGGTCTGTGACCCATATAAAATAGAAAACTAACACATGTACCATTGGTCGGCTTACACAACTATACATATAATACATACTACATGCAAAAAAAAAAACGTAACTCTGAATTGAAATTAAATTACATTGATTAAATTATAGAAAATTAATATACATAAAAACTTTTTACCAAAAAATTAAACCGGCTCCCAAAAAACACTGCAAAGTGAAAAATAACTTTAATTTCGGTACCTAGTCGGTGTCTTTAGTTTTGTATTTTCGTTTTTGGCACCGACTTCCGAAATTAAAGTTATTTTTCACTTTGCAGTGTTTTTTAGGAGTCGGTTTAATTTTTTGGTAAAAAGTTTTTATTTCACTCTTTTTAGTTGGCCTATTTTTAATTTACCTAGTTACAAGAGTCTAAATTTCAACTACTTATAACCTTTTACAAAATATTGCATTTCCCAATGCTGGGCCGTTAATTGTAGAGGAGTTCTCCTGGTACTTCACCATCAGCTCTACATCACCATATGCATTGTGACGAGCATAAGGTGCTTAACATCCATATTCAAGTAATCGAATCGCAATCCACGAAATACTTATTATTGAGTAGTTTTGATGGCCATCTGGGGTCTTCATCATCAGTTCCACTTCCTCAAATGATGCTTATCGAGATCAACTGCACAAGGTACTATAAGAAATACCCAAAACGCTATAGGTGTAAGAATAACGTGTAAATGTGATTTCAGTAACGTGCCTATAATATTTGAAGAGATTCCTCGATTTCTCCATGATCCCATCATCAAATCCTGACGTTTAGGAAAATGGGACAAATTTCGAAGTACCCTTTCAATCAAACAAAGAATTTTCCAAATCGGTTCAGCCGTCTTCGAGTAATCGATGATCATACATTAAAAAAAAAATATATATATATATACGCGTCGAATTGATAACCTCCTCTTTTTGTCGTCGGTTGAAAAATAATACATGCATTGAAACAATATTTGGTTGAAAAAGTTTTAAAACTGGAGCCAAATCAGGACGAATTTTTATTTTAGCTTACGGTGACACATGTGCAACATATTTAAATGCTAGCTTTTTATCAAATTATTTATACATAAATATTATCATTAATTGTGACGTTGTGTTAGTAGACTGTGAAGTGGACCAATAACCTGATTTAATTAGCAGACTTTAGTTTGACGAAGAAACCCAAGGTAAAGTGACATGCAATCGAGTAGCAATTAATTTTTTTTATCTTACGCCATTTATTTCGGCTGTACTATCTGCTTAGCGATTCCAAACAACGGCTGTGTAAGCTTCCATTCCAACTATATCCAGCTTAAATACTGTAGTATTCGTAGTTTATTATACTCTCTTCGGTCGGTTTTACCTAGTAATTGGAAAACAAGATACTCCTAGACAAGTGCGGTGTGACGGCTGGTAGATGACTTCGAAGCGTGGGTAACAAAAGTTGTTATAAATGCTATTTAAAACCCCAATTGTTTGGTGATTCAAACCCCAGCAGGCACAATATTTGATGTAATTTTCTTCATGACTATTGCTCTCAAAACGGTGCAGGTTAACATTTTCAGGAAATTGGTAGATCGACTGAAAATTCTAAAACATGAGACATCCACAAGATCGCACTGTCTTGGCCTGTGGTGGCTTATGACTATCATTCCTAATTCGTTGCTTATGACTCATTTCCTCTTATAGAAAAGAAGACTGTCCCAGCAGTGGGAATGTAAGCTGATTATGTATTCTATTGTTATATCTCAAAATAATTTTAATTTATTCCTTACCGAAAAATCGCTGTCATGCGCGCTTCTCACATGAACTGCCTCCAAAACTGTCAGCATACGATTTAATGCAAAGTGTTGGAAAATTTAAAATGGCCTAATCATCCATTACTATATCCTTACTAATATTATAAATGCGAAAGTAACTCTGACTGTCTGTGTGTTACGCAATCACGCCTAAACTACTGAACCGATTTAAATGAAATTTGGTACGGATATATTCTAGAGCCTGTGAAAGGACATAGGCTGCTTTTTAATGCAAAAAAAGGGCTGTAAGAGGTTGAAGTAGGGGATGAAAGTTTGTATGGAAATTACGTAATTTTTAAAGCTAGAAGCTTGAAACTTATTTTTTAGACTTTTGCTAAGAAAAATGTACTTAAATAAGCTATTAGCAGTAAAATATTGTAAATAGCTTATTTGCGTATGAGTTTTATTTTTAAAATAATTAGTCTAAAAAATGCTGCCGAAAGTCACTATTCCGCGCGGACAAAGTCGCGGGCACAGCTAGTTAATCTATATGGTCTATTAGCCCACGTACAGTGAAAAAACAAAATTTCTACGTTGTGATTTCAATCATGATTTTGATATCAGTGTGATATCTTTTGAACTTTAAAATATATAAGATAACGAAACAACGTGATTTACTTAATCTGCTGATTTAGGATTGTGTAAATAACTAAGTATACCTAAGCACTTGAGAAAACACAATTATTTTGAAATCACAGACACACACTTCAATTTTATTGATATGTACAGATTTAACTTGGAGGTATTTCTGTTTGTTAACAAATATATACATGTAAAATATACAAATGCTATTGATGTTATCATTAGACTTAACGGGATATTAACATAGTATGTTTATTCATTGTTATGACTTGGTGTTGATGTTCTCAAGATATACAGTAAAAAAGCAATTGATAAACCACATCTGTGACAAACTAAAATAAGTGCCACCAGCATCGGACTGTTTGAATGGCCACACTCTCCAAACGGATCCTAGCTACATCCCTAGACAAGGTTTAGATTGGACCCCACGAGGAAAGGGGCAACATGGCCGTCCAAAGCATACTTGAAAGCGTTTTGTAGCAGCGGAGTTGAAAAAAATCGGGTTAACGTGGCCCGAGGAGTAGCGTATAGCCCAAGACAGAACGCGATTGCGGAGCAATGATGTTGCCCTCTGCCCCAACTAGGGGACTTAGAACATTAATTCAAGCGTCGGACTATTTGAACAGTAATTTATTCGGTAATTTTAAATACATTTTTTTTTTCAATTGTGAGTCACCCTTAATTAGCCATGCACTGCAGAAACATTCTGAATTTATCTAGAAATTAAACATTTACTTTTTAATATGCAGAATATACAGAGCTGATAATATTGCCCTATGTGGTCTGCCAACTCATCCCGTCTTTATTAGTAGGTACAGCAGTGACCCTTTCCGTCAGTCAACTTTTACGAGGCACCCGGGTGATAATCAGCTGATTCATTCCATTTCTCAGCCTTTTTACTCATGTAGGTACTTGGTACACAGGTCGTATGTGAAAATGGGTCTCCATTTTCACATACATATATTTGCTATAGGGTCATATTATGGTAGTATGTATACACATTATGTAGGTACTGTATCGGTGACCTTTATATTTATTAATCTGCCTATTTGCAGCTGTGTTAGAATTGACTTCCAGTTGCAGTATGCAGCAGCGAACCTCTCGGTATGTATATTTATGTGGAGCGTCTGATTTTCTGACCTTCGCATCCTAGTTACTGGAGAAACGAAGCTATTAGCATGAATGGTGTTAGATATTATAAGCTCTTGAAAGAATAACGACTGCCCAAAGGTTTTAATTGACAAACGGGACTGAAGGCTTAGTATATAGACTATGACCTCTGAGTTTGTTTCGGTGTTTCTTCTCAGAGTAGTCAGTTAGGAAATACCGGCCTCATCTAGCTAAACTTAACACGCAAAAAAACATGACGTGTAAAAGTGTTATTTATAACCAATTTACAAAATAAATATTTCATTTCATTTCATTTCATTTCATATAAACTCCGATTAAAAAAGAAGAGTTTCTAAAATAACAAATGATTTGCAAATCAATCAACGGTCAATAGCTTAATAGCTAAGGTGTTGGACTTGTGATCGAAAGGTCGCGGGTTCGAACCCTACCCATTACACTATTGCCGTGAACCCACTCCAGATACAAGCATATTTAGCTTTGCTGGAGGGGTCAACAAGATTGCTAGTCACGTGAATTGAACCTAAATTGCTAGTTCAAAAAAAATCGGTTTTAAATAACATTGAACAATTTTCCATGAATTTAAACTAGACTAGTACACACGCGGGGCTTCGATCCCGTGGATTCTATCACGGTAAAAACATAACTCTCCTTTTTGCAGTCGCGTAAAAAGTAGCATATAACCTTCATCAAGCTTCAAGCTACTTCCATACCAAATTGCATCCAAATCCACCCCGTACTTTCGAAGATTAGCGCGTTCAAGCAAACAAACAAACAAACAAACAAACTTTTCCGCTTTATAATATTAGTATAGATGAGGTCGGTTAACTTAAAGATCGATTCGTATGGCCGTTATTACTTACCCTTGACTTTTGTAATTGCTGTAAGGCTTGTTTTTAAAATAAATCAATTATTTCAATAATCTGTTTATATGTATACTATTTATGCACAGAAAAAAATGACCAAGCAAAAATGGCAAAAAATAGTCATATCGTTTGATTGAGTGAACTTAAAAGTTTTTTTCAATGCTAAAAGAAACTAGACTTGAGTTAAAGTATCTAGTATGCTATAAATTCAGTAAGTTATCCTAACGTGATCCTGAGAAAACGAGACAGAAAAAGATCAAATTGACCGTTTTTCATTTGGAGGTACTACGGATCCCTACCTGCCAAATCACAGTAAGCTAAAAACTTTTATTTTATAAATAAATGAACTAGTGAGCAATGACTTTAAGTGGCTGGAATTAACTGACCTAGCCCGAATCAATCCCTAATGAGCCCTGATGTTACCGATGCTGATCCATTTACCGAAATACGGTCAGCAAACTAAATCTGCAAATCAATTTTCAGCACACGCGTGAAACGAGTAAATTAACGTTTGAAAACCCACGTTTGAAAATAAATCGTTAAGAATTGAGTAAGAAAACTGAACTAAGTTGAAGCAATCTATGTAAGTTTTAGTACTTTTCCAGCAAATAAATTGGAATACAATATTTATTGGCCGATGTACAGACGCCAGCACATGAAGCTAACCGAAACTGTCAAATTTTCCCAATCAATCTGGAACCTAATTTCTTTAGCAATAAAGTTGAAAATCTATTAACAAAATTTGACAGATTGTTGTAGCTTGATGTGCTGGCGTCTGTACATTCAGCATGTGAAGTGGACGATTGTGAATTTATAAACCTGTGTGCGGCCAGAGATCTCTTTATCTGTTAGTTTTGGGTTAAGCGATTTTCCAATATTTTGTTTCAATACATTTATTATTGTAAATTTTAAGAAGCAGCTAAACACGAATGATTGGTACGTGCTTGAAATATATTTATTTGATTTAGTATTTTTATTTCACTGTGTGATTTAAAAGCTAGTCCTATTTAAATAAAATGTTTATTTTATTCAAGTTTTTAGGTTGTATAGCTAAAAACTTAAACAACGGGTGGGTCAACCAGTCCTGGGAGTGGCCGATCTCAACACCTACTAATTTAACTCCATAAACTTATTTTTTTAATATTATTAACAATGTGGGTAAAATTCACATTACTACAGTAAATTATAGCAACATTTTTCTTTTACTGTTGATAGGCTTGCGTTTGGCCACTATTACTCCTGATTGGTCAACATTAAACGGGTCAGCTAATATTTTTCAAAAAAAAAACGTTATTATTAGAGATGCGCCGAATGTAGGTTCAACCGAATACGAATGTTCGGCTGAATATTCGGTGCAAAATGTACCGAACCGAATATTCGGCCGAATTATTCAGTTCAATTCTGATATAGACATTTATCTAAAAAAAAAACTTAATTTTATTACATACATATTTTAATACTTTTGTAGGTTCGTAAAGATAGATCGAAGATAAATAAGAAGATATTTATTAGATCATATTAAAAAAAATATTTTCTGAATAAAGTTGTTCATAGAAATTAAATTTAAGTTTATGATTTGTAAAAAAAGCAGACGTTTACTTGATCAAAATTTTATTTATATTGATTGTTAAAGTTAATCTTTTTTATTTTATCAATAAATAATTGGTATAAAAAAACTTCTTTTGGTTGGTTTATTTCATAAAAAAAAAACTATTTACAACTTTCGGAATAAACCACACTTATTTAGTAATTAGTTAACCTTACTGTTTATTAAAATGTTCTATTTTTTTTTAATATTAACATTAATTTAAATATTCGGTAATTATTCGGCAAATCAACCGAATATTCGGCCGAATACGAACATGAAAAAATATGCGGAATGTACAGAATATTCGTATTCTGTACATTCGGCATATTTTTAAGAGAGAGAGAGTTAAGCTGCCGAATATTCGTATTCGGCAGCTTAACTCTTATATTATTTCCGCAATTAATATTTTTTATCCACAGCCTTGAATCTGGTGGCCTACATGAAAACTGAGCACAAAGGCTGAAAAATAAATATTATCCCAAAATGACATTGCCAAAAAAACTCAAGCCGTCAACGGCATCCATCCCATCATCTATCCATCGCCGTCCTTCTGGCCGCAACGTTACAGAGATCGAGTTAATTACACTTACTTCAGAGGGAATCAGAAATGCAATTAGTTTGGTGCGTGCGCTCCGGTAAGCCGAGCTTTTTACTGCCACTACGAACGCTTTTGTCCCGTCCCTGACAAATGTCGTCTCGCTGTCGTTACGGGTCAGTGTCGTATAAGTTTTTTTACGATCCTCGCGCATTTGTTTGCTGAGTCAGAAATTGGAATATATTGCGCTAATTTTTTTTAATTTTTACGATTTTTTTTTCTTTTGTTCTGTAAGCCTAATAATAATTAATTAATTTTATTTTGTCGCTTCTATTACTGTTTGTTACTCGTCGAGTAACTGCATTGCCTTCAATTTACGTCAGGTTTTGATGTATTGATGTGATGTCTCAATATGTTTCATTGTATATTGTGTCATTTTACTAGTGTCAATTTTGCTTTACTCTCGGAAAATATTGTAGAACGCTTCATAATAATTTGAAATGATTGAATAATATTTTGATTACTAAAATATAGGCTGAATATTTATTATCTAAGCTAGAATATTGAACCTAAATATTTTACTTTACCACTTGAGCGAAAGATGTCTTAGTCCATCCAATTTTCTTGTTGCCCTTTGAGATAACTGTGGAAGTGTTTTCAGCATAGAAATTTCCATTCAGACACAAAAGGCCTTCTATAAAGTTTAATTACAAAATATTTAACGCAACTATACCGACAAACTTCCTCTGTAATGGCGATTCTAAGTCCAAGTGTTGGAAATATTCAAACATATTTCGTTGTATAAAGAGCTCAAATGACAGAAAAGGGAGTTTGTACAACAACTGTTTATGTAGAGGGTCAAGGAGACAAAGGGATTATTAATCCAAACATTTTTTTCATTTGGAATAAAGGAGAGTGACCTATTCTATATAATGGCTGACGTAATTCTTCTCAATCGTGATGGGGTTGGCTCATTGCGAGCAGAGTAGCTTCCCCTTGCGTATTCATTAGGGAATCGTTGCGACAAATGTCCTGGAATTATGTTTCCGGGATTATTCGCTTACTCAAGAAAACAAGATGTGACACTCCTTATCCGTTAGAGGAAAACATGTCGTCGTACGCTGCCGTGATTGTTGATTTCATTATCGTTGATCCGTAGACTTTTGTCACTTGCGTATGTTTCATGTTCTGCCTTTGTCTTGACCTTTTTATTGGATAAATCGTTAATCTTTCTAGTTGTTTTTGTGATTGGATGTTATGTATGTCCTATTATTATATAATTCCATGTGACCTTCAGTAACCTGAAATGCTAGTACCTTAAAAAAGTGGCTATTGGTTCCGTTACTGATTTCGAAACAACTATTTTTAGCATTTGTATAATACGAATATTCAAAAGGATTTCTATTACTCTGTATAGTTCGTATTTATATTATAGTACAAACAATTATTATAGTAATTGAGTTCTCCTATTTCCAACAATATAATAATAAATAATAATAAAAATATTTATTCTTCAATAAGTACAAAAATAAAAACAATACACGAAACAAACATTGACTTGAGTGAGGTGGATGTACAGAGGCATTTTAATTTGAGACAACGACTCCCAAACTGAGCTATGCTCGTATCTTGCGTAGTCGGCGGCAACCGCGCAAAGTTTTCGCATACATATCACCGTCCTATTTTGTGCCAAAATATTATCACACTCATACTTTCCATACTCATAGTTAAATCTATATAGTATAGCTTTGAAATAATTACCTGCAGTACTAGCGTAGCGAGCAGGTGTGGTTACACAGCGGCTCCAAACTAGAGAGGAACTTTTTAATCCTCATTAAGAGGTACTGCACTTTCAATAACAGCATTATTTCATAGTTTCTCAACTTTACGGTTACTCTTAGAATAATTTGGAGCAATTTTAATGTGTTATGACTATGATGTTCATATTACGATGAAGGGTGGATTAGAGTTAAGAAAGTTATTGTTTTTTTTTAATGAATGTTTTCAGCATTTTGCTATGCAAATATTAGCTGAAATAGAATAGATGAAAAACATAGTCCTTCCTTAGCAGTCGGGTAAAAAAGACAAATGAATCTATATGAATGTGAATGTGTAACAATCCCTCATGAACGTTTCTTAAGTCTTCACATTAGCCTTTCCTATGCCTTTCTTAGCGACGACGCATATTCTCTGACTCTCACTGTGTTACAATTCTAATACATACTCTGCCCTAATGCATTCTATATTATGACCCACCAAACCCAAAGACAAGAGAAGTTTACGCGATTGGAACAGGGTATCGCAAAAAGTGACAGTTTACCAATATCCGATTAACGCTTGATGAATTAATTTTGGAAAGAAATTGCCATTAAGAATAGGTTTATCTTTAGTATACCGATAACTAACATTCACTATTAATTTATAATCCGTAACATTTGGTACAATACTTATGTTTATCACTATAAAAGTGGTATGAGGAAAGGCTGTAAACCCTTTCCTTTCACTGATTAATCTATTCCACTTCTTCATTCATACAGTCAACACGAATGTCTAAACATCAACCCTTTGGCGATGCACAATCAATACCAACTTAACGAGTCAATTAAATCGATTCTACTCAACCATTTTACCCAGGGCTACCTTTTTAAGGTTCCGTAGGTTCATTATTAAGTGTAACTTCAATAATTCTGGGTGCTCAGTCGGTAAATAACCCTAATTTCACGCGTGACTTGCTAGGCTTGACCGGTTATTTCATAGTAACGTGCCACAGCATTGTCTCCTAATCCTGTTAGTAACTGGTGATGCTTATTGTGATACGAGTACTTAGGTACTTAACTAAACGTTTCAAATGACGTAAGAAGCCGCACATTTTATGCCACGCTAATGGTTATATTTGTTTTTTCAGTCGGAAAATCATGTTATGGCTCCTTCCGTTCTGGGTGGAGGAAAGGGAATGTCAAACTCCTACTTACCAAAATTCCCTCTATTCCTTCATTTGCACTTACGTTTCGGGGCCGCCATATTTCGCCATATCTTGCATTGATCCCATCGGGCCATCACTCGTGCTGACTGATCTTTGAGCCGTGCGTAAAACACGACGCACCTCTGGCGTCAACACTGCATACGCTTACATATTAACTATCACTTTGTGATATTTTAAAATCCTCCTCCTCAGTCGTTCATTCTTGACAGAATGGTTGTGGTTGATGACGATGCCATTTCTCTAGATAATTAATTGTTCTGTGCGAGAATCAAATGTACGACATGCAGTGCAGTAACTAACATCTCGTCCACAACACCAACCATGACGTCATAATTTTAAAGCTTTGTTCAAGGTTGGTACAAGTGACATAAAATAAGTAAACAAAAGCAAGTTAAGCGTTTAAAAATAAATAAATAAATAAATAGGTGCCTACAGTAAGTACCTCTTCAAAGTTTCAAACCACGAAATTTATAAAGTGAACAAAATGTTCAAATACTTAGGTTCTAAAACTGCTGACGCATAAAAACATGATCGATTAGCTAACGTAATGCGTTTCATAAATAATATTCCCACAAACATTTTATGTTTCAAAAGTTTTGATGAATCGTTATATTACTAGGCTATTGCACCTTACGTCAAAAACATAGACGTTAATATTGTACGAAAACAAATCCAAGGCTTTGGCGTATTTTTTTTCCTCATTTCAATAAATGGGCACAACTATTTGGTGCAGTGAAGCTAGAAAAAAACGATAAGAAAAAATACATCCTTCCTAAACTTCCTATGAAAATGAGATGTTGCATTGTCGCGGCTGTCTACTGGAGCCTTATTTAAAAATAACTCAAATTCACTCTCATTTTACTAATAATTTAATTCATTCTCATTTTCCATACATAACATATATTATTACATCAAATCTTTTCCTGCAGTTGGTACTATTAGAATATGTCATTCACAGATATAATTGTTTAACATCACATTTTGTTATAGGTACTTGACGTTACTAATAGAGTAATTGGCTGTCAAATTATCAAATTATTGTGCAAATAAATAATAAGCATATAATATTTACTACTGGGATACAAACCTCCACTCTGTAAGAGCGATTGGGCCGTAAACCACTACGAGGGCTCAGTGCGTATTGGTAGATGCCATAATTTTTTTCGGATTTTTCAGTGACAGGTCATGCCGATTTCCTAACAATGTTTTCCTTCATCGATTTCAGTTATTAATATTTCAAAGTTCATCATCATCACCACTATAAGTGGTGTGTTCGGACCCACTACTTGTAATTATAAGTCGTGTTCACGAGCTGTAACTACAATTTTTTTTTTATTGAAAATAGTTTCGCGTTTGACCAACTTCTCACCTGATGGTAAGTGATGATGTGGTGATTCTGTCAGTGTTACTAAAAATAATTTGCTAGATATATCCGCAGTCTCAAAGTCAAGAGGGCAAGTAGCTCATGGTAAGAGCCGCATCGATCGATCACAAGGTTAAGCAAGGCTTGCTGAGGTCAATCCACGGATATGGAATCTCAACCTATCGATATATTTTCGTGCTTCGAGAAGCTCGTTAAGTCGTTCCGGCTATCATTTATTCATATTTTTCGATCTCGCCTGACGGTAAGCGATAGATGAGGTCTAAGATGGGACGAGCGAGCCCAGAAGATGCCTATTTACTCGCGCTTTAAAGGCTGAAAGGTCATAAGTGGCAGGGAACACAGAAGCCGGCAGAGAATTCCACAGCTTGGCTGTGCGCACAATAAATCTGGAGGAGAAGGCGCTTGGTACGACAAGACGGTATATTAACCAAGTGTGGGTGGTACTCAGCCGTGCATCTGGTAGACCGGTAGGAGCTCCTGCGCTCAACCCACTCTCACTCCATCTTTGACTGTCGTTACGGGTCAGAAGCGAGAAAATCTAACACTATTCTTGCTAAGGATTATTGTGTTACCCAATTACCGGGTTATATAGTTCAGATAGGCAGTCGATCCATGTACAACACTAGTACTCAGATGCATCCAGTTAGACTGGTAAGCGATCCCAACATACACGTAGATGACGATGAAAGTCAAGCGGTCTGTATGCATGTTACGACTGAGATTTCAAACTATAAACAAACCTCATACAATTCTAGTTTTACCAAAGCATTTAAACCCTTTGTGTTTGGCAACGAAACTATTTATTGTAAGGCGGTCTCGATTGCCCCCAATATATTTCAACTCTTACTACTGGCCAAATATTTCCTGCTCTCCAATTTATTGCTAAACATTCGTATCAATTTGTTTGTGGTTATTGTGTAATCGTATTTTAGATCAATTGTAACATCATTATCGAATGTTTGTTGGACTAAGTTTGGAATTTATTACTTTTCATTTCTGTTTCAAATTATGTCCTTGAGTGAGTCGTAATAGATCTTCATTACACTACTGATAACGGTTACTTGGCTGACGCTAGTTCAAAAAGTCCTGAAAGAAGTACAATTGGACGCCACTACAATTCAAAACCGTGCACAGTGAAGAAATAGAATAAAATAAAAAGCGTTGACCCCACGAAGTATAAGGTTGTGAGAGAGTGAAAGCTACCCATGCAAGCGCCCGGCCAGAGTTCAGATCTTCGTGTAGGGTGCATGGTAGGGCCAGATTTATCAGTAGTTTCTGGCAGTTGGAGCATTTTATTTGGATTACCCTAATGTCCTTATTTTGGCGCTTAGTCAAATACTTGATGCATTAATTTTCTAAGTTGAGCTAATAAATGCTTGTCTGTGCAAAACCACCCAAATGTGTGTACTGATAATTTCTACAAAAGCCAATTACACTAACAATTAACGAATATGGTTCTCACATTATTAAACCAGTATAAAAGATATCTGTTTTAGTTTCAGTATCAGAAGATGTGTGTTTTATTTTTACATCTCAGCTACATAACACCGTCCTTTCTAGTACAAACATACCAAACAAAACTGACATGTAGAAGTGTTACTTTTAATCTATTTACAAAATTTCATGCGTATAAATGTGACAAGCTGGTTATTGTTGGAAAAGACCCTGCGGCCGGTCACCAACCCGCTGGTCAGACTCCATAAAGGATGTCATGTAGCTCGCTGCGATCACCGTGCACAGGCAAACTGATGACAGAGTGGCGTGGAAGCAATTCGTCAGCTCTTCCACTAAGGCTTTCAAGAACGGGCCCGACCTCCAGTATTTTTTTCTTGTTGATAGGCTCACGTTTTCACGTTCACGTTCCAAATTAAAACAATAATAATAAATAATAAACATCATCTCACATGATGGTAGCCGATTATGTGGTTGAAGTCAAAGTACGCTTGCCTAGAAGTAACCTATTCCTCCATGACACACATGCCAAATTTCTGAGGTCATCGGAAAACTTGAGGCTACAGGTACCGAGCCACTCCACCAATTTCTTTGGTAAGTCGTTCGCAGCTCAAGCAGTACGACTGTGGAATACTCTTCCCGTGTCAGTAAGACAAGCACAAACCCATCCTTCTTTCAAAAATATTGTAAAACATCTCTATCTCTCTCTTTAATTTGTTACTATTTTTATATAACTTAGCTTTGTTCTTTTTATGTATATATACATATGTATATGTGTATTGAGTATGTAGGTTGTTCGGTCCGACGTGAAACAGACGCACCTTTTGGCTGGCAACATTTAATTATCTGTGGGCTTGTCATTACTCTGACTTGACAGATAGACTTTGCTTCCGTTGTTGGAAAATGTCCGCTCTTGGGACTTTGATTTTATTGTAATTGAAATATCGTTTGGAATCGCCTGTTGAAACCGATAATTGGGTCGCGAATTATCTATTGGTTGAAGTGTAATCCCCATTTGACGAAAACCCCGGGATATTTTTGGATTTATCGCCGGTTGGTTGCCACTGTATGGCACGCGCTTTTGTTGGAAATAAATAGTTGGAAATCGAATTGGATCTCACGTGATATTAGCAGATTGATTGTGCACATTGTTTAATTGAACTTTGTAATCCCGGATTGACGAGAATCCAGGGATATTTCTCGGAACACATCGCCTTATTGCCTCACCGCGTGGCACGCGCTTGCTGGAAAAGAGTTTAGGCTGTGATGCTGTTGGAACCGCGCCATCTGGAGACTGGCGCCTTGTGAACGTCCACACACTTGACTTTCACACTTTCAATTAATCACCTCATATTACATACACACCACATTTGGACGTGATCAAACAGATCCTGGTTGCCGTCTACAGCTCAGGTGAGTGTTATTTGTAACTATTTATATATGTATTGTTGTCGGCCGGAGAGCCTGTAGATTATTGTGTAACCTTGTTTATTGTAAGCAACGTTTATAGCTCCACGAACCGTGGACAGTTTTGGACACCCAGTTACCGTTGCACTGGCCTATTGCAGGACTGAACGATTTACATTTCTTTAATTTATGAACGATTACTTATTTATTGTATGTAAGTGAATAGTACACCATGGACTACCCACGTATTTATTTTCTCCTGCTGTGTCAAATCCATCCAAAGGTTGTCTGTAAAAGATCGCTTTTAGCGATAAGACCGCCCATTGTAACACCCTTTGTAGTTTTTTAAGTCCTTATTTAATTTTGTTATGGTGTACAATAAAGAGTATATCTATCTATCTATCCATTCTTGATTTAAAGACCCAAACGTTATAGCTGTCAGGAAACTCAGATTCCAGCAGGGAATTGCACTCTTTAGCTGTACGCATAATGAAAGTAGTCCCAAAGCGTTTCATGCGGGGTGCATTTTTGAGTGGATTATCCACCATATAACGATGGCACATCGCCGTTTGTCTTCGTCCGGTGATAGAACGAAAAAGATTTACGATATAATTAATATTATACCTACAATTTATTTCAGTCATTTTTAATAGGTAACTGCTCCTACTTTTACATTAAACCCTGTTATATATGTATTCCAAAGTGCATATTATATTATATAAAGCTAGATTACCACTCACTGACTCACTCATTGACATAATTGTTCTCCCAGATGGTGGATGGGGAGGTGGGTATATTTTGACAGATTCGTAAACAAGTAACTCTCAAACCTACGGGAAAAGTGCCAAACCTCCCCTTTTCACCCCCCTTCTCCACCCTCCCTATCGTATCTCGGAAACTACGAGACCCGTATTTTTTGTTTTTTACGGATTCGTATAGAGGAGGCTCGGTAAAGTAAAAACCATTTTTCAAAGTCCCCCCCCCCGCCCCCCTTCTCCCCCCCTTTAGGCGGATCTCGGAATCTAAGAGACTTGGAACATTTTTTTTTTCAGATTCATTTAGAGGGGCAATGCTTTAGTCGAAAAACTTGTGCAAACCCCCCCCATCACCCCCCCCTCTTTTTTTTTTTTTTTTTTTTTCACAAGCACGCGAGGTGCTTGCACCTCGCGCAACACGCAAATACTTGATTTAGAGGGGCAATGCTTTAGTTTTTTTCACAAGCACGCGAGGTGCTTGCACCTCGCGCAACACGCAAATACTAGTTATATTATATAAAGCTAGATTACCACTCACTGACTCACTCATTGACATAATTGTTCTCCCAGATGGTGGATGGGGAGGTGAGTATATTTTGACAGATTCGTAAACAAGTAACTCTCAAACCTACGGGAAAAGTGCCAAACCTCCCCTTTTCACCCCCCTTCTCCCCCCTCCCTATCGTATCTCGGAAACTACGAGACCCGTATTTTTTGTTTTTTACGGATTCGTATAGAGGAGGCTCGGTAAAGTAAAAACCATTTTTCAAAGTCCCCCCCCCCGCCCCCCTTCTCCCCCCCTTTAGGCGGATCTCGGAATCTAAGAGACTTGGAACATTTTTTTTTTCAGATTCATTTAGAGGGGCAATGCTTTAGTCGAAATACTTGTGCAACCCCCCCCCCCCATCACCCCCCCCCCCCTCTTTTTTTTTTTTTTTTTTTTCACAAGCTCGCGAGGTGCTTGCACCTCGCGCAACACCCAAATACTAAACCCCCCCATCACCCCCCCCATTTTTTTTTTTATAAAAAGCACGCGAGGTGCTTGCACCTCGCGCAACACGCAAATACTTGATTTAGAGGGGCAATGCTTTGGTTTTTTTCACAAGCACGCGAGGTGCTTGCACCTCGCGCAACACGCAAATACTAAACCCCCCCCATTTTTTTTTATTTTTCACAAGCACGCGAGGTGCTTGCACCTCGCGCAACACGCAAATACTTGATTTAGAGGGGCAATGCTTTAGTTTTCTTAACAAGCACGCGAGGTGCTTGCACCTCGCGCAACACGCAAATACTAGTTTGATATATAAAAATAGATTATATTGATTATAATTATTAATGACATGCGATAAAGAGTTACAATTATAATATCAAATATACCTTTGTAAAATGATGTTTTAATTAGAGCTGCATCAATTATTGTCGTAGGTAGGATTCAAGCTTTCCTCGTCGACTACACTCCATTACACATCATAGCTTTATCGGGATCCTTATCGGACGGTGACCTACCCTTGCTCGCCGTCCGCAAGCCCGCGCCTACGGTGGCCGGAGATCTGCACGCGATCCCCGATGCCCGGGGGTCTCTCGCGGCGGCTGGGGCGTGAGAAAGAGAGATGCCACTCCCTCGCGCGTTCGGCCTCCTCCTTTGCTAGCATGAGAGCTTCGCAGAAGGAGGCGACCGCATCCCATTCCCTCTCGCTCCGCACCATGGTCTGAACCAAGGCCGGGCACGAGAGGTCACCGCCGCCGATCGCCTCCATGAGGACACGGCGGTGCAGAGTGGGAGAAGACACTCGGAAGACACGGTTTTTCCACCCAGAGAAAAAAAAAGCTATATCGGGATCAGCTTCCAGTCTATCCGGGTTCAGCTGAAACTAGTGTTCTGCATGGAGCGACCGCCGATCTCCACAACCGAGTACCTGGGTAACTCGATATCCCTTGATAAGACCAGTGCGTAGGCTTTTGACTACCCGAAACTTCTTTCAAATATGTACAATCGATAGCAGGAACAAACGGCTTAACGTGCTTTCCGTGGGAATGAGGAATCTCGATGTCCTTCATGACACACTTGTTAGAGATTTGAGATCATCGGAGAATTTGAGACTTTCAATGCCTGCACATATCACTAAATTCTATGGCTCATCGTTTACGGTGCAAGCTATTCGTTTGTGGAATGCATTGCCGGTGTCAGTAAGACAAGCTCAGTCACTGGCTACTTTTAAAAGCTCGGTTGCATATTATTTTCTTTCCAATTTATGATTATTCTTTTGTTTTCTCTCCATATGTTGTTAAAGAACACATTATATGTATTGTATTGTATTTATATATATTTGCATATACAGGGTTAATTGTAAAACACCGTTAACCTCTCAGGACTATGTTACTAACATCATAATCGAAGCAAAAGAAAGCTATAGTATAAATCGCTTTCTTTTGCTTCGCATAGACTTCGTAACATTTAGGGCGTTCAATTTAAATATTTTTATTTTTGTATGAAAATCTGGTGAACTAGAATATGACGAATTTTTAAAAGTCATAGAACAAAAGTTGTTGGTCATGATGTTAGTAACATAGTCCTGAGAGGTTAACCGTGTTTTACAATTAACCCTGTATATTTATTTATTTTAATATTTAAATATTTTTTCTCTGTTTTTATGAGTAATGTAGTAAGTACACTAATTTAGCCCTCCCCACTTTAATTAAAGTTTTTAAAGTCCTTCCAAAGGTTGTCTGGAAGATATCGCTTTCAGCGATAAGACCGCCATTGTTACCATAGAATAAGCAATATTGTTAAATAGGCGTGTTTAAATTTTGGTATATAATGAAGTATATTCTATCTATCTATCATAAGATGGTTACCGATCCATGGGCTGACCTTAACAAACATTGATTAACCTGGAAGATCGACTTATGTGGCTGTTATTATTTATTCTCTGAGAATAAGATAAACTACACAATAACTTACAACTTCTTAATAATAAATGAACAGTCTATTCAAGTACTTCCCTGAAAAGGCGACCTTAGATAATTATTAGCCTACATTGTTCTCATAAAATTCGACCATTACTTTGTACACTGGCATGGACTTTAAAAAGACTGATCCTTGATTTTGTTTCTTCACAAGGTATTCGTCTAGGGAATACCGATCTCATTTAGTTTGACTTGTCGAAAATTTACGTTTAAATGTATTGCTTAACTTTATATAAGATGTTTAATCCTATAAGTAACATATTTACAGAGACTAGAGCTTATTTTAGTATTGAATGCAACAAATTTAATAAATAATGTTGATGGTGGCCGTGCGCGCACTGCCTTGCGGTGGCACACGGTGCGTTTATTCTACCGCACCGGTAGAATAACCGCAATCTCAGGTGCGCGCACTGCGGCGAGAACAACGCACCTTTTGTCTGACAATGTTGCCATACTTCGTATTTATACATATTTCCGATAAGGCCGGTTTTGACTGAATTGAATTTTGCAGCCAGGAGCCACCGGTAACTCTACCGCACGCGTTTATTCCACCGCAGTGCACGCACTTCTATGACACTCCATACTTCACAGATTTTGCAACAAATCAATAAACTATAATCTGAAACCAGCTTCACCTGTTCGAATGTTAAACCCTTG
Source organism: Tholera decimalis (assembly GCA_943138885.2). Taxonomy (NCBI): domain Eukaryota; kingdom Metazoa; phylum Arthropoda; class Insecta; order Lepidoptera; family Noctuidae; genus Tholera; species Tholera decimalis. The sequence continues at coordinate 36,658,731 of OW964554.2, read as the reverse complement.
GGTTAGATCATTTCGTAGCTATATTCATTTCGTAAAATCATCACACTTGTCTTTTATTAATATTTGTCACTCGTAACAAACAAGTAAACTTGTAGAACTACATACTTTTACCAGGCGGAAACGTTATATCTAAGAATTAAAGAAAATGTTTTTCAGAAGTCGTTGTTGTTTATTAGACCAAGAAACTTGTAGTATTACCACGTTGTTTGGCTCTGTTTAGCCTTCTGAGAAGTAAAATCTTGCCCTTAAGCACGGCCAGTGTCAAGCAGCACTATCGATAGTTCTCTGAAAAGGCTAAGAACGTTATCAAATAATATCATATTTCATTCGTCTGTCATTTCTTGCAATGAAATGGTAAGCTACATCCTGATACATTGAAACTTCGGGCCCCAAAATATTTCTTTCTGAAAAATCACGAGTTATTTTGGGGCAGTCGGGTAAAAGGCTCTCTTATCAATGAAATTATTCAAAACTCAATATCCACAAATGTAAATGCCTCTCCATTTCAATGCGAAAATCACCGAAACAAAGTATCAGAGTATCAACACAAACAGTACCTATATAGCGAACTTTTGATATTGCGTCAGTCAGCCAAGTTGAGTCCTACAATGAAGACTTACTACCTCTGTTGTTCGCAACACTTTCTTATAAGAATATATTGCTTACGTCTCGAAGTTGCTCAGCAACTTGGGAATGTTACCAGTGATACAATTTCGCGAACTTTGTAATAGCTGCGAGATATTTTGTGAAAATACTGCGTGTTCCGACGTCGCGTCGTATCTCGATTGTGTTATTGCGAATTCGGTGGGTGGGGTTATTTTTTCGAAAAGTTATTTTGATCTTTATTTTAGGTGAAATTAAAGGTATTCTGGAGTAAGGCATCCAACTGTTTTGTTTGTTTGTGTTAGCAGTCACTTCTATACTTCTATAGTCATATCTATACTAATATTATAAAGCTGAAGAGTTTGTTTGTTTGTTTGTTTGCTTGAACGCGCTAATCTCAGGAACTACGGTTCTGATTTGAAAAATTATTTCAGTGTTAGATAGCCCATTTATCGAGGAAGGCTATAGGCTATATATTATCACGCTAAGACCAATAGAAGCGGAGCACTAATGAAGAATGTTTCAAAATCGGGGGATTTTTTTCTCCACGCGCACGAAGTTGCGGGCGGAACCTAGTTTTAACATAAAATATGGTATCTAAACATGTTATTTCAGTTAGCTCAGTTAAAACATTAATAAACAAAATCTTTAACAATTCAAAATGAACAATATTTTACTTTACAGAAGCCTATGTTGATTTTGAATTGTGAAAAATGTTGTTAATTAATGTTTACACTGAGTTAACTGACAATATTTTTTATTTTACATGGGCCTATATGAGTACTTGTAAAACTTCAGAAGCTTATACACGATTTGAATTGGTCACTTCTTATAAAGAATAAACGGCAACAAACTCCCCGTTACTTTATGGTTTATTTGGATCAATAAACAGTTACATGTTATAGTAGAGAAAAGGTAATAAAATTATATTTTGCAAATACATACAACTTATACTTAAGCGTTTAGGAATATCTCATATTTAAAATTAAGATTGATAAAATAATTTAATGTATCTATCATTTATATTAAAAAGACACATTAGCCAACGTTTTTAGGGTTCCGTAGCTGAATGGCAAAAAATGGAATCCTTATAGTTTCGTCATGTCTGTTTGTCTGTCTGTCCGTCCATCTGTATATCACAGCCATTTTATTCCGAAACTATTAGGCTACATATGTGAAACTTGGTAGGTAGATGTATTCTGTAAACCGCTTTCCGATTTTACGAAAAAAAATTTAAAATATTTAAAATAAAAACCATACATGGAACTGAAACTGAAAATATTTTTTTCGTGAATCCTATACTTGTGTGGTATTTATAGACAGGCCTTTAAAATGACATTGAGGTTTTTAATACCACTTTTTCATAAAATTAATCGTTTAAAAGATATATGCTTCCAAAGTGGTAAAATGTGTCCCCCCTCTAACTTCTATAATAATGGAGTGACAAATCTAAAAAAAATATATGCTGTAGATCTTAATGTAAACTTTCAACAAAAATTAGTTTGAACGAGATCGGGTACCAGTTTTTGAGATACAGCATATTTTCTAAAACCGCAAATACAACTTTATGTTGATCACTATTTAAAGTAAGCAAATAGTATGAATTTTCCGATGAATAAGCCGACAAGACGTAAACTGCATATCAAATTCCACATTTGCATGATTTTGAATTATATAAATACATATTAGGAATGAAATTAAGCAAAATGGAAACCATTACAGACTGAAAATACATCTTATGTTTATTTATTTGTGAGGTAGTTTCACTTGCAAGAAGTAATAATGATATTTTGCAAATTGATTATAAATAACACTTTTACAACGTATTTTTTTCGTTAATATAAACTAGTTTAGGCTGGTGTTTCCTAGTTGACTACCATGAAAAGAAATACCAAAACATAAAGATAGAGGTAGACACAGTTATTTTGAAATTACAGAGGCACTTCAATTTTATTTTATAAATACACCTATTTTGAAATGAATTGAAATTAAATATTTGTTTTTCTACAGGTTATAAATAACAATTTTACACGTAATTTTTTGTGTTTTAGTTTAAGCTAGATGAGGCCAGTGTTTGCTAACTGACTATTCTGAGAAGAAATACCGAAACAAACTCAGAGGTCTTTTTAAAGTCCATACAATTCATATTGGTCAAATCAAATGAGAAGCATGAAGGTTCATATCTTTTGAGGAAAGGAGCACGCAGACGGACCGGTCCAGGCAGTGTAAACATTTGTCAGTTATCGTGTAGCTCAACTTCAAACTTAAGGAGCTCAACGATCTGGCGAACAATATCAAAGTGTAGGGACTCATGTAAGTATGTATGGCAGAGTGCAAGGGCAACAAAATGTATGCAAGCGCGATGTATGAATAGGATGACCAGTTACTGCGCACTGATCGATACAAACGGTTCTCTAAGGGTTTCGCGTGAAATACAGCGTGAAATTGAAATGCTTGTTTTCCGCACGAGAATCATTAGTAGTTCAGTAGACGTACCTACACGAAACACGCACCCCCGTGCGCTGCCCACAAAGGGAAAAGTGAATAATAAATGTTCAGAGCATAATACGCTCCCACGCATGGTGATAATGCATTAACTACACTGTGCCATTTTTTTGTTTCTAATATTTTATTTGTTTATAAAACGATTGTATTACTAAGACAAAGCCATTTCACTTAGGAAAACCACCATTAAAATTTCACGGTGTATATTCGGTCTATATAGCACCGACATTCAATCATTCCAAATCGCTTAATGCTTATTATCATTATCATCTGTTTAGCCATTCACAAGAACTGTATCAGATTTTATGGCTTCTGACTATGTAAAGAGAGAAATAAAGGAGAATTGGTGACTGGGACCAACGTTTTAACATGCCTCGGAGGTACGGAGGAATCAAGTCCATCCACTGACTGAGCTTAAGGTAAGCTTATTCCTTGAATACCTACTATAGAAATACTTGTTATTGCAGCTTTTCAGGCGTAAATTCTGATCTTTGCTTTGCTGAGGTTAGCCAGGACAAACGCAAAGACAGGCAGCCAGACAAAAAGTAAAATAATACGTTTGTTTGTATTTAAGTATCGTGTACATAACGATAGACACTTATGTCTTGCAAATAAAATATCAATTTTCTTTTACCCTAAGCTATATGATTAGGGAAAAAGAAAAATTGCATTGCATTAAATATATACATAATATTGAAAGGTCTGTCTATGTTTTTTATATAGCTGTGTTTTGTCAAGTTCCTACCGTTATTGACATGATACTAAAACACAAACAACCTTTTTATCGGTCAAGCCGAGATGTATTGAAGCAACCAAAGCGACGTCTTGTAACTAATTGGGTTGGAGCGTAATGGTGTATGAACGATAACAGATTGCTGACCCATGACCCTACTAACAATCTTAAGTAACCCATTTTTCATAATAATCAAATCAAATAGTACGATCCTTGTTACTAAAGTTTATTTAGGAGTTGTGCCTCAATCAATATGATATTCTTAATACACTTAAAAAATAACTAGCCTATAACGTAAACATACCTCTTCTACAACGTGTAACAGAAACCCAATATCTATCCAAAAGGACTGAAGACAACATCTGGTATGGAGTCTCTATGCAAAGTTTCAGCTCAAAATAAGTGACTCACAGAATTGACCACAAATTATTGGATTCATATGTTTCTTGAATACAAGTAATAACAAACGTGTCACAGCACTATGAGGGTCATCACTTTCCACGTCACTTGCCAATAAAACGATATATCTCTTCGTTCTTCTTAATTTAAAAAATTCGGCCTCTGGTGTTAATGTATTGAAACTTCTAATATGCTCCATACATGTAGACATAGGATTAGAAAACCCTTGCCATATCGTTTGTTATCATCCAAAGAAGCCGTGCACTCGGTATGTACACACCCTTTAAATTACACGTTGTATATGAAAAAAATCCAATACGCTGGCTCAGAGCGGGAAACTAGATGTCTTCGGATTTTTGGTCCTAAGACGTCAAACTAAAGATATTTTTCTTCACCGTTTTGAGAACAATAGTGATGAAATTACATAAAGATCATAAAATAATTCCCGCAAAATTATGTTCCATGAGAATTTCACCGCCAAATTGTCAAGCCTAATTGGCTGACAAAAATTCCCTATCAATATTTTCCACGCATTGAGTACCAAAAAAAACGTGGATCCAATTTGCCCAAGTCGTCGAGTTTGTATCCATTTTTATTGGCGTGTTGTCCCAATTATTGACCTACATTTTGCATGCTCTTTAGTTGTTATTGTCTGTTTTTACTTAATTTTTGACACGCAACTGTTATTACTTGCGCATTCTAAGCACGTAAAATGAGAGTATTTTAATGCGACACTTGCGCAAGTTTCCCAAAAAACCCAATGTTCGATGGGAGTCCATTAATTTATTACGTAAATGATTTTTGCCAGTTTATTACTTCTATGTAAGGATTAAGGAATGAAAGAAATCGGCCTACATAATCTTCCCTAGAATTTCTTAAAAGTAATTTTAGAGACGTTTGTTTTGTTGAAGTTATTTCATCATTCGCGGGCCTCAGAAGGATGAGTGCCTCCGCACTCACGCAGAAAAGCGCGTGCATCAAAATAATTTTGCGCGCATTATTTTTACCTTCATTAAGAACAAACAATTATCTTACTTTTTAGGGTTCCGTAGCCGAATGGCAATAAACGGAACCCTTATAGTTTCGATATGTCTGTCCGTCTGTCTGTCTGTCTGTCTGTCTGTCCGTCCGTCCGTATGTCACAGCCATTTTATTCCGAAACTATTAAGACTATACATGTGAAACTTAGTAGGTAGATGTATTCTGTAAACCGCTTTCCGATTTTAAGAAAAAAAAAATATTTAAAATAAAGGGGGTCCCCATACGTGCTCCATCTTCGACCACATCATCACTTACCATCAGGTGAGATGGTGGTCAAACGCGAACCTATTCTAAATAAAAAAAAAAAAAAAAAAAAAAAAAAAAATGGAACTAGAACTGAATTTTTTTTTTTTTCATTAAACCTATGCATGTGTGATATCTATAGACAGGTCTTCAAAAATGATATAAGGGTTTCTAAAACCACTTTTTCATAAAGTCAATCGTTTAAAAGATATAAGCTTCCAAAGTGGTAAAATGTTTGTCCCCCCTCTAACTTCTATAATAATGGAGTGAAAAATTTAAAAAAATGTACGTATGTAGATCTTAATGTAAACTTTCAACCAACATTAGTTTAAACGAAATCGGTTCAACATTTTTTGAGATACAGCATATTTTCTAAAACCGCAAATATAACTTTGTAATTCATACAAACACTATGAAAAACAAAGTTATTTAGCGTAGTTGTAAAAATGTAAATAGGCTAGTTTTAAGAAATTTTTTAGGTTTTTTTATTCGTCAAAAAAATATACATATTATATTATACTATTATAGTTACCACGGAACCCTTCATGGGCGAGTCTGACTCGCACTTGGCCAATTTTTTAGAGTTGAGGGACTCTCCCCGAAGTAAAAAAATAAAAAATAAGATAAGGTCAATCTTAAATCGTCTGAATTTACAAATGGATTGAACCTTTGTTGTATATCTCCTACTTATGTATCATTCATCCCATAATAGCACAAGAATTGAATACCGAAGTTTATCTATGAAGCCTTACAAGATCAAAACACAAGTCTTTCCCCCGGGGCCTGAAACAAAATTAGTTTTTAGCTTTTGCGATATCATCGATAAAATATGCATCCCTGGCGAAAGTCAGCCAATGGATAACCAATGTTACACTTAAAGGCTTAATTACATTAGCATATTTTAACCCTCAAACTATCTATATTGCTCAGACATCCCATTTAAACGTTCCCATCCCAATTGCACTCGAAAAACAAAATGAAAATGAGGCGATAAAAGCGGCAAGCTTGTAAAATAATGTAAATAGAAACAGAAATCCAGAATTCGAAATCTGATGAAACAAACATGAAGTAGGAAAGTTTCTTGAGGATTCCAGGTAAATACAAGCCGATGGAGATTTAATAAAACGTTTCGGAATGTAATGAAGTGTAAAATAGAGTTCCTTCCAGAGATTACTCCCTTTTGTCGTGCGGCGACGGCGTGGCCCAGGAAATCACTAGGAAATTGCCCAGTGCCCTCCCCGGGCGCCTCGAGGACTCGCTGATATGAACAGTTATAATATCCTGGGCACTTGGCTACGACTTTTCTTTCAGTCTGTGTATAGGTGACTACTTACAATAACATCAAATTACTGAAATCCTTAAATCATACATAATTATATACAAAAACGAAAGGAGAACCTTTTGTTTTTCACTCACTTCTAAATGAAATATCAAAAACCGCTTGGCATTGAAAACAAAAGTGGATTTAAATGGGATTCGGCATAGTGATAGAATATACTGATACAATGTACGATTGATTAAAACAGGCGAGCAAATCTCTCATATCGGCATACATCTACCAGTCAGTTTAAAGCATAAGTACACTCTTTTAACCAATAACCATGGAAGTCGAGTGCATGATTCTGTGTTGATAAATGTAAATAATAAATATAATACTAGAGCAATGACCTCGGGTAAATATGTTGTGCCTAGAATAACTAATGTTTATGGAGACAGGACATTAAAAAAAAGGATCCCATATTTACTTAACAGTTTACCCGAGGGCATTAGAGAAGAAAATAATATTAAAAAATTCAAATCTAAATTGAAAAACTATTTACTTAGCACCCTACCTTAATGTTTTTATTGTATTTTTAAGTTAATTAGTTATATAATATATTTATTAATTATATACATAAGTTAAAAATAGATTATAAATTGATCCCATAGTCAAACTGTCTGTTCAGTTTTGTGGGACATTTTTGTAAATTATAATATACCTTGTACCTTTTAAATAATAAAATAAATAAATAATAATAATAATCTAAATGTTAACGCAAACGAAGTTGCGGGTAAAATCTAGTTATACAAAACGTATCGTAATTAACGCACACCCTTAAACACCCCAATTAGAAAATTATGTTATTATCATAATACATACTCCGCATTTTTAGTTTTACTTGTTTAAACAGGTTTTTTAAGACTTAAACTTCCTTTAAATGAGTTTCATTTTTCTGTATTGTGTACTGAATGACGGACTTTATATAAATCTGCATATAAAAAGTTTCTACCTTCATTTACGGTCCATAGTTAGTTTGTTTTTATTTACAGCGAAAGTGTAATTTGTAATTTATGTAGATTTAATTGCTTTGGGAAAAAATATCGATATTTAAAACGATAATGGATTCAGTAAACGATTCTGAACAAACTAATTTCAGGATGCGCATTAATGATGTTACGTTATATAATATGTATCTGAAGACATTGTCACTTAAATGTAAACCCTAAACAAAACATTCTAGTTTAGTTAAACAGAATAGAATCGCGAATAAAATAAATACATTTCCATGGATCGTAATCCATCGTTGTCAAGAACTACAAACATTTTCAAACCGAAAACTAAAATTCAGAGCCACAATACAATCCATAATGCAACCAATAAATCCTACTTTTGAACAAAGACATCTACAAATACCGCCATTTTTAATCAAAGAAAGTGCTGCAAATTATTCTTGGTACTGCATCTTATACTATGTCGTATCAGTCTTATCTCTGACGGAGATTTTTCTCATGAATACCCTTTCCTTGACCGCATGCCTTCGAGTTAAGATGTCGAAAGTGGGGCGAGTTCACAGAGAAATACAGAAGGTTGAGTCTATTCAACGGTCGAGCACGGGCGCCCGCACGAAATGCCACGTACTTAGTAAGATCTGGAATGAAAAAATTAATGACAGTCACAAATGCGCTTGTGTCGCTGTTCTTGAAACAAGTCTTTGTTGTGTGCGTATGTATTCGCTCCATACGATGTCGACCTTCTGGCCTTTTCCTACGGTGGATTTCTTCAGAAGGCTCTTAAACACTCTCGGCTCAAAGATCCTGTAAGAAGCTCGGAGATCAAAAGCGAATGCACCGCTTTATTATGCAAGGGAAAATGTCGGATTAAAACTTGTATGTCAAGACAAATGTTGTTTTTTTAAGTTTGTCTTGTAATGGGTTCTTGGAATAGATTCAGTGTTTTGGCGTGTATGGAGAGTTAGATATTCATTAGCTTTGTTCTTGGTCTAGCTCACTTAATTTTTGCCTTTTTTAATAACATTTGATGAATAAGGCCTAGTGCTGGTACCTCTTAATTTCGTTCACCTAACACAGACATATATAATATAATCCTAAGTTTGAAAAAGATTGGCCAAGTACAAGTTGGACTTGCCCATGAAAGGTAGTAGCTACGCAAAATAACTCTGTTTTTCGTAGTTTTATTAATGCGCTATATTTCAAAAACTTCTGCGTATTAGAAACTTACAACGAAAATTGTAATTTTCGTTGTAAGTTTTCATTAAGATCCATAGCAACAATTTTTTGTTTAGATTTTTCTCTCTATTGTTTTAAAAATTGAGGGGAGGGACACTTTTTACCACTTTGGAAGTGTATATCTTTCAAATGATGATAAATGAATGATGAACTATCTATAAAAACCCGCAAATTTCGATTTCATTTTAAAAAATAAACAGATTTTTTCCATGTATACTAAAACATGAACGGACTTGACGACTACGGAACCCCAAAAACCATCGTTCATGGCCCCGCGTTTTAGGTAGTTAACCTAATATGTACATAAGCAACAGAAGATATTCAGACCAACAGTGAAAGTTCCCCAGAGCAACGCTTGCAAAATTCACAGCTACCCGCTTACTTCAATTAAATCTCCAATTTACTAAGGACAACAAGTAAAGAACTAAGGGTTCTGGTAGACTACGAACTTGATCCTTCTGCTATATCTTAGAACTTTGATCAGTGTTGTGTAGACACAATGGAAAGACAGTGTAGACATTATGGAAATTAATTTTACTCTATTTAAATAGGATTTCTTTGTTAATAATATTTTATTATCAAATACATAACATAAAACTGTTTTGGACCTGTCAAACTGCAATTAATGTACATAATCTATTAAATACTATACCATTTTATAACCTTATTAAATATGCGAGAATTTAGCCGTACAGATAGATGGTTATGTCGATTTTATTACTCATAGCCACTTTAAAACTAACAATAACCTATGAAAATATTTAAATTTTACCATGAATGGCTATTTAAACACGTAAGCACCTTAAATCTCCCAAATGATGCCTATTAATCGTCCCAATTCCACCAAAACAACACGAAAATAAACCATCCCTAAATCATGGAACCAATTTAAATCTGTTACGTAACGATTAAAGTTTGGAATAGCGATATGAGGCACACTGGCTAGCAATCCAGGCGCTCATACATAAATACTTTGGACCATACAATGCAGCTTTTACGAAAACTAACCACCGCGCTGGCCGGCCCATTAAAACTTAGACGAAAGCATTTTCGTTCGATGTCATCCAATTTTAGCTGTAAAAGTTTGGCGACATACATACGTACATAATTATTATTTTTGTATTTGGTTTTGAGTTGTGCTGTGTATAGCTCAGTGGTTACACTACCGAGTTGTGAGTCGTAGGTTCGAACTCAGGCGGCCATATTACTTTGTGTAATTTTCATCATCACCACTACTTCCTATACTTGCATGTCTTAGGACCGAAAACCGAAGACATATGTCATTCGCCAGCCTTCACTGGGCCCGAGTGGTGGACTAAGGCATGGGCTTTAAAGAGGGAATGGTCCCTCTCATAGAGAGGAAGACTGTATCCCAGCAATTGGAACGTTATAAGCTGATTATGTTGTATAGTCCCCGTCACGTAAGTTGGCAAGGATTTGGCGTAGTGGGGGTAAGTTCGCGCACTTAGTGGAACAAAAAATTGGTCACTTTTATTGCTTATCATAATTATTCTATGGTTATTGCTATCAATTATTATTTTTGATCATGTTTGTTTTGAAGAAAATTATAAAGAAAGCAGATAAATTCGTGACTTTATTAGGTGTTATAAGTAAAATATATACATTTAAAAGCTGTTCCTAAATTACCCTAGGCCGCTAAAACTTTCGAATTTTGTATCGCGGAGGGAGGGGAGGGTTGGGGGTGTAGTCCCACACCACTTGCGCTATCCCCACCCTGCGGAACTCCGTGGTTATGGAGAAACAGTAAATCTTATCCTTCCTACTAATCTTACTATGCTGGAGGTTGGCCTGGATGATCTGGGTGTTTGGTGTGGGTGGTGCTGACGTTGAAGCGGAGTTAGGAGGCGTCGGATCCATCGGATACTATATCTCCCTCCTCCGTTTCAGAGCGCAGAGCGCTGGAGATGAATCCACGGACAATCGCACTCATACAAGAGCCGTGGATTAGAAATAACAAAATATGTGGCCTTGGAAACACCGGAGGTAAAGTCACTCTAAACACATTTAACTCAGAGAAGCCACGCACCTGCATATACACACCAAAAGACATACCTATCACCCCACTAAATCAATTCTGTTCCAGAGACCTGACTGCGATCAGGCTCCGGATCGACATCAATGTTCCAGATCTAGTACTAGCCTCGGTGTACATGCCAGGCGACAACGAAAACTGCCCACCAATAGAGATGATTGATCTGGTGCGTCACTGCGAGGACGCGAATCTGGACCTGATCATCTGCACCGACTCAAATGCTCATCACCCGCTTTGGGGAAGTGAAGTATCCAACGCCAGAGGTGAGACTCTATCCACATATCTATTCTCCACTAACCTAAACATTGTTAACCGAGGCTCAGAGCCCACTTGGGTCACAGCCAGAGGTCAAACAATCATAGACCTAACTTTAGCTACCGAAAACGCGACTAAACTTATTTCTAATTGGCACGTATCTGACGAACCCTCCTGTTCTGATCATAGGAGAATCTGCTTTACCTTATCAACCAACATAGTAAAACCCATACCAAGGCGCAACCCGCGCCGCACAAATGTTACAGAATACAAACACCACCTAGCCTCCTTGTTGGCTAGACGACAATCACACCCGACACCTTTGACTGATCTCACACAACTTGAGGAAATTGTGACAAAAGTAACAAACAGCATAACGGAGGCATACCACGTGAGCTGCAAACCAAGAACACCTAACACCAGGAGTAAGGGAAACTCTTGGTGGAATGCTGAACTTGGTAGGCTCAGGAACACACTACGGAAACAATTCAACAGAGCAAAGAACACTAGACTCCTGGAAGACTGGGAGCAATACAAAGAAACCCAATACCAATTCAAAAAACAAGTCCGAATAGCCAAGAGAACTGCTTGGCAGAACTTCTGCGCATCCATAGAATCAAACAGTGAAGCCGCACGAGTAAAGAAAATCCTATCAACTGATCAGGACTTTACTCTCGGCGCACTCAAGAAATCTGACAACTCCTACACACAGACAGACCAAGAAACCAGTAAGGTCCTTCTGGAGACGCACTTCCCGGACTGCCGCATCTCCGAGGACATCACGTGGGAAAGCGAACCCAGACAGACCCCAAGTATAACAGACTGGTCTAGAGCCCGCGATATAATCACTGAGGACCGCATAGCATGGGCCATTAAAACGTTCCAGCCATACAAATCTGCAGGACTAGATGGCATTTTTCCAGCCCTTCTGCAATGGGGTGAGTATATTCTGACACCCTGGCTGTCGGAAATATACCAAGCCTGCATAGCACTCAGATACGTTCCACTAGCATGGCGTGAGGTGAAGGTCATCTTCATACCTAAACCAGGCAAAACTGACTACACACAGCCCAAAGCATACAGGCCGATAAGTCTCACATCCTTCTTACTGAAAACCCTAGAGAGGCTTTGCGACAGACACATTTGGGACGGACCTCTCTGGAAGAATCCACTCCACGGACAACAGCACGCCTACTCAACGGGGAAGTCAACAGAATCTGCCCTACACAGCGTAATATCAAAAATTGAATGCGCGATACACCACAAATGCTCCTCGATAGCTGTCTTCATAGATATCGAAGGTGCTTTTGACAAGACTACGTTCCAGAGTATGAATACAGCACTCAGCAGGCACGGTGTAGACCAAACCCTGAGTGGCTGGATCACTAACATGCTCAAGCAAAGAGCAGTACAAGTCACAATAAATAGCACAACGAGGGCCATTGTGGCGAAAGGCTGCCCCCAAGGGGGTGTCCTCTCGCCACTGCTATAGGTTCCATAGCAGTGGCGAGAGGACACAGACAGACAGAGGGTCGCAGACAGCCTCATCAGGAGACTAAATGATAAAGGATACTTTACCGTTGGCTATGCTGATGACATAACCATAATAATAAGTGGAAGCCATGAGAACACCATATGCAACCTCATGCGCCAGGCCCTAAGGATAGTAGAGGACTGGTGCCGAGAGCATCAACTCTCAGTGGACTCCACAAAAACCGAACTAATACTCTTTACCAAAAAGAGGAAGCTAGCGGAGCTGGAGCTGCCAAGTTTCTTTGGCACCACCTTAAGCCTCTCAGCTGACACCAAATATTTGGGCATCTTCTTGGATAAGCAACTGAATTGGGCAAAACACATTGAACACACCACCAAGAAAGCTAGCATCTGCATGTGGCAGTGCAAACGTATGCTGAACAGGAACTGGGGCATCAGCCCCAGAACAACCCACTGGCTATACACAACAGTTATAAGACCAATCATCACGTACGGCTCCCTTGTCTGGTGGCCCAGAACAGACTTAGGTACAGCACAAAAAGACCTCGAGAAGCTGCAACGACTCGCATGTGTGGCGATCACCAGCAGCATGAGAACTGCACCCACTGCCGCTCTACAGGCCATGCTGGGACTACCACCATTGCATCTCATAGTACGAGAAGAGGCTGCCCTGGCAGCCTTCAGACTCGCCATATCCGGAGCACTCTTGAGGGACTCCAGGATCAAGCACACACGCATCATGGAGGACTCTGTCAAACGACAACCTCTGATGACTGCACCCTATGATAAGATTACAAAGACACACCACTTCCAAAAAAATTACCAAATACAGCTCATGCCGGAGCCAGAGGACAACTCAGGACCCAAGGAGCTTAGAATCTACACTGACGGCTCAAAGACAGACACTGGAACTGGAGTTGGAGTCTTCTCCAACGATCTCAACATAAAGATATCCAGACCGCTAGGCAAGCTCAACACCGTATACCAGGCGGAATGTGTGGGTATTATCCAAGCGATCCATGCCTTGGAAGCCAGGAGAGTTACGGATAGCCACATCCGTATACTTTCCGACAGTGCCTCAGTACTACAATCCCTAGGGAAAAACTATATCACATCTAAACTCATACTAGAATGTCACAACGCGCTGCAACGCTCGGCGGTCGAAAACCGCAACACTGTAACACTACAATGGATAAAGGGGCACAGCGGATCACTCGGCAATGATGCGGCGGATGAACTGGCCAGAAGGGGGTCCAACACGACGGTTTTCGGACCAGAGCCCATCGTGCCGCTCCCCCCCACCCAGCTGCGCACATGGTTAAAAGAACACACACACGTTCAAGCCCAGAAATGTTGGTCCTCGGCACCAGGCTGCAGGCAGTCCAAGGAGGCGATGCCAAACCTAGACAAAAAACTAAGCAGGCGCCTCCTACACATGGACAGGAAAAGCCTGCGAATGGTGGCGGGGACCATCACCGGGCATTGCTCACTGAACAAACACTACCACACAATAGGTGTAACGGACAGTCCCTTATGCAGGGCCTGCATGGGGACGGAGGAAACGGTGGCACACGTGCTCCTAGAGTGCACGGAAATCACTGACATACGAAAGCAAACCCTCGGGTCTTTGAATTCCCTTACAGACATCCTGAACAAACCGAGAGACCTGATCTGCTTCTGGAAGGAGGTTGGCTGGATGGAGTGACGGCCGACACGGCTCACGCACAATGGTCTCGTGCAGAGACTAAGTGCGGAAACCAAACCGAGAAGAAGAAGAAGACTAATCTTACTAACATCTTACTTCTTCTTATCTTATCTTACTAATATTATAAATGCGAAAGTTTGTGAGGATGGATGGATGTTTGTTACTCTTTCACGCAAAAAGTATTGAACGGAACTGAATGAAATTTGGTAAGTAGATAGTTGACATTCTGGAATAACACATAGGCTACTTTTTATCCCGAAATTCCAACGGGATCGGGATTTGCGCGGGAAAACCTTCCCACGCGAACGAAGTCGCGGGCAGAAGCTAGTATTATAAATGCGAAACTTTGTGAGGATGGATGGATGTTTGTTACTCTTTCACGCAAAAACTACTGAATGGATCTCAATGAAATTTGGTAAGTAGATAGTTGACATCCTGGAATAACACATAGGCTACTTTTTATCCCGAAATTCCCACAGGATCGGGATTTGCCCAGGAAAACCTTCCTACGCGTACGAAGTCGCGGGTAGAAGCTAGTAGACTTATATGTAAGGTAATTGTGGACACAAATGTTCTTACCATCAACTGGTCAAAAGTGTCAATCTCTGTGATCGACTTTGTTTTATTCCTCTTTTTTCCTGGTGTTAGCGGATAGATATTTATTTATGGACTATGCTAAATATCGTCATACATCATCCTATGCTATCGTTGTCCAGTCAGTTTCTTGTATTGTTCTTTCTTTTTTCATAGGTTTTGGTCCAGTTTGATTGCAGCCAATCTTGCGCCTTTTGACATTTATTTGACTCAAAGCTTTACACAATATTTGTAAATCAAGATTCATGACTCGGTATCGTTCTAGATCACAGTTCTAATAGTTTAAATACACATATCAGCTTTGACTCTATCAACATCATATTGCCTCGTCGCTTTAACAAATTGGTTGCTAGGCAACGCATTAACGACTCCTTACTGATACGAGAGATAATTATGACCGTGCGCTGTTGTTAGGAACTTCATAATTATATTATCAAGCCGCTGGAACGACTGGAGTTGGTTCGAGACGATAATGTGCGTCTTAACCCTTGAGGTCAAGGCTTTAAACTTAATGTTAATTGTTACGGCAATTTAGTTTATCTTTGTCAGAATGTTAATGAGCCGACATTACGCACTGCAGGTCAGGTCCCTCTTATTTTTCGAGTTGTGAAATCCTCAGGCATGTCCTCTACGTAGGGGCGGGTCGGCGTAGGGATCTTTCAGGTTCGTGTCGACTAAGCCACTCGGGAGTTTTCTCGTTCGCTTACGTCCGTAGCTTTGGGAGAGGATGTGACTTCCGCTGCCCCGGAATGGCGCCTCGATGTATTAATAAGGGAGGCGCGCCGAGTATGGAGCCAGTTTACACCGCCAACTTGTGTCCTAATTGCGAATACACAAGCTTGTGTACTATTTCAGAGTGGAGGCGGGCGCGGTTGCTAGCGCGGGCGCGTGTTATTCAAAATGTGTGCAGACGCCAGTTGCGTTCACAGTGCTCCCGCGAGCCGCGCGACTTCATGAGGCGGGCGCGGGCGCGTGTGGTGCGGGTGTTTCTAATAGCGCCCTCCACACGTACAGTTCGGACCGCGCATCTTGGACTGCGTTCCAAACCGCAGTTAGTGTACAGTTTGGACTGCGGATCAAACTGTTGTGCTAATTACGGTTAAAAATGCATTCACGGTTTGGATTGCAGACGAAACTTACATAATCTAGACCAACGGTCCGAACTGTGCGTGTAAATTGATTTTCAAGAGTTTGAACTGCAGTTTGGACTGGCGCGTGGAACGTTATAACTTTTAAAAGTTTTTTACGCAGTAGTAAGAAAAATTGGCCAAGTGCGAGTCAGACTCGCCCATGAAGGGTTCCGTAGTAACTATAATATAATAATATAATTTAATATATTTATTTGAAAAAAAGCTTAAAATTTCTTAAAACTAGTTTATTTGCAATTTTTAAAACTACGCCAAATAACGTTGGTTTTCATAGTGTTTGTATGAATTACAAAGTTATATTTGCGGTTTTAGAAAATATGCTGTATCTCAAAAACTGCAGACCCGATCTCGTTCAAACCAATTTTGGTTGTAAGCTATTAAGAAACATAGCATATATTTTTTTTATAATTTTTCACTCCATTATTGTAGAAGTGAGAGGGGGACACACATTTTACCATTTTGGAAGTGTATATCTTTTACACGATTAACCTTATCAAAAAGTGGTCTTAGAAACCTCATTGTAATTTTTGAAGACCTGTCTATAGATACCACACACGCATAGGTTTCATAAAAAAAAATATTTTTAGTTTCAGTTCCATGTATGGGGAGCCCTCCTTTCTTTTAATTTTTTTTTTCATAAACTCGGAAAGCGGTTCACAGAATACATCTACCTACCAAGTTTCACATGTACAGCTCTAATAGTTTCGGAATAAAATGGCTGTGACATACGGACGGACGGACAGACAGACAGACAGACAGACGGAGAGACATGTCGAAACTATAAGGGTTCCGTTTTTTGCCATTTGGATACGGAACCCTAAAAATGGACGATCGTTTGGTCGTCACGTTAGCTGGATTTGTAGTTAGTTTAAACAGCCGAAAAAAACGACGAGTGTGGGTAAAGGAATACAGACAAAGATATGGACATTTATGATTTTTTTCATTCATTGCTGACGAAATCGTGATCAGCTGAAACAAAACCTACTGACTTGCAAAAATCAACGAGCTCGTCATATGCTTTGTTTCTCATATTCCTGTGACTATACTCCTTCCTTTTTATCTTCCAGAGACACGGATGTTCACGGAACAAACGAATGAACTCTGTGATAGCTTGGACGCTCCAAACCGCCATTTTTGTAATTTACGTTTATACGTGATGCGCGCGTAAAACTGTGAGACATGCGCTCGCGTCGATATGCCAGATCGGACTGTTAGACCCGCACATCTACACGTACAGTTCGGATTGAGGGATGGAACGGCGCGTGCTGTTTCCCGCGGTCCGAACTTTACGCGTGGAGGGCGCTAATAGCGCCCGCCACACGTACAGTTCGGACCGCGCATCTTGGACTGCGTTCCAAACCGCAGTTAGATCTGTACAGTTTGGACTGCGGATCAAACTGTTGTGCTAATTACGGTTAAAAATGCATTCACGGTTTGGACTGCAGACGAAACTTACATAATCTAGACCCACGTTCCGAACTGTGCGTGTAAATTGATTTTCAAGAGTTTGGACTGCAGTTTGGACTGGCGCGTGGAACGTTATAACTTTTAAAAGTTTTTTACGCAGTAGTAAGAAAAATTGGTCAATTGCGAGTCAGACTCGCCCATGAAGGGTTCCGTAGTAACTATAATAAATATAATTGAACATATTTAATTGAAAAAAAAAGCTTAAAATTTCTCAAAACTAGTTTATTTGCAATTTTTAAAACTACGCCAAATAACTTTGTTTTTCAGTGTTTGTATGAATTACAAAGTTATATTTGCGGTTTTAGAAAATATGCTGTATCTCAAAAACTGCAGACCCGATCTCGTTCAAACCAATTTTGGTTGAAAGCTTACATTAAGAAACAGCATATATTTTTTGTATAATTTTTCACTCCATTATTGTAGAAATAAGAGGGGGGGACACATTTTACCACTGTGCCACAAAGTGGTTTTAGAAACCTCAATGTCATTTTTGAAGACCTGTCTATAGATACCACACACGCATAGGTTTCATGAAAAAATATATTTTCAGTTTCAGTTCCATGTATGGGGAGCACCCCTTTCTTTTAATTTTTTTTTTTCATTAAAAAAAAAATATTTGGCTGTGAACAGAATACATCTACCTACCAAGTTTCACACGTACAGCTCTAATAGTTTCGGAATAAAATGGCTGTGACATACGGACGGACGGACAGACAGACAGACGGACAGACATGTCGAAACTATAAGGGTTCCGTTTTTTGCCATTTGGCTACGGAACCCTAAAAATGGACGATCGTTTGGTCGTCGCGTTAGCTGGATTTGTAGTTAGTTTAAACAGCCGAAAAAAACGACGAGTGTGGGTAAAGGAATACAGACAAAGATATGGACATTTATGATTTTTTTCATTCATTGCTGACGAAATCGTGATCAGCTGAAACAAAACCTACGGACTTGCAAAAATCAACGAGCTCGTCATATGCTTTGTTTCTCATATTCCTGTGACTATACTCCTTCCTTTTTATCTTCCAGAGACACGGATGTTCACGGAACACACGAATGAACTCTGTGATAGCTTGGACGCTCCAAACCGCCATTTTTGTAATTTACGTTTATACGTGATGCGCGCGTAAAACTGTGAGACATGCGCTCGCGTTGATATGCCAGATCGGACTGTTAGACCCGCACATCTACACGTACAGTTCGGAGCGAAGGATGGAACGGCGCGTGCTGTTTCCCGCGGTCCGAACTTTACGTGTGGCGGGCGCTATTGGCTCAGTCCGCCCGTATCGTTCACAGTGATATAGCGTCTGTTAGGTGACTACGCTTGTGGTTCGAAACCATTTTGATTCACCCGCCGAAGGGTCGTCAATCATCATGGATATCAATACGGAAGAATTTATATTTGCAGTACAACATGGCACTGCTATTTGGCAGAGCAAACATCTGCAACATTTAAATAAATTATGGGAAGAAATAAAACTTCACATATTGCAATTTCCATTTCAAGTATGAATTTTCCATTAATAAAAGCAAATCTTCATCCATGTCTTCTAAATACGTAGCAAAGTTTGAGAACGACCAAAAACATGTGCAATGACACTTGTAGCTCGTTCGGCACTGTGAATACGCAGACGCCACGACTAGACACGCTAGTGTAGTCTGATTGACCACTATGCAAAGTGCCAATCTCACCCTGGTTTAAACTGTAATTTTTATAATAATTTTTACCTAGCCTTTCCATTTATTTCTGAATAGAACGGGTGTTTCTTTTTCTAAATTCAATAAAATAACACTATCTTCCCTCTCCAATGTGATCAATTAATGTATAAATTATATCTATATTTTTCATATTAGGATTTTTTATGGAAAGTATATAATTAATGTTTACATTATAACTATGTGTAGGATTATTTGATACTTTAGCTTTCTCTGTTCGTTGAAAAAAAATTCTTACGAAATATGTAAGCTTTTCCTTTGTACTGATATTTGATATTAAAATCTTACTGTTTGTCTGCATGTACCTACATAATTATATGAATACATAGGTGTTATAGTGAACTAAAACAGAAAAAATAGTGTTAAATACTATCTGAAAACGAAGAGTAAAACTGTTCATTTAAACATTCGAGAGTCTTTCAGTTCGTATTAAAAACTCGATTGAAATTCATAGCTCGTTAATGGGTCTCAGCCGTTAAATAAAATCGAATACTTTTATCTTATTACTTAAGTTATTAGATAGTTAGACTTGAAATAGATATAACGACTGAAATTTTTTAAGACATAGATTATCTTCGAGTAGGTACTAAAGGAGAAATATGTAGTTTGTTTTTTTTTTATTCCGAATGAGCTCACCCTTGACCTCGATCTTGCCTGATGGGAAGCGACAGATGAGGTCTACGATGGAACGAGTGAGCCCAGAAGATGCCTGTTTACTCTTGTTTTAAAGGTTGAAAGGTCATAAGTGGCAGGGAACACAGAAGCCGGCAGAGAATTCCACAGCTTGGAAGTGCGCACAATAAATGTGGAGGCGCTTGGTACGACAAGACGGTATATCAACCAAGTGTGGATGGTATCCAGCCGTGCGTCTGGTAGACCGGTAGTGAAAGGGAGATGGAGGTATCAAGTCATGGAGCTCCTGCGCACACTCCCCGAAGTACAATCTGTAGAAAACCGGTTCGCCGATGAGTCAGGCTATGAAGCTTGCCCGATAGCACCTCGTCGCCTATAGCCCTGCGCTCGATCGAGTCCATTGCAGCAAGTTCGTATTTTGCAGAGCCATCCCACAAGTGGCTGCAGTACTAAAAAGTTGATTCAGTGTATAATACATACAAGCGGTAGTGCGTTCGCCATACGTATTAAAAATATTTATATATAAACTGGTAAGACTTTACAGGGTTCTTAAACAGGTAAGACTATACAGGGGGCATAGTACTAATGTATTTTTGTTCTGATTTTGGGAGATACTCATCCCCTTAGCCTATTCCCAACTACTATTGGGGTCGGCTTCTAGTGTAACCGGATGCAGCTGAGTATTTGTGTTCCACATGGATGCCTGTCTGACCTCCACAACCCAGTAACTGGGTAACACGATACGGTAAGACCATTGTTAGATTAACTGGCTTGTGAAAGACTGTCCAAAAGACAGCTGGGAATAATGGCTTTCCAAACTCCAGGCAACTAATGAGAAATTTCTTATAGAATAACCCAATAGCACTTTTTACCGGATCCGAGAATCAAACCCAAGACGTCATGCTTAGCAGTCGCGCACAAGCCACAACAGCATCCTGAAAACATTCGTGGATAGATGGGATAGCCCTGTCCTCGAATACTGGTTCCGCTTGCATGTGACTTCATCGAGACGTATGTAGGCTGTTTATAATGCCATGTTTTGTTTGTTTTTATTTTATTTTTGTCTTAAGTTATAATTATGTGGGCAGGCCGCAATTGCGGCGGTAAGACCCCTCTTTGAGGAGTGGCTAGATCGGCGTCACGGCGTCCTGACCTACCGCATGACGCAGGTCCTCACCGGACACGGAAGTTTCGGGAGGTACCTGTGTCTGATGGGGAAGGAAGAAACGCCTGGGTGTCACCACTGCGAGGACCGCCCTGAGGACACAGTAGAGCATACGGTGCAAGACTGCCCCGCTTGGGCAGAGCACCGACGTGTCCTCATGGTGGCGATAGGCGGAGACCTCTCGCGCCCGGCACTGGTCGAGGCCATGCTGCGGGGCGAGACGGAGTGGGAAGCGGTCGCCTCCTTCTGCGAAGCAGTCATGCTATCGAAGGAGGAGGCGGGCCGTGCGAGGGAGAGGATGGCGTCCTCCCTCCAGCCCAGCCGCAGTGGTAGACGCCCACGGCGTCGGACGTCGGCCGACGATCTCCGGCCACCGTAGGCGCGGGCATGCGGACAGCGAGTAAAGGGCAAGTCACTGTCCGACCATGGACCATGCCCGGGTCGACGGCGCGTTGTGTTCCACGCGCGCCTCAAAGAGCATCAGCAATATGACGAGCCCCCCCCTGTAGAGGGCCGAAGCCTGCCGGGGTCGTGGGACTTATCCCATTACCGTGACCCCGGAACGTAAAGGGCTATTGAAGGAACACCGTGGATTTTAGTCAGTACAAGTCTGACAGTCCCTCCGGCCCTACCCGGGGTGGGAGAACTTATTTAATGATTCTACCTCGTTAAAAAAAAAAGTTATAATTATGTATTAGTGTATTGTTAATGTAATATTTATAAGTATATGCATTGTATTAAGTATGGGTCTGATGCCTGAAAATAAATGATAATAATAATACGACTATTAGAGCAATGTGGCAGTTTTAAAATTTGAACTTCTTTGGCCGTACTGTATGTAGGTTTCAGCCTTTGCGTTATAAGGTAAACGCAGCTATCAACGACCCATCAAAAATCAGCAGGTTTCACCGGCCTATTAACCTATTTCGCATTTAATTCATCTATAAACATGGTGAACTTATAGACTGTAAAGAAATTATGCGTGTTTGTGTATTGGGTTCAATAAGAACTTACGTTTGTATGCGTGATACTGATAACTCAGGAAAGGGAAGAAATTAATTATTTTCTCTGACGACAGCAAGAGTGCGGAGGTCATTTCATATTGGACCTTACTCCCTCTGACAAGTAAGTTATAGTTTTTGTTAAGACATTTTCTACGTTTATGTAATATCTATAGTTATTCAGTATAGTCAAACAAACTATGGTCTATATTACATATTTAGCAAAACATTTTGTAGGATTTGAATATTATTATTTAAATTAAATTTAGTTTCGTGGATTTGATTCTTGGCAGCAATTACTGATCCTTGGGTCGTTAATAGCCTTATGCGTTTTGTTTAGCTTTTCGTATTTATATTGGATTTGTGTCAGTATAAGATATATTCATTTTCATAATCCAGGCAGATTCCAAATGATCTACTCGTGTTGATATCTATCTATTAACGACATAATATAAGTTTTTAACTGGTTTACTTCTTACTTGCGATTTATATATCACAATTTGGTTGACTTAGAATTGATCATCTACGTATTACTTATTTTTTATAAGGCGTTAAAACATATTATATACTTCTCATCAGAAAAATCGAAACACCTTGCAAGTTTATGTTTTGTAAGGATTATCAGAAAAATGTGTATATTTAGGAATACCTATATGTCAAATGTCGTTTAATAGTGAATAATAATATGAAGTTTTCAAATCCTAATGGTAATGTTCTAAATTCAAATTAAATTTTCATAGGTTTCGTATTTTGTTTAACAAGTCATGTTTACCCTGTATGGAGTATGAAGGATGTTAATAAAACAACATACGTAAATGAAAAAAAAGCTAAGAAACGTTTATTTAATAACTTGTATTCCCACCCCAAGCTCTTATTACTACTTCCATATGGTTCTTCATCAATCGGATGAGAGTCACGATCAAATTTTGTGGCATTCCATTCCATTCCTCTTGGCTTGCATTTTGCAGCTGGCTAAGTGTTTCTGGGGCAGGATCTCTTGCACGAATTCGTCTCTTTAATTCATCCCATAGATGTTCAATCGTATTCATGTCCGGGCTTCTTGCTGGACATTCCATAATGAAGATACCGACTTCGGTAACATAATCTCGTACGACGCTCGCGGTGTGAGTCTTGGCATTGTCGTGCATGAATATGAAATCGTTGTCAATAAAACGTGCATAGGGCATCACGTGAGGCTCAAGACACTGTTCGATGTACCGATGACTGTTTAGTACAGGCAGACGTGGCCCAGACACAAAGACAAGCTCTGTGTACGTCTTACCATCGGCGCTGATTCCTCCCCAAACCGTCCACGAACCGCCACCATAGCTGACCTTTTCTTTAATGCAGCATTGTGCAAAGCGTTCTCCATCTCTTTTGTAGACCTTGCTCCTTCCGTTGTTACCATACAGCATAATTAACTCTTCAGAAAAGAGGACTTTGTTCCACTGGAGGTACGACCAATTTAGGTGCTCACGTGCAAAGCTAATGCGCGCTCTTCGATGGTCTGTAATTAATTTCTGCCCATTTGATGGCTTATGCGATACCGTCCACGTTCCTTCAACCTTCTTCTAATTGTAGAGTCACTTACAGCCACCCTACATACAACATGAAGCTGCTGCTGCAGTTGAAAAAACATTAAGGCGTCGATTTCGTAAAGAAGTTGTTACAATAAATCGATCATCTCGCTCAGAAGTGACCCGATTCCTGCCAGATCCTGTATGGCACGTGAACAAACCAGTTTCTCGAAAGCGTTTCTACACTCTATGAACAGACGACAGACTTAGATACAATCTTTCAGCCACAACAGGCTGACTAAGTCCAGAATCCAGCAATGCCACCACTCGGGCGACTTCTGCGGGCGAAATATCCATATGTTTTAGAAAAATAAAACTTTTTCAGACTTCCCAAAGTCACAGTTAACAAATAAACAACAAAAAGTTTTAAGATAAGCGCTATTTTTTAATTTTCAAAGGTGAAATTTACTCCAAATCTAAACACACATTTGTCTCAAAACAGTGAATCATTTCATTTATAGGATAAACAAATGAAATTCTATGTTTGAATTTAGAATTTTCGCTTAAAACTGCAATGGTCAAACTGCCAGCTATACAATCATGTGATATTTTCATGGAATGAAAACTCTTTTGTGTTAAATTAGGACAGGAAGCATAAAAACGGAAGTGTTTCGATTTTTCTGATGAGAAGTATAGTTGGTCATAAAGTAATAATTATTGACCTGTATGAGTCGGTAATAGTCACAATGAGAAGCTATCTCCGACTCGAACCCTATTCCACTAAACCTACTAACGTTTGGATTCCGCATACCTTTTTTTTTGAAGGGATTGTCAGACTTCTACTGGCTAATACTTAACCTGATCCATCAGTTACCCTTGCGTGCCGGGGCTGCGGTATCTTGTTAGAATATTCCCGCAACCCCGTAAGGCAATAGCCCTGTTGGGCCCCGTCAATGCTGCTGACTGCTCTTTGAACGCGCGCGGAACACGGCCGCCGATTCGGCCCTGGTCTTTACCGGACGGTGAGCTACCCCTGCTCCCCGTCCACTGGCCCGCGTCTACGGTGGCCGCAGAGCAGCTCGCAATCTTCGACCCCCGGGGCGTCTTCCGCGGCGACTAGGGCGTGAGGAAGAAAGTTGTCTCTCCATCATGCGTTCTGCCCCCTCCTTAGCTAGCATGACTGACATGACATGACTTCGCAGAAGGAGGCGACTGCATCCCATTCCCCCTCGCCCCGCACCATGCCCTGAACCAAGGTTAGACGCGAGATGTCGCTGCCACCGATCAACTCCACGAGGTCACGGCGGTGCTCCGCCCAAGTGGGGCATACGTCCACTGTATGTTTGGACATCTCACCGCCTCACCGGAGATTGTGTAGTATTCTCGAATGACCCGGATGGCCATGACCTTTTGGTCCACACAAGGCCCCCATAGAGGGCCATGGACGCCACAATCCCCGTGTAGAGCCTCCGGCCAGGGGGGGCAAACGCCTCCTGTTTGACGCCCCTTGATTGGATAGGAGCCGCATGAGTGCAGCCCCAGCCCGGTCCTCTAGCCTTTGAGCCAGTCGTCAGAAATGCTCCATGAAGTTCCGCCGGCTGTCGTAGACGAATTTCGGGTACTTCATCGTCATCTCGACGTGATAATAATGTTTTTTTTTTAAATGTTATAGCAATATGGGTAGAATTCACATAACTAACAATCTTGTTAACCCCTTCAACTAAGCTAAATACGCTTGTGTCTGGAATGGGTTCACGGCAATAATGGGTTGGGTTCGAACCTGCGACGTCTTCGTTTCGACTGTTTCGACCTTAGCCATAAAACATATATATGATATTATTTATAATATATTAACGGATTTTTAAGACGTATGGCATACTTTTAGAGAAATAAATTGTCTCAGTATGTAATGGCTGATTGAACATCAATCCAGCAAACTAGACAAAAGTATGCCACCTATATTTCAAGCTTCTAATATCATCTGTGTAACTTCAATTATTAAACGACACATTATTAAACCAAACTATTTATTATATTGCAATTTAATATTTTAATTATCAATTTTTATACGTATGCGTATGTTTGACGCAGGGGTTGATAATTGGCGGCCGCGCTGCGTGTCGTGAGTTGATTCCCACTCTGGAACAATTGTTTGTTTGGCCTACAGATAGTTGTCACGGGTATGGGTGTGTAAACTCATTTCAATGAATGTAAACGCACTCATGATACAGTAGCAAAAACGAGTTTATTTAAGTATCAAAACAATTTTCTTAAATAATGAAAACTACATCACCACATCATCGCTTATCATCAGGTAAGCTACTGGTCTAACGTGAGCCTATCACACTCACTGTTAGGAAATCAAAATGCCTGCCAAATTTATTTAATAGACATCAATATTAAGTGGAATAACTTGGAAGTTAAGCTCTATTTTAGTAGTGGACTACTTGGACTAAATGGAGCTAACAAAAAAAAAATCTCTCTCGAAAAAAAATCTCTCAACTGAAGACTTCGAAAATTGCGCAGTAACAAAGCTGATCCTATTTTCCTAGCAAAGCAACTCATAAAACTGAAGTAATTAGAGTATCCCTGAACTTTATATTCTCAAAGTCCTCCTTACCGAGAATCAGATATAATATATTTACAAAAAATAAAACCGACTTCCATATCAAAACACTACAAAGCCAAAAATAATTTTAATTTCGGTAGTCGGTGTTATTGGTTTTGTATTTTCTTTTTTTTCACACCGCCTCCCGAAATTAAAATTATTTTTGGCTTTGTAGTGTTTTGATATGGAAGTCGGTTTTATTTTTTTGCAAAAAAGTTTTTATTTTCGCGCTTTTTAGTGGGTCAATTTGTAATTAATCTAGTTATAAAAGCCAAAATGTCAACTACAAAAAACTAAAAACGCGCGAACAAAAAACACAATATAGAGTAACCGAAAAGATCATCAATGTAAATATTTTTTTAGACTTTTGTTAATTTTTCAGAAACGGCTTGTTCGATGTCGATAAAATTTTCATGGGACCATTTGGAAAGTATACCCTTTCCAACAAAAAAAGAATTTTTCAAATCGGTTGGCGAGCGACGGAGCTATGCCCGGACAAACATAAAAAAAAAAAAAAAGACAAACATCCGAATTGAGAACCTCCTCCTTTTTCAGAAGTCGGTTAAAAACAAAATATGTGACGAGAAAAAGTACAATATTTTGTGAAATATTTCGATGACTCGTGGGCCTTTACATTTTAATATCATGACTTCACTAGTTTATTTAAAGATAACTAGTATAGGCTCGTGGTTCTGCTTGCGGGTATGACTGTGGATGACTTTTAATTTTTGGATCTAAGTCATGCCGATTATTACTGAATTAAATTACACAAATTAATGAGCCTATCTGGGTTGGAACCTACAACCTACTACGCGTAAGGCGTGATTGTAACCATCACACCCACTGTTGGATAAATAATTATAATTTGCCTGGCCTGTCATCTAACTATGTATAAGCATGCTCTCTTGATACCATCGCACAAAATCATCCTTACAAAATACATATTTCCCAAAATCATACTTCTTACAAAAAATATTAAACACAGTCTCCTGCCGCTTTTGCCTATCTGTCTGTACGCGAACAACTCAAAAACTGGTGAACAGATTTTTATGCGGTGTTCGCTAATGAATAGAATGAATCATGTGGAAGGTTGTGTTGTACTTTAAATGAATCAAGGCCACGTAAAGCCAAACTTGATGGCTATTAGAAATCACACAATGGAGGTGAAAACAGAACCAAATCAAAAATTTGTATGACCAGAGAGCCTCTTAATTTTTATTCTGTGACGTCATTAGTCGATCAATAGATAGAACCTAGTCTTCACGTGTCCATTACGAAGACAATACCATTAAAAAAGAATGTCACATTAGAAACATATCAGATTGTCCGACGCGCGCCTCTTTTATAGGATTACCTCTATCCTTCCGTGATAAAAGGAAAATGTTGTAATGATAAGGTATCGGGTTTTGCTGAAGTTTTACTTTTCTTAGGTCGGTCAATTGCCTTGAGCTGAATTTAGACATTACTAAGAACTATTTCTAATCAGACAGATATCTGATTTCCTTTTGACTTACCATAATTTCAAGCTGGACTAGCTTTATAGCCTGGCTCATCGGCGAACCGTTGCTTGCCTGTCGGTTTTCTACAGTTTGTACTTCAGGGAGTGTGCGCAGGAGCTCCATGACCTGATTCCTCCATCTTCCTTTCACTACTGGTCTACCAGACGCACGGCTGGGTACCACCCACACTTGGTTGATATACCGTCTTGTCGTACCAAGCGTTTCTCCTCCACATTTATTGTGCGCCCAGCCAAGCTGTGGAATTCTCTGCCGGCTTCTGTGTTCCCTGCCACTTATGACCTTTCAGCCTTTAAAGCACGAGTAAATAGGCATCTTCTGGGCTCGCTTGTCCCATCTTAGACCTCATCTATACCATCAGAGATCGAGGTTAAGATTGGGCCCATCAGTAATAAAAAAAATTCCTTGTATATTGCCAAAATGCTAGTTGGGAGAATCGAATAGATGTTACAGGGGAGCATGGAAAAAGAAAGCGTAGTTCACTGACCTCAAGTAACTGGGATAAGGGCAGGAAGATGAGATGATTCCTAAAATGCTAGTCGAACTCAAGACCCAGAAATGTACCATTGTGCCACACACTGGCATGCATTCTGTGTATTCTAGCCTATTTATCCGTAATCCAATACAGTTGTTGACAAACAGAAAACGTTTTGTGGTCCTCGATTAAATCAAATTCAAGTTAAAACTGTGTCAATCTAAGGGAAATGTAGGTGTTTTAGATAAAGTGAGACGTGGTTTAAATACAAATATTCCTAATTTTGCTAAGGGTGAAGATGATTCAAGTTTATTTACCCCAAATAATAGATACGTGTAACATTTGAGAAAAGGATTTTTTCCTTGTTGGTATATTACATTCAAAGCTCCAAAAAACTATATTCGCAAATAATATAAACATTGTTTCTTAAACTAGCGGGCGTTTGCCGGGGTTGATGCAATATTCTAACGAGATATTGCAGCCCGAAACGCTCTGGCATCTGATGAAAAAGGATAGGTTCCTAGTCAGTAGAAGTCTGACACTGCTACCTGGAGCGGGACGAGTCATTTCACATTCTCGACGAAAAAGAGACTACAAAAAACCATACTCATGCAAGTAATATAAAACTATTCTATGAATCTAGCTGACCTAGATTTTTATGACTGAACTTTATCATGCTCAGTCATAAAAAACTTATTTAAAAAATCTAAAAAACCCGACGGCTATGACGGAAATGATACGTCATTAGATTTGTCTTGATGGTGCGAGTGTCATAGGATAGATTAAAAATAAAACTAAATCACCACAACAACAATCAGGCGCCATATTGTTTAAAATAAATATTCAAAAATCGACAAACAATGTCAAATGGGGAATCATTAAACAGATCTTTAAAAAATATATTGAGGTTTCTTTTACCATTTTTCATTTTGAGTTACCGTTTAGGAAATATAACGTTTTAAAATGGAATGAAATACTAAAAAGCTGAAAATTAAAAAAAAAACATATTTAAAAAATCTAAAAAAACCTACACACATTTTTATTTTAAAAAGTGACATGCAGGCGGGACCCGTCAAATTTTTTAAATTAAAATTATATCATGATCAATTGGGTCCCGCCTGCTTGTCACTTTTTAAAATAAAAATGTGCTTGTTTCTTCCATTTCAGTTTAGCAGTCGGGTTTTTTAGATTTTTTAAATATGTTTTTTTTTTTTTTTCAGCTTTTTAGTATTTCATTCCGTTTTAAAACGTTATATTTCCTAAACGGTAACTCAAAATGAAAAATGGTAAAAGAAACCTCAATATAATTTTTAAAGATCTTTTTAATGATACCCCATTTGACATTGTCTGTCGATTTTTGAATATTTATTTTTAACAATATGGCGCCTGCTTGTCGTTGTGATGATTTATTTTTATTTTTAATCTATCCTATGATACTCGCACCATCAAGACAAATCTAATGACGTATCATTTATCCAAATCTGTTCAGTGGTTTAATAGTAACGTAGGAACAAAGGAACGAACATTTACAACGTGTAATTTAAAGGGTATATACTCGTACATACCAAGTGCACGGCTTCTTTGGATGATAATAAACGATATGGCAAGGGTTTTCTAATCCTATGTGTATATGTGTGGAGCATATTAGAAATTTCAATTCGGTCTCTGGTATCAATATACCACAGACCGCATTTTTCAAATTAAGAAGAAAGAAGAGAATTATCGTTTTATTGGCAAGTGACGTGGAAAGTGATGACCCTCATAGTACTGTGACACATTTGTTATTACTGGTATTCAAGAAACATATGAAACCAATAATTTGTGATCAATTCTGTGAGTCACTTATTTTGAGCTGAAACTTTGCATAGAGACTCCATACCAGATGTTGTCTTCAGTCCTTTTGGATAGATATGGGGTTTCCGTTACACGTTGTATACATACATACCTCCTCGTTGCTTCGCCGCAGTTGGGTAAAAAGTAATTGTACCTTAAAAGTCTGATGAGCAGATCGTGGTTAAAAACAGCCGCGGAGGTCCAGGATCTTCAAGGTAAAGCAACATTTACTTCCGTGTCCCGGAAAGCACGTCAAGCCGTTGTTCCCGCTGTCATTTGAAATTCATACTGGACAGTCGTTACGAGTAGTCAGAAACCACAAAATCTGACACTGACTGTGGAGGAAAATCTGAATAGCTTACAAATCAGAGTAAAACGCAACCACCCTTTGTAAATAAATGTGACTGACCTTAAATACCTAGGTAACAAAATGGCAACGTAGCGCGGCGTATGTTATCTCTTGTCTTGGTCAGATTTATCGCTTTAAGTGCATCTCATCAAAATCATCTGCGACTAAACTACTTCTCCTATTTAATTGATATTTGGTACAAAGCTTGAAAATGGTACCTAGTACTCGCAGTTTAAAGGAAAGCCCCTCGGTCGTATCAACTCTGTATATGAACCAAAATAAACAAGTAAATACATTAGATCATCGCAGTTGCATCCAGTTGGACTGAATCTACTAGCTACAGAAGCCGACCCCAATTTTTTTGTGAAGTAGCTAAGCAGATGGTACCTTAAAAGAGCGAAAGAGTGTCAACTAATACTAAAACCACCAACTACTTACAACAGCACGTCTAGTTACAATCGATACAATACAATATAAAAGAAATTTATGATCAAATTATTTTTTTAGAACTATATATTTGAACCCAGTTGAGATCTAATTATCTGCAATATTTCGTTGGCTTCAGATATTTCTTGAAACTAGAGTATTACTTTATGTTATATAATAGTAATAATATACCACAATTTTCACACAACGTCATCTAGTCACAAACTAAGCAGAGCTTGTGCTATGAGTACTAGACAACTGATAAACATACATATATATTTCTAAATACATACATATTATAGATAAATTACACCCAGACAAAGAACAAATGATCGTGCTCATCACACAAACATTTGTCCTGGGTGGGATTCGAACCCACGACCTTGAGCATAGCAGTCAGGGCCACTGACCACTAGACCAACAGGCCTGTTATTACTTTGGCTGGCATGGAACAAAATTTAACTGGGAGATTTTTTATATTATTTATTTTGACGACACAGGGAGCGTAGAAGTTGTGCGATTGGCTGCTGTGCTGCGTGCCGCAGGTTCGATTCGCGCATCGAAATAAACTACGTATTGCTGTAGACCTACATATATTTGATCCAGATGTGGGTGTTTGTGGAAGTGAATATATTTAAATGCATTCACGATACAGAAGAAATAAAAATACAACGAGTTTAAAAAAAAAACTAAAACTTCAATAGCGCTTATTGTATATTTTAATGTTCGTGTGACAAATTTGACATTGTAGTCAGTACCCATACAAGGTGGAATGAACGCCTGAGCTGAAAGCAAGGTCATAATGGGTCGAGGGACTACAATTATATGACAAATACCCGCTTGTATCATTACCGTAAAAACGTTGAACTTGCAGCTTGCTTTTTGGTGACATTGGCGACTTGTATTAATTTCTTACTACACTAAGTTACATTAAAAGCGCTAATACTAGTTATTACTAACATCCAGATATAGGTTCATCCAGTAACATGAAGCTATCAAAGTTCACATGAAACTATTTTCTGCCCCTAATAATCAAACAAAAATAATATTAATTTTGATTAATTTAAATAATAGAGCAGATTAGTGTCTGCTCTATTATTTTACGTAAAGTGTGGATTCACTAAAGGTGGATTCAAACCCACACAGGCTCATTACGTTGTGTCATTTTCATCACAACACCTGCTTTAAAAATGGTGCTCTAAAACCGCAAAATACGAAGACCAGAATGAGAAGTATCAACTTACACTCATAGAGAGGCGACTTTTGTCCTAGCAGTGACAATATAGGTTACATTTAAAAAAAATACATCATTTGTTATTTTTACAAACATCAAACCATAATATCGTCGGTACCTTATTTATCAAGCAAACAGTATGTTAATTAAATGTGTCACTACAGTCAATTTTAATAACGCAAAGTACACAAGCAGCGCACAAACAAATAATATTTTAAACCAAGTTGTACACCAAAAAAATAAAATGTTACGTAGAATATTGCTATTTGCTGAGGCCGTCAGATTCTAGTGAAAGTAAACTTAGTCTGTGAAAAAAAAAATGCGAATGATATAAAAATATTTTATTAACGTTTAAACATTTCCCTAGGCACCGGAATCCAGCAAATATCACGTTTAACAAGTGTTATTTTTTATTTAAAAGTAACGTTTTATCTTTTACTATCTACTGTGTTTTCTTGTCTTCAGATTCGTCATCGCTGTATTTGTTTGGTGTTTCACCAGGTTTCAGGAGACGGCCCACGATGTCGTACTTCTCTGTAACATGATATATAGTTTGATTAGTTTTTCTTTGTCTTTGTGCAATATATTCAATCAATCAATCAAATATATTTATTAGCAATAAAAATATTACATATAATGAAGCTCTGTTTCCTGAACTAGGCCTAGCCTGTATCTCAGGAACACAGTGACTTCCCAAGTCTTATATTCTAGTTCTTATATAACAAAAAAATATTTAATGTCGAATTTAAGAAAAAAAAATCAAAATAGTGGAAAAATTATTAAAGAAAAGGTAAGTAACTAAGTAATCATTAGGAAAGTATACTTTTTTTTTAGGATGTATGGGAACAAACTATGTAATTATTATGATGTCAGTATGTGAGTTTAGGTATGTTTGAGTGTGTGTATATGGATCAGAATGTGTGTGTGTGTGTACATATGAGTGTGAGTGTGTGGTTTTTTTTTTTAATATGTTAAAATCTTCAGATGAGTCCTCCCACCCCGGGCAGGGCCGGAGGGACTGTCAGACTTGTACTGACTAAAATCCACGGTATTCCTTCAATAGCCGTTTACGTACCGGGGTCACGGTAATGGGATAAGTCCCACGACCCCGGCACGCTTCGGCCCTCTACAGGGGGGGCCTCGTCATCTTGCTGACGCTCTTTGAGGCGCGCGTGGAATACAACGCGCCATCGACCCGGGCATGGTCTATGGTCGGACAGCGAGTTGCCCTTTACTCGCTGTCCGCATGCCCGCGCCTACGGTGGCCGGAGATCGTCGGCCGACGTCCGACGCCGTGGGCGTCTACCACTGCGGCTGGGCTGGAGGGAGGACGCTATCCTCTCCCTCACGCGGCCCGCCTCCTCCTTCTCTAGCATGACTGCTTCGCAGAAGGAGGCGACCGCTTCCCACTCCGTCTCGCCCCGCAGCATGGCCTCGACCAATGCCGGGCGCGAGAGGTCTCAGCCTATCGCCGCCGTGAGGACACGTCGGTGCTCTGCCCAAGCGGTGCAGTCTTGCACCGTATGCTCTACTGTGTCCTCAGCGCGATCCTCGCAGTGGTGACACCCAGGCGTTTCTTCCTTCCTCATCAGACACAGGTACCTCCCGAAACTTCCGTGTCCGGTGAGGACCTGCGTCATGCGGTAGGTCAGGACGCCGTGACGCCAATCTAGCCACTCCTCAAAGAGGGGTCTTACCGCCGCTATTGCGGCGTGCCCGTGTGAGTGTGTGGTTTGGGAATAATGATGTATTTTTGTATCGTGAACAGGTTCTCGGTTTGGACATAGTCTAATTCTGCTAGCCATTGCAGTACATGTTTTTTGAAGCCATGAGTGTTGAGAGCTATTAATTTGTATATATTGTCTGTTGGAATTATATTATAGATACGTGGAGCATTGCTATTATAATGACGGGCAAATTTGGTTTTTGTTCTGGGTACGTTACATCGGAAACGTCTTTTATAAGTTTGCGGCAGTGAAATCGCTGTTTCTCGATGGTATCTTTGCAGAGCTTCAAAGATAAAGAGTTTGCGTACTGAGAGTACTTGGCTTTCTTTATAAATTTCGCTGGTAGGGTGCCTATATGGTCGAGACATTAGAACTTTCAGTACCGATCTTTGAGCTCGTTCAACTTGTAACATTTTAGTTTTTGGTGCACCACCCCATGACGATATATAGTAGCGAACGACACTCTGACAAACCGCTTTGTAGGTTTCTATAAGAGTCTCCCTGCTAGCCACTGCTCTAAGTTGCTTAAATATATAAATGAGTTTTCTGACTCGGGAGCACACATTTGCAATATGATCTTTCCAGCTCAGAGTGTCATCCATTCATCATCATCACATCATGTTAAGTCTATTACATCAATTATTTGTGAATATTTCATAAAAAGTAATAATTTGCAATCTTGATCTTATATTGCTATATTTTATTTACAGAATTGGTGAATTGGCAATATGGATGAATAACAAAACTGAACATTTTTGTGTTAGCGTTACAATTATTAACCGTCAAGGCCTGTAACAGGGAGACTGGAAGAATAAAACGTCTTGCGCCAACCCTAAGTAAATAGGATAATGGCAGTAAAATAATGTACCGCCGAGACCTTATATAACTAAAAATGTCAAAGTTTACACAAGATGAAAAAATAATGTTATGTAACATAATGTTTTAAATTATATTTTATTAAATTAAAATATATATTTTTTTATTATGTTTGACTGCAAATTACAGAGTGCGATAGTAAAATTCTATGCTCAATCAGTAATAATCAATTAATTGTTGTCATACATTAGTTTAGTAATGTAAAATTATATTTCTGCTTTTATAATACCTTGTTCAAGTCCTGACTCATGGTCATGACTCGTTGATATTATCATGAAGATTAAAAAATAATCCTCAAAACCCTACACTTCAGTAGAAATACAAACAAGAATTAATCTTATTTTTTGAACCGACGACCAAAAGAGGAGGTTATCAATTCGACGAGTATATATATATATTTTTTTTTTAATGTATGATCACCGAGTACTCGAAGACGGCTGAACCGATTTGGAAAATTCTTTTTTTGTTTGATAGGGTATACTTTGAAATTGGTACCATTTGTCACCAAGTCAGGATCTGATGATGGAATCCTGGAGAAATCGAGGGAACTCTTCAAATATTATAGGCACACCTATGGCGTTTTGGGTATTTCTTATAGTAACTTGTGCAGTTGCTCTCAAAAAGTACCATTTGGGGAAGTGGAACTGATGATGAAGACCACAAATGGCCGCCG
This sequence comes from Tholera decimalis, assembly GCA_943138885.2. Classification (NCBI taxonomy): domain Eukaryota; kingdom Metazoa; phylum Arthropoda; class Insecta; order Lepidoptera; family Noctuidae; genus Tholera; species Tholera decimalis. The sequence goes on along the minus strand of OW964554.2, from coordinate 36,623,234 downwards.
AAACTACTCAATAATAAGTATTTCGTGGATTGCGATTCGATTACTTGAATAGGGATATTAAGCACTTGGTGCTCGTCACAGTGCATATGGTGATGTATAGCTGATGGTGAAGTACCAGGAGAACTTCTCAAAAATTAACGGCCCAGCATTGGGAAAAGCAATATTTTGTAAAATGTTATAAGTAGTTGATATTTAGGCTCTTGTAACTAGGTAAATTAAAAATCAACCAACTAAAAAGAGTGAAATAAAAACTTTTTACCAAAAAATTAAACCGACTCCCAAAAAAACACTACAAAGTGAAAAATAACTTTAATTTCGGAAGTCGATGCCAAAAACGAAAATACAAAACTAAAGACACCGACTACCGAAATTAAAGTTATTTTTCACTTTGTAGTGTATTTTGGGAGTCGGTTTAATTTTTTGGTAAAAAGTTTTTTACTCAAGCTGTTTCTACATACCTTTGAACTGGTCTTCCCATTCCTTGGCGGATGCAATCTCATCAGGAGTCAGATCACTGACGTCATCGTACTCCTTATTGGAGGCTGCTACCTGACCAGTAGCTAGACCTCGTGTGGCGTCTCTACCGGCGAATGCTGCATATGGACCACCTGGAATGTAACAAGAAAAGAAGTTAGTAACTTATCATCAAAATATCATGATCAGCCTATAAAGTTCCCCTTGCGGAGACCCAGGCCTCCTTACTATGCGCCGTAATCCATCACGCAGGCCTAGTGCAGGTTAGAGGATTTCACATGTGGTTAGATTTTTGGTCCTAAAACATGCCGCTTATCTCGCAATGTTTTCTTTACCGTTTTGAGGTGATGATATAAATTACTCTAAGTAATGTTCCTGACTGGGTTTGAACTCACGACTTTCAACCACTGGACTGAAAAATTAATAGAGCCAACTCCTGAATGGACTGACACTGTTCGCTGACAGTGAGCACTTACCCTGACACCACATTACGACAGTAGAATTTTCCATACTAAATGACAAATCAACGTAGTACTCGTGCACAAGCAAGCAATATGAAACTACCCACAAAATACTCGTATTAAGGCAGTAAGAAATATTAAATTGCTCATAATATGACAGTGGATACTGCTCTTCATAATACTTATATGAAAAATTATCGTGAGACGACGTACTCTTAAAAATAAGCGGCCCGTCCCTCGCTTATGTACCTCTTTTATCTGTTCTGTGTTTAGTGCAACACCATCCTCATGGGTTGAAGAATTGCCGACTGTCCTGTTAGGGCTTAGAACAGTAACGCGAAGCGATAATGGAATTAGCGCAGCTGAATTGACGTATGGTACAACATTACGTTTACCTGTGAAAAATCATGATACAACGTCCCTCGACGTACTGTCATAACGCACTATTTTAATTTCCCGCCTAACGACGTATTGTCAGCGAACGTGTTAAGTTAGTAACATTCAGATTTTTTTTAAATTTGCTCTATATTAGGAATTGTTACTGTATCGTAGGTCAGTTTATGAACATGAAAATTTACTTGCTCATACATTCAGACTCGGTACAACTCTGTTGGCCAAACAAACATTTGTTCTGAGGCAGGAATCGATTCCGTGATATGCAGCGCAGCAAGGTATCGCTCAACTACTGCGCCAACCGTATCGTTAATATTTACCACCTGGCTAATCAAAGTAGAGAATATTTAGAGAGTTTTACACATATTTGCTGTCTCAAAAATGGTTTATTTGGCAAAGATTGAACTGGCAGAATACCAATTTTCTGATGTGAAACCTATCAGCTCAGTCAGAGAAAAAATGTTACAAAACAAACTATGACTTCACATGAGTAATAGAAAACTAGACATCCAAACTCGTATATATTTATTCAGAAACATTCAGAAAACTTCAACAGATTCCCTAAGTGTATTGTTTCAAGAAGATTACGGGAAAACTATTTCGTTTTGGTCAGAAAATAATATGTTGTGCACAGGGTTAGAATACTAATAGAGATCGTGGTACCGAGTCACCGGCCTCGACACAGATGTGAATGATATAATTTTGCATTTATATATACTTATAATAAGCATATACTAAACCAAAAGTGTTATTTTGAGTATGATGGATGAAATGGGAGAGATGCTTGATGATATAATGGGATTTTTTCAAGCTAACATGGTCACTAACATTATCATTGCTAGTATTAGTTAGATAGACAGAATACTCTTTATTGCACAGCAATAATTTAAACACACCTGATTCAAAATATTGCTCAACTAATGGTTACACTCGAAACAATAATTACACATGATAAATATCCCGTTTTAAGGTATAAAATTGACAGCCGGCACTAACGGCTAAGGCTGCGTTTCCACCAGAGATGTGCGAGGATGCGTAGCGAGGGATGTGTTTGTAAAGAACCAATAGAATTGCTTCATTTACCTCGCCTCGGTCGGCACAGCTCTGGTGGAAACGGCTCATCGGAGCTAGATTTTTGCGCATACAAAACAAGCTAGGGATGTGTGCGAGGGATGTATGCGAGAGATGTGTTGCGAGGAATGTGTGTTGAGAAGGATGTGTTGCGAGGTTTGCGCATCCTCGTACCACACATTAATGCGCATTTTCACAGCTCCACTACACATCCTCGTAGGCACATTTTCATCGCACAGCTTTGGTGGAAACGCCCACACATTTTCACAGCACAGCTAGACATCCTCGCACGACACATTTACATCACACATCTCTGGTGGAAACGCACCCTTACAGTGCTTTCCGAAGTACAGAGGAATCTCGCTCACTCATCAACAGACCGGCCAATAACAATAACGATCAACCCATGCGACTATTATAATACAAAAATATGAAGGAAATAAAAATTGGAAATCGTAATACGTAAAGAAAGATTAGAATAATTTTTTGCTTTTTTATTTTAGTAACTAAGTAATTATTTTTATATGGGTTGCATTTATTCCTGAATCAAATTATTATTCTACCCTTTTTAGTTGTTAAGTGCTTATTTGTTTTATTTTATTTTATTTTATTTATTGAGGAAAGCCAACAATTACACACTATACATGGTTAATATTAACTTATAATCTAGGTATATTAGTGCGTAACTAACAACGTTATCCACAAGTTACATATTCGAATTAAAAATAGGGTCACAAGTACAACGTTACTTATTAATAATACAGATTAGTTAGTCTTACTCTTATAATACTTAACACATTTCTGAAAATAAGTTAGTCCTCTGCTATTTCAATCAGTTTAAATAACTCAGTACGAATTTTAATAGCTGATAAAGAAAATAAATCTACGTCTGAAAAAAGAGTATTATAATAAAGAGTAGATCTATCTGTTTATCTTCTATTCTAGTAACACATTTATATTAATATAGTTTTTGGATAATCAATCTAGTTAAAATAGCATGTAAACAACAATTTAATGAGTAAAATTAATCAATCGACCTTATGATAATAAATTATGACAGATGTAATAGATTCAATATGCCCTTATCGTAAATTACATAATTAATTATAATTCCGTTCTAATATTTGAATTCAAGACAGTTTCCTTGACAATTTATGAATTTTATGAGCTAATAACGGATGTTTGTGTCACAAAATATTGACATGCTAATTTTAATGGATTCTTTTTTCGTATTTCCCGCAAGTTATAGCTTTCACACTATGGAATATAAATCAGTTTCAGACTTAGGCCATCACATCTTCTTATATTATATAAAAATCTATTGCTGTGCGTTAGTCTCACTAAAACTAGAGAACGGGTAGACCGATTTCATTAATTCTTTTTGTATCGAGTTTCCTTTCATACAGGGAAGGTTTAAAAGGTGAGACAATATCTAAAAAAAATATAATGGTGTGAAATTTGCCGGGTCAGCTAACATTGTAAAAACTAATGTTCGAAAAACATTTGACATATATTTTTTTTAATGCGAGTGTTATTTTTAACCGACTTCTGAAAAAAGGAGGAGGTTCTCAATTCGGATGTTTGTATTTTTTTTTTTTTTTTTATGTTTGTCCACGCATAACTCCGTCGCTTGCCAACCGATTTGAAAAATTCTTTTTTTTTGGAAAGCGTATACTTCCCAAATGGTCCCATGAAAATTTTATCGAAATCGGACGAGCCCTTTCTGAAAAATCAAAAAAAGTCGAAAAAAATAATTTACCTTGATGATCTTTTCGTTTACTCTGCATTGCGTTTTTTGTTCGCGCATAACTCCGTCATTTACGAATCGATTTGGAAAATTCACTGACCCACTAAAAAGCGCGAAAATAAAAACTTTTTTGCAAAAAATAAAACCGACTTCCGTATCAAAACACTACAAAGCCAAAAATAATTTTAATTTCGGAAGGCGGTGTGAAAAGAAAATACAAAACCAATAACACCGACTACCGAAATTAAAATTATTTTTGGCTTTGTAGTGTTTTGATACGGAAGTCGGTTTTATTTTTTGCAAAAAAGTTTTTATATAGCAAAATATTACTGCACTTCAATACAATTTTTGCCATATAAACTTTAGTTGCACCAAATTACATGCTCCTCCGATTGCGTTATTCCGTAAAAAGGGGTTCAAAGTTTTTATGTTACGTAAAGAAATCGAATAATTATTATGATTTTTTAAATATAAAGTAGGTAGTAGATGTTTGATCCCAGGAACTGATCTATGTCCATGCCATATTTTGTCAAAATTCGTTCAGCAGTCAGTCAGATACAGACACATTTGCATTTATAATATTAGTATGAATTACAGTCAATACAAATAAAGAAGAGAAAACAGTCCCTCAACCTGTTTACGCTAAAGAAGTTAAAGATCAAATTGATAAAAAAGTACACAGATTTAGATAAGGAGTCCCTAAATTACCACCCACGCAATGTTAAAAGAAAGAGACACAGTTTTATGGGACCAGATTCCATTAAAAGGATTTTAATTCACCGCTTCATGCATTAATTTAAATAATTGCACGCTTTTTTCCTTTGTTTTACATTAGAGGGCGCGGGCCCCTCACGAACGTAAACCATTTACGTTTTAAAAATTAGTTCCAAAATCGTGTTTGCTTCAACCGTGTCTAAATTATTACTTCCTTGCTTATGAACAGTAGCTACTTACCAACATGTTTTAGTTTTTAGTACAACTTTTATTTTGTGATAAACATCTGCCTTTCGAGTTTCTACATAGTTTACAACACGGATCTTTTAGATCAGCTCTAAATTAGCGTGTTATAAACTATGTATTCACATTACTAGCTAATCCCTCCAAGGAAACTAAATATGCTTGCGCTTGCGCTTTGATTATATGCATAGTTCGTTTATATTTACAATACTCTTAATTGTTAATTTTAAATATAGATATACGCATGGTTAAAATCTATGAATACAAGAACAATGTATGCTGCACTATACTATAAAATCAATCCCTAATTCTGAAACTAGCAAAACCTACGGTTCCAATACCTTAAAATAGAATAATTATGTCTATTTGAGTATTTGTTGAAAAACAAATTATGTTGCGACTCAAAGCTATTAATGTTCATTCAATATAAATAATCTATTAATATAAAGTCTTCAAATCATTCTGCTTCCGACGCTCGCCCGCGACAGTCGTGCCGCTCCGCGCTCTCGATCGTTCCGTGCCTGAGTCATCGCTCCGTTCGTCACGCCCGCCGTGACGTCACTCGTAGTCGCCGACTACGACGCCTGGTCCGGATCCGCCTTTTTCGAGGCGGTGAAGGATATCGTGCTTCTCTAACAGAGATTGTCAAAAACAATTTGGTTTGGCCCCTTCAGGGTAAAACCACAGTTTCGTGGTCCTTGGTTGGAAACCTCACGGTGTCAACAATACCAAGGGGGTGCTGACCCGACGCACCCGCTGATCCCCTTCAGGGTGAAGCAGTCAATTGGAGTCGAGTGCTAGGTTTTGGCCTTGGGGGATCTCCTAGTCAAACCTAGTTACTGAGTTCTCTTCACAGCATACACACCTAGTGTCGGTTGGGTGTATCTACCCCTTCGCACTAGACCCAATAGGGCCCGGTACGCACATTAAGATTGGCGACCGGATTACAAGCTTAGGGCACACCATTAGGCACACACCTCCCTGCTATCCCCGCAGGGAGCGAACTCACCTCCGGGTCATTCCCGCCCGGAGGGTTAGGCAAATAGGGCCCCTCAGGCCACATCAGACGGCAACACAGCTACCGAGTTTGTCTGGGTTTCTCTTCTCGGTAGCGAAGTGTTAGGAGAAACTCCGGGGCAGGGCTCTTTGGGGACCGTCTGCTCGGGGAGCTCACGTTTGACGTGTCTCCTCGAGGCGCTTATGTTAGGTTTAGGAGAATAGGATCCCCACTTTTACGCCTCCAACATGGAGACCTTAGAGACTCTATCCGCTCAGGTAAAGTACCTATCCGATAGGCTACTTAAAACCACCGAGGTTTTAGGGCTTATTATATTTAAAAACCCCGACTTAAAAAAGGAGTTTGAGGAGGAGATTGACTCCATCAAAATCAATCCCATGCTCAAACACCACCCCGCGTTGCCACCCATCCCGCAGCCGGAGATAGATCCCACCCCCGCGCCCATCGCAGATAGGTCCCCCTCCCCCCCAGACGTCGAAATGGACTCTGAGGAGGAGGAAAAAGAAAAAGAGAGCTCGGAAGGCGAGCGCTCGGAGCGCGCAGAGAGCATGCACTCTGGGCGCTCGGAGCGAGCGGAGTCCGAGCACTCCTCCTCCGATCAAACCTCTTCCTCCGACGATTTTATCCTCGTCGAGGGAAAGAGGAAGAAGAGGTCGCAGGCCTCGTCCTCCACTCAGGCCCCTAAGGCCAAGAAACCCTCCCCTCCCGAGCCAGCACGCTTAGTGCAGAGCCAGCCCTCCACTTCCTCGGCCACTAGGCCCAGCCCTACCCAAACCCCAGTCGTCAGCGCCTCAGTGCGCAAGACCATCCCTCCCCCACCCATATTCATCCACGATAAGGGGGCTTGGACAAACGTGTCCAAAGCGTGTGGCGAGCAACGTATCGCCTACACGAATGCCCGCGCCGTTCAGAACGGCATAAAAGTAGGGTTAGCGACAGCTAACGACCACCGCGCGCTTTCGAAGCTTCTCAAGGCTCGAAATATCCCCCACCACACTTATACGCTCCATGAGAGCAAGCCCGTTCGGGTGGTCCTCTGCCGGATCCCCAGTGAGATCCCCACCACCGAGATCGTCTGCGACTTAGAGTCACAGAACATCCCGGTGATTGAGGTGCACCGTATGCACGGCAGAGGTGGCAGGGCGTCTAACAACGTCCTCGTCATCTGCCACCCCGTCTCCGAAGGTCCCCACCCCATCTTTGCGCTGAAGACTGTATGCAGTCTCTCAGGAATACTCATTGAGAAGCCACACAAAAGTGGCACAGTAGGCCAATGCCACCGTTGCCAGTTGTATGGGCACGCGCAACGGAATTGCTTCGGCAAACCCCGGTGCGTAAAGTGCCTGGGCGATCACGGCACTGCGGAGTGCAGTCGCCCAAAAGATAGGTCCCAATGCCCAGACCCGCCCAGCTGCGTGCTGTGCGGGCAATCGGGCCACCCCGCCAATTACCGAGGCTGTCCGAAAGCCCCGAAAACCTCCGCCCCTAAACTGGCAACGCGCGCTAGCGCACGCCAGGGACGAGAGTGTCCTACACTCTCGTCTGAACTCCCCCAGACCCTCAGTCCCCAGCGTCCAACTCCTTGGACGGCGGCGAATCACGCCCAAAACTTCCCGGCACTAAGGCCGAAAGTCCCTGGGCTGATGGATCAACCCATCATGCCCTCCGCCCCGGTTGTTGTGGCTTCTCAGCCCCCACCCCCTCCCCAGTCACTCCCTCGCTCGGATGAGCCGGAACTCGATGCGTTCCTCATCCTTGGGAATACTTTCAGTTTCTTTCAGTCCCCCCGCGCCATCCAAATGGCAAAGGAGGTCGTGGCCTGCAGAAGTGTTGAATCCCTGATTCAGGTATACTATAAGTATCCTGATGTAAAAAGCCATTTTAACAACCTTTTTAAACAGCCATAATGTATAACACGGCTAGTAAAAGATTAAAGCCCCGATCCCTAAAGCTAGGTTACTTCAATGCCAATGGCATCACTAATCAACGGGACGAGATCGCGACTTTCCTTCGCGATCATAGTCTCGACATCCTTCTGGTCCAAGAGACCTTCCTCAAACCCCACCTTAGGGATCCCAAGGTAGCCAACTACCGGCTAGTTAGGAACGATAGGACTAGATGCCACAGAGGTGGCACTCTAATATATTATAGGAACTCCCTGCACTGCATCCCTATGGATCCGCCGCCCCTTGCCCACTTAGAGGTATCCGTTTGCCGGCTAGGCATGACGGGCCACCCCTCTATCACAATAGTATCCGCGTATCTCCCACCGCACAGCGACGTAGATTCAAATTCTTCGATAAACGCCTCACTACGAAGCGACCTTACAGCCCTTCTTGACATGAGTGACTCCGTCCTTATAGCGGGGGATCTCAATGCCAAACATCCCGCATGGTGTAGTCGTATTACCAACCCCCGTGGGAAGGTACTATACGACCTTTGCACACCTCTCCACATAGATATCATAGGTCCTATGCGGCCTACTCACTATCCGTTCGAGCCATCCCACTTGCCCGACGTACTCGACATTGCCCTCCTGAAGAATGTGAACTTACGTTTGCACTCTTTAGAGACGGTAGACGAACTTGACTCTGACCATAGACCGGTGATCTTGGAGTTAACTCCGAGATCGGGTCCCTATGACCCTAACCGCCCCCCTCCCACACAGGTGATCACTGACTGGAGGAAAGTAGGCGAATTGCTGAAATCCAACACGTCTCCTCACCTGGACAAGATCCCCGACCACATCCAGTCCGCCGCCGACACGACGGCTGCGATCGACTCACTCACGGAGCACGTACAATCTGTCTTGAACGACTGTTCAAAGGAGATTCCGGTGTCAGAGCACTGGCGCCGGAAACTCCCGGACGATGTACGGGCCCTGCTGACTGAGAAGAACGCAGCAGTCCGTGCCTACAGATCTTTCCCCTGCCAGAATAACAAAACTTTCATGCGGTACTTACAGCGCAAAGTAAGTAACAGCATCAGAGAGTGGCGTGAAGCCGGCTGGGACAAGACCCTGAGCGAACTGGAACCCACCCACCATGCCTTCTGGCAACTTCAGCGGAATATGCGCGCCACTGAGGTTGCCTCAATGCCTCCCCTTATCCGCCCGGACAAAAGCATTGCCTTCGACGACGAAGACAAAGCCGAATGCCTAGCCGACAGCCTGGAGGCACAGTGCTCTCCCAGCTCCCAACCAGTCGACCCAGCCCACCTTGCCCACGTGGATGCTGAGGTCGAACGTAGATCTGCCCTACCCCCTGTCGAGGACCCTGATGCTCCCCTCCCCCCCGTCACGGAGGACGAGGTGGAGGAGATCATCAAGAAACTCAAACCTAGGAAAGCTCCCGGGACTGACAGACTGACCACTAGGGCACTTAAACTCCTCCCACGTACGATCTTAGTCCTACTGACTGCCATCTTCAATGGCGCCTTGTCCAACAACTTGTTTCCACAAGCTTGGAAAGAGGCTATAGTGATAGGTATCCCAAAACCCAAAAAGCCCAAGAACCTCCCGACTAGCTATAGACCCATTAGTCTGCTCAGCGCCCTCGGCAAGGTCTACGAGCGGATTATTCTTAATCGGCTCAAGGACTTTGTCGAGGCCAAGAGCCTAATCCCTAACGAACAGTTTGGCTTTAGAGCCCATCATTCCAGTGTCCACCAAGCCCACCGCATCGTAGAGCACATTAGCGGCCGTTTTCAACGCGGTCTGGTGACGGGGGCCCTATTCTTTGATATAGCAAAGGCTTTCGACAAAGTCTGGCACAATGGCTTAATTTATAAGCTTTACCAACTAGGTGTGCCGGACCGTCTCGTGCTCATCATTCGAGACTTCCTGTCAAACCGCTCCTTCAGATATCGTATCGAAGGAGCGCTTTCCACTCCCCGCCCTATCAGAGCCGGCGTCCCTCAGGGCGCCGTGCTCTCCCCCCCACTCTTCACGCTATTCACTAGCGATATCCCCAAAAAGCCCCCAGTAGAGTTATCCCTGTTTGCCGACGACACGGCCATCTACTACTCGGGACATAATCCCGTTAGCATCGCTCATACCCTCCAGACCTCAGCCAACGCACTAGGCGATTGGTTTAGGAAATGGAGGATTGAGGTAAATCCCGACAAAAGTCAAGCAGTCCTGTTTCGCAGGGCTCGCCAGCATAAAAAGTTCACCCCCCCACGCCCGATCACTATGTTCGGCAAGCCAATCCCTTGGGAGAAGCGAGCCAAATACTTAGGTGTGATCCTCGACCAGTTTCTCAACTTCAGTGAGCACATAAAGTCGGTTCGCTCGCGAGCCGCTTTCGCTCTCGGTAGGCTCCACGCCCTGCTGAATAAACACAGCAAGCTCTCCCTTAAATGTAAAATCCGAATATACACGACATGCATACGTCCTATCATGACGTATGCCTGTCCAGTATTTGCTCATGCCAGTCCCAATCAGATCCATAGGATGCAAGTCGTTCAGAACCGTTTTCTCCGAAAGGCCACGGGCGCGCCCTGGTTCTGTAGGAACGAGGATCTCCACGTAGACCTCAAACTCCCGACCATAAAGCAAGTGTTGAAACGCATGTCAGTGCGTTACTTCACCTCTGCTGAGACCCACACTAACCCCCTGATCGTATCGGCCGCCCGATACAGACCCTCCAAGATTTCTCGGGTTCGTCGCCCGCGTAACATCCTAGACGAGCCTGACGACCCCACCACCATCCGACAAGAGAGCAGTAGGGAAACCAGCACTCTTAGAAGACACAGATACAGAACGCGTTCCTTATTCCGGCCTCGCCGACGAGGCCCATCGCGACGTCCGCGTACTGGTAATGAAAATCCTCCCCGACCTTTGCCAAACGAGCCAGCCCGCGATGCTGAGCCAGTAGCAATAAATACTCCCGTAAATAATATGACCCAGCCTGTCCCTTTGCTGCCCTCCCGAAATGACCCCGCTATGCCGAGGCCCGTACTCCACAGGGAGTGCCCTTAGCGTGCGGTCATTAGTTTTTAAGTATATTTTAGTTTGTAAGCCCTGGCTGGGGGCCTTTAATTTATTAGAGGTCACCACAGGAAAGTCCGGTTAAGTAGACTCACAGCCTTAGTGTGCTGATCTACAAGTGGCCCTACCTAAAAAAAAAAAAAAAAAAAAAAAAAAGTCTTCAATTATATTTTCGTTGCAACTTGCATCTGTAACTACAAAATTATCATAATTTGATCGTTCTCACAATATTATTTTAGCACAATACAAAGGTTATCTTTTATAACTTAAAAACATCAATCTTCACAAAGACGTTGAAGTCATTCAAAATGTAGAATGTAAAATCATTATAAAAATAAATAAAAACAACTTCGACTTTTACCGAGGTCGAATCACTTGAATCGCGACTGTCTGTTTATAAAATCAGGGACTATGTATAATTACCGCGCCACACTGAAATTTGAAACTTAGCTCTATAGTCATACGGTGCATTTTTACAAATATCGGTGTGTTAGCGTAACTTTGATAAATGCAGCGTCCTCGTTGTTAGTTACTGGGGGCATAGGTGATTACAAAAATAAAATGTACGAACTCTGATTTGAATAAAAGTATTTTGGAACGAAAGACGAAAACTTATGCTTTTATGACCGCTAATTGAAAGAGGATTGAATATTGATGTTGATAAAAATGATTTCAAAATCAGTACCTATTATGTACATAAACTAGGTTAATATAGCTCCGTACCTAGTAGATATGTACTTCTTTATTGGGAATCGAATAATTCGTCAGCACTGGTGATGGAAAAAGTGCCTAAAATTGTATTGCCACGTTGAATGGAATGCTGATTCAGTAAATACTTAGATATTTTTCACAAACTAAGTACATACATAATTTTAGCAAAAAATAATATCATTTGACGTGACGCTTGTTTCATTGCATGCATTTAATAAGCTGTACATTTTTTTTATGCCGGAGAAGATCAAAGATTGACTACTACATAATATATGTTAGTAAGTCTTTGATCTTCTCATTGTTAACGGGCTTTTGTAAAAAATGTGTTAATGCTTTATTTTAATTATGAACAGTCTCTATTTCTGTTACAAATTATACTTAGCTTGCGAAATATTTTAACTATGTCAGACAAACGACTATTAAAGTCATTAATTAATTTCTTAATTCACTCAGTGCCACGGCGACGATTCTAATTATAGAATCTGGTAATGATAATGATGAAGTAACTGACGACCGAAACTACTTAGACCTGTTATGATGACAAGTTATTAAAATAATCTTCGCTAACTGTAGATATAAAGTCACATTTTTATAATCAACAAGATAAGAGGTACATTCTACGTGGTTTGCAATATTGATTTGGATTTATGTAACTAAATCAGTGATAGAAAAATAATTTCCAAATGTTTCCAAAATAGTTCAGTGAAAAAGAAAGAGTGATTATATATCACATTCTGTAGAAAACTTAAATTGTTCTCTCTTGTTCTTTGAACTATATTTCGAAGACCATATGTACCAGTTTTCATTAAAATAAGTTCTTTAATTTCCAAGAATAATAATAAGAGACCATCGAAGTTTGTACATATGAAACGCTATTAGGCGTAAACGCTCTTAAATCACATGCCATACAACGGTCATAATTATGTCATACAAATCACATAACATACACAATACATAGTGTTGTTGTAATGTTCTAGAAAGATACACTACAAGACAGAAGACTGCTACAGTACAATACTTGACGAAATCACAAAACTTGTCCCATTATCTGATAAGACTCAAGTTTCTCTAACGGGGCAAGATAAAGTAGAATATGGTTGTACTGGGTAACATTGTTTATTGTTACGTCAAGTGCTTTGATTAAATTCATTGATATAACAATAGAGAACACGTTTTTCGTTGACAACTTAGTCGAGGCACGAATAAATAATCGTTTAAATTAAAAGTAATAAAACACACTACAAAATGAAGTATACAAACTGCTTAAATTCAAGATGACTGTAGTAGTTACTTCAGAAACTAACAGAAACATTCATGATAGGTAGGTTATCTCCAGTTATCAGTTCCAAACCAAATCAGTATTGATGGATCGTAAACGATAACCTATGCGTCAGCAAACTTGATATCATAAACTGTTCATGATATCGTAAAAACTCTGAGTAAAAATCCATTTCTGAAATTTAATTATTATTATCAGGATAGCGGTAAATGGGGACTGTTATAATAATTATAGTTGAAGGCTTTACACAGAAATTTGAAATGCACTATTCCGATTATTGTTATTTGAAAAGCTAAACAATGACAGCCACACAGGTTGCTTCAAGAATAAGCATCGTTGCTGATGTACAGACGCCAGCACATCAAGCTACAAAAATCTGTCAAATTTCTTTAACAGATTTTCAACTTTATTATTAAAGAAATTAGGTTCAAGGTTGAATGGGAAAATTTGACAGTTTCGGGTAGCTTCATGTGCTGGCGTCTGTATATAGATCCGTGGATAGGTGACCATCATAAAATATTGAGATCTTCTGTGCATTGAAAAGCACGTTAAGCCCTTGCTTTCGGCTATCATTTTTATTTATTTATTTATTAAAACTTTATGCAATACAAAATGTACAATGGCGGACTTAACGCCATAGGTATTCTCTACTAGTTAACCATGGGTGGTGAAGAGATAACATGACAGGTGCTTAAAAAAAAAAACTAAGTAGATAATACTTTCAAAGTAAAAGTTTTATTACAAATGTATATATACATATATACTTCTAACTAGAATAAATTTACATATATATTTATCATAATACATACCAATATATATATATATATATATTGATAAAAAATTATAGAAAGGGGGTTATGAAAACTCTGCTTCAACTATTTGTTAAAAAAATAATCCCGCAACTTTCTCTTAAATGCATATTGATTGGTGGCCGTCCTGATATCGAGAGGTAGTGCATTCCATAGAAGAATAGACTGTATATAGAAGGAATTGAATAAAATCAGAAGTATGAGAAGGACAGAGTAAGAGAAGATTATTGGAAAAGCGCAGACTTTTAGCGTGTGAGGAACATAGAAATTGAAAATGAGAAATAAGGTAAGAGGGAGGAGAGTTCAGCAAAGATAAAAGCGTCATCAAAGCGCGTAAACTTCTCTGGCGAATGGGCATCCATTTGAGCTCGGTTCTATACCTCGATACGTGGTTATATTTTTTAAAATTAAATATGAACCGGATACAGTTATTAAGGAGCCTAGCGAGCTTATCCAGCAAGACCGCATTACATGTTTAACAGTTGGTCATGCGCAAAATGTTTCAGTGAAAAGAAATGAATGAAGTACATATATCTTTTCGCACAACGAAATAGTCCACTCATTTAGTTTAGTACTTCATTTAGTTCACCAAATCAGAACTAGTCCATACCTTTAACATATCCGGCTCACTCTAATTTTATTGATAAGTTACGAATGATGCACTTCACTTAGTTCACTTTTCTACATACTTATCTTGATTTTCCTTCATACTTTAAACAGACTGATGACTGTCACTATATACCTTTTTTACTGATAGATAGATGCTTCTCTTTTCTGGGTTGGCGTATTAAGATTCTAAAGAAGTATTTAGGTACCTACAATGATTTAAAATTATTTACATACCCTAACACCTATTTGGTGATTATTTGCAATTACTCATTACAAATAACAATAGCGTCAGTTTTTTGGTTGTTATTCGTATCCTTCTTTCATTCAGTAGGTATATGCCAATCTTTATAATAATGTCTTTAGAAATGATCAAAAGATATACTGAATTACTGAACTAACTAACTGAAGGACTGAAGGAGAGACACATTTGAAAGACAACTGAATGAATGATAAGTTTATTTTACGAAGTGAAGTAGTTCATTTCCTTCAATCGTTCGCGAACTACCTATATCTATTAACAGTCATATCGGGTAGTCAGAAGGCAGAAATATGTCTCTAATCTTGCCAAGGGGTACCCAGCTTCTGAGTTGTGGACATAAGATAGACAGTCGTTCCATGTATAAAACTTTTATTTAGCTGCATCCAGTAAGACTGAAAGCTGATCACGACATAGTTTGGAAAAGGCTGAGCAGATTATATTTCAGATGGACTATCGACGCAGCTATACCCATGCGGTCCCACAGTCTGATATCAAAATACGTTTTTGAAGTGATATAACTGTTTAGTGTGAATCTGAGTTCTTGTTCTACGTTAGCTCTTATGTCAGGGTCTCAATGAACTAGCAGAATGACACATTACAATATACATGTATGTATATACAAGTCTATTCATATTCAAATCACAATTATGTCTGAGGTTTTATATAGCGTGATCTCTAGGTCAGATACTTAGTTGTTGTAGATTTCTTCCTTTGAAAAAATTAATGCATTACTCTGAAATTTATTGTTCATAGTTTTATATATTAACTGTTTTATTTTTATTTTTTATTGTCAGAAAGGAAACTACATAATAATATATTGCCATGCTCAAACGTCGATAAATTCGCTGGTAAAGCTGTGAAATGTTAGTTTTCCAAGTACTGTTTTAGTGGTACTTCTTCGTATCGACTTGATTTAATTTATTTTGAGTTAGTACTTTAGTTCTAGGTATGGGCAATCAAACCTATTGATGTTTCAAGGTATCGTGATTGCCTACTCTTATTTGATAGAGATCGAATGATTTAAAATACAGAGAAATAGCACAAGCAAGTATCGGTATGGCAGAAGATCAGAAATGATGAAAGATGATGAAGAGTACGTCATTTCCTGTCTACAATAATTTGGCTATTATCACGGATAAGACAATTAAATGTTTAGTCTAAGTACGGTCCATAATTCGCATTATACACAGCGACGCCCGGTTAAGGGTGCTTTTCCACCAGAAATATGCTATGCTACGTTGCTATGGATGCGTTTGATATATTATATATATATATATATATATATATATATTCATTGGTGCACATAGCTTAGCACTGGTGGAAACGGATTCAACTAAGATATGTTTTTTATATGGAAGGATGCGTGCTATGGATATGTGCTATGGATGTGTGCTATGGATGCGTGCTGTGGATGTTTCCTTACTATCGATACATCGAATAGCTCGAACTGCGCACCTTCCTCGCGCAGCTACCTTGCGGCGGCGCATCTTCATAGCACATCATACTCGCACCGCTACATAGTTTAGTATCAGTGGAAACGGTCACATAGTTTCACTGCTTAGTTATTACATCCTCTCAGCATAGCTGCATAGCACTTCCCTAGTGGAAAAGCACCCTTACACAGTGATCGAGCTAATGGCTGCTGCGATGCGTGTCTCGGGTTCCTGCGCTAAAACATTTGGCTGCTAATACTTGTTCCAGATTTGGATTTATGTAAAAATGTACCCACGATACAGGAGATATATCCTAGTGTGGAAATGTTTTTTTTTTATTCTAAAATTTTAATTAAAATATACTTGTTACAACCCGAACAATTATTTTGGCTTCCCAAAGTGTAATTTTATAAGTTCAAGATATTATTAATAATCACATTGGTATATGATTATTTAGTGAGTCTTAGACTTTTGTTCCTTCCATGTGTCCTGCTGTTAATTATTGCGTCTATTGTTAAGGAATTCATACACGAGTCTTGTATAATGACAATTCTGAGGAATTCATTATTTTTTATTTTATCCTGTGTTTTTTTCGGGACCCAAACTGAAAAAGACAATGTCTATGTTCAAAAAAGGAGCTCAAGAGGACAAAGATGATTACTCATTTTAATCCTAATGAATTCCACTCACTGCATATTTACCAATTTTTTTTTTCATGATCAAAAGACCAATATTCGTACTTAAAATCGTCACAATCCAAATTACAATATCATTCCAGTATCAGTCAATGACAAAGACTTGTCAAAACATGCGAAAATTAGATGAGATTTTGACAGTTTAAAACTGCAATACGAAATTGCGAATGCATAAAAAAATTAAAGAAACAAATGAAGTTCCATAAAAATAAAGGGAAAGACCCACTGGATTTAATCGATTAGATCGACACAAATTAATTAGTTTTTTTAATCTTTTCAATGTAAATGAAATACTTTAAATTCATGTATATATTTTCTAACACACGCGTTCAAACCGGTTAGGCATTCAAGAATACGTAATTTTACATAACAACAGTGTTGTTTTTTAAATTACGAGTGTTGTATCGCGATCCAAGAAATAAAAAAACTGAATACGTTTGTGTATACTTTTTGCATCTTGCTCTAACATTTGCTAGAGACAGAGATAGCTGAGCACCTAGCTTGCTTGTGCGCTTCTATTCTAAAAGAAGTTCGACTTTTAAATTAAAATTATAATCTGTCGGCCCCAAGAAATGGTGGCCAATGCTCAAATTTTTACAATATATGTTCTGTGTTAATTTTTTATGAATGTTTATGGCATTTAATGAAACAGTTTTCACACTGACTCTATTAAACAAAGCATTCTTAAAAACAAATAAATTCCCTGCTAAACCATACAAATCAGATGGTATCGTAAAACTTTAGCCTACATTGATTCTTCTATTTGTATTGGGATTACAAACGAGCTCACTCAATAAAACAACAGTTCCTACCTAGTTTACTACGAGTGAAATCGTAAAACTAGGCACAGTTTATTGCGCATGATCATAACCTTAACACGGCAGCCGGTATAACCCTACCAAATAGAGAAGGCACTTACCGGGGCCGTAAAATCTCTTGCCCTTGGTTACATCGAAAATTATTCCGTTCACAGCGAGCAACACTCTGCCATCGGGCTGAGTTCCATCATAATTCTTGATTTCAGCTACTGTCAGATCCTTTCTTAGCTTAGGTAGACTTGGAGGTGGTGGTGCCACAGTCACTTCAGATTCAAAGTTCGATTTGATAATCTTATACACAAGGTACACAATAATAGCTATTAACACAAGGTTGAGTGGGCTCATTAGTTCGTCCCATAATGTAGGAGAGGCGGTTTCTTCTGACATTTTGATACGTGTGGTTGGGCCGGCCGCGGTTACAAAACTGCTCTATCGTCACGTTATCAACCAACTATAAGGTCAACGAGTGTAAAACCGTCGCCAGACGGGTATGTTTTAAAAATCGACGGGATATTTACTGATTGTTGTGTTGGAGCCGTTGGTGTTATGACAATTATGTTTATTTTAACTGTACTGCGTGTGCATTGTTAGCTGTGGATAACGTACCGTTTCGTGATTCTAAAGCGATTTTGCGCTTCAAATTCAATAACTACATTCACGTCTTTGCGGCTAATGATCGTTGTTTAATGAGCGGATATTAGTCTGGGGTATGCTTTTGAATAGAATAAATAGAACGATCTTAAATAGTAAACTAGAAATAATTTAGTTATTCTTGAAAATATTGTTGTTCATATAATTTACTTATGTTCAAGTATGTTATCAATTTTTATTTTTTTATTTTATTTATTGAGGAAAACTAACAATTACACACTATACATGGTTAATATGAACTTATAATGTAGGTATATTAGTGCGTAACTAACAACGTTATCCACATGTTATATATTCGAATTAAAAATAGAATCACGAGTACGTTACTTATTAATATTACAAATTAGTTAGTCTTACTCTTATAATACTAAACACATTTCTGAAAATAAGTTAATCCTCTGCTATTTCAATCAGTTTAAGTAACTCAGTATGAATTTTAATGGCTGATAAAGAAAATAAATCTAATTCTGAAAAAAGGGTATTATAATTCCTTGCTAAACGTCGTAGAGGTGCACGGACTCCCGCATTGGCGCTACAAGAGGACCACGTACACCGCAAAACATATGTTGGAGTTGTGGAAATGTCCTAAACCAAAAGAAACCAAAGAAACATGGCGAATTCTTCGTCAGTAGAACTCTGAATCTGCCTTCCGCTCCGCCTAGAACGGCAGGAGTAATTTGATGTAAATAAAGGTATACCTATCACATATAGGAATTTGTTTTTTATACTTATTATGTGAGTAACAAAACTCTAAGTCATTCTGTCAATAATCATGGGTCATCGTGATCTTCGCGTAATTTTTGAAACAAACACTTTTATATGACAAGGGTTTATGTTCAGAAACTACTGTTAGGCACCAAAACACCGTTACCAAATCCTCTTATTAATTTCCTATACAGTAAATAGATATATTTTGAAAACACAATTTCTATTTTCCTCCAAAAATATCTTTATTCCGCAAAATATTTCTTTTTTTTTTCGAGCGGCTTCATAATCTGACAGGGGATGGACTCAGCGCATTTTATGAATAGCGAACGAACTAGGAAATCGTTGGCTTGAATAATAACCGGTTTTTAATTATCATATTGTATGAGCAACATGTATATACGAATATGTATGTACTTGGTACTTGATGGACTTTGCACGAAGTAATGATGAATACAAATGTGTACTTTTGTTGTTTGTTAAGGTTTTTGAGGATTCTACTGTTGAAAGTCTTTACTTCTGTACTAATATTATACAAGCAAAAGTTTGGATGTTTGGTTAGTTGGATGTATGGATGGATGTTTCTTACTCAATCACGTCAAAACTACTGAGCCGATCTGAATGAAATGTGGTAAATAGATAGTTGACATCCTGGAATAACACATAGGCTACTTTTTATTCCCCGGAATTTCAACGGGATCGGAATTTATGCGGGAAAACCCTCTCACGCCAACGAAGTTGTAGACAGAAGTTACATACCTAGTAATTTATACATAGGTTCTGATTGAGATTAAGATCAGCATGTCTATTTCTCATTCAATAGAGTAATAGTAATCTTTATTTTCAGTACAAAAGGAAAACAATAACAATAGTTGGTGATTGAAGCCTCCTTTTAAGCAAATAATGCCTGTAATAGAGAGCACATTATTGGAGTATTTTAGAAAGAATAGACTCTTTCTAAAATACTCCAATAATGTTCTCTCTATTACAGGCATTATTTGCTTAAAAGGAGGCTTCAATCACCACTCTCCTCTCCCCTCTAACCCCTTACCCAAGGCCAAGGTCCTGGACCTGGCTGACTTTTCTAGCCAAAACAAGTCATAATTATAACCAATTACATAGGTACATTTTCTTTCAAACCTCTATTTCTCCTCCTGGATACGTAGACAATGGAAATAGTGTAGTGTAGATGAACGATATTTTCACACTATCAATTGGTTATTTTATATATTGATTACCAAGTATTTCAACAAATTTTTAAGGAATAATCAAAGCTATAAAATATTTATTATTATATGTTTGTCGAAGCTAGCACGGATGGCTTTCAATTCAAGTGATCTTGCGTAAGAAAGCTTGTCTACTGCTGCAACTACGTAATACTTGGAACGGAATCCTGAAATTGATTGTTAACAAACCTGACTGTCTACTCGAAGACACTGGGTAGAGTTGGCTATATGAATACTTTATGCCAGCAAGCAGTTAAACAAATACTAACACACTAATATAGCATGTCAGCTCAAACTATTACTAAGTCATCATTAACAATAACTATGGACCGTCTCAAATTAAAGTTTTATTTCTATATCCTTAAATAAATACTCTCAACTTAATGAATTTATAATATTATGGCCTCGAAAAATTCATATCCATCACTGCGCGCTGTTGATGTGCCCAAAAGAGTGGCGCCTTTTTACATTACATAGCAATGCCTATCTCAAGGCAACGGCTAGCCTTGTGTCACGCAAAGAATCAACTAGGCGTCTTGAATTATTTTTATATTTTTTTCTTTCATTTCTCTAATATTATTTCATTATAATCGATATCTATATTTTATGATACGTGAAAACTTGCGAAAATTGCGTAGGCGGAAAAGCATGGAATTTGGCAGAGTTAATTAAACTTAATAATTAACATAAACATATAATGTGTTAATCAGTTTTTATATAAAGAGCTGCACTGCTTCAATGGCTATAGTTTTACACGTAGGTATGCATCAAAAAGCAGAATAAACCTTTAATTATCAATATGAATTATAATAACGTACGATAAATGAGCAAGCAAAAAATTTCTACACGATGATATAAAATTTAACACAATCCATTTCCGATTAATTATGATGCTATTAATGAACGAGTAATCAGAACATGCAATTAATGTGAAATCGCATTTATGATCCGACAGTTCATGTAATGATAGCTGTTTTCATGTTTGTGTGATATTCGTAATATGACTTGAAAATACTTTAAATCGAGGCGTTTGCCGAGGTCGATTCATTAACGGGTAACCATCTTAACAAATTGAGAATTCTTCGTGCTTCGGGACACATGTCGAGTTGGTTAGGCTGTCGTTTGTGAATATTTGACATTCGATAACTTAATGACTGAGTTTAAAAAGGGATTACTGAAACCGGAGTGAGCTGAGCGATATAGCAGTCCGTTGTTGAAGTGGCCAATTTATAATATAGCTACAACGTTAAAATTTACAATGACGTAAATGCGAGTTGGTCTGTCATTCGTTTAGTTCGCGTAGTTAAAGAGTATTATGTTTGACGTGATTAGCATAAACAAGGTATTCTACATAGTTGGCAACGTTTTAGTAGGTACACAACGCAAAAAACTTTGTTGTAAATTCGTAGATTGAAACATACTTTTAATAGTTACTGTTAAACAATGGTATACAGGTTTTAAAAGTAGTAAGTCTCCAAATTAGTGGTATTATCAACATAGCCATACAATATTTAACAGAGGAATCACAAAGCATTATAATTCAATTTAATTGAACACAAGTATCCATAGAATTCATTTTGTTCGAAATTTAAGTTACTTCCAACAAACCGATTAAAATTTTATAAATTTTTGTATCGCTCATTTTAAAATCGGCAATGTATTGTTTCGAATTGCCGATTATTGTACCCAATTTAATTGGATCCCTGACAGTTCAATTAACTTGAACAACTTTTGATCTGTTCCCTGTAGCTTTTATGAGTGGTTTATTGTTCTTTGGATTATTTCACTGATTGTACTGAAATAGCTTTTATACTGTATAATTATCTTAATTACGTACGAGCTGAATTCTGTTTGATGTTCAACGTTGCAATGCAGTTGTTTGGCAACTATTTTCAGGTTCCAACATAATTTAGCAAATCTCTTTTACCTTTTTGATACAAGTGTACTTATTAACATGGTTGGCAGAACTTGGAGTCATGCATTAACATGAAACTGATGAGTTAAGCCCAGTTTAAGTTATGCATGAGAACTTCTACTCTGCTGAGATTTTAATTAAAGTTTGCTTTTCAGCATAAAGTGCAAATCACACATTCCTACCTTGGTTCTCTCATAAAATAGAAACTATCTTGAACTATTTATTTCCTTTTTATAATTTCATATAACAACTGCGTTTGGAAAAATTCAAAAAGTATCTATTAGGCCCAAATAAGGTTTAACAGTACATCTACATATTCTATGAAGTAAGTACACATAAATAAAATTGAAATGCCTGTCTGTGATTTGGAAATAACTATGTTTTCTCAAGTGCCTATATACACGACACTGACTTTCTGTTAACCGGGCTAATCTATGTAACGGCTGAACCGATTCCTGACACCGGCTTATTTATAAATCAACATTTACCTATCCGGATGCAACTGAGTATTAGTGTTTTATATGGAGCGACTATTTATCTGAACTTGACAACCGAGTAACTGGGTAAGACAATACCCCTTGGCCAGACCAGTGTCAGATTTTCTGACTTCTGACTAGCGACTGTTGAAGATATCTAAATGACAGCGGGAACCGACGGCGTAACGTGCTTCCACAACACGGAAGTATCACACCGCCAACTTCCAAACTCCGGGCTGAGAAAATTATTTTTAGAAAAACTCAATAGCTCTTTTAGGCCGACCGAGGACTAAAACCCGAGACCTCATGCTCAGCAGTCACGCTTATGACCAGTAGAACCACCAACGCAGAAGTCAGCTAGTTTATAAATAAAAAATTGGCCAAGTGCGAGTCAGACTCGCCCATGAAGGGTTCCGTAGTAACTATAATAATAAAATATAATATGTATATTTATTTGACGAATAAAAAAACCTTAAAAATGTCTTAAAACTAGCTTATTTACATTTTTACAACTACGCTAAATAACTTTGTTTTTCATAGTGTTTGTATGAATTACAAAGTTATATTTGCGGTTTTAGAAAATATGCTGTATCTCAAAAACTGCTGACCCGATTACGTTCAAACCAATTTTGGTTGAAAGTTTACATTAAGATCTATAGACAAGTATTTTTTTTTAGATTTTTCACTCCATTATTATAGAAGTTAGAGGGGGAGGACACACATTTTACCACTTTGGAAGCTTATATCTTTTAAACGATTGACTTTATGAAAAAGTGGTTTCAGAAACCGTTACATTATTTTTAAAGACCTGTCTATAGATACCACATACGCATAGGTTTCATGAAAAAAAGAAATTTCAGTCCTACTTCCATGTATGGGGACCCCCCTTTATTTTAAATATTATTCAATATTTTTCGGAAAATCGGAAAGCGGTTCAAAGAATACATCTACCTACTAAGTTTCACATGTATAATCTTAATAGTTTCGGAATAAAATGGCTGTGACATACGGACGGACGGACAGACAGACAGACAGACAGACGGACAGACATATCGAAACTATAAGGGTTCCGTTTTTTGCCATTCGGCTACGGAACCCTAAAAACAAATAATTCTGTGTTACAATTCCACACTTACAATACTGGTTGGATAACAGCAAATGAAACAGACTGATCTTGTATTTGATACATTGTTTCCACTTCAAATTGCATGTCCTACATAATGCTGCTAAATAAGAAATGCTTCTAGAACTTTACAGGGGCATATAAAGTAGCTGCATCAATATTAATAATATCTGTGTGGAGTTCAATACCATCGGATTACCATAACCGTTCGCTCTGACGTCTCTCTCCGACATTTCAATATATTGAAATTCATGAATACTGGGTGAAAAATTACACAGAAAATTCATTACCTACAATAAACTTATGTGCGGAACTTTATATGTGATAATTTGGCGTTCATTGAACAATCTGTTAAGTCAATCTGATTAAGTGAAGGATGATTTCAGACCAATAGTCGATGTGGAATGGTCGAGCAACTGGTCATCCTATGTACTCGAAACTAAATAAAGTTGATAACAATGCTGATGACATTTATATGATCTTTGTTAGTGTCCAATTTTCTATATATGTATACAAACAAAATTAAAGTGTTTATAATATTAAAATAAAAATGTTTTCTCAAGCTTATAAGTTGCTATTTAAACGGTACTGGAACACAAGCCAAAATGTTTTTGGCCGGCTCTGTCTGTACTTGCAAATTTTTTAAATGACTGAACCGATTTCAATGGGACTTTCACTAATAGATAGGGGTGGTTATAGGGCCATATATACGCGATCGAATTCGCGGGCACTGCTTGTCTGTAGTTTCATTTAGTCATACTTCTTCATCATCATACAGTAACTGGAATCATTCGCAGCATACGTTTAATGTAGAGCCATTAAAGGGAGATGCGCTAGAAAAGTCAACGCAGCTGATTTAGTTAAGATATTTGAGGGCGACTTTTGCCAAAAACTTGACCCAATATAGGAAACAAGCCTTATTCCACTTTGAGATGATTACTTCAAGTAAATAAAAATTAGTCAATAACCTAATCTTTTTTTTTAACTTAAATTCCAATTTACAGAATTGTTTTAAAGACGCCATAACCAATCAAATCAATCACACCCATAAAATAAAACCAAATACAATTACTTTCTTACACACCCACAATAATCCTACACACACACCCATAGGGAACCCACTCAAATAAAACAAACAAGCAATTCATTTGTCACATATTCAATTTTATTTTGCGTCATCAGATGCAATGAATACTTTTGCAGGGGTTTTAATATCGGAGCCCGTGGGTGAAGAGTATTTCTCTATTAATTGAGCAAGTGGAGTGCTCTTCAGTTTTCCGTCTGTTATAAAATCTACATGGCTATGGACTTAGAATGTTAGTAGTTGGATAAGTAGAAAAAATATATTTTTTTAATTACGCTATCACTATCTGTCCTTTAGACGCACGGCACGGTCTTCGAGGATAAGCAATGCTTTCCGAAGTGAGTCCAAGGATAGAATCCAACTCGTGATTCCTCCGTGCCTCGAAATGCACGCCAAGCCTTTTGTTCCGATCCGTGCTGTATTTTTTTCATCTTTGGCAGTATGTACCGGGAGACAAAAATCAAAAATATGACCCCAAATTGCCTTGGCAAGACTGGTGTCAGATTTTAATTTCAGTCCGGGTAAGACTGTACCCCATAGGGTATAGTGTTACCCAGCTACTGGGCTATGGAGGTCAGATAGGCAGTCGCTGTATGTGAAACACTAGTACTCAACATTTCCTTTATAGTTGGGCCCAAAAGCTTGTTTTAAATTTCTTTTTATGGTTTATACCACGTGTTATTTAAAGGGTATATACATACCGAGTGCACGGCTTCTTTGGATGATAACAAACGATATGGCAAGGGTTTTCTAATCCTATGTCTACATGTGTGGAGCATATTAGAAATTTCAAAACATTGATACCAGAGGCCGAATTTTTCAAATTAAGAAGTACGAAGAGAATTATCGTTTTATTGGCAAGTGTCGTGGAAAATGATGACCCTCATAGTGCTGTGACACGTTTGTTATTACTGGTATTCAAGAAACATATGAAACCAATAATTTGGGGTCAATTCTGTGAGTCCCTTACTTTGAGCTGAAATTTTGCATAGAGACTCCATACCAGATGTTGTCTTCAACCTTTTGGATAGATATGGGGTTTCCGTTACACGTTATATATGTATATAAAACATTATTAAAAACTATTTATAATTAATTGAAATTTAAAAAAATCATTTCGATAAAAAAAACAGTAAATTAAAATTCATAATTATAATAATTCTAGAATCGGATATTAATATTAAACTTACACTTGCACCCGATTAGACTAGAAACTGACCCTAACATAGCTGGGAAAATATCTCTAACAACCGATTTTATATTGACAAAAATAATTGGCCAAGTGCGAGTCACACTCGCCCATGAAGGGTTCCGTAGTAACTATGCCAAATAACGTTGTTTTTCATAGTGTTTGTATGAAACAAAAAGTTATATTTGCGGTTTTAGAAAATGTACTTTATCTTAGAAACTACTGACTTTATATAGTTTAAACCAGTTTTCAATGGAAGTTTTTATTAATATCTAAATTATATTATTTTTTAGATTTTTCACTTTATTGTTATAAAAGTTAGAGGGGGAGATGCCCATTTTGCCACTTTTGAAGCGTATGTCTTTTAACCGATTGGCTTAAGGAAAACATGGTTTTAGAAATTTCAATGTATTTTTTAAAGACCTGTCTATAGACACCACACACGTATAGGTTTGATGAACAAAATATTTTTGTTTCAGTTCCATATATGGAGAGCCCCCTTAATATTATTATTATTATTTTTTTGTCTAAAAATCAGAAAACGGTTCACAGAATACATATACCTTCCAAGTTTAAAATGTATAGTCCTAATAATATCAGAATAAAATGGCTGTGACAAACTATAAGGGTTCCGTTTTTGGCCATTTGGCTACGGAACCCTAAAAAGGAGAGCAAATAGCGTGAAAGCGTATTGTAAGGGCTGGTTCCTCAATGAAAAAATATGAACTGCTCGCTGGTGGACTTGAGAATGCCTTTGCTTAGCAGTGGGACATCAAGAGCTGTTCGTTCGTATAATGTAAAAAATATTATGTTTTCTTACTCTTATGTCGCATTTTGTAAACTTTTTCTAGAAAGCTAGTTGCCCTTTGGCGTTCATCTTCTTCTTTGTTCAAACGCCGATAATATTCACGAAATGTTTGACTTTCATCTTCCATGTAAGTGTTTGTGTAGAAAATCAGCTTTGGATTTTTAGCTACTTCAGATGAAATGAGTTTCTCGCCATAAACAGCCAGCACGAAGGCACTTGCGATGACCTGGAGTTTCATTTTCTTATTAGCACAACTCACTTTTACCGAAACCAAATGTAGAATGGATTCAGTTACTTCTAGGTAATTGATATAATGCAGCTGAAGGAGTTTTTATATTCGTGAATCATGTTGTATTTAGGTAAATAGACAATACGCATTCTGCTATGAGTATGGTAACAATAGGTCAAAGAACTATAAAACACAAATAATAATACTTCAGGTACTGAATTCAATCAGATATTATGAGACAGTAGAGCATGGATGCCGTAAGCAGGACCACTTTCCACCCGCTATTGATTGCTCAAGCAAAAGAAGCAAAGTTTGTGATGCAACACAAATACTCGACAGGTAACGCTAATAACAGGAGCAAAATTCTCTTTATTAGCTGTAATTTCATTTAGAACGGTACAGCTAACGGGCCAGTGCGCAAGGGCAACACTTATTTGCGCGCGTGCACAATTGGCGCGCAGAGATGCTAAGTCGGGGCGAAACTCTGCTACCGCGGCAAATCGCGGCTCAGCGGATAGAGCTCCGGCGCGATCTCACGGCAGCATGGAAAGAGCGGCTGTCGCAACCGAAAGCTAGAAAAATACTGAAAACAAGAGATACCACGGTGCCCTCACCTTCCGCCTGACGCAGGTACTTACCAGACATGGTGGTTTCGGGAGGTACCTGTTTCGTATTCAGGAGGGAGGAGTGTCGTCAAACTGTGTGGACCACCCGGAGGACATGGCGGAGCATACGGTAAAGTTGTGCCCCACTTGGGCAGAGCTTCACCGTGTCCTCGTTAAGGCGATTGGTGGCGGCGACCTTTCGCGTCCGGCCCTAGTTCAGGCCATGGTGCAGAGCGAGAAGGAATGGGATGCAGTTACCTCCTTATGCGAAGCAATAATGCTAGTGAAGCAGGAGGCCGCACGCGTGAGGGTGAGGCAACTTTCTTCCTCACGATCAAGCCATGGGAGACTCTCCGTTTGTCGGGGATCGCGAGCCGATCTCCGGCTCAACGTAGTTCAACGTCTGGTAAGGACCAGGTCCAGGTCGGCGGCGCGTCGTGTTCCATGCGCGCCTCAAAGAGCTGTCAGCACCAATGATGGGGCCCCATGTATGTATGTATGTCGGGCAGGTATCCGCAACTCCACGACCAAGTGCGTATTTTGCGTAAGAGTAAAGATCTTTTCATTATATCCATGCCAACTCCTCCAGGAAGGCGAGCAACGCCCTCGTTTTGCTTACTATTTCTCGGAGGATACCTGGTTTGCCGAAGTATTTAGTCCTGTAGTCCGCGACTACAGGGCAGCTCAGTAGCAGGTGTGCTGCTGTTTCGTCCTCCTCCATGCAGGCTGTGTGACTCCTACTACATAGACCTCTATGTAATAGGAGTCACAGACCGTTTATTAAAGGATCCATGACCGGTAAGGGCGGCTGTCATCAGCCGCAATTGCGGTTTAGACAGTCGTAGGACCTGTTTTGACAAGCGGCCATCAAGGGTCGGGAGAGCCTCTTTAGCCTGCCTGCACTCACCATGGTTCTCCCATAGTTTGTGGTGTAGGTCTCTGGTACGTTTCCTTACCAGGTGACGCAGATAACCGAAGGGGAGTGGTGTAATGGGTTCAGGTCCCATAATCGCCATACTCGAAGCCCTTCTAGCGAGTTCGTCCGCTGCATCGTTGCCTCGGGAGTCGCTGTGTCCTTTGATCCATTGAATGGTTATATTGTTGTGTCTACCAACCTGGTTGAGGAGATTGTGACACTCCAAGATCAGCCCGGAGTTAACTGTGTGGCTGCTCAGTGCTTGCAGGACTGCCATGCTGTCCAAAAGTATGCGTATTGAGATCCCCAGACACTCGGCCTGAAACACTGTGTTGTAGACCCCCAATAGTCTGGCTATACGAATGTTAAGATCCTCCGAAAAGACTCCTGCACCCGTACCAGTACCTGTTTTGGAACCATCGGTGAAGACCCGTACCTCAGAGGGGCACAGCCCCTCGCAGCGGTGATCCTCGTACAGTTGGATTCTGTATTTTTTGTCAAAGACAATTTGTTTGGGCACCCGGTCATTAACTGCCTTCGTTATAGGGAGCTCGTTGTTGAGTTCCTCAAGCAGAGCGGTGTGCCTTGTTTCTATCTTACCCCAGAGGTCCAGTGTTTTGAGACGTACTGCTGCCATCGTCGCTTCCTGTTGTATGAACAGATGGAGTGGTGGGAGCCCCAGCATAGCCTCTACAGCTGCTGTCGGGGTAGTTCTCATGCAGCCCGTTATCGCCATGCAGGCCAGCCTTTGCATGCGTTGTAGTTTGTTAATGGCTGTGACAAGCTTGGTGCGGGGCCACCACACCACGGCCCCGTAGGTAATCATGGGCCGAATTACAGCGTTGTACAACCACATAGTGTTTTTTGGGGATAGGCCCCACTTCTTACCTATCATTTTCTTGCATTGCCAGAAGGTGATGCAAGCCCTGTTTAATTTATAGTCTAGATGGTTACTCCAGTTTAGTTTACAGTCCATTATGATCCCCAGGTATTTAACCTCGCTAGACAACTGGAGTTCTGTATTGAACAGCTTAGGTAGGCGATAAGGGCCTAGTGTTCGTTTATGAGTGAACAAGATTAATTCGGTTTTAGTGGGGTTTACTGACAAATCATACTCCCTGCACCATCGCTCCACGATGCGTAATGCTTGCTGGGTGAGGTTACAGATAGTTCCTGTTACCTTCCCAAGCACGAGGATCGCGAGGTCGTCTGCATAGCCTATTGTGTAATAACGGTGAGCGTTGAGTTTCGTGATGAGGTCATTGATCAGATGGGGCCCCATAAGGCCATTGCCTGCCAGGGTTGCGGAAATTTTCTAACGAGATACCGCGGTTCCGGAACTTAAGGGCAGCTGAAGGAACAGGGTTGGTTTTTAGTCAGTAAGAAGAGAAGTCGTTCGATGATTTTCCCACCCATAAAAAACGGACAGCATATTGTTCTTTTTTTTTCATTAAGTATGGATTGCGCAAATAATACGTCAAACTTGCGTTTGTTAGAACTACAGCAAATACATCAACAATCAATTCACTTTTCGTGCTATGCTGATAATACCATCCTTTTATAGCGAACGAAGCCAGTATGAGCTCCCTTCTCAATGGAAAGGAAAAAAAAGTGGTAATAGGAATCTCCTGGTACTGGTTTAATATTATAGTGAACAGCACGTGAACATGTGAACTTTGCACAACACTGTCCAGCTTTAAAATAGTTTGTAACTTTATTTATGTGGATTCTACAAATAAATATTGGATTCTTTGACATGCCTATTTTTTTAATGACGTACAATTATATTTACATACACAATTATACTGATTGGTATATTACAACAGATACCCATCTACTGCAACCCTACGTGTCTTGTCTTAGTCCAGTGTGACGAGAAAATTGCTATTCCTGGTTTATAATAGAAGAGGAAGGCATTGCAGTCACTAGCAGAGGTATCCAT
The DNA here is from genome assembly GCA_943138885.2 of Tholera decimalis. NCBI lineage: Eukaryota > Metazoa > Arthropoda > Insecta > Lepidoptera > Noctuidae > Tholera > Tholera decimalis. The sequence goes on along the minus strand of OW964554.2, from coordinate 36,592,641 downwards.
AATTTTGAGATTTTTCTATGTTAAATGAGTTCCGCTCCATTTTTAACCACTTACAGCTCTGCCAAATTGCGGTAAGTAATTCAACTTAGGTGTCAAAAAATAGTTTCCTTTTTTATCATGGCTTAAAGGGAGCAAAACGACGTAGATTGCATGTATATTGCTATGGAAACACAACAGGCACTTTACGTACTGAATGCTTTTCATTTCTTTTTTTACGGTAACTTTTCCACTCTCAGTTAGCCGTGGATACCCTATCATTACTCACTATTCAGAGTAAGAATAGTGAGTAATAATGGAGTATCCACGTTAGACACCAGTAGCTTGATTCCAGTCCACAATTTTCGATTCTGTGACTCACTGCTTTTATCGAGCGGTACTCGGTGTCGAGACCGGCTGGCCTCAAATCGTCCGTGTTGTTTTATTGATAGAACCTACACGGACCCACTTGGCTGGCCGAAGTGTGTTTCTATGTGCATATTAATTCTTGATTAATTGCCAGTATTGTTTATGGAAATTTAGGACCGAATTTGGAAAATTAATTAAGGATTCAAGACAAAAATAGGTACCTAAGAGATTTTTGTTTTATTCTCTGTGTGTATATTCTTTTTGGATCTTGTTGTTGTTCTGTTATGGTGAATAATAAATCGAGTATATTTGTATATATATCTAACCATAATGTACATAAACGCTACGGTTAAAAAAATATTTACTAAGCAGGAACACTGTGTCACAAAAAGTACTGATAAGTTAATCAAATGGATTTTACATTTATTTGGAGTTTGCATTTATTTATTGACACACCAACAACTTATTCACTAGTTCTAAGAAATAAAATAATAAAGGCAATCAAAATTACATTTAAACTATCACAGATAATGATTTGCATAATGTGAGAAGATATTGTAATGTACACTGACATAAGAATAGCTGCCTAAAATTGTGTTACAGTTTTATAGTAATAAACTACATTCAGTCTTAATTATTATGAATAACAATAGCACTGAGAAAAAAGAAAACAGGTACCGAAAACAGGTACAGGTACTGAAAAATGAAAATGAAAAAAAAAAACGATTTTTTTCAGCGTTTTCAATTTAGGCTAAAATCAAGGATTACAGACTGTCACGTAATAAAGAAAAAAAAACACCAATCCAATCACTAAATACTGCATCCGCTTTTGCGCTTGAAGCGATACGTCGATCGTATGAAATTTTTATTTCATATAATTATATTGTGTTGAAACTGTTTTTTTTTTTACAGAACGTTGAACATCGCATAAACCAGAATATACGCGACTTAATTCACGAAACAACATTTTCATAATAAAGTTAAGTTTTAGTTGTATTCAATATCACAAATAATCTAGGATTTTAATACCATGAATGCAAAAATTGAGAGTATGATATAATCTATGTAGGTATCGATGTTTTTTACTCAGTCACGCCAAAATGGCTACGCAGACTTGGACGTAATTCATCTCTAAGTTTGTTTATGAACTGTAATAGCACATAAGCTGCGTTTTATCTCGTAAAGTTGTGCAAAATTTCCACACGAAACGAAGTCACGGGCAAAAATACAAAAATGTTTTTCGTACAGTAGTAGGTACTGTACGCAATTATCCTCCAGCCAAATCATGAGAAAAGTTGTAATATTCACGTAACAAAAAAGCGTCTGCCTTTCAAGTTCAATAGCTGATGTATTTATTATCTGGATTTAAAACCGTATTGTATCCTACTAAAGCACCAAAACGAGACAAGAGTAGAGTCAGTAAACATAATTCAACTTAAAATTACCAATTCAAAAACATAACCCTTCCTTTGCAGTAGGTAAAAAGGTTATCTGTGGAATAGAGACAACTTTATCAAATCTTTCAATACAAAACCTAGCATGTCAGTAAGTGTCATCGATAATGCATGGAAAGTGACAATTTCAACTATGGCTTTGACTACTGAGACTGGCGTGGCCGCAGTAAATGCAACTCTAGTCACATACAACACAGCAATTAGGTGATCTGTGTCTCAAGAACATTGTTCTCGGAGGCCTTATTCGAAATTGGTCCTAATACAAGGCTAGCAATATCCATGCTGGTGAATATGGACATAGCGTTTTAACCAACGTATAAAGGCTTCATAAAGATACATTAATAGTCAGTCTAGGCCCAGCAAAGACGATCTATACTGGTATTAGATGGTTTTGATCTTCTCTGCTTATACAGGCTATTTTTTTAAGATAACAAAGAAAATGTTAAAGATATCGTGAATGCATATAGTGCACACACCTGCAACAGCTATTTGTAGTCTTAGTACTAAAGAAACATTTGTTACTGTGTGGAAATCGAATCCGCAACACGCAGCGCAGCTGTTAATCGCTTAACCACTGCGCCAACGGTGTTGTTGCCGTCTCACTGCAGGCTATGGCCCGCCTTTCTTCTTGTGGCTTATGCCTTTTCGCTATTTCAGACTTAATGACTGTAACAGCGGCCACCTTTCATCTTGTTTCTTATCCAACAATGTTGTTCCCGGGAGGAACTCATGACTGTATCAGTAGCCACCAATGACCAAATACTGGACCAGACAACCAGTTAAATTAAGAATATAAAGAGGGGGGGAAATGTACACTCGCCGATCGCTCTAGTCCGTTTTAAGTGCGCTTGAGTGATTTGACATCTCCAGATGCTCCGTGGACGGGTGTAACACATAATAATTATTGAATAAAGGTTTGGATTGCATGACGCATGAACTTCCCAGAAGAAAAGTTCTTACAGAAGCATGCCTATTTATTTTCCTGAAAACTGCAAACAAACATGAACAACAAGGAAAAAAAATTACTCAATACTTTATTTTATTTTTATTTTATTCAAGAGGAACAACAAACAGCCACAATATAAAACATAGAAACAATAAATACACAAAACACTATAAACAATATTGCAGCCCACAACGCTGTTCACAGATTAATAATTAGATACGATACATGAAAACAATAATCGCTAGGGTTACAAATGCATTATATATATAGGATAATACTAGCTTATTAAATCAACTTACTGTGATATATATGTATATAATATGTATGGTATAGTGTATATAATTTTATATAATACTAAAAAAAAAAAATACAAAATATAGAATAACATTCAAGAAAGCTCCTTAAGTATAAGACTTTTAAACCGATAGGGAGAACATGCAAAAATGTCTATATGTTCAAAAGTCCTATTGTAGGACTCGACCATCCTGCGAACAGGCGAACGCAAGCCAGAATTGGACTTGCAAGTACCCACTGAAAATAATGTGCCAGCGCGTACCTTTCGCTTGTTGACTGTCCTAGGAACTGCATAGCACAACATGTTGGAAAGTTCAATGCTGTCAAATTTATTTCTAACAATATTATATAAATTCATAACTTCTAAATACTTACGTCTATTTTCAAGTGTTGTGAGCTTATACTTTGCAAGCAAATCATCGTATGACAAATAATATCCATAACATCTATAATGCATAGCACGCAGGAATTTATATTGAACACGCTCGATCATTTCAACGTACTTTTTATAGTATGGACTCCAGACGGACACGGCATACTCCAGTTGAGAGCGTACTAGTGACTTGTACAAGCACATATAGGACGAGGGCTTTTTAAAGTCGACTGTTGATCGCATTACAAATCCATATAATTGATATGCTTTATTAACAATCCTTCCTATGTGTAGGTCTAAGCAAAGTTTAGAATCAAGGATAACACCGAGATCACGAATGAAGTCCACTTTAAGTAGGGGGTCATTGCACAAAGTGTATGTATAGTTAATTTTTGTTTTATTTTTGGTAAAGCTTAAAAAGTTACATTTAGGTAAACTTAGTTGCAACTTATTTATTTGGCAGTAATAGGATAGTCGGTCCAAATCTTGTTGCAGCAGAAGGCAGTCATTTGTTTGTCGTATGGCTCTATAAATCTTGAGGTCATCAGCATATAATAAAAACTTGGTATTGCGAAAGCATTGGCTGATGTCATTGATGTATAAAATAAACAAAAGAGGACCAAGTATAGAGCCCTGAGGCACACCAGATGTCACCTGTGCAATGTTAGATTGGTTACCATTGATTACAACCCTTTGACTGCGATTAGTAATATAGGAGGTAAACCACCTCAGAAGATTACCACGGATTCCGTTGAACGCTATTTTACTTAGTAATAGTTCATGGTTCTTTGGTAATAAATATTTATTTGTCATATAATTACATTTCCGCAAAGTAACGTTGGATTCTATTCCGTCTCAAAAAAAAAAACAATTTTTATGAACGACATGTTAAGAAAATGGTGGAATATTTCGATTAAGATCGTGTCTTAACACGTTCGCTGACAGTACGTCGTTAGGCGGGAAATTAAAATAGTGCGTTATGACAGTACGTTGAGGGACGGGCCACTTATTTTTAAGAGTACGTCGTGGAAAATTCTACTGTCGTAATGTGGTGTCAGCGAACGTGTTAAGTGTATATTAAATGGGTTTGAAATATTAAAAGGAATTAAATCTTACATCAAAATACACTTAAATGTACTGGACATTATTGCCAGTCAACATGAATGTAGTTGTATGTATTAGGTCTCCGACCCAAGATAAGCATACTCACTATGACACATCAAAATAAAACATCTAGGCTATCTCGTATATTTACATTTCACATCACAAAAGTTATCTGCAAACTGTACCGTGAAATGCAAAAATGAAATAATAATATTTTGCCATACGCAGAAGCAACAGACACGTCACTATCTAGATATATTTAGACTGTATCTTCAACGCAAATCATAGAAGTATTATTTCTATTTCTGACTATCACCTCTAGGTTGTCGAGCAGCACTCTTTAATTTCATAACAGAAATAAAACAACATCCAATTAGTCTGTACAATAATGACATGACTAATTGAATATTATTTATGTACTAAAAAATAGCAGACCAGTTTTTATAGTAAAAAAATCAAAATAGTAGTGATTAGGATACAGCAAAGTTGGTCATTTTGATAACGAAGAAATTGTACTGGACTCATCTTAACAAATACCTAAAAACCCGAAGAAAGAAAGAATCTTTAACATCTTTACTACAACATAGATATGCGCTACGATATTTAAAACAAAAAACGCAATGCTAGAGGATGATGTAGGATACAATATGTTTGACATAGTAATAAAAAATAAACAGCTTACATAATTAAAATTATATAATTATACGCCCCACCCCGGCTTCGCACAGGTGCAATGTACCAATAATATACGTGTATTATTGGTATAAACCTTTTTCTCTTGAATCGCTCTATCTATTGCTGAAAACTGCAGTAAAAGTCCGTTACGTAATCAAGATCTTGTTTTACACTATGTAAATGAAATATGATGAGAAAAAAAGGTGAATTTAAGTATGTATGAGTTTAAATATGTTATACAGAGTTGATATGGCCGAAGGGCTTTCCTTTAAACTGCGTATACTAGGTACCATTTTCAAGCTTTGTACCAAAAATCAATTAAATAGGAGAAGTAGTTTAGTCGCAAATGATTTTGATGAGATGCACCTTAAAGCAAAAAATCTGACAAAGACAAGAGATAATACACGCCGCGCTACGTTGCCACTTTGATACCTAGGTATTTAAGATCAGTCACATTTATTTACAAAGTGTGGTTGCGTTTTACTCTGATGTGTAAGCTATGTAGTTTATTTGAAAAAAAAAATTGAAAGTGTTTTGGCCCTTTTTATTTTTTAACTGTATCAAATTAACACTAAACACGTATAGTATACGTAGTGTAATTTAATGCCCCTCTGTCATATCAACTCTGTATAACCAACACATACATTAAAAATAATAATTAGTAAGAAGCGACAAAGGAGTGCGCGCAGGCGCAAGTGAAAGGTTAGGGTCAGCTGTCAATACGTCAAAATGAAATGATATGAATAAAGTGTTCCGTTCGTTTTTGGTGGTTGCAAGAATATCATCATCGGTTTAGCCGTTCCCTACGTACTAGTACTCAGATAAGTATATCCTATTACTGGACAGAACAGGATACAGCTGAGTACTAGTATTTTACATGGCGTGACTGCCCATCTGACGTCTACAACTCTATAGCTGGGTGGCACGACATCCCTTGGAAAAATTGGTGGGCTACCAGAACTACTGTCAAAGATGTGCAAATGACAGCCGGGACGTGCTTTTCGAGGCACTAAGGAATCGTGGTACCTTAAAATGGTCACCCATCTACGACATCCCTTGGAAAAATTGGTGGGCTACCAGGAACTACTGTCAAAGATGTGCAAATGACAGCCGGGACGTGCTTTTCGAGGCACTAAGGAATCGTGGTACCTTGTATGTATGTATGTATGTATGTATGTCGGGCAGGTATCCGCAACTCCACGACCAAGCGCGTATTTTGCGTAAGGGTAGGGATCTTCTTATTCTATCCATGCCAATTCCTCCAGGAAGGCGAGCAACGCCCTCGTTTTGCTTACCATTTCTCGGAGGGTACCTGGTTTGCCGAAGTATTTAGTCCTGTAGTCCGCGACTGCAGGGCAGCTCAGTAGCAGGTGTGCTGCTGTTTCGTCCTCCTCCATGCAGGCTCTGCAGAGTGGGCTGTCTGTGACTCCTATTACATAGAGGTGTTTATTAAAGGATCCATGACCGGTAAGGGCGGCTGTCATCAGCCGCAATTGCGGTTTAGACAGTCGTAGGACCTGTTTTGACAAGCGGCCATCAAGGGTCGGGAGAGCCTCTTTAGCCTGCCTGCACTCACCATGGTTCTCCCATAGTTTGTGGTGTAGGTCTCTGGTACATTTCCTTACCAGGTGACGCAGATAACCAAAGGGGAGTGGTGTAATGGGTTCAGGTCCCATAATCGCCATACTCGAAGCCCTTCTAGCGAGTTCGTCCGCTGCATCGTTGCCTCGGGAGTCGCTGTGTCCTTTGATCCATTGAATGGTTATATTGTTGTGTCTACCAACCTGGTTGAGGAGATTGTGACACTCCAAGATCAGCCCGGAGTTAACTGTGTGGCTGCTCAGTGCTTGCAGGACTGCCATGCTGTCCGAAAGTATGCGTATTGAGTGGTCCACAACTTCCCTGTTTATAATAGCTGAGGCTGCCAGTGAGATCCCCAGGCACTCGGCCTGAAACACTGTGTTGTAGACCCCCAATGGTCTGGCTATACGAATGTTGAGATCCTCCGAAAAGACTCCTGCACCCGTACCAGTACCTGTTTTGGAACCATCGGTGAAGACCCGTACCTCAGAGGGGCACAGCCCCTCGCAGCGGTGATCCTCGTACAGTTGGATTCTGTATTTTTTGTCAAAGACAATTTGTTTGGGCACCCGGTCATTAACTGCCTTCGTTATGGGGAGCTCGTTGTTGAGTTCCTCAAGCAGAGCGGTGTGCCTTGTTTCTATCTTACCCCAAAGGTTCAGTGTTTTGAGACGTACTGCTGCCATCGTCGCTTCCTGTTTTATGAACAGATGGAGCGGCGGGAGCCCCAGCATAGCCTCTACAGCTGCTGTTGGGGTAGTTCTCATGCAGCCCGTTATCGCCATGCAGGCCAGCCTTTGCATGCGTTGTAGTTTGTTAATGGCTGTGACAAGCTTGGTGCGGGGCCACCACACCACGGCCCCGTAGGTAATCATGGGCCGAATTACAGCGTTGTACAACCACATAGTGTTTTTTGGGGATAGGCCCCACTTCTTATTACCTATCATTTTCTTGCATTGCCAGAAGGTGATGCAAGCCCTGTTTAATTTATAGTCTAGATGGTTACTCCAGTTTAGTTTACAGTCCATTATGACCCCCAGGTATTTAACCTCGCTAGACAACTGGAGTTCTGTATTGAACAGCTTAGGTAGGCGATGAGGGCCTAGTGTTCGTTTATGAGTGAACAAGATTAATTCGGTTTTAGTGGGGTTTACCGACAAATCATACTCCCTGCACCAACGCTCCACGATGCGTAATGCTTGCTGGGTGAGGTTACAGATAGTTCCTGTTACCTTCCCAGGCACGAGGATCGCGAGGTCGTCTGCATAGCCTATTGTGTAATAACGGTGAGCGTTGAGTTTCGTGATGAGGTCATTGATCACTAGATTCCAGAGGAGAGGTGATAGCACCCCGCCCTGTGGACAGCCTCTGGCTATTAAGGCTACCTGCTGGTCTTCCTCAAGGCGAACCACACGTTTGCTTAGCATGTTTGTAATCCAATCAATAAGTACCTGCTGTACCCCATGTCTGGAGAGTGCGGCTCTTATGCTGGAGAAGTTTGTTTTGTCGAATGCTCCTTCGATGTCTATGAACGTACCCAGGCAGGAACCCTTTTGGTTGATTGATTCTTCAATTACGGTGACTACCTGATGAAGAGCGGATTCGGTCGACTTACCAGCGCAATACGCGTGTTGGTTGCCGTGCAGTGGTACTGTTTTTAGAGCGCCGTCACGTAGCTCCCTTTCACACACTCTCTCCATTGTTTTTAATAAAAAGGAGGTCAAACTGATTGGGCGGTACGATCTTGCGTTCGTGTAGTCACTCTTACCTGGCTTTGGGATGAATATGACTTTCACTTCCCTCCATACCTTTGGAACGTATCTAAATGCCAGGCACGCTCTCATTAGGGGCACCAGTCTTGTCGCAAGAGAGTTGCCTCCCCATTGAAGTAAGGCAGGGAAGACTCCGTCGGGACCTGGCGCCTTAAAAGGTTGGAAGCTTCGGATGGCCCACTGGACTTTCTCCAGCGTGATCATCTTACGAGCGTGTAGCCAATCAATGTCTGATGGTGTTTGGATTTCGTCCGTCCATTCGGTTACCTGCGCGAGGACGCTACCTGGGAAGTGTGTTTCGATTAGGATACGCCTCGTTTCTTCCGGTGATGTGGACAGTGTGTTATCAGGTTTACGAAGTGAATCAGGCCCAGAGGTGTTCTGCTGTGCCAGTATCTTCCTTATCCTGTTTGCTTGTTGGCAAGATTCGATGTTGCCACAGAACTTCCGCCATCCAGTGGTTCGTCTGAATCTGATGCTTTTTTTGTAGGCGGATTTAGCGGCATAGTAAGCCTCCCAGTCATCCTCCCTGCATGTGTTCATGGCCCTATTGAATGCCTTCCTTACCTTCCTGCGTTTACGCTCCAGATCCGCTCCCCACCAGGGCTGTTTGCCCGGTGTGTCACGCGGTGTGATTTCTGGGCATGCAGAATGGTAGCTGCTGATCAGTGATTCGGTGAGATGGTCTACCTGCGCGTCTATCTGAGTCGCATCCACCAGGTTCACCAAGTCGCTTGTAAGGGCAAGCCTTGTGTCAAGGCTGCGTGTATAAGCCACTCTATCCGTATTACGCGGGTTACGTCGAGGGAGTTTAGGAGTAACACAGACCTGGATGTCGAAGCGGATCCACCTATGATCGGAGCATGAGGCCTCGTCAGATACCTGCCACCCAGTGATGAGTTCCGCTGCACCCTCCGTTGCTAGTGTAAAGTCTATAATTGTACGACTGCGTTTGGTCACGAATGTTGGTTCGGAACCTGTATTAAGAAGGGATAGGTTAGTTGTGAACAAGAATTCAACTAAGGCCTTACCTCGTTCGTTTTGTGTGTCCATACCCCATAAGGGGTGGTGTGCGTTAGCGTCGGTCCCGATGACGACCTCATCCCCCCTGCCTTCACAGTGGGTCACGAGGCGGGCCAGTTCCCGAGGAGGCGGCGCCTCTGCCTCACGCATGTAAGCCGAGACGAAGACGATCGCTTTCTCCTCGTGCCCCTGCTGTATGGTCATCTTTGCTGCAGAGACATCTCTGCAACAGAAATCGTATAAGAACTGTGTTTTGACATTACCTGTAACGTAGATGCACGCCCTCGGTTTGTCGTGGTTCGTGTTGACTAGGAGCTTACCTCCGAGATTGGAGAGTCCTCGTACTTGGCCGCCACTGATCCACGGCTCCTGAATCAGGGCAATGGCCGTATGTTGAACCTCCAGCCACTTGCGTATTTGGGCCGTCGCAGTCTGGCTGTGGTGGAGGTTCGCCTGTATAATTTTACAATTGGACGAATTGGGAACCATCTTTGACGGGACCCTCGTCATCCAACCCCAGTTGTAGCCCGGCTAACAGGTCATCGAAATCACTCCCACCCGGGACAGAGGATGGTGACAGTGTGATGTCATCCATCGCCTCTCCCGATGCAGGGGCGGCGTCCACAGTGTCTGGCACTGCCTCAGCAGCTGGATCCACCGTGGTTGTAGCCGGGTTGTCTTGTGCACCTAGTGGTGGTGCAGTTTGGTCCCATCCTGGAGGAACGTCAGTAAACCTGCTGTTCGCGCCCTGGTACTTGATGTATACCGACCCCAGACCAATTGAGAGTCGGCGATTGTGCTCCATAAGTATCGGAACCTGCTCCTCCGGAATGGCCAGCACCACAAACCAGCATGCTGCTTGTTTTTCGGCATGCAGAAGAACCCACCTCCTGACGTCGACCCACTGGTTCTGGAACCAGAGGGCTCGCCCAATGTAGGTCGCATCCTTGTACAAATTCATGTCGTCAGGGATTGCAATTCCGTAGCGCACGCGTTTCTGGATCTCCGACTGGCTCTTGACGACTAGCGAGGTGCTAGCCGGGAGAGTCAGCCCCGAGACTGTCTTCCTCAGCCATGCCAAGGTGTGGTCGTTGCCGCACCACAGTTTGAGGAGACCTCCGGTGAAAGTGGGCTTAGCATGAAAGATAAGCCCGGGAGCGCCCTGTGTAGAAGCGAACGCCGCGAGCATTATCTGTTCGTGAATCGCCGCTAATACCTGCTTTGATACGTCCTCGCTGATGAACCCTGTTCGACCGCAGGTAATCGCGACGTTAAGGTGTTCACTAGCGGCCTGGGCGTAGCTTTTGTTGTCAATCCGTTTGGACTGATCAAGACACGGCCGCTTGTGCTCACCCCGAGGCGATAAACTCTCGTTGAGAGCTCGCTTAGCCGCAGCCTGATCCTTTCCTACGGATTGGTGTGATGTGGTAGCTACCTCGCCTGGACCTCCTGCGGAATTGAGATTCGGTTGAGTGGGCTTGGGTCGGCTATTGCCGGCTACGTCCTGAGACCGTTTCCCTGCAGAGAAGCTGAGCTTACCTGGCTTGGCCGTATTGGCCGTGCTAGTAGATGCTACCTCATCGTGGTACCTTAAAATGGTCACCCATCTACGACATCCCTTGGAAAAATTGGTGGGCTACCAGGAACAACTGTCAAAGATGTGCAAATGACAGCCGGGACGTGCTTTTCGAGGCACTAAGGAATCGTGGTACCTTAAAATGGTCACCCATCTACGACATCCCTTGGAAAAATTGGTGGGCTACCAGGAACTACTGTCAAAGATGTGCAAATGACAGCCGGGACGTGCTTTTCGAGGCACTAAGGAATCGTGGTACCTTAAAATGGTCACCCATCTACGACATCCCTTGGAAAAATTGGTGGGCTACCAGGAACTACTGTCAAAGATGTGCAAATGACAGCCGGGACGTGCTTTTCGAGGCACTAAGGAATCGTGGTACCTTAAAATGGTCACCCATCTACGACATCCCTTGGAAAAATTGGTGGGCTACCAGGAACTACTGTCAAAGATGTGCAAATGACAGCCGGGACGTGCTTTTCGAGGCACTAAGGAATCGTGGTACCTTAAAATGGTCACCCATCTACGACATCCCTTGGAAAAATTGGTGGGCTACCAGGAACTACTGTCAAAGATGTGCAAATGACAGCCGGGACGTGCTTTTCGAGGCACTAAGGAATCGTGGTACCTTAAAATAGTCACCCATCTACGGACCGTCCTCAGCAAGCATTGTTTATCTTTGAAGATGGATTTATGCGGCTGGTATTATTTAACGACGACAACTCAACACAACTTGGTAAAGGATCTTTATATCTCTTCTTAAATTGTTGTTACTATGTATGTCTTTGTTTCTTTTTTTTATATTTATATGTATATGTTTTAGAATGTTATTTACTGTTTTTATATTTTATAAAGATAAATAGTACACCGTGGACTACCCGCGTATTTATTTTCTCCTGTGTCAAATCCATCCAAAGGTTGTCTGTAAAAGATCGCTTTTAGCGATGAGACCGCCCATTGTATCTTTTTAGTTGTAAAGTCCTTATTGTTTTACTGTTATGATGTACAGTAAAGAATATATCTATCTATCAAAACATCTCAAATATCCGAAGTTTCTTGAAGTCATTCAAATTGTGATGTTTTTGCAGATCCCTCCGTATTTAGTGAAGGCAACCAATAACTGCAGGGAACGTAGATTGAACGAGAATTGCGAAGTTTCGCTAAGTTCCTAATCCGTAATGTTTTAATGCACTCCGTCTGGGTTTTCGGTTAAATATGTATGGGTTTCCAATGCAGTACGTCAAGTTTTTGTGGATATTAGTGCTGGTATATATTACTGAACTACAGAAAAACAAACAGTTTATAAGTTTGTCGAATATTCGTTAATTAAAATTAATGAATAATTAACGACCTTATAAACTTATTGAACAATAAGATTAAACCATTTTAGGGCTCCGTAGTCGACAAGGAACCCTTATAGTTTCGCCATGTCCGTCAGTCCGTCCATCCGTCAGTCCAAAGCTTAGCTCAGAAGCTCTTGGTATAAGAACGCTGAAATTTGGCATGTACATATTAAAGATCAGAATCAGACAAAGTGGTAAAATAATCATTAAAAACTTTTTTACGCTTGCCCCTTTTCATTTAAAGAGATGTTTTTCTTTATCTTTTAAACCCCATAGTGTGGGGTATCAATGGATAGGTCGTTCAAAAGTAATGTTAGTGTGGGAGACCAATTTTCGACTCAGTTTGTGAAATATTAAGCTTTAACGTATTCATTTTCGTTAGAATCAAGCCTCCCTCATCAAATAAGTGGTTGTAGGAATTCAAACGTCACGGTAGTAGTACCTGCATAATTATAAAGAAGTTAAAAGAAAAATTATCAAACCTAATTCGGCTTTACAAATTTACGAGTAATAGTCGACCAACTTTATTCTACTCGCATCGGACAAATTCCATAAAAACGTTCAATATCAACTTGCACTTGGAGTTGTAGTAAACTACAGAACTCTACACTGAGCGTGGCCTGTGTGCTTAGTATGAGTTTGAAATACTTTTGTCGATTTCGAAAACTATCGCTTTGTCTCTTTCACACGTACCAGATTAGTGTGAAAGAGACAAAGCTATAGTTTTCGAACACGATAATAGTATCACAAACTCATACTAAGGCCACTGACATGCAATTGGTCAGTTTTTTTTCGGCTTTGAATGGAATAATAGTTTATCTATTTCCTATTTTTTTTAATCCTATCGTTCGTTTAACATAAGAGAGAGAGTATAAAGTATACATTAAAATAAATTTATAAGAACAATCATTTATAAGTTTATAGCGTCTGGAGTCTGCATTTATAGTGTCTGGAGTTAAACCACCCGAACCGTAGGACGGGCTTAGCATAAATATAAATGTTTGTTGTGGTTTTACTCCGGAACCCCCATTATGCATTGGTTATAATTATGAGTCCTATTGCTCACAGAAGTCTACAATAATGATGCTGTGGGCTTTGGAGGAGGAAACCTTCGCATACGTGAAACCCCGGGCGTTGGAGATTAGGAGTTGATCTTCGGCCACCGCAGGCTCGGGCTTGCTGATGGCGGGGGTAGCCCGTCCTGTAAGGACCCAGGGAGGAGAAAAAAGAGAGAGAAAGGTCCTGGCCCGGGTTGAGGATGAGAGTCAGTAACAATGGCGGGGTTTGATAGAGCCATTGCCTAAATGGATTGCGGGAATGTTTAAACATGTTTTAACGAAGGAACACGATGAGTCTCCAAAACGTAATTGCTTGCAAACAGGATGTCCCATAATGTTGTTTCTAAGTTAGTTACATAATATACTAACATAGTTTTGAGGTATAATGCTTAGTAAAATTACAATTATTATACAATGTCACAAGTTCTAAAATAAATGAGTTTATTATTATTATCTAGTCAGAAGAAATTTGAAACTCTTCCACCACACCCTAACCGGGAGGTGTCATTTGATGATTTTCCTCCAGAAAAAGTCTCCAAGATAAACATATCAGTTATATTGTCTAACGTTGTGTAATGGAAACAAATCCGTGCAGTATAAATAGTGTTGCCATAATGGCTCGGCGGGAGTTCCACAACTGTTTGCATACGAGATAGCGAGGTGTTGTCTGCGGCATGTGGGATGATGACGACGAATAATAGTAGTTGTTTAGAACAAATAAACTAACTATTTATATAAACAGCGCTATAACTCAGAGTCTTTGAGTAAAGACTGAATATTAGACAAGCGTGTTTCATTGGCTACCACATCATTGTTTATTGATAATCAATTGAAATAGTGGCAAAAAGTGACACTAGCAGCAATGGACAAATAAAGAAAGAAGTGACCTCTTCTAAACACCACTACACTTATTCATAAACATACAACAAAGTATAATTTACTCATTCAATAATGATTTAGAAGTCAACATAAATTTACTTGCCTCTTTTACTAAATTAATGAATTCCTTAGAATTGTAAATAATTAATCCGAAACATATTACAACGCGGCGTAGATATTTCCCGAAAACCAGTCCTCACTTGTACCCCAGTGAATGCATAACACTTGTCTTTCATTCAATTCTAAAATATCATTTCCTCTCTATACCTTTTGCGACACCTCAAATTCTTTAAAAGAACATCCAAGATTAATTTCTGGAGAGGTTAAGCTGCCGTGAAAATGGGGATATAATTAGTCGCGCCTACATTAAAACCTTGGAACACTGAATAAATACATTCAGAAGGTGGATTCGACATGGCTCTCATATGATTTGGTCAGTACGGATTGTATGGAGTTTAAAAGAGATTTTGATCTTGGAGTTTTTTTCGGTGTTGCTTGGGCAGGGAATCTAAGAAACACTGGACTCATTTTGATGCACTGGCCGTAAAACTTTTTGATTTATCACAATGCATTGAGTGAAAACCGCGTAGACGTGGTTAACGTATAGCCAGTGCAAACAAATATTTATGTCGCACCCAGCACTTGTTTGAATTTGCCGCACATATGCGTTATGTGTGCGTGCGCCATATGAACCTAAACCTTACTGAAACCACTCAGATCACTTCATCCGAACACTCGTATGCCCCATGTTCCTGAACGCCACAGAGACGTAGATGCTGCGAAAAATAGAAAAAAAGAAGTAAGAAGCTCTGGTAATGTTGTACGGGAGAAACAAGCTCGCACCCTCAAAATCTTCGAATACAAAATAAGAACCGGGAGAAATTAAAACTCCATCGAACACTTGGTTGTTCAAAATAAAGTCAAACTAGCAAGAGTGGCGTAAATTTTTGAAAATGTTCACATAGACCTGGAAGACTGGAACATGATACGACGAGCACGACAACTCTGGCAAAAGCGTAGCGTCTGACAAGAAGAAGAAGAGTGCGTGCGTCTGTTTGTAGCCCATTTTGCTGAAGCAGCCTTCTGTTTTCATTTATCCTGAGCTTTAAAAGATCTGTGTAGTCCCCAAGTACATTCAATGGAAGTAATTAAGTGTATTACGACGGAGGAAGCGAAATGAAATACATTGTCACATGGAGCGACTAATTTGGGACAAATGGAGTAATAAAGACTTTTGTTTAGTTTTGCTATGCTGATTTTATGTTGTGAAGCGTTTTTTAAAAGTGTTTATGAAAATTAACTGTATTGTTTTTATATTTAAGTATAGGTATATTTATTCAAAAAGTAAAGTTTGGGCTTCAACAAGATCATATGGATAAGTTAAGAAACAGACTGGACTGAGCTGCACAAGAGTTTGCATATAAACTGTACCATACAGATCTTTAGTATACATAAATCTACCCAAATTGGACCTTGAGTTTCAATAGACGTAATGAAGGTTTAAGAAAATGGATTTATTTTTGTACACCTCAAAAACTAAATTATCTGCATAACTAAGTGAGATTACATTTATTTATTTATGGCACTTAAACGACGTATTCACTACAGCATTAAAAAAAAACAAAAGGATAGATTATTATACATTGTGAATAAGTCTCTTACAGAAGTACACAGCACTGCCAGATACGAAAAAAAAAGTCAAAACAAAATTAATAGCAATAATGGTAAGTAAATCAACCAAAATTACAAAAACAATTATTAAACAACAATTATATCGCCAAAATACACAATTATAAAATATACAATGATTAAAGTAAACAATTATTATAAAAATACACAATTATAAAATATACAATTATTATAAAAATATACAATTATTAAAGTACATTTAATGTACCTTACACATTTTTCCGCATTCTTTCTACACAGCAATCTAAAACTTCAAAAATAAATCCAATCAATGATCGAAGTAGGAACTAACCATACTTCCACCTTAAAATCTATAGAATTCTCTAAGGAAGACCCTTGCCCGGGAACAAAGGCTCGAAATAAGCCAATTGGTAAAACCCTTAAAAAAGAACATTTATACGTAGCTAAGTACAGATAGGTATGTAAAGACAGATTGCTCATTGCCTACGAGCACCAAAATGACGCATTTCCGTCACCGTACCGCGCAAAGGGAAATATATTTTGACGCTCTTTATAAGAAAAAATGTCGAGCTATTTTTCATATGTTTCCATTTCCCAAATAGGGTAATTGCGCAACTCAAAATGACGCAATAAAACGTAAGAAAATATATATCCATCGTACCTACAGAACGTGTATACTTTATGGTTCGCTGAGATATGGTGTTGCCATGCCATGCTACAGGTACAATATATTGCTACGATTATTTTGCACACCTCATTACTATAAACTAAACAGCATGATCAATTGATAGAAACCTTATTAATGGCTAATAATAATCTAACAGTAAAAAGGTTTTTTTAATTTTCTCATGATTGTATCAGTCTATTACATTCCAAGCTAAATACAAATACTTCCTAGGCTTTCCTATAATTGCCTTCACGCTTTGTTAGAAGAATTCTTCTACACCTCTATAAGTTATAAGTCTGCAGTCACCCCCTTTCCAAGAAGACTCTTAAAAGATTATAAAACTCTGAAACAACGACACGTA
Source organism: Tholera decimalis (assembly GCA_943138885.2). NCBI lineage: Eukaryota > Metazoa > Arthropoda > Insecta > Lepidoptera > Noctuidae > Tholera > Tholera decimalis. The sequence continues at coordinate 36,575,540 of OW964554.2, read as the reverse complement.
CCATTAAATTCACAGGAAATAAAAAGCTACTCAACTTATCAAATGAAACACCCAACTTCGCACATCTATGTAAAAGAAGAGCTCCGAATAATTTAGCCACCGGCTTCCAACTGCTCCACGAATACTCAATTACCACTTTTTTGTCTCAGTAGTACACTTTGTTTCTTGTTTTTATTTTACTTTCCGCACCAATGGAGATGAAGGGAATACGTATTAACGTCAAAGACGGCAACCGGCATTCTGTTTTAGTTTTAAAGTTTTGTCCTGGAATTCGAATTTGAAAATTGATCTGGTATTCTAGAACAGAATTCAGGCGTGAAACTTGATTTAAAATAAGATTAGAGGAATAATTTGAAATTGATTCAACATCTACCAGTTTTGAAAGGAAGTTCATATTTCAATACGGAGCTTATTTGTTATAGGTAATTTAGATTGGCTTATTTAGACCAAAATCTACAGGTTTTAGTTAAATAAAATGAAATCAATTAAAGCCACGATAAACTTTTCCGGTTAAATTCAAATATTGATTCACAGAATCCTGTTTATAAAATAATTTCAGTAACAATGTGTTGTTTGGTTTTCAGAAAAGCATGGTCACATTAATTTAAAGGTGATGTTCTGATTGATACACCATAGTAACAATACTTTTTATTCACCTCAAGTAATTCGGTAGAGTTGGTGACATCAATTTTGCAATTGAATTAAAGTAATTGCCAATAACTGCATTAAGTTTCTTAAAAAAATATTTTATTTATTTCCTGTTTTTTTTTTTTTTGTCAGTAACTTACAAATTATTTACAATATTTGTAAATTTACTAGGAAACTTAACTAAATACATAAAATACAAAAACTAAAATAAAACTAAGCATCGCGTTACTCCTCCACATCTCTATTTATATACTACGATGTATGGCAATGCTTATTCTTTGGGCAATGAACGAGCAAGCCCTTTGGTCATGCAAGGAATCAGACGACGAGATGTTTCTTTAATAAGAAGACGCGCTCTCAAATCCAAAATTACCAAAAGGTTCAGTATTTGCGCTTTTTGAGGGCTTCTTGAGGTGCTTCTTTATTATGTTGTTTTTGTTTTCGAGTTTTTTTTAATAAGTAATGATATTTATTGTTATTTACAAGATATTAGAATCAAATATCCTTAATAGGACAACGCACTGGATACTAATCTATAAAACTAAATTTTTGACATTAATTTGAACAGCTAACAATGAAAAGCATTAATAACTAAATCCTATCGCTACTCTTTATACTCATCGTAATACTGTCTTTATCATCTAATTCTATAACTAAACCAACATAAAGTCATAAAATTATTATTATAGCTAGGTGTAAAACTGGCTATTATGGTTTGAAATATTTCTTTGAAAACACACTAAACATCTTAAAAATAAAAAATAAACTCTTTTCATCTATCACCAAACAAAAACGATAATAATATACTTAATGTAAGCAGGCAAACATTTCGACGATAATGCTCTTGTCAAGGTCAACCTTTCTGTTTCATAATGCCTATAATGAAAAAGGCCTACGTGTATCAAACTATAAGAAATTATTTCTAATAACAGGTTACTGTGAAACATAGCTCGTGGATCTTTTTTAACCAGCAGAGAAGTTCATCAATTCAAATCCACTTTTTTTTCCGCGTGCATATATTTCGCACACGCGCACGTTTTCGTACTAGTGCCAAATTAACTTTAATGAAACTCGGTGAAATCCCGTTTTCAAGTGTATGGAAATAATATTTCGAATAGTAATAAGTTTAAGGTACCAAACTTGTCTTTTTTAAACATGCCATGTTATGAAGGCCGCTATGACTACGCAGAGTGGTTAGCATCTGGCAAAGTGAGATTTTCAGGAAAATATCCACTAAATGTGTACTAAAAATGTGTTTAGGGCTTCAACATTTTAGTTTGTTACCTCTAACCCTCACTACGCTTGTCTACATGAGTTTTATAACACAGGCATCATAAGTTTTATAAGCAAGTGTGAAAATTATTCATAAACATTTTTACTGCTTTTGTTTACAATATGATTACGTCTTTAATAAAATACAGCTGTTATTGCATAGTAAAACCTCTTCAAAGTGTACATTTTATCGTCATCTTTTTATACGTAAAACATTCCGTGAGATTTTCTTTGAAAGCAAACTTAGGATATTATTCACCACCATTTTAAAGACACTCTTATTTGCACAATGCAAATGTGACTAGAGAAAGTGAATATAAAAAGTGGAACTGCAAACCGTTTCTTTCATTTATTTCTTTGATAAAGACGGAGTAGGTTGGAATTTTGCAGCTGAGGCCAATTGTTACTTTACTCGGTCGGATTTGCATGTTGGTAATGCATTTTTCTTTGTTAGAAAGAAAGATGAACTGATGTTATGTCAGAATGAATAAAAACCAGATTCTCCTTTAGTCCGTAAAGCTTTGGCATTAATGTTCAAACTGTAATTGGTTATTTTGTGAGACCCTTTGTGTTCGTCTGTTATTCAGTATTTAAGTTTCTCTAGTTCAATTGTGTTCTGATAATATTGTATCTTGTATTTACAATGAGCGTTCAACTTCAGTATTCTCGCCGTCAACGTTTAGATCTAAAACATAATTCAATAGTTATAATGCAGATTTAGCTATTATTTAATTTCCTGAAACGACGACGCATCGTGTTCCACACTCGCCTCAAAAAGCAGTCCGCAGCAATGACGGGGCAAAATAGAACCATTACCTGCCGGGGTTGCGGAAATGGTCTAACGAGATACTACGGCTCGAAAGCAAGGGATACTGAAGGAAAACGGTTGGTAAAACAAACCGTTTTCCAACGTCAATAGTCATGTGAAAAACCCTTCCACTCCATCAAGAGCAGGAGGAGATATTTGATGATGTTCCCCATGAAAAAAGGTAGGTATTTAATAATGTCTATTATAAAATAGATACCTAACACCGAGGTTTCTTATGAAACACACTGGGGTATATGTACCCCAAAGTGATTCATAAGAAACTTTATAATAAAAATCATAGCAAATGAATGCTTATATATTTTTTATCAAAAATTAACGTGCACGCAGCGTCAGTATAATATATGCTAACCCTCCAAGTTTTTAACTGTTACACTGCTACAACATTGAAATAGTCACAAATATTCGAAAGAATAATTCGAAAAAAGTTGATTATTTCAACCGGATTTCAACCATAAGTAGTAGCCAGTAATGAAATTATTATCTAATGTCTCATTATGTCTCCGTCTATTCGATCAACGTCATAATTTGAGGGTATATTTTATTTTACTCACTTACGTTTTCTTTATAAAATCAATTTATATACAGTATAACGTAGCACTTGAAGCATGTTAGATGGCGTTTCACTCTAACTCGACTCTTATCATGAGGAGCTCATTGTTTAAAGGTTTCCATTTTTGCAATTTGTTTCAGGTCTATTAACATTATCAATCACTCACGCCAAAGTCTACTACCAACATTTTCATAAATAGATTAACTATGAGACCATTTTTTTAACTAATTTATTTGTGTTATAGTTTTTATTTATGTAAAAACTGTTAGTATGGCGTAGCTGATGCTGCAGCCAAATACATGAATTGGTCATAGATCTATAGGTATATAAAAGAATGTTACAAGTCTTTGAGATTAGTTTTTTTTAAGAATGTGAAAAATCACTTTGTCTGTTACAAGAGAGATAAGTGAAAAAAAGCACAAACAAATATGCTCGTGTGGTCTTTGTATGTTAATTAGCCTTTGCCCTGATTCTGTTATTGTTATAACAGAATCGTGGAGATCAATAATCATCTTTCTATACATGTGCCGCTAACATTACGCCTAGCGACGACTCCTCTAATTAAAAATTTTCATAATTTATTCAAAACCCGTCTTGGACTTAAGGCCTTTCTAAAATGGGACGAAATATTGCATTCCTGTCGCTGTGAAGAGGTGAACGATGCGGCACTTTATCGCACATACCAGGATGTGACCGCATGCCTGTCGCACCTACTATATATGAACTAGAGTGCATTAAAACCGTCTGGGGAATCCTAATGGATGCCGTCCATCTGGGAAGGATGAGAGGTTATGCTGGAATCCTATCTGTATAAAGTAAAACTCTATTGTAACTCGATTGGCCCAAAAAGACGGAATATTTGTCCAGGGTATATTGGTCTACAGACAGACTTATATAGAACTGTATTTAGTCGAGTTTCTTGATACAATACTTTTTTTACCATTAAGCTAGGAAAAACCCACTTATTAATATGTTAAAGTTACCATCTTGCATTTGAAAACGTACACCATTTTTGTGTAACACGTTTTTGTTTTACTTATGTCTATTCCACAGCCTTAGATTATTATAAATGAAGTGTGACAAGCGTCATAAATATTGTTCCGTAGCGCAACGAGTGCCGGTGTTGCGGAATTGTTCGAAAGAGTTACCGCGACCTTGGAACACGAAGGGCAAATGATGGAACACGGATGGGTAGTCAGTAAAAGTCTGACAAACCCTTCCGCTTCGCCCAAATCGGGAGGTAGTCATTGGATAATTTCCGACCCTTAAAATAGCGCAACTCTGTTTGCTGAAAAGGGCGGGCAGTGGTTTGAATGCATGCATGATTTTTAAGGTAACACCAACATTTTTAGATATCTATTATCACCTAAGTCCATGTTTGTAAAATTGATCTGCTTGTCAGCGTTAATGACACACAATGAATTATCTAATGAGGCATTGACATTGATACAGTATTAAGCAAATTGCTCCCGATAGTATCGGAACAATTTGCTTTAGTTAAAACTCGAAGAACTTTAGTTAGTGAGAGCAACTAACTGCTTGTTGATGACTGATTGTATTTCTATTTAGTTAGCGTCGTTACAAGAGAAAGAGGATAATAAATAAAATCTCCACATGAAGCCGCGTTCACACGTTGCAAGTAACTTTATCCAGCTATTGGCTACTCAGATTGTAGTACTTTTCTATTGAGCCAATGTGGTAACTTCCATCGAGCGTGCTCAAACGTTAGCGTCTGAATTCAGTTGAATTGAACGACTATCTATTCTTGTGAGATCAAATACTGTCTCGCACTGAGAGAGTTCGTTTCAATGACGCTTAAGGTGTGTGGTTTGTGGTTCTAGCTATTTTAAGTGCGCTTAAACCAATTATAACGACTGAATCGATAAGGATTTCTGAGAAAACAGTCTCAGTTGGATCAACAACCGGCGATATCGATGTATTTACCTTCTGCGTTAACTACATAATTATGAAAATATTACCTCTTACTCTAAAGGCAATGTAGTTTCCTCTCAGATATGTTAGAATCCAAGCTAGAAGCAAGTAAGCAAGAATAGAACCTTCCAATCTAACCGTCTGCCTCAACCCCATTTAGTATTACAGAAAATACCTAAATATGTACATATGAACGAAACACCAGCCCAGCAGAGCGACCGCCTCCAGTCGTAAGCCTCATCAATATTCTATTGCGTCTACATTCAAGGAAGATATATCTTCTTCCTTTTTTGCACTACTTAAAGACGTTCCAACTACCATACATAGTTAAAATACTTCGTAACTTTAAAGTTAGGGAGTGGGAAACTTTTAGAAGCCTCGACTGTATTATGGTCAATGGGAACTGAGTGAAAAGTACGAAAAAAACGAGAAGTGTAAGTCCGCAAAAAGTTGGAAAGTTAAATGTTTTCGAGTTTCGCTCGGATTTTTTATCGCGGCTTCTCAGTAAAAATGTACTTTATCGTTATTTTACAGTTCTCGACAAAAGCAGCATGAAAACGATATTGTCAGTTAGTTAAGTCTTTGTGGTGTTCTCCGAACTCATTGTATTACGACTTTAATGTTTTAGAAAATATTTGAGCTTTGTTCAATAAGATTTTTTCCTGGAAAAACCTACCGTAGTTTACCGGGAAATATTCAAATAAATTCTCGTTCATTAATAACCTCGTAGATCATAGGTGTCACTTCGATTCGATGGTTTTATCGAGTTATAAATATCTTCAGAGATTTTGTGTCTTAAGTTAATGGATTCTTATTGTTTATTAAGTAAACTCCTTGAATAAAATCGATTGAATCATAAACCAGCACTCAATCATTTTTCGATCACATTAAACATACAAACAAAATTGAAAGTTTTGCCGATATACTTTATAAATATCTTGAACAAACGCAATTAAAGCTGGCAACACCTTCTATTATTATAATATTTTTTTTAATGTTTTGTTATGTTTTTTTTTGTGCAAATCATCATTTGACTCATCCCACTCTAGTTGAAATGGATAGGAGTGTCTAACGTTTACTGACTAAAAACCCTCACTGTTCATTCAGTTTCCCTTTGCGTTCCAGGGCCGCGGTATTTGGTTCAGTTTTAAAGAATCTTTATTTTCCCAAAAGAACATTGTGCAGCTTATAAGTATGTGATTTAAGGTTGAAATAATAGTTTAATCGTCTAATGACGCAGCAGGCAGTCATAAATAGTAATAAGTAATCTTCGAAATGCAGCTCCAGGGCAAGGCGTTTATCCTCGTGGAGGCGATCGGCGGCGGCGGTAACCTCTCGCTCCCGAACCTGATTCAGACCATGATGTGGGACAAGGGGGAATGAAATGCAGTCCACGCTTTCTGCGAAGCAGTGATGCTAGTGAAGGAGGAGGCTGAACGCGTGAGGGAGAGGCAACTCACTTCCCCACGCTCCCGGCCGCCGCGGGAGTCGCCCCGAGCGTCGGGGATCGCAAGCCGATCGACTATATCCTAAAAATTACGTAACTACTTAACTATATTTATTAAAATCATCAAAAAGAAACCTCTCCCCTAAACCCATACGCCTCCTTTCCGTCGTATGTCACTAATAAAAAATAAGTTAAGCACGACCGGTGCATTTTATTTCATTTCAGTGAGAGTCTCCTTAGGTGTTGGTCGCAACTTGTGGCTATTAAATCATTGGTTAACGTGAATATCGGTACATTGATCGCTCAATCTACTTTCCACATGTTGACAACCTCACAAGTCATGTTAACCACTCGTAGCTTATCTTTCTCGGGATGGTTATGGTTATGGATGGAATCGATTTACCAACTATCCAGCTTATAAACCACAACAGTTCAGTCAGTACAATGATATCCACCACGTCCAATTTTTTTTTAATTATAATTTATTTATTTTTTCAACCCAAAGGTTGACTGGTAGAGAATGCCATGCTGCATTAAGTCCGCCCATGTAACAAAATTGTACTTACATAAAGTTTAAATAAATAAATAAATAGGCTTACGTTTGACCACCATCTCACTTATGTAAAGCGAGGATGTTGTCGAAGATGAAGCACGCTTACCTAGAAGTAACCTACTCACTCTTGACTTAAAGACTCCCAGGTTATAGAATATAGATATATCAAGAAACACAAACTCCAGGAGGGAATTCCACTCCTTAGCTGTACGCAAGATAAAAGTATTCCCAAAACATTTTGTGCGTATGGGTGGGATTTCCACCATGTAACGATGGCGCGTCGCCGTTTGTCTTGTAGTCCGATGATGGAACGGGCTTGGTGGAATTAAATTGTGCAATTCCATCGCACTCTTCCGAAATGTAACCGATCGATCCCACAAAGGAGTATTTAAAAGCAAGTTGCTAGATAATCCTGTCTACAAAGTTGTGTCTATGCAAGTAAGTACTCTCTTTAGTGAGATGAGAAAAACACGAGAAAATAATGTATTTATTAATTATTATCACTAGTAAACAGTGATCAGTTTCATCGTAAAAAATCTTTACATAATAAGCTCCAAAAACTACTATATAAATAAAATCTAAGTCTATGTAATTTCACAATAACTGTGTTTTGTCCAGCGATTATAGTTATTTATATGATAATAAAACACAAACACGCCTTTTAAATATTTTGCCTGATTTTCTGACTTTCTGTTTATCCGGGCTAGTCTCTGGAACGTCTTAGCCAATTTTAATGGAACTTTCACAACATAGAGGATACTTTTTCTCCCAACAACAACAGGGAAACAATTGCGTAGGTAATATCGACTCCTACGTGAACAAATTCGCGGACACAGCTAGTGAACAATAAAAACCATCAAGATAATATCGGACACAGTTCTGCTCGCCCCAAAAACGAAGCGAACCGTAAAGATAAGCTACTATCCAATGTAATCAAGAATCCATTCAATTTAAAAAACAAAAGAGCGAATCATTTGTTACTTCCATTAACAGGAAAACAGAAATGTCGATACGACAGACAACTCCAAAGTCGGCTCCTATTAAATTTCGTTCTGTTACAATTTCACTGTGACTGCGAACGAAAATCAATCAGCCGTTGGACTAGTAACCGACATTTGCTGATCAATAAAATACGATGCGTAGCGGTTCTAGTGGATTTTGATTTTCAGTTAGAATTGTGGTCTCTGGGAAGGTTAGGTCCTCCATTCAGTGATCCTTTGACCGCTTTAATCAAAAATCTTTCGGGAAGAAGTGAGCATCGGCCCTTTTTTGGGTTATTAAATAGTCTCATGGTTTAGGCTTGGTGCAAGACTGGGTCATGGTCGTGTAAAATTACAGGAATAGAACACTAGAAAATACACGCTATGCACGGCGTGTCAGGAGCGCAGTCATATGTTTAGTATGTTCAATTCTTGGGTGATGTTTTGTATCTGATATACAAAAAAAGAAACAAACAAACACATAGGAATTCTTGGCTAAATAATAACAGCCACATGGGTTGATTTTGTTGAGGTCTGCGCATGGATGGGATTATTTATTTATTTATGTACACACATGACACGTACAAAAGAAAAACAAAACATATAAATACAGACAAAAGAGCACAAAGGTGATGCTTATTTCCTAAGAAATTTCTTCCAGCAGACCTGCGACCTCCTGTCGAAAAGGAGATGATAGACACACTGTGTATAAGTACTAATTACGATAAATAAAACATACTTAGTTAATAAATTAAACTATAATAATAAACAAATATACAGGGTTATTGGTAATACGTCCCGATCCTGTTAAGGGCATGTAGATGAGGTCATTAACTAACAAATCAACCCTAAGTTTCTAGGCCTAAAGTATACCATTATCGAGAAAATATTTTTTTTTAAATATTAAAATAAAATAGAACTTCATCTCTTTTAAAAATTTATTAAAAAAAAAACGAAAGCACGTTTTAGCATTCTTATTTATTGAATAGCTAAAGAATTAAGTTGCGCATAATAAAAAAGCATAAAACAATTAGAAACCTCCGTACTTTTGAAAAAAGAGATCCAATACTTATTTTACTTTTATGATTTTTGTAACGTCTTATGAAATAAATATTTTTTTTCTCCTAAAAATCACTAATCTATTTTGATGGCGGAACATTTTATTTGTTAGTTAATGACCTCATCTACATGCCCTTAACAGGATCGGGACATATTACCAATAACCCTGTATAACAAGAGCCAAGGCAACACTGATGTTTGTACCTAAGTGTGTGAAATAAATTGAATTGAAATTGAATTGAATTGTTATACATACATAGAGTTAAAATACATATTTATATTAATGCTATAAAAATATATGCCTATAATAAATATAAAATAAATAAATAAAAATATATATATATATATAAAATTACGAGATGTTAGATAGGTAATGATCTTTATACTATACCTGCTCGGAAAGTGCCTTATTACTTTTTTAAAAGTTTGACAGAAAGGACGTCATTACTGTAGTACAAATGTGCGGGTCGCAAAAGTGTATGAGAATTCATTACTAACGTGCTGGAGACAGTGGCGAGGGAGGGAAAAGTATATGCAAATCCATTACTAACGCACTGTTTTTTTTTTTTAATTTAGTTCAATTCAGTAGCTAACTAAAAATACTTGCCTGCCGGGGTCGTGGGACTCATCCCGTTACCGTGACCCCGGTACGTAAAGGGTTATTGAAGGAACACCGTGGATTTTAGTCAGTAAAAGTCTGACAGTCCCTCCCACCCTGCCCGGGGTGGGAGGACTTATTTGATAATTTTACCACGCTAAAAAAAAAAAAAAAACTAAAAATACTTATAATGCCAAAAGACAAAAAGTTTTTATCACCAAGAGAAAATGATACTGGCCACATAGTATTGCTCAACATTGATTTAAAATTACTCTCAACACGCTGCTGAACAAATTCTCACATTAACTTTCAGTATTCGAACATAATAAGAATAACAATTTGGCGCGAAAATTAAATGAGGTACCTACTGTCTATGGCCATAGGTCCTATCTTTTAACTCGGTTTCATTTATTAATGTACAAAAAGCTATTTTCCTCGTAGGTATAGTATAAAGCACTATGTATCACTCGGAAGAAAGTGCGATTCCCAACTCGTGTGTATTAAGAGTCCCTAACAATTTTACTGCCAAAAAAGAGAAATTACCTACTTTTGTAGAACAAATATCTCAATAACGGCATAAAATATCATTGTTCTTTTAAAACAGCGTTAAACATTGTATATTTATCTAGTATGTGGTCAAATTATAATTTAAATATCTATTCAAAATAAATTTAAAAAAAAAAATACAAACTCGTGTTTTTACGAAATCACGTAATACCAGGTCTTACAACTGTTTCTTTAGCTTAATGGGGGTGAATAACAATCTAAAAAAAAATCCTGGCCATTGGGCATATAGTGCACTAGTAAGTTAACAAATTATTTTTTGAAAAATAATGAGGCGATGTACTTAAAAAAAATCAGTAAACTCAGAAAAAACTCAATAAAATCCTTTGCAAAACCGTCACTTTTGAGTAAGAATCCGTTATTGAATAGAAAATTAAAAACTAATTCTGAATAATACAGGTCAGGTAATATCTACCAAATTATTATTTTTTATTTTTATTCTGAGCTCACATTTTATTGTAATAACATTTTCAAAGTATGCCTTATAAATCGATGCGCTTGCTCGATTTATTTTGAGTAGATTAATTTGACCACATATTAGATAAATATACAATGTTAAACGCAGTTTTAACAGAAAAATCATATTTTATAACGTTATTGAGATATTTGTTCTACAAAAGTAGGTAATTTCTCTTTTTCGGCAGTAAAACTGTTAGGGACTCTTAAGGACCTCAGCTGTGCTTCGGGCCTCAAACTACACCCTCGTTGGTAATCGGTCACTTTCTCCCCTCGATGAACAATGTACTATTGACTAGCATAATAATAAAGATATTACTCCGTACCTCGAAAAGTACGCTAGGCGTTGGTCCCGGTTGTCATTGGTACATCTTTGACAGTCATTACGGGTAGTCAGAAGTCAGAAAATCGGATGCTGTTCTAGGGGTATCGTGTTATCCAGCTTCTGGGTTGTAGAGGTGCAACAAGCAGTTGCTCCATGCAAAACACTCGTACTCAGCTGGATATAGTTAGACTAGAAGCTGAATCCAATATAGTTGGGTTGATTCAAAAAGAAACGATATCATTAAAACCTTAAATGACTAAGATAAAAAAAAAAATTGCAAAAAATAGAACCGACTTCCATATAAAAACATTACAAAGGCAAAAATAACCCTAATTTCAGTAGTCGGTGTCATTTCTTTTGTATTTTCTTTTATTTTATTGACTCCGCCTTCCGAAATTAAAGTTATTTTTGCCTTTGTAGTGTATATGGAAGTCGGTTCTAATTTTTGCAAAATACTATTATTTTTCACGCTTTTTAGTGGGTCGGTTTGTAATATCTAATATCTAGTTACAAAAGTCAAAATGTCAACTACTTATCACCTTTTACAAAATATTGCTTTTCCTGGTGCAATTTTTGAGGAGTTCTCCTGGTACGTAACCATCAGATCTACTTCACCATATGCATTGTGACGAGCATAAAGTGCTTAACATCTATATTCAAGTAATCTAATCGCAATCCACGATAGTAATATACTTATTACTGAGTAGTTTCGGTGGCCATCTGGGGTTTTCATCATCAGTTCCACTTCCTCAAATGGTGCTACTGGTGCTTTCGAGAGCAACTGCTCAAGGTACTATAAGAAATATCCAAAATGCTATAGGTGTGCCTATAATATTTGAAGAGTTCCCTCGATTTCTCCATTCAACCGTTCTGATGCTGATCAGAACGTTTGAAAAGTTTGTTTGGGAATTATTAAGTCGGGTTTTACGGTACAATCGCTACAAATCAAGTTTTTTAATTCAATTTTTCTTTACGATAATAGATTTTGTAACCCTGTATAATCACGTATTTCTGACAAACTGTATACGACATCATATTAAAAAAGATATCAAATTACCTTTGACCTATAGAAATGGAAATATACATACCAAAACTAATAATACAATTACCAATAAATTGCTTTGTATTTGCATGTAAGAATAAAAAAAAGTCTTACGATATAACGTCACTATAATCGTTAGAACAAAAACACAAAAAATACGGAACGGTACCACCGGTAACACAATTTTAAGGATTACTTCCGTAATTAATTACCCCGAAAAGATGACAGCCAAGATTGAAAATCTCGTAAAAGCATTTTGTGCTGTGACTTTTCTGGTTATAACTTTTTTGGTATGTATTTTTTTTTTCTTTTAAGTTCTTTAAAACTTTTGTTTTTAATTATTATGTTTATAGATTTTTATTTTTTTATTTTAAGGATTTGAAATCATCCAATGACTGCCTCCCGACCTGGGCGAAGTGGGCGGGTGTGTCAGACTTTTACTGACTAAAACCCATCCGTGTTCCATCATATGCCCTTCGTGTTCCGAGGCCGCGGTAACTCCTTCGAACAATTTCGCAACCCTAGCAGGCAACGGCCCCCTTATGGGCCCTGACATTTTTTTTGACGCGCGAGTTAAGGAACCCCAATCCACAAGTATTAGCTTTGTCAGCTAATAAGTGTATTACATGCATTTATTTCCAAAAGGTTCCATTGCTTGATCAGCATCCTTAATTATCTAGGACGTGCGTCATACCTGATCACGCTATGTATGTACTACGCTAGCAATTAAGTTAGTATTTAAGCGTCAATAGCCTAATGGATAAGGTGTCAGACTTGTGATCGAGAGGTCCCGAGTTCGAATCCCACCCATTACACTACTGCCGTGAACCCACTCCAGACACAAGCATATTTAGCTTAGTTGGAGGGGTTAACAAGATTGCTAGTAATGTGAATTCTACCCACATTGCTAGTCATCTTAAAAAAAAAAAAAAAAAAAAAAAAAAAAAAAAAAAAAAAGTATATAAGATTAAGATTTGTTTAGATTAAGTTAATTACTGTTTAGCTGTAACTCTGTCCAAATAAAGTTATTTTTATAAATACTTCCGTTGTCGCTTACTTAATTGGCGCAGCCGGTAGGATCTCTGTAGTCAGTCTGCCGTGTATACAATTCTACGAGAAGCAGCCGACGTCCGTGTCTACGGTTTAGCAGAGATCACCGAACAAATAAATTCATTAAGAAGCCACTTCGAGTTACGGAGGAGGACCAGCCACAGCAGTAATTCAGGGAGCATGAAGCTAGCTGCGGAATTGTGAGTAGATCTTTTTCACCTTCCTCTCAGCTCTTCCATTTACATCCCAACCTTGTAATAAGTCTATGTGTGTGTATTATTAGGGATTGGACAACGCCGTAATAATATTTGCATAGATTTTAGTTGTATTAATATTTTAGAATAGTGTTATTTTAGCAGCACATTGGTGTAATTTTTTTTTCTCTTTTCCTTCTCTCTTTGTTATTGATAACTTTTTACAATGGAAAACGTAAACCGTGTCCCACAGGAAATGGTTAACATCATACCAATATTCAGTGGCGACGCTAGAATGTTACCGTTATACATAAAAAAATGTGAATACATTCTGTCTAAGTTCCAAGGAACTGTAGCCCAAAACGAATACTTATTCCACGTCGTAACAAGTAGGTTATCAGGCGAAGCAGCCAGTTTGGTAGGCGAAAGAGACTCCATAGATACTGTAGCGTAAATAAAATTATGTGCACAGTAAAACACAAACCGCTACTTTACACGTTTAATTTTGATTAAAAGGAAAAAGATAGAAAACAAGTACTTAATTAAAAAATATAAAAAAGTTAAATATTAGTTATTATTGGGAACCTTTCAGTGATGGCGTGGGTTAACTTAGCGGAAAGAAAAAGAATGTTATCGAAAGTATTATGCAAATATTTTTAACTTACCTAACAAAAAATCGATTGCAATCGGTTATAGCTAGGCGAATACGCATTATTAGTAATTTTAATTACAAAAACACTAAGAGCATCCAACGCGTCTTGATAGGCCTTAGGTTAGAGTTTTTGACGTGAGAATTTTTAGATTAGAAATATACAAATTAGGTGCACTATTTAAAATAGAACTCCTGCTGCGAAAACTCGGTAATTCCTGGACGGCTGAACACGACTGTAGGAAGTAACGTAGAAATCACGGAGCCACTGCGCTGCGGAGTCCGCATCTACCTCGTACCCTCTTCAGACCTTTGAGATGGACGTCTCAGGCACGGGATGTGCTCGGATATCGGGCGAGAGCGCCCCGACCTCCGTCGTCGATAACCGACGTCGCTTGCCCGTAGGGTGGAGCCAAAAATTGGCTTGTAACGGGATCTAAACAAAAAAGTAACTTCAGACCACCGATGCAAGCTGAATCTTTGATTAATTATGAAACTAGTGCGAAATGGATCGAAAAGAAAAAAGGCGACAATACATACCAAATTAACCAGAAAATCACCCACAGACTATCCTTTTGCTAGGACACTTTATATTTTTTATTGGCTTAACACCAACAGAAAAAAACTTTCACTTCATAATTTCGATATTAATCAAAAAATAAGGTCGACCATCACATATCGGGTCCCAAAAATGTAATGACGCCGTCAAAAGGCAAAACATCCGAGGATATTTTTCACGATTCCTCGTTCAAATGTGAATAACAGCTATGAAGAAAAAAATTTTATTGAAAAGTTCGTATTAGAATTGGAGGAAGTTTTAACCGTAGCGGTTTTACGCTACAGTACCCCATTTCCAGTAAAAAAAAAAAAATGAGAGTAGCAACCCTAAAGGTGAGTGGCAACCCTAAAGGAAAGGTGAGTGACAACCCTAAAAGAAAGGTGGTTGACAACCCTAAAAGAAAGGTGGTTGACAACCCTAAAAGAAAGGTGGTTGACAACCCTAAAAGAAAGGTGGTTGACAACCCTAAAAGAAAGGTGGTTGACAACCCTAAAAGAAAGGTGAGAGATCAACCCAAGTGAATGTATCAACCCAGTGAGAGGGTGACAATGCTATAACAGATTGACATCACAACAACAGATTGAAAACACAACAACAGATTGCAAACACAATAACAGATTGAAAACACAATAACAGACTGACAACACAAAAGGGATAGCATCAACCAAGAGTGAAAACCATAATATACAAATTAAATAAACTAGCCTAACTAACTTTAAACTAAATACATCAAATCAACAACATCGAAGTGCAGCTGATACTGAATAAAATTGAAAGCCGGCCTCCAGTTTAGACGTTAACAGTGCGAGCTTCAGATGCGTCTCCTAAACCTACATTAGAATAGAAAAACAAACGATAGATCTAGAGTAATATTCTTAAATATATATAGGAACAAAGAACAATAATCAACACGAAACAAATAAGAGTTGAGATTAAGAAATAACTTAAAAATACGACGAAAACTCAAAGGAAGTCAAACAAAAACTCGGAGTCGAACACAAAAGCTCGAAGTCAGATAAAAACTCGAAGTGAGACACGACTCAAAGTCCAACACGACTCAAAGTCAAACACAACTCAAAGTCAAACACAACTCAAAGTCAAACACAACTCAAAGTCGAACACGACTCAAAGTCAAACACGACTCAAAGTCAAACACGACTCAAAGTCAAACACGACTCAAAGTCAAACACGACTCAAAGTCAAACAAAGTCAAACACGACTCAAAGTCAAACACGACTCAAAGTCAAACACGACTCAAAGTCAAACACGACTTAAGACTGAATTTAAGAGCTTAAGTTATAGAGGGATAAGTTAGAAGGTTAAGTTAAAGAGAGAGGGTTAAGTTGAAGAGGGTGGACCTTAAATCAAAATCAAAAATACGACGCCTAATGAGAGGAAATGGTTATGAATAAATATTAACTCCAGGGAGGAATGAGGGTCGAAATAATAAAAGAGGTGTCGTTAATTGAAAACTAATGGCCTAACATAAGTAATGCTGATTAAGTTAAGAATATGGAACAAATTAATTCATTTAAGTATGTCTTTTATATGATATTGTCCAATATGATGAGAATCACAGTCTTGTAGGACATATGTAGTCATGGAGATGACTCTGATCACACGACATTTAATGAAACGAGGAGCAAGCTTTCCTGTAAAGTATTCAGCAGCTGACGATTTTGAAAAATTACGCCTCCATACAATGTCGCCGGCATTAAGGGTAATAGCCGTCCGGTTCGTATTGTAATTTCGTGAATTACGGAGAAAAGCAGAAGAAAGATTGTCCGCTACTTTTGCGTAAATCTCGGCGAGCGAAGTCAGATTACTCGCGTGTTGTTCCCGACTTTCAGCTAAATTAGTGCTTAGAGTCTGGTTATTCGCACGCGATGAATCCATACAGACTTCTCTACCGAATATGAGAAAGTTTGGCGTAAACCCTGTGGCTAAATTAATACATGAATT
Organism: Tholera decimalis; assembly: GCA_943138885.2. Classification (NCBI taxonomy): domain Eukaryota; kingdom Metazoa; phylum Arthropoda; class Insecta; order Lepidoptera; family Noctuidae; genus Tholera; species Tholera decimalis. The sequence goes on along the minus strand of OW964554.2, from coordinate 36,558,871 downwards.
GAGGTAAAGTTTGACCTTGGGTAACAATTTAGCCCAATTCCTTTGGTTCTCGCCAACCAATATGCTCAAACAAGTAACGACACTTTGGTTATAACGTTCTACCGTGTTTGCTTGTGGAGTGTAATAAGGGGTATATGTAGGGGATTCAATGCGAAACGATCTAAGAAAGTTTAAAAACTGATTACTACGAAAAACGGTAGCATTATCACAGAGAATAGACCGTGGTATCTCCAGTATAATTTATGTTCCATTTTCTTAGCGAAAATCGTTTTAGAAGGTAACCGGGACAGTCCTCGGATTTCATAGGAGAAGGTAAGTTAGAACGACTAGTACCCGGAGTGGGCCTAGGTGGAATGGGAAGAGGTCTAGAAATAATAATACTTTCGTGTAAAGGAGTCTCACCGATAGAACCTTCTTCGGACATTTTTAAACACAAAATAGAAATAGATTAAATGAAAGAGAGCGGGACTTAGCAGGAAATCGTTAGATATCGTGCCGTAATATCGATACGGGAAGAAGACAACAAAATGAACGTCAAAGGAATCCGCTGGGCTAAGAATCCAACAAAAACAGATACTAGCAAATAGCAGAAAAGCAAACAGTCGGGCTAAAAAATAAAAAAGGTAGACACTAGCACACGACCATTCAAAAAGCTTACCTTTGGTCACGATGCCTAACCATCCACACATCAAACACACTCTACGGGAAACTAACTACCGCTACCTACTGGGATAAAATAAAACTCGGAATAGATACGTACATTTTGGGAGAAAATAAAAGAATTGGAAATTGGGTATAGTTACAAAGTTAATCTTTAAAATTGAATTTCACAAACATCACACAATTTAGCAAAGAACATAAATTCAGTTAGCAATTCTGTAGTCCAGTCGTATGAATCGGGAAAACATTCAAGACAGGTAATCCTTTTAACTTCCATACGGGTATCTGACCAATACTAAAACCTGAAACTCACAACAAGAAAGATGAAAATTAAAGATTGCTCTCAAGAGCAACCACACACGAGATAACAAAAAAAAAGGTATTTTAGTAATAATTAATATGCAAACTTACTTTAATTCGGGCGCCATATTGTAGCGTAAATAAAATTAAGTGCATTGTAAAACACAAACCGCTACTTTACACGTTTAATTTTGATTAAAAGGAAAAAGATAGAAAACAAGTACTTAATTAAAAAATATAAAAAAGTTAAATATTAGTTATTATTGGGAACCTTTCAGTGATGGCGTGGGTTAACTTAGCGGAAAGAAAAAGAATGTTATCGAAAGTATTATGCAAATATTTTTAACTTACCTAACAAAAAATCGATTGCAATCGGTTATAGCTAGGCGAATACGCATTATTAGTAATTTTAATTACAAAAACACTAAGAGCATCCAACGCGTCTTGATAGGCCTTAGGTTAGAGTTTTTGACGTGAGAATTTTTAGATTAGAAATATACAAATTAGGTGCACTATTTAAAATAGAACTCCTGCTGCGAAAACTCGGTAATTCCTGGACGGCTGAACACGACTGTAGGAAGTAACGTAGAAATCACGGAGCCACTGCGCTGCGGAGTCCGCATCTACCTCGTACCCTCTTCAGACCTTTGAGATGGACGTCTCAGGCACGGGATGTGCTCGGATATCGGGCGAGAGCGCCCCGACCTCCGTCGTCGATAACCGACGTCGCTTGCCCGTAGGGTGGAGCCAAAAATTGGCTTGTAACGGGATCTAAACAAAAAAGTAACTTCAGACCACCGATGCAAGCTGAATCTTTGATTAATTATGAAACTAGTGCGAAATGGATCGAAAAGAAAAAAGGCGACAATACATACCAAATTAACCAGAAAATCACCCACAGACTATCCTTTTGCTAGGACACTTTATATTTTTTATTGGCTTAACACCAACAGAAAAAAACTTTCACTTCATAATTTCGATATTAATCAAAAAATAAGGTCGACCATCACATATCGGGTCCCAAAAATGTAATGACGCCGTCAAAAGGCAAAACATCCGAGGATATTTTTCACGATTCCTCGTTCAAATGTGAATAACAGCTATGAAGAAAAAAATTTTATTGAAAAGTTCGTATTAGAATTGGAGGAAGTTTTAACCGTAGCGGTTTTACGCTACAATACGTGGGATGAGCTGAAGAAATTGTTAAACCAACACTTCGGTGACCCACGCACAGAGGATTGTTTAGCAATGGAGTTAGAGTTTTGTAGAATAAATAAGGGTGAAAGTTACTTAGATTTTTGTCATAGAATACAGCAGATGAGAAGTGTTTTATTCGCTAAAATATCAGAAACTATCATTGATGAATCTCTACGTAAGGCAAAGCAAATAATTTATAGTAACAGAGCGATGAATGTTTTCTTGTTTAATTTACCACCATTTCTAGTTAGATTAGTTCGTTTGCGCGACGTAACAACCTTAGAGGACGCGTTAAAAGTAGTTCTGGAAGAACAAAACTTCCAGGCGGTCTATGATTCTAAAACCAACGATAGACGTAATTCTAATAGAATTAACAGACCTCATTTCTTTAATCATCAAAATTTATCTGATTCTAATAGTCAAAAGAATAATACGCATAGCATATCGAGTACACATGTACCGAATAACGCGACAAACAACATATTTACACCGAACAATTCGCGTCAGTTCAGACATTTAAAGCAACATAATAATATTCAAAATAACCAAGATAGTTTTAATCGTATAAACAACAATAATTCGTCACCACAGTCAAGTAGGTCATCTTTTCCGCTTGCACAACAGAACCAACAGTTCGCGGCAAATGCACCGGGCATGCCGACTTTTGCAGCGCAAGCATCTACGTCGGGTACGAATACTGACGTCACCATGCGTACTGCAAGTTCGCGACGCGTTAATTACACAAATAGTTCTACTAATAATGAACAAAGTGCAAGTAACTCATACGAGTGTCAGGAATTTCCCCCTGAAGAAAACGGGGCGGGAAATTTTTGCATAAGGGCCTCTACACTAGAGAACGAATAAAAATAAACTGTAATAAACGCTTAAATTTACCACATATATTTATACCAGAATTAAAAGCAGTTTTTATGATAGATACGGGGAGTGTTAGGTCATTTATAAGCCCGTATGTAGCAAACAAATATTTTAAAAATTATATACAGTATGAACCCTTCGAAGTTGTTAGCACTCACGCATCGAGCGTTCATAGTGAAACGGCAATTATCCCATTACCGGTTACCTTTGGTAGTAAAGAGTTCCATAAGTTTTATGTCTACAGTGTTGACGATAGGTATGACGGGTTAATAGGTAGTAATTTGCTGAAGCAATTACAGGCAAAGATTAATATGGAAACTCAGATATTACATTTAAAAAATACTGATATTCCCATTGTATATTCACCACCTATGAGAGAGGTATATAATCTACCATCTCGTAGTGAACTTAGAGTAAGACTTCCAGTTAACTTACTGGACGGAGAAGCCGTGTTAGATTTTACACAGTTTACGGAAGGGATTCGAATGCACGCCGCATTAGTTACGTGTGTTAAAGGCTACGCAACAACTATTATTCAGAATTACAGTAATCAAACTAGAGACTTAGTAGTTACAGAGCCTTTTCAAGTAGAACCATACATACAGAACCCATCTGTTAGTATTAATTTTATGGATAATAATATCGAAGCGGACAGATTATTAACAAAAAATTTAGAAAAATTACAGTTAGATCATATGAACGCAGAAGAACGTACAGCTATTGAGGGACTTTGTAGGGAATACAAAGATATATTTTATTGTGAGAATATTCCATTAACCTTCACAAATCAGGTTAAACATAGAATAAGAACAAAAAATGAAGACCCAATAAACATTAAGGCACATAGGTTACCTCCTATTCAAACAAAAGAAATCAGGAGTCAGGTAGAGAAAATGTTAAGGGATAATATTATCCAGGAATCGCATTCTCCCTGGAGTGCCCCCGTACATTTGGTGCCGAAAAAGTTAGATGCATCAGGTCAACAAAAATGGAGGATGGTAGTCGACTATAGACGGCTTAATGAAATTACAATTGATGATAAATATCCTTTGCCCAATATTAACGATCTATTTGACATGTTAGGTAACAGTACCTACTTCACAACCCTCGATTTAGCTAGTGGATACCATCAATTAGAAGTCCAGGAGCAAGATAGAGCTAAAACCGCGTTTAGTATACCTTCAGGACATTACGAATTTAACAGAATGCCATTTGGGTTAAAGACAGCACCTGCAACCTTTCAAAGAGCAATGGATAACGTCTTACGAGGCCTTCAAGGCTTACATTGCCTAGTATATCTTGATGACGTCATCATTTTCTCTAAAAGTTTGCCTGAACATGTAGAAAAACTTAGGGCAGTTTTTGACCGGTTCCGTCAAACAAATTTGAAAGTACAACTAGATAAATCACATTTTCTTAGAAAGGAAGTACTTTACTTAGGGCATACTATTACGAGTGAGGGTTTGAAGCCAAATAACGATAAAATAGATGCTGTTCTTAGATATCCCATGCCGGAAATGGTTACACAGATTAAAAGCTTTTTAGGGCTTATCGGATATTATAGGAAATTCATCAAAGATTTTGCCAAAATAACTAGACCATTAACAGCCTGTTTAAAGAAAGGTCGTAAAATTATTATTAACGAAGAATATAAAGAAAGCTTTGAGACGTGTAAAAAACTTTTAATAATTTTGTACAATTTGTTACAATTTCCTGACTTTAGTAAAGCTTTTATCTTAACCACCGATGCATCCAATTTTGCAATCGGAGCTGTACTATCACAAGGGAAAATAGGCTCAGATAAGCCTGTAGCATATGCCAGTAGGACTTTGAGTGATACAGAAGTAAAATACAGCACTATCGAAAAGGAACTATTAGCCATAATATGGGCAGTTAAGCACTTTCGACCGTATTTGTATGGTAATAAGTTTACCATATTTACAGACCATAGACCATTAGCATGGCTGTATTCATTAAAAGAGCCCAATAGTAAGCTCACGCGATGGCGGCTTAGGTTAGAAGAATACGATTTTGAAATTAAGTATAAGAAAGGTCCTCAAAACACGAATGCAGATGCTTTATCTAGGATTAAGATTAATGCAATTGACGACGATTTAGATTCAATATTTGTAAATGTAGGAGACAGGCAGGAGCAAATACAAAAAATAATAGAAAACGAATTGCAAGATCTCGGAAATCCAATAGAAACGATAGAACTTTCGGATTCTGATGATGGGGTCACAGCCAATTCGGTTTCAAATAGGGAACACGAAGGTATTCCTATTCTAAACGAAGCTATCGATACGAAACCAAAACAGATTTTAGTACATTCATGGTTTAAAAATAAATTAGATGTAAAAGATATTTCTAATAAAAAACAGAGAATTCTCGAAGTTCACTTACCGACAAATAATGATACATTAGTTAAAGACTTCTTGAAAGAGTATATAGATCCAAAACATAAGCACTTTATATACTTTGAACATCCATCTTTTAGAAAAACATTTTCAAACATGGTAATTAAACTATTTAAAAAGGATTCAGTTCAGTTAATAGAGTGTACAGAAAGAGTTGTAAACTTGACAGAATCAGAAAAAGATCAAAAGGAAGTTATTTTGAAATATCACAACGGGAAAACTTGTCATAGAGGTATTAAAGAAACTTTAATCAAACTTAAAAGACACTACTGGTGGGCAAACATGAAGGAGACAGTTACGGCAATCATAAACGCTTGTGAAACATGTAAACGCATGAAATACGATAGAAAACCGATCAAACCTCACATTCAATTAACACAAACGCAGGATGGTCCTTTTCAGGAAGCTTTTATGGACTTATTATATATAGAAGGGAAATATTATTTAACTATAGTAGATGCATTTAGTAAGATAGCACAAGCCATAGAGGTACCAAATAGGAATACACCGGAGATAGTTAGGGCATTAATTAAGTATTTTAGCATGCATGGGGTACTTAGGAAAATTTGTTGTGATTCCGATACAGAATTCAATAATGCTCTGATTAAAGAAATGCTATGCTTATACAAAATTGAACTTCACATAGGGACTCCAAATAATCCCAGTTCAATGGCAATAGTAGAAAGGTTTCATTCTACCATTATTGAGATTTACCGTATAGCAAAATACGATAAGAGCGATATAGATGCAGCATCCGTTATGACTTATGCTATCATGGCGTATAACAACACCATTCATTCAGCAACAGATTTTACGCCTTTTGAATTAGTATTCGGTCACACTTATTCAGATAACGCATTTAACGTGGATAGAGAAAAGAATTTAACTCAAAAACTATTGCTAGATCATAGAAAACGCCTTAAAAAACTTTATGAATTCATAACTGAAAAATTAGAAGCCGATAAAATTAAAGTGATAAATAAAAAAGGTGGTGAAGCGACACCGGTACTTGAGACAGACGATAATATCTATATAAAAGGCACTAGGATTAGAAAAGCTAAAGAAAAACCGCGATACGAAAAAGCGAAAGTAATAGGTAAAGTTGAAAGAAATGTAGTGCCAGTAGAAGTAAAGAAAAGGAAAACAAGAGTAGCGTTAAAGAATGTAAAACGTCCTCCACAGATCGTGCCTGGTACTTCTGGTACTAATAGTGCCAACATTCACGCTGGACCTCCAAAACCTCGGTCAGAATCCGGGGATAGCAGCGATAAAGAAGGGAGTAGCAGTGAAGAGGAATAGTTATTGGACTATATATAAACAATAGATTTAGAATCACTAGGATTACAAATAGATAATAACATTCGGGGTTTTAATAACTTAAAAACGAAAATTAAGGAAAATAAAGTCAATAATGAAACCGTAGGAATAGAAAAGCAAATAGAATATCTAGTTAAACTAACTAAGGACAGATTTTTTCAAATCTTACCCTTTCATTATAGAAATAAGCGAGCATTGTTCAATCCATTAGGATCATTTGTAAAAGCAATTTCTGGAAATTTAGATGAAGATGATGCAATTAAATATGATAGGGAAATTCAAATGATACAAAATAAAGAGCATGTAGTCGAACGTAAAGTTTCATCAATGCAAAAGGCTTTTGATAAGTTAGTAAATGACTCTGAAATAATAAATTCAAATATTAAAAACTTGGGTTTACATACCAATGAAATGGAAAAATTAGTTGAACAGGAGTTGAGGTTTAACAATCTTTTCCAAATATTGAATACTATGTATCAAATTTTAAGTAACTTTCGAACTTGTTACGAAAACATACAAGAGATTAAGACGGCTATAGCCTTTAGCAAATTAAACACATTGCACCAATCCATTATTAACAATACAGAATTATATAATACGTTAGAAATCATTGCTAAACATGCTAGAACAATATATCCAGTAAGTAAACGTAATTTATTAAAATTAGAACGTAATATCATACTCAAATCATACATAAACAACAACAAGTTAGTTTTTGTTTTAGAAGTTCCCATAATAGATAACGAAACATATAATTATTACAAGGTTATACCCATTCCTATATTCCATTCCCCAAATACCTTTACTATTATACCTAAATACCCTTACCTAATGGTGAATAGATTGAAATACATGCCCGTGGTAAGCCCATGTGCTGAGATTGAAAACGACAAATTTCTTTGCTCTGAAACAAATTTTGCCCAGTATCCAACTGAGACCTGCATTGAACAAATAATGTTGATGAAGAACAACTACAAAAGCTGCATACAGAACTATATTGAAATAGAGAAAACTAAGATACAAAAAGTAACCGACAACCATTGGTTAGTCTATTCAGAAGAAAATCTCATCATCACCGAGAATTGCAATACAGAAATCCTGAAATACACTGTCCTTGGGACATACATCGTGACTCCTGGTCAACAATGCGAGACGCAAATAGGCGAAGTCATCGTTGCCGCTACCACAAACACTACAGTTGCTAGTCTCCAGTTACCATTGATTCAGATGCCAGAGCTGCAACAGGACATCCAGAGAAGATCAAAGAAAGTGGATCTAAGAAATGTGGACTTCAGTGATGTGAAAGAAGTGTTACAAAGTGCAAAATTTAGTGAAATAGGCGATACAACGCAGACAGTGACAATAGAAATTAGTATATGGACCATCTTCGAGTATGTGATTATTATAATAGCAATAATTATCTTTATATTGTATAAATTTAGGTTTATAAATTTTTGTCGAAATTCTCCGAAACCGTCTGCGACATCTTCGGATAATTTCTCTCTTGGGGGGGGAGGAGTTAAGGAACCCCAATCCACAAGTATTAGCTTTGTCAGCTAATAAGTGTATTACATGCATTTATTTCCAAAAGGTTCCATTGCTTGATCAGCATCCTTAATTATCTAGGACGTGCGTCATACCTGATCACGCTATGTATGTACTACGCTAGCAATTAAGTTCGTATATAAGATTAAGATTTGTTTAGATTAAGTTAATTACTGTTTAGCTGTAACTCTGTCCAAATAAAGTTATTTTTATAAATACTTCCGTTGTCGCTTACTTAATTCGCGCGTGAAATACGACGCGCCATCTACACAGGCCTGGTTTCAGTCGGGCGGCGAGTTACCCATTGCTCGCAGCCTGCAGGCCCGCGCCTACGGTGGCTGGGAGTCATCCTGTGACTCTCGACGATGACGACGATGCCCGGAGCGTCTCTTGCGGCGGCTGAGGCGCGAGACTTCGCTTGCATAATTGCTTCGCAGAAAGAGGTGACTGCTTCCAATGCCTCCTCACTCCGGACCATGGATTGAATCAGGGCCGGGAGCGAGAGGTCGCCTCCTGTCGCCCCTACGAGGACACGGCAGAGCTCTGCCCAAGCGGGGTAAATCTCCACTATGTGTTCCACCGTGTCCTCAGGGCGATCCTCGCAGTGGTGACACCCGGGCATTTCTTTCCGCCGAATCCGACACAAGTAACTCCCGAAACAAACGCGTCCGGTGAGCACTTGCGTCAGGCGGAAGGTGAGGACGCCATGACGCCTCTTTAGCCACTCCTCAAAGAGGGGACTTATCGCCGCTATTGTAGCGTGCCCAATGTTTATAGATTTAAGGTGCGAAATGTTGTCGGATGGTAAAGTGATCATTTGCTTAGATTTTAGCAATTAGATAGTCACTAATAGAAATACACTTTGTTTGGAGCCTCGGGTCATACTGTATATTTTATAACAACTAAATCAGAGCCTTCATGAACAGGTACACTTAAGTATATTTTTTGATTGAAATACACAGTCTGCTAGGCGAACTGATTTCAAAATAATCTTAAATATTCATTGCATCTGTCGTAAACACTCTCAACTAGTGCGGAGCGTAACCAGTTGGAAAATTCCTCAAGCGCTTAGCGCTCCTGTCGCAGCGCTGCAAGAGAATATTTATTTCATTCCCACTTTTTGTATTAAGCGTGTTGTTACGTAAGGGTGATTTACGAATACACAATTCACTGTAAGACCGACAGTGAAAAATGTTATATTGACTTCAGCAAACGATTGTTTTAAAACTGTAATGCTTTCATCCAAGTAGAATGTCCGCCCTCTCTTTGGTTCTTACCAGAAATGAAAATTCAGTGGCTAGTTTTGTTCTAGCTGTATTTGTGGGTTCTTATCTTTATTTTAGGGAACAAAGGAAGCTGTTCACCGCCAGAACACTGAATTTCTTGAACAAACGTTAAATGGGTACTATATGCTTGATATTTTAACGTAGACTTAAGACGTAGAAAAATAAGGTAAAGTGTGTGTGAGGCTAGAGATCTTATACTCTGAATCAATTGAATAAATTGAGGAAAGTTGGTTATTTATTGAAGCCAATTTTGGTCGAGTTACTTAAAGATACGCATTTAATGGCCCTTTAACTGCTGATTACGATGGTCAAACTTCGTACATATTCGGATAAAGTAGCATAAATCTTGCACTATTTGCCATGTCATTTCATTTCGAGTATCGGCACTATATTTAATTTTGACGCTTAACGGAGCTATCATACCCAGAGTTACTACCAACAGATATTGATTGCCACTTTATCTTTCCACCAAAATAGATGCAACTTGACCAAACACAATACCAAACCACTACACCGAACGCTAAATCAAAATAGGCACACTATGAAATTCCTGTTGCACTATTGCAAATGCAACCTGCACGAAATTGATCGATGCCGCACGGTGACCGCGGCTACTGATTCATTTGTGCACCTGTGAATTAGGAGTAGATATTTGACAGAAGCTGAACTTTTATGCCTTAATTTATGGCCTCATAAGTGAGTTGTAAACTCAACTTATGTATTGGTAGGGACACTACTGTAACAGTACTGTCTGTGTCCCTATTTGAATCACAACAGCTAGTGGGATTCGAAATACCTTTGGGAGAATTACGAAAATGAAGCCACAAAAGTTGGAAGAGCTAACTACAATAATTATCGTTTTCTTCCAGACATTTTCATGTATTTGTCAAGATTTCTATCTAATCCCAGCGTTTATACAAAAAAATCATTGTTTCTATCATAACGTTTGCATTGTCTAAGTTAAAGATCTACGATATTGGTAAGTGCAATCAAAATGTCACATGGTATTAGCTTTTGGTCTTCACGACGATCGGTGTCGTGGTTAGAATGACTTGAGATATTACTTCAAAGCCGACGTAACTTTTTGATTCCAATTTGTTGTTGCAGAATGTACCTAGCAATGTTCGTAAACTCACACACTAAGATACTTAAACATTTGCAGGCAACGGCTTACGGACTAACAACATTATAATAACAATATATAAATTAGTTGCTCATTACAAGCCCTTTCAGATAAATATTATGTAAGTGATATAATACAGACTATGTAACATCCGAACAAGCAAAATACAAATACAAAGCAGACAGATGCATTCTATTCAACCTCACATTAAACAAAAACAATTAATATAAATTACTAACCGTTCCTTACAATACACGGTTCAAGTGCAGGTAGGTGCAAAAATAGCCGTCTAGTAACAAATTATCCTACTTCAGTCTCTGCCATAATTCTCTACTCATGCACCTTTCCTGATACATACGTGAGTGTATTACCAGCCTCGATTGTACCTATGTACGTGCCTATGTGATCAGTTGATGCTCCAGGACGTTGAACCGCAAGAGCTAATTTGTCTTTGCGTGTGAGTTGCACTTGTCAATTTTGGATACTAGGTCATTGTACGGTTGTTCTGTAGACCAAGTGCTTATTGGTTCGAATTTTGCCTATATTTCTATATAGGTTATAGTAGTTATAGGTAAGATAGGTTTTTGAGTTTAGTTCCCACTTTCTGTATGTACTGGAAAGGGAAATTTCATTGTTTTGTATTTCAGTTCAGTAAATGGGAAAATTACTTCCGTATTTCAGAGAATAAATGCACCATCGTGAACATCATCCTAGCTGTTACCCGATTATGGTGCACCAGTACCACGCCGATACTGGTGCACCAGCAGACCACGCAGCGGTGGTCAAAGCTCTGTCAGGTTCTGGTGGCAGAATGGTGGGACAGCATTATGCCTCTTATCCCTGGGGTCGGCTTTTAGTATAACCGGATGAAACTTACTACCATTATTTTACATAGAGCGACTACCCATCTGACCTCCATTACTCAGTAGCTGTAACACTATAACCCTAAGCAAGTCTGGCATCAGAATTCCTGGGTTCAGACTACCCTTAACGACTCTCAAAGATGTATAAAAGACAACCAGGACCAAAGGCTTATCGTGTTGTCCGAGACAGCTTCTGCCGAAGTAAACAATTCCTATCCTTGAAAATCAACCCGTACAGCTATTATTACTTAAGCCACGAGCTCCTCAATGTACATTTATAAAAAGATCAGATTTCATACATTGAAAATTATAAATTAAAAACGAAAACCAAAACGGTAATCAATTAACCTAAACTTCGGCTGGCATTACGTATTGAGTATTACACATGAACGGATCAAATCAAATTCTAATTAATCTAGTGCTAGCATTCAGAACAGAATCAGCAAAACATCACCAAGACATTCAAATCCTTAGGATTTCTAGTTAATATTAACGTCCATTAGCTTTTGAGAAGGGTCACCGTTGCCCCCACAGCAAAGATTTGAATTTTTTATTGAATTTTCTCAGATACCCAAATCAAGATCAGATACGTCTCATTGTTGATTGTGGTAGCTTATTAATGATCCGTAAAGGGTGATTGGTTTGAAAATGCAGAATTGTGGGTAGGAATTAAAAAATATTGCCAATTTGAAAAATCGGGTTACTGCGAAAAATTTTTTCATCATGGTACGCGGTATCAACAGTAACAGTATCACTAAATTTTAAAATGGGATATGCATCCGTGATCATATCGCTTGCACCAGTGCCAAAATAGGCACACATGATGAATATCCCGTTTTAAGTCCTAGTGAGACGTAAAAAGTACAATATCAAAGGACAGTCCTTTGATATCGTACTTTTTATGTCCCAATGTGTATAAAAAAAAGTATATTTACAATCACAAAACTCGTGGGCAGTCCTATCGCATGTTTACGTACCGTTCGGCTGTAGGCATTTATTTCAAAGATATGGCCGAGTTACAATACTGTATAGTTAATATTACCGTGACTGTAGTAGGTATTATTTAATTAGTCATCCGAAAGTTTATAGAGGTACCATGCTTGTTATAAACTAATTCTCTTTATGACTCCTTTCTATTTCATAACCTTTAACGATAGCCACAAAGTTGGTGGTAATTACCCCCTATGAAACATACACTCCGGTTGTATTAAGAGTTTATTAACGAAAGACAAGGTGCTCATGAATTTGAAGGGTATTTTTGAATAATAAAAGCCTAATTATAAGGTGTATTACCCTAAAGGTACTGAGAAACTGTTTCCCAAACTAAGCTGGAGCCTGTATGTTGGGAGACAGCGACCAGATACATTGTATATCTTTTTTCTTTCAACGTACCTACCTAACCTGGCTGTGATTATTATATTATTTATATTTTTAAGTTTACAATGTCACTATACCAGGACTTTTAATTCGATGCAGTAGACTGACAGTTTCTGAGTTGTCAGATAATGATGACTACGACAGTGTGATGTAACTAAATTAATCGATACAGGAAAAAATCTAATAACGATGTGATATTATTTTTTAAATAATATTATGTGAAAATAACAGAGTAAAATATGATTATAAAGGGCCGTGAAAAATAAAACGAATAGACCATGATAATATTAGTTACTTATTGCAATGGGTATACCTGTACCTGTACCCATGTTAAGGGAGTTTAGGTTGCAGTGGTGCTGGGGCAGTCTTTTTAATAGTTCATGAAACAATTTCCAAAAGACTGGCTTTTATCGTGTCAGGTTAGATATATTATAAAAAAAAAAATATGAAAATAGATTTATTTATAAAGTAATCTAATTTAGTAATTCAAAATAAAAGATAATAGTATGAATTTAATCATTTATTTATATTTCTTACGATTAAAAATCGCTCATTTATTACTCGATTAATTGAATCCATCACTATTAAGTTAAATAGGGTATAATTATTTTAGTAAGTGACACTAGCTTATGTCAGCTTACTGCATCGAATCAAAAGTCTGGGTAAAGCCCAAAAATATGTCCACATATAGAAAGCACAGATCGTAGTTAAGTGTTTAGCTGCTTTACAAAATAAACAATAATGATTTTAGTAGCCAATATTACTTGTTATTATTATTTTGTAAGATCTTTAGCAAATAGCTTCACAACAACATAGTTATGACTTCAAGCTTCATTTTAGAAGTTAAATTAAAATAGTTTTGTGGATTCATTTTCGTCGTTGTGCCATTTTAGTCGACAGATTTAATCACTAGTGTAATATAGCTGATAGAACCTAACTTCGTACAATTTCAGTAACTACTATGCATTGCTAGAACTAGTCGAGTAGTCACTCAGTAACAAAAGTACCTACTTATTAGATGAAGTGTTGCAAACCGAGCTAGCTAGAGGTGCTTTTCCACTACAAATGTGCAAGATAGCTAGGTTTGTGCGAGGATTTTCAGCGGAGGGGTTAAAATGTTTTAATGTATCTACCAAACCTTTTCAAAATGCTATTACGGTACGCCAATGCGAAGTGGTGTGGAGCTAAGCTAAGCGGCGTAAGCATTTAATTATGCTAATACATCCTCCTCCGTGTCAGTCAGTCCCTCAGTGCTGAGGATCGTGGGTAGCTACGACGAAAACGTTGCAACAGGCTTCTCTATCTACTACAGTCTTCAGCTTGATGGAGAGCCTGGGACATCGGCATCTGCAGTACTTCAGTTACATGATCAGCTCATTGTCTGAGACTACATCCTCTTGGTGGTTTACCATCTCCATCACCATGTTAATACATAGCAAACTCTTTAACTCTCTCTTGTTTTAGTTTTGAGCGTGTGAGGTGAGCTGCGGCACGAAACACACGCATTACTTACATCTCTCAATTTTGGGATGTATTAGTACCTAACACAGCTAGTCCACTTTCACGAAAGCGAAGCTAAAGCAGGCTATGAAAATGGTACATATTTCCGTCACATACCTCCTAGCTTCATCGCATATCATTAGTGGAAAAGTACCTTTTCTAACTAAGCAGGTTACTCCGAAACGAAAAGTGAACGGATTCATTTCGATTTCATTACATTGCGCCATCTCCATGCCACGGTTTTATGAAATTATTAAAATGAGCTTCCGTATAAAAGCTGCATTGTAATGTGAATTTGTATTTTTTGTACTCTTTTTTGGAACGGTAATGGTAATGCAATAGATTTAATAATCTAAGTGTGTTAGATTTGTTAAATGAAAATAGGTCGTAAAATATTTTAAAGATTTTTACTATGGTAAAGGTAAATGACTATGCCAGATCCTGACCCAGTGATGGTTATCATCTACAGAAAAAGTAAAATGATGAAAGTAATTGTAACGAAGAAAGAACCTTTTCATAATTAATTGTCTTTCTTTAAAATTTGCGGTTTACAATTTTATGAAAAATGGAATTCAATTCCGGAAATTATTTTTTGCCATTTCCTATTTTCTGATAACCATCTGCGTTACATAAAACGCATGTATAAAACTAAAAAAAAAACAAGTATGTAACTGTAAAACAAAAATCATTTTACATAAAATATTATATCAAGATTATAATAATTATGCGTAACGTTTATTCGTTGTTTACATCGTTAAAGATGAAATTGCAAATAATTAAGAAAATCAAAAAACTATTACAATCATAGTTCTGAGTTTTGTGTAACGAAACGTTTTGAAGCACTCCAGTCAGCTGTCAGTGCCAATAATAAAATATCTTTCATTCGCTCTTTGATTCGCTCTCTGTCTGCGTTTCCATTGTGTTTTCACTTTTCGCGCCTCACACTTAGAAAAAAAAAAAAAAAAGATTTATTGGAACTAAAAACACAAATACCATAAATTATATTACATTTTGCTTTTTTGTTTATCCTACTGACGACTTTACTCACTAACTTTGAACTAGTTATCATGGATTCCGATTATTATTTGTGATTTGGTGAACGATATTGCGATGTATATATTGTAACCTGAACGACGAGATAATGTTAAGACACATTGTGTTTTCATTACAACCTTCAATGCAAACTCTTTTTACTTCGTGGGTATTGTTGTAACAGGTATCTAAAATCATAAGTTATTTGTAGTTAGCATAGAACAACAGAGTCAAGTGGAAGCTGCTGTTTAGCTAGTTATCAATTCAAAATTTCAGTGAAGAATACTAATTAAATAGCATACGTAACTTGGTATACAGATATTTGGGATAGAGGGTTACCTAATAAGTTATTTGCCGAGAGATTTTTTAAAAGAGTTACTTTGGTCATGGAATAATTAAGGGCAACCAAAGGACACAGGTCGATTTTAGTCAGTAAAAGTCTAATATACCCTCTTGCTTCACCCTGGAGATGGAGGTAAAAGGGTCGTTATAGGCGTAACTTTAATAAAGTTAACTTTTATATCAATCAGTTACTTAGAGAGTCCAATATAACCCCTCCTATAACCCTAATCTGTGTTCTGTGTTCTGTGAGTGAGTCCGAGGGATCACCAGGCCCTGTCAGAATACCAGTGCTGCATTATTTAAATATCGCAGCATAATGCTGAGTTAGGAGCCTTTTGGCCTCGCACAGTTCTCTTTTTTAATATTTATAATATTATTTTTAATTTTATTTTAAGTTAAGTTTAGAGATAGTACCTTTTTATTTTACTGTTGATTTGACCTGTGCGAGTAACAAATAAAAGTTTTTCTTTTTTGTTCTTTCTTTCAACATGATTGTTTCTAAATATGTTGGACTAGCCTCGTTGTTGAACTATAAGGAAACTACTATATAAGTTAATAATTCGTGATTTAAAAACAATATCTCTATTCAAATTTCGATTAAAAGAGCATTACCTTTCCTCTTAACTGTGTTAATTATTTATGTATATATTTATATTATATGTTTCTATATTCTAACATTATGTATTTATTTAAGTATATGTTATTTTTATTGCATTGTAAGTATGTGTAAGTATATTTAATATTTTAGTTATAGACTTCACATTTTCATATTTATTTCTCTTCTTGTTCTCACACACTATTGTCTATATTTCTTTTTCTGTTCTCCTTACGCAGGTCTGCTGGATGAAATTTCTTAAGAAATAAGCAGTACCTTTGTACTCAAATATTATAATTATGCTTATTCTAATGTATTTTACTGTGTGTACATAAATAATAAAAGAAATAAATAATACATAGATTTATTGTTTTATTGTTTAACTTGAAGATTCAACTAGAAGCTGTAATCTGCCATGACCACTTCTTGCAAATAAACCAGCATTGCAGTAATGAAAATATGGACGCTGAAAGAGAACTAGGTCACACATATATGTTTGTCTAGGATGTGGACAATCAGTTTTGGAAAGAAGAAGATGTGTGAGATATCATACACTTGAAACCACTGATCCAATCATAGTAGCTGTACTTTCATGGGATAACATGCACTTTGAGGTTAGTAGTAATATTTTCCTAATCAGATAGCAACTGTGACTGTATGCATGGTACATGATTTAAAAGAATGTTCACCAGAAAACTTCAGGCTACTTCAGAAAAATATATATATAAAATAAGTTTTGTTATTCATGTGATTACCTCAAACTAACATTAGACAATATTGTTGCTTCTTCATTACAGTAGTATAATATGTTGATATATTATATTAACTCATATAAATACACAAATTAAGAAAAGCAATATTGAAACAACCGAGTCAGTTACATCTGTCTATTCTTTTAAGACAAATACCTTTAATTAATAATTAAAGCCATTGTTATGCATTCAAATAATATTTTTCTTTGCAGTTGATATCAAGTGATGCATATGTATGTCATTTATGTTGGATGCGTACTACTTGCCAGTTAGCATAAAGAGCTATCAGAGGAGAGCGAGACACTGATGAACATGCTGAAACAGAGCTTCAGCCACATGAATCAGAGCAGTTTCTCCAGAAATGGAACACTCGGATGAGATGGTGACCCACATTGGAGGTAGCTATCCATTATTGATAAGGAACAGAATTAAATCTAAGCATATCAGCCAAAAACACAATTTTACGTACATACTAATTGACAGGGAGCTTAGCAGTAGTCGTACAATTGACGCTATATTAGGATATTGTTGCAGTTGTTTTGTGGGTAATAGGATAGTTGGGTGTTGTTGTCACATTATAACCATAATAAGGTATCTTGATTGGGCATGACATCAAACTAATATTGATGCACCGGCAGCATTTCTCGATGATGTCTTAATTACTTTTGAAGATTAGATAATAAATAAATAATGTATGCTTGTTTTTTTTTTAACTTAGTCATACTGTTTTACAGTAAGAGTGACCGTTAATGAGTACCTACTAAATAACAAAATCCCACCTACGTTACTATAATTCTAACTTTTATTTTACCAATTATATAGCTACACCACCTAACCTATAAACCAATGTCTTATTTATTTATTATTAATGTAGGGAAAATTAGTAGTTGCGTATTAAAAAATAACAAAAATGTCTTAAACTATAAACTTATCTAATACACAACCCACAACATTTTCCTCAGATTATTGTAAACATTTAAATGTATCTGTGAGCAGACATTTGCAGAGTAGTTCAACCAAACTATTAATAATTATTACTATAACCAAAACTTAGCCTAATACATAAAACTTAAGCTAACAATAGTTTCTTATTTTGTGTATGTGTATGTAGTTGTGTATGTTTACTAACAAAACAATCCCGTGATGTGATTCAGAAAGAACTAATAATTAAATTATTTAAACTAATATGAAATAATCAAACAAAACAGAAATAAAAACTAAACTCCGGGAACATTCTGCCGATCCCTAAATATTTTAATGATACTATTTTCATTTATTTAATAACTTGTTTTACGGAGATATAAAATTTCGATTGCACTAAAATGTTCATTATATGTATAGACTAAACGATGCAGCAGCGAACGCTCGCCAGAATTTGTTCTGCGAAGGCTGGTAGCAAATAAATATCTCGTGCGCACCACTTGTCCCTGCACTGAGCGAGGGATCAGGTAGCTCAAGCGATTAACTATGTCATTATTGTTTTTATTTTTAAACGAAAACTGCAAGTTTTACAGGTTTCAGGACAAATGTTTCGTTATCAGTAATAAATATACAATAAGATGCTGCATATTGCATGCTTGTAAATGACTTTTATTGAGTGGGGCAAAGGTCTATAGAGTATCTGGCATTATCCTTTATACATAAGTATTAGTTTAGTTGGTTTCTATATTAATAGAAAGCGTCGTGATCATAAATAGACTATGGAATCATGACATTTACAATTCTTAAATCTACTCTAATATATACTTCATAACAGAATAACATTTTTAACCGACTTCTAAAACGAAGAGGTTCTGAATTCGATGGTATTTTTTTTTCTTTATATGGACACCGGTTACTCGAAGTCGCCTGGACCGATTTGTAAAATTCTTTTTTGTTTGAAAGGGTATATTTTGGATATTTCTTATAGTAACTTGTGCAGTTGCTCTCGAAAAGCACCATTTGGTGAAGTAGAACTGATGATAAAGACCACATGGCTACCGGAAATACTCGGTAACAAGTATTTCATTGGTTGCGATTCGATTTCTTCGATTACTTGAATATTTAGTAATCGAATCGCAAAGTCATTAAGCACTTTATGCTACTCACAATGTATTATAGTGAAGTGGAGCTGATAGTGAAGTACCAGGATAACTCCTCAACAATTAATGGCAGCAACTGGGAAAAGAAATATTTTGCAAAAGGTGATAAGAAGTTGACATTAAGGCTTTTGTAACTAGATAAATCACAAACCGACCCACTAAAAAGCGAAAAATAAATAAAACTAACTTTCAAATAAAAACCCTGCAAAGTCAAAAATAACTTTAATTTCGGAAGTCGGAGTAAAAATTAAAGTAATATTTCACTTAGCAGTGTTTACTTGGAAGTAGTTTTTGTTAAAAAGTTTTTTTAATACCTTTTTAACCGACTTCTTAAAAAGGAGGTTTACAAGTCGTCTTGAACTTTTTTTTTTTATGTTACCTCATAACTCGGAGATGGCGGAACCGATTTGAAAAATTGTTTTTTTGTTTGAAAGGGTATACTTTCTTGTTGGTCCCATTGTCGTCACGTTGGCACACCTATAGCGTTTTGGGTATTTCTTATAGTCCCTTGTGCAGTTGCTCTCGAAAAGCACCATTTGAGGAAGTGGAACTGATGATGAAGACCCCAGATGGCCACCGAAACTACTCAATAATAAGTATTTCGTTGATTGCGATTAGATTACTTGAATATGGATGTTAAGCACTTTATGCTCGTCATGATGCATATGGTGAAGTAGAGCTGAGCTGAAAAACTTTTTAGCAAAAAATAGAACCGACTTCCATATAAAAACACTACAGAGGCAAAAATAACTTTAATTTCGGAAGGCGGTGTCTTTAGTTTTGTATATATTTTCGTTTTTGGCACCGCCTTCCGAAATTAAAGTTATTTTTGCCTTTGTAGTATTTTTAACCGACTTCAAAAAAAGGAGGTTTACAATTCGTCTTGAACTTTTTTTTTTTTTTTTTTTTATGTATGTTACCTCATAACTCAGAGACGGCTGGACCGATTTGAAAAATTCTTTTTGCGTTTGAATGGGTATACCTTCTAGTTGGTCCCATTGTTACGAAATCAGGATCTGATGATGGGATCCTGGAGAAATCGAGGGAACTCTTCAAATATTATAGGCATACCTATAGCGTTTTGGGTATTTCTTATAGTACCTTGAGGAGTTGCTTCCGAAAAGTACCATTTGGGGAAGTTGAACTGATGATGAAGACCACAGATGGCTACTGAAACTCCTCAATAATAAGTATTTCGTGGATTACGATTCGATTACTTGAGTACGGATGTTAAACACTTTATGCTCGTCACAATACATATGGTGATGTAGAGCTGATGGTCAAGTACCAGGAGAACTCCTCAAAAATTAACGGCTATGCATCGGGAAAAGCAATATTCTGTAAAAGGTGATAAGTTGTTGACATTATGGCTTTTGTAACTAGATAAATTACAAACCGACCCACTAAAAAGCGTGAAAAAAAACTTTTTAACAAAAAATAGAACCGACTTCCATATAAAAACACTACAAAGGCAAAAATAACTTTAATTTCGGAAGGCGGTGTCAAAAACGAAAATATGTACAAAACTAAAGACACCGCCTTGTTTGTTTTTATTTTATTTTTGTCTTAAGTTATAATTATGTGGGCAGGCCGCAATTGCGGCGGTAAGACCCCTCTTTGAGGAGTGGCTAGATCGGCGTCACGGCGTCCTGACCTACCGCATGACGCAGGTCCTCACCGGACACGGAAGTTTCGGGAGGTACCTGTGTCTGATGGGGAAGGAAGAAACGCCTGGGTGTCACCACTGCGAGGACCGCCCTGAGGACACAGTAGAGCATACGGTGCAAGACTGCCCCGCTTGGGCAGAGCACCGACGTGTCCTCATGGTGGCGATAGGCGGAGACCTCTCGCGCCCGGCACTGGTCGAGGCCATGCTGCGGGGCGAGACGGAGTGGGAAGCGGTCGCCTCCTTCTGCGAAGCAGTCATGCTATCGAAGGAGGAGGCGGGCCGTGCGAGGGAGAGGATGGCGTCCTCCCTCCAGCCCAGCCGCAGTGGTAGACGCCCACGGCGTCGGACGTCGGCCGACGATCTCCGGCCACCGTAGGCGCGGGCATGCGGACAGCGAGTAAAGGGCAAGTCACTGTCCGACCATGGACCATGCCCGGGTCGACGGCGCGTTGTGTTCCACGCGCGCCTCTAAGAGCATCAGCAATATGACGAGCCCCCCCCTGTAGAGGGCCGAAGCCTGCCGGGGTCGTGGGACTTATCCCATTACCGTGACCCCGGAACGTAAAGGGCTATTGAAGGAACACCGTGGATTTTAGTCAGTACAAGTCTGACAGTCCCTCCGGCCCTACCCGGGGTGGGAGAACTTATTTGATGATTCTACCTCGTTAAAAAAAAAAGTTATAATTATGTATTAGTGTATTGTTAATGTAATATTTATAAGTATATGCATTGTATTAAGTATGGGTCTGATGCCTGAAAATAAATGATAATAATAATACGACTATTAGAGCAATGTGGCAGTTTTATAATTTGAACTTCTTTGGCCGTACTGTATGTAGGTTTCAGCCTTTGCGTTATAAGGTAAACGCAGCTATCAACGACCCATCAAAAATCAGCAGGTTTCACCGGCCTATTAACCTATTTCGCATTTAATTCATCTATAAACATGGTGAACTTATAGACTGTAAAGAAATTATGCGTGTTTGTGTATTGGGTTCAATAAGAACTTACGTTTGTATGCGTGATACTGATAACTCAGGAAAGGGAAGAAATTAATTATTTTCTCTGACGACAGCAAGAGTGCGGAGGTCATTTCATATTGGACCTTACTCCCTCTGACAAGTAAGTTATAGTTTTTGTTAAGACATTTTCTACGTTTATGTAATATCTATAGTTATTCAGTATAGTCAAACAAACTATGGTCTATATTACATATTTAGCAAAACATTTTGTAGGATTTGAATATTATTATTTAAATTAAATTTAGTTTCGTGGATTTGATTCTTGGCAGCAATTACTGATCCTTGGGTCGTTAATAGCCTTATGCGTTTTGTTTAGCTTTTCGTATTTATATTGGATTTGTGTCAGTATAAGATATATTCATTTTCATAATCCAGGCAGATTCCAAATGATCTACTCGTGTTGATATCTATCTATTAACGACATAATATAAGTTTTTAACTGGTTTACTTCTTACTTGCGATTTATATATCACAATTTGGTTGACTTAGAATTGATCATCTACGTATTACTTATTTTTTATAAGGCGTTAAAACATATTATACACTTCTCATCAGAAAAATCGAAACACCTTGCAAGTTTATGTTTTGTAAGGATTATCAGAAAAATGTGTATATTTAGGAATACCTATATGTCAAATGTCGTTTAATAGTGAATAATAATATGAAGTTTTCAAATCCTAATGATAATGTTCTAAATTCAAATTAAATTTTCATAGGTTTCGTATTTTGTTTAACAAGTCATGTTTACCCTGTATGGAGTATGAAGGATGTTAATAAAACAACATACGTAAATGAAAAAAAAGCTAAGAAACGTTTATTTAATAACTTGTATTCCCACCCCAAGCTCTTATTACTACTTCCATATGGTTCTTCATCAATCGGATGAGAGTCACGATCAAATTTTGTGGCATTCCATTCCATTCCTCTTGGCTTGCATTTTGCAGCTGGCTAAGTGTTTCTGGGGCAGGATCTCTTGCACGAATTCGTCTCTTTAATTCATCCCATAGATGTTCAATCGTATTCATGTCCGGGCTTCTTGCTGGACATTCCATAATGAAGATACCGACTTCGGTAACATAATCTCGTACGACGCTCGCGGTGTGAGTCTTGGCATTGTCGTGCATGAATATGAAATCGTTGTCAATAAAACGTGCATAGGGCATCACGTGAGGCTCAAGACACTGTTCGATGTACCGATGACTGTTTAGTACAGGCAGACGTGGCCCAGACACAAAGACAAGCTCTGTGTACGTCTTACCATCGGCGCTGATTCCTCCCCAAACCGTCCACGAACCGCCACCATAGCTGACCTTTTCTTTAATGCAGCATTGTGCAAAGCGTTCTCCATCTCTTTTGTAGACCTTGCTCCTTCCGTTGTTACCATACAGCATAATTAACTCTTCAGAAAAGAGGACTTTGTTCCACTGGAGGTACGACCAATTTAGGTGCTCACGTGCAAAGCTAATGCGCGCTCTTCGATGGTCTGTAATTAATTTCTGCCCATTTGATGGCTTATGCGATACCGTCCACGTTCCTTCAACCTTCTTCTAATTCTAGAGTCACTTACAGCCACCCTACATACAACATGAAGCTGCTGCTGCAGTTGAAAAAACATTAAGGCGTCGATTTCGTAAAGAAGTTGTTACAATAAATCGATCATCTCGCTCAGAAGTGACCCGATTCCTGCCAGATCCTGTATGGCACGTGAACAAACCAGTTTCTCGAAAGCGTTTCTACACTCTATGAACAGACGACAGACTTAGATACAATCTTTCAGCCACAACAGGCTGACTAAGTCCAGAATCCAGCAATGCCACCACTCGGGCGACTTCTGCGGGCGAAATATCCATATGTTTTAGAAAAATAAAACTTTTTCAGACTTCCCAAAGTCACAGTTAACAAATAAACAACAAAAAGTTTTAAGATAAGCGCTATTTTTTAATTTTCAAAGGTGAAATTTACTCCAAATCTAAACACACATTTGTCTCAAAACAGTGAATCATTTCATTTATAGGATAAACAAATGAAATTCTAATTTTGAATTTAGAATTTTCGCTTATTACTGCAATGGTCAAACTGCCAGCTATACAATCATGTGATTTTTTCATGGAATGAAAACTCTTTTGTGTTAAATTAGGACAGGAAGCATAAAAACGGAAGTGTTTCGATTTTTCTGATGAGAAGTATAGTTGGTCATAAAGTAATAATTATTGACCTGTATGAGTCGGTAATAGTCACAATGAGAAGCTATCTCCGACTCGAACCCTATTCCACTAAACCTACTAACGTTTGGATTCCGCATACCTTTTTTTTGAAGGGATTGTCAGACTTCTACTGGCTAATACTTAACCTGATCCATCAGTTACCCTTGCGTGCCGGGGCTGCGGTATCTTGTTAGAATATTCCCGCAACCCCGTAAGGCAATAGCCCTGTTGGGCCCCGTCAATGCTGCTGACTGCTCTTTGAACGCGCGCGGAACACGGCCGCCGATTCGGCCCTGGTCTTTACCGGACGGTGAGCTACCCCTGCTCCCCGTCCACTGGCCCGCGTCTACGGTGGCCGCAGAGCAGCTCGCAATCTTCGACCCCCGGGGCGTCTTCCGCGGCGACTAGGGCGTGAGGAAGAAAGTTGTCTCTCCATCATGCGTTCTGCCCCCTCCTTAGCTAGCATGACTGACATGACATGACTTCGCAGAAGGAGGCGACTGCATCCCATTCCCCCTCGCCCCGCACCATGCCCTGAACCAAGGTTAGACGCGAGATGTCGCTGCCACCGATCAACTCCACGAGGTCACGGCGGTGCTCCGCCCAAGTGGGGCATACGTCCACTGTATGCTTGGACATCTCACCGCCTCACCGGAGATTGTGTAGTATTCTCGAATGACCCGGATGGCCATGACCTTTTGGTCCACACAAGGCCCCCATAGAGGGCCATGGACGCCACAATCCCCGTGTAGAGCCTCCGGCCAGGGGGGGCAAACGCCTCCTGTTTGACGCCCCTTGATTGGATAGGAGCCGCATGAGTGCAGCCCCAGCCCGGTCCTCTAGCCTTTGAGCCAGTCGTCAGAAATGCTCCATGAAGTTCCGCCGGCTGTCGTAGACGAATTTCGGGTACTTCATCGTCATCTCGACGTGATAATAATGTTATTTTTTTAAATGTTATAGCAATATGGGTAGAATTCACATAACTAACAATCTTGTTAACCCCTTCAACTAAGCTAAATACGCTTGTGTCTGGAATGGGTTCACGGCAATAATGTAATGGGTTGGGTTCGAACCTGCGACGTCTTCGTTTCGACTGTTTCGACCTTAGCCATAAAACATATATATGATATTATTTATAATATATTAACGGATTTTTAAGACGTATGGCATACTTTTAGAGAAATAAATTGTCTCAGTATGTAATGGCTGATTGAACATCAATCCAGCAAACTAGACAAAAGTATGCCACCTATATTTCAAGCTTCTAATATCATCTGTGTAACTTCAATTATTAAACGACACATTATTAAACCAAACTATTTATTATATTGCAATTTAATATTTTAATTATCAATTTTTATACGTATGCGTATGTTTGACGCAGGGGTTGATAATTGGCGGCCGCGCTGCGTGTCGTGAGTTGATTCCCACTCTGGAACAATTGTTTGTTTGGCCTACAGATAGTTGTCACGGGTATGGGTGTGTAAACTCATTTCAATGAATGTAAACGCACTCATGATACAGTAGCAAAAACGAGTTTATTTAAGTATCAAAACAATTTTCTTAAATAATGAAAACTACATCACCACATCATCGCTTATCATCAGGTAAGCTACTGGTCTAACGTGAGCCTATCACACTCACTGTTAGGAAATCAAAATGCCTGCCAAATTTATTTAATAGACATCAATATTAAGTGGAATAACTTGGAAGTTAAGCGCTATTTTAGTAGTGGACTACTTGGACTAAATGGAGCTAACAAAAAAAAAAATCTCTCGAAAAAAAAAATCTCTCAACTGAAGACTTCGAAAATTGCGCAGTAACAAAGCTGATCCTATTTTCCTAGCAAAGCAACTCATAAAACTGAAGTAATTAGAGTATCCCTGAACTTTATATTCTCAAAGTCCTCCTTACCGAGAATCAGATATAATATATTTACAAAAAAATAAAACCGACTTCCATATCAAAACACTACAAAGCCAAAAATAATTTTAATTTCGGTAGTCGGTGTTATTGGTTTTGTATTTTCTTTTTTTTCACACCGCCTCCCGAAATTAAAATTATTTTTGGCTTTGTAGTGTTTTGATATGGAAGTCGGTTTTATTTTTTTGCAAAAAAGTTTTTATTATATGAAAGTTGGTTCTATTTTTTGCTAAAAAGTTTTTTTCATTAAACGTTCAAAATCAAGGCAATTCAATTCATCAACATAATATACTGCCTCCGTTTCACTCCGTAAAGTCTGGTACGTGCAATAACAAGGCCGCTCAATTCAGGCCCGCAAGACGCCTTTTAATTTGCTAGCGGTCAACAACAACAACTAATTTAAGAAATTTTAATGTTCTGCATTTACTGAGCCATTAGGTTGGAAATTTGATAAAATTTTATAGCAATAAAATATTTCCTGATTTTTTTTCGTCTTTTGATGCTCTGCAATATTAATTTGATATCATTTCAAATCCCAGCTTTAAGAAAAACATTTTACTGACTGTAATACATACTGGAATCGATTTAAACGATAGTAGGCCCAGCAACACAGCGAGGAATAATATTATGGACCACCTTCAAAATCAGTTGGACGGACTGGTGCTATAAATAGTCGCAGACCAGTCAGTCTGGCCTAGTGGCTAGGCTCACAGCCGTTTGCGGTTTGAGCCCCGACAAACTGCACCCGACGCCATTTGCTTTCGATCCGAATATATATAGTGTTCTCTAAGTCACTCGATAGCCCTCTGTCTTTCTTGTAAATTTAGCCACATGGTCATATATGATTTTAACCGACTTCAAAAAGAAGGAGGTTCTCAATTCGTCTAGAACTTTTTGTTATGTATTGTTACCTCATAACTTGAAGACGGCTGGGCCGATTTCGAAAATTCTTTTTTTGTTTGATAGGGTATACTTTTTAAATGGTCTCTTTGTCATCATAATAGGATCTTATGATGGAATCATGGAGAAATCGAGAAAAGTCTTCAAATATTATTGTTCATTTTGGGAATTACTTATAGTACCTTGTGCAGTTGCTCTCAAAAAGACCCATTTGGGGAAGTGGAACTGATGATGAAGACCACAGATGACCACCGAAACTACTCAATAATAAGTATTTCGTAGATTGCGATTCGATTACTTGAATTCGGATGTTAAGCACTTTATGCTCGTCACAATGCATATGGTGAAGTAGAACTGATGGTGTAGTACCGGGAGAACTCCTCAAAAATGAACGGCTCTGCATCGGGAAAAGCAATATCTTGTAAAAGGTGATAAGTAGTTGACATTTAGGCTTTTGTAACTAGATAAATTACAAACCAACCCACTAAAAAGCGAAAAAAACTATTTAGCTAAAAATAAAACCGACTTCCACATCAAAAGACTACAAAGCCAAAAATAACTTTAATTTCAGAATACGGTGTCAATAAAAACTTTTTACCAAAAAATTAAACCGACTCCCAGAAAACACTGCAAAGTGAAAAATAACTTTAATTTCGGTAGTCGGTGTCTTTAGTTTTGTATTTTCGTTTTTGGCACCGACTTCCGAAATTAAAGTTATTTTTCACTTTGCAGTGTTTTTTGGGAGTCGGTTTAATTTTTTGGTAAAAAGTTTTTATTTCACTCTTTTTAGTTGGTCTAATTTTAATTTACCTAGTTACAAGAGTCTAAATGTCAACTACTTATAACCTTTTACAAAATATTGCTTTTCCCAATGCTGGGCCATTAATTGTTGAGGAGTTCTCCTGGTACTTCACCATCAGCTCTACATCACCATATGCATTGTGACGAGCATAAAGTGCTTAACATCCATATTCAAGTTATCGAATCGCAATCCACTCAATACTTATTATTGAGTAGTTTCGGCGGCCATCTGTGGTCTTCATCATCAGTTCCACTTCCACAAATGGTACTTTTTGAGAGGAACTGCACAAGTTACTATAATAAATACCCAAAACGTCATAGGTGTGCCTATAATATTTGAAGAGTTCCCTCGATTTCTCCAGGATCCCATCATCAGATCCTGACTTTTATAAAAATGGGACCAATTTCAAAGTATACCCTTTCGATCAAAAAAAGAATTTTCCAAATCGGTTCAGCCGTCTTCGAGTAATCGATGATCATAATTTAAAAAAAAAAAAATTACGCGTCGAATTGATAACCTCCTCTTTTTGTCGTCGGTTGAAAAAAGAAAATACAATACCAATAACACCGACTACCGAAATTAAAGTTATTTTTGGCTTTGTAGTGTTTTGATATGGAAATCGGTTTTATTTTTTGCTAAAAAAATTTGTTTGACACCGCCTTCCGAAATTAAAGTTATTTTTGCCTTTGTTTTTATATGGAAGTAGGTTCTATTTCTTGCTAAAAAGTTTTTTTAACACAAGGAATGAGCAATAAACAAAGTTGAGATTCGTGTACAGGGCATAGATTAATGGGTAATAAATAACGCACTCAGAGCTACTTAAAATGGGATATTTTGACCCGAAAACTTGGTAGTTTAAGTTTTGTTTAATATCACACCTCATTTACACTCAACCATACATCCACACATGCACCATAAATTATATTACTACTTCCAAACACATCCCAATTTCATTGTCTTTTGTTGTTTATTTTTGTCTTTTAAATTATTGCTTTTTTCTGTTTAAATTATTTCTTAATTAACTTTTTAAATGGAGCATTATATCATGTTTTTTGTATCCGGAGAAGGGCGTTGTTAACTGCGCTACAGTTTATACTTTTGTAGCTAACATCGTTTGATTTGTTGTATCTAGTCTTGTGTTTTTATTCCTGAATAAACTATTTACTATTTATATACTTCTCGACCACAACTTCAAAAATCATTCAATCATCAATTGAAATTCATAAGAAATCTCACTCGGTAAAAATCACTCGCATTGTGTCGTAAAGTTGAAGCTATGATTAGATTTTCCACTCTTGTTTAAAGTGAGTCAAATTTTCTCGTGATGTGTTATTGTTTTAGCAACTACGCGTCAAAATCTAATAATATCAATGTGAAATCGTTTTTGTTTGTTTGTGTACCCTCGTTTCATGCAACACAAAACAACCAATGGTTTCGATTTTGGTGTGTAAATAGTTGGAAGGTTCTCCAGCCTGTTTCGCTGCAAAAAACATTTAACACTACAGTACACGCGCCCCTTTTTTTTACTTGAGTACACGCGTGGCCTACTATGGTATGCAATTTTAAAATGTCAATAACTTGTATATTCCTAATTATCTGAATAAAACAACAAATGGAATTAAAAGGTGTTTAGTTTTCTTAGTTTTACAACCATACTTTTTAGATAAATTATTAAAGTCGTATAAATAATCAATAATGTAGTAAATATATATGAAAAAGTAACAAAAATGGCACTTCTGAGATCAACGTAACTTTTTTTAACTAATAACTAAACTTTATTACTATTTTCTTTGTTTTCGTAGCATTCAGGACACACTACTGCTTGGTGATCGGGACAAATCCATTTATTGCATTTATTGAACCACTTTTTTGTCGACCGATTTCGGGCTCTCGAGCTGAGTGCACATCGACCAACTCGTCCTATCTTTGAAGACAAGTCGTGTTGAGACTCTTGGGGTTCTTGAACTCAGTTGCCCAAAAGAGCTTCTACCCTGAATTTAAGTTGTCGTGGTAGTGTTTCAATGGATGCCTGGCGAATCAAAAGTGGTTTTATCAAATTAAAAGTTCATTTTGTTGATTACCAGAGCGTTGATTCCAACAATGTTCTTCAAATCAAAAAATATTACTAGCGGCCATCGACGGCAGTTACGCTGAAAACTATACTGTTTGCACATTTTGTCTAGAACATCTACACTACATTTGTACGATTATAAACAGTAATAATCTCTGGTTTGCGTTCTTCGTTTGTATCTGAATTGATAGCTGCATCATAATGAATTGTAGATAGTAAGTTGACTGCCTAATTTCTGTTTGGAACGTAGGACACAAGGGTAGCGTCATTTTGAAATCCAAAAGGAGAACTTTTGATAGTCCTAGACTTCGAAGCTTTAAACTCCTTAGAAATTTCGGGTCAAAAGTACCATGATGTAATCGAAAATATAAATCTGTAAAAGAAAACGAAAATAAGAAAAACAAATACATTTTACAATTTGTAAACTATATAAAATAATAATAATTGAATATATATACATTATTAATATATAGAGCATATTATAATAGCGTTATAAATTGATAATACATGAAAAGTTACTTTCCTGAATTTGGTACACCAATACACGCGCGGACTACTTTAGTAGGCCCACGGTTTTGGCGCCAAATTGCTAGTGCAAGGGTACTAAGGTTGTGACAAATATACTAGGCGAGGCTTACCTGGAATCACTAGTTTCTAACGCGCTGTACTAAAAAGTTATTGCAAAAAGAGTTACCCTGGTCTACTATAGTAGGCCGCGCGTGTACTGCAGTGTTAACCCATTAGTGAGTAATCTACTCATCGACTGCTTCGGCTTCTAGGCTAACCAGATGCAGCTGTGTGGTAATGTTTAACAAGAAGCGACTGCCTATTTAACCTACACAACCCAGTAGCTGGGTAACGACACACCTATTTTTTCTCTGGTTGGGAAAATCATCGAATGATTTCTCCCGCTCTGGGTGGAGCGGAAGGGAATGTCAGACTTCTACTGACTAAAAACCCACCCTGTTCCTTCATTTCTTGGCTTCCGACTAGCCGTATTGACCAACAGCTTAACGTGCGTTCCGAATTCAAATCAAATCAAATCAAAATTATTTTATTTTACATAGGCCTAAATGGGCACTAATAAAACGTCAGAAGTTAGTGCACGGTTCGAAATTGGTCGTTTCCTATGGAGAAGAACCGGCAAGAAACTCCACGGTTACTCTTTTAAAAAAGAATCTTGATTTTTAAAATCTTTCCATAATAGAAACAATTTTTTATTTATTTTTTTGGTATGAGAGGACAGTATAGACTAACTGACATAATAAAATGTAATATAACTAATCAAAAATGAATCTCAGTCTATAGTGTTCACACATTTACATTAAAAATTAACTTTACTGGCAAGGGGATATTACTCCACCATCTTCCAAACATCAGGAAATGCTCATGCTCCACAGTCACGCTTGCGACTTATTATTAAGTAACCCTTCCTTAAAAGTTTTAGCGTAACAGATAATGCTTCATAATATTTTTCGCCTTCTACCATTGTGGCTTCCATAACGCTGGTCTACTCCAATATTTACCAACAAATTGCGACTTTACTATACTCTATAAACGCTGGTGTTGCGTAACAGTTTAGTTTAAATACGTCTTCACATCACCTGCTGTCTGCCATCCTCGGTACACCAATATAGAATTTAATATTAACGTGTGGGTTTCCCCGCACTTAAGTAAATGTTACTTAACTGACACTTAAACAACAGTGACTAAATGTAGAATAAGTTTATTATTTGTAAGTTAGGCGGAGGAGACAAAGTTATTGGTTCTAATTTTCAGTTGCAATTGAATTTTTTTGCGGTTGTTTGTGACTTTGCATGCAAATTGCCATGGCAAAACGCTATCTATTGAGTAATATTAAGGATAAGTTCAAATAGACGACGGGTATGTACGTGCACATTGCTCAAATTCATTTACAACGTTAGATTTAAATATATGCTATCTTTAGCGTTAGCGTTGAATATATTGTTTTTTATCTTGTTCAATATTAAAACTTTAAACTATTAAAGCATTAGAGTGCTAGTTGGTAGATATAGCATGTCTTTGGATTCTTCATTCTTAGGATATGCTGGTTTTCTCACGATGCTTTCTTTCACCGTTTTGGAAATAGTGGTGTTGGTGAAACAAATAATACAAAGTGGGCATCAGTAAATAGATTACGGCCTATTCCCAGTCTTACAGAGGAGGTCTATATACAATTGTACATGCAGTGAGAATATTATAGGCTGGTAATGTGATGTTATGTACTAGTTATGCATGTAGTATAAGATAGGCATGCCTACATATTATCAGCATCGATTTTGTAATATTTTTTTCTTGCTATTTGTAGCTTTGTATGTACTATAGTATCAAATAATAAATAATTAAACTTCCCTGCAAAATGTCGGAATCCGGAAAAAATCATTTTTTTTAATATTTTGAATTTCACATCTTTAGATTGTTGATTATACTCTCATGATCTAATAACAACATTATGTAGTAGAAATGTCTCCAAATTTCATATCATGTCTTGGATAAACCACGACAAATGAAGCTTTTTCATCATAAATCTTTAATCCCACGTAATTATACAGCAAAGGACTTAAAACATGACATTTACGAAACACAATTCGCAAACAAGCCTACAGTTCATGAAAGTGATTGTTATAATTGCCACAGGCAAATTACATCATTACGCCAACGTCATTTTACAGTTTGAAAGCCGGGAAATACAAAATTAAAGTTCTATTTAGAGGGTGGAAAGTTTAAATCTGAATGGCTGAAGTTTTCGACAGTGAATACGTAAATTTGTAATTTTGCACGGATTGTTCACAAGTTCGGCGCGGTTCGTATGTGTGACGCTTCTCAATGCCTAACATTTGCTCGCCACAAAGCCTTATCTTTCGTTACATTATATAATATCACGCCGGTTTAATATATGTGAGTTCAAACTCGCGCTTATGAAATCAATTTTGTAGTAAATTCAGTTGGTAATATTAATTAGCAATCTGTTCACATGGATATGGAGATAAATTACATGTTTTGTACCAAGGCGCTATAAAACGAAGGAAGTAAAACACAGTCATAAAAATGCTTATCAGTTGACAAAGGAGGATAATAAAAGATATGATTCCGAAATATCAATAAAGATGGGAGTCTGTCGAGGAGAAGTCGACGTGACTTGGTATGGCGCGCTACGAATAATGGTGACTTTCAAATTAGATTGCATTGCACACCCGGGATTCTGAAGGTGGTGCCAAGTATTTGCGTTTCGGGCTGTCTCGTATTTCGTTGGTGGAATTTTTATTTCATGGAAAGAGGTTCTATCTGGAACTTTTCGGAATAGGTCGAGATATTTTCATATTGATCCTCTATGAGTTTTCGTATTTCTTTTATACTCATGACTTGTATGATGGTATGGGGTAAATTATGGCTCTATCTATACACTCATGTTTTGAATTGTCTTTTGATGTAACTGTTTCAAATTTGAAGTTATTTATTTATTTAATCAATAATGGAATATACACTTAAATAAAATACATCTAAAAATAAACTAAAATATGGCGTCCAGAAATTCGTGCGCATCGCTGTCCACTGGTAATGTGCCCAAAAGACTGGCGGCATTGCCACGCTGTATGGCAATGCTTAACCGCTGTACCGCCAAGGTAAAAGCCAGCCTTTGGGTCACGCGAAGTGTCAACTAGGCGCCTGGATAGTTCTTTAAATAATTTGTGAGCACTCGGACCCCATGATCCCAAGGTCTCCACCCCAAACGGCTCGAAAATATAACCTCCAACAAGGTTATTATATTTCCGCCACTTGAGGTTCTCAGGGGCTGCAGCGGCAGCGCCAGCACAGCAAGACGAGCTAGGAAGATGGGATGGTGCAAGAGTATCGACACAAGTTGCATCCCACACTAAAGCCCTACCCATCTTCCAAGGAAATAAAGACATGCCGTCCGGTCTTTTGCCATCGTCGCGTGCCAGGCCATTGGATTCTAATACAGCCGGAACGCCGACGGTGACTAGAGCTCATCGGATAATGTCGTTAATATTCGCGTGCCGTGCTATGCGACCCGCGCTACGGCCACATGAAAGGCCGCGGTGACCGAGGCTGTTGACAACTTCGCCACAGTGACAGCGATGAGCAGAACAACAGGGAGCACCTAATCGAAGGGAAGCAGCGAGGCGGAAAGTAGTATCATCGAACAAGGTGCCTATGTTCGACGACGGTAGTGCATGAAGCCAGAGACCCGACTCCCATTCACTCACAGCCAGCAAGCGCGCACGCTCTGCAGCCGAAGCAGATGTGGCAATAAGGTCACTCTGAACTGCTTTACAGAGCGGCTCATCCCACCGCCTCTGAGAATCATCTCAGAGGCGGTGGGATGAGCCGCTCTATTGCCCGAATCTAAATCCACCCGAAAATCCATCAGGATTTTCGGGTGGATTTAGATTCGGGCAAGCGATTCTCCAGGTGTCCATAGCTTCGGTGAAGCACGGCACATTGAAATCAACCAGTGACGGAGCTAGAATATTCCTGATTAATTTCTCAGTACCGTGGACCGAAGATATAAAAGCTGGGAGACTAATGCTAGAAATTTTGCGGACGCCGAGACCTCCCATACGAATGGGAAGAGTAGCTTGTGCCCAAGTTCGGTTATCCATAGCCACATTTAAAATTGCTGTCAGAGTATGCCGGATAATTTGGTCCATTTTTTCCAAAAGGTGAGGATGATGCCAAAGATGCGAAGCACGAAGAAAGTACGTTAATTTAGGTCCAAAGCAACAGTAAAGAATTAAGGTGATAGCCGAATGCATGTTATTTTGGTGTAATCTGTCCGAAATGTCGTTAAAATTTTGTATTATTTCCTCGACAAAATCGGGAAAGGAATTTGAAAAAAATTGGAGACCCAAGAAGACGAAGAGAACTTTTATCCACAATTTGGATTTCTGGGGCTAATGCGTGGAATTCGGAAAGTGTCAGTTGTCTGTCAGTACTGTCGTATATGAATAGTTCACACTTCGAAAGGTTGAGATCCAATCCTATGGTATGGAGTTGATTTCTTAAAAACTGTAGATCATCTAAAACTGTGTCTACATCACCTCCCAGGGTTCCATCATCGAGATACTAAACATTGAATTTTGAATTTAGTTGTCGAATAATTGGGTGAATAGCTAAACTAATGATCTCTGGCCCGAGGGGATCTCCTTGTTGACAGCCAACAGCTGATTCCAAAAGGTTTTCCTTATAAAGTAATTTATTCGGATGTCTGTAACATTGCTAAAGAAAACTAAAAATTTGTAGTACTTCTTTTTTAGTTTCTACCAACAAAGTGTCCCTATTGACTGAATTAAAAACATTTTTAATGTCAACCTTCAAGATAACCTCTCCTTTACCAGAATTTAAATAGGTCGACAAGACGTGAACGGCAGCCTCACAACCCCCTTTGGAGCCGTAACCCAGTTGTAGGGGCTGAAATTTGGTCGAAATATCCTCACCATAAAATTTGGAGCAAATCTTGGCTGCCATACGACGGTAGGTAGTTCCCACGGCAATGGGGCGAATGCCGCCATACCTTTTGCATAGGGCACATAGATTGGCCCCGTACAAAATATCGGTGACGGTTTCGTTCACCTGGCCCGAGAGCATAAGGAAATGTTACTGTTTCAGAAATTCTTGATCATATTTGTAGGTATTTTGCATGCGGACTTTTATTTAACAACCCGATCATAAAAAAAACAGTTGTTTTAAGTCTTTGCAGTTGTTTTTAACACAACAGTTACCGAACATCATATTCAATATAAACTCCTACTACTTGTGGGCAGTTTATGAAACATTTAATGTGTGATCCAAATACATAGATTGATAGATACCTGACGATTTTTTTTAACTTTTAAAAGTAGATACCACATACCGTTTGGGAAGAACATCATGAATTACAGAAAAGCATAATTAACAATAAAATTATTTAACAAAACTCGCAGGTTCAATATTTCACATCGTCCAATATAAGTCGAAACCGATTTCTATTTCATTTTGACGTCAAAATAAAAGCCGACCAACACTTAAATAATAAAAGGACGTACGTCCAAATCGGAATGCACTGGCCAGAGAGAGAAATATGGAACCATATTAACTCGTCGACTCTATTGCACGAACTTTTGCGCCACGATTAATGACCCTACAGTGAAATGGGAATGTCTTCATTTTGATAAGTGATGCACGTAACGTGTTCTGAAGAAAGCTCAGATGCGAACGCATTTTAAAATTGTATTACGCCCCGAGCGTCGTGGATCGCGAGTCGATTTCGGGCCACCGTAGGCGCGGGCCTGCGGATGGCGAGCAGGGGTCGCTCACCGTCCGGTAAGGACCAGGCCCGGGTCGGCGGCGCGTTGTGTTCCACGCGCGCCTCAAAAAGCTGTTAATATCAGTGACGGGGCCTCATAGGGCCATTCCCTGTCGGGGTTTGCTGGAAAGTTCCATCGAGATACCACAGCCCCGGAACTTTAGGGCTTACGAAGGAACAGGGTGGGTTTTTAGTCAGTAGAATTCTGATACACCCGAGCGGAAGAAGTCATTCGATGATATTTTTCACCAAAAAAAAAAGTACCCATTTACTTCTATTATTTCATTATATTATACAGGTACACTGATTAATTAACTGCAAATGTAACTTTGTAATCCTATATATTTATATGGGATTACAAAGTTATTTATGCAGTTGATGTATCTAGAAAACTGGAACGAAAATAAAAATTATTATAGTTTTTCCTTGATTCATATACTAAACACTAATTGTATTTTAAATTTGAAGCTTCTATGTCTGCTATAAGTGCTTTAGACTTTTGATGATCGGTCAGTCAGTGAGTGACAAAATTTACAAAATTAAGGAACTTTGACTCGTTATAATTCTTAAACTACTGGTTCAAATTGAATAAAATTTGAAATGTACCGTGTTTATACAATGCCTGTTTGGTTACTGAATTCAGGTTTCTAGTTTTATCCACAACGAAGTTATAGGGGGTCGAAAATGGCCTGAGTTGCTTCGAGAAAAGAATGGTACGGCTGTGCCGCTTTTTTGTTCGACTTGGCGGGGGCATTGCTGTGCCCCCAGATAAACTAACTTATCGGTGTCTTTGAGTCTTTTCCCTGCCACCCTGTCTCGCTTGCTCGCGTGACCGCGGCCAGTAGTGTGCGAACGAGATAAAGAGTGAGAAGTGCTGAGGTAGGTAGTTTTAATACCGTTGATTTCGAAATCATGCTCAGGATACTTCGCTCTTTAACATACCTACAACAGCGATTGGCTGGTTTCGTAGTTACCTGTTTTGCCGCCGGCAACGTATTTGCATAGATGAGTCCTGCTCTTCTTGGTGTAGTACATCAGCCGGTGTTCCTGAGGGTGGCGTCTTATCTCCTTTACTCTTCGCAATATTCGGAAATTCTATATCAAAAAAACTTCAGTCCTCCTACCACCTTTATGCTGATGATTTGCAGATTTACAGGCAAGCTCCCTATAAAGATTTGCATGCTGCTATTGATATCATAAACCAGGACTTGGCCTCTGTTTGCGAATGGAGTGAGGCATATGGATTGCAGGTTAACCCGTCAAAGACCACCGACCATTGACCCAGGTCATTGTAGTTGGTAGTTCCAGGTTGACTAAGGTAAAATGGTCGCAGCTTCCTCAGGTATTTTCAACGGCACTGCTATTCCATTAAGCGAGAAGGTTAAGAACCTAGGGGTTTGTAAATATCTTTGTTGGGGTCCCCAATTACAAGAAGTCAGTCGCAAATTATTTGCTTCTGCCTATTCCCTAAGACAGTTGCGTAACTTTCTACCAACTGCTACTAAAGTTGCGCTAGCACAGTCTCTTTTACTTCCCATCCTTGACTACGCTGATGTCAGTTATCTTGATCTTACTGAGGCACAATTTGATAAACTAGAGAGACTCCAAAATGTTTGCATTAGATTTATATTTGGCTTACGCAAATATGATCACGTACCTATCCGAATTTCGTACGAAACTCAAGTGGCTTCCAATACGTCTTCGCCAGAACTTACACATCTTGTCTCTGCTTTACAGTGTTCTGTTTAATTCTTATTTCTTATTCTTACTTATCTTAAAGAACGATTCAAGTTCCTTCATGACACACATGCAAAATCTCTGAGATCATCAGAAAACTTAAGGCTTGCGGTACCGAGTCACAACACCAATTACTATGGTAAGTCGTTCGCAGCTCAAGCAGTACGGCTGTGGAATGATCTACCGGTGTCAGTTAGACAAGCACAAACCCTATCGTCTTTCAAAAACTTGGTAAAGGATCTTTATATCTTCTTAATTGTCGTTATTATGTATGTCTTTGTTTTTTTTATATTTATATGTATATGTTTTGAGAATGTTATTTATTGTTTTTATAAAGATAAATAGTACACCGTGGACTACCCGCGTATTTAGTTTCTTCTGTGTCAAATCCATCCAAAGGTTGTCTGTAAAAGATCGCTTTTAGCGATAAGACCGCCCATTGTATCACCCTTTTTAGTTGTAAAGTCCTTATTGTTTTACTGTTATGGTGTACAATAAATAATATATCTATCTATCTAGTATAACCCCTTAACGTACTTTCTAAAGCATGAAGAACGTCCATTGTAACTCATTGTTTTTAAAGTCCTTATTTAATTATGTTATGGTGTACCATAAAGAGTATATCTATCTATCATGAATGAATCTCAGTATGTAATCTATTGTCTAAGTAGTGTAATCTATTGCTTAACTTTGCAGATCGACTGAATCAAATCCGCAAAGTTGATCCTGTTTGGAATGGTTAAAAGAGACAAGTAAATTGGTGGAGGATTGTAGCAGCTCCTGCAAGTACATTGCAATTTAGTTCTACAATTGGATGATATCGTTAGCGGTTGAAAGCACGCTTTCTTAGTTTTAAGATTGGTTGAAACTAACTTGAGGGTTTGTGTGTTAGAAAGGTAGCGGGGTATTGCTGTTCTACAAAATTTGCTCTGGAATATAACAGGCTTTATGCGTTTAAATTTCTGTTTTCATGTATGTATTTTTTTTTAAATTACTAGCAATGTGAATAGATATGACATTACTAGCAATCCTGTTAACCCCTCTAAGTAAGTTAAATATGCTTGTGTCTGGAGTGGGTTCACGGCAATAGTGTAATGGGTGGGGTTCGAACTCGTGCCCTCTCGATCACAAGTCCGACACCTTAGCCATTGGGCTGTTGATGCTAAACTATGTGCATTTATTATTTTTCATTGCGTATGTATGTGTATGTGAAACTATGTGTATATTATGTTATTATAGAATCGATAAGATAGTGATGAAACTGTGGCAGGATGTTTTGAAAAGGCACGAGATAGTTTCTGAACCAAAAAATACAGTGTCAATATAAACTCTTCACGCAAGTGAAGACGCGGGTAGTATGTAATTAATAATTATCATCTAAATAAGTTTTTCTTTTTCGTCAATTAAGCATTTCCTATTCGAATGAAAGCCAACGTGGCTAATTTCCTTTTCAACATTATCCTCATAAATTAAGGTGGGAACTAGAAGTTAAGCAACACGTGATTGGCATACGTAGCTTGCTGCTGCAAATTTCACAAATATAACTCTTATTCCATTGTCGTAAAGCACAGTCTCGCTTTGTGAAAAAATGTCTAGATACTTTTAGGTCAAAAACGAGTTGCAGGGTGAAACTAATCACTATAATTGAATTTTCTGCAGCGCGTTCGCTTCGTTCCTCGAATTCAGCTAATTCTATTTGGCATTTTAGTTGCTAATTAACGCCTTTATTTCCCCCATGAGTGTAATGGTTATTAATTGTGATTTGCCTATATATCATTAAAGTTACGTTAATCCAACTGATAAAAGTAATATGAGAATATAGATAGATTGATAGAATACTCTTTATTGTACACCAATAATTTAAACAGACACTTGATTTACAATAATGCAAAAAAAATGGTTACAATGGCGGTCTTATCGCTGATAGCGATATCTTCCAGACAACCTTTGGATGGACTTTAAGAACATAAAACAAAGAGGGGAGGGGAAAGTCAGTGTACTTACTTCAAATATATAACATAAACAAAAAGTAACTAAAGTAGTTATTATAATTATATATATAGGTATATATAATACAATACATAAATAAGTGTAAATAAATATATGTGTTTTGTATATATAAATATGTCATAAGGAGAGAAATACAAGGTAAAATCATAGGAGTGTATAAAAATGATTGACAACAGAGCTTTTAAAAGCAGCAAGTCACTGCGCTTGTCTAATTGACAACGGCAATGCGTTCCACAGACGAGTAGCCTGCACCGTATACCTACGATGAATCATAAAATTTTGTGGAATGTGCAGGATGGTTATATAAAGATATTACTCATTTGAAATTAAAGTTATAGTAATTTTGTATTCTTTTCTTGCGCTTTTATTTTGTATTATATGCTGTGGATAACGTCGTTGGTTATACATTTGTAATTTGTATATATGAATAAATTAATTAAGATACCTACTATGTTTAACTGTTTGTTATTCCCAAATAAATAAAGTATTTTGATATTTTATATGTCACTGATGCATTCCAATTTTAAATTTACATAATAAAGGGATGTTAATAATATTTAATTCGTCAGTCATGAATATTCACCGCTAATATGCGCTTACATTAATTAAATGTCACACAAATTAGTGGCCGGTAATAAAGATATGTTAACCAATAAATTGGGAATCAAACGACATAGTGTTTACATTTTAATATTAATATATCCACATTTTCATTCAAAATATACGAGGATAAATAGGCTGTGGATTAATTACTCATAAATATCTTTATTATTGTAATAATACTACATTCATTAAATAATGCGACATCTAAAATGATGGCAGAATTAGTTGTTAAGAGTCTGTTCCAAAATTAAGGCACAACTTAAAAAAGGTGTCTTCGAATCCACTCATCATAATAATAAAGGAGCAAGTGGCTGTTCAACATTCAGCATTTTAACATGTTGAGAATTCTCCCCGCTTCAGAAGTTACGTTAAGACAGTTCTCCCAGCCGATATAGCCAGCCAGACTGGTGTTAGAAAATCTAATACCAGTCTTGCCAAGAAGTACCCAGTAAAACCTGTTATTCAGTAACTGTGATGTGGTGGCAAGATAGATATAAAAAGTGTAGTTCCCTGCCAGAGTGTATGTTTCCTGATGGCTATAATCTAGGGATTTTTAAGCCAAGAATGAATAGGTTACTTTTAGGTAAGCGCACTTAATTTTTGACCATATCGCTTACTATCAGATGAGATGGAGCTCAAACATGAGCCAACGTATACATGTGAAATGCTAGTACTCAGCATCTATGTAGTTAGACCGGATATCGACGCTAGCTTAGATGAGATAATGTTCGTCAGTTGATGGGTACTAATCGTAATGAACCAATTTTGCTATGAGACTAACAGTTTGAAATTGAGAAGCTTTAACCATCCTCTGACGCTCTATACAAGTCGTTCCGAGCATTGCACATCGCCAACCACCACAGAAGGCGTGGGCTTGCGGACGGCGAGCAGGGGTAGCTCATCGTCAAAGAAAGTCCAAGCCGACAGGTTCAACAGAGCGTGTTCTACGTGCGTCTCAAAGAACGTTCAGTGCCCATGACGGACCCGATGGGGCCAAAGCCTGCCAAAATTACGGGAAGGTATTAACGAGATATCGCAGCGTCGGAACGCAAGGCCAAAAGTAGGAATAGGATAGATTTTTAGTCAGCAGGAGTCAGTCACACACTCTTCCACTCCACTCAGAATAGGAAAAAATTGGCCAAGTGCGAGTCGGACTCGCCCATGAAGGGTTCCGTAGTAACTATAATAAATATAACATACTTAATATATTTATTTGAAAAAAAACCAAAAAACCTTACAAATTTCTTAAAACTAGCTTATTTACAATTTTTACAACTACGACAAATAACTTTGTTTTTCATAGTATTTGTATGAATTACAAAGTTATATTTGCGGTTTTTGAAAATATACTGTATCTCAAAAACTGCTGACTCGATCTCGTTCAAACCAATTTTGGTTGAAAGTTTACACTAAGATCTACAACATATGGTTTTCTTGGATTTTTCACTTCATTATTATAGAAGTTAGAGGGGGCGGACACACATTTTACCACTTTGGAAGCGTATATCTTTTAAACGATTAACGTTATGAAAAACTAATTTTAGAAACCATAATGTCATTTTTAAAGACCTGTCTATAGATACCACACACGTATAGGTTTCATGAAAAAAAAAATTCAGTTTCAGTTCCATGTACGGGGAGCCCCCTTTATTTTAAATATTTTTTAAATTTTCTCTTAAAATCGGAAAGCGGTTCACAGAATACATCTACCTAGCAAGTTTTACATGTATAGATCTAATAGTTTCGGAATAAAATGGCTGTGACATACGGACGGACGGACACACAGACAGACGGACAGACATGTCGAAACTATATAATAAGGGTTCCGTTTTTTGCCATTCGGCTACGGAACCCTAAAAAGACTACAAAAATGACAATGGACAACGTGGCGAGGCCAGGTAATAAAACACAACAATAAAACGTAATAACACACATCATACATAAGAGCGCCTTTACACTAGCGTTTATCCAGCGTTCGATAAACGCATGCGCAGCGCAGACGCCGCGACAACACAGCGTTGTTGCGGCGTTTCCTCTGGAGTCAATTAAACGCTGGGCTAACGCGGCGCAGATGTAACACAATTGCGTTGTCGTTTCGGAAATATAATTAGCAAAAGAGATTCTGACGAAAAACTCTATTCTTGGCTTTGCTTTTAAAAAGTAACGCAGTATCGCGGCGCACGCGTCGTGCACCTGCGGCGCTAGAGTCTGACAAACGAAAGTAGACACTCGACTTATTTGCAAACTTTTGTTTTATTTTTTTTATTTTTTTCCACAACTTTTCACACAACGCCATCTAGTCCCAAACTAAGCAGAGCTTGTGGTATGGGTACTAGACAACTGATAAACATACATATATATTTCTAAATACATACATATTATAGATAAATTACACCCAGACAAAGAACAAATGACCGTGCTCTTCACACAAACATTTGTCCTAGGTGGAAATCGAACCCACGACCTTGCGCACAGCAGTCAGGGCCACTGACCACTATACCAACGGGCCTGTAAAATGCTATACTAATGTCAAACTCAATTTTCCAAAACAAGATGGCCTGTTGTTGGTGATTTGTTGTGATCTTGTTAATAGCGTTTATTCAGCAAAAAATGAACAAAACTATTAAAAGTGGAGTACGGGAGATGTTGTTTCGCATGGTGTCTAAATATCAACAAAAACAACAGGAGAAAGACGCCGAATTCAAACAAAAACAAGATTGTTTAGGTGTGGTGTTCGATTTCATAAGTTAGTATGACGCTACTAAGTTGATACTTTGTCGTAATTCATAATTTATATTTATCTTTTAGCGAGGAAAATATTTATCTATTTTGATTCACATTTATTTTATAGTATGTTAAACACCATCATAATAATGCATTATGGTTATTTAACATACTATTAAATGTTGCATGGTTTTTAACATTTTTTTCTTTTATAGAAAATCTGCTGGATGTAGCAGGAGTTGATGAGATAGTGAAAACTATTGAAAAACACGGATTTAGAGCAGAAAGATAGGATAAGAACCCGTAACCAGTACTTGGATGAAATAGCTTCAATCACTGGTAAGTTTTTACTAGGGTAGGTTTTTATAAGGTAGTTATAACTTTATAAAGATGTAATTGAATTCATGATTTGCAAAATCTAATCATTTTGTTTTACCATTCTTTACAGAAGTGAGCTTTACTTCATTAAAAAGGATTTAAAAAAAAAACCGGTCAGGTGCGTGTCGGGCCACGCGCAGTGTAGGGCTCCGTAGTTTTTATAACAGCCAAGTGCGTGTCGTATTCGCTGACTGATCGTTTCGTACCATGCTCTAACTAAAAGCCAAACATGACTACCTAACTAATTTGACTTCCTATACAAATCCTCACCTGATCCGACAATTTTGCACGGAAAGTTTCAATTTTTTTTAGAGATTTGTATAAAACTTGTCATAGCCGGTGTTTTGAATTTAAATACGGACACACAGCTACACTACTCAATCGTCACAAGAAGCTAGCACGATACAACTGGCGCTTAGCGCCATCTATCGACATTTCTATAGAGTTCTTCGAAATTTTCGAGTCAAATACAATTGGTCGACTATTACTCGTAAACTTGTAAAGCCCACTTATGTGTGATAGTTTTCCTTTAAATTTCGTTATATATAGGTACTACTGCCGTGACATTTGAATTTCTAACTATAACCGTTTAGTTGATAGAGGGGAGGACACTTGACTCTAACGAAAATTGGTATTTTAAAGCTTGATAAGTCACGAATGGTTTACTTAATCAAAAAACGGTCTTACCAAACCCCTAATATTTTTGAAAGACCTATCTAACGATATCCCACGCTATGGGAAGAACGAAAAAAAAAATTATCATCCCACTTTACATGTATGGGAGGTACCCTAAACAATTGTTTTTTTTCAAATTTTATTTTACTACTTTTTCGGCGTCATTAACATGTATACTCATGCCAAAGTACAACTTTCTAGTATCACGTTTTTGAGCTAAACCGCGGACAGACGGACAGACAGACGGACATGGCGAAACTATAAGGGTTCCTTGTTGTCTACGGAACCCTAAAAAGGAAGATGACGCGTAAAGGCCATACAAACCCACAGTGTCCGACTTAGAT
This sequence comes from Tholera decimalis, assembly GCA_943138885.2. Taxonomy (NCBI): domain Eukaryota; kingdom Metazoa; phylum Arthropoda; class Insecta; order Lepidoptera; family Noctuidae; genus Tholera; species Tholera decimalis. The sequence continues at coordinate 36,514,218 of OW964554.2, read as the reverse complement.
AGTTTTGACATAGATGCTATTCGTAACAAAATTAACGAATTTTATGTCGTTAGAAAACAAGTTTAAAACGAAACACACCAGAGCCAGCATATGAAGCTGATGAAATTCTGAAGCAGAATGGGCACGAGGTATTGCGACTTCCCCCCTACCACTGTGATCTAAATGCCATTGAGTTAGTATGGAGTTTGGCTAAACGTAAAGTGGCAAGTAAAAATATTGCTCTGCCTGCAGTGGAGTTAGAGAAAGTTATAAAAGAGTCGTTTGAAAATATAACTCCCGAGGAGTGAAAGAAAATGACTTATCATGTCATCCATGTTAAAAATAAATATAAAGAAAGGGACAGAATTACAGAAAATAATTTAGAAAGTTTTATAATTAACGTAGGAAACAATGATTCCAGTGACTCTAATGAAACTTTCCACATGGAAGTCTTACATTCAGATTTTGATTAAAGTGAATAAATCAGAACTATTTTACAATACTGTTGTTTTTTTTTTAATTCGAATCAAGGCACAATATCTAAACTATTACCTACCTAAAATACCTCTTGTATTTTTATTCCGATGAAATAAAATAGATAATTCTTAAGTATCAAATAAGGTTATTCCAGGTATTTCATAGTAGTTTAGGGGTTGCTATGCTGATATTTTTTAAATTTGCCGCGCTTTTTCAGTCTCTACTTTCGTTTGCCAGACTATAGCACAGCGTATTCATTTACCCTTGCACTGACGCCGCGACAACGTGACGTCTGCGTTGCGCGTACGTTCATCGAATGCCTACGCTGGACAAACGCTAGTGTGTAGACGCTCTAACATAACATAAGCAATCAAGCTATAACATCTCCACTGTTGGGATATAGGCCTTCACTCTCTACGATGATGCCCAATCAACAACGCGGATCTAATGCCGCAAGGGGTGTCGCAAGTCTTCGGATTTATTATCCTTGGACATGCCGAAATCTTCACAATATTTCCTTCACCGTTTGATAGCAATTATGATGGTGAAAATTACACAAAGTAATGTGCCTGTGTGGGTTCGAACTTATAAGTCGAGCCTGTAAGCACTGGGCCACCACTACTCGATAAAATGTAATTTGACGCATACGTTACGAGAAGCCCTTAAAGTCTATTTCATAAGCTGTTACGTAAATAAATTCACTTTTGGTTTATAATATCTTATTTTAGAAGTCCTTTTATAAAAACCTAGGTTTCTTCAAAATGGTTACTCAAATTAATTTCGGTCCTGTATTAATAATTCAGTGAATCGAAAAGATTATAAACCTTCTAAACCACGTAATGAAGGATAAATAATATAAAGATATTAAAAGAACTGCTTTTAGTCAAAAAACAGTGTTGGCTATTTTTTCAAAATAATGAGGTAAATTAATTTTATTATCGAATTGAAGTCGACAGTATTATGGAAGAGAATTGGTTATAATTAGTTAGGTAGCTTTCTGAGGAGTTTATTTAGGACTCTTTTTAACTTTGTGTATTGCCATAAATATCCACATATAACACTTCACATATTATGACCCGCAAGCCTATCAAGCCGGCGTGAACAGGCATCTTTAGGACTCGCTCATTTCATCGTAGACCTCATCTATAGCTTACCATCAGGTGTGATTGAGGTCAAGAGCAGTCTCATCCAAAATAGAAAAGAAATGTGTTACTTCTAGATAAGCGTGCTCCATCTTCGACCACATCATCACTTACTATCAGGTGAGAAGGTGGTCGAATGGAATGCAAAGTTTATTATTTTAAGGCGTAATATTTTTACAAACACAATTTTGCATCATTTTTCCTGGGTTCAAAATAGAAAATTGACATAAATCCAAAGGTTGACTGGTAGAAAATGCCTTGTTGCATTAAGTCTGCCCATGTACCACTATTGTACATAAAGTTTAAATAAATAAATAACCTGTGCACTTTATCAGCATATTTCCAAGACATAAAGAGCAATGAACAAACTATACGTCTCGGTAAGACCTTTAATAAATAGCGCACAAATCGAAAATGTGACTAGACTTAGATAAATGACAGAGCACTAGTAGAATACTAATGTGATGGTGGCGGACTCTGTGCTAATGAGAATTGATTTTATGAAGTGTAGTTTGGGATATACGGGTGATGTAAAATGTAGCTGCAGAGGTTTAAATGGAATGATTGATGTACGTGGTATTTTGGAGCCTTTGTGGGTGTGAAATTTTAAATGAGACTTAGTGGTGGCGCGGCGAGCTTATTTAGTTTATTTTAGTGGACTGTATTTGCGGTGCGGAACGAAACGATTGACAAGCGCTTGGATATAGGTACACGAGTTGCAAGGGTATGAATGGTTGTTGGTAAGAATGCAACTCGATATTTATAAAAAGAAATGCACAAACCTTTGCTGGAGCCACGTGTCTTCACCGTCACCGGTGCAGAGGTAGCCGAGCTTCAATTTTGCTGTCCTCACAAAAATCACACACTTAACACAAACACAAATTTTTGTTACTTAGTCTGTGAAAATACGATGAATCCAAGATTGTCAATTGTTCTTGATAAGCGCAGGCTGACCCGTGTGTGCATGCGATGCGGTTCAAATCGGAAGTGAAGTTCGCGAACCACAAAATGGCGCGGCAAATGTACTTATCACCCTCGCGAGGTTTGTACGTGGATGGTTTGGGAAACGGATGTCAATCGAACTCTGAAAGTTGGCGCAACCACTTAGTAAACTATTTATATCATTTTCAGGTTTCTCTCCGATCATCTTGAATTGCTGTCTCATCAGACAGTGAGAGTAAAGGACCAGAGAGTGCACTTGTAACTGCGTACATACTTATAATTTCTTCTGCGCATGGCTTATCTCCGCTACCACCGTGGCTGAACTCGGTCAGGAGGACTATGGTATCATTTTTAAGGACATAGTTTTCTATATTATTCAGAAAGCTATCATTAACATAAAATATAAAACTCATTCCCACTACTGGGACAAAGGCCCCCTCTCAATGAGAATGAATGGACGAGAGTGACTGTTGTTTTCGGTATTTTGGTACCAGGACATGCTGGTTTCCTTAAGATGTTTCCCTTCACTGTTTTGACAGCAGTGGTGACATCTTAATTACAAAAAGTGCTGCCTGGTTTGAACCCACGACGCTATCATTACGCGAGCATTTTTATCTTAATGCTATTTCTTTTAGTACACCGTGGACCCGCTTATTTATTTTCTCCTATGTGTCAAATCCATCCAAAGGTTGTCTGTAAAAGATCGCTTTTAGCGATAAGGCTGCTTATTGTACCACTCTTTTTAACCGACTTCAAAAAAAGGAGGTTCTCAATTCGTCTTGAACTGTTTATTTTTTATTTTTTTGTATGTTACCTCATAACTCTGAGACGGCTGGATCGATTTGAAAAATTCTTTTTGCGTTTGAATAGGTATAGTTTCTAGTTGGTCCCATTGTTACGAAATCAGGATCTGATGATGGGATCCTGGAGAAATCGAGGGAACTCTTCAAATATCATAGGCACACCTATAGCGATTTGGGTATTTCTTATAGTACCTTGAGCAGTTGCTTCCGAAAAGTACCATTTGGGGAAGTTGAACTGATGATGAAGACCACAGATGGCCACTGAATCTCCTCAATAATAAGTATTTCGTGGATTGCGATTCGATTATTTGAGTACGGATGTTAAACACTTTATGCTCGTCACAATACATATGGTGATGTAGAGCTGATGGTCAAGTACCAGGAGAACTCCTCAAAAATTAACGGCTATGCATCGGGAAAAGCAATATTTTGTAAAAGGTGATAAGTTGTTGACATTATGGCTTTTGTAACTAGATAAATTTCAAACCGACCCACTAACAAGCCTGAAAAAAAAAAAAATTAAGGCTGAAAAAAAAAGAAAATAAAAGTACAGCCAAGTTAAACACTAGATCCAGTCTGCCTGTGAGTGTCGACGGAGTGAGTGACCACGGTGATATCGCTAATGTATTTAAGCGTCAGTTTTGTGTGCAGTCTCCCATTGGTTCAGTGCGTGGGGGAGCCGATGTTGAGATTCTTAGTGGCCCAGTGGAGTCGTGTTTCAGAGCCAAAGAGATTTCAAATATAATAAAGTATATGACGAGGGGCAAATCTCCTGGCCACGACGGTCTTAGCATCGAGCATCTTCAGAATGCTGGCCCGCATATCTCTAGAGTTCTGGCACTGTTGTATTCTTTGTGCGTGAGCCACTCATACCTACCTCCAGATTTAATTAGGACGATAGTAGTGCCCGTAGTAAAGAACAAAACGGGAGATCTTGCAGATAAGCATAATTATAGGCCTATTTCACTAGCAACGATTGTGGCAAAGGAGTTTGACGGTGTGCTTAATTCGCAGTTAAGTAAACACATAACTCTGCACGACAATCAGTTTGGTTACAGGCCACAACTGTCTACTGAAAGTGCTATATTGTGTCTTAAGCATACCGTCAGATACTACACTAGACGCAATACGCCGGTTTTTGCGTGTTTCCTGGATTTATCCCGTGCTTTTGATCTGGTGTCGTATGATATCTTGTGGGAAAAGCTAAAAAGTGTGAAACTACCTATTGAATTAGTTAAAATCTTCAAGTATTGATACACGCACCAGATCAACAGCGTCAGATGGGCAGGTACAATGTCTGAGACGTATGAGTTGAAGTGTGGAGTGAGACAGGGGGGACTGACCTCGCCTACCCTGTTCAACTTGTATATGAATGCATTGATCGTCGCGCTTAGCAGTCAGCATGTCGGTTGCCACGTTGACGGAGTTTGTGTTAACAATTTAAGCTACGCAGACGATATGGTGTTGCTGAGCACGTCGGTCTGTGGTCTGAGGAAACTGGTGCGAATATGTGAGGAATATGTCGGTGAGCATGGTCTTACATATAATGTAGTAAAAAGTAATTGCATGATCTTTGTGAGTGGTACGAAGTGCCCGCTAGAAGTACCTCCTGTGTACCTCAATGGGAACCCTTTAGTATGGGTGACTCAGTTCAAATACTTAGGGCACATCGTAACTGCCGACTTATGGGATCATGCAGATATTGAACGGGAACGGAGAGCACTGTCAAGGAGGGCGAACATGATAGCTCGCAGGTTTGCACGTAGTTCATTTGAAGTTAAGACTACGCTCGTTAGGGCGTACTGTACACCTTTATATACGTACAGCCTGTGGGCTAACTACACGCAGAGAAGTTACAGTGCTCTCCGTGTACAATATAATAATGCGTTTAGGGCAATTATGGGGCTGCCCCGCTTCTGCAGCGCCTCAGGGATGTTTGCTGAGGCGCGTACTAGCTGCTTTTATGCGACTATGCGTAAGCGGAGTGCATCCCTAGTGCGCCGAGTGTGGACTAGCTCCAACACTATTTTGAAGATGATAGCAGGTAGGCTAGACTGTCCCTATATACGACATTGTTGTGGGAGACATGTCGCGTGTGGGGTGGAATAGCCTATCTATTTTGCATGTTTTTATTTTTTTATTTAATTGTAATTTTTTTTTTTTATATTTTGTGTGGATGTTTAAGATAATTTATTTATTATGTAATGTATCTGTCTTTAATGTATGTGTCTATATGGGACTTTTGAATCCTGAATTAAACGTATTTTATTTTTATTTTTTTATTTAAAACCAATAACACCGACTTCCGAAATTAAAGTTATTTTTGACTTTGTAGTGTTTTGATATGGAAGTCGGTTCAATTTTACCAAAAAATTTTTTAGTTGTTAAGTTCTTATTGTTTTACTGTTATGGTGTACAATAAAGAATATATCTATCTATCTATCTTGCTTGTAAAGGTGGACATAATAATTAAAGGTATCTGACACACAGCAAATAAACTAAGATCAAACTTAAAAAAGTACTTCCTTATATAAAAGTACTTCCTTCAAAAAAACAAATAATTTTTCAAACTGCAGTTAACTGCATCAAACCCGTTTTTGATCTTAAATAAATGGATTTTTTTTTGTCTATTCCGAAATAGATACTCGTGAGTACATCATCGAAATAAAAAATATAACCACGAACATCACACACACTCTGTATTAGTACCTACATTAATACCTTTATACATCATTTGCTGTGACGTAAAAAACTATCTTTTTGTTTTGAGGTCTGCCAGTTTATCGTCTGGGCCACATGCTTTGCTGTTTTCTTCATGGCTTGCAGAATCTAGTATTTTTTTGTTTATTTCACTTGTTATGTCTAAAGACTATAGTTGTTTAAATAAAACAAATCAAACAAAATTACTTATAAAAATCTATGCTCATAATATTTGAATAGTTAATCTGGAATACAAAATGTTCTGGGATTTAGCTCAGAATAAAACATTTATCTTAGTGCTATAACTGACAACGACAAGTGTACATCTTACAGTTTTAACCGAGAGCTAGGAAAAAAATCGTTTGGATGTACAGTTGCATCTACATAATCAAAGTCTTAAATAGTTAATTTTATTATCAATAATTATTTTAAATGGTAACTATGGTGACGTAGTAAAACATGCCTTCGAGTTCTTTTGAAACGGTTTAAATTTTTTTGAAACTAGACTAGCTGTACCCACGACTACTTTCGAGAAATAGGTCCCCGATCCAGAGAGAATTCCAAGATAAAAAGCCTATATGTTGCCTTATAACCTTTTTCGATTCCAGAGACATCGGTCCCATTGAAAATTGGTTTAGCCGTTCCAGACATTAGCTTAGAGAAACAGAAACAACAAAAGTTACTTCGTGTTCGAGCGATAGTGTAACAACTACGAGCACTTACGATAACACCGTTATTTTGAAGTCACAGTAGTTAGAAATCACAGAGAAAAGACAGTTAGGTTTAAATCAGACTAATATAGAAGTTAGGCAGAAATCGCGAACTGATCTCCGACCACCGTAGTTACGGGCTTGCGGGCGGCGAGCAGGTGTAGCTCACAGTCCAGTAAGGACTAGGGCAAGTCAGAGGCGCTTCGTGTTCTACGCTCGCCTCAAAGAGCAGTCAGTGGCATTGACGAAGCCCGACAGGATCATTGCTTGTTGCGGGAATGTTTTGACTAAATACTGTGGCCCTGGAACGTAGAAGCAGCTGAAAGTAAAGGGTAGATTTTTGGTCAGTAGAAGTTTGACCCCCACCCCGATTGGGAGGAGTCATTTGATAATATTCCCATCGAAAAAAAGGCAGAAATCATTCTGACTCGTACCTAATTTGTTTTTCCAAGTATGGTCATTATGGTTTTATGAAAAAATATTCATTAATTTGCTTTAATTGTCGTGGATAATTAAAACAACTACTTTTTAATAACTTTATGTTATTTTAAATATTTTATAGTAGGTAAGTATAGGCAAGTAAGTCTTGGTTAATTAATCATTTGATTTGTTATCATGGGATGAAGCAGTTGACGTATTTCTTTGTAGGCATTATAAAATGTCCACAATGAGGCAGAATTCTTTCAATATTTACCAATAGATTATTCTATCGTTATAATAGTGACACGTAATTATATAAATAAATATTGAGTGCTATATTTATGTAAATAAACATAAAAAATCAAATTCTTTATTTCAGTAAATATTTACATAAAGTCCATAAATATCAAAATGCGCTTTGTACAAGTGTATATTGGTTTGATACTATTGATCCAAGTATTTACGTATGATTCGATTGAAAAAATGTTTAATGGTAAGTAATTGTTTTTAAACCGGCAGCGCGAGTCTATGAATATAATTATAATAACGAAATATAGAATAACAAAATAAACGCAAAATCTGCAAAGGAATTTATTAAACCATGTTATGTACTAATTATTTTTTTAAGTTATCGAATGGATTGGAAATTACACATTTATTAATAAAAGATTTTAATTGTAAGTTTAGTCTAAATATTGATTTGCAAATATATTCTAATATTCTACTGACAAAAAAGTGGAGAATATTCTTTACCCACTCAACGCATATAATTTTTATTTTATTATGTGGAGAATTTGGACATCTGTAAACAAAGCTTATGTTTATTCACTCCATTCTAAATTTAACAATGTACAATTTTAGGCGAGAAGTCTACGATATCAAACGTGTCGGTGACTACCTACAATATCGGAGTCTCCATGGGAATAATCAACTCTGAAAAATATTCATTCATATCATTTGAAAAGGACGAGCCTCTTTTCAAACGTATCTACCAGGAGTTTGTTTCGTGGGCAGACATTGAGCCAATTACTTATGAGCAGTGGCTCGTAATGAACAACTACGGGTTACTCGCAGATACTCAAGAGTATATATTCAAAAATAAAAATAGTAGACGAAACAGGAACGCTAAGAGACGTTTTAAGAAAATTGTGAAAACAGGAGACATTTTAATCTTAAGCAGAGGCATCAGTGGGTTGATTGGGCATGCGGCTATTATGGTGACTGATAACTGGGTCCTAGAAATGGCTGGTGGAAGTAAATTTAAGAAAGGCATAAGAGACAATAACAGAAAAATCTCTAAAGATGACTAGTATAACAAGAATTTTTTAGCTCAAATAACGGTGTACCGCTGTCTAGACCGATCAGTCGCGAAAGATGCCGCTTTTTGAGCCGTTACTAACTACTTTAACCCTTACGGTGGCCAAAAGAAAACCATACACATTACTTATAAAATAATTGTAGACTCCTTTAGGGTTAAGAACCCTAGCTACAGCTCCAAGCTGGTGCTTCAAGCTTACTACTACGGAGTGAGTGGAATCATAAGGGATGTGACAAAATACGGACCGGTCATCGCCCCATCCACTATACCAGCGTATTTCATGTCACCATACACTTTGGATAAACTTGGAACTTTTTAGTTGTATGGGACGCTATTATATTTATTTGAATTAAGAAAATATTTTGTACTTTGTATAACCTGGCTGCATCAAGAAGTACATCAGTTATCGGGTATTTGGCGACCAACACGTCCTTGCCGCCATAATGTAAATTGAATTGAAAGACATTATTTTATTCGGATATAGACACACACAAAACATACTATACAAAGTAAAAGACATAAAAAATAACAACAATATTTCGTTAAGCGTATTCACACCGAAAGTGTCTCACCCAACAAATTCTGATTTGTTACACCAATTCATGTATTACGCTTTTACTAGGGGAAAGACATCCAGCGGTGTGACACAAAAACTTGTAATAATGACAAACTTATGTATCATTCACTTGGTAGTAAAAAAAAAATTACTTTCATGTCAACAGATTTAGACTTTTTGGTACTGTAAATGTTATAACTTTATGATGATTATTTCATCATAACTGGTGTAGAATTCCTAACATGTTCTTGGGAACAATCTTGTAATGCACCTGATTTGTTATACTCGCGCTTAAAACTTAAAACCAAATCACTGTCGACTGCATTGGAAGTCTTATATATTTATCTAAGTAAGAGTAAATCGATATCATTCCCATCAAAAGAGAAACACGGACTTATTTACATGATAACGGTGACAGCACGTATCGAGTCTAGTACGTTAAATGCCAGACGTACGATGCTGACTGACACTCGATTAAGCATTGTTTTATCCTATCTGCTACTATCAAAAAGACAAATCCAGAAGGTCAAGTGTATAAACACAGGCATGCTTCGTTTCAAAAACGAAGATTCAGCCGTCACGTCACTTTTTATTTGCACACATGATTTACACCATGCAGTATGATTTTATTTTATATTTATGTATTTAAAACACTGCACATTCTTTCACATTACTTTATTTTATTAACCTTTGTCTGTGTGTCACTCCTGGGCCCTATTAAATAAAGCTCACAATCCCACAAGTCCGACATATATGTCAAAAATTGACAATTCAATTTTTTTTTGTAGGAAAATCACGACAATCCGACATTTATCACTCAACCGATTACAATGAAATTTTGCAGACACGTTTACTTTGGATGACAATGCATATGTTACGTCATCGTAAATCCAATATGGCGGTCGATCTAAGATGGCTGATTAGTTATTTTCTATGTACTGTCATGATACGGGGAGCGAATGAAAGTCTTTGCTGAGAATAATAATAAAGCGAGCTTGTTTTAAAATATATATTTTGTGATGTATTTTATTTACATTGTGGTATGAACTTTAAGATATAATAATTTAAAAAAGAAACAACGTTTTCATATTAATATTTGCAATTCGATACCTCCTACCGCTCAGAGTTACCATATCTGAAATTACGAGCTCTCTGCGATGAAACATCTATAAATCCGACAACGACGGAGTGAGACATCCAATTTTCTGTAAAGCCAGAGTCCACTGGAGAACTGAGCGGTGATGAATAGAATGCTCAGGAAACAAATCTCTTTTGTGAGTTATTTTACACAGCCTTAAGATGACCCTTTCAGTTTTATTTAAGTAATGGAGGTACCTAAACGGTAATTTTAGTTTTTGTAACTAAGAACAGGTACGCTGGGTAATATTTGATACATTTTAGTGCTCTCGTAGTTCAACATAATATAACAACACCTTTATAGGATCACGTTCTCCGTCTGTCTGTTTATCTGACCGCCAGTCTGTCATCACTATTTCTCGAGAACTTGTAGGGAGGTCCTAATGCCGCCTTCCTTCTTCCCTCTACCTTCATACTAGCCAAACCATAATTATTATTATATTGCTATATCAGTAAGTACATTCTTTTCTGGGTGGGAAAATCATCGAATGACTTCTCCTGCTCAGGGTGGAGCGGAATGGAGGGTCAGACTTCTACCCACTAAAAATCCACCCTGTTCCTTCAGCTTCCCTTGCGTTCCGGGGCCGCAGTATCCCGTTAGAACAATCCTGCAACCCCGGCAGGAGCTATTTTAGTATCTAAATTCAATTCCAACCAGCTCCTTCTTTCCGTGGTGAACCCAAGCCGATAACTGATCGCATCGAACATCTTGGGGTTACGTTGACATCCACCCTTAATTTTGGTCCATTTATCGCGGCTAAGGCTCAATTAGCTGCCAAAAAGTTGAGAATCCTAGCAAAGGTGAGACGGTACTTCACACCGGAACAGCTGCTCAACCTCTATCAAGCGCAAGTTCGGTCGTGTCCATACACGACCGAACTTGGCAGATCCGTCCCAGAGATGAGAGCAGTACTCCACAGTACTGCTCTCATCTCTGGGACGGATCTGCCAAATACCAGCTTGATGCACTAGAGTCTATAGAGAAACGGGCCAAAAGGCTCATCGGCAACGAGAATCTGGTCGAGACAAGGCTCCAGAGCCTAGAACATAAGCGACGTGTTGCAAGCCTATCAGTTTTCTATCGGTTACATTTCGGGGAGTGTGCGATGGAATTGCACAGTCTTATTCCACCAAGCCCGTTCTATCATCGAACTACAAGAAAAACGGCGATGCGCCATCGTTACATGGTGGACATCCCACCCATACGCACGAAACGTTTTGGGAATACTTTCATTGTGCGTACAGCTAAGGAGTGGAATTCCTTTTTTTTTTTTTTTTGGGGTGGGAAAATCATCGAATGACTTCTTCCGCTCTGGGTCAAGCGGAAAGGTGTGTCAGATTTCTACTGACTAAAAACCCACCCTGTTCCTTCGGCTGCCCTAAATTTCCGGGGCCGCGGTAACTCGGCAGAACTTTCCCGCAAAACCCCGGCAGGCAATGGCCCTATGAGGCCCCGTCGCTGGTGTTGACAGCTCTTTGAGGCGCGCGTGGAACACGACGCGCCGCCGACACGGGCCTGGTCCTTACCGGACGGTGAGCGACTCCTGCTCGCCGTCCGCAGGCCCGTGCCTACGGTGGCCGGAAATCAGCTCGCGACGCCCGGGGCGTCTCCCGCGGCGGCTGGGGCGCGAGAAAGAGAGTTGCCTCTCCCTCGCGCGTTCGGCCTCCTCCTTCGCTAGCATGACTGCTTCGCAGAAGGAGGCGACCGCATCCCATTCCCTCTCGCTCCGCACCATAGTCTGAACATAAAATAACAGTTTTTTCTAAAGTGCTTAGAGTTATTTACGCGATACTAAAACACAAATAAACTTCTTTTTTATAATTTTGTCTGACTTTTACCGGTCCAGGCTAATCTCTGGAACAGCTGAACCGATTTTAAGACTGGAACCGATACAAGAAATTATGAGGCAACATAAATAATAAATATATACTACTTCTTTCCCGTAATTTCCATGGGATCACGACTTACCCGTGAAAAATCTGTCGTATAAACGAAGGCACAGCTAGTAGGTACTTAATTTTTTTTTTAGTTTAGTTTTTTTTTATTAGTCTGTCTGTGACTTTTTTCATGAAGATGGCTTCAGAACCGAGGGAAACAAATCTAATTCTAAGGAACTTAAATAGGGTATAAAAGATCCAATGAAAAATTTCCACGCGATCAAAGTCGCGAGCAATTATTAGTATCAAATCAATAACTGGTCCTTTGGAGCTAATAATAGGTAAAGACCTAACGTCTTTACCTACGAAATTTCCGTTTTTCATAAAATAAGTTTTCGTATTTTTTCTATATTATTATTTCTATTAATCAAAGTCACCCATGCAATCGATCCATCTTTGCAACACAGTGGTAGCTTATTGATGCCATTTATGAAAAAATCAGCTGGACAGGTGGCAACAAAATCTTTAAAGGTATTTTGAACAGCCACTCGGGTATTTAATTTTTTCTCGCCAAGAACTTATCCAAATTCTGCAAAGGTTTGTAGGCTTAATGGTGAGTACCGTGGATGGCGAAGAACTTCAGGTTTGACATTTATGTATGTATTATGTATTCGTTTCTTCACAACTACCAAACTAATGATTTTAATTTAACAATTTAAGTATCGATTTGCTTTTTGATTGTCCGCTGGCTGGTTATAAGTTAAGTAACGTCACTCTTTGAATATAGCGCCCTCTAGATGGAAGATAAAACTAATAAAAATAAAAATAAAAAACACAAACTAATAAAAATCGCTATCCTCTGAACATCACTATGAATTAAAGGTATAAAATACATCAAATATATAACGTACCTATAGGTTGTTTATTACATAAACGATAATTATTAAATAGTTTGTACACAACAGTTACAGATAAGAATATTTTCTTGTTGAGGTCAACAAGAAAATATTCTTATCTGTCACTGTCAGTGTGTTCAGTAATTTTTTAGGGGTCGGGTTTTAGTTTTTGAATTTATTTTTTCACTGCGAGAAGTCTTTCTATTTATGTGAGTAATTGTGTTTTTGGAATAAAAAAAAAACAACCAGCCAAATGCAAATCGCAGTCGCGCATAATGGGTTCCCAACGAATTATAGATTTTTCTGTTATATAATTAATATCTTAAATAATTATCATTTGTGTAATTTTAGACTTGGCAATTTCGGATGAACATTGTGAAATAATTTTGGTATAAAATCATATAATAATTTAATTTTAAGTAATTTGCTGTGCCCGACGGGGTCCATGATGATCTCAATTTTATAAACCTATCACCTATGTTCACATTGGGGTATGTAATAAATGATTGAGTATTGAAAAGGATGGACCAATAGACTAATCTTAATATTATTTTTAAATGAACCTGAAACTGTTTATTTTAAAATTATCAAGTAATAAAATATGTTGTCACAGTAAGCCTTATTTCTTAATTGGTGCTCCATGTTGCAAACTTATATTTTACATTCGCGTGCATATTTATATCTAAAACATTTATTAAATATATGTTTGCAATTGAACACGTTCAGTAGATATATAAGGACAATCAAACATACACACGAGTGGTCCAAGGATAGTTTTTTCATTCGGAAGTGGGAACCTTAAAATCACTCAAAAAACTTCATAGGTGGTTTCAAAAGGTACCTAGATTTTAGAGAGATTTTTCAACCTAAATTATTAAAAAAATTAAAAAAAAATTATAAAAAAAAACTTTTTTATTAAACAATGATATGTGAAAATGTGTAGAATAAAATTCTGGATAATATCCGTTGAATAAACATTTGGTGGGGCGAGAGATAAATATAAATGTGTTGCCAGAGAAGTAGGACAGTATGGATATGCATTGTATTTTTTAAATAATACGTACATAATATGCAAGGGACCAATTGCTTAACATATTTTTAGTTTCTACATACCACTATAAAAAAGGTTGTGTTAGTATATGCACCTAAACCTACAAGTAACTACTAAGCATACAATTATTGATAGAAATTACTTGGGCTTGGCTTGACCCACGACCTGCTTGTCGTAATTCGTAACCACTGAGCCACAATATACCGGACCGTCATAATAAAAATGAAATCACTTAGCTAATTAAATAATCTCTAGAGATATCAGCGCAACCCATGGGAATGATTGAGCTTAACAGTCCACCTGAATGGAAATGCTCATAATATTGAACAATTACTTCTTTCCCAGAGGACAAGTCAAACGGAAATTGATGCACAGAAATCCTTTTGAGGTACATGACAAAATGCCAGTTTTTTTTTTATTTCCCGAATTCAAGGATTTTTAATTTATTATCTCAAATTTAATCTGAACGTTTTTTTTCTTATAGATTTTATGATTTTATTACATATATTTTTAACTGACTTCAAAACAAAAGGAGGAGGTTCTCAATTCGTCTTGAACTTTTTTTTGTTTTTATGTATGATACCTCGTAACTCGCAGATGGCTAAACCGATTTGGAAAATTATTTTTCCTTTGAAAGGGTATACTTTTTAATTGGTCCCATTATCATCACGTTTGGATCTGATGATGGAATCATGGGGAAATCGAGGGAACTTTTCAAATATTATAGGCACACCTATAGCGTTTTGGGTATTTCTTATAGTACCTTATGCAGTTGCTCTCGAAAAGCACCATTTGAGGAAGTGGGACTGATGATGAAGACCCCAGATGGCCACCAAATCCACTCAATAATAAGTATTTCGTGGATTGCGATTATATTACTTGAATATGGATGTTAAGCACTTTATACTCGTCACAATGCATATGGGGAAGTAAAGCTGATGGTGATGTACCAGGAGAACTCCTCAAAAATTAACGGCTCTGCACCGGGAGAAGCAATATTTTGTAAAAGTTAAATTACAAAAGGCTTTTGTAACTAGATAAATTACAAACCGACCCACTAAAAGGCGTGAAAAAATATTTTTTTGCAAATAATAGAACCGACTTCCATATAAAAACACAACAAAGGCAAAAATAACTTTAATTTCCCAAGGCGGTTTAAAAAAAAATACAAAACAAATGACACCGACTACCGAAATTAAAGTTATGTTTTTATATGGAAGTCGGTTCTATTTTTTGCTAAAAAGTTTTTTTAACACGTATTGAAACATGTATCATTGCTGCTGCTGGAAACAAACTTAATAGAGAATAAAAATTAAAATCATAACCCTAACTCAACATAATGGATCAAATACTCCTTGCTATCTTTCGAGATTTACTAAATTATCGTTCTTTTTGTTCTTTCGGATTAACCATGCATACTGATTGCAGCACTGAAGAGTCAAGAGACTCATTGGGAACGATGAACTGGTTGAGTCAAAGACCCAGAGCCTTGAACATCGGTGACCAGTGACAAGATCGGTATTCTATCGATTACATTTCGAGGACTGTGTAATAGAATTGCACAATATAATTCCACCAAGCCCGTTCTATCATCAGACTACAGGACGAACGGTGGTGCGCCATTTTTACATGGTGGACATGCCACCCTTACGCACAAAACGTTTTGGGAATACATGGAGGAAACATGGAGGTTTTTATGTCAAGAGTGAACAGGTTACTTCTATATAAGGGTGCTTCGTCTTCATCCACATCAACGCTTACCATGAGGTGAGATGGTGGTCAAATGCGAGCCTATTATCAATAAAAAAAGACTACCTGAAGATACAGCACGAGAGAGTCTCCCACACAGTAGATCAATGAACTGCCAAACGTTGCGGGTACCCTCTGGATGCAAGAAGCAGGAACCCAGTCAATCTGACGACTTTTGGTAGAAGCCTAAGGCCAGAAATGGAAGTGTTTAGGCTTTAATAATGTATCTTAATATGTATTTTGATATTATCATACCGTTTTTCTATTTGTCTTTCCTTTAAGTTGCACCTGGCTTGTTTTTACATCGCAAAATACTACAAAGTAAAAAAAATAAATTACCTTAAACGTATTCTAAACAGCAAAGGTCTGTTCCCCACCTTAAGGCCGACTGAGAAAAAATGTATAAGGCATGTTGGTCACCTGTGTGTACGTATTACATTGGCATACCTATGTATGTTTTAATATTTTTATTGATGAATCAAAAGTTTTAATTTGGAGTCTTTAACATTTACAGGTGTTTTTATTAACAGCCCCTGTAAAAGGATTAATTTATTTATTTTTTCTGTTGTGCAAAGATCTCCCCCAATTCTTTCGAAGAACTCTTTTCTCGCGCCGCCTCAAACAAGCCCTCATAGTACCTACACGTCCCAGGTCTCGCCACCTCTTCCTGGGCCATATTATACTGAAATAGAAGAATCAAATGAGCTAACACAATACATATGATATCTTAGCAGTCATTCCAGAACAAGTATAATTATTATATACATTTAGTAAAAAATAAAATATTTGTAAAGACCTGTCGCTGTGGTCTTATCCTAATTTTAGTAGTAAGTAACAATAGGATTTAATAGTCATCACTTTTCTACTTGCGTATGATCAATAAACATGAATTTTGTCCATGTACTTATTAAATATATTTTATAAGTAATGTCTGTGTATAATATTTTTACGTCATTATTTGCACCATGTGTAATTTTTTTTTCCCCATTTCGTTTTCTCGGTATCTCTATTCAAGCTATACTAGTCTTATTCATATTTCCGTATTTTTACTCTTTAAAGGCAGGAATCGGTAAAAGATAAACCAAAAAAGAGTGCTAAAAATTAATGTTTATCAAAAGGGTGTCAAACTGAACTTACTACGTTAAAAAGTTGTCGCAATCGTCACAAAATTCGCGATCGGATGGACGCGAACGGAAAATTTAATGATAAAAGTAATAAAACAGTTATGGCACCAGATAACGGATTTTACGAGCTTCTTACGAATTAATTTTCTTGCTATTGCAGATTTGATTGGCAGAATTTTATATACCTCTTAGGCAATTTTATTATAATCTACTGCTAAACATTAAAATATTAATTTTAAACTGAAAAGCTTTTTCAAGCACCGTTAAATTTTAAACAAATTAAAATGATACGAGGTTTGAAAAGTTTTTAATTGAATGAAAAAAAAAATGAGCATCTATTTACATTAGGTTATTAGAAAAGAACGGGGTAATCCTAATGGTGGTGATAGGATGAAAACGCCAGTAAAATTCAGTGGACTGTATTTTAACGTGAACGGTTATAACAAGCAGTTCATATCAAATAAAGAAATTAGATGGCGAAATGACAAGTATGCGCTTAGTAAGGCGGACGATGACGCAGTCGTTGTGCCGGCCGGCGCTCGCTTGTCGTAGGTCCGTCCCGCGCGCCCGCAGCCCCGCCACGGTCGCCGCGAGCGTAGTGATGTTCTCAACAGTTATTATTTTTTTTATACTCCCTAAAATTAAGTAGACTGTGAAAAGATAACGAATTATTTTCCGAGACGACTTTAATTAATCAAATAGGTATATAATTATGTCATCAAACACTGTTACTCATCTGCATCCGGTTATACTGGAAGCTGACCCCTACAAACTTGTGTAAAGGCTAAGTAGCAGTGATGTTAATGACATAATTATAATCGACACTAACAAAAAAAAATAGGCTACAGCTTTTACATAAACATAACCCTCTTCATAAACCGTCTACAAACTCAAATAAACTTCAGTCCAAAATAAATGCACCACCTTACTTTCTACCTTCTTACATCATTGGCGTTGAGCGTGCAACGGAAATGGTGCCCAGACCTGAAGGGCCACGCACCCATTCATCATGGCGGCCACTGTCTCCGGTCATGTGACCTCACCTGTAACCTCAAACGTGTATCACACGCGTGCCTAATTAAATTGGATGTACCTGTTTGTTTGCTAGTGGTAATACTGTGAAACAATTACGAGAATAACTTATACTTGTGTGGTGACATGGGCTTATTAATATTTATAATTAACTACCTGATGAGTACAGTGTTAGTTAAAGTTTTTTTTCTTTATTGTGGTTTCTTTTTAATTTTATTTATATTTTCGGATTTAACATGACGTGCTTGTTACCTACTTTCTTTTCTCAAAAATTTTTTGATATTCAAACACATGGAGTAATTAATTCATTTAAAGATTAAGGGTCTAAATCACGCAGGTACTTCAGCCACATTTGCCTACCCAGACAGCAGACACCAACCCGCAATGTCAAAACAAAATTCACCGCGTAAATGCCGTATGAGCACCTCTATAAAAGTTAAAAGCTTTTGTCGAAAAAAGTGCTGGGAATAAAATAAAAGTGGATGCAGTTTCAAAAAGCGGGCTACCGAATGCAGAGCCATGTACGAACATTGAACAGTTGTCGCGTCCCACGGGACTTTTGACCGGAGAAATATTTTCCAGGGTAGATACTTTTTGTGAGCATAATGTGGATACCTTTTTTGCGAGGATTTCTTGCGGGGGCTGCCAATTTTTCTGCACGTTAGTGTTTACCGAGGGAAGTTTCTTGAAAGATTTCAGTATTTCTTGGTTTTTATATAAAATCGCGGTGTTGAGTTTTGAGATACTTTTTTAGATAACACTATGGTAATATATATATATCTCACTGAATTAAAATAAATTCTATCAATGATGTTCGTTGACAAAAATACAAGAAAAGAAGAAATATTTATCCATTTCATATAATAGAAATATTATTTATTTATTATATACTTTATTGTACACCTCGCAATATTCCATGGATACAAAAATTTAAACTAGTGTACAATAAGCGGTACTTTCTATTCCTGTACTGTCACAACCCGATGAGACAGCAAGCCGACAGGACCGGAGAGAGTACAGGCGCGGGTCCAACGGCTTCAAACCAGGCAGTCCAAAATAATTTTCACGCAAGCTCCGCCCACATGCACCCCGGTTAGGCCGTTGTATACTAAACGTTAACGCAGCAGTAATAAAGTTGAATATCGCGTGCGCTCTTTCTCCATGTTCGGTTTCGAAACTGCCGTTGTGTGCTAAACGCTATTGCAGCAGTATTAAAGTTGAATATCGCGTGCGCTCTTTTACCATATTCGGGATCGAAACTAAATGTTGTAAGTCTCAATTCTCATTTCGTTTATAACTAAAGTAATAATTGATCTAACGAAGAAAAGTCCTATATTTGGCTAATAAACTATATTTTCTTACTGTCAATACTAATTTTAGACATAATAGCCGAGTAATCTTGATTAAATTTTGAATAAACTTTAAAAAAGACATGATTTTCGATTAAAAAATGAATCGAGCGAAAATGTTTCAATTACGAAACTGGTCTAGACATGTAAAGAAAAAGATTGTTTCAGAATATTAATGCAAAGTTACATACAATTTAGGGAGCCTCCTCTTAACGTGCTTTCCGAAGCACAGTGGTATCACACCGCCAACTCTTAAACTACTGGCCACTACTGAGAAATTTCTAATTGAATATCCTAAAAGCACTTTTAGCCCGACGAAAATAACGAAGAAAACAAACCCGAAATCTCTTGCTCAGCAGTCGCAGTCGCACTTGCACGAATCATATTGTTGTCTTCTTCTTCTTCTTCTTCTGTAGTTAGGTTTCCGCACTTAGTCTCTGCACGAGACCATTGTGCATGAGCCATGTCGGCCGTCACTCTATCCAGCCAACCTCCCTCCAGAAGCAGATCAGGTCTTTCGGTCTATTCAGAATATCTGTAAGGGAATTTAATGACCCGAGGGTTCGTTTCCGTATTTCGGTGATTTCCGTGCACTCTAGGAGCACGTGTCCTACTGTTTCCTCCGTCCCCATGCATGCCCTGCACAGGGGACTGTCCGTTATACCTATTGTGTGATAGTGTTTGTTCAGTGAGCAGTGCCCGGTGATGGTCCCCGCCACCATTCGCAGGCTTCTGTCATATTGTTGTTCTTCGTACAACAATCCATTGGCTAACATTCGTTACAGCTGATTAAATAATATCATTCTCGGGTGTGTAACTCTTAAGGGCAATGACCATAAATTGGACTTAAAACAACAGAACAGTAATGAGAAATATAATTTTTAAGCTAACATGGTCACTGACAGTATAATTAGAACTTAAAACGGGATATTTAACATGTGTATATTTTGTTTCGAATTTCCAATATTTCGGCACTGTTGCAAAAGCGCCATGATCACGGATGAACTCATCCAAAACTCATACAAAAGATATACATGGTAAATATCCCGTTTAAAGTTCTAGTAACGAGAAAAGTTAACAATTAGCTACTTCTCCGCCTTATAGTGCATCTTCGTTATTATTTCAACGGTCTACAACACTAACCTCTAAGTAAAAATTCTAGTTACAAGCGAGTATCCACAGCCCGCCTAATTTAATGTATTCATAGGTCATCTTAGTTCTCAAGTAATGCCAACCAGTCCGTATATCTAGGTAGCTAGAATTGTATCCTTGTACGGTCCAATATACGCCTGTTACTATGACAAGCAATTATTATTACCAACGTATCGTATAACTATACGGTACAAAATCTTGGCTTTGAGATTGAGGGAGTGAATTGATTGAAGAATTAGTTGCATATTACAATTGTATGTTGGTTGATCATGTACATTTCGCTTTTTGCTTGATTTAAATGTCGCATGTAAATATTAAATGAAGAGTGTCTATTATATTTATTAAGACTGAATTAACGGTCGTGATATTTGCAAGTATCCAACTTTGAAAAAACACTCCTGAAATAAATTTTGGTTTAAAAGAACTCTTCAACAAGTCCCAGTTAAAAGTAAAAACAAATTGGTTGAACGGTGTGTAGAGGTTAATCGTTGACTTTCACCTATAGATTTTAAGGATTCTAGTCCTCTGTTAAGGTACGAGTTCGCAGACAACTAAAGACAGCAGCAGCAACCAACGTGTCACCGCTGTACACCACCACCAGTACACCACCACCAGTACACCACTCGTTTTTAATGTACCTGCACAATCTTTTTCGGTCATTAACGTACTATGTTTAAGTGATATTGCATGAAAAAGGTGTTTTATCTTATTGGGAATAGTAGTTTAATTGTTATTTTCTACCAACGAAAAAAACGGAGGAGGTTATTCTTTTTTGATTGATAGTGTATACTTCGAAATTGGTCCCATTGTCACCAAGTCAGGATCTGATGATGGGATCCTGGAGAAATCGAGGGAACTCTTCAAATATTATAGGCACACCTATAGTGATTTGAGTTTTTTTATAGTAACTTGTGCAGTTGCATTCGAATAGCACCATTTGTGAATTGGACCTGATGATGAAGACCACAGATGGCCACTGGAACTACTCAATATATAAGTAAGAATAATAAATATTTCATGGGTTCCGCTTTGATTACTTATTAACTTATTAAGCACAATATGCTCGTCACAATGCATATGGTAAGAAGTGAAGCTGATGGTGAAGTAACAGGAGACCTCCTCAACAATTAACGGCCCAGCATTGAGAAAAGCAACATTTTGTAAAAGGTTATAAGCAGGGTTGGATTTTGTACTATAATTATAGTATTTATACTATAATTACGCCCTTTGTACTATATACTATCCACATCTAAGGATAGTACGCTAACATACTATAATTTAAAGTTTGCTTCCGAATGCTTAGTTTTACGTCATAATTACGAATATTCCGACCGAATTCCGATCTTTCAATGTTTTCTGTGTTGATGGCCGGGGATTCCCCGATTATCTTCCGAAGTACACTTCTCTCTTTCCCAGGGTTGGATTTTGTACTGTAATAATTTGTATTTAAAATGTCATTTTATTGTCTTGTGACGCTATCATAAGCGGTAGCAAAAGTGGGAATTTTACTGATTTTATTCCTACTGAAGATATGTTGATGAGATTAAATGCCAAGGATGAAAATTTAACTAATAGTAATATTCAAGAACTGATAAACTTAGAAGAGGAGTAAGTTTTGCCTTAACGGGTGTTGATTTTAATGACTATTATATGTTAAATTAAAAATAATGAAAGTGTACTATATTTTTTTTATAAATACTATCCTTTTCATTTGTTTGTACTATCTTTTTCAACATACATAAATCCAACCCTGGTTATAAGTAGTTGAGATTTAGGCTTTTGTAACTAGGTAAATTATAAATCGACCAACTAAAAAGAGTGAAATAAAAACATTTAAGTTAAAAAGTTTTTATGATTTTACTGAATGCATTTTATTTCATGCAATTTCATAGTAAATAATGTACAGTAACTTGAATGATTGTGGTATAATAAAGTATTGAGCTTCTTATTTAGTTTATATTCTGACATGACAGAGCAATTTGTTATGTTTGTTTCAAAAACCACACATTACTGACCGTTTACCTCTGGCACATAAACTAAAGTCCCTCAATAAAATTTTGACGGTTTCTTGGAAAACTTATACTGCCAAATATTAGCAACAACAATATTAATTAATAACAATTTATCAAAAACAGTGTCATAAAATTCAAACGCACCCGTCAATGGCCCTGACGGCCAAAGTACAGAATAAAAACGTCACGAGTGATTACGTTGAACAAAAGCAGATTTGTTCGCACGATATTCAGTTAATCCATGATTAATCCCACCACAGATGCGTGTGATGAGGGTCGAAGGGGTGACAGCGCGATAATTGTGATGTTATGATAGCCACCGTGCTGATATACGCTTTGTCCTAGAGTTTAGAGAGCGCGTTAGAATCATAACGAAAGATTTTTGGGTTTAATATGAGAGATTTAGTGTAGGCCTTTGAATAAAAAACGATTGTAATAAGAACGATTGTAAAAAGTGGCTCAATGGGTTTAGCAAACACCTGATGATTAATTAATACTTTTCATCGTTTGTTGGTACAGACCAAAAAACCTGAATTTAATAAATTACAAGTTAAACTTATCTTAATATTAGGATTCTCGACTGCTAAAATAAAAATGCGATTTAATAAAAGTGAAAACTGAACTAAATACGGAACATTAATACGCTCCTATTATCGAACGAAGCTTCGGTTTGCGTGATATTACAAGGAAAACACTCTTTCGCATATATAATAAATAATACGCAAATTATTGTAACGTTGTCGTCTTCGATTTTAGATATAAATCCCAGCAATTGTACCTGCATAATATTATTTATTTATTTATTTATTTATTTGATATTTATTTATTTGCTTACTCATATCTATACAGTATTTTACACTTAGACTACATACATATTTAAGTAAGTACTACAATAACTAAAATGGTGGTGAGGTGCTACACTCCCAGCTAGGTTATAGAATAACCTGTATAAGGAAGTGCAGTGCCGGGCCCCATTGGGTATTGTAATTATATTGTTAATATTATTGAGTGTAATGAATGCTATATATATATATATTTATGTTTAAAAAAAAGTTATAATAATAAGGTTAGGTTGGCGTGTGTACCTATGATGTGTTTGTGTGTGCGTGCGTGTGTGGCTGTGTGTGTTTCGTGTTAGTGTTTGTGTGACCAACAATGTTTAAGCAAATAACAATACACGACTATTTACTGTAAAATTTTGGGATTATTCCCTGAGTAGCTCGATCCCCGAGGCCCACGTCCCGGAGTACCCCGAGTACGATAAATATGATTATATATTTTTTTTCTTTTTTAGGGTTCCGTAGCAAAAAGGCAAAAAACGGAACCCTTATAGTTTCTATATGTTTGTCCGTCTGTCTGTCTGTCTGTCTGTCTGTCCGTCCGTCCGTATGTCACAGCCATTTTATTCCGAAACTATTAAGAATATACATGTGAAACTTAGTAGGTAGATGTATTCTATGAACCGCTTTCCGATTTTAAGTAAAAATTAAAAAATATTTAAAATAAAGGGGGTCCCCATACATGGAACTAGAGCTGAAAATATATTTTTTCATGAAACCTATGCGTGTGTGGTATCTATAGACAGGTCTTTAAAAATTATATAAGGGTTTCCAAAACCACTTTTTCATAAAGTCAATCGTTTAAAAGATATAAGCTTCCAAATTGGTAAAATGTGTCCCCCCCTCTAACTTCTATAATAATGGAGTGAAAAATCTAAAAAAAATATAAGTCTGTACATCTTATTGTAAACTTGCAACCAAAATTGGTTTGAACGAAATCGGGTCAGCAGTTTTTGAGATACAGCATATTTTCTAAAACCGCAAATATTACTTTGTAATTCATACAAACACTATGAAAAACAAAGTTATTTAGCGTAGTTGTAAAAATGTAAATAAGCTAGTTTTAAGAAATTTTTAAGGTTTTTTTTATTCGTCAAATAAATATACATAATTATTATATTATATTATTAAAGTTACTACGGGGCCCTTCATGGGCGAGTCTGACTCGCACTTGGCCAATTTTTTTAAATTGTACGATCCACATAAACAATTCTTAAATGTATTTTGTAATTTTGTTTATTTGAGATTTTGTACAATCTCTAATCATAGTTTTAATAGAGTTAATAACAGTTTGAATTAAATGTCTCAAAATATAAAATAAATCTTACAATATTATTAAATCATATTTCAGCAAACACAATATATATTTCACAATTTATGACAACAATAATTACATCAAATTCGAAGAACAGCCGTTCGCGAAGGATTGCAAAAAATTTACCTGAGCACCAACTAGTTATATAATAAACAAAAAAGCTAGTGCGGCCGGTTCGACAATATTTCTGTATTTATTTAAAATGCGACATAATTGTGATTGAATTTTTTTTATAATGCTATTTGCAACTGATAAGAAAGTTCAGTGTGTCCGGAGGCAGGTTCTTCAAAAGGGTGCATGCACCATTTACTAAAAAAATCGAGGGGAAAGTGGTCATTACATGCCTTATGTCTTTCATAGACTAAATTAAATTCGAGTGTTTGGGCAAGAACATCATTTAGAAAACCGGCTGATGTTTTAATACCTCAAAAATTCAAAATTAACCTTTTGGTAGATTATGCCGAATACTTATTGTCTTCGGTATTCTGAATATGTGTGACCGGTGTGCCCATAATATTTGAAGAGTTTCCTCGATTTCTTTAGGATGAAAATAAGACCAATAGAATCAAAAAAAAGAATTTTCTGAATCGGTCCAGCCGTCTTCAAGTAATCGAACACGGCTAAAAACAAAGATTCCCATGAACTAACAACCTCTTACTTTTTTGAAGTCAGTTAAAAAGCAACTATTGTGATCATAATTAAAACCTGGGATTGCTCTAGGATACTCTATATTGTATTCTCTAATTATAATATTTACCTTAACCATGCAAGACTATAATTTTTTCTGATCCTAAAGGATCAAGTATTATAATTTCAGTAAATAATAAAATTATTTTACATATAATTTGCTGACGTTACTTTTAAGCTAAACTGACTTTTAATTGAGTATAACAAAATAAAAATAAATCGGGGGCCTCCGGGACGTGGGCCTAAGGGATCGGGGTACTCAGGGAATAACCCAAATTTTGTTACGACGGGAGGAGCTCATGGCTAAATAATAACAGCGTATGGGTTGAGCGTCAATGTTAAGTAACTGTTGTCTAGTTCGGTCCATGGGGAACCATCTTATCAATCAATGTTTGTAATGTAGTTTTACTATCGGTGAAAAAATGATTGAATTCGGTTCAGATGATTTTGAGTGTATCCACAAACCATTAAAAATTTCCTCTTTATAATAAAAGTATACATATTCACCGTAAGGTACCTATGTCATTTATGGTGAGTGACAGTGTACATACAAAACCGTCCATATATTACATCACACACATTTACATTCACAGCTCAATCCACCCGCGAACAATCCCGACCACTCCAGTGTTAAAAATTCCGAATTCCTTTCATAAAGACTAGGTACAAAGAGAGCCTTACTGGGTGAGTTCGTGTTCTGTAATAAGTTCCAATCCAAATGTGGGCACAGTGGGCCAGTACACTCGCTTAGTTGAATAATTCAAAAATTCACGTCGGCCACTTGCGAAAACAAGGAGAGTAAACGTTAACTGACTGTGCAGTTCGCGAAAAAATACAACCGGTCGAGTGCAAAGTGTTGCCAGTTCATTATTCTGTTTGAATGTACCCTGTTCTTCTGTTCTTTTGGGGAATTAGGGCGCTCGTTATGATTTGAGTGGCGGGTTTGGCTACTGTCTTGTTCCTTTTGTTTCGGCTGTTGATTGTGGGGAGGTAATGATGTTGAATATTTTTAGAGTAACTAGACGACAGACACAAAATTATTGCTAGAACTCGGTTAAATATATTTTTTCCTTTTTTTTTCCTACAAAAATAGGATATTTTACAGTGTAACATGCTTTACTAGTAAATTAACCAATCCTCCTCCTCAAGTCGGTCCCTCAGTGCTGAGGATCGTAGCTACGACGGAAACGTTGCAACAGGCTTCTACATCTACTAAGCTCTTTAGCTTGATGGATTGCCTGGGACTTCGGCATCTGCAGTACTTCGGACACCTGATCAGCTAATTGTCTGAGACTGCAACCTCTTGGTCAACATTAAACTTCTCAAAGATTTCTGAAAAGTCATTCTGTCATAGGCTTATTTTACATAAGCAAATTCTAAACACCTAGAACAATCTCAGACCGTAATCACAATCAGTTTTGTGGTTCACAACACATCACACTGACGTACTCAAGTAGGCACTAAAGATAAAGGGAAACTAATGAAATCTCGGGTAAGTGTATAATTAAACAACAGAACAAGTTTTGACATAACTCCCAACGGCCTCATAAGGTAATGAGTTTGGAAGAGAAACCTCAGCTTCAAAGTCTGAAATCTACCTGTTTTATCCACTAACATTATGAATCATGTTGACTTAGTTTTAGGTTTTAGAATTTTAGGTGCAGCGGTGCCTTCTTTGCGGGAATGTTCTAACGAGATACCGCGGCCACGGAACGCCAGGGCAACTGGAGGAGCAGAGTGGGTTTTTAGTCAGTAGAAGTCTGACACTCCCTTCCACTCCACCCACAGCGGGAGTAATTTAATTATTTTCCCACCCAGAAAAAAAAAGGATGAGTAGGACTTCAAATACTGCCGTTTTAAGGAGGTGATGACAATTCGTAGGTACAGCAGTGCTCCCGCTGAAACGAGCTGAAAGAAGCGATTATGATTATGAACAAATCCTTCTAAAGGTTGTCTGTAAAAGATCGCTTTTAGCGATAAGACCGCCCATTGTAACACCCTTTGTAGTTTTTTAAGTCCTTATTTAATTCTGTTATGGTGTACAATAAAGAGTATATCTATCTATCTATCAATCTAACAATAAGATTATTTTAGGTGCTGTTTAGAATCTCACCTGATAAAAATGATTATCTATAATGGATCACGCAGATAAGTCATATTTATTTTTATAACACTAACCCAAACTAGGAATTCCTCTTGCAACGTGGGTGCATTTTTACAAACACCCCAGACCCGAAACAACTATTTGTAGGACAAAAAAATATATGTTCCGGTGCGGGAAACGAACCCGTGACACGTACGACAGCAGCCAATCGCCGAGCCACTGCGCCAACCGTGTTGACTATATACTGATTTAAAGTGTTTTTAGATTTTTAGGGTTCCGTAGCCGAATGGCAAAAAACGGAACCCTTATAGTTTCGATATGTCTGTCCGTCTGTCTGTCTGTCTGTCTGTCCGTCCGTCCGTATGTCACAGCCATTTTATTCCGAAACTATTAAGACCATACATGTGAAACTTAGTAGGTAGATGTATTCTGTGAACCGCTTTCCGATTTTAAGAAAAAAATTAATAAATATTTAAAATAAAGGGGGCTCCCCATACATGGAACTAAAACTGAAAATATTTTTTTTAATGAAACCTATGCATGTGTAGTATCTATAGACAGGTATTTAAAAATGATATAATAGTTTCTCAAACCACTTTTTCATAAAGTCAATCGTTTAAAAGATATAAGCTTCCAAAGTGGTAAAATGTGTGTCCCCCCTCTAACTTCTATAATAATGGAGTGAAAAATCTAAAAAAATATGTGTCTGTAGATCTTTATATTAACTTTCAACCAAAATTAGTTTTAACGAAATCGGGCCAGCAGTTTTTGAGATACAGCATATTTTCTAAAACCGCAAATATAACTTTGTAATTCATACAAACACTATGAAAAACAAAGTTATTTAGCGTAGTTGTAAAAATGTAAATAAGCTAGTTTTAAGAAATTTTTAAGGTTTTTTTTATTCGTCATATAGATGTACATATTATATTATATTATTATAGTTACTACGGAACCCTTCATGGGCGAGTCTGACTCGCACTTGGCCAATTTTTTTTAAATGACCTTTGCGACTAATATACACGATAGAAACTTACTTCACTAGAGAGACAGGAATTATAAGAATTATATATACATGCTCACTGCTTTAATCACACTTCCACCTCGTCTGATACCATATTTCCATTTTTATAGGTATTTCTACCAAAATCTAGTTATTCGAACAAGAATGCAGTATGCAGATTCCCTGTCCAACCGCAAAATATGCATAAGCAGAAGTTGCAAATGTGATACAACATGCAACCCACAACCATTATCGATAAGTGTTTTGCCAAACACGTGACTCATACAATAGTATCTTAAAATAATATGGATTTTTCATGGATTTTCTTAAAGTATGCCCGATACCATTTTCTTTTATTTTCACTGTGAATTATTAAGTGACAGTTTTCATAAAATCCTTTAACCGCTAGCACTACTCAAGCTGTTTGGTAAAAGCTAAGCTATAAAATGGTTACGAGCTCTTGCATTATTCGTAGCCCGTGAAGGAACTCCACGGGAATTGATTCGTGCTTTAAAATGTTGAAAATTTTGTAAATAATTTAAAAAGTATCGTATCGTAAAAGAATACATCCGTGCATAACTTACTTACTCTTGCCAAAGATAGTTTGAATGAATTTCTTCAGGTTATCATGTTTGTCATTTGGGTTGCCTTTAACTTTACGTTAAATATTAAATCTGCAAATTTTTAGCTTCTGCTCGCGACTTCTTTCGTTTTTTCTCCCCGATTCCGTATGACGAATAGCCTATGTGTTATTCAAGGATATTAACTATCTACTGACTTAATTTCATTCAGATCCGATCAGCAGTTTTTGAGTAAAAGAGTGACAAACATCCATCCATCCACAAAAACTTTCGCATTTATAATATTAAATTAGTAAGATTATTAATAACAGAACAACATTACAAGAAACAAATATATGTTGAAGTGGAACAACAAAGGTAATAAAATAACATTTTGCAAATATCTAACCAAAACGTTGTTCACAGATTAACTCTAACCTTAATAATAATATAGATATTTTACGTTTCTATATGTTTCATAATACCTATAAGCTAAGCGACTTTAAAAGTTTTTCTTTATATATCCTTATCTGTTATACAGCTATTTATAATGTAAGATAATATAAAAGACATGGATATTGTATGTTGGCAACAAAACCACGGAAAGTGTCGTGTGATACGGAAGTCTGCTTTCATGTCAGAAACTCGGAAGCATGCCTTGACCTAACTCTCTAGAGGTTCATTGTGTAACTATTAACGTAAACACAAACAAAATAAATACCTTATTATTTTCATTTCTACTTCCTATTTTCCCACATTATTTAAAAATGTAAAAAGTTTATCCTTTGACAGAAATAAAATAGGTCCAAATAAAATGACAAAAAATGGAATGTTTTTTACAAATCGTCGGTATTCTTTAACTAAGGTTATGCCTGTATATTAGGTGATAATAATAACAATAACAAAATTGAGATCTGTACAAAAATAAATGAGATATCAGAAAAAAAAGATTCTGACGAACTGAGAATCACCAGATCCTAACTCGATGAAAATGAGACCACCTGGAAATTCCCTTTCAAAAAACAAAACAATTTTTCAAATAGGTCCAGCCGTCTTTGTGTAATCGTTGATCATACAAAAAAAAATATACGCGATGAATTGATAACTTCCTCCTTTTTTAGAAGTCGGTATTAACCGACTTCTAAAAAAGGAGGAAGTTACTATTAAGTACATTTTGATACAAGTGAAAAAAGTTTGTTATTGCGGCCGAACGTTATGGAGCCGAGTACTGCATTAACAAATGTTCACGTGTATCAAACGACGTTTTTCAATACACTTTCGAAGAAAAATACTTGCTCCAAAAATGATGACGCATTTTTATTTGTTTTCCATTGAAGAAAGCAAAGTTTGCAAAGTTGCCACATATTTTTGCTTTGATTTAGATGGCGACAGGCTATCGCAAGCATTTTGAGCCACAATCACAATATCTGGCGGCGTAGCATCTAAATTGTTCTCATCAAAACTTAAATTCGACATACTCACGCAAAAAACACAAATTAATAAGATTCCATTTACTTTTTCCCGCGCTTTACCTTCGCGGGTTAAAGAAGAAGCAAAGGTATGAAGCCGCAAAACAGCCTGATATTATTTTTTTTTTAATTTTTATTTACGACACAAATAAATGTTAATATGTTGATAAAAGCAAAATTATTTTATAAATAATAATGTTTATTTCTGATATTCTGTTTACACACACAATTTTAATTTTCTAAAACCCTCGTGTGTGAAAAATGAAAAAATCCACGAGTGTGAAATACATTGCATGTTGAACCTAATCGTAGTGCGATAAGAGCCAGTTTTCGATGAAGTGTATTGAAAAATATATTTTACGAAATGTGCCATAATTATTATATCGATACTACAACAAACACTTCTTCATTGAAAAGTACTTGACAAAAACTAGTGCATTGAATTATTTAGTTTGATTTTTTTTTAATTCACTGCATGCTTTAGAGGATTCTAGGCGATACTTTTTGTTCCTCTTGCCCTTCAATCGCAGAAACGTGAGTAAAAATAAAATACATCGTACATTTCAGACTTTGCTTGTATCTATACAGATATATTATATTTCTTTATTTTGGCTATGTGGACCAAAGGCTACGATTAAATAATTCATCAAATTTTCATAAAAATATCACGAATATAACCTGTTACCTACCCTTTAGACTACAGACAGTAAGTACCTATAAAACATACACGATCAAAATTTTACTTTATGTTCTTCAAGATTAGATTCCGTCGTCGTAACACTCGTAATTGGTGTACTAATTTTGTGTATGTCTCACATCTATTGCGACGCTCTGTTGTAAAACCTATTTTTTCTTTCTTTTTTTGAATTCTTAGCTATGGATCCATTGACGTTGATTTTTTATTTTTTTTATTTAAAATAGTTTCGCGTTTGACCACCATCTCACCTGATGGTAAGTGATGATGTGGTCGAAGATGGAGCACGCTTACCTAAAAGTAACCTATTCACTCTTGACTTAAAGACTCCTAGGTTATAGCTATCGGGAAACACAGACTCCGGCAGGGAATTCCACTCCTTAGCCGTACGCACAATGAAGGTATTCCCAAAACGTTTTGTGCGTATGGGTGGGATGTCCACCATGTAACGATGGCGCTTCGCCGTTTGTCTCGTAGTCCGATGATGGAACGGGCTTGGTGGAATTAGATTGTGTAATTCCATCGCACACTCCCCGAAATGTAACCGATAGAAAACCGATAGACTTGCAACTCGTCGTCGATGTTCATGATAAAAAATAGATGGCATATTTTCCTGTGCTAAAATTTGCCACGTATCAGGAATATCAGGTTCGCAAGCTTCCGTAACGGTCGTCAATCTTCAGAAGCAGTCGAGATAGGCATGAGAAAAGTCCCAAACTGCAACAAAAATAACGGTGTATAAAAATATTTATGTGACAAAATTACTATCATCATCTGCTAAGGAAGCCATTTTCTGACTATTTTGGGGTCGACTTCTAGTTTCACATGGAGACTGCCTATCTAACCGTGTGTATCGCGTAACCCAGATACTGGGCTGTGGAAACCCAGTATCTGGGCAACACGGTACCCTTTCGCCAAATCAGTGTCAGATTTTCTAGTTTCTGACTACCCGTAATGATTGTCAAAGGTGTTCAAATAACAGCCGGGACCAATGTCGTAACCTGCTTTCCGAGGCACGGAGTAGGTAATCTTAATATGACATGTGATCAAACGCCAACCAATTTTCAATTAAAAAAAAATACAGATCGTCACCCATCCACAGACCGACCTCGGCAAGCAATGCTTAAGACCAGGCAGTCCGAAATAATTTTGACGTAAGCTCCGCCCCCATGCGCACCGGTTAGGCCGTTGTATACTAAACGCTACCGCCGCAGTAATAAAGTTGAATATCGCGTGCGCTCATTCACCATGTTCGGTTTCGAAACTGCCGTTGTGTGCTAAACTCTAACGCAGCAGTAATAAAGTTGAATATTGCGTGCGCTCTTTTACCATATTCGGGTTCGAAACTAAATATCGTAAGTCTCAATTCTTATTTCGTTTATAACTAAAGTAACAAGATCTAGAGAAAAAATGTCCTATATTAGGATAATAAACTACATTTTCTTACTGTCAATACTAATTTTAGACATAAAAGCCGAGTAACCTTGATTAAATTTTGAATAATCTTTAAAAAAAACATGATTTTCGATTAAAAAATGAATCGAGCGAAAATGTTCCAATTACGAAACTGGTCTAGACATGTAAAGAAAAAGATACAATAAATCATATACTAAAGTTCCATTTTGATTGTATACGTGATTGGTTCAGAATATTAATGCAAAGTTACATACAATTTAGGGAGCCTCCTCTTAACCTTGTAGATCCGAATGGCTGTTATTATTTAGCCTCTTATGTAACAAAAATATGAGCATTGTTCTAAAACTGGCGCTAATGTTTCTTTTACGGAGTACGCATCATTTTCAAACCTTTCGACGGCCATATCATTATCATTTATATCTATGCTTGAACCCTATCCCTTATTCATGATATAGTTACGTTGACCGTGTAATGGGAGCCCGAATGTAGAAGACCTTTTAGTAAAAGCAAAAGTTTCAAAGTTTACAGTCGTAAATCCTGGACACGAAGAGTTTATTTACGTAAGATAGTTGTTACAGTGTTCATTTGTTTTTTCTTTTGTTGATTTTTAGTTTCTTAGTATTTGCACTAGTAAAGGTAGGTACTTTTTATCTTAGTTACACGTTTGGCTTCAACACGAGAGAGAAAATATTGAGTCTAGTCTGGGCTTCAGTAAATAGTTACTGGGTACAGCGATAGGTAGATAGGTAGGGTAGATATTGCGACAGCGATGCTCAAGTGCGTTGTATGTTTATGTTTTTTACTGTGTTTATGTACATATAAATAAAATGGAAGTGTCTGGCTGTAATTTTAAAATAACTGTGTATTCTTAATTGCTTCTTCTTCTTCTTATCGTGTGGGTTGTAAGTTCTAACGACCCCATACACCCTAGTGTCAGAGTTTCTAGACCGCCTCAAGGGCCTCTGACGTGGTCTATTTTGACGACCGCCATTTGGCGACCGGGACCACCGGCTTATACGTGCCTTCCGAAGCACGGAACCATCTTTTGATCAGACAATCAGGTGATTCAGGCCTGCAATGTCCTACCCAAACTGGAAACAACTTTACAAAGTATGCTTCCCACGGGAATCGAATCCACGACCGGATTACAAGGCAAACGTCTAAACCACTCGACCACGGAGGCAATTAAGAAAGTTAAGTGCTTATACATAGTTATTTACACAGCACTATAAACACAAATATATATTTTAAAATTTATATCTGTCTTTCTTTTTGACCGGGTTTATGGTACGGGCATTAATAGGTTATACAGCTTATAAGGTCTTTTTTCCCAGAATTCTCGTAGGGTTGACATTTACCCGGTAATAATCTCTATTGTTGTAATTCTGTATGTTGAATAAACTCTTTGAAATCACGCCGTCTCATCGTCACACGACACCTGTTTGAAGGAGCCAAGATACAAGATTATTTTGCTTTTATCTACAACGTAAATACATTACTTCGTATTTTGAGGCCATATCTCGGTACATATATGTTTATTTTCTACACTGGAACGTTTGATCTATATGTATGTACTAAGTATAATGCTATTGCATATTGAATCAGTAGATTCACGTGTTAAACAAACACATAGGTAGGTTCATGAAGAGAGACTATGTTGAGCTATTGTTTATATAAACCTACATATAGGTTTAGGTACTATATCTTGGTACGTAGGTTAGGTACGTTAATTTTAATCCGTAGTAAGTACGTCGGAGAGTTCGCAAAACATCCCAATTGTAAGCACCAATATTAGTTTTAAAATAAAGCCTTTATTAACACTACTATTATTTCTACGTAATCTTAATATGTATTTTAAAATGTAGATATATTTTGTAACCCAAACATAGCATATGTTATGTGGGTTCATAAAAAGACTTGCGCATGCCCTGTTAAAATTAATAATGCATTTAAAAATACTGTCATAAAAACATGTATTAATATGTATAAAGGCATTAAATAGCTTATGCAATAAACTAAACCTTCTACACCTTCTATAAAAAATAGCTTGGGCTAAAAATAAACAATCGTTTTTTTTTATACGTTACTAGCTTTTGTCTACGGCTTCGGTCGCGTGATATCTTTCTTTTCAGCAGAAACAATGAGCCTATGTCATTCTGCAGCCTTTTACTAACCCTACACCAAAAATCACATCGATCCATTGGTCCAGAAGAACAAACGAACAAATATACTTTCACATTTAGCTATAATAATTATGTGTATGGATTTACATATTTGAATTAAGAATAAATATGTAGGTACAACAGCGCACATGAGAACAGTTGCTTCCCAGACAGGAAAAAATATTTAATGTAATTTCTATCGTCACCACTGCTCTTGAAACGGTGGAGGAAAAGACCACCGCCCACACTTGGCTGATATACCGTCTTGTCATACCAAGCGCTTTTCCTCCACATTTATTTTGCGCACAGGTTTCCTAGACAGGAAAAAATATTTAATGTAATTTCTATCGTCACCACTGCTCTTGAAACGGTGGAGGAAAAGACCACCGCCCACACTTGGCTGATATACCGTCTTGTCATACCAAGCGCTTTTCCTCCACATTTATTTTGCGCACAGGTTTCCTAGACAGGAAAAAATATTTAATGTAATTTCTATCGTCACCACTGCTCTTGAAACGGTGGAGAAAAAGACCACCGCCCACACTTGGCTGATATACCGTCTTGTCATACCAAGCGCTTTTCCTCCACATTTATTTTGCGCACAGGTTTCCTAGACAGGAAAAAATATTTAATGTAATTTCTATCGTCACCACTGCTCTTGAAACGGTGGAGGAAAAGACCACCACCCACACTTGGTTGATATACCGTCTTGTCGCACAAAGCGCTTTTCCTCCACATTTATTGTACGCGCGGCCAAGCTGTGGAACTCTCTGCCGGCTTCTGTGTTCACTGCCACTTATGACTTTTCAGCCTTTAAAGCAAGAGTAAATAGGTACCTTCTGGGCTCGCTCAGCCCATCGTAGACCGCATCTATCACTTACCATCAGGCGGGATTGGAGGTATTCCTCGAAGCGCTACCATTTTGAAGCGCACCTAATGAAGCGCTCCTTTTTTATTCCTCGGAGCGCTCCTTTTTGTAGCGCTCCCGATACCATGTTATCGGAAAAAGAACGCTCCGAGGAATAAAAAAGGAGCGCTTCATTAGGTGCGCTTCAAAATGGTAGCGCTTTGAGGAATACCTCGGGATCGAGGTCAAAAGTGGGCTCATCCATAATAAAAAAATATCGAGCGGAAACTGGCACATCCTAGGACCGAGAAATTCGAAGAATTGCGATATCCACCAACCCCCACTGGGGACGCGTGGTGGATTACAACCCATTTCCTCACTTGGGCCTATGGTCCCGTGGAAACGTTATACCCTGATTATGATGATGGTGAAATAAAACACTCATGATATACAAAATTGGCAAGTCAAAAGTAAATATGCAGAAATTCCGAGTCAGCCATATTAATGCTGGTTTTACAACGAATTAGAAACAAACACTGTACGCTTGTGAAATAACATTATCTCATGCATTATTACTTTCTCATATGCAAAGTATACAGGTCTACTTATTAAAATAATGAAGAGTTGAAACAGAAAGGTTATAGACCCCTTGTTAAAGCAGCTTTTCTAGCATAATTATGTTTAATTATTAATAAAGACGCAAGTTTAACCACGAAGGTTAGAATCTTTGAGGCTATGTGTGAAGCCTGTAGCAGATTGATTTTCTTGAGTTCATTGAACCTTGTGAAAGAGTCACCTACCCCGAACTGATGCTAGCTTGCATTTTTTTGCTATTGGAAGAATCTTTTAAATGGCGTCTGGTTTTTTGAGGGTAAGACAGGAGGGTGTGAGATTTATAACTCTCGAAACCACTACGGTGATCATCATCAGCACATAGAAGGAGCCCGTGAGCACAGAAAACGTCACCACCCTGGAACCCCCACTATGCAAACGCCTGTTACGTTACATCCCGGGGAGTTAAATGAGACTTATCATTTGTTATTGTAGCAGAGGCGAAATAGAAACCAAGGCAAAGTCACTATATAGCCGAAAGACAAATAAGAATTACTGACGAGCACTATACAAATACTACTGGTTAAATTTCGGAGAGATGGAATTGCACAATCTAATTCCTCCAAGCCTATTCCATCATCGGACACATACAAGACGAACAGCGATGCGCCATCGTTACATGGGCGACATCCCAGCCATACGTACAAAATGTTTTTGGAATACTTTAATTGTTCGTACAGCTTTTTTTTATTTTTTAACGTGGTGAAATTATCAAATAAGTCCTCCCACTCCGGGCAGGGTGGGAGGGACTGTCAGACTTTTACTGACTAAAATCCACGGTGTTCCTTCAATAGCCCTTTACGTACCGGGGCCACGGTAACGGGATGAGTCCCACGACCCCGGCAGGCTTCGGCCCTCTGCAGAGGGGGCCTCGTCATGTTGCTGACGCTCTTTGAGGCGCGCGTGGAACACGACGCGCCGTCGACCCGGGCATGGTCCATGGTCGGACAGCGAGTTGCCCTTTACTCGCTGTCCGCATGCCCGCGCCTACGGTGGCCGGAGATCGTCGGCCGACGTCCGACGCCGTAGGCGTCTACCACTGCGGCTGGGCTGGAGGGAGGACGCCATCCTCTCCCTCACGCGGCCCGCCTCCTCCTTCGAAAGCATGACTGCTTCGCAGAAGGAGGCGACCGCTTCCCACTCCCTCTCGCCCCGCAGCATGGCCTCGACCAAGGCCGGGCGCGAGAGGTCTCCGCCTATTGTCGCCGTGAGGACACGTCGGTGCTCTGCCCAAGCTGGGCAGTCCTGCACCGTGTGCTCGACTGTGTCCTCAGGGCGACCCTCGCAGTGGTGACACCCAGACGTCTCTTCCTTACCCATCAGACACAGGTACCTCCCGAAACTTCCGTGTCCGGTGAGGACCTGCGTCATGCGGTAGGTCAGGACGCCGTGACGCCGATCTAGCCACTCCTCAAAGAGGGGTCTTACCGCCGCAATTGCGGCGTGCCCGTGTTCGTACAGCTAAGGAGTGGAATTCCCTGTGCCTCGTGAACTTCTAGGCAAGCGTGCTTCATCATCGACCACAACATCTCTTACATTAGGCGAGATGATGGCAAAGTGCAATTTATTGCGTGATAATTTGGGACTAAGATTGTTAAAAAACTTTAACACTACGATCAGCCTTTCATTCCAGCGCTTTATCAGCAAATACAATTCCTACTCTTCATTTCTGTGGAGTTTCGCTTACTAGTTTCTATTTTTTAAGACTACCATTTTCTCCAAAAATAACTAGAATTACGTTACTGCAACACAGGTGCCTTTGTTAGGTAAAAATTATTCCGCTTTAAGATAGCCTTGTAAGATATCACTACATAGGTCGTCTTATTCCGAGCCAAGACGGTTTTAACCGACTACAAAAGGAAGAACTTACTCAAACGTGTAATACGTATGTTTCTTCTGTATATCATATAAATATATACTACTAGCGACCCGCCCCGGCTTCGCACGGGTGCAATGTTTATATTAAATATAGGCAGCGTTCGCGAGAATCGTTAACGTACGGCAGTTTTTTCGACGCCTTACTCCACAATTTACACTACCACGAAAAATCCTTACTATTTTCCGGGATAAAATATAGCCTATACGGATTCGGAAGAATCCCTCTAAGTAATGGTAAAAGAAATTTTTAAATCGGTCCAGTAGTTTTTGAGCCTACTCAATACAAACATACAAAAATACAAAGGTTTCCTCTTTATAATATTGGTATAGATATACCTCTAAAATAAAAAATGTTTTTTTTTCATAAAAAAGAACTACATTTTACAATGCATTTGTAATTTTCATTTTCTCCGCGGCCTTGTAAGTAAATGCAAGACTTACAAGGCCGCGTCTGTCCGCTGTTTCTGCATGTCGGCGTAAGTTGGCGGTGTAGTGTTGGTGTACACTGTCGGTGTTCAGTGTCGGCCAAGTAGCCATGTAGTTAGCTTAATTAATTGCTAATTACACAGTGTATGTGTTCTTACTTTGCAGTTAATTGTCCTTGAAGCATTACTTCTGCGGCATTTTATTTTATTTTATAGGACGATTCTTCTAGAACTGAATTGGATTTAAGTCAGCTAGGATTGTTGTAAGCGTTTATACAGATGTATTGCAGACATTTGCACTAAGTGAATTAGTTTTGGATACCTTATATTTATATCACTTCATTACCCATTTAAAATTTCTAGGCTCGAAAGATAATAATTATTGTCCTGGTACAACGTTTGATTTTCATTCACTTATTCACTTTTTATTCACTTATTCACATTATACACAGTAAGCATAAGCATACCTCTTTTAAAACAATCGCAGTACAACATATAGAAGGTAATACAAATTGTATGGTCTTTAAAAGAGACGTTGACCTCTAAGTTTGTTTCGTTGTTTCTTTTTAGAGTCAAAAATCACTATAAAACGTTAGTCCTGCCTATCATTTGCACATCTTTGACAATTGCCCTAAAAACTTTCAAAGATGTTATGTAGTTAGAAAATCTGACACTGGTCTTGCCAAAGGGTATCGAGTTACCCAGCTACAGGGTTGTGGAGGTCAGATAGGCAGTTGCTTAATGTTAAAAACTAGTACTCAGCTGCACCCGGTTACACTGGAAGCCAACCACAACCCAGTGGGTAGTATGCACATGCAATAAAAACTTTTTTTCAAAAAATAAAACCGACTTCCATATCAAAACACTACAAAGCCAAAAATAATTTTAAATTCGATAGTCGGTGTTATTGGTTTTGTATTTTCTTTTTTTTTTTCACACCGCCTTCCGAAATTAAAATTATTTTTGGCTTTGTAGTGTTTTGATATGGAAGTCGGTTTAATTTTTTGCAAAAAAGTTTTTATTTTCGTGCTTTTTAGTGGGTCGGTGAATTTTCCAAATCGGTTTGTAAATGACGGAGTTATGCGCGAACAAAAAACGCAATGCAGAGTAAACGAAAAGATCATCAACGTAAATATTTTTTTAGACTTTTTTTGATTTTTCAGAAACGGCTTGTCTGATTTCGATAAAATTTTCATGGGACCATTTGGAAAGTATACCCTTTTTAACAAAATAATAATTTTTCAAATCGGTTGGTAAGCGACGGAGTTATGCGCGGTTATAAAAAAATACAAACATCCGAATTGAGAACCTCCTCCTTTTTTAGAAGTCGGTTAAAAAGTCACAGAACAGATAAAAGAGGTTAGAAAGGAAATAGTTCCTGATTTGTGTGAGAAAGCGTGTCGCCGCTTGTCTCCCACTTTTTACAAGCAAGAGGCCCGTTACGTATGCGAATTACGCACACAAATAAATTGCACACACTTAAATCGAGAGCTTGCGACTGATTGTAACTCACTGTCGATAAACATGCGCCATGCATCACGGCCAATCAGGACAAAGGACGAAACGTCAATGGTTGAAGTTTGGAGGACGCATCGCATGCAGTACATTATAAGCGAACTTGGTCATTGCGTTGATTAAGCGAGTACACATCGGGAAATGTATACTTTTTGTAACTTGTTGCAATATTGTTGTTAATGTTCGGAATTTCAGAATATTTTTATGTTTTTACAAATAAAATTGTAATTAAATGTTATTTTCGACTTACTGATGGAAAGATATACCTCCTCGCTCTATACATGCGGTTTGACTTTTTGTTTTACAGGTTATAATTGCACAACACGGCATTTTAAAGCAGAGCTCTGTGTCCCGAAGTAATCTGAAGCGCACTAAACGCGGTGAATGAATTAATCGGTCGAGCTATGATTTTCGTATCATAAATAAACTAAAAAAAAAACAAGAGAAAAAAAATGTAGCGCGCTCGCCACGCCCACATTACCATCCCAACCTTATTCATCTATTCCGTGCAAAAAGTGGAGCAATTCAATTTGCAAGTAAACTGCACTCGATATCTGTGTCTTCCTTCCACGAGCATCCTCAGTAGATGTTGGCACTATTCATTGATAATATGTTTTTTTAGTAATATTTTCTATAGCATTACTTTAGGTTTGATAATTTAAATCAGTAGGCAGAAACGGAGTGTGATACGCGCTTGCAGTTCGATCAATTACACTTGTGTGTGTGTTTACACGCCACAACCATATAACCTAATATACCAAGTCGTTCAAACATAATTATAAGCAATCTATTCCCAAAACATAATGTCTAAATGAGCCAAACCCTTTGAGACACTACAATTACGTCACCACAATATAATCAAAACAAAACACAATCGGAATTGTATTGTTTGAAACTCTTAATTCGTTCCGTTCGTTCCCTCTAATTTTGTAACAACGAAATATAATGTTCTGAATATAGAGACCCGTGACAGTCTAACCAAAGGCATATTTGTTTAGTTTTCCCAAGTGATATCCCTGTAGTGGTTCCATGTAGCCATATTAACGAATATGGCCATGTTTCGGCTATAGTTATTGAGTCTAGCAGTAATCATATTTCGGCTGCAATTATGATGATAATGAGTTACGAAAAAACAAAAAAAAAAAAACACGCTTGGCACTCGGGGACTGCCGCGGTAAAGCTATTGCATAGCATTTTTAGGGTTCCGTAGCCGAATGGCAAAAAACGGAACCCTTATAGTTTCGACATGTCTGTCGGTCTGTCTGTCTGTCCGTCCGTCCGTATGTCACAGCCATTTTATTCCGAAACTATTAGGACTATACATGTAAAACTTGGTAGGTAGATGTATTTTGTAAACCGCTTTCCGATTTTAAGAGAAAATTTGAAAAATATTTACAATAAAGGGGGCTCTCCATACATGGAACTGAAACTGAAAATATTTTCTTTCATGAAACCTATACGTGTGTAGTATGTATAGACAGGTCTTTAAAAATGATATTAAGGTTTCTAAAATGACTTTTTCATATAGTTAATCGTTTAAAAGATATACGCTTCCAAAGTGGTAAAATGTGTGTCCCCCCCTCTAACTTCTATAATAATGAAGTGAAAAATCGTATAAGTTAAAAAGTTGTATATCTTAATGAAAACTTTCAACCAAAATTGGTTTGAACGAGATCGAGTCAGCAGTTTTTGAGATACAGTATATTTTCTAAAACCGCAAATATTACTTTGTAATTCATACAAATACTATGAAAAACAAAGTTATTTGGCGTAGTTGTAAAAATTGTAAATAAGCTAGTTTTAAGAAATTTGTAAGGTTTTCTTTTTTCAAATAAATATATTAAGTATATTATATTTATTATAGTTACTACGGAACCCTTCATGGGCGAGTCCGACTCGCACTTGGCCAATTTTTTATCAACTTACGCAATTATAATTATTTATTTATTTTCTATTTATGCAGTATTTTTACTTTGATATTAATTCAAGTTACCGGGTCAATTATACCACATTTTTAGTTTTAAGCTATTTCTCGCTGCGTTGACATTTTCGACTTTCTTTCTCCTACAAAAAAATGTAAATTATGTTTATTTTATACAACAAAATATTTACAAAAATATCTAAATATAATATAAAAGTCCTTTCAATAAAAAAGGAATCATTGAGACCCTGGGTTTGATCCAGTATACTGACGGTTACCAATCCGATTCTTCAATAAACACGCTAATAGAACGTTAGTGGCCCGAATTGAAATAACTGACCGTATTCGACTGTATTAGGTTTTGTTTTCGTTAAGGAATTTCTTGATTCGGTCGCCGCGCTCAAAGCCCGCGATGAAAGCTATGCAATAGCTTAAAAATTAATACCCTATCTATACTTATAATAAATCTGTAGAGAGGTCAATTCTGTACATGAAATATATTAACAAAATAACTATCAGGGGGTGATTAGGGATCGATACTGATGCCAAAAATGCAATCAGTAAAATTTTTGTCTGTCTGTCTGTCTGTCTGTCTGTATAACCGTTATAGAAACAAAAACTACTCGACGGATTTTAACGAAACTTGGTACAATTATTTTTCATACTCCTGAGCTGGTTATAGTATACTTCTCATCACGCTACAATCAATAGGAGCAGAGCAGTGAAGGGAAATGTTGGGAAAACGGGAGAAGTTATTCCATTTTTTAAGCTTCCGTCGCGAGTGCAACCTTAATAGTTAAAGCTACACATAAATCATTTATGACGGAAATGTTCTCCTTAAAATTATATAAAAAATATCCCACGACAGCATATGTCTAACTTTTATGGTTGACTCACAATAACACGTGTAACTCCCAATAGCTTAGCAGTTCGAAGCTTTCTGATTATTATTCTGCTCCGAAATTTAAAACCACCACAACTTTGCAATGGAACTCGGCTAAAAGTAACCCAATTGCAACAAAATATAATCGAGGCTCAAATTTTAACAGGTTGCGGTGCAGGAGAAACCGTCTTTATTCCCAGAATTCCCATAATACCAAATAATTTTCCATTCCAATTTAAAAGAACCCAATTCCCAGTATCGGTGTGTTATGCAATGACAATTAATAAGGCTCAAGGGCAGACTTTTCGTGTTGCTGGAGTAGATCTCGGTGTCAGTGGTTTCTCGCATGGTCAGTTGTACGTCGCTCTTTCCCGGGTTAGCAGTTCTAGAAATCTTTATGTTCACGTGCCGGACGGGTCAACTTTCAACATAGTTTACCCGGAAGCTTTGCGCTGAAGTATTTTCGTTCTATAGGTACTTAAGCCTCATGTGAACGTGATCTAAACAATATTACCAATACATTAACTTAATAACACACAAGGAGTTACACGCTGACGGAGTCGCGGGCACAGCTATTAACAATAATATTGTGCGGTTCGGTATTGCGATATTTTTCAACAGTATTATAGATTGACATATTAGATTTCCCTACTAAATTACGAAAGTTAATTTGTCTGTTACATCAAAATCACTGAACCGTGACGGAAACGTGGACGAAGTCGCGGGCAACAGCTATCTATACTAATAATATAAGGCTGAAGAGTTTGTTTGTTTGTTTGAACGCGATAATCTCAGGAACTACTGGTTCGAATTGAAAAATTATTTTTTAATTAAATAGTCAATTCATATCATTACGCTAAGGCCAATAGGAGCGGAGCGCCAATGAAGAATGCTTCAAAATCGGGGTTAAATTTAACGTTAGCCCCTTAGAATAAAAACGTCTAAGGTTAGCCCAAAGTAACTATTCCACGCGGACGAAGTCGCGGGCAAAAGCTAGTACATAATAATATGCTTACTTACTTTCTTACTTACTTATCTTTTACAGTCTTTACGGGTAGTCAGAAACTACAAATCTGACACAGTCTAAGGTCAGATAGGCAGTCGCTACTATCCTCGATACTTACTAAATATGTATCCGGTTAGACTGGTAGCACTGGGACACATGCCTTCTCAATCTAAAAGAAGTCATTATCTACCACGCGAGCCTAATTCAGGCTGATGGATGAGGCATGTCCTCAGATTTTTCGGTCTTAGGACATGCCGACTGTTTCACCTTCACCATTTTAAAAACAGTAGTGGTGATAAAAATTACATAAAATAATTTGCCCACCTGGCAGTGGCGAAGGGTGAATTTTCATAAAAGGGAAGCCGGACCAAAAAATGCTTACCTTGCTCAAGTGTGATGCGTGAATTCCAGTAACTGTGGCCCTGTGGCTGAATTCGAAATACTGTAACTTCGTAAATAATTATTTGTTTAATTGAAAATAATAGATTACTATTTATATATTCATATATAAAATAATAGACTAATATTTGCCATATTTCAAAAGGGAAGCCGGTAGGAATCGAGTTGTATGGAGCCTTCGCCACTGCTATACCGTGAGATTAAATCCAGGCAACCCGTAAGTTGTGTCTGACATCACTGCTCTTCTAGTTTGTGTAGGAGTACAGTAAAAAGTGTGTACATAAATATAGGTTGAATAGGTAACTGCATTTAAATATCTATACTCATTATCGTTAAATTAGTCTTCAATGAGAGCACTAATCACTTGAGAAACTCTATGAAGCCAGTAGGTAATGTTCTGAATATAAATCGGTGATTTATTTAATTTTAAATGAAGAATGTCCAACTCCATTTCTATTCCACGTCTCGATTCGATATCATGGCAAATCCGACATACGTTAAACTTCACAGGGCAGACATTTTAAACAATTTTGTTTGTTTTTTTGACACAACTGTTTATTATGGAAATTAGCAACTAAAAAGTAAATAAGGTTGGTTTTTTTAATTTTGTAGTAAAATCATTTGTTCATTTTACTTTGGAGTCAACATCTTCACATAGTATATTCTAACATTGTTTTCCGG
Organism: Tholera decimalis; assembly: GCA_943138885.2. Lineage (NCBI taxonomy): Eukaryota > Metazoa > Arthropoda > Insecta > Lepidoptera > Noctuidae > Tholera > Tholera decimalis. The sequence goes on along the minus strand of OW964554.2, from coordinate 36,469,375 downwards.
AAAGTTACTGTTCTAAGAATCACGGATTTACTTTAAATTCATGTCCTATCGACTGACTGAGTAAAAACTTGGGGGATATCTGGCACATCCTACTTTGATTGACCATTAGTAGTCAGGAGGTCGTTGGTAGATTGGTCTGTTGGTTTATACACATCGTCTTGGTCATACTTTTTTTTTTTAATAAATGCTAGTTGTTTCTTTTGCATTTATAATATCAGTAAGAAACAAAATATGAGTACTAAGTAGACTAAGAAGATTATAATTTTAATGCTATTTGGAATAACTAGATTATTTCAAACCATCTCTGTGAAAATTCTGAACCAACTGTATTAAGTTACACTGCGGCAAATTTACGAATTCATTCACACGCACGAGTTTTATATTAAAAATGTCCGCTATAAATTCACGGATTACAAACTTTTGTTGGTTGTTAAAATTCTGGACAAATAGTACATCTATGTTATGGCCGAGGAACCGGGCTTTTATGGATAACATCAATGTAGCTGAAAACTAAATGGCGGGTTATGTTTTTACGGTTTTAGGCTGTAGGCTTGTGGATATACTGAGGTACTAGGATGCTGCGCTAAAATGGTAAATTCTAACAATTTTGCCGGACGTGATAGGTAGTATTTAACATATAAATAACATAGTTTACTTCTAGGCAAGCGTGCTCCATCTTCGACCACATCATCACTTACCATCAGGTGAGAGGGTGGACAAACGCGAGCCTATTATAAATAATAAAAAAATATATAGGCTTCAAAATTTTTAAAAAAGCTTAAAACTTGCATAGGCGTCTCGTTATCCACTACGTGGGCTCAGTGCGGGCTGGTGGACGTCGCATATTTTTTTGTTTCAAAGACATGCCAGTTTCTTCACGATGTTTTCTTTTAAGAGCAAGTGAGTAATATTACTACGTATATGTAATTTCAGGCATCGTCGTTCATGATCGAAGAAGTTCGTGGGTTCAAACCCGAGTTGGAGTTCGTGCGTAAGCTGTAAGTGTAATCACTAATAAGAAGAGAGTAAGAGTATCTACTTAATTAATATTTTTGTCCCTTTGATGCTCTAATCGAGTATTACGTATAAAATAAATTAATAGTTAAAAAAACACTAGAAAAACACGCACGCATTTTATAAATGCACGTAAAAACAAATGTTGCTGTTTCTTTTTTTGTAGTGTTTGACATATTATTCCCACAAGTAGTGAACAATTAAAGGGTTGATCTCCCCAGAGGATTTTAAAGTGACATCTATAAAAAAAAATCTATGGACTACGCGGTAATTCAAAAAGGTTAAGAAAACCGATAACGGATTTTCTTTTGGTTTGTTATAACCTTGAAACCTGATCGTGTTCAAAGTCCATTACGTGGCCTTTCTCACGAGTGCAAACACGACTATGATACGATATTCCATCATGGAATGCCAGTGCCTATCTTCCGACTTCATCATCAGACCTTGAAACCTAATCGTGGTCAAAGTTCATTACAAGACTTTTCTAAGATATCCATAACAGCTATGATACGGTTTTCCATCATGAAGTTCCAGTTCATATGTTCCGGCTCCATCATCAAATCAGTTTGACAGTACCATATTATTGTATTGTCATCAGAACTACATACAGCTGCCAATTTTCTTTACGCTAGGACCCTTGGAAGATTGTTAAATTAGTTATCTTAGATTCCATTACATAGTTAGTTACATACAAGTCGACCTAATAAAAGCGTGATAATTACTTTTAACTAGGCTCACATCTTTCAACAGCAGCTTTCGAGTAACATTTTCTACCTAATCTGCTAATTCCCCAAAGCGCATCGAAATATGATCACTACGCTCTATTAAGCCTAGCTCATCGACGGCTCAGTCCTAATTCCTGTGTCCATCGACTTATAGGCCAAGGTTGATCTCACGCAAATATCCCAACCTATCGATCGAGGTCTACTGATACGTTGAATGTCATACAGAAATGATGTAGAACTATGTTTATTTTCAGCATGCCTGTCATTGAGGGCAAAGAACAAAGACGGATCCTGGCCTACACAACTTTTAAATTTAAAATGGCACGGCCATTTATCTTTAATGTATAAGAATCTATACAATAAAATCTAAACTATAAAGTTGTATTTCATTTCTTTCGAGAACTTCTCCATTAGAATTGATTTATTAATAAACAAATAGCTGACCGGAAATTGTCGAAAAAAGGTTGAGTTGTCAGTATGCTGCAATTAAACTTATTAATCAGTTTTTATTTCAAATTCTTTATTGTTTTATGCATTCTTTTCTATGCTAAAAATAGTAACAATATGTGGTGAACAATAATCGCATTTGATTACATAAAAAATCTGAAATAATATTTTAATTATTGAGAATAAAAACTCTATTCTATTTTTATACATGGCAAGCAAAGGCGATGTTGACTATTCCGCCAAATATAAACTTGAACAAGTGTCAAAAGTGACACAAAGGGAATTGATTGACATTACAAACACAAACAGTTGTTGTAAAACATAGTGTATTATATTCTCTTTGAGTTGTTGTTGTCGGTGATATTGCGAAGTGCATGCGTTTACGTTTCCTTCTCTGTTTTTTGAGACTCTTTTGCTTTTCGAAGTGTTGAAGTACATCCATTATTGTGACCATGTCTAACCAACAACGTTGTACTAATTGTGGATTGAATGTTTTCCGAATGCGGAGGTATTTAGTAGAATGCCAAGAAGTTCGTTAATTGTTACAGCAGTGAACCTCTATTCTCGAAGTAAAGTACTTTTATTTAATTGGACAGAAGTAATTACTTTAGTGCTAAATGTTAGCGTGTACAAACATGTATAGAGATCGTCAAATTGTAATAACCTCAAAATTCCATATTTGTATTTATGCTAATATTTTTTTGTTAGAAGTTCTATACAATATCCAATGCTAAGAAACAGTTCTTAGTATTGAACTACACACAATAAAATTATTTTCATCACTGGCCGTGAGAATTTTATATTGAGCCAAAGTTACTATGGACACTCAGCATTGCTCTTTGGAGTAGGAAACGCAGTTATGGGTCAATTGTTTACATAGTATTCTAGGGCGATATTGGCCTATCAAGTTTATGTACTCAGATATTAATGAGAAAGACAATGCCATTACGTCTGTCTGCACGCTTCGTTAGTCTAGTGATTGTGAGCAGTACTGCTGACCGTATCGAATTGAAGAACGTGTCTGTCTAGTATTGTGAGATGAGTATATATATATATATTATTTTGATTGAACCAGATCTTGTCTCCGATCACACCTGATAGTAAGTTTTAGATGAGGTCCACGATGGAATGAACGAGCCAAGAAGATGCCTGTTCACTCTTAAAATAAAGCCAGATGGGTCATATGTGACAAGGAATACAGAAGCCGGCCTCTGCCGCATAACACGCACGAGTTTTTTATTAAAAATGTCCGCTATAAATTAAGCCTAAGTCTGATATGTCTTTATTGTGCGCACAGCCAAGGTGTGTACCTCTCTAGTTACACACCTTGGCTGTGTGCACAATAAATGTACAGGAGGTGCGCTTAGTACGACAAGACGGTATATTGACCAAGTCTAGTGTGGATGGTATCCTGCAGTACGTCTGGTAGACCAGTAGTAACATGCTTAACTGCTTTTTTATTATTTAACATATTACGTGGTTAATTACGTTATGTATGCTTTCGGTCGTGTTATATTGGACTAAAATAAGGTCCAGGGTTTGATTATCGGCTCGGGAAAAGTGATGTAGGTAGGCTCTGCTTGATAACGGCGAAATGTGGGTGTAGGTACTCAGGTCCACCTCTGCCTTGCCCTTCGACGACCACGGATATGACACTTTACATGAATGTACTGGGTGTGTCTACGACTCTGTTCTCGTGGGAGATTTTTCCTGCGTAGAGACCACTCCTGTGGGCATTCGGGAATGAATGGAGCGTATATATTACCAAATAACCTTTTCTGTCTTTCATTAAAAGTCCGAATAAAATCGGTTCAGGTATTCCAGAGATAATTCCGAAGACAGACAAACGAGTAAGATAAAAGAGTTTGTGTCTTGTATCGTGTAAATAATCATAACTACAATCACATTTTGAAATCACAGACAGACATTTCGATTATATTTTTGTGTGTATAGTTGTTTCTAATATGCGGACTTGTTATGAACTCCAAACCGATTACCCAATACCCCATCGTTAGGTTAGTCCCATTACGCTGGTGATTGTATAGCAATATAGGTACTGTAGCGTAAATAAAATTAAGTGCACAGTAAAACACAACCGCTACTTAACACGTTTAATTTTGATTAAAAGGAAAAAGATAGAAGACAAGTACTTAATTAAAAAATATAAAAAAGTTAAATATTAGTTATTATTGGGAACCTTTCAGTGATGGCGTGGGTTAACTTAGCGGAAAGAAAAAGAATGTTATCGAAAGTATTATGCAAATATTTTTAACTTACCTAACAAAAAAATCGATTGCAATCGGTTATAGCTAGGCGAATACGCATTATTAGTAATTTTAATTACAAAAACACTAAGAGCATCCAACGCGTCTTGATAGGCCTTAGGTTAGAAAGAGTTTTTGACGTGAGAATTTTAGATTAGAAATATACAAATTAGGTGCACTATTTAAAATAAAACTCCTGCTGCGAAAACTCGGTAATTCCTGGACGGCTGAACACGACTGTGGGAAGTAACGTAGAAATCACGGAGCCACTGCGCTGCGGAGTCCGCATCTACCTCGTACTCGCTTCAGGCCTTTGAGATGGACGTCTCAGGCACAGGATGTGCTCGGATACCGGGCGAGAGCGCCCCGACCTCCGTCGTCGATAACCGACGTCGCTTGCCCGTAGGGTGGAGCCAAAAACTCTTTCTAACCTAAGGCCTATCAAGACGCGTTGGATGCTCTTAGTGTTTTTGTAATTAAAATTACTAATAATGCGTATTCGCCTAGCTATAACCGATTGCAATCGATTTTTTTGTTAGGTAAGTTAAAAATATTTGCATAATACTTTCGATAACATTCTTTTTCTTTCCGCTAAGTTAACCCACGCCATCACTGAAAGGTTCCCAATAATAACTAATATTTAACTTTTTTATATTTTTTAATTAAGTACTTGTCTTCTATCTTTTTCCTTTTAATCAAAATTAAACGTGTTAAGTAGCGGTTGTGTTTTACTGTGCACTTAATTTTATTTACGCTACAATATGGCGCCCGAATTAAAGTAAGTTTGCATATTAATTATTACTAAAATACCTTTTTTTTTGTTATCTCGTGTGTGGTTGCTCTTGAGAGCAATCTTTAATTTTCATCTTTCTTATTGTGAATTTCAGGTTTTAGAATTGGTCAGATACCCGTATGGAAGTTAAAAGGATTACCTGTCTTGAATGTTTTCCCGATTCATACGACTGGACTACGGAATTGCTAACTGAATTTATGTTCTTTGCTTAATTGTGTGATGTTTGTGAAATTCAATTTTAAAGATTAACTTTGTAACTATACCCAATTTCCAATTCTTTTATTTTCTCCCAAAATATACTTATCTATCCCGAGTTTTATTTTATCCCAGTAGGTAGCGGTAGTTAGTTTCCCGTAGAGTGTGTTTGATGTGTGGATGGTTAGGCATCGTGACCAAAGGTAAGCTTTTTGAATGGACGTGTGCTAGTGTCTACCTTTTTTATTTTTTTAGCCCGACTGTTTGCTTTTCTGCTATTTGCTAGTATCTGTTTTTGTTGGATTCTTAGCCCAGCCGATTCCTTTGACGTTCATGTTGTTGTCTTCTTCCCGCATCGATATTACGGCACGATATCTAACGATTTCCTGTTAAGTCCCGCTCTTTCATTTAACCTATTTCTATTTTGTGTTTAAAAATGTCCGAAGAAGGTTCTATCGTTGAGACTCCTTTACACGGAAGTATTATTATTTCTAGACCTCCTCCCATTCCACCTAGGCCCACTCCGGGTACTAGTCGTTCTACACGTTTGATATCATTCATCGCAAAGGGTCGCAACACGTCGTTCCAGACGCTTTATCTAGAATGTACGCGAGTCCGGTTACATTCGATCAAGGACCTGACCATACCAATGATAGATGGTATAAAAAGGTGTATTTAGGGGCTCGTGACTCCCCTCAAACGTTTCCAGCTTACGCCATTCGGAACGGTGTTCTGTTAAGACGCATGCCAATCACTAACCCATTGTGCTCTGATCCTTGGCGCATAGTTTTACCCGTTGAAAAGGTTAAATCCGCTATATGGGAAGCTCATAATAATCCTCTCTCTATACATCCTGGAGTTTCAAAGACTTATTTTAAGCTCAAAGATAACTTTTACTGGCCAAATATGTTTCGAGATGTTTCTGAGACTTTAAGGCAATGTGAGGTTTGTAAAGCTTATAAGATCGCGAATTCCCAACCACGTGGTCATATGTGTTATCCAAAGGAAGTTTCTTTACCTTTACAAATGATTTCTATCGACGTTATTGGACCGCTTCCAATCGCTTATTATGGGTTCAAATACATTTTATCTATGGTCGATGTTTTTTTTAAATATGTTTGGTTAGTCCCCCTTAAAAGGATTGACGCCAATTCAGTTATAAAAGCTTTGGAATCTGAAATATTTTTTAACTTCGGAGTTCCAGGGTCTATTCTCTGTGATAATGCTACCGTTTTTCGTAGTAATCAGTTTTTAAACTTTCTTAGATCGTTTCGCATTGAATCCCCTACGTATACCCCTTATTACACTCCACAAGCAAACACGGTAGAACGTTATAACCAAAGTGTCGTTACTTGTTTGAGCATATTGGTTGGCGAGAACCAAAGGAATTGGGCTAAATTGTTACCCAAGGTCAAACTTTACCTCAATTCATGTATTAATTTAGCCACAGGGTTTACGCCAAACTTTCTCATATTCGGTAGAGAAGTCTGTATGGATTCATCGCGTGCGAATATCCAGACTCTAAGCACTAATTTAGCTGAAAGTCGGGAACAACACGCGAGTAATCTGACTTCGCTCGCCGAGATTTACGCAAAAGTAGCGGACAATCTTTCTTCTGCTTTTCTCCGTAATTCACGAAATTACAATACGAACCGCACGGCTATTACACTCAATGCCGGCGACATTGTATGGAGGCGTAATTTTTCAAAATCGTCGGCTGCTGAATACTTTACAGGAAAGCTTGCTCCTCGTTTCATTAAATGTCGTGTGATCAGAGTCATCTCCATGACTACATATGTCCTACAAGACTGTGATTCTCATCATATTGGACAATATCATATAAAAGACATACTTAAATGAATTAATTTGTTCCATATTCTTAACTTAATCAGCATTACTTATGTTAGGCCATTAGTTTTCAATTAACGACACCTCTTTTATTATTTCGACCCTCATTCCTCCCTGGAGTTAATATTTATTCATAACCATTTCCTCTCATTAAGCGTCGTATTTTTGATTTTGATTTAAGGTCCACCCTCTTCAACTTAACCCTCTCTCTTTAACTTAACCTTCTAACTTATCCCTCTATAACTTAAGCTCTTGACTTTGAGTCGTGTTAGACTTTGAGTCGTGTTTCAGTTTGAGTCGTGTTTGACTTTGAGTCGTGTTTGACTTTGAGTCGTGTTGGACTTCGTGTCGTGTCTCACTTCGAGTTATTATCTGACTTCGAGCTTTTGTGTTCGACTTCGAGTTTTTGTTTGACTTCCTTTGAAGTTATTTTTAGGTTATTTCTTAATCTCAACTCTTATTTGTTTCGTCTTGAATATTGTTCTTTGTTCCTATATATTTAAGAATATTATTCTAGTTCTATCGTTTGTTTTTCTATTCTAATGTAGGTTTAGGAGACGCATCTGAAGCTCGCACTGTTAACGTCTAAACTGGAGGCCGGCTTTCAATTTTATTCAGTACCAGCTGCACTTCGATGTCGTTGATTTGATGTATTTAGTTTAAAGTTAGTTAGGCTAGTTTATTTGATTTGTATATATTATGGTTTTCACTCTTGGTTGATGCTATCCCTTTTGTGTTGTCAATCTGTTATTGTGTTTTCAATCTGTTATTGTGTTTTCAATCTGTTGTTGTGTTTTCAATCTGTTGTTGTGATGTCAATCTGTTATAGCGTTGTCACCCTCTCACTGGGTTGATACTTTCACTTGGGTTGATCTCTCACCTTTCTTTTAGGGTTGTCAACCACCTTTCTTTTAGGGTTGTCAACCACCTTTCTTTTAGGGTTGTCAACCACCTTTCTTTTAGGGTTGTCAACCACCTTTTTTTTAGGGTTGTCAACCACCTTTCTTTTAGGGTTGTCACTCACCTTTCCTTTAGGGTTGCCACTCACCTTTAGGGTTGCTACTCTCATTTTTTTTTTTTTACTGGAAATGGGGTACTGTAGCGTAAAACCGCTACGGTTAAAACTTCCTCCAATTCTAATCCAAACTTTTCAATATAAATTTTTTCTTCTTAGCTGTTATTCACATTTGAACAAGGAATCGTGAAAAAAATCCTCGGATGTTTTGCCTTTTGACGGCGTCATTACATTTTTGGGACCCGATATGTGATGGTCGACCTTATTTTTTGATTAATATCGAAATTATGAAGTGAAAGTTTTTTTCTGTTGGTGTTAAGCCAATAAAAAATATAAAGTGTCCTAGCAAAAGGATAGTCTGTGGGTGATTTTCTGGTTAATTTGGTATGTATTGTCGCCTTTTTTCTTTTCGATCCATTTCGCACTAGTTTCACAATTAATCAAAGATTCAGCTTGCATCGGTGGTCTGAAGTTACTTTTTTGTTTAGATCCCGTTACAAGCCAATTTTTGGCTCCACCCTACGGGCAAGCGACGTCGGTTATCGACGACGGAGGTCGGGGCGCTCTCGCCCGGTATCCGAGCACATCCTGTGCCTGAGACGTCCATCTCAAAGGCCTGAAGAGGGTACGAGGTAGATGCGGACCCCGCAGCGCAGTGGCTCCGTGATTTCTACGTTACTTCCCACAGTCGTGTCCAGCCGTCCAGGAATTACCCAGTTTTCGCAGCAGGAGTTTTATTTTAAATAGTGCACCTAGTTTGTATATTTCTAATCTAAAAATTATCACGTCAAAAACTCTTTCTAACCTAAGGCCTATCAAGACGCGTTGGATGCTCTTAGTGTTTTTGTAATTAAAATTACTAATAATGCGTATTCGCCTAGCTATAACCGATTGCAATCGATTTTTTGTTAGGTAAGTTAAAAATATTTTGCATAATACCTTCGATAATATTCTTTTCTTTCCGCTAAGTTAACCCACGCCATCACTGAAAGGTTCCCAATAATAACTAATATTTAACTTTTTTATGTTTTTTAATTAAGTACTTGTTTTCTTTTTCCTTTTAATCAAAATTAAACGTGTTAAGTAGCGGTTGTGTTTTACTGTGCACTTAATTTTATTTACGCTACAGTACCCTGATCCCTTCACCTGGCCTTGCATTCAATATTGTTTATTTGGGTAAGGGTATGATTTTAATTAAGACTTAAGGTGATCACAGCTCTAAATATTCGTCCACCGCCTGTTTTGTTTCAGTTTGACATCCGACAATATGTATTTATAGTTTTACTTATTTAAACTTTATGTACAATGGTGTTGTGGAATGTGAAAGGAAATATATACATATATGTGCTTGTGAAAGAGTATGTGTTTGTATGTATGTACAGTCGGCCAAGAAAGTGGTGTACCACCCTAAGGTTGAATATCGCTTGCAGATTCATAGGTGATAAAGATTAGTTTCGCTTGCAGATCGATCTGACAACTTCTATTGCTGTCTTTATCTGATTATTGATAACGACTATTACTGTTTGTAACGTGACAGCTGTTCTTAGTTTGAACTTGATGGAACCAATGACGTCGTAAAATCAACGGCGGGGGGCTGATGACAAAATTGTATCTACAAATTCAGAATTGTAATCAACAAGTTACATAAAATTGTAAAGGCACAAGGCGAGTCCACAAACCTACAATTTCTGTAAACTTGTAATTACAATATCAATAAAAAACAAGCTAAAAATAGATTTATCCTTTTATTAAATTTCTACAATCAATTTTAAAATACTTATAACAAACAAAAACATAGCATATATAGTAATATTTAGAAGATATTGAACATTTTTAAAAATTAGAAACGGGTGTAACCGCCGTTGGCCTCTATAACCTCTAAAAGACGAGACCTCATTGAACCAACAAGCCGTGAGCAAATATCGGTTCCCCGCATTTCCTCCCAGATATAATTACAGTGACTAATAAGAGCTTGTTTGGTTCTTTCATTTTGATGCGACCATCGTTGGACCATAAGGCCCCAAAGATTTTCTATCGGGTTGAGGTCCGGCGATCTTGAGGGCCACTGAATTACCCTTACGGCAGTGTGTGAACGAAACCAGGCTCTTACGATCCTCGCATTATGAATTGAACAATTATCTTGAACAAAATCAAATTGTGGCACTTCGTTCTCCGGGTAAACATTACGGACTGTCGGTAGCATTGCATTCTGAAGCACGTCGATATAATTTACAGCCGTCGCTCGAGGAGGTAGAGAACACAATTCTCCTACACCATCCGTACTCATCCAGCCCCAAATATTTACGGAAATTCGACCTGATTCTCTATTTGGGATTACATGATCATCTTTATACCGTGTTGAATTATATCGCCAAAGGTGAAGACGTCCATGCTGACTGGATTTAAACGTTTTTTCATCACAAAACACTGTATTAGACCAATCAAACTCTAAGTGCTCTCTGGCGAAGTTCAGACGAGCAAGTCTGTGAGCATCCGTAAAATATATTTTCTTGGCGTAATGCCTGTGGTGCAACCCCATGTAATGTAGATGATTCCTTATTGTTTGGGCACTCACATCGAACATCTCCGCAAAATGTTTTGTGGGCTTAAAACCATTGATTTCATATTCCCGTCTCATGAATTCTCTATCGTTATTGGAGAGTGCAGGCCGGCGACCACTTCTTCTGTGATCCAACAAACTTCCCTCCTCTCCTTCACGACGAATCCAAAAGCGGACAGAACGCCTCGATATATTCAAATTCCGGGATATCGCACTGATACTGCTTCCCTCATTAAATTGGGCAATTATTTGTGCTCTTTCGGCAATGGTCAAGTTGGCAGGCATTGAGATGATTTTATATGCAGTTGATTGAAAAATAACACGGAAAATATATCGATTTTTTGCATATATTTGACAAAATGTCAATTGTCAGTTTTCTTTTTCAAATGGAATTCGGTTGTCTAAATAGTTTTTATTACTTTTGTTTGGAAACATTTCAATTGCTTTGTAGCAAGGAACTTGTACCTCTTTGTAGAAACTAATGTCCTTTTCATTTATACTAAAGGTTAAAATGTCATGTACTTATATGTGACATATGACGTATGAATACTAAATACATAGGTTTACGTCATGATAATGTTGTCTCTCAGGAGATTGGCAACACCACCACCCTCGCTGTCAATATCGGCTCCGTAATAAAGTAATTATTTATCGAGATTTTATAAGTTTTTCGTACGAAATTTACGCAAATCAACGAATTCCTAATGAAAATCACCAGACAAGAATAAAGTACACGTAGAAAGACCTCAAAAAGTGCAGAAAACCGACGAAGTTAGTAGCCGGTCAAAGTGCATTATTATTGTGACAATACACGAAAATAAGTGCAAGTTTTAGTGTAATAGTTGTGCTGAAAGTGGAAAAGTGGAATACAGAGATACCCAAAGGCTCAAAAAGGTACAGAAGCTTTGTGTCGAAATCTCATAACCTAGAAATTTGCTAAATCATTATTGTAAACATCAAACTACAAGTCATCGAAACACGTAGCGCCATCTAGTACCGAGCAGTTATACCAAACGAAAAACGTCAGCTAGCGTCCAATTACTGAACCCACTGACTTTCGACAACTAGCACCCACCATCTATCACACAAAACAAACCAATTGATAACAATAACGTACCTTCACACTTATGATGATGAGTTAATTAAAATGTTGCAAGATTTAAAGACAGAAATTGCAGAACAAAAAGAAGAAATAAAATCGAACAGTAAAAACATCGTAAACGAAATAAATGACAACATGAACCACAAATTCCAACAGCTATATCTTGAAAACGAAGAAATACAATCGAAACTTGAGAAACAAAATTCCCGGATAGACTTCTTAGACAAAGAAATGAGAAAGAAAAATATTGTCTTATTCGGAGTTGAAGAAACCGAGAAGAGCTATTTTGAACTTCAAGAAAAGGTCCTAGGAACAATAAATAATTTGCTTCAAATCAGCTGTAGCCCTAACGACATAGAGGCAGTCCAAAGAAAAGGAAAAAAAGCGGAAGACAAAGTTCGCCCCATTGTAATAACTTTCACCACATTGGGCATGAAAGTTATGGCCTTAAAAAACAAAAGAAAGCTGGAAAATTGTGATTATTACATAAAGCAAGATTACCCGAAAAATGTGCTGGAAAAAAGAGCCGAACTCATGGAACAGGCAAAGCTTGAAAAAGATAAGGGAAATAAAGTTATCCTTAAATATGACAAACTAATTGTTTTAGAAAACAACCCTAATAAGAGCAAATCCACTGGCAAACCTGGTTCTTCAGAGAAAAACTACACACGAGGGGCAAAAAGGTCACACACAAACTCACCTACAGGACACGACAAAAATTTTCAAAACTCGAAGAAAAATAAAACTCTTTCAATGTTGTCATATGTCAAACAGTCACCAGCATTAACACGAGTACCATCTAACCCAGAACATGAGAAATAGCAATCAAAAAGTGACCCCCCTCTCCCCAATCCTACCCTCCCACTACGGCTGGTCACCGCGGGAGCGACAGACCACAACCCTCCAAAGGAAAAAACTACACGAGAGAAGATGCAAGTAAAAATATGCACCTTGAATGCCAGATCATTATCCTCGCCTGAAAAACTGCTAGAACTGAAAACAGCTCTACGTAACATAAACCACGACATAGTGGGCCTGTGCGAAGTACGACGTCTGGGAGAGAATATAATAGAGGACGAAGACTATATTATGTACCACCTAGGACAAACAAAAGGGCAATATGGAGTAGGTTTTCTGGTTAAGAAAATATATAAGGAAAACATCATTAATTTCATTGGAATATCGGAGAGAGTCTGTTTGCTAGAAATTAAACTGGAAGAATTAAGTTTTGCGATTATACAAGCCTATGCCCCAACTGAGTGCTCCACACAGGACGACTTAGAGTTGTTTTATAGGGACCTCGAATCAGCTCATGAAATGATCTCTACACCGCACACAATATCAATGGGTGACTTTAACGCACAAATCGGAAAACCTAAGACCTACGAAAATAAAGTGTTGGGTAAATACGGTTACGGTAATAGAAGCCAAAGAGGCGACAGACTCATACAATATGCACTCGAGCACAATCTCAAAATAATAAATACCATGTTCAAGGCAAAAGATGGGAACAGATGGACATGGATATCACCAGACAAAAAGACGAGAAATGAGATAGATTATATACTAACTACCAAGCCGCACTTATTTACAAAATTCGAGGTCCTAAGTTCTCTTTATTTTGGAACAGATCACAGATTATTGAGAGCTACTCTTAACCTGGAACCCACAAAAAAATCCAGACGAAACTTCACCGGCAACACATCTATGCTTAAAAACCCAGAAGACCGAGAAACATACATAAAAAACCTAAGCGAGCACATATCAAAATTATTAGAAATACATGATAAATATCCAGCTAACGAATATTACCAGATGATTGAGTGTGCATTAAAAATAAGTTTAAAAAACAAGACAAGCTCAAAGAAAAACTCAATATTAACAAAGAAGGCTATGGATTTAATGGAAAGAAGAACCACCCTGCAAAATAAACCTCATCTCAATAAGCAAGATAGAGAAGACTTAAAAAACCTCTACAAACAGACAAATAAAGAAATAAAAAAATGTTATGAATCACACAGAATAGATACCTTAAAAAAGCACATAGAGACATCAAGATCTGCTAAAAAAGCGTTCAGAGAGCTAGATAAAACGAAGACCTGGATCCCATCTCTAAAAAGCGACTCAACAAATAGCAAATCTTGCAGCAAAATTTTAGGTATAGCTACAGACTTCTATAAAAGCTTATATAGCCAACCTAACTCGATACAACACAAAGAAAACAATCAACCGAAAAATACGTCAACTGTAAAAATGTTTGATGAACAGGAAATTCTCCAACATATACTGAAATTAAAAGGAGAGAAAAGTCCAGGGCCGGATGGAATTGTCAATGAATGCATTGTGCACGCTAAAACTCTACTATTATCACCTCTAACAATAGCTTTCAATAAGATCTTAGATGAAGAAGTGGTGCCCCAACAATGGAGTGAATCCGATATTATATTAATTTATAAAAAAGGCGACCCGGCAGATATAGGTAATTACCGCCCGATTAGCCTTATGCCCTGTCTCTACAAGTTATTCGCATCATGCCTACTCGACAGAATATCTCCTGGAATAGACTCATTCCAACCGACAGAACAAGCTGGCTTCAGAAAGGGATACAGCACTACCGACCATATCCATACCGTCGATCAAGTCATACAGAAATATCTAGAATACCGAAAACCACTCTACATAGCGTTTATAGATTACAAAAAAGCGTTTGACTCTATCTCGCACAAAAGTATATGGGAAGCTCTACACAATCAAAATATAAATTTAAAATATATAAACATAATTAAAAATATATATTCTAAAAGTACTAGTCGGGTTAAGCTGGATAGAGTCGGTCCTGAAATCAACATCAGAAGAGGAGTCCGACAAGGTGATCCTATCTCTCCAAAATTATTTATTTCTGTTTTACAGAACATAATGGCAGACCTTCCTTGGTCAAAGAAAGGCATTAATATTAATGGAAACTATCTAAGCCACCTGCGTTTTGCGGACGATATTGTCATACTGGCTGAAAATTCCAAGGAACTGAATGCTATGGTAAATGAGCTACAAGCAGTGAGCGAATCTGTGGGTTTAGAGATGAACCTTAGTAAAACAAAGGTCATGACAAACAGCAGTACAATTCCTATCTTAGTTAAAGACATGCCGCTCGAATATGTCAATGACTACATATATTTAGGTAAACAAATCTCATTTAAGAAAAACAGAAATTTAGAAGAAATAAACCGCAGAATAGGTCTAACCTGGAAAAAATACTGGGCTCATAAAGAGATATTTAAATTAAATCAAAACTTCCCATAGAAATGAAAAAGACAGTACTAGATTCTGCAATATTACCATGTCTTACCTATAGCTGCCAGACCTGGATATTTGATACAAAGGCGAGAAAGAAGATCCAAGCAACGCAAAGAGCTATGGAGAGAAGCTGCTTAAATATAAAACTGTCTGACAGAATAAGAAGCTCTGACATTCGCAGGAAGACTAAAGTCACTGATGCTCTCACTTTTTCACAAAGCCTTAAATGGAGATGGGCCGGGCACGTTGCAAGATATTCTGATGACAGATGGACTATTAGGACAACAAACTGGTATGGTCCTAACGGTTCCAGAAGCAGAGGCCGGCCATGCGCTCGTTGGCAAGATGAGATCGTGGAAAATGCCGGGCGCGACTGGGCTGTTACTGCCTTAGACAGGAAATCGTGGGATTCTTTGGAGGAGGCTTTTACCCGAAGGGGGTCCACACTAAAATGAAATATAATTATTAATATTAAGTAGGAACTAGTAGGTAACTGTAAGATTATTTATTTATTTATTTTTTAAATCATTCATTGCTATGTATAGTTTAATTTAATTTAATTTAATAGTTTAATTTATAACATTTATTAACCAATTTTATATTTAATTTACTCAGCAATTGCAATTATTATTGTCATAATTTAAATCAATTTTATAATGTATTCTTGTTCTGACTTGTAATATAATATTGTGTGGAATAAATAAAGCTTAATTATTATTATTATTATTTCCTTTATTCAACAAATATCTCAAAAATTACATTTTTAAATATTTTTCTATAAAAACTTACAATAAAAAAACATTCAAAAATATAAAAAATGGCAGTCCATCGGTGTCGGGAGCAGGGTCCAAGCTACCGGTGGTTAGGTCTCCAGAGAAAGGAACCTCCTCACAATGCGAGCCGTATCGAGGAGAACTGCCTTCTGTATCAGGCCCTTTATCCAGCTGTGCAACGCCAGCTTCGACAGATGGTCGTCGAAGCTTTTAGCGATCAGCCCATTGACTGACATGACAATCGGCACAATGACAGCCGAGTCCACATTCCACATGTCAACAACCTCATGAGCTAAGTCGAGATACTTATATTATTATTATATTATTATATTATTACTTATATTATTATATTATTATTCCATTTATTAAATCTATGTACATATAAATTACATTTTTAAATATTAATATAAAAAATAAAAACATTTAAAAATATAAAAAATAGTAGCCCACCGGTATCGGGAACAGGGTCCAAGCTACCGGTGGTCAGGGCTCTATAGAGAGGAACCTCCTCACAATACGCGCCGTTTCCAGGAGTACTGCTTTCTGTATCAAGCCCTTGATCCAGCTGCCCAACGAGAGCCTCCTTAGATGTTGGTCGAGGCTCTTGGCTATTATGCCATTGGCTGAGACGACTATCGGCACAATGATTGCTGTGTCCACATCCCACATGTCGACAACCTCGCGCGCCAGGTCAAGATACTTATTTTTTTTATCTATCTCAGCTTTCACGAGGTTCTCGTCATGGGGGACTGCTATATCAACAATCATTGTGCGACGCTCTAATCGGTCTATCACCACTATGTCAGGCTTATTGGCAACAATAGTCCTGTCAGTAATGATAGACCGATCCCAGTATAGTGTAATATTGCCATTATCGAGAACTGGGTCGGGCACATACCTATAGTATGGTACTTCTGATTCCACAAGATTGTATTTAAGCGCAAGTTGCTGGTGAATAATCCTAGCTACAAGGTTGTGTCTATGCAAATAGTCTCCGTTAGCCAGACGAGAACAACCGGAAATAATGTGACGAATGGATTCTCCCGGTTTGTGACATGCCCGACATATGTCTACCGTACCATCCTTCACAATATATTTCCGATAGTTATTCGTCATCATAACTTCATCCATAATTGCACAGACAAAACCTTCGGTTTCCCCGAAGAGGTCACCAAAACGTAGCCAGGCTACGGACGCTAACGTATCTACGTCAGACCCATGAAGGGCCCGGTAATAGCGTCCGTGAAGCTCCTTGCTCTGCCATACTTCTCTGCGGTCATTAGTATCTAATACTACAGGTTTGCGCCAATTCTCGGTACCTAAGGAGAGCGGAGTGAGGCCTTTGTCCACCGCTACCACATCTCGATGCATACCCACGTCGGCTTCTAGGAAATATTCCCTAAGGCTGCATACCTCGCGGTTGTGCAGGGTCTTTGCATTTAAAAAGCCACGACCCCCGCACTTCCGCGAGATATACAGCCTCATCACCGATGAACGTGGGTGATGCATTCGATTTGCAGTCAGCGTTGTGCGGACCCGCCTGTCCAAGGCGTCAAGTTCAGTCTGAGTCCATTTGAGTATGCCAAAAGAGTACATCAATACTGGCATGACCCAACCATTGAAGGCACGCACCTTGTTTCCGCCTGATAGAAGACTATTCAGTACTTTATTCAGGCGGCCAAAGAAGCGTTCCTTCAATGACTGTTTAACATAAGCAACATTGATGCCTAGTGCCTCTGACATACCCAAATACTTGTAGGTTTCAGTTGAGCCGAGGGATCTTAGGTGTATGGAATCCGAGAGTTGAGTTCCCACGGATTCCATAATCACTCCTCGCTTTGCATGCATGACCGCACATTTGTCCACCCCAAATTCCATCCTGATGGCGCTACTAAAGGTTTCCGTTACCTTCAGTAGCTCCATGAGTTGCAAGTTGCTGGGGGCAAAAAGTTTCAAATCGTCCATGTAAAGCAAGTGTGATATGACCTGACCACCTCTTCTCAACTGGTAGCCTTGCCCCGAACCCTCCAGCAGTGTACTGAGAGGGTTGAGAGCCAGACAAAACCACAGTGGGCTCAGACTGTCGCCCTGAAAAATACCACGCTCAATCCTAATCGGTTCGCTGTTTTCCTGGATCTGTCGACATCCTGGATAGCAGAGGACCGTCTTCCACTGCCCCATACATGACTCAAGGAAAGTGCGGAGTATTGGATTTATTTTGTACAACTCCAACACCTTCATGAGCCATGTATGTGGAACCGAGTCATAGGCCTTCTTATAATCTATCCAACATGTCGACAGATTCCTTCGGGAACGACGAACCTGTTGGTTTATGGCAATATCGATTAGGAGAAGCTCCTTAGTACCGCGGGACCCGTTCCTACATCCATTCTGAGAAGCAGACATGATTGAATTTGTATCTATGTGATTATTAATTTTAGCTCTCAGAATGGATGTAAGAACTTTATAGACCGTCGGTAAGCACGTGATCGGTCTATAATTTTTAGGTTCCGAAGTACTGCCTGATTTATGGAGTAGGTGGGTTATTCCTGTAGTTAGGAATTGAGGTAGCGATCCTAGCTCTAGGGCAGACTGGAACTGAGCGGCCAAGCGAGCGTGCGAGCTTAGAAACCATTTTATCCAGAAATTGTGCAGCCCGTCCGGCCCTGGAGATTTCCAGTTGGATAACGGACGGACTGCACGGGTTACATCTTGGGGGCTGATAGTAATTGCCCCCATTTCTGGTATAAGATCGCACGTGCGCCTGATCTCACTCATCCAGTCACCCTCGGTGTGGCTGACAGGCACCGACCAGATGCTGCGCCAGAACGAACACATGGCGTCATCATTCGGTAGGCACGTATCAGTCACACCTTGGTTAGGTCGCTCCCAAGCCCTATAAACCCACCTTTCATTGCTTTGGAATGTGCGATTCTGAGTGTATCGCTCCACCCGCCGCTTATATCGACGAATTCGATTTGCCCATGCATAGACTTTCTGCTTCAGGAAGTCGATACGCTCTGTGACGCGGGTCAGATAATCCCGAGGACTGATATCAGTCCCCGCAAACGCCCGCCTCACAAAGCGCATCACTCTAGGACGAGTGTTGCCCTGCCTGAAGCAGATAAGTTTACCAATGAGTGCTCTAGCCTCAGCAATACGACGTTCGATCCTGCCCTGCCAAGCTGGTACAGCTGGTCGAATAACTCTGTCAGTCTTTGGAAACTTCACATGAGCTACCCGACAAGCCGCTACAGCTGCACAGTATAGGATCGAATTAGTATCGGTGAGGTCTTCACTATTGTCAAAATAATTTGACAGCAGTGAATCTAGAGCACACACTAGCGCCCTATTTTTCTTATGCATGGGTAAACGAGGCAGACGAGGTCTAAGCTCAGGCGGTGTGGAGCGATACTCCCGTAATGCACACTCCAAAGCACTCCTCAATCGTTCACTGCACTGGGTACTCACGGTTATAGCCTCGTCATCATCATCTTCACCGACGTGGTCGGGTCGCGGTGAGATACTGGGTTGTAGTTGCACCGCGGCCAGTGGCGAAGCAGATGAGACACGGCTGCACCGTGATTCGAGGCGTAGTCTATCAAGTACGGCGTCATCCAACATACGGTTACGCTGGATGACCCGCACCTGATCCGACAGTCGTTGGGCCGAAATGTTGACAGCTGGTTCAAGTACCTGAAACAGAGATATATATATTATTATTATTATTAATGTTGTCTCTTTCAGTAATATCTTTTTATAACGAACCTTGTTGTAATTTTCGATGACCGGGAAACTAAATCAAAACTGGTACACCACTTTCTTGGCCGACCGTACAATATACGTACATGTGTGTGTGCATATGTTACGATATGTATATAAATACATCTTCAGTTTTCTGATACTTCAGGCGCCGAAGCCATTCAGCAATTTTATTTTTCTATCATGTCTTTCTGAAAATAGGTCAGGTTTTAATACCTGACCTATCTTCAGAGAGACATGATAGAAAAATAAATGATAAAAAACCAGAATCACCCTTTAAAATACTTTTAGATTTCCTGATACCGACTGAACCAAATACAGCGCACATTTTACAAGGTGTCGAGATTTATTAAAGGGCTCCACCGAGTCGGGACGCGACGTGAAATATTTAAGGATTATGGTAGTTCTAACAGACCAAGGAACGAGTCGGTAGTGACTACAAATGCCAATATATCTGCCAATACTTTTCCAAATGATATTGGAATAGGGTTCCGTTTAAAACGTATGAAGCCGAGTTCTAGTATTTAAATTTTTGTGAATGCCTATCTAACCACCGATTCTCACTAAATAACACGATACCCCTTTTTGAGAATGGTATAAGATTTAATAGTATAAGTTTAATAAGTATTAATAGTATACAACTACTGTCAAAGATCTTCAAAGAAAGGGAAAATCATGGACTCATCTTGATCTGTACCTACATAATTATCAAGACGACTTCGTGTTTCCTAATTGTATTGCCATGCAAAGACTAACCTCGATAAGCGATGCTTTGCTTGATGAGATGATCGACTTTTGTAGCTGTAATTTCTTAATATCGAACTCCTTCCAGCGACTTGGGACGTCATTGCTAATAAAATTTGTCGTAATTACCCTGATCACAAGTTTATCTTATCGTAACCACATTCAAAGCCTCGTCTTGGTACGCTATTTCATTTTTTTATACAAATGGTGTAGCACGGTAATACTATATAATTATATAAATATTATGCCGTATGAAAAAATGTAAAATCTTTAACTACATCTTCATCCATGCAGATCCTGATCTCCCGAGTCGAAGGTGCGTCGTGTTCCACCCACGTCTAGAGAGCCTTCAGTACTTATAACGGGGCCTGTTAGGGCCATTGCCTCCTAAAGTTGCGGTAGTGTTCTAACGAAATACCGCGGCCCCGGCACATAAGGGCAACTGAAGGAACAGAAAGGGTTTTTATTCAGTGGGAGTCTGACACACCTTCCCCCTCCACCCAAAGTGGGAGGGAGACCCTCTCGCCTATTTATAATAGATATGGATATTAAGCGTCAGATCATCATGAATCGACCTAAACCATCATCATTTATATTAGTTAGGTATTATAGTGCGAAACAAAGAAAAATCTAAATGATGGACCAGGGCCAGCCACCAAAAAACATTTAAACAAGTTTGGGTGACACTCCTTGATACTGGTTTGACTATGCTGTCTCGAGGTATTAGCTACCAAAACGTCTCCTTGCTCTGTGGTGGTCCCGTAAAAGAACATTTTCGTAGTTGATGATTTATTTCAAAGGCTCAGAGTTCACGGCTCTTGTCTAGAACTGTGTTTGAAACAAAAAGGGTAGGTATTTACTTTGCTGAAATATTGGGCTTGTTTTGGCAGGTTCCATGATTAAATTTGAGATTTGAATTGTTTGAAAGGTTTGTTATTATTATTTTGGTGGTTTTGTTTTTTGTTTGATGGGTCATAGGTTTCACGTCGTACGCAGGCGATCAAAATTCTTATATTTTTACTTTGTTACACAAAAATGTCCCACTGTTAGAAATTTATTTATTCAAAACCTCTTTTGTAATAAGTTTATGCCCATTACATTAATTTATTATAAAACATTTTTAAATCGCATATTTTTTACTTTGCTTTTACAATAACTTCCATTGCGTGTTTTGCGTTGTTGAGCCGATGAGATTTTAAACATACGAAGTAATCAACCTGCAAATCCTGTCGCTGAAAGATATTTATTTGTTGATATGGTTTGTAAATATCAAAAACCTCCGTTTTCCTTTTTTCTCAATGCTAAATATGGCATTATTTCAAGTGGTAGCATAGCGAAGAAGATTTTTTAAACGAGTAAAATCTAACGCTTTCTGGATCAATCTCTTGTGTGTATCTCTGATGCTTAGAGACTGCAGTTCCCTCGTATATGTTTAAGGTGTTCATATTCCACCTATCCTATCTTAATTTGATTAACTTGCTAGCATAGAGCTATTCACTTAGTTCGGTTCTCCGTATACGATGAGAAGCCCCTATAGAGAAATAGCATGTTATTCCCCGAATTGTGGAGAACAAGCCTGACCTTTGGAAATTTTGGAAGCAACGGAACAAAACCAGTTATTAGACGCTCAATTATGTTGCAAATGAACGAATTTAAATGCATAAATTGTCAAGGTTCTACGAAATTTTAAAAGTAGTTGCATTTAAATGGAAACACTTAATTAATGTGTCTCTCTGTGGCTGCATTATTCTAAGCTTAAACCATTATAAATAATATTATCTCAGGAGCTAGGCTATAAAATAACAGTCGCACGTTTCTTCTTTGTTAGGTTCTTTTCAAACAGCGCTTTGCCGAGATC
Organism: Tholera decimalis; assembly: GCA_943138885.2. Classification (NCBI taxonomy): domain Eukaryota; kingdom Metazoa; phylum Arthropoda; class Insecta; order Lepidoptera; family Noctuidae; genus Tholera; species Tholera decimalis. The sequence goes on along the minus strand of OW964554.2, from coordinate 36,446,981 downwards.
ACTAGTCACTCATACTCGATGAGTGACTACCCATTACATTGGTACAGAGAATCCTTATTTACCTCCGAAAGGAAGTTGGTCCCTATCATTTGTACATCTTTGACAGTAGTTCGTTCCACCTTTTCTTTCCACATAAACGCACGCAACCTCTTCATCCATTATTTTTTAAATATTATATTTGTAATTATTAGATAATTATCTGTACGATTTTATTTCCAAAGAGAATGTAATACATTATGTTTTATTTATTTCAATCAAATTCTGTGTCAAAGTATTAACTTTTCTGACACAATTTGACACAATTATGACAAACTAGCTTGTGCCAGCGGCTTCGCCCGCGTGGGAAGTTTTTCCCGTGTAAATCCCGATCCCGTGGGAATTTCGCAAAATCCTTTCTTAGCGGATGCCTACGTCATAACATCTACCTGCATGCCAAATTTCAGCCCGATCCGTCCAGTGGTTTGGGCTGTGCGTTGATAGATCACTATGTCAGTCAGTCAGTCAGTCAGTCACCTTTGAGTTATATATATGTAGATAGATGCATTGTACTATAATTGATAACAATCAGCCAGTATCTACCTATTTACTGCAAAGAGGTTCAATATAACCGTAAACCAGTAGGTACCATACACACATAAAGATGCAGTTGAGGTTTTTAGAGCTGGCAAGTTATTTTTTAAATGAATTGGACCACAGAACTATCAAAAGGTGCTGTGGTCCAACTATTTTTAAAGTTGGACAACTGCCTCTAGTAAAGACCCATGGTCCAACTAGTTGGACAGAATAGTTGGACCACTGCCCCGAAATGGTCATTAGTACATCTTTGACAGTAGTTATATAACCGAATACTAGTCCTGCCGAAAGGTACCGTAATACCCACTAACTGTAATTTATATTGGCGAATTAAAAATATTACTTTAAATTATCTTCTCAATAAAGCCAACTCAGACACAAGTCTCAAAACAGTGTGAAAAATAAAATCGATTCTTATCTAATAATAAAGTGTTGTTTTGTCAATAATTAACGAAGTTGGAGACTTTTTCAGGACAATTATGAGTCGAGGCACGTAAAGTACGGAGCAAGTCTCACGGCTCGATGCTGTTAGCTTTAACTTAAAGTCCACTGAGGAAATGGTGCGGAACAAGGAAATTTTTTAAAAGAATTCAAGGGTGTTTGCGACACCCGACTGCCCAAAAATGAGGTTAAGTTATGTTTTTGCGGGAATGTTCAAACGAGATATAGCGGCCCAGAAATGCCCGGGTAAATGAAAGAGTAGAGTGGGCTTTTAGTCAGTAGTCAAGTCTGACATTCCCTTTTGCTCCACTCAAAGTGAGAGGAGTCATTTAATAGTTTTATTTATTTATTTAAACTTTATGTACAATTGTGTTACATGGGCGGACTTAATGCAGCAAGGCATTCTCTACCAGTCAACCTTTGGGTTAAAAAAAACACACTGTGGTTGGTGTACGAGAAAATGGAATGAATATATTTAATACTAATAAATATAATACTAATATATAATAATCTAATAAAATACACATATATGCTAAAATGACGAACTAATAGATACGGTGCTTCCCAAAAAGAAATTTTATGGTATTTGTGGGTACCTATGTATTGATTTGCATGCCCATAGCCTTAACTAAAGGAAAGATTTTAAACAATAAAGTAACATTCGTCTTGGGTTGCCAAAATACCGACCATATGGGTACCAAAATAGCGATTACTGTTTGTGACTGTTTACTAAGCGAATAAATATAATATAACTAAGGTAGCTTTAGTCCAGGTGCTAACAGTTTTTTTTTTATTTTAAATTAGGTAGGTATGTTATCGTCATATTATTATACTTACGTAAGAGTAAGTTATTTTGTTGTCTTAATAGTTTCATGTAGTTTGACGTATTTTATGAGTTGTATTTTTAAATATATTAAAAGAAGAAGTGCTCCCGATTCAGTTCTAATTGTTTATTATTATTAAGTTGGATGCCTTCGTACATTATACATATTTTTCGTGCCATATTGCGTTTGGGGTGAGCGCGTCTTTAATTGGTTATAGTGTCTTTGGCTGTTTTTGTGTGAAAGGATAACTGTGTGTATGGTGTTGTTAAGAATTTTAAGATAATATGTAAGTGAAGTCAATGTCAACTATGTATATAGAATGTCACTAGTCTAGTTCAAGTGCATTAAAAAGTATGCAGGTGACGAATGAATGAGAATGATTGAATTCAAACATCTCGCAACCAAATTAGTTATTTTTTGTGAAAATTATGCTAGACGAAGTTAAAAAAAATTGAATATTAATTTATTTAACACAATTTTCTGGTATTTTTTCAGAGGCTACAAAGCGTTACGATTTGTATCAATATACTGTTCAATACTGGAATCTAGACACGCGGAAGCGTGTCAAGCCAAGAACTGGCGCGCAGCTCACCGTGTGTAATATTACACGAACCATTTGGAGCCACTTTTGAGCCCCTCATAACTCAAAAACTATTTCACCTAAACTTGTCAAATTTGGCTCATATATTGAGACTGGCAAGATACATATGTGTTCCAAATTTTATACACATATCTCAAACGGTTATTTAGATATTAACGTCCAAAAATCGTCATTTTTATGACTGACCTATAGATCAAAACTATAACCCAGTTCCAGATGACCTAGAAAGTTCAAATTTGGCATGAAGATAGGTAGTTAGGTGAATACAAAGTAAAAAATCAGAAACTGGTAATTTATAATCATTTTATTATAATTTTCACGTAATTTATAATTAGTGCCTGTAAATCTCTATATGTGGATTTTAAGATCTTTACGTGAATATATAAGGAGTTAAATATCGCCCTTAATTTTTATAAATCCAAATATTTCCGTTTTTGTACTTATAAATAAGAATATAGTAAATTTTCGTATTTATTACGCGTAACTAACCGTATTCTACAACCACTAACGCCACCTATTATCTTAAAGGGTCACTACACCATGGAGGCAAAACGCGTAAAAATAATTCCGGATACTGAATGGGCAATTCATTCGAACATTTCAAAAGTCCAAGAAAATATAGAAAATAACACAATAAGGACAATTATACCCCGTAAGCGTGGGAAAATACAGTAGTTTAACAAAAAAACCATTAAGTATTAATTTTTTTATACCTAAGTAAGTACTTACTACTAATTTATGTACAAAAAGTAATGATATCCCATGAAAAACATAAATGTGAAATGAGAGCCAAGTTCAATATTATCATAAATGCCTTGGTTGTTGACTTCAATGACAAAAGAAGTGAAATCTAAATGGGTGCCAAGTTCAATGGTCAGTCCTGAAATATATTTATAACAACATAAAATATCATTTATTCTTATAACTTAGGAGAATATATTGTAGCCTAAGGTCTGACTTGGCTAGTTTTCATATACGAATTATATTATAGCCTTTGCAAGTTCTAAACCTGTTACTTGTCGGTTCTTATTTTATTATTCCGAAAATTTGGCTTGCTGGTAGAAACTAACCATGGAACATAATAATTCGTATATAAGAACTAGCCAGGTCAAACCTTAGGCTACGATATATTCTCCTAAGTTATAAGAATAAATGATATTTTATGTTGTTATAAATATATTTCAGGGCTGACCATTGAACTTGGCACCCATTTAGATTTCACTTCTTTTGTCGTTGAAGTCAACAACCAAGGCATTTATGGATAATATTGAACTTGGCTCTCATTTCACATTTATGTTTTTCATGGGTATTTATTAACTAATAATCTTCAGGAATAACGTGATTCAAATAATACACCAGTGATATGGAATATCGGGACCGATAACTCTTGGGTGACATAGATGTGCCGGTTGCGTCCTGTTACATTGATAAGATTCGCTCTTAGATAGATAACGTTTTGTAAATAATTTCATTGTGCGTACAGCTTAACAGTGAATTTCCCACCTGAGTCTGTATTTCCTGATAACTATAACTCAAGAGGTCTTTAAGTCAAGAGTGAATAGGTTACTTCTAGGCAAGCGTGCTAGGTACAGACGCCAGCACACGAAGCTAGCCGAAACTGACAAATTTTCCCAATCAACCTTGAACTTAATTTCTTTAACAATAAAGTTGAAAATCTATTAAAGAAATTTGACAGATTGTTGTAGCATGATGTGCTGGCGTCTGTATATATTCGACCACATCAGGTGAGATAGTGGTTAAACGCGAGTCTAAAAGGAATACAAAAAAACTTGCAGCTAAATAAAAACAGACGAATGGGTCGATATTCGTGGTTAAGCAGCCCTTACCGAGGTCGCTCCTAGGATAGGTAACGTACAGATGCCTACACATCAAGCTACAACAATCAGTCAAATTTCTTTAATAGATATTCAACTTTATTGTTAAAGAAATTAGGTTCAAGGTTGATTGGGAAAATTTGACAGTTTCGGGTAGCTTCATGTCTTCGTCTGTACATCAATAGTCCTTCACATTTTAAGGCGTGGGGTCCAACTGGCATTTTGTACATCATTGACAGATGATACGGGTAGTCGTCAAAAGCCAGAAAATCTGAAACCAGTCTTACCTACTCGTAAATGTATTTTGTTATCCAATTTCTGGGTTGTGACATTAAAATAGGCAGACGATCCGTTTTATATTTCATCTGGTGAGAGGTAATAATAAAATCGTTTTGATAATATTTACTTTTAATAACTTAAAAATAAACATCACAAAATTTAAATAAAATTAAAAGAAATAAAATCTTCAACATAAAAGATTCATTTACAAAAATAATACAATATTAGTTAAAAATAAATATTACAAAATTTGAACTAAAATAAAAAAATCTTCTTACTTAATATTATAAATGCGAAAGTTTGTGAGGATGGATGGATGTTTGTTACTCTTTCACGCAAAAACTACTGAACGGATTTAAATGAAATTTGGTAAGTAGATAGTTGACATTCTGGAATAACGCATAGGCTACTTTTTATCCCGAAATTCCTACGGGATCGGGATTTGCGCGGTAAAACCTTCCCACGCGTACGAAGTCGCGGGCAGAAGCTAGTATACAATAAATTCAATTCATAAAAGATAAAAGATGTAATAACTGTTTTGGCTTTTTTATATTAAAGACTCTTATTTTATATAAAGTAAGAGTCTATCGACTAAGAGTTTTCATGTCGCATTTGCTATACCGCCCGACCGTACGATTTGGTGGCGCTCACGCGGTCTTCTCCCTTTAAGGTCGTAGCACACATATCAACTCGGAAAGGGATCGTCACCGTATCAACTCGAGCCGTTCAGTATTATTTGTATGAAACTCTCTACTGCAACCCACACTAATCGGAATCGTAACGTAATTGCCTCGCTTCGGGATAAGCTCACGAACCGCGGTGCGGTGCGCTTACGGTTCTCCGTACCCTAGCGCTCTCCGTAGCCTAGCTTACGGCTCTCCGTATCCTAGCTTACGTCTCTTCGTCTACGCCCCTCCCGCGGTCTGCGTTGCCGAACGTACTTTAATTGGCTGTCATTCATAATATTCGATTTTAACAAAAAATAACGATGAATAGGGAGAAACTCATAGAAGAAGTAATAAAATATCCATGTTTATATGGTTTAAGTGACTGTAACCAGCGGTCGGCGAGCCGTCAACCAGCGATCGGCGACCCGTCGACGTGCTGGAGCTTCTGATCCGCTTACGTTACGTAGTTACGTTACGTGGACGCCTGTTTGACGTCAAGAGGAAAGGCGAGGCGGTGACGAACCGCTCCTGAGTTGATATGTGTGTTGTGACCCTTACGCTGAACGCCAAACGCGAAATGAAAATGAGTTTGAGTTTGATTCCTTTCCACACTGCTTAAAGCCGATCCGCGTGGACAAACGTACTCACTGGCTCTACGCATGGTGATTGCCAAAAACCCTACTTCATCATCTCCACTCACCGCCAACTACATTACTAATATTTTTTATGCTGCTTGTTAAAACAACAAACTAAAAATGTGTTCATACTAAGCCATCATAACATTCTCTCAATTTGTTCTCTCGTTCTTGATCTACTTACACTATTACCACCACAGAAATAAAAAATATAGGAGAAGTGGTAAGGGGCGTATCGGTGTCCGCGCGACATGGCTACAGGGCTCATGTCACAGGCAAGTGGCCGTCTCCGCGAACTAGTGCGCTTTCGACGGCGATCGTGATAACATATATGAATACCGAGTTGATCTGTGGTATCTTGTAAAAACCGAAGCCAAAATCAAAACTATGTGAATCATGGAATCACTTACCATATGTAAGTACAAGTATTTTACAATATTTGTCTTTAAAATCATGAAAAACAATAAATCGTAAAATATTTCTTGGTTTTACTATGTTATTTTTGTTTTCAAATATCAGAACAACTGTACTACTTTTGCTATAAATACATTGCTCCTTAACCACTACCTGAGTTCGTCACTAAGTAACTGGACAAGCAATGTAAAAATAACATACGAAACTGTATTACGCGGATTCATCGCGTAGTGAGGCCGCCACTTCTTACGACGAATTAGTGATGTGCTTGTGCAGATCCACTAACGTAGGCTATCGACAGCAATGTCGATTGACGAATGAAATATTGCTATTATAGTTTAGGGGTTTTTCAACCAACGACAAAAAAAAGGAGGAGGTTATCAATTGTCAAAATATGATCACCGATTACTCGGAGACGGCTGAACCGATTTGGAAAATTCTTTTTTTCTTTGAAAGGGTATACTTTGAAATTGGTCAGGATCTGATGATTGGATCCTGGAGAAATCGAGGGAACTCTTAAAATATTATAGGCACACCTATAGTGATTTGAGTATTTTTATAGTAACTTGTGTAGTTGCATTCGAAAAGCAACATTTGTGAAGTAGACCTGATGATGAAGACCACCGATGGCCACTGGAACTACTCAAAATATAAGTAGGAATAATAAGTAGTTCATGTGTTCTGCTTCGATTACTTGAATGTGGTTATTAAGCACAATATGCTCGTCATAATGCATTTGGTGAAGTGAAGCTGATGGTGAACTACCAGAACTCCTCAAAAAATAACAACCCAACATTGGGAAAAGCAATATTTTGTAAATGAATATAAGTAGTTGACATTTAGGCTCTTGTAACTAGGTAAATTAAAAATCGACCAACTAAAAAGAGTGAAATAAAAACTTGTTACTAAAAAATTAAACCGACTCAAAAAACACTGCAAAGTGAAAAATAACTTTAATTTCGGTAGTCGGTGTCTTTAGTTTTGTATTTTCGTTTTTGGCACCAACTTCCGAAATTAAAGTTATTTTTCACTTTGCAGTATTTTTTGGGAGTCTGTTTTATTTTTTGGTAAAAAGTTTTTTATAAGATACGGAAACCTTTAAGAAAATATGTTTAACAGTTATTTTACATGAGATGACAGAAATAAAAATACGTTGAAATGTCAAGTGTACGAAAAAGTAAAAAAAATAAACAATTTATTTTACGCCCGCAGCATGCGTAAGGAGTTCCGACGTCGCCGTCGTTATTTTTCAATCTGTCAACCGTTTTAGCTCGGTTGGAAGATCGATGTAAATAATGTTTTTTTTTTAATTATTTTGATTTTTTTACAGAGTGGTAGAGAAATGCGTAACCAATATTCGTAAAGTAAGTTACTTTAATTTTAGGTTAATAATCGGTGGTGTTTTTTGGTTTAGAATTATCATATGTTATGCCTTATCCTATGTTGCTGTTTCTTTATTTTTTTTTATGGTTTTTGTATTTTACTTCCGTTGAAGCTTCAAATTCGTTATAATAATCGGCATGGTTCAGATAATATATTTGTGAATTTAGCTTAAAATAAGTCAATATATTCATGCTATTTATTTGTTATGCATGGATGTGTGTTTGTTTTCATATATTTAACAATTTCTCTACTAACTAGGATTTTTCTTATAACAAAAACCTATTATAACCTAATAAACTATTACCTGTGGGGTAATTGCGTAACACACTTACAGTAGGAATCAGTTTCATTATGCTAAATCAACAACACTCACTGTGGTATTTACGTTGTTGAGCAGACCAATATTTCGAACATATGAAGCAATGGATTAGCAATATACGTCAAAATCATTCAGATCTTGATTTATAGTGTGTTACGTAATTATTGCGATGCTTATTATATGGTGACGTTTAGAAGTAGCTTAGGATGTATGTAAATGATAAATAAGTGGTTTTCGTACTTTTCAGCTTCCCAAAAGATCGTAATATAAAAAAGGAATGGAATGATGCCACAGGCATGCCACCTAACTGGTACCCTACAAAAAATAGCACCATATGCTCGGTTCACTTCAGCGCAGAAATGTTCCAGCCTCTAAAGAAAAGTCGTAGGCTTTTTGAATGGACAATTCCAAAATTAAGAGTACAACTGATTTTATTACTGAAAGCTATTCTCATGTTTTAGGGCATTCATAAAATCAGTCATTCAACTTTTCAGGATTCTATACAACCTATACGGCTGGTATGTTCCGATCAAGAGCGTAATGTAAGTTAAAATCAACTTCTATTTGACCTATCACTATGATAATTAAATATTAAGATTTAAGTCGAAAGCGCCAGGGTAGCCCTTAATACTTAGTAGGTAGTACTTAATAATAATTATGTAATGTTATGTTCTTAATAATATGTTTATTGTTATTATAATATTTTCTGGACATGCCATTTTTTATTTGGTTCATTTTCAGGTGCCCAAAAAAAATGTACAATAATAAATGGAAGAATCGATAACTTTCCGATTTAGTCAATCACTAGCGTATATGTAAAATAAATTGCTTTTGCACAGCACAACGATAGCGACCGATGTTTTTGTGTGGGTAAGTTCTACGGTGCATGGTAAATACACACTGTGTTTGACGGAATAAGGTTTATTATTGATTGTATAATACGTTCTGATTTAAGAAATGCGGGTGTGTGCGCGAGTGCGTATCTATTGATTTTATTAAACTGCATGTGTAATTGTTGCCCCGCCCAGCGCCTAACTGGAGACACACGGTTCCGATATAATTTCGTCTGTTGACCACATCTACTTATTTATTTTATCTATGATTACCACTCACAACCGGTTTAACCTACTAAACCCACAGTAAAGTTCCTTTCAAAAATTTAACAATAACTCTCCGATGCCTGGAAATATTGGAAAACGAATAAAATCATCTAGAGTGTAATAATCCTAGATTTAAAGTATTGTAAGCCCATATGCTTTGTCCCACTGTTTGCTGGGTTTAGTCTGAAACGTATCCATTTTAAAACGTTTTCTGATTTTATTTTAGACAAAGCTTTTATAACAATGATACCTAATGTTTCTTTTTTGTAGATTAAATTAATTTTTAAAAATAGTTACAGCAGGAGCTAGTTGCTAAATAATAACAGCCATACAGAGAGATAGAATATATTTTATTAACGATTACCGAGGTCATGTATCTTGAGTATCATGAGTCATTGTTGATCGGTAATTATTGCTTAACCTTGGTTAAGCAACGATTGAAGATACAGAAAATCTGATAGCTGATATCCCAAGGGGTATTGTGTTATCCAGCTACCGGTTTGTGGATGTTATGTGTGTCGAAGTTGGCTTCCTATACGTCTTCGCCGGAACTTACACATCTTGTCTCTGCTTTACAGTGTTCAATCCTAAAACCCCCTCTTATCTTAAAGAACGTTTCAAGTTCCTCCATGACACATATGCCAAATTTCTGAGGTCATCGGAAAACTTGAAGCAAGAGGTACCGAGTCACTCCACCAATTTCTTTGGTAAGTCGTTCGGAGCTCAAGCAGTACGACTGTGGAATACTCTTCCCGTGTCAGTAAGACAATCACAAACCCTTCCTTCTTTCAAAAACATGGTAAAAGTTCTCTATCTCTCTCTTTAATTTGTTACTATTTTATAAATATCTCAGCTTTGTTTTTTTATGTATATATAATTATGTTTTATGTGTATTGAGTATGTAGGTTATTACTTATTTATTGTGTATAAGTTAATAGTACACCATGGACTACCCGCGTATTTATTTTCTTCTACTGTGTCAAATTCATCCAAAGCATCCATTGGGGCGGTCTTATCGCTAAAAGCGATCTTTTAGTACACCCTTTGTAGTTTTTAAGTCCTCATTTAATTCTGTTATGGTGTACAATAAAGAGGATGGCTCTACAAAGTACCAACTTGCTGCATTAGACTCGATCGAGCGCAGAGCTAAAAGGCTTATAGGCGACGAGGTGCTGGTGGACAAGCTTCATAGCCTGGCTCATCGGCGAACCGTTGCTTGCCTGTCGGTTTTCTACAGATTGTACTTCGTGGAGTGTGCGCAGGAGCTCCATGACCTGATTCCTCCATCTTCCTTTCACTACCGGTCGCACGGCTGGGTACCACCCACACTTGGTTGATATACCGTCTTGTCGTACCAAGCGCTTCTCCTCCACATTTATTGTGCGCACAGCCAAGCTGTGGAATTCTCTGCCGGCTTGTGTGTTTCCTGTCACTTATGACCTTTCAGCCTTTAAAGCACGAGTAAATAGGCATCTTATCGGCTCGCTCGTCCCACCTTAGACCTCATCTACCGCTTACCATCAGGCGAGATCGAGGTCAAGAGTGGGCCCATAAGTAATAAAAAAACTATCTATCTATCTATCTCCACAACCCACGTATACATATATGTAGGTAGTACTCAACTACATTCGGTTAGACTGGAAGCGAACCTCAAAAAAGGCTTAGCCTCAACATTTTTAGGAAAAGGCTAAGCCTTTTCCTAAAAATGTTGAGGCTAAACCTTTCTTATTTTCTTTCAATACTTTATAAAATCCATTGGGGTTCCGTACCCAAAAGGTGCCTCGACCAAAACCCTTACTAAACCTCCACGGTCTGTCTTTCTGCCTGTCAGTGAACTTTACCTCGTGAACTAACAGGCATCCTCTTGGTTCGCTCGTTCCATCATTCTTACTTCGCTTACTGTATAAGGCGTGATTGAGGTCAAAAGCGGGCTTAACTCTAATAAAAAATAAATTTAAAAAAGCTAGTCCGATGATTTTTTTACTACAATTTGTTGCTGTTGTGGTATTTCCACAATAGTGCCAGAGACAAACATTCTGTTTTTTTAACAGACAAACATTTTGTTTCCAAAACAACAAACGTGATTTTTACAGTTTATGTAAACCCTTATCTGTTAATTCGATTCGCACTTTTTAACTTAAATGATAATTATGATCTTTATTTTGCAGGTTGGTTATCGAATAACACTTTTACACCATTTGTTTTACACGTTATTTTTTTGTATATTTAAATTAGATGAGGCCGGTGTTCAGTACGGGTGACTATAGACCTTAAATCACAGCGGGCTGTATAATTTTTTTCTCAATACTTCTGTGCTGTACTCAAAAAATATGTTTAAATTTAAACAATAATACCTTTTTTTTCTGGGTGAGAAAACATCAAATGATTCCTCCCACTGTGAGTGGAGTGGAAAGGAGTGTTAGACTTCTACTGACTAAAACCCACTGTGCTCCTTCAGTAGCCCTTACGAGATATTGTATCTCGTCAGAATATTCCCGCATTCCAGTAATACATACGGTTAGCAAAATACGTGGCCGGCATTAAAACAATAAAATAAATAAAATAAAATGCATTTATTTTGAGTGACTACGACTCGTTACTCGTACAGTTCACACGCTAACAATGACAAACACAAAACTATTATTCATAAGAAGATTAAATAAAATATGAATTACATAATAAATTAGGTACAATTAAATTAATGGTAACATGTAAATCTCTGTCTCAAATAAGAGTAATCCACCCTGCCGGCAATCATCATCAGGGGCCATACCATGACGTGTTAAAACGTGAGTCGTTCGAGCGAGAAAGAGGGATGAAGCTATGCACGCTATATAGCTCCATCTCTCTTTCTCGCTCGAATGTTTTTGCCCTTCCTCCCGGACCACGGTAGTGATTAGACGTGTGCACTTACAAGTATTATTTTACAAAAACTACTCATTATTTTAAATTTATTAAATTTTACCGCAAGTGAAGTACCAGGCGCGCATAAATGTACAAGAGACCTTGAAGAGTGGTGTGAAGGTGATAGCAACAGATGAAACGGAGGTAAGCGGACAGCTATGCTGCATGAACTGTCATTCTGTCAATAAACGTCATAGAGAACTGTCATCTGTCAACAAACGACAGAGAACTGTCATCTGTCTACAAATGTCAGAGCGAACTGTCATCTGTCACCGAACTGTCTTGTGGACTGTCATCGGTCAATCGTCCATATCTACTGTTTTGTGACTGTCACCTCACGAGATTGCCACATCAAAAAAAACAAGTAACTTTTGGTAATAATTCAACTCAGACAAGAGCGCCGGAAAAAACTTCATAGAAAATGTCGCTGCAACGCACTCCTCCAAAATCGCCGCAACAAGTTCCCGCGCCCGCTAAAGTTGCTGAGCAAATAAGTACGCCCTCGAATATAACTCAAAGGGCGCTAAAGCGTAGGCAAGGAGACGACTTGGAGTATTTCATGAAAAAAATGGAGTCAATGTTCGAGTCTTGGGCTAAAAAGCAGGAACTTAAATACCAGAAACTACTTTCATCTGTCGAGGATATTAAAGAACAGAATAAGGAAATGAAGGCTTCCATGGATTTAATTTCTAAACAATACGATGATATTATGAGGAAAATTGACAAATTGGAGCAAGAAAAAAAGGCTGATTTAGTACATATTCAGTCACTTGAGCATAGGATAGATTTCCTGGATAGAATGTCCAAAAGTACTTGTGTTGAGCTTAGAAACATCCCAATGTCCAAGAATGAAAGCGTGGATGTCTTATATACAACAGTTTTGAACCTATGCAAGACACTGAACGTTCCTTTGATGCCAGCAGACGTAAGAAACATTTATCGGGGCTATTCAAAAAACGTTTTGAAGAGACCGTTAATCATAGATTTTTCTTCTATTACGCTAAAGAACAATTTAATCGCCTCTTTTAAATCCTACAATAAAGCAAATGTCAACAAGTTAAATACTTCACAAATTCATATGGATGGAACTCCAATATTAATATATGTAACAGACTATCTCACTCCGAAAATGAAAAGACTTCATTTTCTTGCAAGGGACTTTGCTTCTACTAACGGCTATAAGTTTTGTTGGTCAACACAGGCGGCTATATATTTGAGGAAAAAGGAAGGCGATCAGTCTATCAAACTTAAAACGGAGCAAGATTTACTCAACCTGAAAAGTCAATTGTGACTATATACGTTATATTTCCTTTTAATTGTCACCGTATGCGTTTTTGATAAATTGTTATTTAAACTTAAATTATTTTACGTAAGAATGTCCAAACATTTATACTGCATGCTGATTAATCTAAGGTACACTATATACACATATTACAGATCACTCCACACACACGCGCAATCTCCCTTATGGCCCTTGTTGACACTACCTCTCCTCGATTACCTGCTTACTGCGGATTTTTCTTTAACACTTTTCAAGTTAAGTGTAATAACTGTCTCTATTGATTTCTTTGTAATTTTATTTCAATTTTACGTCTCAACTATCCATAATAACAAAAGCCAACTAAAATTGTTCCCTTATGTAATACAATATAAAATTCTCGGATGTAACTGCCTTAATTAACTAGTTAGACGATTTCAATGCTAGCGAACTTTTTGTATGTGATCCGGATAAATGTGAGAACATAGTCAAAAACTCGCAAAATTATACAAAAATTCTTCATCAAAATATCCGAAGCATTAATAAAAACTTTGACCATTTATGTATTCTACTAAAACGGATGAAAGTAGAATGTGACATTATTATTTTAACAGAATGTTGGCTATCGTATGTCACTAACCTGCCTACTTTAGATGGTTACCATACATATAGCAGTGCCAAACATTTCAATCAAAATGACGGCGTAGTTTTATTTATTAATAAATCCATAATGCATAACTTTGAAGAACCTACATTTATGGATGCGAATTGCCTTATTACTAAAATAGGTTTTGAAATAGCAATAATTTCAATATATAGACCGCATTGCTTCAAAAACATTGACAACTTTTTAATTTCACTGAACAACATTTTATTAGAATTATCTTCTTTCAGAAATATTTTCATTATTGGTGATATTAATATAAATTTACTGGATTCCAATTATAACACATCCCGATATCTAGAATTATTATCTTTCCATGGCTTGATCCCTGCTTATGACATTGCTACCAGGGGTAAAAGTTGCATTGATCATGTTATATTAAAGACAAAATTACCTTCGTTATCACTTTTACTTAACTCGGCTGTAACGGATCATGAAGCGGTTTTGTTCTGCCTGAAAACTAAAATAAAGAAAATAGGAACTAATAGGGTTATTAGTAAAATAAATTTCGAAAATATCAAACTGGAATGTAAAAATACTGATTTTAGCCAATTTTTACCCTACGAAGATCCAAACTTAGCAACTACTATCCTGGTAGAATATTTACAAAATTTAATAACAAAGAATTCGATTAAAATTAAGATTCCACGAAACAAGGCCACATTAAAACCGTGGATTACTGTTGGCTTAATAAGATGCATAAGAAACAGGGATCGGATGCACCACAGACTTAAAACTGAAACAAGTAATCTTATTTTAGCCACTACTTATAAAAGATATAGAAACTTTTGTAATTCGGTACTTAAAAAATGTAAAATTAACTATCAAAAACATGAATTGGAACTGGCAAAAGGTAATAGCAAAAAGCTCTGGCAAAATATAAAAACCTTCACAAATATGAATAAAACCAAAAACTCAAATCAAGAACTTTTAACTGTTAATGGAACCTCCAGGGACTCCGTAAATGCTGTTAACAAGTTTTTTGCTCATATTGGTGAAAACCTTGCTCAAAAGATACCTCCTGTACCACCAATTACTAACGAAAGCCGCGAATGTGCTTCGTCGCAATCTTTTGTTCTTCTGGACACGGATTGCGAAGAGGTCGGACGCATAATTGATGGCTTGAAATTGGGTAGTAGCACTGGATGATCTCTAGCGAACTGTTGATAAGTATAAAAGAGTATTTGGTATCCCCTTTAACAAGACTTTTCAATAGTTGCTTTAAGCTAGGTGTTTTCCCTGATGTTCTCAAGCAATCAATTGTAGTGCCTATTCACAAAAGTGGGAAGAGAGACTGTGTCAATAATTATCGCCCAATATCTGTCCTGCCGTCTTTGTCAAAGGTCCTGGAGAAAATTATTAATAAGAGGCTCATGAAGTTTTTGGAAAACAAAAACTTATTGTCCGATGCTCAATATGGTTTCAGACGGGACAGATCTACGGACGATGCTGTAAATTCATTTACAGAATTTATCGCGAAAAATCTTGATGAAAAGAGAAAATGCCTTACAATATTCATAGACCTCGCAAAAGCTTTTGACACAGTCTCCCATCCTAAACTACTGATGAAACTTGAAAGCCTGGGTATCAGAGGTGTTCAATTGCTTTTGTTTAAAAGTTACCTTTCGAGTCGTAAACAGAGGGTGAGAGTGGGTGACGAAGTGAGTGAAGAGTGTTGTGTTAACTTTGGAGTTCCACAAGGAAGTATTTTGGGCCCTTCATTATTTCTTTGCTACATCAATGACTTATGCCAACTAAACCTTCCGAATTGTAAGATTATCTCCTATGCAGATGACACAACTCTGACCTTTTTTGGAGACTCATGGCCTCACCTGTTTAACTATGCTCAAAAAGGTTTTAATAAGGTGTGTCATTGGCTAGCTACCTACTCGCTTACCTTAAATCACAACAAAACTCACTTCATAATTCTTTCCCTTCGAAATATAGGCGCTCCCCAACATACAATAATAGCACACTCATGTGACGAATTTCCGACTATAGCTTGTAACTGCCCTCTTATTACTAAAACAAATTATATAAAATATCTAGGAGTATCTATTGATGAAAACTTAAAATTCACTGAACACATAAGTAATGTAGCTAAGCGAATACGTAAACTCGCATATATATTCAAACAGTTAAGACTTGTGGCCGACTCCAGGGTTATGAGATCTGTCTATCTGGCGCTTTGTCAATCCGTTCTCACCTACTGTATTTCTTCATGGGGTGGGGCAGCTAAGAGTCATTTATTGGAACTAGAGCGGGCTCAAAGACTGATACTTAAAATTTGTCTATTAAAACCGAGACTATTCCCAACGTCAGAACTATACAATCTGGCGGAAGTCTTGTCGGTTAGGCAACTGTATATTCTCTCCGTTATCCTCAAACAGCATAAACTATTACAGTACAATTATAAGAACCCAGTTTTAACCCGACGCCGCAACTTCCAAGTATGTCATGCTGCACCATCTAGAACAGCCTTCAGCGGTTATTTCTCCTTCTTTCAAGGACCACGGCTGTATAACTTGGCTAATGAGTTGCACAATATCTATCCCAATACGAGTAGGGAATGTAAAGGGAAGATCACTAAATGGCTTCTTGGGCTTAAGTATGAGGAGACAGAAAGACTACTTAATAAACACAGACTTTTGAGGTAAAGGTACACACATACTAGCACATGACACACACACACACAAACACACTCAAACGCACATAAACTCACACATGCACGAAAACGCTTTCAAAACTAACACACTCCCTTAATTCTAAGTTTCCAATTTGACCAGTTCTGTAATGTGTCTGGGTTAAGGTGGCCAGGAGACCCATAACACAAGTTTTCTTAGTATGGGCTCCTGTCTCCCTACCAAAAAAAAAAAAAAAATTGTTTAAAGAAATTTTTGTTTTATGTATTTTGTGGGAGAAAATAAATATATAAAAAAAAAAAAAAAAAAAAAAAAAATGACTCAAGTCTTAATACGTCATGATATGGTCCCTGACGGTGTTGGTGCTGCCCCGCAGCCTGCGAACCAGCTTAATGACATAAAGTTAATATGTAGTTTCGAACACATTGTCTTGTCTAACAAAAAACGCGGGAAGCTAAAGGGACGGTGAAGTAACTTGGCACTCCGTATTGTTTTCTACTTAAAAAGCTTTCGGGGATTACTTAAAAAGTTAAAGAAAGAAATTGAGTTGAATTCATTATTAATGCTTTGTTATGGGCTCCTCTTGTTTGTTTTTATCTACTTAACAACATCTATTTCTTAGAAGATGCTTTATTCAATACCTAAGATTGACAATGAATATTTTCAACAGAAACTTCACTCTGCAGTATTGTTATAAGAATACTCATTTTATATTTTGCACCAATAAAAGAAATTATCTAGTCATGATACAGTTTTTTAAATAATACGGGGGATAGAGGAATCAGCCCAAAGACAATTATACTTGCTAAAAAAAATATTCTGCAGCTATATACATATAAAATGGATTCATTTTATATAAAGCTTTCGAATGAGTATTTATTACCAGTTGAGATTGTATTTATTGTAGTTAATTTTTATTTATTTATAGTTGCTTCACTGAATACTCAATAAAAATAAATAAATACATACTGAGAGCAATCACAACTTTTTATTTACATCCATAACGTTAATAAAAAGCAGTAGTTGCTCAGTCGTGGTGTGGTCGTGGATTCAAAACATGGAAGGCACATTACTTTATGCTATTTTTAACATAACCATTTCTCTCAAAATGGTGAAGAAAAAACATCGTAAGAAAACCAGCATGTCTTAGGACCGAACAATCCGAAGACATACGACGTCAACAGACCCATACTGGGCCCATGTGGTGGATCAGGGCCCAAACTTGAGTGATATATGACATAATCTATAGTAACTCATGCTTCCGTTAATGGAAAACATAAACGAAAGCATGTCAGTCAACATTTCCGCTATAAAGATGTACTAAAGAGGCATCTTAACGCTTCCGCTATTAGTCCAGATGGTTGGGAGAAAGATAAGAAAAAGCGTCATGACACATTAGATCTAAAACGCCAAATACATAAAGATAGACATAAGTCCTCCTATACTTACGCCTATAACACTGCTGGCCAGCTCTACTGCAATGTCTGTAACCTGGCATTTAAAACCAAATTCTGTCTGGCCAGTCACATACAGACACACGCAAAAAAAGTACAGTCTGGGTCACCGTTTCCGAAATCGGAAAGGAGGACTATATACAGGGTGGCGATTAGGTTATCACATTAAATTGTACAGCAGGTATTACAAGTTGTTATCAGTCCGTTAAAATAATAAAATAAATAATTATACTAAAATTAAGAAAATGTATTTTTTTCAAACAAAATAAACAGCGTTATTGGTAAAAAAATAATAATTCTTTATAATATTAGTTCACTGACCTGTAAAAGCGGCATCGCCACGGCACCGGTGCCAGCGGAGCACGCGCCGAGTGATTGATCAGCTGATTACGTTTATGCAATACATGATGTGAAATATTAAAATGGAAAAAAAGGTCCCAGGGCTATAATATTGTTTATTATTAAATAATTTATTTGTATATGATAAAATATCTAATATAGAGTACGTGTTTTCAATTAATGTGATAATCTAATCGCCACGCTGTATATACAACGTGTAATGGAAACCCGATATCTATCCAAAAGGACTGAAGACAACATCTGGTATGGAGTATCTATGCAAAGTTTCAGCTCAAAATAAGTAACTCACAGAATTGACCCCGAATTATTGGTTTCATATGTGTCTTGAATACCAGTAATAACAAAAGTGTCACAGCACTATAAGGGTTATCACTTTCCACGTCACTTGCCAATAAAACGATAATACTCTTCGATCTTCTTAATTTGAAAAATTCGGTCTCTGGTATCACATGTATTGAAATTTCTAATATGCTCCACAGATGTACACATAGGATTAGAAAACCCCTGCCATATCGTTTATTATCATCTAAAGAAGCCGTGCACTTGGTATATACCCTTTAAATTACACGTTGTATATCTGCTTAGCCTTTTCCTATGTTGGAGTCGACTTCAGTCTAACCGGACGCAGCTGAGTATTTATGTTTTACATGGACCGACTACCTACCTGACTTCCACAACCCAGTAGCTGGGGTTACCAGTGTCAGTTTTTCTGACTTCTGACTGCCCATAACGACTGTCAAAGATGTCCAAATAACACCCGGGACCAAGGGCATATCATGCTTTTCGAAGTACGAGTGTATCACACAGCCAAATTCCAAACTTCGAGCTGCTACTGAGTAATTTCTTATAGAAAAATTCAATAGCACTTTTTGCCCTACCCGGAAATCGAACTCAGCAGTCGAACTTGTGATCACTCAACCAACGAGGCAATTCACATATTCAGACAGGCGGTTCAGACATAATCTATACTAACTACCAACCAACCCCCACATCACATAACACTCATCTGAAAAATTGCTCACTGTTACCTTTATTCACGAAGTAAAGGTGAAACTACCTATCTAAAAATAAATAGGGCCGCAACACTTTTAATTATAAAGGAGTAGACAGTATTGTTACCGATTGTCACAGCTTTCATTACAGTTAGTGTTACAAAAGAAAATACTCGGCGCGGGGCGGCCTGTTTTAAGTAGTAGGGTAAACGGGCCTGTTAGCTGTGCTCTGATTTGAGTGGCGGATTCTGTTCTGTTTTGTTGTTCCACGTATACTGGCTGGCTTATTTTTTTAATGAATACAATTTTATGTAGTTTGCCATGAATTCGCTGTGTTTTTGTTGTTTTATGAAATAGTGTTGTGAAAGGCTTTTTCAGAAGTGGTAGCTTTAAATGTAGCTGGTTTTAAAACTAATGAATTGTGTGCATAGAACAACGGTTTTATTCGGTTAAAGTTGGAATAATGTTTTAATAAAAGGTTTTTCTATTCTTAATAAAAATATTACCTATTCTAGGTAGGCCTCCTATATTGTGAATGCATTTTCATAAACTCCAAGATCCAGAACAACTATTTGTGAGCCATACAAACATACATTTGTTCCGGTACGGGAATCCAAACCGCTACTCAAAGTACTGTGGCCAATAATTGCTCCACCACGGCGCTAACCCTGCCATCATGGTTAATTAATTTGTTTATTTGTCAGAAATACGTCTCAGAAAAATCCCTAATATACACACTACTCCCCACTCCTTAATACATCGCTAAGTCACGATGAAAGTTCCACTCAAAATACATTATAAGTCCATAATTCAAGATATGTAGTTTGATCTTACGCCAAACGGACACACATGAAGATAGCCCGCAGTTAAACATAATGTTGCGACTAACATATGTCTGGCAGGGAATCAAATTGGAAACATTAACTTGCTAACAGTACAGTCCCGAGCATAAATTACTCAACATTTACAGGCAATTTAATAATGCAATACGATTGTAACTTTGAGAATGAGGCTCTTTCACTCTCGTATGATAAGTACAGAAATTGTAAATAGGCGTTACTTTGCAGAAATCCGTGACAAATAAATATTTCAAGACATAATAGATATTTCAAGAATATTTTTGGCTGAATTATCACTGAGGCCCAAACTAACCTAACACAATATTGTCCTTGGTCCGTTTTCACTAAAGAGTATGGGTACGCACCCAAGCAAGCACAAGACGTTGTGTTACTTTTATGATCACCACTGCTCTCAATACGGTGAAGTAAATAACCTAAGGAAACCGGTATGACCTAGTTCACTGAATATCAGAAATAAGGTCTCTCACTGAGAGGGAATGAGAAGGCTCATTCCCTTTCAGTGAGGAGGCCTGTCTTCCAGCAGTAGGAAAGTTATAGGCTAAGTATATGTATATTATATTATATGTATGTATTGTCCTGAAATTTACATTATTAATTTCCAGTACAGTATATTCGTAACAGCAAATTATTTTTCAACACTATAGGAGACAATTGCTCTGGAATTTCACGTCATTTGTTACATATTTATGCTTGTGACTGTACATGCCTACGTTTGTTGAATATGCTTTATTGTGGTAGAACTTGTGATTGAGGGTAGGGACTTATGTTGTGTGGATAGGTGTCGTGTTATCTGAGGGAGTTTCATTGTACCCTCATGTCTAAGTCACCCGATATCTAAAGCCTTATTAGTATAGTACTTATTAACATAATAGCCCGCCATATTTGCTTTAAAGCTAAATGTTGCAAGTGCCCTTCACAAAAGTAAGCTATGTTGCAGTTTACAGTTCTTCTTTTCTTATAAACTATTTTCACGGTGAAATTGAGGATGAATTAATGAATGTTTTTATGTTGTCTTTCACCCAAAAATTACAGAAAGGATATGAATGGAATTTGGTATATAAACAGCTGAAATACGGAATTAACACATGAGTAATATTTATTCCGAAATTCTCACAGGATAAGGATATATGCGGAAAACTTTCCCACGCGGACGCAGTCGCGGGTAGAGGCTAGTATAATACACAACCCATGTTGATTCAGCCTTCTCCTTTGTTTGTTTTATTAGGTCAGGGGTTATCATTTCGCTCTTATCTACAAAGAAGTTTATTGTAGGCTTTGGATCGTATGTGTGGATTAACGGAACCCTTATTTCATCACTTTTGTGTCTGCCTGTTAGTCTGTCACAGTCAATTGCTACAAATCTATAGAATTTTTAAATTAAAAAAACATAATATGAAATTCTGCGACCCAAACACGGACGCGGGACATAAATAAATGTTGATGTTGAGTTTTAAACAGTTATTCAAACTGTGACATGCAACACACCAAATAAAAGGGCATGTTTTGATGGTTTTAAATATATTTTTACCATGTTTTAAAAAAATTATATATTTTAAAGTTATTTAGAAAACAGATGAAAATTCAGAACTAACCTTTAGAAAACCACGCTTCCACGCTATCTCTGCACCACCATTGCTTGACTGATAGAGAATGCCGCATTTGTACCTATGTGCACAAAGTGTAAATAAATAAATAAAGCGCTGAGCTTTATTTTCTTAAAAAATCAGTTCTTTAATATTTTATGTTTATGTTACAGGAAAGGAGCAGTAAACATACCATAGAGACAAGTGAAAGGAAAGGGGGAAGGCCTTTGCTCAGGACTCAGGAGTCAAACAGAATGGGTTAGTTAAAAAAAAAACGGAAAGTAAATGAAAACAATATGTAATTCCTACAGAACTATTAGTTTGCGAGTACAAATAATACCTACTAAGCAAGCTTTTTTAAAAGTACCTACATCATAACCGTTTCTATAATGTTAGATAGAAATGAACAAATTATACATTTCGTTGAATATCTACGCTACACGCTAAATAATTGACCTAATTCTGAAACAGCAACAATTGCTTTTACCCCAGAAAATACGACTATTCCATGCGTCGTGAGTAGGTACTAATTTAAACATTGCCTCTCAGGAGCACAGAAAAAGTACCGCCCGACGGAGCCGCACAAATACCGAGCATTTTTCCTTTAATTTGAAGAACTGCTAGTTATTTTCACTTACTTTTCCAACGTGAGCTGAAATTGAAACGATTTCAATCAAGAGCTCTTTTACCAATCAATTGTTGGAATCAAATTTCGGTGTTGTTTACAAACAGCCCTTGGGTTCTTCTTCGATTCGATTATTTTAATGCTTGTATCGTTCTGCTTTAATGAATCTATACTAATATTATAAAGCGGAAAAGTTTGTTTGTCTGTTTGTTTGCTTGAACGCGCTAATCTTCGAAAGTACTGGGTGGATTTCAAAAATTCTTTCTGATTATGATAGGCAGTTTCATGAGGAAGGCTATAGGCTATCTAGCATTACGCTACTCCTCTCGGTTTTTCTACAATAAAGGTATTGGTGAAGTAAGTCGGAAGGAAATATGCCGCTAAATTACTATAATCGCGTGAGCTGGCGAAATGCTGAGTTATACGTAAAGATCATGTACTACAAAAATGTAGGATTTATGTAGATCTAAAAAAAAGTCCGTGGTACTGCATATCTAACTTTTATAAATAATCCACAATAAGGCAAATTATGATAAGAAAATATTTAAAAAATAAGGAATGTTTTTGTAGTATTATTATTATGCGGCCATATTAATATTTGCGTTTGAAAGTAATTTCATCATCAAGACAATTTTATGAAGATTATCTTTGCCTTTTACAGTATATAATTTGGACTTATAGTTTAGGAGAAAATGTAAAATTAAAATTATTCAACAACGCTATTCACCGAAACGGCCGCGGCGGCCCGGGGATGCACGACGCGACGCGTTGAGCATGACTCGCGTACTCTACCACTCCGCGATAGATACCGCACTGATAGTGAACCTTATCTTGGTTTCATTTCGACTTCTTGGCTAAGAGACTTCCTATGTAAAATTGTTTCAGCTTCTTTTACGTCAGATGTGTATTTTTGTATCTATACATTTGAATATTTATATTTTACTTTCTCTTTAGTTGAATAAGTAATTTTGGTGTTGGTTAAAATAGGGTGTTGTTTTGTCATCCCACTTTTTATGTCATCGTTCAGTTTAAAGGTATGTTGTAATGAGATACCGCGGCCCCGGAAGGCAAGGGCAGCTGAAGTAACTGGGTGGGCTTATAGTCAGTAGAAGTCTGACACTCCTTCTCGCTCCACTTAGAGCGAGAGAAGTCATTCGATGATTTTCCCACCCGAAAAAATGGGTCAGACATTCAACGTTGGCATAGTTTAAAAGCGATGTTGTTAGGATTCCTTAGCCGAATAGCAAAAAAACGGAACCCTTATACTATTCGTCATGTCTATCTGGTCGTCTTTCCGTATGTCACAGTCAATTCCGAAACTATTAAGACTACAGAGTTCAAACTTGATATATAGATGTATTCTGCAAACCGCTTTCCGATTTTTATGCGAAAATAATGTAAAAAAAAAACATTAAGGGAGGCTCCCCATACATGGAACTAGAACTAATTTTTTTTTTACTTCAATCCTGTACGCCTATGCGGGTGTCGGCGTCTATAAATAGACCTTTAAAAATGATACTGAGGTTCATGTAATCATTTTTGTCAAAGTCAATCGTTTGAAAGATATATTTGGGGACACATTTTACTACTTTGAAGTGCCAAAGTAGTAAAATGTGTCTCTAACTTTTAAAATAATAAAGTGTAAAATATAAAAAATATGCTGTAGATTCTAATGAAAACTTTTAACTAATTGATTCGAACGAGATACAGTTTTTGAGATTTCATTTTCACATTTGCAAAATCCGCAAATAAAACTTTGTCATATAAACATTATGATAACAGCATTTTTTTACGTTAATCTATGCTAGCAAGCATAGCTACGGAATTCTTCGCGAGTCAGTCGAAAGATATACGCTTCCAAAGTGGTAAAATGTGTTTCACCCCCCACCCCCTCCTACTTTTATAATAATGGAGTCAAAAACCAAAACAAAATATATGCTGTAGATCTTAATAAAAATTTCAATTAAAATTGGTTTGAACGAGATCGGGTCAGCAGTTCAAAAATACTCTAAATGTATTCTTGACAATATTATTAAATTAAACTATATTTACTTCGCGATTCTCTATCCATTGCGAATTAGATTGACGCATAAAATTACACATTAATAATAGTAGTAGGATTATACGCGGGTGAAACCGCGGGGCACAGCTAGTCTATACATATAAAGAAAATTGAAGATCAGATTCAACAGGACAAAAAATCTTTTTTCTTTAATTTATCTGTCTATTATTTGTCTGTATTTTGTTAGTTCGGGCTAAGCTCTGGAATGACTGATAATTCTTTCACTGTAAGATAGATGAGGTAATAGGGCGCCTTATAGGTTAGGTTTCTCATGCCGGAATTTCCACAGGATCTGGATTTACGAGGCAAAAACCTGCCATGCGAAGGAAGCCGTGGGCTTAGCTAGTTTATTAATATTTTTTTTCTACACCTGACTACAAGCTGATTAGTACTTTAAGTAGAAACTTTTACTTACAAAAAAAAGAGTTTATTTTTGAGTAACAAAATAAATAAAAGACAATAGCCAACTTTTGTTCCGCCCACCTTACAATATCGAACTCTTTGACACAAGATGCAAGCAAAATACTAATTAAACAACGTAGACATCGACCGTCTCACAGATACTAATGAACCTTGATGCCTTTGATTATTTCGACGAAATAGCAACCTATATTGCCGTCTTACAGAAGACCGTCTCGCTACAACATAGGGAAATGCACGCACACACAGATAAATTTCACGAAAATCGAGGGACACACCCAGCTGAAACATTTACGTAAACGTCAAAGTGTGCATGCATTTCGCTTTAGGATTTATTCTTCCGTTTCTTCTTGCAAATGTATTTACTGTTATTTAAGGACCAAGTAATACTCAGTAAAGAGAGAAACAGAAATGTACGGGCTTATATGAAAAGCTTTCTGATAGAGCCTAGAGCCTATTTTGGTGCTGTGTCTTAGAGTAATAATAACTTTGTTACAACCTTCATAGTCAAGCCCTATCTGTTGCGGCCAGCTTCCAGACAAACCGAATTCAGATAACTAGTATTTTTCAAGTAATGTTTAAGTACCTATTTGGTATCCAAAACCTAAATAGGTACTTAATAACATGATACCCCAGTGTAAGACTAGAGTCATATTTTCTGACACAGGACTGAATTAAAATAACAAAGAGTTAGTTAGCTGCTCCATTGTTAGTTTAAGTGATCGATTGTATTCTGTTATGGGAGCCACATTATGACGGTTTGTTAAAATTCCATAAAATAATCATTTTTTTTAAATACCATTCAACCAAAAATTTACTACATTGAATGTTAATATTAAATTTATAAATCAATTCTAATTAAATAATTGAAATCGTTGCATAGTAAGTTTCGATTAAAATTACTTTCGTGTTTCAAGATAACATTGAACTGAATTAATTTTGACATAAACATACGCGCACTAATAAAATATCTTAATATTAATTGAAGTAAAACTTCAGATTAATATTCACCGCATATAATCAAAATATGTTTACACAGATTTAATTTAGATGCTTTAATTAAGTTGGTTTAACTATAAAATGTATAGGATTGCGAAACTATATTAGGTACATTGGTTTTAATATAACCCTAATTAAATGTAAATACCCTGTAGAGGCCTAATTTCGGGACAAAAAATTGAACAGAATTTAGTAGCTCGTCGACCAAAATTGCTTTTCAATAATCTAAAAATAACTCAACCTTTTTAGTGCAGCGGTGAGTGAAGCTCGCGTTTAAATTTAATAATACCTACCATTATTTTGTTATGAACCGACTTCAAAAAAAGGAGGTTTACAATTCGTCTTGAACTTTTGTGTTTTTTTTACTTTTTTTTTATGTATGTTACCTCGTAACTCGGAGACGGCTGGACCGATTTGAAAAATTCTTTATGCGTTTGAATGGGTATAGTTTCTAGTTGGTCCCATTGTTACGAAATCAGGATCTGATGATGGGATCTTGGAGAAATCGAGGGAACTCTTCAAATATTATAGGCAAACCTATAGCGCTTTGGGTATTTCTTATAGTACTTTGAGCAGTTACTTCCGAAAAGTACCATTTGGGGAAGTTGAACTGATGATGAAGACCACATATGGCCATTGAAACTCCTCAATAATAAGTATTTCGTGGATTGCGATTCGATTTCTTGAGTACGGATGTTAAACACTTTATGCTCGTCACAATACATATGGTGATGTAGAACTGATGGTCAAGTACCAGGTGAACTCCTCAAAAATTAACGGCTATGCATCGGGAAAAGCAAAATTTTGTAAAAGGTGATAAGTTGTCGACATTATGGCTTTTGTAACTAGATAAATTACAAACCGACCCACTAAAAAGCGTGAAAAAAAAATTTTTAGCAAAAAATAGAACCGACTTCCATATCAAAACACTACAAAGGCAAAAATAACTTTAATTTCGGAAGGCGGTGTCTTTAGTTTTGTAAATATTTTCGTTTTTGACACCGCCTTCCGAAATTAAAGTTATTTTTGCCTTTGTAGTGTTTTGATATGGAAGTCGGTTCTATTTTTTGCTAAAAATTTTTTTTTCAATGTATTGTGTGTGTTTCAATTTTGAAGTTTTATTATTTTTGTCGTATTTCGTTATTTTTAAACCACTTTTGACTCATGAATTGGCGTGGAGATAGTTTAAAACCTGAGATTGAACTAATTTTTTAAACGAATCAAGCCTAATCCTAAGCGTTGCATCACAAGTTGCATCCCAAGGCCACCAATGTTATACGATCATATTTCCATTTATCCTCTAATATTCGACGTGCAGTGTGTTCTTCATCCAGCGGGTTCCCTTCGCCTGGTTATTAGTTCACCTTGGCCATTCCATACTGCGTCTACAGGTACGCGCGATAAACGCGTATGCTATAAAAATACCATACAAAATGCAACTAAAACGAAATAGTAGCAAGCATGTAAATTCAGTGCTAAATAAAGAGGTACTCGTTGGAACACGCTAGGAATGTCGGTTCAGCCGGAATGTTTAATAAATCAGTAACGTACTTGTTTTTCCTTGGCCCAGACGGCCGCCTCAAGATTGTAAGTATAAAGATATTTGTTACATTCGTTTGTTACATTGTAATGTTTGTATTTCTAAGGATTCTTGTGTTTTGGGCGAGTTTCTAATTGACTGTCGTTGATGAAGTGGCTTAGAATACACATTACTAGCAATCCTGTTAATCTCTCTAACTAAGCTAAATACGCTTGTGTCTGGCATGTGTTTACAGCAATAGTGTAATGGGTGGGGTTCGAATCGGTAACCTTTCGATCACAAAGCCGACACCTTAGCCATTAAGCTATTAGGCCAAAGTTCTTACTTGCAAAATAATAGTTATAATTCATCCTATTACCTAACTTCCCACTGCTTCAAACACAGGCCTCATTTCTATACGAGGCGATGGGCCGTAATTCACCTTGTGGGCCTAATGCGGGTTAGTGGATGTCGCATTTATTTGAATTTTTGATACTAGGATATAACTAGGACACGCCATTATTTATTTATTTATAGTTAATTAAAACGGTAAAACACCAATTACATTAATTAACTTAGAAATATAAATAAGAAAAGAATAATAATAATGGTGATTGATAATTGAAATTATATAAAATAAAATTAATATTAAAATGGAACAGTAGACACTCTAGCATACTTCCTCTCGCAGAACACCAGACATGCACGCATAATTTTACTCCATTCGTCGGCAAACACATCACATTCAGGGTTGGTAGTCAAGAGGGCATTAAGCATCCTTAGAGTGCGACATACTGGGGATTCAGCTCTGGCGACAGTTTTAGAAGTCGGTGGAGCAAACAAATTGTACAAGCGGTTCTGACGGTGCCCGATGTACTTGTTAGGCACGAATAGTCGGCAGAAAAGGCCATGTAGCTCGGGACAGTTGATACGCCCGCTCAGGTTCTTGCAGGCTACTGCGAGTTGATCAAAGCCTCTCCTCACCTCCAACGAATTAAAGCCTAGCATTCCTAAAAGGTAGTTGGTAGGGTACATGTAGGGAAAGAAATGGTACAACCTTTTGAATAGGAACCTCAAGAAGGTTTTCTGGACCTTTTCAATCATTATTGTCTGATTTGCCGTGTAGGGATGCCAGACACAGGCACTGCTTTCAAGTTTACTCCTTACCAAAGTGGTGTACAATAGTCTAATAACATTAGGATTGCGGAAATCACGAGCATTTCTTAGTACAAATCCTAGGCGCCTAAAAGATTCTTTCGCAAGGGTGGAGACGTATGATTACGCGCCATGATTTAAAAGTAGTGGTGATGATATTACACAAAGTATGGTGCCCGACTAGGTTCGAACCCATGACGGGACACCACGAACTCTTTACTTACAAAAAATTGCTAAATAATCCAGTTGTTTAATTGTTGCTTTTCAGATAAAAACTTTGGTTCTTGTGATATAAATTCACGGGTTCCAATTTCCTTGTACTCAACAGTGAATTTTCAATATTCAGTATTTCAATAATATTATTGAAAACAATGAATTTTTTTGTTCATGTATAGTTACCTACTTGTTACTAGTTACTTCATGCACATGAAGGTAGGTGCAGAAGGGGCGGACTTAATAGCGTAGGCTTTCGCTACCAGAGAACCAAGGGTGGTGAAGAGATAGCGTGGCTGGTGTAATAATTGTATGTGAGAAATGACAAAAAAAAATAAGAATAAGGTACAGGAGAAACTAGTAACTTAAAAAACTTTTTAGCAAAAAGTAAAACCGACTTCCATATCAAAACACTACAAAGCCAAAAAATAACTTTAATTTCGGCGACTACCGAAATCAAAGTTATTTTTGGCTTTGTAGTGTTTTGATATGGAAGTCGGTTTTATTTTTTGCTAAAAAGTTTTTTTTTCACGCTTTTTAGTGGGTTGGTTTGTAATTTATCTAGTTACAAAAGCCAAAATTGTCAACTACTTATCACCTTTTACCACTTTGGAAGCGTATATCTTTTAAACGATTGACTTTCCTTGAAACCTCAATGTCATTTTTAAAGACCTTTCTGTAGATACCACACATGCATAGGTTTCATGGAAAAAATATTTTCAGTTTCAGTTCCATGTATGAGAAGCCCCCCTTAATTTTAATTTTTTTTTTCTTAATGTCGGAAAGTGGTTTACAGAATACATCTACCTACCAAGTTTCATGTGTATGTATAGTCCTAATAGTTTCGGAATAAAATGGCTGTGACATACGGACGGACGGACAGACAGACAGACATGACGAAACTATAAGGGTTCCCTTTTTTGCCATTCGGCTACGGAACCCTAATAAAAAGTAGGTACTTGCACATTTCTAAGCCGTCTTTTAAGCATTTCAGGACGAACTTTGGCTCCTAAAACACAGACCCTTGGTCTAGTTTAGGAGGCAGTAGTTCGCCTTTGAATTTGACATTGATGTACAATAGTTTAATTTAAATAAGTACTCAAGTTACGCATGTGATGTACAATAAATTGTAAATTCAATGATTACTTAAATAAAAATATACCTATATTCCTGCTCATTTGTAAAGGAAATTGATTCTTAATATTTCCTTAGAACAGCATAGCGACTGTTACAGTGTCGTTGGTTGTCGTTCTATGAATCGTGCATATACCGTCATATACCATGTAACGTTATAATATTTGTGTATGAAAAGCCGTAATCTCGCCAACTCAAGAGCAGATGCGGGCACTATTGTTGCACCAACAAACTATTAACGTCTTGAGGCTAGGCACAATTCTAACTTAATCTAGCTTCACAAACTCCAACACTTGTTTGATAAGGGGAATATATAATTATACAAAAGTTGTATGGAAAAGTCTTGTTAAGTAGTTGTAAACAGTTTAGTACTTCGCAGTATACCGAGAAAGATTGGGCTCATAATATCGGACTTAGGCGATGTTACGTGAAACTAAAGTTCTGCAAGTATTTTGGTTTTGCCCGGATTAGCAATGTCACTATGGATGTTTGAATTTTATGTAGGTGTGTTTTGTTTGGAGCAAAAATTCCAGGATAAAATATACGGTCTATTGTGTCTTATATAGGTAGATTATAAGACAAATCAGCGTCGAGAATATTCCATGGACGATCGATAGTAAATAACTTATTATCATTTCAGCCAAAATACGTATGCCCATTGCTGGATCTATATCCAGCAATGGGCATTGATTATGTGGTGAAACTTTTTGGATGAAAGTTTCACCACATCCAACGGTCCGTCTCCAGCAGATTCCCTCAGCCGAGTCTTCAGTTCACCTTGGAGAAGACTTTTGGCTCGATTAGTAAAGTACTACATGAAGATCTCGACCCTCAGCATTGAGTACAACTAAGCAAGGAGGACCTGCCCCCTGCCGTCTAATTTAGTATAATAAAATAAAAAGCTGTAGGAATAAAGTAAAAAGTGAATTAACTAGGTATTTAATTTTATTAAAAACTAGCACTTCACCCGCGACTTCGTCCGTGTGGATTTCGAAATAAACCTGAGACTTCGTCCGTGTAGATTTGGAAATAAGCCCGCGACTTCATCCTGTGACTTCGTGTGGGGTTCCGAAATAATTTACAGCTTGCAAATAATAATAGGCCGTACTGCCCGTATTTTATTTTATTTGTATCAATTGTTCCGGAAATTACCCCCTACATGCAAACTTACAACTATAAAAAAAATTTACATATTTATAGATGTCATTGAAGGTTATGACAGATTTAAAGAATAATAATTTCACAATTTTCAATTTTTTTCTGCTATTGATTAAAACTGAGAAATAATATCAAACGCTGGAGTTTTACACCTTATATTGTGTACAAATTTAATTTTGCCGTCTGATTTACGAGCTATTTTCTTTGTATCGTATGGCAGTATATGTACTATACTCGGAAAGCCTAAATAAAAAAAAATACTACGTAGTCCCATACATTATATATTTTTTATTCTTCACTGATAATGTTAATCCAATCCCATTGTTTCCTCAGGAAGATACTCTTTTCACCATCTAGATACTTTTGGTGAACGAACATTTAACAGAAGTCATGAAAATATTCTTAAGAAAAAAAGAAACATTTTCAGCGGTGCCATATTACCTTTCAATTTGTTTTAGAGTTCATTTTTACTCATTTTCTATGGAATACTACTACTTATATACTTAGATTTTTCATCTATATTTTATAATTTCTTCTAAAACTAATGTTGACTTTCAAAGACTACTTAGCTGTGATAGATTTTCTTTGAATTTCGTTGCAAAAACTAATATCGTAAATAAGAGAGGGGATGGGCACTTATGTCTCCCAAACACCACTTTAAACCTTAATAATTCGCAATTGAGTCTCTGAGTCGAATAATGGTTTTGGTCGACCTTTACGAATGTCAAACAATTTTAATGCACACGTATATAATATACAGACAAGAAGAAGGAAAAATAAATAGGTATATACATTCAAACGTGGTTCTTTTTCCACAAAATAAATATCTTTCAGCGTACCTGCGAAATAAGCGTCGAAAAAATGTAGAAACTATGTATGGGCCAGGAAAGAATAACATACTGAATAATTTAAAACAATAATAATATGTAGGTACATACAAATTATTACTATGACTTTCAAAACCCTCAATATCTCTTTACTGCTCTAATGTTGACGGCGCGACGTGTTCCACACACGCTTCAAGGAGCAGTTAGCAGCAACGACGGAGCTCGATAAGGTCATTGCTTGTCAAAGTTGCGGGAACATTCTAAAGAGATACTGTGGTCACGAAACGAAAGGGCATCTGAAGGTACAGGGTGGGTTTATAGTCAGCAAAAGTCGGACACACCCGCTGAAAAGAAAATGCGAGTGACGACGCTGGCTAAAACTAGTAAAAAAAATAAAATGAAAAGATAGTCAAGAGATAGCCTAGCGCTGAAAAGATTACGCAGTTAGGTAGGTTTGTTGAGGTTTGACTGCCTAGGGAGCTAGGGACTGCGGCCGCAAACAAGGCAAATAAATGAGTGTGAAACGTATTGTAGGTGTCTTGATTATCACTCTGATTGAGCATTTCTATACGTTCATTTTACGAGCGTAGCTCTTTTTCAAACAAGTTATTCGGTGAACGACAAGTCTTGAATTTATAAATATACACTCAATTAATTCTCTCTACACTCTCACAATTAATTCTAATTTCTGATCTATCTCGTACGTACACGCACTTAGAAGTAATAGAATAAAAAAACTTTTTACCAAAAAATTAAACCGACTCCCAAAAACACTGCAAAGTGAAAAATAACTTTAATTTCGGTAGTCGGTGTCTTTAGTTTTGTATTTTCGTTTTTGGCACCGACTTCCGAAATTAAAGTTATTTTTCACTTTGCAGTGTTTTTGGGAGTCGGTTTAATTTTTTGGTAAAAAGTTTTTATTTCACTCTTTTCAGTTGGTCGATTTTTAATTTACCTAGTTAAAAGAGCCTAAATGTCAACTACTTATAACCTTTTACAAAATATTGCTTTTCCCAATGCTGGGCCGTTAATTGTTGAGGAGTTCTCCTGGTACTTCACCATCAGCTCTACATCACCATATGCATTGTGACGAACATAAAGTGCTTAACATCCATATTCGAGTAATCGAATCGCAATCCACGAAATATTTATTATTGAGTAGGTTCGGCGGCCATCTGTGGTCTTCATCATCAGTTCCACTTCCCCAAATGGTATTTTTTGAGAGCAACTTTACAAGTTACTATAAGAAATACCCAAAACGCCATAGGTGTGCCTATAATATTTGAAGAGTTCCCTCGATTTCTCCAGTATCCCATCATCAGATCCTGACCTGGTGACAATGGGACCAATTTCGAAGTATACCCTTTCAAACAAAAAAAGAATTTTCCAAATTGGTTCAGCCGTCTTCGAGTAATCGGTGATCATACATAAAAAAAAAAAAAAATATTCGCGTCGAATTGATAACCTCCTCTTTTGGTCGTCGGTTGAAAAGCAGCAATATCAATAGTATATCCCATAAAAAACAATACAAGTCGGTTATTCGCATATTCAGTCCCTACTTTAGGGACCTTCTGTCTTAAGTTGTTACGTAATTATCTAACAACAACTTATAGTGACCATATCAATATTAAAAATCTTTAATGTTTTAAATAAATAGATTGACTCGGCCATCGCATGAAAACACGATATATCTCACAAGTAATACATACATATATAAATTACTTTGTTTTTGCGATTGCCAAGTCAATCTATTTATTTAAAACGTTAAATATTTTCTACTTTTTGTATACCAACAACGAATTTTCTTAAAGCCCTCTCTCTGGTTTTTTTATTCCGTTGACCATTTTACATATTATCTATATATCTACACATATTATTCCATTATATTATACATAATTATATACAGGTACACTGATTAATTAACTATAAATGTAACTTTGTAATCCCATATAAATATATGGGATTACAAAGTTATTAATGCATTTGATGTATCTAGAAAACTGGACTGAAATTGAAAAATATTTTGTTTTTTCCTTGATTCACACACTAAACACTAATTGTATTCTAAATTTGAAGCTTCTATGTCAGCTAGAAGTAAGTGCCTTAGACTTTTGATGATCGGTCAGTCAGTGAGTGACAAAATTAAGGAACTTTGACTCGTTATAATAGTAGTAGTAGTAATAGTAGTTTAAGAACTACTGGTTCAAATTGAATGAAATTTGAAATATACCATGTTTATACAATGCCTACTTGGTTACTGAAAATTCAGGCTTCTAGATTTATCCACAACGAAGTTATACGGGGTCGAAAATGGCCTGAATTGCTTCGAGAAAAGTATGGTACGGCCGTGCCGCTTTTTGCTCGACTTGGCGGGGGCACTGCCATGCCCCCAGATAATGCGTTTTTGCGTGTTTCATGCAAAAGCTTTTAGACGGATTTTCATTCCAAATTCTTTTTTCAATATTTTATTGCAAAAATTGAGACAAAACATCCTATTAATCAATAATGAGAAAGTGTGTATGTTTTTGGTTCAAAGTTACAAAAATGGCTAAAGGCATTTAGAAAAAACTGAGAACACATAATATATTTACAACCTGTAATAATAACAAATATTCAACTATTCTGAAAAAACTCTCCACGCGAATTACAGCTATAATAACTTCAATTTGAACGGAAGTGATCTTAATTTTTTGCAATAGAGAATAGCAGTAAAAGTGAAATAATAAACTGTTTTACTGTAAACTCGTACCTATCAGAAGAACACTAGGGCTATAATTTATATAGAAGGAAGTACCTAATAAATGCGGCTACCATAATTATAATTATGCATCTGAAATGAATATTTGCTTTCATTGAACGAACTGAAGCTTCACAATAAAATGTACGTAATAAAACTAACCCATATATTTCAACTCTAAAAACTTAAAAGCAACAAATATCCGCATTGTATATTGTAGCTTATTCTTCATTCCCTCGGGTGTCGACCTAACACTGAAAGGGTCCATCTCTAGACCTCGTTTAAACCGGCTTTCGTTCAGTGACGCCATAGACAAGGAAAATAAGAAAAACGGTTTTTCCTAACGACTACTTCAGTTATAAAACTATTATAATACAACAACAATAATATGATAATAGAACAAGCGGTTTTTGTAACTAGGCCTTTACCTAACCGGGGCTGCGGGAATGATATGACGAGATACCGCGGCCCCGGAACGAAAGGGCAGCTAAGAAACAGGGTGGGTTTTTAGTTAGTAGAAGTCTGACACTCCCTTCCGTTCTACCCAGAGTGGGAGAAGTCATTCCATGATTTTACTCCCCAGAAAAAAAAAAGGCCCTAACCTAAAGTAGGTATTAAAAAAAAACTTTTTAGCAAAAAATAGAACCGACTTCCATATAAAAACACTACAAAGGCAAAAATAACTTTAATTTCGGTAGTCGGTGTCATTTGTTTTGTATTTTCTTTTTTTGACACCGCCTTCCGAAATTCGGTGTATTTTTTCTAAAAAGTTTTTTTCACGCTTTTTAGTGGGTCGGTTTGTAATTTATCTAGTTACAAAAGCCAAAATGTCAACTACTTATCACCTTTTACAAAATATTGCTTTTTCCGGTGCAGAGCCGCTAATTTTTGAGGAGTTCTCCTGGTACATCACCATCAGCTCTAGTTCACCATATGCATTGTGACGACCATAAAGTGCTTAACACCTATATTCAAGTAACCTAATCGCAATCCACGAAATACTTATTATTGAGTAGTTTCGGTGGCCTGTTCTCTTCTTCTGATCTGGGGTCTTCATCATCAGTTCCACTTCCTCAAATGGTGCTTTTTGAGAGCAACTGCACAAGGTACTATAAGAAATACCCAAAACGCTATAGGTGTGCCTATAATATTTGAAGAGTTCCCTCGATTTCTCCATGATCCCATCATCAGATCCAAACGTGACGACAATGGGACCAACTAACCAACTAGAAAGTAGATATACCCTTTCAAACAAAAAAGAATTTTCCAATTCGGTCCAGCCATCTGCGAGAAATGAGATAACATACATAAAAAAAAATCAAGTCGAATTGAGAACCTGCTCGTTTTTTTTTAAGTCGGTTAAAAATAGTAATTCAACCTATTTCATCCTCACTGCTAGGACATAGAAAAGGGGCCCTCTCAACTGGAGGGAATGAGCTGTAATCCACGTCTTGGGCCCAGTGATGTATGTTCATACCTTTGAGTTTTTGGCCCTAGGACATACCGGTTCTCTCACGATGTTGTTCTACTCAACGCTTTTCATATTTATTTGAAAGCAACTCTGCCCCCGATATCATAATAATTACAGTAAGTCGTGTTACTGGTGTTATGACTTTTTTTACATTACTGTGATCCTTAAATCAAGCCCTATAAGGAAAATTTTTCTTTATTTTTATATCTAAATTATTAACAAAGTTACGATAAGCACAATCACAGTAAATGTTGAGAAGACTCAATCGTTCATTACAATAATAACAGTAAGTAGACTTACTTTATTAAAATTATATTTTTTTTCGTATTTTCACTATCATATTTACAGTAACTATATTTAAATATGGCGTTTTAGCTACTCCTTTTCACAGTAAGTATAGTTACTCTATTTATAACCTGTGTAATTCACAAAAAATAAAACCAATCCGTAGAGTGAGCACATATACTTACTGTAACAATGTAATTACAGTATCTTACCGACTTACTGTAAATACGCTTAAGAAAGTGTTAGTTGGGCTGATAGAAGTGGTAATTATAGATACAATTCATTAAATTAAACAAATCCATTAATATTTATCATATAAATTATATTGAGGACTAATCTACAAACATGTATCTTTTGTTATCCGCTTAAATATTTAAGCTATCTGCGATATTTTCAAGTTACACTAATTTAAACATTTCAAAACAAAAGTGCGATTTACCAACATTTAATTTTTTTTTACTTACTCTAATTATGACAGTGGGGGCAGAGCTGACGGCATATATCCAATCCGCCACCACTCTTTACTTTAAGTGGGTACTTTCTATTTATCTTAGATTAGTTGCGCAGACGAAAAATTAATAATATAAGCAATATCCTAGTATACACGCATCTGCTAATATCACTCCCACGCGGAAAGAAATCCGACGAAAATTCACAAATCAACACGCACAGCTTAATCTGTTTTCCATCTACGCACGCAAGACATATAAACGAGTAAATTTTATTACACACATCATACACGGTGTTCGTATTTCCCCGGAACAATACAATCTTTCCGAAATTACAGCGGATCACGCAAAGTGGTTCAGGATATTCCTACCTACAGGGTGTCCGGTACACAGTTCGAACTCATACAAAATGTAAAAACTTTTATCAAAAACTACTTTATTTTACGTGAATTTTGCTCAATAGATGCAGCGCTTTTCACAATTCTGTTGTATGGATTGTTGTTAGGTACGCTATCACGTCAAAATAGCTGAACTTCACTTATACACACAAAATAACCATGGCATCGAAGTCACAAACAACAGATAGTAGGTATAATATAATAATATACCTATCGTATATGTTAACGGTTCATGTAAAAGTACTCGCAGAATTACTGCCTTGCATTTTCTTTTTTAATCCATTTACTATTTTAGTTTTAAAAGATCGCTTTTAGCGATAAGCTTTGTAGTGTCTTGCTAAACTGTATTTTATGTAACGTGTATGATGTATTATGTTACCGGAAATGTATGTAATCCGTTATTGTAAATTGTAAATTTATATAATTTCTAAAATCGTACGGAAATGTGTGAAATTATTAGACACATTTCCTAGGAAATTTATACATTTCCTAAATAGCTATCGGAAATGTAATACATTCAAGATGTCAATGGGTACCTACGCACTGCGTATTATAGAATAATTACTTGAATATACCCTATACTATTTTATATTTTACGGTGTGACTGTTACTGGATTGCCTTCCTTTTTTATTACGAATGAATCCGTTCTTTACCTCGATCACACCTGATGGTAATAGTGTAAGATGAGGTCTAAGATCCGACGAGCAAGCTCAGAAGATGCCTGTTCACTCTTGCCTTAAAGGCTGACGGGTCATATGTGGCAGGGAATACAGAAGCCAGCAGAGAGTTCCACCTTGGCTGTGCGCACAATAAATGTAGAGGAAAAGCGCTTAGTACGACTAGAGGGTATATCGAACAAGTGTGGATGCTATCCTGCAGTACGTCTGGTAGACCGGTAGTTTTATTACCGGTCTACCAGACGTTGAAGGGATTAGGTCGTGGAGCTCCAACGCACAATCTCCGAATTAAAATTTACTTTTTTTCATAGACTTCTTTATTGTGACGTATTATTAGGTACTTAAATGGCAGACGGATCACTTGCCAAATGAAAGTTTGAGTTTTATAAAAATGAATAAATAGTAAAATTTTGAAGCCTAGTAAGAAACCATACGAATAAATTATATTTTTTACGGCGTAAAATTGCAGACTGTTTGTATTTATTGAAAATCCTCCACAAAAATATTAATAGTCCAGAACTACTTTCTAAATTTTATTTTAACGTACCCAACAAAACAATTCACTTTAATCCTCCTATATGTATACCTCATTCATCATCTAATTATAGGCAAAATAGCTATATTGTGCGCGCAAGCAGAACTTTTAATGAGATATGCAAGCAGTATGATTTGGATCCTTTCACAACTAGTGTGAACTCAGCCAGAAGGTGCTTAAGCTTAAACTTTTTTAAGCGTTAGTGGTTATGTTATGCTGTTGACTCATTGCAAGCAAATCTTTATATATTATGTATTCTTACTGTGTAAATTGTATCTTTAATTTATAATTAGCTTTATTATTGCTTGTTTATTGCTTCAAACTTTATTTTAGTATAAGTCTAAACGTGAGGACTTGTTATTGGCTCTCTGGCGACTATGTATTCCTTTTTTTATGTTTTTATTAGCTGTAAGTCCTCCATAAAGTAAATAAATAAATAAATGAAATGATAGTTACGTGATTGTCTCAGTGAGACGCTTAATAAAAAATCTTTTTCTCAGTTTAGCATTGTGTTTCATTTATTTTGTTCACAGAAAGCATTCATTTTATACATTTCCTAATACGATATCGGAATATTAAATAATATTTGAAACAATATTTTAATTGTAAGTATACAATTCTTAGGTTTTATACATTTCTGGTAACATATTATACATTAAAAAGATTGTAATGTTTAATTACATTCTATTCTATTCTCACAAAAATATATAATACCGTAACAGGTACGATATTATATATTTGTAAGATAATCTATAAAAATAAAAACTTTTTTGCAAAAAATAAAACCGACTTCCATATCAAAACACTACAAAGCCAAAAATAATTTTAATTTCGGTAGTCGGTGTTATTGGTTTTGTATTTTCTTTTTTTTTCACACCGCCTTCCGAAATTAAAATTATTTTTGGCTTTGTAGTGTTTTGATATGGAAGTCGGTTTTATTTTTTGCAAAAAAGTTTTTATTTTCGTGCTTTTTAGTGGGTCAGTGAATTTTCCAAATCGGTTCGTAAATGACGGAGTGATGCGCGAACAAAAAACGCAATGCAGAGTAAACGAAAAGATCATCAACGTAAATTTTTTTTTAGACTTTTGTTGATTTTTCAGAAACGGCTTGTTCGATTTCGATAAAATTTTCATGGGACCATTTGGGAAGTATACCCTTTCTAACAAGATAATAATTTTTTAAATCGGTTGGCAAGCGACGGAGTTATGCGCGGACAAACATAAAAAAAAAATACATACATCCGAATTGAGAACCTCCTCCTTTTTTAGAAGTCGTTTAAAAATAGATTTTCTTTATAAGCTTTAGTCTCAAGATGGTAGTTGATCACCTTAATTAGTAGCTAGGTATGTACTTGCCTCCTGAATAAAATAAATTCTATTCAGTGTCGTTCTGGTACAAAATTGAACAGTTTTTATTCAATATTTTATGATAACAAATCAATTAAAACACATATTACATAAATGTCAAAGCTCACGCGTAGCGGTTGAAAAAAATATTATAAATGTTACGTAGCATCATTTATATTTTTTTACGAAAACGTGACGTCACGCATAACGTCAAAGCATTGTATCATCCTCAATTTTTTTAAGTGACAAAAGAAAAAGTTCGTGTCCAATATTTTTTGGTAACTGACGGAGTATTTTTTTTTGGGTTCACCCTGTTTATAGTCACCCTTTTGAATAATGCTTGTAACAATGCTACCTAAGCTTTTTTTTCTAAAAAAAAAACTAGTAATGTGACTATAATCCACATTGTTATCAATCTTGTTAACCCCACCAACTAAGCTAAATATGCTTGTGTCTGGAGTGGGTTTACTGTAATAGTGTGATGGGTGGGGTTTGAACCTGCGACCTCTCGATCATAAAGCCAACACCTTCGCCATTAGGCTGTTGACGCTTCTACAATGCTAAGTATTAGTAAGTTCTGAGTAGATCAGACATTTACTACGAGCTACTTCCCCGTGTCTATAAGGTGGGCAGGAATTAGTTGATCTAGTTTTGGTATAGATGCCGCGGCCGATGGCCTTATGTACAGACGCCAGCACATCAAGCTACAACAATCTGTCAAATTTCTTTAATAGATTTTCAACCTTATTGTTAAAGAAATTAGGTTTAAGGTTGATTGAGAAAATTTGACAGTTTTGGGTAGCTTCATGTGCTGGCGTCAGTACGTCTGCGACCCCCTATAACACGAAACTTGTGGTGGTGGAGCGTGTTGTTGTATGCATGTGTGCCCCTCTAACTTAAACGAGTGTAATTATGTTTTTATAAATTGCTGCAATTTTTAATCTGAGATATGTCAACCACATTTATGTTATTTCTTTCGAGGTAGTTGACATCCATGTTGATTTCTTCTTGGATGTCCGCCGCCGCCCTGTAGCAGGACACCCATGACCACCCCGTGTGCTCTAAGCACACTTGCACTTGGGGCTGGGGGAGCACTTAAATACTCTTTATCGCGGGTTCCGACTGGCCCAGTGCAGCGGGGGTAATGACCCATCTTCACCATTTATTACCAGTTTATACCCTGAGTTACTTGTGTGAATTCCTAACGAATCTATTCTATCACATTTTATTCGCACAGCTTTATTCGTCCGCTTCGTACAAATATCCATTCATCTGTAGACTAAACAGTAAAAAATTCACATATACAAACGGTAGCCCTAACCCCGCATGTTTCCACACACAACCATATTTTATCTCGAAAAGATAAAGAGGCGAAACACATATCTTTTTGTTATTTTGATATAATACCTATATTATTTTGGATTTCGGTAGTAAGAAGAAGTGCTATGTTTCTGTCAGCCTCCGTATTGTAGCAGCGATTTCTATTATCGTCTGGTATAACAATGCTAATTTATTTAAATCGGTTGATACAAAAAATTATGTTCGACCGAGTGCTTCATATCGTCTAGGGCTGCCATCACCAAATTTGCCGGCCCCAGACAAAGACTTATAAACCCTGGATATTTGGGAAAAGTCACAGTTTTTCCCCGGACACCGTAGAAAAATACATTTTAAAACTTATGGTTTTATTTACCGATAAAGTGATAACATTATAGAGCTTTAGAACTTTTGTAATAACAATCACTTCCTTTTCATTTAATCAACGTGATGAGCAATGTGATGAAATACCATAGGAAAATAATAATAGAAATCGTGCTTTTTAGTACCCGTAAGACCAATGTGTGTCCGGGTTTTACCTGGACGCTTATTGGGAAAATCCCCCTGGACGACTCCGGACGCTCTCCAAACTAGGAAAAATCCGGGGAAACCCGGACGGATGACAGCCCTAATATCGTCTCAATAAAAAAAAGAAGTCCCAAACTGTCATTTTTTCAGTCAGAAGAAATACTAAGTCACTATATGGTCTGGTCCTGTGTTCTGCGTATCCAGGTAATCTGGCCGCTATGACCAGCAGCCTAATTGCATAATAAAAGTTTAAGATTAAATGCCACCGTTCACATTTCCTTTAATATGACGACACGGTGGTATGGGAATCAACCACTACTAAAGTGGTTGATTCCCATACCAAAGAAAATGTTGTATGGCTTAAAAATAGTAAAGTACTATGTAGTAGGTATAGTATGCAAAATACGCGCTTGGAACCACCTTGGAACACCACGACCAAGCGAGTCGCGCGTAGGTATGTCATATACTACATAGTCCAAAACTGGGTCTTTGTAAAAATGTACTTACGACACAGTCTACATTCCTAGTGTAGGGCAATATATTGTTACGAGCTGGGGTTCGGGATAGAAATAATTAATGCCAATTAAACCAAAATTAACACTTTAATTAATTAAACACAAAATCAACACAATTATTCGCACCACAACACTTGTCACTTAACACTTAAATCGAACTGGAATATATTGTATAGCTTCGATTATATCGCGTATTCGCCTCGTAATAAGACTGACTCTCTGCGCCCCTTTGCGATCTATTTATACCCCGGTCTATGAGTTCCAGAACATTCCTGTAAAATCGACTCACTGTTTATACTGCTAAGAATATTCCAGAGCTACTTGAGATACACAGTACCGCTACTCGCCGCTAGATGGCGTTAGTGCCTCCACTGTAATGGACCGAAAGTTCCCTTAGATTGTAAATGATTACGCAATTTTAAGAGTGCAGATTATCGATTAAGTTTGTAGGTCATTCTCCAGCATCATTTGCGCGGAAACAGAAATATACATACGCCTGAAACCTTCCAATTATTAAGAGTGTGGCCTGACACTTTTTTGCGCAGGGAAAATCATCTTATGTCTCTTTCCGCTCTGAGTGAAGCGGAAAAGAAGGGTCAGACTTCTACTGATTAAAAACCCATCCTGTTCCTTCAGTTGCGCTAACGTTCCGGGGCCCCAACATCC
Organism: Tholera decimalis; assembly: GCA_943138885.2. Classification (NCBI taxonomy): domain Eukaryota; kingdom Metazoa; phylum Arthropoda; class Insecta; order Lepidoptera; family Noctuidae; genus Tholera; species Tholera decimalis. The sequence goes on along the minus strand of OW964554.2, from coordinate 36,404,154 downwards.
ACGTAACGCAACATTATTACGCTTCTTAATTAGTTTATTTTTAAACTGATTTGATGTCAAACAAGAGATAACACTAATCTACACAGAAAAGGAACTTCCTAATTACAACAGTTAGAGTTAAAGGCCTAGTGTTCAGGCTACTATAACTAACAAGCCTCCCTAAATAATAGATTAAAGATAGCGATTTAGTACCAACCTCATTTCTAAAGGTCATCGCCCATAGACAAGACCACAGCTTTAGGGATGAAGGGTGCTCTCTAGAGTATATGCGTCGGTTAATATTTGTGGATAAAATTATCTGGGTGTTTCATTTACATCAGGATCTGTTTCCAAAGCATTTGTTTAGGAACAATTTGATATATAGAAATGATAAAGATTTATGTTTGTACCTTGGTCTCTTTGGTATACTAGATATTTTTTACTGTGCAGGTGCCATTAGTCATCCATCTATATAAGAAAGAGGTAAAATTTGTTTGTATGTTTGTATTTAGGGGGCAATGTCCGGAACTAAAGATCCAATCCTAAATTATACTACTATTATAATACTTATTGCATCATTATTACATATTATTACAAATACTATACGAGTATAAATTATTTTGAAACCCACGCGGATGAACTAGCAGGCGAAGTACTAGTTGGTTATACTTTTTAACCGACTTCAAAAAAGGAGGTTTAGAATTCGTCTTGAACTTTTTTTTTATGTATGTTACCTCATAACTCGGAGACGGCTGGACCCATTTGAAATTTTTTTTTTGCATTTGAATGGGTATACTTTCTAGTTGGTCTCATTGTTACGAAATCAGGATCTGATGATGGGATCCTGGAGAAATCGAGGGAACTCTTCAAATATTATAGGCACACCTATAGCGTTTTGGGTATTTCTTATAGTACCTTGAGCAGTTGCTTCTGTAAAGTATCATTTGGGGAAGTTGAACTGATGATAAAGACCACAGATGGCCACTGAAACTCCTCAATAATAAGTATTTCGTGGATTGCGATTCGATTACTTGAGTACGGATGTTAAACCCTTTATGCTCGTCACAATACATATATGCACAGGGAAAAGCAATATTTTGTAAAAGGTGATAAGTTGTTGACATTATGACTTTTGTAACTAGATAAATTACAAACCAACCCACTAAAAAGCGAGACAAAAAATTTTTTTTCCAAAAATAGAACCGACTTCCATATCAAAACACTACAAAGGCAAAAATAACTTTAATTTCGGAAGGCGGTGTGAAAAATAAAGGAAAATCCAAAACCAATAACACCGACTTCCGAAATTAAAGTTATTTTTGGCTTTGTAGTATTTTGATATGGAAGTCGGTTCTATTTTTTGCTAATTTTTTTTTTAATATCTATATAGGCATGTACTTTTAGTCACAGCTGAGGCTTGTGTGTGTGTGTTTTTATGCCATTATCTGAGCTTCTTGAGAAGTTATTTTATAAACTATCACTTCAAGACTTAAAGGTGTCATCCTGTATATCTAAGAAACTCTGTATTGTTAAATATACAGGATAACAACTTCAGAAGCGTGTGCTCAATTTTTTTTTTCTTTGGAAATGGGTGCAGAATCTGGAATAAATATACTCATATTATTCTCAGGGCTGTTAGTTAGGGTACCGGCCTCATCTAGTTTAAATTTATCTATCCGCACTATTCCCACATATAAAAAACTTAACAGCAGTGCCGAGGTTTAACCCCATTAACCAGTCAATCTGCAATTGGCGCTTTCAATGAACAGCGGACGATTATTTTTAATTAAATTATCTGTGAATCCGAACAAATTAAATGAATCAGTATAAACTGTAGGCCACTACAAAGCTGATCCGTGACCATTAAGCCACATGGTACGCAATTCATTCGCGAACATATTCATATTCATTACGGAAAATGAAGTGGGGACGTTCACCTGCTTGACGCAACGCCTGCATCATTTATGTCGAGGAGGCGTATTGTAGTGCCATTAGATATAGATTTTCTCATACAGACATATCGCATGCGACAAAATGATCATAATAAAATATTGCCTTATAAATGCATAACTTCTGCCCTCGGCTTCACTTGCGTGAAAAGTTTATTTTCCGAAAAAAAAATATGTCACTCAGGAATAATTTAACTTTCTATTGCTGAGTGAATTTTCAAAATTGGTCCAGTAGTTCCAGTTAACAGGTTACAAACATTGAAAATTACAAAAATACCAAAATGTTTCCACTGTATAATATTAGTATAAAGTCTGCATAGTATGCATACATAAAGCTTGAAGACTTAATGGATAAAAAATATATTTCAGTACAGATCTGTTCACAACGCTTTTGTTACTCAAAGAATAAAAATTTCTCGACTTGGCCGGGGCACTTAAGTGCCCCCAGATTTCAACACATAGCCTAAGTGATTAAAACAGTGTTAAAGAAGATTAGAAAGCCCACGAATAAGGAAGAAGTGTACAGCATACAAGAAAAGTATCTACTAAAAAAAACTGACGCATTCTATTGCTAAAAACCGAATGACCACAGGGGAAATCTCAAGTGAAATTACCGACCCTAAGTCGTTCGATTTGACCACGCAGGTAATAACAATGTTTTTGTAGATAATAGTAATAGTACATTGTTTAGTTCCGCCTGATAAAGGTCCCAAGTTGACCCTTATGGCAACCCACAGGAAGATTGATTGGATAGCCTAGTTTTAGGCAAACCCTACGAAGTTAATCAATCTATCTGTCCTCCATAAATCGGCAGGAAAGAGGTTAATGCCGGCTTGACTACACTTATTGTTTTAGGCGAATTTAGGGTTCTGTATCACGTGTTTGAAAGCAACGTATTTTATTCATTTGACTGAAAATATACGGACTTAAATAAAAACTTTTGGCTTAATAAATCTATAATGTAAATAATGCTAATAAATTATTATATCATAATGTAACCAATGTTTTATTAAGCTTCGGCTTTACGTACTGTTACGAGCTGGGGTTCGGGATAAAAATAATTAACGCCAATTAGACCAAAATTAACACTTTAATTAAGTAAACACACAATAAAAATTAACACAGTTATTCGCACTACAATACTCGTCACTAAGCACTTAAATCGTACCGAAATTCACTTGTAAAGCTTCGATTAATCGCGTCGTATCTTGAAATAAGACTGCTCTCTGCGCTCCTCTGCGATCTATTTATACTCCGGTCTATGAGTTCTAGAACATTATTGTGAAATCGACTCACTGCCTATATTGCCAAGAATATTGCAGAAGCTACTTGAGATACTCAGTACTGCTACTCGCCGCTAGATGGCGTTAGTGTCCCGAACATTCTAGATTTCTGTCGAAGTTTCTCGACGTACTTCACTAAGCGACTGGCGTAACAGTACTTACCGAAGCACAGAGGTATCACACCACTAATTCGTGTTGAAATTGTATCCAAATGATAATTTTTGTTCGACTCGGGAATCGAACCAAAGATCTTAAGAAATCGTGGTTTGTATTTTTCCATGTAACCAGCACTTTCGTTCAGTCAATGTTTATTTTGAAGCCCTGTTTCAAAATCATATTTTCTTAATCAAGCCCCGAAATTGCTTGTCGTTCGTGAACATTCTTATAAAATACTAGTACTAACTCCACACAACGATTAGTAAACTTTGCAAACGTCATTAATACCAATGGCAATAACCTCATATTTACAAACCTTTTTCACTTTCTGAATTTATTTCTGAGAATACTCCCCCTCAGGTGTGATTCAACGAAATGGACGCCAGATATGCACGAGCATTTCTCACTAATTGCTCTGAGCCGCTCAATATTCTATGGCACGCAAAAAGAGACAAATTAATAAAAGAATGAATATTGATGTTGAAGTATCCACCGTAAGTAATTCTGATAGCGTCTTTTCGTTGAAAATACGGAAGTTTGGTTTCTCGAATGCTGAAAACCGTTTTTTCCTATATAAATAAAGTTTTTTTTTTTAGTTTTCGTAATCTGTTCTTTTACATTTTTCGGTTTATGTTCGAAGCAATTAATTAATGTTAAGGAATTTGAAATGAGCTGATACCAAAAAATGTTTGCTTTATTATTATCTGGGGAATTGACAAATGACTCGGTAAATTAAGTCTGTGTAAAAACCGGCATACAATGTGATTTTAACGCACGATTGATCGCACGATTGCCTATGTTTAAGCAAAAAGGTATTTTATTAGATGTCTAAATACGTGATCGACAGTATTCAAAGGTTGGTTTCGGATAAAGAAGGGTTTATTTCTTTATTTATTTATTTATTGAGGCTCGCGTTTGACCGCCATTTCATCTGATGGAATGATTTAATGCGAACGTTCTGTTTAGGTTCTCTACAAAATGTCCTTTAAATATTTAGAATGACAATAGTTTTATTTATTTATTTACATTGGTATGGATGATTACAAATATTATCAATTATTTCATGGACATACCTACATTAGTAAGAACGTGCAATGTGTATTGTATTTTTTATGTAATACCAATAGTTTCTGCAAAGCACGTGAAAAATGCATATTTTAGGCAATGGTATGAGGAATAAATATTATTCAAATTAAAATATAGCATAGGTTTTTTTTTTTAAACAGTCATATAGTTTTAAGTTTATCCATTAGAAACAAAAACATCTTGGCACATTATTAAAACTGTATCAATGACCCATAAAAATTGTATTGATTGCCACAATAAAATGAAGGTAGATGTGGATAGTTGAATTATAGATGACAGATAGGCAACAAGGGTATCAAAATGGCGGCAGAAATGGGCGATCAATGCCTTGGCCCGACGACATTACAAAAATAAACGGAAAAGAATAGCGAGGTATTGCACGGAGCTGAGAATAATGACATGATTATGGAGAAATTTAACAAGAGAGAATGGTATATCATGTTTATTCTGCCACAAAATAGTTGCTGTATCAGTATGAGCGGTGCTGTATATGGCATTATACTGTAAAAACATGTTTTTTCATCATTAATTCGTACTTAAGGGAGTTTCTTTATATTTTTAAAGCCTTAATACCTTTTTTTCCGGGTGGGAAAATCATCGAATGACTTCTTCTGCTCTGGGTTAAGCGGAAGGGTGTGTCAGATTTCTATTGACTAAAAACCCACCCTGTTCCTTCGGCTGCCTTAAAGTTCCGGAGCCGCGGTATCTCGATAGAACTTTCCCGCAAACCCCGGCAGGCAATGGCCCTATAAGACCCCGTCACTGGTATTGACAGCTCTTTGAGGCACGCGTGAAATACGACACGCCGCAGACCTGGGCCTGGTCCTTACCGAACGGTGAGCTACCCCTGCTCGCCGTCCGCAAGCCCGCGCCTACAGTGGCCGTAGATCGGCTCGCGATCCCCGACGCCCGGGGCGTCTCCCACACGGAGGTGAGGAAGAGAGTTGTCTCTCCCTCGCGCGTACGGCCTCCTCCTTTGCTAGCATGACTGCTTCGCAGAAGGACGCGACCGCATCCCATTCCCTCTCGCTCCGCACCATGGTCTGAACCAGGGCCGGTCGCGAGAGGTCACCGCCGCCGATCGCCTCAATGAGGACACAGCGAACCACTGCCCAAGAAAATTAGAAGACATGCTACCAACCCGCAATAGGCTTGCGGGGTAGATTTTGGCCTATCCCGTTTCCCAGAGACGTATGGCCGTGAATCGTCTATATGCTTTACAAACACCCAGACCCGGAACAATTATTTAAAGGTCCAAAAAATATCTGGTGCGGGAATCGAACTCGCGGCCCACTGCATGGCAGCTGATTACCCAGCCTTTGTGACAACCATGTCATCAAAATATATGTTAATACAAATTCTCGGAACCTTCGTGTATTCTATTTTTTATTGATATTATAAATTCTGAATGAAAGTTTGAATTATTTGAATTTTTTTTTTAATCTGAGAAGCCAACGAGTTTGAACAAAATTTGTCACGCGATCAGATCTTGGCTTGGATTAGTATGCAATGTTAATTATTAAAATATTAGTATGCAATGTAACTTTGTCACTTCAGAAGGTTTTCTATTTTTCGGGTGGAAAATAATCAAATGACTCCTACCGCAGTAGTATGGAAGAATTGGAAGGGAATTATAAGACTCCTACTGACTAAAACCCCACTCTATTACTCCAGTTGCCGCGGCTGCGATATCTCGTAAGAACGCTCCTGCAATCCCTGCAGGCGCTTCAGTACCCAGGGATAACATACCTTGGCGCAGCTGCCAAAAGTTAAGATCATAATTATTCTAATCATTATCGAAACTGAAACCTTTAACCTAATATTTATACCTAAATGTCGTTTAAGAACCCGGCTCTAAAACCACCAACACTTTATCGAAACAATACTCAATCATCAACAAAATCCCATGTTATCCACGGATAAACGAATTGTCAACAAAATGTGACAGTTATCGTTGCGTGACATATTTTCTTTATTTTTCACTTTGTACGGGTCTTCTCGGGGGACAGCGGTGACAGTGCCGAGTTATATCGTTACTAATCTTATTTGTTACTGTGTAGGTACCTAAATATCAGCATGTTTTCTTTCACTTAGTATTTCATTATGATAAAGAATAGTTTGTTTGTTTGTTTGTTTGCTTGAACGCGCTAATCTTCGAAGGTACTGGGTGGATTTGGATGCAATTTGGTATGGAAGTAGCTTGAAGCTTGAGGAAGGTTATAGGATACTTTTTACGCGACTGCAAAAAAGGAGAGTTATGTTTTTACCGTGATAGAATCCACGGGAGCGAAGCCCCGCGTGCGTAGTAGTCTTGGTATAATTTGATTGGCTATTATAGTAATGTTTTTATCATTATTACTATAGATGATGAAATGTCTCATAGCCCCAAATAAATTAGAAGATAGATGTGAAACTGCAAGACAGTAATATGAATCAAAACAGGGCAAACATTTAGACAAAGAATTATCAAGAAAATTAAATGTTTTTTGTTTTTGCTATATGGTTGGTTGGCATATTTCTTCAACAAAATTATGTAACTACTTTAAAAAGAACTCAGACAGAGAGTGTAGATACTACAAATTGTGTATAACATTCTCTTCTTCTTAAACCAGGTGCAGCTGATTACTATTAGGTATTTTACACGTAGTGACTGCCTATTTTGGTTGCCTATTGTGCTCTAAGTTACCTTTGCAAGCCAAATTTAAGCTTTATATGTCGATAAGAACTACTTGAAAATAGATTACGAAAATTCGATCGGGCACACATTTGAACAAAAATTTTAACATAGTACTTATAAAACCAAAACGGTTATTTTATTTCTGATTTCAGCCACCCGCCAAAACGCTTACAAAATACCAAAATCAAATTTTGATAGAATTACGGGATGGAAGTAGGTACTCGTTAGGAGAAAACAAATTCCATTCATCAATTCGATTCATCGGACTACAAGACGAACGGTGATGTGCCATCGTTACATGGTGGACATCACACCCACAGAACATATAAAAGAGGTTAGAAAGGAAATAATAGTTCCTGATTTGTATGAGAACGCGTGTCGCCGCTTGTCTCCCCACTCTTTAGCTCTACTACAAGCAAGAGGCCCGTTACGTATGTGAATTACGCACACGAATAAATTACACACAGTTAAATCGAGAGCTTGCTACTGATTGTAACTCACTGTTGATAAACTAGCACCGTGCATCACGGCTAATCAGGGCAAAGAACAAAACGTCAATGGTTGAAGTGTGGCGCATGCAGTACATTGTAAGCAGACTTGGTCATTGCGTTGATTAAGCGAGTACACAACGGGCAATGTATACTTTTTGTAACTTGTTGCAATAATGTTGTTAATGTTCGAAATTTCATAGTGATCAGAATATTTTTATGTTTTTTACAAATAAAATTGTAATTAAATGTTATTTTCGACTTACCGATGGAAAGATATACCTCCTCACTCTATACTTGCGATCTGACTTAAAGACTAAAGCAGAGCTCTGTGTTTCGAAGTAATCCGAAGCGCACTAAACGCGGTGAATGAATTAATTGGTCGCGCTATGATTGTCGTATCATAAATGTGGCGCTCTCGCCACGCCCACATTACCATTCCAATCTTATTCATCTATTCCGTGATCACACCCATACGCACAAAACGTTTTATTAAGAATACTTTAATTGTCTGTACAGCTAAAGAGTGGAATTCCCCGAAGGCTTCTGTGTTTCCTGCTACTTATTATCTTTCAACCTTTAAAGCAAGAGTGAACAGGCATCTTCTGAGCTCGCTCGAAGAGTGGGCTCATTCGGAATGAAAAAAAGTCTGAGAGAGTGTCTGAGTCTGTGTTTCCTGATAGCTTGAATCTGGAGGTCTTAAAGTCAAGTGTAAATAGGTTACTTTGGAGCAATCGTACTTCATATTCGACCACATCATCGCTTACTATTAGGTGGGATGATGGTCTCTCGTCTGATCCAGCCGGTTCCTAGCTGCCCTCCCCCTTAGCGACGCTCTAAGCCGAGGCCCTTACTCCGCAGAGGGTGTCCTTGACGTGTAGTCGCTATGTTTTGTATGATTTTTATAAGCCCTACATGGTGGCTTTTATTATGACAATAATGAAGGACGCCACAGGCAAGTCCGGCTAAGCAGCCGACAGCCTCCTAGATTGACTTGCAAGAGGCGATTCACAAAAAACTTACCAATCCTTTTAATCCAATGTTAGCAGTTAGCCGCTCGCTATTAGCCCGACTCTCGAAGTCCTGACTCACTCGACTCGCGAACGCTCCAGGTCTTCGTTCGTCCGCAATTCATTTTGCCGAAGCACACCGCGATAAGTACGTAAGAACGTGACCCGACTACAGGATCTAAGTTTACCTTTTATGTTGAGAACATTAGGCGTTTTTTTTCTGACTTAGCAATGAGCGCTATCATAATTGCTTAGTGCTTTTTTATATTGTGTCTTTATTTATTGCTGGAAAGGAACTCGTGGCTAAATAATGACAGCCACACGGTTCAAACTTCAACGTCGAGCAACGCTTGCCGGGGTCGATTCATGGATGGGACCTTAACGTATCACGTATAACTTTTTTTTATTGAAAATAGACTCGCTTTTGACCACCATCTCACCTGATGGTAAGTGACGATGTCGATCGATGTGAGCGCCGGTTGTCATTTGTACATCTTTAACAGTCGTAATAAAAAGTCAAAAGCAAAACAATCTGACACCAGTCTTGTCAAAGGGTATCGTGCTCTCAGCTACTGTGTGTGGGTTGCGAGGATCAGGTCGATAATCACTATAATTATGATAAACCAGCGTTAGGGTTCGCTAATTTACATTTTTTATTTAATTAAATTGATTGCAAAAACACTAATTCCCAGACAAGTAACTATTTGATTTAAATATTTTGTACTGGCAACACTACTTTGTCAGTTGGTCGCTGGATGACATTGCCATTCGTGATTGGTTGACGACATTGAATCGTTAACCAATCACAGAACTCGATTTTACCGCGCAAATTTTTGTAAGCATCGGGGTTAGGAAAAGGTCTGTTGAACATTCGGACTCGGGCTGTTGGACGAAAAGGTCGTGAGAAAGAATAAAGTTGTGTTTCCTGTTATTTGGATTTTCTTCAATACTTCACCTGGATATCCTGAAAGTCTTTTACTCCATAGCAGCAGTTTTTTTATACTAGCTGCATCCAATTAGACTGGAAGCCGATCTCAACACTGTTGGGAAAAGGTTAAAGATAAGATTTATTGTGGGAAAGAATTAGTTTTATTGTGTTACTTAACTTTCTCCACTACATGCTGTGCTCTTATACTCGCCTATCTGCCACCACCACTAACTATTGTTACGAGCTGGGGTTCGGGAAATAAATAATTTACACCAATTTAACCAAAATTAACTAATTTTTAAAACTATTATTAATTTAAAATTTAATTAATTATTTTTTATTCGGTGTTTATTTATAAAAAACAAATAAAATTAACACAGTTATTCACAGTACAATACTTGTCACTCAACACTTAAATCGCACCGAAATTCACTTGTAAAGCTTCGATTATATCGCCTCGTATCTTGAAATAAGACTGCTTCTCTGCGTTCCTCTGCGATCTATTTATACCCCGGTCTATGAGCTCTAGAACATTCTTGTAAAATCGACTCACCGTCTACACTGTCAAGAATATTCCAGAAGCTACTCGAGATACTCAGTACTGCTACTCGCCGCTAGATGGCGTTAGTGTCTCGACTCGATATACTCAGTACTGCTACTCGCCGCTAGATAGCGTTGGTGTCTTGAACATTCTAGATTTCTGTCGAAGTTTCTCGACGTACTTCACTAAGCGACTGGCGTAACACTATAATCACCAATTGGTTCCTGTTCTTAAATAATTCATCAAGGTTCTCTCTACAACTGCCCACACACTTATTATTTGATGACTTAAAAGACTTCGCGTTGTGTCTTCTAAAAGCTTATTAACTTTAATATTTAAGGATCTTGATGGGTTCTTCATTAGCCACTAAAATTCATATTAGCGTAAAATGGGATCATTTAAAATTTATATTATAGCCGGTACCGCTTTAGAGGATACCGTATTTGGGTTAGTGATAGAACATCATGGTTTTGAGCCCTAGTTTCTTCACTTTAATGAAGTATGTTTATTAAAGGATTTCAATCCCTAAGAACCGAAATTACTCATCTTTCGTTTTATATGTTACGCATAAAGACTAAAAACACACATTGAGTGAAATATAGGCTCACAACGCATTGTGCTCTCCGTAAAACATTCACATCACAAAATCGTGTTATGGCATGTTGAATATTATCTCATTGCTTCATTATCACAACGCATTGTTACAATAAAGAAAAGCCATAACGCGTATAGTACTACAATACGAGATTACGACGCACAGTGATTTACGGTGTAGGTAATACTATAGATTAATATGATTAACAGGTACCAGACAGACAATGTCCTCAAAACAGCATTGGGCTGGCCTCATCTAGATTACATTTACAAAAAAAAATTACGTGTGAAAGTGTTATTGATAACCTATTTGCAAAATAACTATCATTATTATAACAAGTACAACCTGGCACCTTATTTATTCCTATACTTGGCGATTTTAAGAATCACTTCAAAACTCATTAAGACGTTTCAGTCTTCGGGAAATGAATCAGAAATCGGGACACGTAACGCAGTAACTAACTGCTCAACTAAAACTTTCAAACTAGGTCGTTTATTTGTAAAAGATGCATTTCCTAAACTTCACCTAAAAAGACTTCTGTTAAAACATTATGCCCAACAAATACCCCAGCGTACTCTTTCCATCTTCTTTTACCTGGAAACTGTACATAATAAAAACAATATAAACATTTTTCAACGCCAAGTAATTTCTCAAGCTAAAGATATCGGGTTCCCAAGATTGTTGTGTGATCTTTGAAGTCTGCTGGAGGGTTCTGATTTACTGGTCCCTCGAGAAAAGCCGGGTACACGAAGCCGAGATAAGTAATAACACCCCTATCATATTTTTATAGCACTTTTTGTATTACTGTTTTAAGTAAAAACGGAGATTTATAATGTATCGCAAGTTTTATGGTTGGTGAGGTCTGGTTTTATTAAAAGAGGGTAGAAATAGAGTATTTTGTAAAGTATATGTAAATACAAGAGTAAGAAGGGCAGAGTTGAACAAAGAACAAAAATTACTTTAATAATAGTTGAACTTCGAAAAGAGCTCATTTTAAACGGGGCTACTTTGCTCATTTTAAAAGAGTACTTATTCCAATTGTGATTAAAATTATTTTTCAGTAACAGCAAAGAGTATAGATATACCATCTTCTCACCAGCCGGGTGCATGGCGCGTCGTATACCACGCTCGCCTCAAAGAGCAGTCAGCAGCAATGACGGGGTCCTATAAACCATTGGCTGACGAGGTTGTGGAAATGTTTTAACTAGATACCGCTGCCCCGGAACACAAGCCAACTGAAGGATCAGGGTGGTTTTCTACTCCCTTCCGCTTCACCCAGAGCGGGAGAAATTATTTGATGATTTTCCCCCCAGGAAAAGGTGAAAGAAAGCAAGTTTTTAACACTTTTACCACAAAATCTGTTTGGATAAATACATACTTAGCAGTGTCAACAGAACATAACAAGGACAAATAAATATTTTCCAAACAAACCACAAACTGTTACAGTAACCTTTCATAAAATAAAACATTGTAACTCAACCACTTTATAGACAAACAAAATGACAGTCAGTTCCAAACTTATTGCTAGTTGGGTCATTATTTGGGGTGATTTTAAAATATAAATTAAAAAAATGTGGATATTTTTATTAAATTTGTTTTATTATGTACGAGAATATGCATATTAATCACAGATAAAATATATATAAAGATGGATATAGCTTATTTATTGAAAAATCTCAATAAAACATTTTTTGTAGGTAACGAAAGTGATCATTAAGACCACGAAAAAGAACACTTATACGAATCATAAATCAGTCTCTTATCTTAACCTCTGTTGTTCCTTAACCAAAGGTACATATAAAACTAAGAACAATAATTACTGAGAGATCAATGAACTTAAACAATAAATGATCATGAAAAAAAAAGAAACGCTTTGACCACGAAAGTGATATCACTTAAGTTACCTAACTAAATTAATCTTAATTTGAGTCACTGCCCTCCGAATCAAATCTTAATTTGAGTCAGTGCCATCCGAATCAAAGAAATAGTTACACTTTTTACGGGGATACGGTGCTCCAGCATACCATATGTCAAGACTGTCAGTTGAAGAAGATCTACGTTTATGAAGACAGAGCTTACGCGATATGGATGTTTGGCCTGAATTCGGTGTTTCAGAAGGTGGTAACGAGCCTGCAGCACTTGCGGTATCTGAATCCAACGCAGAAGCCCGTTGCTCTTGCTGAGACATTTGAGATGGAGATGGCGAGCTTGCTGCACTGGTGATATGTGAATTGAACGCTGTATCTGGCTCTTCTCGCTGCAACGTTCCAGAATGAGATGGCGAGCCCACTGCACTAGCATATAATTTCAACGCTGTTGTTGCTTCTTCTGATTGTGGCATGTGAGAACGGGAAGACAAGCTTTTTGCATTAGTTAAAATGCTCTCTTGAACCACTATGTTTCCCAATTTAGATTAGCCATATTAGAATGAGTTGCACACACACATGTATTACGAGTCTTCTCCGTTGGAATGATTACGAAAAATGGTCTACATTTACAAAAAAAAATATAAGAGACTTTCACTTTAGATCCTGGTCAAGTTTAATGCAGCTAAGACCCAGGCGTGTCTCTTCTCCGCAAAAAGGAGCCAATTCGAACCGGCTCCTACTTTCCGAGGTGTAACTGTGCCGATAACCGACCGTATCGATCTTCTGGGGGTAACATTAACTTCTACCCTCAATTTTGGCCCGTTTATCGAGGCTAAGGCTCAACTAGCATCAAAAAAGTTGGGAATCCTAGCAAAGGTGAGACGGTACTTCACACCTGAACAGTTGCTCAATCTCTATCAAGCCCAGGTTCGGTCGTGTATGGAGTACTGCTCTCATCTTTGGGATGGATCTACTAAATACCAACTGGACGCGCTTGAGTCTATCGAGAAGCGGGCCATGAGTCTCATTGGCAACGATGCACTGGTCGAGTCAAAGCTCCAGAGCCTTGAACATCGACGACGAGTTGCAAGTCTATCGGTTTTCTATCGGTTACATTTCGGGGAGTGTGCGATGGAATTACACAATCTAATTCCACCAAGCCCGTTTCATCATCGGACTACGAGTAAACGGCGTAGCGCCATCGTTACATGGTGGACATCCCACCTATACGCACCAAACGTTTTGGGAATACCTTCATTTTGCGTACGGCTAAGGAGTGGAATTCCCTGCCGGAGTCTGTGTTTCCCGATAGCTATAACCTAGGAGTCTTTAAGTCAAGAGTGAATAGGTTACTTTTAGGTAAGCGTGCTCCATCTTCGACCACATCATCACTTACCATCAGGTGAGATGGTGGTCAAACGAGAACATCTTTTAAATAATAAAAAAAAAAGATTTATCCATGTAGGATTTGTGAAGATTTTGAATAGTATCATTCAATAACCGTATTTGTTTCTTTACTTTATTTCTTGTTATGGTCTCTTTCTTGCCAGCAGTAAACGACTTGATGTATCTTCTAAGTAACACTCAACTATATCTGATTTAAGCTCCATTAGCTTTTTCTTCTTTTCGTCAAGCTTCTTCTTTTTTACCTCTTCTAGTCTTTCTTGCATTTTTTTGATCGTTGTCTGTTCTTTTATTTTCTCTCTCATCCTGTGCTTAGCTAGTTTCCTCTCTAATAATTCTAACCTTTTTCTGAGATACCTACTCATTTTCGTGTTTTATTTTTCTGCGATTTTTAAGAGCCACTAACTTACCAGAGCTTGCACGTGACGTAGAGGGTAAATTAAAAGACACACTACTAACACTTATAGGCGAAGTATCTTCTCTTACTATTCTTTCAGTGTTTTTTGCTTGTTTCACATGGTTTCTAAAACACTGAGATCTTTCCCTCCACTTTTTTTTTCTAATGGCTCTCTGTTCACGAGGCGTCATTTTTGCAATTTTTTTACGAATCCCTTTTCCTTCCTTTTATTATATCTTTCCTGAGCCTTTCTTCTGTCTCCTTCTAAGGCAGATGGATTATTTTTAATTTTCTCTCTTAACTTCCGCATTGTCATTTTTTTTGCTCCCATCTTTTTGTCTTCTTTTCTTTATCAGTAGTTTTGTTGCGAGTTCTGGCCATAGCTGTAAGAACTTATTTTTTTTTTTTGATAAATCTTATTTCGTTATTAAATATCATAAGGAATAATAAATTGTTGACCATTTGAAGTAGCTTGAGGTGTTGGCGACTGTACCACCCTTATTCAATAAAATATCAGCTTCAGCGATGTTAGTAAGTCGGCATTAAGTTGAAAAATCCTTTTTAATCATAGTTGTCTTATTTCGTGGTCATCGATCACTTTCGTGGTCCTTGTGACCATGAAAGTGATGACCACGAAAGTGATGATTATGCACTTTACCGGTTCTAGTATGCAACCGTTTTGAGGTTAGAAAAAATAGAATAGCCTATTTGCAATATGTCCATTAATCGAATAGAATAAGCATTTAATTCTATTTATTAATAAACAATTTACCAAAATACAGCTATCACGAAAGTGATGCACGATCTTTGACACAAACTTTTTAACACACAGAATATGTTTTTACACAAAAACCATTATTGTTATCAATCAGCATTTTATTGCAATGTTATGACAGCCGATTATAGTGTTGTTACCAACAAAAATATTTTGGGTTGACCAATTATTTAGTAAAAAATTATATGAAATATGAGTGACCACGAAAGTGATGATGTTTTTCGGAACAATAGAAATCGTAAAAAAAAATAAAGTTATAAGTCTGTTTATTTTTTGTCATTCATTTAAGTTAAAGTAATATACATTAATATTTACAAAAATCTACCAAAACGGTCCGTTTTCGCTAAAACTATATTTTTAATAAACGAAAGAAGTCCAGTGTATATCACCTGAACAGACCACGTAACGTGATGTTTATTTATAAAACAAATAATTTCACAAAGTTTTCTATATTAATAACTATTAAAACAAACATACCGTAATAAATAAAGTAAATTTCAGTTATAATTTAAATCAATAACATATTAATTTCTAACTGTTTGGTAATTTTTAGGCTTGAACAATATTTCACCACCTCAAATAATGACCCAGTTATAATTGGAGGTTGAAAGTTAAGCAGTAAAGTACACTATCTGTCTCAACGATGTACAAGGCATCCTGGCATAATATGAATCTGGAGATAAAAACCCTTGGGAATGGTGGAATTAAATGTACACTGAGCTACCCCACAAAGCTTGTACTTATTGGGGCCATTAATATGCAGTGGGGAACGTGAATTATTATAATTGGAAGTGTTGAATGTATATTTCTGTTCAGTTGTTTATTATTATGATTGATAAATGGAATCTCTGTGAATGTTATCTATTACTGTTAGTTCTTCCTTTTTTAATTTACTAAAAGTTTTCACTTTATTTTAAAAAAAGATTTTCACTGTAGTTTATTTATTAATTTGTGCAGAAACAAAAATCATATTACTATTTTGATTACACAATAAAAACAAAATAATAGTTTACATTAAAATTAAATTAAGCAACACAAAGTAAATAACAATCAAAAATATTTAAATATTTTAATTAAAATTTTAATTGTAACATAAATAAAGGTAAATTTACAAAAGACAAAACATTCCTGATTGCCACGTCCTCAGTTACCGCAACTTATGTGTTTAGAAAAGCTTATATCCAGCAGATGACTAATGATTTTAAAATTGTCTAACATGGCGAATGTAAGCAGATGGTTACTAACCTGGAGCATGAAATGCATTGCCCATTATCGTAATAGGCAATGGGCCCTCAGAATGGGACCTGGCTACCCACTAAATGACTCCAAGTAGGTTGGTAATGAAGTGGGCACGTGCTACCATACATAGCGAGGCTCAGGGGATTCTTGTTTACGTTCTCCCCAGAGAGTTGCCCTAATAGACGTTTCATCGAGAGCTCCGGAGTGATCTCTTAATTGGACCTAAGGATGTCCTCCACATGCTAATGAGATCTTCGTCAACGGGGTGATTTTAGTAAGGTAAACATCTCATACACCTGGATGTTATCCCCAAAGACCGAGCGTCTTTTTATGGTAAAAAGAAACCGATAACAAATAAATAATAAATATGCAATAAATGGTGACCTGAGCCATCTGGCCGCGGCAGACCTCGAAGGAGATGGTGGAAGGACCTTGATGGTTTCCTTAATAACGGAAGGATAAGGCGCAGAACCGTGGCCGCTGGAAGAAATGGAAGGAAGCCTTTACCCAGTAGTGCAAGCTTATGGAATAATAATAAGATGGGGACCCATTCAAAGACGACTTTGACAAGTATTGGTTATCCTGTCCTATCCGTGGCTGTTATTATTTAGAATTAGTACCTATATAACTTTGTACAATTCATGAAACCATAAAACCACGCAGTTCTCGTAGCCCAACAGTTACAGCCGTCATTATGTTTACGCACAATTTAAAACGGAGCCACCCAGTAATGAATATCGCAGCAGAGATAAATGGATTTGGTGCCAATAGAACCGCTAGTCATTACCGACACTTTTATACAGCTTTTATGGAACTCTGTTATAATGTAACGTGGTTTTCATTCGTTTTTATGCTTATAGAGCTTTTTGTTATCTAGGTTATTTGAAAATGGTAGGCGTAACGGTCTGTGTGATTACGAGTCTAAATGCGATGACGTAATGTCATGTGTGGTAAATTGCGATTAAACTAAGAATAGGATCGACTTAGCGCCATATTGTGACGTCATTGCTGTCAAATCGAACCGGTTAGTGAGCAAAACAAGAATGTATTAAAATATTTATAAAAAAAATGTTGTCTTCTTCTCGCGTTTGACCACCTATGATTATAAAAAAAAAATCTTTAATAATTTTGCCATGGATTCTGGGCCTAGCGCCTTCTTTACTTTCAGGCGAATTAGTGCCAAGTTGACAACAATTCGAAAGACATCAAACTTTTGGAATGAAAAGTTCGGTTTAAAAACGAATTATGACTTGAAATAATTAAATATTATATTTAAATTTGATGTGAAACCCGGTTAAACGAAGTAAAATGAACCGTTATAATCATAAATTTCTGCAAATAAGTTTTCTTTGCAAACTGTCCTTTTCATGTGAGATTTGACAGTCAGAGGTCATTGACATTCATATTCTTATTTGGATCTCATTTACCGTTATAGTATTATTGAGTAATATTTTTAAATAGATGATTTCCATTAATGATCAATCCATCCAAATCGTCATCTTGCTTAGCTTTTTCCTATGTGAGGCTACCAGTCTAATTGAATGCAGCTGAGAACCAATATTGTACATGGAGCGATTGCCTTAGATCTGACCTCCACAAAAAAACCATAATTTAGAAAAATAAACAACTTTGGACATGAATACATGTTTGGTAGTCCCTTTTGATCGTTCCCCATTTTTTGGACTCCGTGGCCGAATGGCAAAAAACAGAACCCTTATAGATTCGTCATGTCCCCTCCAGCAGCAGTAGTTCGGTTGTTAGTCCGGTTGACCGAACTAGTGAAACTTTCAGCTGTGATAGTTCGGTTCTAACAAAGCACCGAACTACTGAAACCCTCTAGTAGCAGTAGTTCGGCTGTTAGTCCGGTTGACTGAAATCTTCAGTCGCAATAGTTCGGTTCTAACAAAGCACCGAACTACTGAAACTTAAATATGTACCCCTTTAGTTCGGCAAATAAACCAGGCATATAATGTAAACAAACTATATCTTAATTTTATTTTAACACGTAAAAAGAGCGACTTTGTGTATCAATACCTATACCTATAGCAACAGTTCGGCAAATAAACTATATAATACTCGTATGTACAAACTATTTATATACAAAGTCGCTCTTATTACGTGTTATAAATAAAATTAAGATATAGTTTGTTTACATTATACGCCTAGTTTATTTGCCGAACTAAAGCGGTACATATTTAAGTTTCAGTAGTTCGGTGCTTTGTTAGAACCGAACCATCGCAACTGAAAGTTTCAGTAGTTCGGTCAACAGGACTAACAACCGAACTACTGCTACTATAGAGGTCATGTCCTGTATGTCATGATCATCTGTATGTCACAGCCACTTTATTCCGAAACTATTGGGAGTAGTATATACACATATAGTTGAAAATTCATAGGTGCTTCCATCTGTGATTCATACAAAAATAAAAAATTAAGTTGGGGTTACGTGGAACTGAAACTTATAACTTTTTTTTTCATGAAACCCATACTTGCGGGGTTTTCATAGATTAGTATTTAAAAGTGTCATTGAGGTTTCTGAAACCATTTTTTTTCATTTATCAATTTATTTATGTTCACACTTGACACTTGAAAGAAAAAAAAAAACAAATACAGATAAAAGAGCACAAAGGTGCTGCTTTTTTCATAAGAAATTTCTTCCAGCAGACCTATGACAAGAGAGTTGAAGAAGAGATGATAGACACAGTGTGTATAAATACTAATTACGTAAATTAAAACATACTTAACTCATAACATAAATTATACAGATACAATAAACAATACATACATAGAAGTAAAATACATATTTATATTAATTATATATAATATATAGCTATAAAATATAAAATTACGGGATCTTTGACCAGCTTTTTGAAATTATGAATTATTTTAACATCGCGTATTTTAGGAGGAATTGAGTTCCACAGTCGTACTGCATGAAAGGAAAAGGAGTGGGAATAGAATTGGGTTTTGTGGGATGTAATTTCATATTGGTTACTATCACGAATATGTGAAGCCCTAACATACCCAATACGTTGCGCAAGCCCTCTTTTTGCCAATCCAATGGTAGGCGAGCTAGCGAAAGTGCTAGCCAAACATTGGCCACGCCAAACTTTTCACCAGGCCAACTATTGACGAGCTAGACGACAATAGCCTACATTGGCCTTGCACCGTTACTCTTGTTTTACAAGGAGTCCTTTGCCGGATGGTACAGTAAAAGACTACTAGTTCTATTTTCAGGCAAAATACGGTCGTGCTACCTATATCGTCTCAAGGAATAAATACATGACATATATTTATTACACCACCTGCACCTCCCACATGTCGTGTTTAACGTTACCACACGGCGAAATTAATTAGTCTAGCCATTCTTTTGTTGCCGATTACATGTCCGAAAATAGCCCACCTGTTAATGTTTTCTTAATAAAATTAACGTATGGAGGTTGTCCCGAGAGCCTTATTTATAGCTAGCTATTATTAACAGATTCTCGTTATAGTTTCGGAGCGGGATACTATTTTGCGTAGCATACCTATGCTACCTACGTCGTTGAGGTCGGTTTAGGAGTTAGGAGTAAAATTATAGGTCACTTAATTCAAACCGTAACTAACTTTTCTGTAATGATTGTTTACCTATTTCCTCTTTAATTTTTTTTTTCCACTATAGTATACAGCTAAACCCTGTAGTCTGAGTCAAGAGTTAATAGATTACTTCTAGGTAAGCGTACTTTATATTTCTTTCTTTATCACATCATTGCTTTCCATTAGGCCAGATGTTGGTTAAACGCACAGAATTGATAAAAGAGGTTAGAAAGGAAGAGAAAAAAAAGGAAGGAGGAAGAAGAGGTTGATTTGTATGAGAACGTGTGTCGCCGCTTGTCTCCCCACTCTTAAGCTCTACTACAAGCAAGAGGCCCGTTACGTATGCGAATTACGCACACAAATACACATATAATTACACACTCTTAAATCGAAAGCTTGTTACTGATTGTAACTCACTGTTGATAAACATGCGCCGTGCATCACGGCCAATCAGGGCAAAGGACAAAACGTCAATGGTTGAAGTGTGGCGCATGCAACTACATTGTAAGCGGACTTGGTCATTGCGTTGATTAAGCGAGTACACAACGGGCAATGTATACTTTTTGTAACTTGTTGCAATAATGTTGTTAATGTTCGGAATTTCGTAGTGATCAGAATATTTTTATGCTTTTTACAAATAAAATTGTAATTAAATGTTATTTTCGACTTATCGATGGAAAGATATACCTCCTCGCTCTATACTTGTGGTTTGACTTTTTGTTTTTCAGATTATAATTATAATAATTTTAAAGCAGAGCTCTGTGTTCCGAAGTAATCCGAAGCGCACTAAATGCGGTGAATGAATTAATCGGTCGCGCTATGATTGTCGTATCATAAATGTGGCGGGCTCGTCACGCCCACATTACCATTCCAACCTTATTCATCTATTCCGTGGTTAAACGCAAGCCGAATAACAGATACAAAAAACAATATTTCAGGAAAATTCTGAACACAGATGATAAATTTAATATAATAAGAGAAAAAATGATCATTTGCTTTGAGTTTCAAACAATATTATATACCATGACATTACCAGACTCACTGCTTCATTGCTGATCCATACACAAGACAGTGCAAGCAAGCTCTGGGAAAATTATTCTCGTCTTTTCTAATGAAGCGAGTTTAATGAGCACCAGCTCCTGGTCTATTAGTATTAAGGTGGATACCGTAGTGGCTACATACACCCACGTTTGCCATATGAATTGTTTATTCATATGCCGGTGGCGAACCGTTTGTAGCGCGCCTACGCTGAGCTTACAATATAAAATTATTTTATATCAATGTGCGAGTAAATTGTACCGTTTTGTATTTAAATAAACACCACAGTTAATAAATTTATTGCTGATCAAAAATTTAAATGGCTACTTTTTATAAAGTGGGTGGAAATCATGATTTTACTTTGATAAGGTAAGTTTTTTAACTGAGAGGGTCACTAACAGTACCATTAGAATATAAGGAATATTAGTATGAGAAGTTCACCCTTGCTCATGGCGCATGAAATGACGAACTATCGGAAATTTTCGTATTATGCACTAATGATACAATATTATCAATTTGAGACAAGAAAAGCAAAGTATGCTAGGCTAAAACTTAATAGCTAATCAGGCGATTGGCATTGGCGAGGCCGGATGAGCCATGGCCTTCTGGGGTTACAGGAATGTTATCATGAGATACAGCGGTTTCGGACCGCAAGGGCAATTGAAGGAACAGGGTGGGTTTTTAGTCAGTAGAAGTCTGACACTGCCTAAAGCTCCACCCAGAGCGGAAGGATTCATTTGATGATGTTCCCACTAAAATAAAAGGCTTTTTAAAGTATGAAGAAGCCCGCTCTTGGCCCCGATCACTCCTGATTGTAAGTTTAAGATGAGGTCTACGATGGAACTAGTGAGCCCAGATGATGTCTGTTCACTCTTGCTTTAAAGGCTGACGGGTCATATGTGGCAGGGAATACAGAAGCCGGCAGAGAGTTCCACACCTTGGCTGTGCGCACAATAAATGTAGAGGAGAAGCGCTTAGTACGACAAGACGGTATATCGACCAAAAGTGGATGATGTCCTGCAGTACGTCTGCTAGACCGAGGTTTTGGTCAAAACTCAAGGTTTCAAGCGAGCGCCGAAATTGAATGAACTATTACGGACCAGTTACAAATCTTATCTTAACTGAAATTATTTCAGAGCTTTATTATTGTTTTACCAGTTGAAATAAAAAAACATTTAACATTTTACATAACTTGGTGGGACGTAAACCACTAATGAATATAAACAGACAGTTCTACAGAGTACTTTGTATTACACAGATTTTTAACTCTCTCGAGCTTGCCAATCCTGAACTGAATGTTTGAAGATAAATATTTTCGTGGCTGCGCCAAACTGAACGAGCAATAAGGTCACACAGAACGATAAAGGACGATTTGTTCTTCAAAGAATACTTCACTTCTTAAATTATTTTCATATTACGAAAAATAACTGATGTTACCTTCTTCATGTTGTTTCTCATTAAACCTTCTGCATACATATAATTATATTTTTAATAATACATCACATCTCACAAAGAATTTCTCATGTATCGTGCATGTATTTTTTACACACTCCCAGACTTGAAACAGCTGTTTGTAGTACATTAAATATTTGTTTCAGTGCGGAAATCGGATCCCGCAATACGCAGCGCAGCAACTAATCGCTCAACCACTGTGCCAATATTTGTCAAATATTCCTCATTATAAAATATTTACCTATTTGTAATGTAGATCCCTCAATCTTACCAAAATTCAACTAAAATACAGAACGTTACAATATAACACACAATCCTACAAGTAAAAATTTCATAGATTCATAGTGAAAATGAACAACCGACGCACGGTGGGCTGAAAAACGGCTTTCATAGACTTAGGCATTTTATTTTGCAAGTGCCAGTTTTTGTGCCGGATATCACTTCTATTTGTTATAACAATATACAAAAATGACACCAGAATTGATTCTGCACAAAAACGAAGGAATTATAATTTTTTTACGAAAATTTTGTATGGAGCTAGTATGAAAAATCGAAATATCTCTGAAACGGCAGCGATAACCGTAATATCCTTATAGGAGGTTTTAGTACTAATTATTTATGATTTTTTGACATACGTTACATAATGGTTGTAGATGCTTTTTTTTTTTTTTAAATCGTCAAAATATTTTTATTTATTTTTACATATTAAACGTTCCTTTTAGTGTTTAAGTTGAAGAATTCAGAGCTTTAACAACTCTTAACATAAAATAGCATCACCCCTATAGACCTGAAGGACTAGACAGAGGTGTGTAGTATCTTGTTGATCTTGTAAGATTTCCAACAATACCAAATAGTTGAATATCAGTGTCAAAGTGCCCATGCTGTCGCTTCTTTTAGAAAGATAGGGGAATGAAATTGTTAATTGATCATACCCTAAAAGTATGATTACAACATAACCGGACACATAATAATATCGACACAAAAGGAATTTTAAAACCTTGCATACGTTCAAAATACAAAATAACATATTGTGTAGTCATCTAATGAGTCTGATGACAAGTAATTAAGTAATTAGAATGATGGTTGTAGTCTTCTGATTCTAATGAGCCTATTAAGTGATTAAATGATTTGAAATATCTCGCAACAATACCAACTAAGAACTGCATTCACCTTTTTATAATTAGTGAGCTAATGTGATTTGCTAATGTTGATTAGTTCTACTATGAGTTCTACGAAATGTTTTTGACGATTATAAATTTTTATTATCATATCTTTTATAACTTTAATGAGGGTAGTTAACTAATTATTGACTTTATACAATAAAAGGGCTATAATTTTGTTCCATAATTTAGATTGTTCACAACCGTGTAACTGCTAACACTAAAACTATTTGCTTTGCGACTACAAAATCTTAGAATGGAAAGTTTAATCACCAACTTAGATTTGTTTGTTCTTCTAAAAAGTGAGTGTCCTTCATTTAATCATGAAGTATTGTTTAGTGCAATTGTGTCCCGCATAGGCGATTGCCTTTCTGCCGAAGATCAAGTAACTCTCAAAGAATTTTGCCGGAGATTCACGCGAGCTGCTTTAAGTAGGTGGCAGAAATCTAAACGATTCTTTGATAAGTTTAGAAATACGTACGGAGAGTGGTTGCAAGCAAATATTGATTGGCCGAGTTGCGTGCAAACTTTAATAAATCAAGAACCAACTGTTGATGAGATACCAAGAGCACGCTCAGTCTCTCCAGAACCTTCGACATCATCGACTGTTGGAACAATGACAAAAAGGTCCCGAAAACCATTCAAAGATCTGGGAAGCAAACAGAAAAAGAGAAGATCTAGTGAGCACATAGGCGAGGATTCCTGTGAATTGGCATATGCAGCTGCAGCACGTTTAAAAGAAGAAGGTTATGAAGATATCGCATCTGTAATCAATTATATGATCAAAAATCCAGAAGCTGCCGTTAAAATCAAGGAAAGCATTAAGAAAACAGTAATATTTACACCAGAGAAAGCACTTGGATTGCTTCTTTCACTTAAGCTTTCAAAGTGGCAATATATTACGTTGCGAGAGACTGCCATTCGGGAAGGTGCTAAGGATATTTACCCATCCTACTATAAACTGCAACAAACTAAGCTTGCATGCTACCCTCCTAATCAATCAGTATCAGTTACGGATTCATTAGCTAGAATTACACTTCAAGCTTTACTTGACATCACGGTGAAGCGGATTCTTCAAAGTCTTTCTGATAATGTGGAAAATAAGCAGTTAAAGCTGATATCGAAGTGGGGATTTGATGGTGCTTCCAATCAAAGCCGATACAAGCAGAAAATGGACGGCGAGCATGATGATTCAAGCATTTTCATGACCTCCTTGGTGCCACTGAAACTGACAGATGGAGATAATACTATATGGACAAACCCGAAACCATGCTCAACTTTTTATTGTCGTCCGGTTCAGTTCACTTTTGTAAAAGAAAGCCATGCAGTTGTCATTGATAACAAAAGAAAAATGGATGAGGAAATTGAGGCCCTTAACCCCACAGAGTGCATTAATAGTAACAGGGTGACTCATAAACTAATGATGACAATGATCGACGCAAAAGTCTGCACGTACCTTTCTGAAGCTAGATCAAATGCATCATGCTACCTGTGCTTAGCAAAACCAACAGAAATGAACCACTTAGATGCTGTAACATCAAAAACTGTGTGTTCTGACATATATGAATTTGGCCTATCATCCCTACATGCCCGTATAAATTGCATGGAATGTCTGTTACACATTGCGTACAGACTTGACTTCAAACAGTGGGCAGCAAGAAGTAATGAGCATAAAGATATGTTACAAAACAGAAAAAAAACATTCAAAATAAATTTAAAGAGGAGCTCAATCTGTTAATTGATATAGTAAAACAAGGCTCGGGAACTACCAATGACGGGAATACCGCAAGGAAGTTTTTCGAGTTTCCCAATAAAACTGCAGCTATTACTGGGTTGGATCAAAACCTGATAAAAAGATTTGCTGTTATTTTGCAAGCAATAACATCTGGTGAGAAGATCGATGTCATCAAATTTAAAGATTTTGCTCGCAAAACAGCAGAAAAGTACGTGGAATTATACGACTGGTACTACATGTCATCAACCGTACATAAACTATTAATACACGGAGCTGACATAATCGAAAAAAATGATATTGTCCCGATTGGGACTCTCTCGGAAGAAGCCTCAGAGTCTCGAAACAAAGATTTTAGGAGGTTCCGGGAACATCATTCGCGGAAAAGAAGCAGGCAAGATTCTAATCAAGATATCCTAAATATGCTTGTTGTTTCTTCGGATCCTTTTCTAAGTGCACAAAGGCCGAAGTTAGATGCCAAAAGGAAGACAACCTTTTTTGCTGAAACTCTCGACCTAATACAGTTTCCGGAAACTGAGTTCGAGTTTGTAGGTATATCCGATCTGGATTCTGACTCGGAATTGGAGTCCGACAACGAAAGTTGTAAAGAAAATTTGTAAAATTTAATTATTTTTCTTTATGTTCTTTTGTTATTTATGTTAGTTTATTGTACCAATATGTTTAGTTAATAATTTCATAAATTATAGTTTCAAATATGTATTTTGTACAATTGAATTTATTAGATATTATTTTTGTTACTTCTGTTTTATTTAAATTACTTATCAATAAAAAGTTTATATACAGTCTTTTTTTTTTTCACATATTCTTAATATTTGGGGAAAAAGCATGCTTCCTAACGATGTTCTTAACTTTGACACAGTTCATGGATCGTTTTGAATAGTTTCATATGTTAAAATAAATAATGTTAGTACTATAATCCCATATAAGGATATTATTATTATTATGTGTCCGGTTATGTTGTAATCATACTTTTAGGGTATGATCAATTAACAATTTCATTCCCCTATCTTTCAAAAAGAAGCGACAGCATGGGCACTTTGACACTGATATTCAACTATTTGGTATTGTTGGAAATCTTACAAGATCAACAAGACACTACACACCTCTGTCTAGTCCTTCAGGTATATAGGGGTGATGCTATTTTATGATAAGAGTTGTTAAAGCTCTGAATTCTTCAACTTAAACACTAAAAGGAACGTTTAAATATGTAAAAATAAATAAAAATATTTTGACGATTTTTTTAAAAAAAAGGCATCTACAACCATTATGTAACGTACCTATGTCAAAAAATCATAAATAATTAGTACTATAACCCCCTATAAGGATATTACGGTTATCGCTGCCGTTTTAGAGATATTTCGATTTTTCATACTAGCTCCATACAAAATTTTCGTAAAAAAATTATAATTCCTTCGTTTCTGTGCAGAATCAATTCTGGTGTCATTTTTGTATATTGTTATAACTAATAGAAGTGATATCCGGCAAAAAAACTCGCACTTGCAAAATAAAATGCCTAAGTCTATGAAAGCCGATTTTCAGCCCACCGTGCAACGCTCCGCACTCCGTATAACTTGGACGTTTTCAACTTTCTTATTAAAAATTCGGTTTGAAAACTTTCAGCGGTTAATAGAATTTTAACCGCTGCAGTGATTAACTTACGGACCGTAGACCGTGGGTACCTAGTGTACCTACGTCTCGCCTTTTAGTTTCGGAATAGTTTTCGGAATTCATTTTAAGTAGTACGTCTGGAATGATGAATGGAAGATAATTATGTTCGCTGAAAGAAGGTGGTTGGAAATATTTTGCGGAGTTTCTGTGATTTGATTGGAAGGATGGTTTTGTAAGTTATATTATAGACAATTAAAGTCGCTTCTTGCGGCAAATATCTTGTAGTGTTTTTAGGGTTCCGTAGCCGAATGGCAAAAAACGGAACCCTTATAGTTTCGTCATGTCTGTCTGTCCGTCTGTCTGTCCGTCCATCCGTATGTCACAGCCATTTTATTCCGAAAATATTAAGACTATACATGTTAAACTTGGTAGGTAGATGTTTTCTGTGAACCGCTTTCCGATTTAAAGAAAAAAATTAAAAAATATTTAAAATAAAGGGGGCTCCCCATACATGGAACTAAAACTGAATTTATTTTTTTCATGAAACCTATGCGTGTATGGTATCTATAGACAGGTCTTTCACCCCTCATAGGCGATTCTGACTCGCACTTGGCCAATTTTTTATATTTTGAAAGAGAATGTTTAAAGATTGAGACTTGCATAGAACAAACAAAAACTGCAATCCCCAGTTTGTAGCTGTCAGGAAATACAGACTCCGGCGGGGGATTTCACTCCTCAGCTATACGGTCAATGATAGTATCCCCCAAAACCTTTAATGAATGCGATAGGTCCACTGTGTACCGGTGACGCAAATCATAAAATCATCTTGTAGCCCATTTTTGTGTTTTTAATGCTAATAGCAACAGAATTTCGGCGTAATAAAGCAGTGCTTAAATTTAACAGGTTACTTTAACTCTGTAGGTGTTGCAAAAAATGTTTAAGTTAATGTTTAAAATTTGTCATTGGTTGCCTTATTTATTCGGTGAGAAAAGCATTTAACGACTCCTACTCTGGGTGGCGTGAAAGGGAGTGGCAGAGTGTTACTGACTAAAAGTTGTAACTGTTCCTTCAGTTGCCCTTGAATTCCGGAGTCTTGGTAACTCGTTATGTTATTCCTACAACCCCCAGCAGGCAATAGCTCTATCAGGCCCCGTCAATGCTGTTGGCCCTTCTGCTTTAATAAGTGAAGGGTATGTCCAAATATTGAGCAGCAAGAGCACGGCAGCAACACGCGGCATATCTAGGACACATTTCTGCCGCGATCTAGTTAGGACAAAGCCAACTAACGTTTGGGCGGCAGTCGTCTAAACACAGGGCGGCGGGCCGTGCGCGGCAGCCGCGCTCGATTGCCGCTCGATGTTTGGACACACCTTACGGCAATGATGCGTGTGTACCTAAATATCGTATAAGCTATGTTTATCTAACCATAATCACTATATTGAAAATATATATCTCAAATATTATCATCATAAAATAGTCTATTCGCCTTACAAAAAAACATAAAGAGAAATTGTTGGAAAACGTTGAATATCCTGTGAAAAATGTTAATTGATGCAATCTTAATGGGCTTAGAACATTTAGCATTTCCTACAAGCTTACCTCCGCTACTAACTCGATATATCTACTAATAAATCTTAGCAAACAAACGTTCTTTAGAGCATATGGGCTAATTAGGGCACCGTCTTGCTTTTTTTAATTAACATGCAACATGAGTAATGTACAGTTAGCAAAAGAATTTTGTATGCATGCGAATATAAACAACAGCACATTATAAAGGGTCTGTTAATTGTCATTGCATGTTATTCAATTTATTCTTACGAAGACATCGTCATAGTTGTTAGACTCTCAAAATAATTATGAACCTCTGTTCTCACTAAAACCGCCTTTTTATAAAATGGAACGTCAATACATCCATTTGCAGACTGGAGAATACAATTCATGACATTCATACAACGAATATTAAAAAAGTGTTTCTGGGAAAGTGCAACAAAAATAGAGAGTGGCTTCACCAGCATTTTTAGGGTTCCGTAGTCAACAAGGAACCCTTATAGTTTGGCCATGTCCGTCTGTCTGTCCGTCTGTCCGCGGTTTAGCTCAAAAACTATTGGTACTAGAAAGTTGTACTTTGGCATGAGTATGCAAGTTAATGACGCCAAAAAAGTGGTAAAATAAATTTTGAAAAAACTATTATTTAGGGTACCTCCCATACATGTAAAGTGGGATGATCATTTTTTTTTTTTTCGTTTTTCCCATAGTGTGGGATATCGTTGGATAGGTCTTTCAAAAATGTTAGGGGTTTGGACAGACCGTTTTTTGATTAAGTAAACCGTTCGTGACTTATCAAGCTTTAAAGTACCAATTTTCGTTAGAGTCAAGTGTCCCCCCCCCCCCCCTCTATCAACTAAACGGTTGTAGTTAGAAATTCAAATGTCACGGCAGTAGTACCTATATATAACGAAATTTGAAGGAAAACTATCACACATAAGTGGGCTTTAAAAGTTTACGAGTAATAGTCGACCAATTGTATTTGACTCGAAAATTTCGAACAACTCTATAGAAATGTCGATAGATGGCGCTAAGCGCCAGTTGTATCGTGCTAGTTTCTTGTGACGATTGAGTAGTGTTTAAATTTTTTCCGTAAAATTCCGTATTTAAATTCAAAACACCGGCTATGACAAGTTTTATACAAATCTCTAAAAAAAAATTAAAACTTTCCGTGCAAAATTGTCGGATCAGGTGAGGATTTGTATAGGAAGTCAAATTAGTTAGGTAGTCATGTTTGGCTTTTAGTTAGAGCATGGTACAAAACGATCAGTCAGCGAATACGACACGCACTTGGCTGTTATAAAAACTACGGAACCCTACACTGCGCGTGGCCCGACACGCACTTGACCGGTTTTTTTAAATGTATAATGATAGTCCAACATAACTTTTTTAGGAAAACAATAATTAAATTTTAAGGAATAATTAAACAGTTTTTGCCGTTGTATTTTTATACATAGAAACTTCATTTGATAGGTACTTCTGTCGAATAGTCTAGTTTTTAATCGATGAAAAGACTTAACTTCTCAGAATAACCTACGTATGGGTTTCTAAGACCGGATAGAGGTTGCTTGCTATCCTCTTACGTATGAGATTAGTTATATTGGAGATACCAATCCATTTTGCCGACTGTACCTAAAGGGTAGCTAGTGAAGCAAAAAGGTTGTTCCTGTGCGGTAGGATTTATGAAGGATAATTATTATGAGGGAATTAATTAGAAATAAGTAATTAGCTTAGCAGACGGGATTCCGAGAAGTGCGCTGTTGCGTGACTTGGTACATGGATTAATGTGAATAGGATAGGTAAGATAACCTGGTGAGGTTATGTTTGAAACGTGATACATACTTGATTGTGATTCATACTAATATTATAAATGCGAAAGTAGCTCTGTCTGTCTGCCTGTCTGTCTTTTACATTTTCACGCCTAAACCGCTAAACCGATTTAGTTGAAATTTGCCATGGAAACAGTTTAGGAGTTTTTATCCTGAAATTCCCACAGAATCAGAATTTACGCGGCAAAAACCTCCCACGCGAATGAAGTCACGGGCAAATCTAGTAATAAATAAATAAAAAATGTAATGTAATCTATACTAATTGTTTAGTACCAAATGTTTCCGAACGCACCCTTTTGACATAAGGAAATTTGATCTTGACATTACTCTGACTTGACAGATAGATTTTGCTTGGAAAATGTCCGCTTGGGACTTTGATTATTGTAATTGGTAAAATATCGTTGGAATCGCGTGTTGAGACCGATAATTGGGTCGCGATTATCCATTGTTCGAAGTTGTAGTCCCCATTTTGACGAGAATCCAGGGATATTTCTCGGAACATATCGCCTTATTGCATCACCTCGTGGCACGCGCTTGGTGGAAACGAGTTGGGTGTGATGCTGAGTTGGAACCGCGCCATCTGGAGACGGCGCCTTGTGAACGTCCACACACTTGACTTACATCACACTTTTCAATTACTCATCTCATATTACATACCTACCACACGGACACGATCAAACAGATCCGGGTTGCCGTCTACAGCACTCAGGTTAGTGGTACCATTATTGTGTAACCTTGTTTATTGTAAGCAACGTTTATAGCTCCACGTACCGTGGACAGTTTCAGACACCAGTATCGTTGCACTGGCCAATTGCAGTCTTGAACACTAATATTATAAAGCGAAAAGTTTGTTTGAACGCGCTTATCTTCAAAAGTACTCGGAAGATTTTGATAAAAGGACATCATCCACGTTCCATACAGTTATGGTCCAAATTTTAAAATAGCGGCCAAAGAAAAGAAATACGATATTCTGTTAGAACTTGTTCTCCTTAACATTTCTTATTATGGCACCAAAACTGTGGGACCATTGCCCTCGCTTTTATTTGAGTTCATTTTTTTTATTTTTTACATTTTCCATGAAATGAATTTAAAAAAAGAATTGTACTGCCATAGCATTACAATAGTTTAAAAAAATACAATATTGAGAAAATACAGCCTGCCTGTAGTGGTTTTTTATTGTGTTATTTTGGTTTTTGTGGTTTATGTGATTTCCTACAAATAAAAATACAGTTGTTCAATTGTTAATGAACCCTTTATTATTTCCAAAAATACATGCACGTCTTACAAGAATGTTAATACAAAACATATGGTTAAACAAGAAAATCATCCTCGTCTGGAACTACAATGATGTTCTCTAATCCCAAAGCTGGGGGTAATAACATCTGTAAATGATGAGCGTAACTCATGTACCATATTATGCACATAATATGCGAACAGCACCCAATCGTTCTTTTTCCTATTATGCACGTGCAATAATAGTGATGGATTGCACTTCGACTGGATGATGTTCTGTCTATTACGATGTAGGTATAATATTGACGAGCTCGGAAATGTCGAGATTGCAGTCGTCCTCGTATCATCCACAGATCTGTTCCTTCTAACTCTTCCAAGCGTTCATTTGGCATTTCATTACTGTGCTCAATGGAAAACGATCCGTTTTGAAGGATATGTTCATCATAGTAGCTTTTGGCCTGTTTTAATTGGTATACGCCAAGAGCGAATAAAAAGAGATCATCTTCACTCAGCCTAGGAAAATCCGCGAACTCTGGCATATCTGCTGTCATTATGGTGAACTGAGCTCGTCTGCGATTATAATTATGGTGATTAACCAGGTTTGCTAATACATTTGGCGTATTATTGTTTTCATTTATTATCTCCAAAATGTCTGAAGCATGTGGATTATTTTCAATTACAATATGGTATTTATTTAAAATGGCTACTGCGATTCTGAAGTAATCAAACATGTTTCTAGCGGCTCTATTGTTGTATATATTTCGTAACAGCCGAAAATCTCTTTTAAATCGGCCGTTCACTACTTCCACCACGAATAGATGATTTGGTATTAACGTGTTCCTTTGTACTACGTTCTCACGTGTGATGTGATCAAAACTAAGGTTTAAGGGTACAAAATCCTGTAAAAGCGCATCGCGTCCAATCTGCAACCACCTTTAAAAGGTTGATTCGCCACATTTGAAAATGTTTGCTAGTCTAGCATTGGAGTCTCCAGTCCTCAACTTAACTAATACTGCCGCCAAAATAGTATTTTTTTTTTAGTAACTGACCTCAAGCTTGGCAAACCCTCCATCAATTCGGCAAACTGGTCTTGAAGTATTCCAGTCCAGGTATGGAACTCGTCCGGTGCCATATTTTCATATTGTTCGAAGTTAATGTGGTCCTGAATAATATGTGTCTGTAATGTTGATACTATGTCCATTATTTGAACAGCAGTGAACTCTTCTGATGAGCTGTCTTGTAAAGGGAGTAAATGCTACATGTTTTGCTCCATGTGTTCATTGCATACACGTGTGCTTTCTGGCACATAATAATTGTACCGGCACAATATACGAAACCTTATATTTTCGGTTATACGACGACGAGATTCATTCAAACAACGTTGAAAAATGCAGCTATTTGAGGTATTCAGTGCGCGAAGAAGACCAGGCAATTCCAAGGAAATTGGTCTTGGATTTGTATTGTCGGCTGGCTCATCTTCTTAATCAACTTGCTCTTCGGTTTCTCGCATACGTCATAGGTGCGTACGTTCAGTTCTTTGCCAACACGGACGGTAAATGAATTCTGCAGCCAGCAACTAGAAAGTAAAAAAAAACACTAAGTATTTGACAGACAAAAATCATTGTTACGAAACGGCGTAGTGCGTGTGTATATTTTTAGTTGACAGTCAGTTAATGTAATACTGCACCGCGTTTCTTTTAAATAGAAGCAAACATAAACTTGGTCTTTTTGATGATGTTCAATACAGGTTTTTTCATATAATAATATACATATCACGGACATAAATAAAGGGCACATCGTTCTTACCTGTCGAAGTAGTAATACTTCTGTCACTATTTGGGAAATATCAAGATGATCGCTTTCACGAGAACTCTAAGAGTATCTTCGTCAATTATCTGTCGATTCACGACACAAGATACAGAAGTCCGTCATGGCTCACTTTAATATAACAGTTTAAAACTCAACAAAAACAATAACCAAGCTACACGTAACAGTCAATAATAAAACTTAAAAGGATGATAACAAACAAAAATAAAACAGCTTATAGCAGGAGCTAGTGAAATTCACACAGCGTACACGATAGCGTTGCTTTCAGAACTAAATAAATATAGTAACAGTTGTGATGCGCGGAGCGGGGCAGGTCGTTCAGCGGGTAGGGGAGGTGCATCACATTGCGTGGAGGTAAACGGCAGCTACCTGGAAGTTTCTATTCAAGATAAATCCTTTGTTTTGACAATTCATGTTAAGAAAAATGTGTGTGACGTTTACCTCAAATAAAACCGAAGGCAATGGTCACACAGTTTTTTGATGCCATAATAAAAAATGTTAAGGAGAACACGTTCTAACAAGATATAGTATTTTTTTTCTTTGGCCGCCATTTTCGAATTTGGACCAAAATGGAGGATGTCCTTTGGTTTGGAAGTAGCTAGAAGCTACCTGACTGCAAAAAAGAGGGGTTATGTTTTAATCGTGATAAAGTCCGTGCGACTGCTAGTGATTTAATAAAAAGTCTACAAACTTTACATTAATTATAATTGATCATGCAGTAAACGTGTTATGTTTAAGATTATTGCTTGAAACTATGTACTTTAATGCCACTCTACTATATACACCTACCACAATGTGTTTTGTTTAACCCAAAGGTTGACTGGTAGAGAATGCCTTGCTGGATTAATAGGGTAGTTTCCTGTGTTACAAAATAATTATTTTATTTGGTCCATTAGGTAGATTTTCAAAAAATATTGGTCACGTATTTTTTGCTTTTTCAAGTCAAGAAAAATTCAAGAAAGCTTCAAAGTACAGGAGTAGGGGCTGCTGACGTCACACTTTGCTAAGAATTATACCGAGATGTGACGTCACGCAAAATTTCAACTCACTGTATCGTCTTAATTTTTCAATTACGTGAAAAAATTAAAAATACGCGTCCAATGTTTTTTGTTAAACTACGTGACGGACTAAATAAAATATTTTCGGAAACTACTCTATTCCACCCATGTGACACTATTGTACATAAAGTTTAAATAAATAAATGACAAGAAAGTGAATTTTCGCCATGTTTTTTTTTGTTACGTAGATAGATAAATAGATATACTCTTTATTGTACACCATTACGGAATTAAATAATGAGGAGTTCGTATGACAACCATCGAGCTGTACCAGCTGTCGTTGTTCTAAGCAGAAAGATTCAAAAAACTCCTTAATAATGTTAATCGCCCAATCCGCGAGTGTCAACTTTGTAAAAATTGTTTGAAACGCTTCGAATCGCTTCATGTATACTCGTAAAATAATATTTTATTCATCACTTAACCTTTCAATTAAAATTTTAAATATAATTTTTAATTTTTTAATTTATTAAAAAACTATGGCCTAAATCGTGGCATTGTGGTCACGTGACTACGTATGACGTCATCGTTCAAAAAACAACTTTCCTGGCATTTGGCACATAAATGTACTTCGGGTATTTTATGATATTTTACTCTATTATGAACGTGAAAAATTATTATCAGTGCTGTGCAGTACCTTGTTGTGGGAATACTACTATAAAAACGCCAACGAAACTATTTATTTATGTCCCTTTAAAAAGAGATATTCGCAAGAAGTGGTTAGAACTTCTGTGTCAAATCCATCCAAAGGTTGTCTGTAAAAGATCGCTTTTAGCGATAAAACCGCCCATTGTATCACCCTTTTTAGGGTTCCGTAGTCAACAAGGAACCCTTATAGTTTCGCCATGTCCGTCTGTCTGTCCGTCTGTCCGCGGTTTAGCTCAAAAACTATTGGTACTAGAAAGTTGTACTTTGGCATAAGTATACACGTTAATGACGCCGAAAAAGTGGTAAAATAAAATTTTGAAAAAAACAATTATTTAGGTTACCTCCCATACATGTAAAGTGGGATGATAATTTTTTTTTTCGTTCTTCCCATAGTGTGGGATATCGTTGGATAGGTCTTTCAAAAATATTAGGCGTTTGGTAAGACCGTTTTTTGATTAAGTAAACCGTTCGTGACTTATCTAGCTTTAAAGAACCAATTTTCGTTAGAGTCAAGTGTCCCCCCCCTCTATCAACTAAACGGTTATAGTTAGAATTTCAAATGTCATGGCAGTAGTACCTATATATAACGAAATTTAAAGGAAAACTATCACACATAAGTGGGCTTTACAAGTTTACGAGTAATAGTCGACCAATTGTATTTGACTCGAAAATTTCGAACAACTCTATATAAATGATATGATGGCGCTAAGCGCCAGTTGTATCGTGCTAGCTTCTTGTGACGATTGAGTAGTGTAGCTCTGTGTCCATATTTAAATTCTAAACACCGGCTATTACAAGTTTTATACAAATCTTTAAAAAAAAATTGAAACTTTCCGTGCAAAATTGGCGGATCAGGTGAGGATTTGTATAGGAAGTCAAATTAGTTAGGTAGTCATGTTTGGCTTTTAGTTAGAGCATGGTACGAAACGATCAATTATCGAATACGACACGCACTTGGCTGTTATAAAAACTACGGAACCCTACACTGCGCGTGGCCCGACACGCACTTGACCGGTTTTTAGTTGTTAAGTCCATATTTGTTTTACTGTTATGGTGTACAATAAATAATTTAACATATCTATCGATCTGCTTTTTTAAAAAGACAAAAAAAGGAACTCATCGAACAACTATTACCGGACGATAAGACAAATGAACCAGAAGAGAGAGAGTTAGTTATGAAATGAAATGAAATATTTAGTTGTAAATTGGTTATAAATAACATTTTACACGTCATGTTTTTTTGCGTGTTTAGTTTAGCTAGATGAGGCCGGTATTTCCTAACTGAATACTCGAGAAGAAACACCGAAACAAACTCCCTCTGAGTTTGTCGTCAACGTCTCTTTTAATTTCCAGACAATTTGTATTTGTATATGAGAAGCATGTAGGTTCATGTCTTTGGTATTCTTTTGAGGAAATAACCACGCAAATTTGAGCGGACCTGTCCAGACAGTGCAAGCAGTTAGTTAGTTATTTCTTATTTTGTCTTACGCACCAACTAAAGATAACCAGTCAGCTGTCAAAATATTGAACGATGACGTCTCGTTTTCTGATTGGTGTTTCTAATCACGTGACTCACAGATAAAAACTCTCATTTTTCTCAAGGGAAAATAAAATAAATAATTAATACTCTTTTCTTCATTTGTAATATTTTGTGCTTCATATCAATAGATTTAGCTAATTAAATAGTTATTTTAAATTTTTAAATATACTGTCAACTCGCGGATTGGGAAGGTTTCAGAATTAATAAACTATACAACGTGTAACGGAAACCCCATATCTATCCAAAAGGACTGAAGACAACATCGGGTATGGAGTCTCTATGCAAAGTTTCAGCTTAAAATAAGTGACTCATAGAATTCACCCCAAATTATTGGTTTCATATGTTTCTTGAATACCAGTAATAACAAACGTGTCACAGCACTATGAGGGTCATCACTTTCCACGTCACTTGCCAATAAAATGATAATTTTCTTTGTTCTTCTTAATTTGAAAAATTCGGTCTCTGGTGTCAATGTATTAAAATTTCTAATAAGCTCTATACATGTAGACATAGGATTACAAAACCCTTGCCTTATCGTTTGTTATCATCTAAAGAAGCCGTGCACTTGGTATGCATATACCCTTTAAATTACACGTTGTATATAATAGATCATCATAATATTCTGCTTAGCCTTTTCCTAACAATGTTGGGGTTGACTTGCAGTCTAACCAGATACAGCTGTATATTATTTATTTATTTATTTACACTTTATGCACATAGGTACAAAGACGGACTTCAATGCCGTAGGCATTCTCTACCAGTCAATCATGAGTGGTGAAGAGATAGAGTGGAAGGTGCAATATATACGTGAAAATTATATTGGAAAAAATAATGATAATAATAGTGATAACACAAAAAATACCTTATATCATAAAATCGAAGTATCATAAAATAGAAATCTACATAAATAATATATATGAATAAATACTTATATAAATACATATACATATACATACATATCGACGGTTAAAAGGAAATAGGTTATAAGCGACAAAAAAGAAATGTTCAGGAGAGCCGTTCAAAGTTTAGAATTTTAGAAAAACTGATGTATTTTTTAATAAAATAATACATCAGTTTCGACATCGTGAAAACTAAAACAGTTTTTAATTTTCCAATCGGGAAATATGACAAAATAAAAGATAATAGAACACAAGAAACAGTCGGCTTTCAAAACAATACCAGTCCAAAATGTCGCTTATACCCTATTTTCTTTTAACCGTCGATATACAAAGTGTAACGGAAACCCCATATCTATCCAAAGGGGCTGAAGACAACATCTGGTATGGAGTCTCTATACACAGTTTCAGCTCAAAATATGTGACTCAAAGTATTGATACCAAATTATCGGTTTCATATGAATACTAATCATAACAAACGTGTCACAGCACTACGAGGGTCGGTAACTTTCCACGTCACTTGCCAAATAACACGGTGATTCTCTTCGTTCTTCTTAATTTGAAAATTCTGCGTCTAGTATCAATGTATTGAAATTTCTATTATACTTCACACATGTAGACATAGGATTATAAAACCCTTGCCATATCGTTTATTATCATCCAAAGAAACCGTGCACTTGGTATGTATATACCCTTTAAATTACACGTTGTATACTTAAGAAGCAAATGAAAATTAAATGTTGAAATTCTGCTTATTATTGTTCTACATGGAGAGATGGCCTATCTCAACTCCACTACCCAGTCGTAACACGATAGCCCTTGGCCAGCTCAGTGTAAAATTTTCAGGCAGTCTGACTGCCCGTTAAGACTGACAAAGATGGTCAAATGAGAGCGTGATAAACGTGTTTTCTTAGGCTCGAGGGTGTGGGCACACCGCCAAAATCCAGACTCCGGGCTACTGCTGAGAAATTACTGATAGACAAACCTAATAGCACTTTATTTGCTCGACCCGGGAATTGAACACGAGACCTCTTCCTCAGCAGTCAAAACAATCCAGCCAAAAACCCTACGCTCGATTATCTCTCCTTCACAAACAATCTATGAAACAAAACAAAAGAAAAATAATAACTCAGCAAGTCAGCAAACGGCGAAAACTCTTGCTTAATCTGATAAAGGGCCACGATTCGATGACATCACCCTTTTGAAGGGCCAGACAACATGTTGGTATAAGAAAACAACACATCACGCCCCATTTACTCTCATTATACGTGTAATTAAACACGAAAGACAAATAAGATTGTGTTGCTCTTAAAAGATTCGCCAAATAAAACAAAAGATCTTGAGAAAATAGTCTTGGAAAGTTTCAGCAATTGTTTTCGTTGTTTATAAAGGAGGATAGTGAAGACAAAAATGTGTTTAACCTCGTTTAGAAATCTAATGTAATAAAAATAAATTGGCCAAATAAGAGTCATAGTAATAATAATCGTAAAGCGGTTCATAGAATACATCTACCTACAAAGTTTAAACTGTGTAGTCCTAATTGTTTCGTAAACAAATGGCTTTTACAAACGGACGAACACATACACAGACAGACATAATGAATCTATAAGAGTTCCCATTTTTGCCTTTAGAATACGGAACAACTAAAAATCGAATCTATCCAAAAATATTTTCTAAGATTTTAATTCAGTTGCAATACAATTTTAAGGTAAATTCTGAGGCGCTATTTCATAACGATGCATAATTAATACGAAGAGCAATTATTCCTACAAGTCGCTACAAAATTGGGTCAAACCCTGGAACTCACGTGTGAAAGTCTCTGAATTGTCAAATTGTATTTCATATTTTATTTTAAAAACTAGTTTTCACGCGGGGTTTCGCTCCCCTGGATTCTATCACGGTAAAAACATAACTCTCCTTTTTTGCAGTCGCGTAAAAAGTAGCCTATAACCTTCGTCAAGCTTCAAGCTACTTCCATACCAAATTGCATCCAAATCCACCCAGTACTTTCGAAGATTAGCGCGTTCAAGCAAACAAACAAACAAACTTTTCCGCTTTATAATATTAGCATAGATTGAACGCAATTTTAGAAATTGATATACACGGTGATTCTTAAAGCAGCCAATGGCTGCATCAGGGCTACCGGGGTTGCGGTAAATATAGCAAGAATGACAAATTATAGTACATTATGGTACAAGTGTGTAATGTTGGTGATTACCGCTGAGGCGCCATTGGGACCCGAGCCGTTAGGTGAGGGTCTTAAGAGAGCCGAGGACGGTAATCATCAATACACACGTGTATCATACGACGTTTTTCAACACACTTGTGAAGAAAATAACTATAATTTCAACAGTAAAAACGAGTTGTGAAAATTTTTTCGCAATGGCGGGAAAAATTAATCAGTTTTGCGCGCGCATCTAACAGATCGGCCATAGACTAAAAGAAGGAGGTTTCTTTTTTTTTTGGCTTTTCTCGGATAGCGTTTTAGCCACGTACAAAAAGTTTTCTTTATCACAGAAAAAACAAAAGTTATATTTGAGTGAAAGTTGTATTTATTAAAAACGTACAAGTTGAAATTTATCTATTTAAATACGAAGTTGCATGAAACTAGCATGCACATTAATTACATACACATACATATACATCCACATTAAGTAGGTACATAAATTTATTTGTACTATTGACCACGATCTTTTTTGTTTCGAAACTTTTTTAAAAACAAAGCAACTCAACCAATTTAAAAAAAATACATATAACTCACTTGTGAATAATAAATAGTAAAGAAAAAGTCACAGTTTGATTACAGGTGTCATTATGTGCCTAATTGCGGTGAAATTAGAGCCATTTTATGAGCAAGTATGTTGAAAAAATAAATATATAAATGAAATTAGATTAATGAAAATAAATAATAAATATATAAATGAAATAATTATTATTATTAATGCTGCCGAGTTCGATCCTACCTATCGGGCCCCGTCAATGCAGCTGACTGCTCTTTGACGCGCGCGCGGAACACGGCGCGCCGTCCACCCGGGCCCTGGTCTTTACCAGGACGGTGAGCTAGCCCTGTGGATGGTACCGTGTAGTACGTTTTACATCGATTCTTACGGACATTGCTTTAAATATTTACGTGTAGGTAATCGTAATCGCTTATCATTTCATTGATTATTATTATTAAGTCTCCTTCGGAAATTTTATTCCTCTCCTACATTCTAATTATTGAACCTCTTTATGTAAAAAACGCTTATTAACTTTACTTTCTATTTCCAGTACTTGAGTCTATAGAGAAACGGGCCAAAAGGCTCATCGGCAACGAGAAACTGGTCGAGACAAGGCTCCAGAGCCTAGAACATCGGCGACGTGTTGCAAGCCTGTCAGTTTTCTATCGGTTACATTTCGGTGAGTGTGCGATGGAATTGCAGTCTTATTCCGCCAAGCCCGTTCCATCATCGGACTATAAGACAAACGGCGATGCGCCATCGTTACATGGTGGACATCCCACCCATACGCACGAAACGTTTTGGGAATACTTTCATTGTGCGTACGGCTAATTAGTGGAATTCCCTGCCGGAGTCTGTCTGTTTTCTGATAGTTATAACCTGGGAGTCTTTAAGTCAAGAGTGAATAGGTTACTTCTAGGCATGCGTGCTTCATCTTCGACCACATCATCGCTTAACATCAGGTGAGATTATGGTCAAACGCAAGCCTATCAACTATAAAAAAGTACACCTCCAACACCTCAACGTTTTACAAAAGAGTTCCAGTCTTAAACTTTGTATAAAATATCTGAAATTCATTATACACGTCCCGTTAGCGAAGTTGCATGAAGAAAAAACCCTCACTGCACTGCAGAACTTGTATAATGCAGGATAAAGTGTTCTAAGTTTAAACTTGCTCACCTATCGCTGTATGCAAAGTGAATATTTAAGGGCCGTCGAGGGTCTGCAGCTGCATGCCGTGATAAAACTGAACAAGATGCTCGTAATTCTGATACTTAAGTGCTTGCTTGGCAAAGAATAAGAATTGGTTGGTTTAAGGAGGTTAGGGGTAGTGTACAACAATGGAGTTTTTGCTCGAGTATACTTACTATAGTTTAAACTCAAAAATACAGTCACCAAATGACTGTATTTTTGAGTTTTATAGAAGGAAACAAAACTAAATATAATATATATAACGTGTAACGGAAACCCCATATCTATCCAAAAGGACCGAAGACAACATCTGATATGGAGTCTCTATGCAAAGTTTCAGCTCAAAATAAGTGGCTCACAGAATTGACCCCAAATTATTGGTTTCATATGTTTCTTGAATACCAGTAACAACAAACGTGTCACAGCACTATGAGGGTCATCACTTTCCACGTCACTAGCCAATAAAACGATAATTCTCTTCATTCTTCTTAATTTGAAAAATTCGGCCTCTGGTATCAATGTATTGAAATTTCTAATATGCTCCACACATGTAGACATAGGATTAGAAAACCCTTGCCATATCGTTTGTTATCATCCAAAGAAGCCGTGCACTCGGTATGTATATACCCTTTAAATTACACGTTGTATATATCTTTAATGAGAGATAGTTACATAATAAAGCCAAACTAGTGAAGAATTTTACCTAACTTAACTGAAATTACGTGAATATGTGCCCCATAGCAATAAAGACATTACGTGATACGGTTCAATCAATCATTTATCTTCGATTCATAATGAGAATTATATAATTATACTTACCTACTTTCAACAGGGTTTTGATGTGTTCAATTTAATTCTGACATAATTTTTTTAACAACTCATGATTCCTTTATAATGTCTAAAGTTAAAGTTCAAATAACTATATTTCTATATATACAGTATTGATATAAATACACCGACTTTATATACCAGTTGGATTTTTCATATTTTTTGTTCATGTTTCTTGTTGTATAAAGCTTAAGTATTTTCGCTTAAAATCTTCCAACATGTTATGCCAAAGTCACTAATTTCATTCTGATTACCCAATATGCCAGTCTTATAAAACCCACATTGTGCAGATGTAAACAGGTCTTTATGTTAGTTACAACTTTTCAAGGATTACGGTTCGATCCTTGGGAGTTTCACATGTTTTGTCAACAACGTCATATTATTATTTAATGCAAAGTGATCTTATTGATCAAAGCCATATTAAATAAACAAAGCTGTCTAACTAGCTACAGTCTAACGACAAATTTGAACATGTTTCTACTTTTTTCGGGTGATTTATAAAATGTCTCCTCCGGCTCTGGGTGCAGTCGGAGTGTCAAACTTCTGCTGACTATAAATCGACCTCGTTCCTTCAGGTGCCTCTGAGTTTCGAGGCCACGGTGTCACATTAGAACATTCCCGCCACTCAGGCATTGGCCATATGGAGTCCCGTCATTGCTGCTGACTGCTTTTTGAGGCGAGTGTGGCACACAACGTGTCGTCGACTCGTGAAACACGTTTATACTTAAGCAAAGCTTTATCCAGTTCAGCCGTTTTAATACGGGGATTCTATAGATAGATCGGACTAAGACCGTTTTCCACCAAAGCTTTGCGAGGTGGATATGTGGCGCCAGGTTACATACTTTTCGAACCCTTTTATAGCTGTAAGCGCAAACGTCACTCGTACATTTTCCTTTCCTACTTCCCTCACACACTTCCATCTTTTTATCGTGCGGATGTGTCTTCCTCTGCTCTGGAACAGCCTTAACCCGGTGACAGTAAGTCTCATCCTAAAATTAGGGAGCGCATTACTCTACGAGCGCGCTCCCTAATTTTTGGATATATACATGCTAGAGAGGCGAGTGTGGAACACTATGCGCCTTATATGCTCAAAATCATCCGATACAAGCTACCATGCAACGACAACTTGTTCGTTAGATGACAGTCGAAACAAAACACGTTCCCGTTTATTTAAATAAAATCTTTATTTCAAACAGATTCCATTTCAAACATCGTAAAAATAAAAACAAATTCAAAACTAATAATTTTGTAATGACCTCCTTCCAAAACTATATTATTATTCAGATGTACACCCACTCAGTATTTGATGAAAGTGCAGTCTATCTCCTCAGTCAGCGTTCTGAGATTAGTGTTGGTACTAGAACGGAACCTGCTTATTGCAGACGCTGCGCCGCGCCATCTTTTTCTTTATAATGGCTAATAAAGAAGCCATCAGTCTGTACGCTCCTAAACAAACATTACCGAGGCGCCATTAAAACTAAATAGTAACACAAAAATGTACATACATTCGACAAGACAAGACGAATAACTCAGTGAACAATGCGCTCTGATTTGTGATTGCCATATAAAACTCCTGCTTATTCCATAGCTTATATGGACGAGATGAGTTACACATCAAAACAAGACTTGAGATCCCAAAGACACTCAGATATCTAAAATAATTTAACATGAATAAATTGTATTAAAAGCCAAGGAGAACACTGTTTGTCAATCAAACTGGTACAGAGAAAATACTGAGCAAAAAATTCAATATCCATCAACCAAGTTATTTTTTTTCTACCGCGACACGTGCAATCTTAAAAAATAACTTCTTATTACTCTTTAGAATATACTTAAAAGTTAATTAAGATCAAAAGACGAACCTTAATGTAATTCATTATAAATTTTTTCAGTCTTCATTGAATATCAAAGATGTTGATTTAATTGACAAGCTTCTTTTCAACTGTTATTGCTATTGCTTCGAAGTTTTAATTTGCCAAAGTACTTGTAGGTTCTCCGAAATTGGCCAAAAAAAATGGAACGTTTTATTTTTGTACAGAACTTAATT
This sequence comes from Tholera decimalis, assembly GCA_943138885.2. Classification (NCBI taxonomy): domain Eukaryota; kingdom Metazoa; phylum Arthropoda; class Insecta; order Lepidoptera; family Noctuidae; genus Tholera; species Tholera decimalis. Next base: position 36,359,833 of record OW964554.2, on the reverse strand, counting down.
AAAAAGCTGTGAAAAGATCTCAATTAGAATGAACCCTGCAGTCTTTGAGACACCCCTCAGAAGAAAATCTAGAAGCATTTTGAAATGAAACGTAAGGTAGAAATCTGTTTCTAAAGTCTTAACGGTTGAATAAAAAAGGTTAAAAGTGTACGTTGATCTAAAATAGAATATGTACAAAAAGAAGGTAAAATAAAAACTTTTTAACAAAAAATTAAACCGACTCCCAAAAACACTGCAAAGTGAAAACTAACTTTAATTTCGGTAGTCGGTGTCTTTAGTTTTTTTTTTCGTTTTTGGCACCGACTTCCAAAATTAAAGTTATTTTTCACTTTGCAGTGTTTTTGGGAGTCGGTTTAATTATTTGTTAAAAAGTTTTTATTTCACTCTTTTTAGTTGGATGATTTTTAATTTACCTAGTTACAAGAGCCTAAATGTCAACTAATTATAACCTTTTACAAAATATTGCTTTTCCCAATGCTGGGCCGTTAATTGTTGAGGAGTTCTCCTGGTACTTCACCATCAGCTCTACATCACCATATGCATTGTGACGAGCATAAAGTGCTTAACATCCATATTCAAGTAATCGAATCGCAATCCACTCAATACTTATTGAGTAGTTTCGGCGGCCATCTGTGGTCTTCATCATCAGTTCCACTTCCCCAAATGGTACTTTTTGAGAGCAACTGCATAAGTTACTATGAGAAATACCCAAAACGCCATAGGTGTGCCTATAATATTTGAAGAGTTCCCTCGATTTCTCCAGGATCCCATCATCAGATCCTGACTTTGGTGATAATGGGACCAATTTCGAAGTATACCCATTCGAACAAAAAAAGAATTTTCTAAATCGGTTCAGCCGTCTTCGAGTACTCGATGATCATACATAAAAAAAAAAAAAAAATATACGCGTCGAATTGATAACCTCCTCTTTTTGTCGTCGGTTGAAAATAGCTTCACAGTAGAATAATGAAACCTTTTCATTTTTTAGGGTTCCGTAGCCGAACGGCAAAAAACGGAACCCTTATAGTTTCGACATGTCTGTCCGTCTGTCTGTCTGTCCGTCCGTCCGTATGTCACAGCCATTTTATTCCGAAACTATTAGGACTATACATGTAAAACTTGGTAGGTAGATGTATTCTGTAAACCGCTTTCCGATTTTAAGAAAAAATTTAAAAAATATTTAAAATAAAGGGGGCTCCCCATGCATAGAACTGAAACTGAAAATATTTTTTTTTCATGAAAACCATTCGTGTGTGGTATCTATAGACAGGTCTTCAAAAATGATATTAAAGTTTCTAAAATGACTTTTTCATAAAGTTAATCGTTTAAAAGATATACGCTTCCAAATTGGTAAAATGTGTGTCCCCCCCTCTAACTTCTATAATAATGAAGTGAAAAATCTAAGAAAACCATATCGTGTAGATCCTAATGTAAACTTTCAATCATAATTGGTTTAAACGAGATCGAATCAGCAGTTTTTGAGATACAGTATATTTTCTAAAACCGCAAATATAACTTTGTAATTCATACAAATACTATGAAAAACAAAGTTGTTTGGCGTAGTTGTAAAAATTGTAAATAAGCTAGTTTTAAGAAATTTATAAGGATTTTTTTTTTGAATAAATATATTAAGTATATTATATTTATTATAGTTACTAAGGAACCCTTCATGGGCGAGTCCGACTCGCACTTGGCCAATTTTTTTTATTAAAAATAGGTTCGCGTTTGACCACCATCTCACCTGATGGTAAGTGATGATGTGGTCGAAGATGGAGCACGCTTACCTAAAAGTAACCTATTCACTCTTGCCTTAAAGACTCCTAGGTTGTAGCTATCGGGAAACACGGACTGTGGCAGGGAATTCCACTCCTTAGCCGTGTACGCACAATGAAGGTATTCCCGAAACGTTTTGTGCGTATGGGTGGAATGTCCACCATGTAACGATGGCGCTTCGCCGTTTGTCTCGTAGTCCGGTGATGGAACAGGCTTGGCGGAATTAGACTATGTAATCCCATCGCACCCTCCCCGAAATGCAACCGATAGAAAACCGATAAACTTGCAACTCGTCGTCGATATTCAAGGCACTGGAGCTTTGCTCCACCAGTGTATTGTTTCCAATGAGTCTCTTGGCCCGCTTTTCGATAGACTCAAGCGCGTTTCATAACGGAAATGTTATCATTAAAGTATGATTTCATCATTTGTTTAGTTTTTACCTACTATGTTAGGCTAGCTTCCAGTCCAAGCGGATGCAGTTGAGTACCAGTATTTGGTGAAGAGCAACTAGGTACCTATCTGAGTTCCCTGAGAAAGCGGGTAACGCTATACGCCTTGGCAAGACTAGTGGCAGAGTTTCTGGCATCCATGACGACTGTCAAGAAAAATGTACATCTTCATCAACTGCTTAACGCGTTTTCCGATACTCGGAGTATTCTCGATATATTAATATAGTCACTCTTACAAGGATTATAGAATAAAAATGTATTAGTTTTCTGTACTCCTACTTCATGTAAACTTTAACTGTGCCAAATTCACACTTCTCAACCATTAAATAGAGCGACAACGTTTACGTACGTTTTACGTAGGTATAAATATATCATAGAAAAGCTGCGCCCGTGACTTCGTTCAAGTGGGAGGCACTTACCACGTAAATGCTGAAACCGTGGGAAACCCAGGATATTTTTTTAAACTCCATTATACACTCCACATACACAGCCCATTCTTGACCTCAATCTCGCCTAATGAATTGATGACAAGCGATAGATGAAGTTACGCTGGTAGCTCATCAGCTACCAGAGTAACTTCATCTATATATTCGCTCGTTCCATCGAACCTCATCAGGTTCGATGGAACGAGCGAACCCAGAAGATGCCTATTCACTCTTTCTTTAAAGGCTGAAAGGTCATAAGTGGGAGGGAACACATATTCGCTATATACAACGTGTAATTTAAAGGGTATATACATACCGAGTGCACGGCTTCTTTGGATGATACCAAACGATATGGCAAGGGTATTCTAATCCTTTCGGGCACGCCGCAATTGCGGCGGTAAGACCCCACTTTGAGGAGTGGCTAGATCGGCGTCACGGCGTCCTGACCTACCGCATGACGCAGGTCCTCACCGGACACGGAAGTTTCGGGAGGTACCTGTGTCTGATGAGGAAGGAAAAAACGCCTGGGTGTCACCACTGCAAGGATCTCCCTGAGGACACAGTAGAGCATACGGTGCAAGACTGCCCCGCTTGGGCAGAGCACCGACGTGTCCTCATGGCGGCGATAGGCGAAGACCTCTCGCGCCCGGCATTGATCGAGGCCATGCTGCGGGGCGAGATGGAGTGGGAAGCGGTCGCCTCCTTCTGCGAAGTAGTCATGCTATCGAAGGAGGAGGTGGGCCGCGTGAGGGAGAGGATGGCGTCCTCCCTCCAGCCCAGCCGCAGTGGTAGACGCCCACGGCGTCGGACGTCGGCCGACGATCTCCGGCCACCGTAGGCGCGGGCATGCGGATAGCGAGTAAAGGGCAACTCGCTGTCCGACCATGGACCATCCCGGGTTGACGGCGCGTTGTGTTCCACGTGCGCCTCAAAGAGCGTCAGCAAGATGACGAGGCCCCCCCTGTAGAGGGCCGAAGCCTGCTGGGGTCGTGGGACTTATCTCATTACCGTGACCCCGGAACGTAAAGGGCTATTGAAGGAATACCGTGGATTTTAGTCAATACAAGTGTGACAGTCCCTCCGGCCCTGCCCGGGGTGGAAGGACTCATCTGATGATTTTACCACGAAAAAAAAAAAGAAGGGTATTCTAATCCTATGCTACATGTGTGGAGCATATTAGAAATTTCAATACATTGATACCAGAGGCCGAATTGTTCAAATTAAGAAGAACGAAGAGAATTATCGTTTTATTGGCAAGTGACGTGGAAAGTGATGACCCTCATAGTGCTGTGACACGTTTGTTATTACTGGTATTCAAGAAACATATGAAACCAATAATTTGGGATCAATTCTGTGAGTCACTTATTTTGAGCTGAAACTTTGCCTATGCAAAGTTTCAGCTCAAAATAAGTGACTAATAAGACGAATAAGACAACATCTGGTATGGAGTCTCTATAGACTCCATACCAGATGTTGTCTTCAGTCCTTTTAGATAGATATGGGGTTTCCGTTACACGTTGTATTGCCCTAACCTCCCCTATCTTCCAGGGAATGACCCATTAAAATCAATTTAGTTCTCTGGACTAGCCCGGATAAAGAAAAACACATACAGACCGACAAAAATGTAATTAAAAGTTTTTTGTGTTTAGAATCATGTAAAAAACTTTTAACATTTGAGAAAACATAGTTATTTTGAAATCAAAATCAGAGAAGCCTCAATTTCGTTTCTATGTACTGGCTTAATCAAAACCTAAATACGCCACATTCGACCAAACTGAACAACTCAATGAAGACATTTCAGTCTTCGTCCATTACAGCTCAACCTTCATTAAATATTGACTATATGCTACCAAACTTGAACTTTCTCGCCCCTTACTTTCTCTTTGTTAAACTTGCTTACATCCTGACAACATTATTTTAAGACAAGCTTACCGACCGCGTCCCTGGGCCTTTCCCAACAATGATTTATCGAGTCCCACGATGTATTTACTTCATACTTTATAAAGTTCCCCTTATCCGTTACATCTTATTGGTGATACTTTGTGTGCATATTTGTGTACTAGGGAACCCGATGTTTTTGGTCTTATATTTTGCTATAGGCCAGACGGATTAGGTTTTCTTATTTTATGGACGTGAATACCGTTGAACGATTTACTGTGTGCGTAGTTTCAGGAATGGGTTTTAGCTTGAATGTATTATTTTTTATGAGATACTTAATCTTCCAGAAGGTTGGCTCTCATACGTTTTGATATTTCTTGCTTTATATATTTATATGTAATTTAATGCAACGGAGACTTTAGCAGCTACAACTGATGGATTATAGTGCGTGTTTATTTTTGTTGTTTCTTAAGCTAGCTTATCTTTATTTATTAAAACTTTATGCAAACTAAATAGTACGGAGACGGGTAATGCCTTAGGTATTCTCTACCAATGGGGGCCGAGTCACTCGCGTCCTTAGGAGAATACTCGAATCCCCACACGTGGTTCCTGGGTGGTGCTAATAAGGTGACACTAACTAGTAGTAGGTCGGCGGGTTTAGCAATACAAGTCAGCAGATTGGGATGGCATGCGATCTTTCATTGCATATTATCCTTGGCAGCCTACTTGCTTCTTCATGCGCGGACGCCGTGACGGATGTTTTGCGTCAGAGGATGGAGTACTCCATTCTCTGACTTAACACTGTCCGCCGATGCTCGACCATGGTTTGGCACCAAGAGTAAACGCGCTGAATCGCTTAAGCACGCGGCATACCTGGCATGGGTCGTTGCTCGAATCCGCAAACCAAACGACGTGGGTTAGAAGAAGAGAGCCTACAATAGGGCCGCCAAATCCTGCAAGAAGGCTTGCGGAGGGCTCGTTTTGACCACGTTAGCCTAATTGGGAACAAGCTTGCTTCATACCCTGCTGGCAGCAAAGCGTTTTGGTCCCTGGCTAAGACGGTTGAATCGAACTTCTGTCACCTCCCACTAAGGAGAAAGCAAACTTGTTTGCCACTCTTTTTGTGGAATCTTCACGTCTCGACAATGGTGACATTTGCCCTCCTGAGTCTCCTGGTGCATGCGAGAGTAGTATGTCGGACATTCGCATCCATCAGAAGGACATCCGTAGAGTGTTGCGGTACCTCGACGTGAACAAAGCTAGTTAGTGGCCCTGACGGAATACTGGCAATAGTACTTAGAACTTGTGCGCTTGAACTTGTCTCCAGTTTTGACACGCTTGTTTCGCCTTTCACTTGAGACTGGAAAAGTGCCGAAAGCTTGGAAGCTAGCTAACTTGCAGCAAAGAAAACCAAACCAAGAAGGGCAGTCGTGAAGATCCGACCGACTTCATGCCTATTAATATGATAGTAAGCTCCTGGCATACCTAGAAGCCCACGAAATCCTCAGTGACCGACAATACGACTTCCGCAGGAACCGGTCACCTGGGGATCTTCTAGCGTATGCCATTCATATATGGAGTGAGGCCATTGAGAAGCACGGGGAAACACTTGCTGTTTCCCTAAATGTTTCCAAGGCTTTCAATAGGGTGTGGCACGTTAGCCTTATTGCTAAGCTTCCTTCTTTCGGTTTACCCACTGAACTTTGCATTTGGATAGTAGACTTTCTGAGAGATCGGTCCATTCGAGTGGTTATTGATGGCTGCACGTCTGACCAATTGGACATTAATGCCGGGGTCCCTCAGGGGTCAGTTCTTTCAGCAACTTTATTCTTGCTGCATATGAACAATCTGCTAATACCTGGTACCTTTGGGTATGCAGACGAGAGCACTGTTGCTGAGAGATATTTACCGAGCGCGCGTGCTAGTGGGTCACAAATCCGGTCTCTCTGAGACGATATGGTTGGGCGCTTGAACTTGACATTGAAGGCCGTCTCTGAATGGGGCGACGCTAACTTGGTCAAGTTTAAAGCTGCTAAGACCTAGGCGTGTCTTTTCTCCGCAAAAAGGAGCCAATTTCAGCCAGCTCCTTCTTTCCGTGGTGTAACCGTGCCTATAACTGATCGCATCGAGCTTCTTGGAATTACGTTGATATCCATCTTTAATTTTAGTCCGTTTATCGAGGCTAAGGCTCAATTGCCTGCGAAAATGTTGGAAATCCTAGCAAAGGTGGGACGGTACTTCACACCGCAACAGTTGCTCAACCTTTATCAAGCGCCAGTTTGGTCGTGTATGTAGTACTGCTCTCATTTCTGGGACGGATCTACCAAATACCAGCTTGATGCACTTGAGTCTATCAAGAAACGGGCCAAGAGGCTCATTAGCAACGAGAAACTGGTCGAGGTAAAGCTCCAGAGCCTTGAACATTGGCGGCATGTTGCAAGCCTGTCAGTTTTCTATCGGTTACATTTCGGGGAGTGTGCGATGGAATTACACAATTTAAGTCCACCAAGCTCGTTCCATCATCGGACTACAAGACAAACGGCGATGCGCCATCGTCACATGGTGGACATCCCACCCAAACGCAAAAAATGAGAGAGAATACTTTCATCGTGCGTACAGAGCTACGGAGTGGAATCCCCTGCCGGAGTCTGTGTTTTCTGATAGCTATAACCTGGCCTATCAATTATAAAAAATAAAAAAAACCCAAAAACTATGAAAATAATTAGTGAATACAATAAAGCACAGATATTTACTACTATATAGGATTTAATTATAAGACAATAACTTCATTTTAAATTAATTTTTGTCCCTATTAATGATAACCGATTAAAGCGCTCTTCCTCTCTCCTATCTGTGTTATATTTTGCGATTAAGTGCATAGGTATTGCTTTTAAATAATTGAATACCAGTTAACCAAGGGTGGTGAAGAGGCAATATCATCTTGTTTCAAATAATATCTAGTTAGATAATAACGTGCAGTATCAGAAATCACAAACATATAAAATCGATTTTCATTATTTCTGTATTACCTTTCTTTTCATGCTTCGTCATTAATAGATAGCTTGTGAACTAACAAATCTTGTTCAAGTGAACTGTACAATTTCCTTCTGGCAAATACAGACTATTCAAACCTAATAAGGCAATGTGGAATATTGTCGTTCGATTTTATCTCCATACCAATATTCATCAAAATCGGTCCAGGGGTTTAGCAGTGAAAGCGTAATAGACAGGCAGACTTTCGCATTAATAATACTAGCTTCTGCACGCGACTTTGTACGCGTGGATGGATTTTCCCACGTTAATCCCGATCCCGTGAGAATTTCGGGATAAAATAGCCTATGTGTTATTTCTCTCTCTACTTATCAAATTTCATTATATTCTGTAGTTTTTGCGAGGAAGAGTAACAAACATCCATACATCTTGTAATGGGCACCTCAGAAGGGAGTCGCAGAAAAAAACGCAAGTTAGCCAACTATAATTATTTAATACATAGATTAGTTAGTTTAATTAGTTTATACACTTCGAAATCACTGTATAAACAAAATAGGTATTCGGCACTAACCATAGTCTTACGGCACGGGAGCTCGTTCAAGAATGATTGCCAACCGGAATGCTAGTTAAACTATCAGTACCACATCTATACTAATATTATAAAGCGGAAAAGTTTGTTTGTTTGTTTGTTTGTTTGTTTGTTTGCTTGAACGCGCTAATCTTCGAAAGTACTGCGTGGATTTGGATGAAATTTGATATGGAAGTAGCTTGAAGCTTGAGGAAGGTTATAGGCTACTTTTTACCCGACTGCAAAAAAGGAGAGTTATGTTTTTACCGTGATAGAATCCACGGGAGCGAAGCCCCGCGTGAGTACTAGTATAACATAAAATAACATGAGAAGTAACGAGTATTCGATATATCAACCGTTGGATATCGATATATCAGTTACAGTATAAAACGTCAAGAGAGGTAACGGTTATTCGTTACAACTATCATTAGGTGGTATCAATATATTCATTACAATCTATACATCCATCTTCACCAATCCTTCGCATTTATAATATTAGTAAGATTAATACACATTAGATGTGGTATAGACAGACAACAGAACTAGGTTCGTACACAAACATTTACGTCTCCATTTTCTATTCTCATTCGCACCCATTATTCCCTCACGACCAAACCAGAGCATGATTTATGCCAACCTTGGCATACATTACCGCAAAACTATGGAAACTAAAAACAGTGATAAATAGTCTTCCCAAACTTGCCTTTGACAATGTCAAGGCGGCTTGAAGGTTAAAACTAAGACGGGTAAGACCTATTTGCGTATAATTTATAGGTATTGAGTTTACTTAGTGAAACTAGGTTAACGATACTGCTCCACCTGTATTTTGGAAGTCTGCGTTATCCTTAAAAGTTTTAATTGTAATATTTCTTGGTAAGCTGTTCTCCAAGGTTTTTTCTTCGTATTTCATAATAAGGTAAGCTTGTAAAAGTGTAGGTACTTTAGTAATTTTCAACCCGAGGGAATAAGTCACAAATTGGATGCCTATCGAAAATCTACAAATAACAAACATTTTCTTAGTAAACCTAGAGAACGTTATCAGGATGAAAAAAGTAAAGCTTGAAAAATTAAAGTAAATCTTTGGCTTTAAATGATGACCATCACTCTTACTTATGAAAATCTAATAAATACCGAAAAATCATGTTTTTAAGGCCGTCCATCTCTCTATCAAGTCCTTTTTCTTAGGAACGGGTAGCCATATCAACTAAGTTAATGCGATCACAAGATAATTGACCGTTTATGTTGCATACTTGCGATTTCATAAGGTAATCAAAACTCATAGCTTCTCTTCGACCTGGAATCAAGAAAGGAGATGTTTCATTTTGGGCTACCTCTATGTACACCACATAGATAAATCGAAAAAACAATAGAGATTATCATAAAAATAAACAAAACATTATTTGGAGACGGGTATAGCTGTGATAAATTATTATTTGGGAAAAATTTTACTATGATATTGATAACCCTTGTTTTAGAGCAGCCATGACAGTCATGTTTGACATGACGTTTGACGGATTTGAGTTTCGTGACATCTTTCTATGAGTCGTAGGGATGGGCAAGTGGAAAAAACATACCTATTGATAAATATAGAATCGATATTTTAAGCTGTATCGATTGTTATCTGTATATAATATAAAAAATAACGATAAATTGATGTATTAATATTTTTCGTAAACGTAACGCACGTAAGTAACAATAAGTGCATTACATTACGTGGTTTTTGGCACTACGCAATCTCGTGGCCATAAAAAAACGAAACTAACCTGAAAGTATATGCATATTCTTATGGCGCAAACGTGCTGACGATCTGGTGATCAACATTTGAACTACTCCCCGGATATGACAAGATTAGTACACGCTAGACCAATTATTCTAAAATGAATAAAAAAATATCGATTATCGATTTATTGAGATTTAAAATATTGCCGATATTTTATGAAAAATAACTGTATTTTGATATATCGATTCGTCAAGCCGACATGTCAAAATGACATTCGCATCACTGTTAAACAGCAATATGGCCGATCCACCATATTTTTGTGTTACTCTCCTTGACCGAGTTAATTTGAATATCACACTAAAATAAAGTGAAATTATAGAAAATTAACATTAATAGACGGTTAGTACATTATACAGCTATATTTACATGTGGTATACATAGTGCTAGCCCAGGCTCCATACATTTCTAGAACATCTCCTTTAGCAAAATCAATATGTTACAGGAAAAATCTGAAAACCGTAAATGTGTAGTTTGCTCGGTAGGGACTATTCAACTTATACAGTATGTATACGACATATATGCAATAAATGAAAACACTGGCATTTCCATCATAATGAACAACTTTTTGTATGAGGCCAACACTGAAATCGCTAAAATACTGAGACTGCCCTATACATTTATGTGCGCATAACTCGACTAAATGTACTGAACAGTTGTTTTTTTTTTTTCAAGATTTCAGTGTTGGCCTCATATAAAAAGTTGTTCATTATGGTGAGTATTGCCAGTGTTTTCATTTATTGCATATAATTATGTTTTGTACATACTGTATAAGTTAGTACGGAATCTTCGGTGCGCGACAGGTTTTTTTACTAAGGACATTATATTAATTTAATCTTTCACCAAAATCAACCCTGTAATGTCTACTCGCAAAATAAAACACCATCGTATGAATACCTCAGACAAAAACGTCCATTACTTATTTCCCTCGTTCTCTTAATGACGTCATTATCTTTCGAGGCTCCTCCGCGGTCACGTCCCCCCTTAATTCTGACTGTGACATCGTCTGAGTGACGTAGCGATGATAAATGACGTGAAAACCGTGACACGTTTATGCGGCCGCAGATATAAAGATGTAGGGTTGTTTTCGTCCGCGTATTAATTTGTAATGCGTAGCGATGACACGATTAATTAGTTGTTATGTGAGTGAGTTGTGAAAATAGTCTATTTTATATGTAGATAATTTCGCTGAATTGAAGAAGCAGGACTCTTTAATGTGCTTCAGGAAATAATTTATCTAACTGTACATATTTGACATATTTCTTCAGTTGTAAAACGTACACACGTTTTACAACTGAAGAAATATGTCCTAAGCTTGAATCACGAGAGCGAAATTGAAAAAATAATTACTTTCTTGTCATTATTTCGTTTTGATTTTTTTCAGTTTAATTTTTAAAAGTTATGTTGGATTTCTTACCTTGTTATAAGTTATAATAATTATTATTATTTAGTCTCTAAAGCCTAATACAAAAGAAGGGAAATGAATTTGGCTATTTATAGGTAATTTTTTGTAGAAAACTGCTTGGAGTTATCCTGAACCTTGGGTGTACCTAAGTGATTTTCCTTAGCTATATTTTTATATTTTTCCAAGTTCCTGATTGCTTATAATGTTTCCTCATCCAACGGAAAAAAGCTTCTTCTCATTACTTTCTACTATCCCTACTCAGTCAAGTCCATAACTCAACCAAATGTGAGTCGGATTCACGCGTCGAGGGCGTTCGTTTGAATTATACATTTTAAGCATTTGAGGTTTCCTGTAAGTACGACTGTACTAATTACTACTACCTATATTATTTTGTAGACATTTTTTTTTGGAAAAGGTAGCTCATTGAAATGTTCTATTTCTATTTGAAATTAAACAGGTTATTAGTTTCTTACCTGTTTATTTTGAAAACATGAAAAATAATATAATATTCTTTTTAACCCCTCTCGAGGCCCTCCGGTTCATAGGCCAGCCCTATGGGATCACTCCTGTGTTTTACATAACCCAAGAATCTACTGAACCCATTCAGAAATTAACAAAAGATAACAAAATGTTCACTTCCTACAAAAGTGAATTCAAAAGGTTTTTCAACCGACGAAAAAAACGGAGGAGGTTATCAAGTCAACGCGTAAGTATATATATATATATATATATTTTTTTTTATGTATGATCACCGATTACTCGAAGACGGCTGAACCAATTTGGAAAATTCTTCTTTTGTTTGAAAGGGTCGAAATTTGTCCCATTGTCACGAAGTCAGGATCTGATGATGGGATCCGTCGATGGATTCCTTCCTTCAAATATTATAGGCACACCTATAGTGATTTGAGTATTTTTATAGTAACTTGTGTAGTTACATTCGAAAAGCACCATTTGTAAAGTGGACCTGATGACGAAGACCATAGATGGCCACTGGAACTAGTCAATATATTAGTAGTAATAATAAGTATTCCATGGGTTCCGCTTCAATTACTTGAATATGGTTATTAAGCACAATATGCTCGTCACAATGCATATGGTGAAGTGAAGCTGATGGTGAAGTACCAGGAGAACTCCTTTTTTTTTTTTGTATGATCACTGATTACTCGAAGACGGCTGAACCGATTTGGAAAATTCTTCTTTTGTTTGAAAGGGTCGAAATTGGTCCCATTGTCACCAAGTCAGGATCTGATGATGGGATCCGTCGATGGATTCCTTCCTTCAAATATTATAGGCACACCTATAGTGATTTGAGTATTTTTATAGTAACTTGTGTAGTTACATTCGAAAAGCACCATTTGTGAAGTGGACCTGATGACGAAGACCATAGATGGCCACTGGAACTACTCAATATATTAGTAGTAATAATAAGTATTCCATGGGTTCCGCTTCAATTACTTGAATATGGTTATTAAGCACAATATGCTCGTCACAATGCATATGGTGAAGTGAAGCTGATGGTGAAGTACCAGGAGAACTCCTTTTTTTTTTTGTATGATCACTGATTACTCGAAGACGGCTGAACCGATTTGGAAAATTCTTCTTTTGTTTGAAAGGGTCGAAATTGGTCCCATTGTCACCAAGTCAGGATCTGATGATGGGATCCGTCGATGGATTCCTTCCTTCAAATATTATAGGCACACCTATAGTGATTTGAGTATTTTTATAGTAACTTGTGTAGTTACATTCGAAAAGCACCATTTGTGAAGTGGACCTGATGACGAAGACCATAGATGGCCACTGGAACTACTCAATATATTAGTATGAATAATAAGTATTCCATGGGTTCCGCTTCAATTACTTGAATATGGTTATTAAGCACAATATGCTCGTCACAATGCATATGATGAAGTGAAGCTGATGGTGAAATACCAGGAGAACTCCTCAATAATTAACGGCCCAGCATTGGGAAAAGCAATATTTTGTTAAAGGTTAGAAGTAGTTGAGATTTAGGCTTTTGTAACTAGGTAAATTATAAATTGACCAACGACAAAGAGTGAAATAAAAACTTTTTACCAAAAATTAAACTGACTTCCAAAAAACACTGCAAAGTGAACAATAACTTTAATTTCCGGTGTCTTTAGTTTTGTATTTTAGTTTATGGCGGTTTAATTTTTTGGTAAAAAGTTTTTTATATATTTACTGTTGCTGCATTTCTGAATGGGTAGACTTACCTTCGAACTCTGAAAATTCCAAGGACAACGAAAAAAAGTAAATATTCTTAAACTTTAACTGTAACCCGCTTATGATATAATAACAAACATTTGCATTAGTTACTCAAGGTACCTTATTAACCTAATTTCATCAAAAATATATTTTAACCTTTGTACTCGTAAACTTTCATCAGTGATTTTTAGTTCAAGGAAGCGTACCAGACATTTGGAATATTCAAACTACTTATTGTTTAGAGATTAATTAGAAACTTACTTGAGGAAGGGGGGCGCGAAGGGCAACCTTAAGGATTGGCCAGATGTGCCAGTGGACAGGGAGAAGTGGAAGGGAGGTCTTTAACCTTTTTTTTTCTGGGTGGAAAATCATTTAATATCATTTAATATTTTATAGTAGTGGGTGGAGCGAAAGGGTGTGTCAGACTTCTGCTGACTAAAAACCTACCCTGCTCCTTCAGTTGCCTTTCGTTCCGGGGCTGCGGTATCTCGTTAGAATATTCCCGCAACCCATTTAGGTAATGATCCTATCCGGCCCCCAAATGTTTAAACTTTACCGTGCAGTAAGACACTACAGTTATTTTTTATTTCATTTCTTTATATACTTTTCATTTTATGCTATTTTCATTTTAATTTATAGTTGATGTCTGACAGTTTAAGTATTTGTGTGACTTACCTAAATATCCTTACTTTGGTATTGTTCGTCAGATCGTTGAGCTCCTTAAGTGCGAAGTTGAGCTACACGATAACTGGCAAATGCTTGTACTGTCTGGACAGGTTCGCTCAAATCTGCGTGCTCATTTCCTCAAAAGACACAACAGACATGAACCTTCGTGTTTCTCATGTGGTTTGATAAATACGAATTGTATGGACTTTAAAAGAGACGTTGACCTCTGAGTTCGTTTCAGTGTTTCTTCTTTCATTTAGTCAGCTAGGAAGCACCGGCCCCATCTAGCTTAACTTAAAACACATAAAAATTACGTGTAAAAGTTCAACCTCTTACAGCCGTTTTTTTTCGTATTAAAAAGTAGCCTATGTCCTTTCTCAGGCTCTAGACTATGTCCGAACCAAATTTCATTAAAATCGGTTCAGTAGCTTAGGCGTAATTGCGTAACACACAGACAGACAGAGTTATTTTCGCATTTATAATTTAGTAAGGATTTACAAGAATAAATATTTCAATCCATTTCATTTCATAGGCTCATAATAATAAGAGGATGGCCCATTGACCACTTATCTAGCCTCGTAGTATCCCATAAGCTTTCTTTCTGTTAAAGTCGTGTAAATCTTAATCTGCTTAGCACTGTCCCAACTAAGTTTGACGTTGATTGCCAGTCACAGCAAACGCTGCTGTGTACCAGTATTTTTGAATGGAGAGTCTTTCTATCTGACCTTTACAACTCAGTATCTAGGTTATAGAAATTAATTTGAATTTTACATCTTCAGTAATTGAGAAAAATGTTCAAACTCAAACTCAAAATGTTTTATTTCACATAGGCCTACATGGGCACTTACAAAACGTCAGCAGTTAGAGCGTGGTTCGAAATTGGTCGTTTTCTATGGCGAAGAACTGGCAAGAAACTCCACTGTTCTCGACAGACTGACAGAAAAACTAACATACGCACGGCAAGGTGATCCCATTCGGTTTTGTTACGTTTTATGTCTTGAAATAATGTTCAATTTCATATCAAATCAATAATTCATAAATTTTATATATATCTAATAAGCACACCGAGAGAATTGAAATGGAAAAATATTTAACCACTTTTTGTTATCAAAAGTATTTGTATCGAAATAACTGTAAAATTCCCGGTGTTAACTTTTCCATATTTTGTGAAAAAAATACATCAATGCAAGTAGAGGTGCCTATAAATATTTTATATCAGTGATATTTTTCAGATAGACCTACTTTTTTTGTGTGTGGCATCTCGCTGTTCAACCTCTGAGGTTGTCGGCTGCTTAACCGGGCTTGCCTGTGGTTACCTTAATTAATTAATTAATTAAAGCCTCCAGCCAGGGCTTATTATAAAACTTACAAACTAGGCAACTACATGCTAAGGGCGCCCCCGTGGGGTACGGACCTCGGCTTAGGGCGTAATGATAGACCTACACGTGTCGCCCGCCAAATATACGAAAATACGCATCGGGGGAAAATTTCATTGATTTTATACACCCACGCACATCAATGTCCGCACTGCGTCCAAACTTTCTATTCCCATATTCCGACAATGAGGAAGTTTGATTAGAATACTGATGGGTTATATGATTCGACGAGCCTTAGTTACGGTACCTGAGCTACCAATACAGTTACTGGGTAATGAAGAGTAGATGGGCATTAGCTCCATGTAAAATAATGATATCAAACCTGCTGCACTCGGCTATATTGAAAGCCGACCTCATTATATAAAGGAAAAGGCTAGGCACAGGGAGAAAAAAAATAAACTGTAGAATCTCAGCGTAACAACACTTTAAAACGTCCTTATAGTCAGCATTTTGAAACTTTGAGCCCATTGCAAAGGAAGCTGATTTTATATCCCCCAAGTTACAATTCTGTAGACCATTATTCCGTAGAAGTATCTGTGATAAGAAGGATTTCGTTCATAATTGTTATTCATTTTATTTTATTATGTTTGGAAAACTTACAGCTAGACAGAGAAATTAGTAAGGATATTAAATACATACATTATGGCCAATTACAAATTTTTAATTATTACTAATAGATTGTGTTAAAAATATAGGGTTAGAACTACAAATGCAACGGAATAGCTTAGTACAATGATAATATGTGTAACCACGTTCAGCTGTTTTATTCTCTGGGTCAGTAGCCCGGCTTCCCAATGATTTCTTGAAATCCAATTTACGACAAAGTATCTACCAATGTGAAGGAACTATGTACTTAAGCTTGGTAAAAATTGAACTGGAACAAAATGAGGTTAAAGCAAACTTCTCTGACCTTTGTGAGGTAAACGGTGCCCCAAAGCATCAATCAATTATTTATAATTGTGTGGGTGGCGTTCTAACCATTTGGGGCGACGAGTAGGCACTGACAGTTTTTCACTTTAGCGTAGTTTATATCTTTTTGTAAGAACTATTTCCTACGCAAGTAAAGTCTCCTGTATTATAAATGCATTTATGAACTTTTAAATTCCCATGCGCAAACACCCAGACACGCAAAAACTATATGTAGATCATACAAACAAGTTTTTTTTTTTTTTGTAGAAATCGCATATTAGATTTATACAATCAAACAGTATTAGGGTTGCTTCATTTGTCTAAAAATAGTAAAATGAGTGCTTGGTATAGAATTACCAGAAGAAGTGATCAAATTGCCACTATACATGGAATTGCGAAAAAGAGGACCTCAGTTCGCGGATCGCCAAGGCCCGAGCTACCTTCGCGCAGCTGAGACCTGTCTGGCAATCGCGGAAGCTGACCCCGACAAACCTGGCGTCGCACCTTGGTGGCAGAAGCATCGAGCGAGATGACGTGGAGCGAAGTGAAGCGGGAAGCTCAAGACCGACCGCGATGGAGGACTACAGTGGACGCCCTCTGCCCCATCTAGGGGATATAGGATATTAAGTGAAAGTAAGTCATGGAATTGCTGCTAGTATCTTAGTAGCTAGCTGCAGCTTAGTTTTATTCCCCTCCCCAATTTTATTCCGCCTTTTTTTCTTCTTTGTATCTAAAAATCTAATGTAGGTATATACATATTATGTAATTTTTAGCAGAGCTAACGCATATTTCACGATCACACTTCAAAAACAAAACATAACATAAAAAACAATAAAACATTATGAAGCTCATAATCATATTTTCCCGCTAAAAAATCGCGAGTACGCCATAAAACTCCTTCGTTTCCTTTATTTAAGGATTGCTTTCGCATCATAAATTTGTTAAACATTGAAGCAGTTTAGTTCTTAGCTCAGGACGAGTCCAATTTTCTGGCTCGTTATGCGTTAAAATTGCCATGCTATGCCATCATAGCCTTTTGGTGTGTTCTTGAGTTATGAGAATGATATGTAAGTCGATTTGGGTGGGTTATCGGTTATCCTGGTCGTATTTTAGTGAGGGAGAATTCACGATTGATAGGTATGCTTTAGGGCTGGTGAGAAATACGAAAACATGACAGCGGACTACGTTTAGGAAAATTGCTGATGTAGATAAAATATAGCACATGATTTTCTTTTGTATTTTTTATATGCAAGGAAAGATATAACGATAATACGATTTAAGTTTCTTTACGGCTACAGTTTGGGAAAATAGAAATTTAAATACAATAATGATGTTTAGGGTTCTGTAGCCAAGATTAAAAAGAAAACGACCAAGTGCGAGTTGGACTCGAGCACGAATGGTTCCGTACCATTATCTACACACGGCATCTCAAAAATCGCTCCTCTCCGAAAATAAGTTTCAAGCATGTCCCGGCGTCTACGAATACATTAAACTCAATTAATATTGTGTCAATTGAAAGTACGTTTAACGATCTCTAAATTAATAATAGTTAGAATTCCTAAGCACAAAAAATTTAATTGGCACGTTACGTTAAAAAAAGTGTTATGAAAATACGCGTTTCAACGTCCATTAATTGCATCACTCTGCAATGGCATACAACTGGCAACGCGGGTTAAATGTGGATCATTTGCTATTCCACCTTTAGAGTAAACACACGTGAACAGCTGTAGCAAGAAAAATACCCCTGAAGATGGAAACCACTGCAGATGAAGCCGCTCAAGTCATTGCACTACTGCAATCAGAGATGCGGCAGTGTGATGTTGCCCGTCAACTAAACTTGAGTCGTTTTTCCATTCGACGAGTGTTCCAACGCTTTCAAGAGACTGGTATATTTGAAGACGTGGATCTGGAAGACAACGCTGCACATCCGAAAGAGACGATCGCTTCATTGTTTCAACGTCTTTACGTCATCGGTTCTCCAATGCTGTTGAGCTGCAACAGCAACCCCTATCAGCTCGCAGACCTTCTGTAAACATCTCGACGGTTAGAAGAAGATTGCACGAGAAGAAAATTGCAGCTCACAGGGCTGCTACAAGGCCAAAATTGACTGCACAGCATAGGAGAGACCGGTTGAAATTTTCTCGCGACCATGTGGATTGGACAATAAATCAATGGAGGGCTGTGCTCTTCTTTGATGAGACAAGAGTGTGTTTTTTCTGCAAAGACTGACGTAAAAGAGTGTGTAGGAGGCAAGGAGAATGATTCGCATATGCCTGTATTCAAGAAACGGTGGAATATGGAAGTGGCTCGTGTATGTTCTGGGGCGGCATGTCAACCGATGGACAAAAACCGATGGCAAAACGGACCTTATATGTGTTTCTCTGACTGGAAGTGCTCGCGAGCAAGCATCGTTAACTGTTCCCCGGTACATAACAGAGAACTAATAAGGGCACGTGGTCCCTTATGCGGGTTTTGTTGGCAGTGGGTTCGTGTTAATGCCCGATAACGCCTGCTGTCAGACCGTATTAATTGTATGAGACTACATGCACGAAGGTGGGATTTTTGTTATGCACTGGCTGGCACGAAGTCTAGACCTGAACCCTATTGAGCACCTTTGGGATGAACTGAAATGGTGGGCCAAGATCTCCAAGATGCCGTCGTTGCAGAATGGGACAACATTCTTCGAGAGGCTGTTGTAACAGTAATGAGGTCCATGAGAGAAGGCATAGAAGTAGTCATCCTCCCCCCCTAGCTAGACTGATGACTACTACTGATGAATACAGCGTGGCAATGCTGGTCTTTTGGACACATTACCAGTGGACAGCGATGCGCACGAATTTCTGGACGCCATATTTTAGATTATTTTTAGATGTATAATATGTGGTTTAGAGTTTTTATTTAAGTGAATATTCCACTATAGATTAAATAAATTTACTTTACTTTAAAAAAAAAAACATTAAAAAAAACTAAATTATAATTCATATACTTACGTTTTTAGCAAAATCGTAGAAGAATGCTAAGCTTGAGAAACCAGCAGGCAATCTCAAAAGAAGATTCACGCAAAGCAGTAATTTTAAACTCGACACTACGCGATATTTGGGGCATTTTTCTTTAACCAAGAGAAAACAGTGTAGAAATACCAGCGGCGTTATAAAGACTCTTATATCCTTTTACGCAAAGCTGAAAGCGTCTTGCAGCTAAGGAAAGTAATTTTAATGATTAACTTGACACGTACGCAACGCACCACAGAGAGATCCTCTGAGCATGCAGGTAAGTACTCCCCTCTTGCTTTATGTTGCAAATCCCTGTTCGTGTCAGGGCGGATTACTCGGCTTCCTTTGTAAGTGACTTAACACGTAAACTGCCTCGTTGGTATCACGTTCGATTCCCGCATCAGGTAAAAAATTCTATTGAGTTTTTCTGTTTGAAATTTCTCAGTAGGAAGTTTGGAAGTTACTGCTGTGATAACCCCTGTGCTTCGGAAAACACGTTAACGCCATTGGTCCTGCCTAATCTCTCTCCGGTCGTATCGGATTGCAGGCAATACTATTTAACTATACAACGTATAATTTAAAGGGTATATACATACCAAGTGCACGGCTTCTTTGGATGATAACAAACGATATGGCCTGGGTTTTCTAATTCTGTGTCTACGTGTGTGGAACTTATTAGAAATTTCAATACATTGATACCAGAGACCGAATTTTTCAAATT
Organism: Tholera decimalis; assembly: GCA_943138885.2. Taxonomy (NCBI): domain Eukaryota; kingdom Metazoa; phylum Arthropoda; class Insecta; order Lepidoptera; family Noctuidae; genus Tholera; species Tholera decimalis. The sequence goes on along the minus strand of OW964554.2, from coordinate 36,339,679 downwards.
AAGAAGAACGAAGAGAATTATCGTTTTATTGACAAGTGACGTGGAAAGTGATGACCCTCATAGTGCTGTGACACGTTTGTTATTACTAGTATTCAAGAAACATATGAAACCAATAATTTGGGATCAATTTTCTGAGTCACTTATTTTGAGCTGAAACTTTGTATAGAGACTCCATACCAGATGTGGTCTTCAGTCCTTTTGGATAGATATGGGGTTTCCGTTACACGTTGTATAAGTTGTTTATATTCATACATGAAATATTTTAAGAGCCATACCTATAGCTGGTAAAGAAACTATAAACACGAAAAAAAATTAAACGCAATGTTTTTTTATTTTTCGTAATTATTATAATTTTCATATGATAAAAGAGAAAAACTATCTTTAATCATCATAAAAGCCGCGCACCGTCACAAATACCACCGCCGCCCGTGTAAACTGGCGTATTGGATGTCAAAAAATAAGAAGGAACCAGTATTTATTACGTGTGTCAAGAAATATTAAATTATTTAATTTTTTAAATAATATACCTTTTTTTATCGTGGTAAAATTATCAAATAAGTCCTCCCACCCCGGGCAGGGTGGGAGGGACTGTCAGACTTTTACTGACTAAAATCCACGGTGTTCCTTCAATAACCCTTAGCGTACCGGGGCCACGGTAATGGGATGAGTCCCACGACCCCGGCAGACTTCGGCCCTCTACGGGGGGGCCTCGTCATATTGCTGACGCTCTTTGAGGCGCGCGTGGAACACAACGCGCCGTCGACCCGGGCATGGTCCATGGTCGGACAGCGAGTTGCCCTTTACTCGCTGTCCGCATGCCCGCGCCTACGGTGGCCGGAGATCGTCGGCCGACGTCCGACGCCGTGGGCGTCTACCACTGTGGCTGGGCTGGAGGGAGGACGCCATCCTCTCCCTCACGCGGCCCGCCTCCTCCTTCGTAAGCATGACTGCTTCGCAGAAGGAGGCGACCGCTTCCCACTCCCTCTCGCCCCGCAGCATGGCCTCAACCAATGCCGGGCCCGAGAGGTCTCCGCCTATCGCCGCCGTGAGGACACGTCGGTGCTCTGCCCGGGCGGGGCAGTCTTGCACCGTGTGCTCTACGGTGTCCTCAGGGCGACCCTCGCAGTGGTGACACCCAGGCGTTTCCTCCTTTCCCATCAGACACAGGTACCTCCCGAAACTTCCGTGTCCGGTGAGGACCTGCGTCATGCGGTAGGTCAGGACGCCGTGACGCCGATCTAGCCACTCCTCAAAGAGGGGTCTTACCGCCGCAATTGCGGCGTGCCCGAAATAATATACCTAGATTTTTTTTTTGTTGCTATGCTTTCTTTACCGGCTATAGGTATATCCTTTAAAATATTTTGTGTATGAATAGATACACCTTATATATGAGATAGTACTATTATCCAAGTGAAAATTAATATCTTTAACAAAATACACAAAAGAAACACTACTGCTTTCAAGTACACATTTTACTCTCAATTTACTCATTGAAATTAAGGAAACAAATCGAAATGGACGTGATGTCGTGTATAGACTGAAACTCTCCAATAACAGAGAGAAAATGACCACTAAACAGTTTTATCTATATATGAGAATAATAAAGTTTGTTTATCGTAACCATTACACGTGTTAGGTATTATTATGATCGTCTGGGTTTATTCGTTGTGTTTCTCTTGTGTTATGAATTTGATAAATTGGGGCGTTTTGTAAAGGCATAACTTATTTTTTATATTATGAGGGTAAGTCTTGATGGCTAATGGAACAAAAGACGAATAAAAGTAACATAATTCTTTTGTATCAGCAAAGAAGGTTCCCAGCAACCTAATGCGTAACGGTAGATTCTGTCATTTTGATGTTGCACTTCCATTAATTGCGTGTTTTCACTGTCGAGCCGATAAATTTTTAAACAAAATAATTAATTTAGAATAGAGAAGTCGGCTACCAGTTTAACCAAATGCATTTGTATACTCCGTTTTACGTAAACTGCCTATCTGACCTTAACAATCCATTAGGTGTGACACGATAACTGCTGGCAAGACCGCTGTCATATTTTTTGGCTCCTGACTATCCCTAACGATTGTCAAAGATGTTGAAAAGATGAAGTTTTCGAGGCATGGAATTATCTCGATATTGTTACCAGCTGGGGTTCAGGATAGAAATAATCATCGCCAATTAAACCAAAATTAACACTTTCATTAAACACACTACGATACTTGTCACTAAACACTTAAATCGCACTGAAATTCACTTGTATAGTTTCGATGATATCGCCTCGTATCTTCTAATAAGACTGACGTCTGCGTTCCTTTGCGATCTATTTATACCCCGATCTATGCGTTCTAGAACATTCTTGTACAATCGACTTACTGCCTATAATGCTAAGAATGTTCCAGAAGCTACTCGAGATACTCAGTACCTACTGCTACTCGCCGCCAGGTGGTGTTAGTATCTCGAACATTCTAGATTTCGGTCGAAGTGTCTCGACGTACTTCGCTAAACGACTCGCGTAACAATATGTCAAGATGATCACCTATCCAAAGCCAACCTGAGCAAGCTGGGTTCAAACTTGAAGATCGACTTTTACGGAAGTTATTATATAGCCTCAATGCTAAATTCTTAATTAACTTCGGACGAGGGTCGCGATAACTGTGGTAGTCCCAATTAAAATTATGGGAAGAATGTGTGACAATGGACGGTTTTATCGCTAAAAGTGATCTTTTACGAATAACCTTTGGATAGATTTGACCCAAAAGAAGACATCACAAGAGTAATAAACTATATATTCAATACATCTGCAATAATATTATGAAGCGGAAATGTTTGTTTTTTAAACGCACTAATCTTCGAAAGTACTGGGCGGATTTGGATGAAATTTGTATGAAAGTAGCTTGCTTGTGGAAGGCTACTTTTTACCCGACTGGAAAAGTAGGAGGTTATGTTTATCGTGATAAAGTCCACGAAAGCGAAGCCCCGCTCGACTGCATATAAAAGCTAATCTTACTTCTTATCTTACTAATACTAATATTATAATACAATATAATACTTTAATATTATATTATATTATATTATCCTACTAATATTATAAATGCGAAAGTTTGTGAGGATGGATGGATGTTTGTTACTCTTTCACGCAAAAACTACTGAATGGATCTGAATGAAATTTGGTAAGTATATAGTTGGCAGCCTGGAATAACACATAGGCTACTTTTTATCCCGAAATTCCCACGGGATCGGGATTTGCGCGGGAAAACCTTCCCACGCGTACGAAGTCGCGGGTAGAAGCTAGTAATATTATAAATGCGAAAGTTTGTGAGGATGGATGGATGTTTGTTACTCTTTCACGCAAAAACTACTGGACGGATCTGAATGAAATTTGGTAAGTAGATAGTAGACATACTGGAATAACACATAGGCTACTTTTTATCCCGAAATTCCCAAGGGATCGGAACTGCGCGGGAAAACCTTCCTACGCGTACGAAGTCGCGGGTAGAAGCTAGTACATAATAAAATACTAATAAAAGAGGGAATTGGAGATATTTTACCATATTTTTTTAAGAAGGAAGGGTTTTATGTTCTTATAATAACAAGTTATTACCGTCAATTTGAGTAGTCGTGTTTGAGTTGAGTGGTGGAAATTACTTCTAAAGAGGACTCAAGAACTGAGATGAAAATACGTCTGAAATAATCTCTGCAGTAGAAAATACTACGTTTGATTATTTCTACTGACTAATCTCTACAGAAATACGCAATTCCATTTTCAAACATCAATTAAGACCATTATTTACTCCCAATTTTATTTAACAAGTACCTATTAGAAGTAAAACGAAGTCAAAGCAAATAACTAGGCGTTTCGACAGCTTAAATATCAGATTTAATTACTAAGGATAGAGCGACTGCACTGTAATTATCGATGAAAGGGTTCTCATATTCACTCTTTTGTTACTTTGTAATTAATTAAAATAGGAGTTGAACTACTTTCAAGATCCAAAATAGGTTATATAAAACCTGTCAGATGTTTTTCGAACTTCTCAAGATTGATTTTCATTGCTAATTACAGACTGAGTTGCTCGACGGTTTTATTAATTAGTCCAAAGACGACCACCATTAAGGGTCGCTCTGACAAGCTCCTATTTATTTCTGTATTTCATTCTGTAAGCTCTCAAGGTGGACACAATGCCAATCTATGCTATCATCGTCATCTCTGTAGCTTAGGTATTTATAGGTACACAATTATGTTGTGACCGGCTTTCAGTCTACTGGAATATTTCGTTACGTTATCTGCATTCTATACATAATTATATAATTATACATATAATATAAATAAAATTGAGCTGTTGTTCTTTGATTCCAAAATAACTAGTGATCAAGTGATCAGATACAGTTATTTACACGACACATTTTTTTTAAGTTTGCTTTTCTATTTGTCAGGGCTTATTTCTGGAATGACTGCACCGATTTACTGAAAGATAGAAAAGGCTACTTTTATCCCGGTATACTCACGGAATCGGGATTAAAAACCGTCTGCTATTGAGTAATAAAACCCGAAACCACAAAAAATAATATCCAGGGCAATTTTATACCCGTTTTCAGTATTTAAGGGTTTATCGTATTAACGATATGCAAAATCCCGACACGATCTCAACACTAAATGTGATAAAAATAAATAGAATTTCCACCGCCTAGCCACGGAGCTGTTAATCAAATTATTTTTCCATCACTCTCTTTAGCTTGCAATTAATTGTACGGCGACAAAGTATTTTCGCTTCTCTAACGATTTTTTGACGAGGGTGCCCGAATTAGTTTTACGAAACAACACTGATTTTAATGCTTTCCTTCGATAGACAAATTAATTTTGGGGTACCTCTAGTAATTAGTGTTTGGGGTTTTGTTTTATATTCTGAAAATTCAATTAATTTGAAGAGGTTTTCTAGTGGGTTATTGTAATTTGGGATGCTAACAAAATTACATAGAATTTACAATATCTCTGAGGCTATTTGGTGATTGTAGACACACAGGAGAGGTATAATTCTTTGAATTTAGTGTTTTCATTCGTAAGTACTATTTGTATTAAGTATTCTTAGAAAACAATTTTAGAACCAATTTAGCTACTTATAACTGACAATTCTATGAATAAAACTTAAGCACCACATGATAAACGACTAGTATGATACCAAACCTTGTCATTCACCGCAGCTGTAAAAACATATTTTAAATAAACTTTATATTGAATGAGCACCTGGTCGTCCAAAGTTGAGTTGAGGGAACGAGGCCGTGTGGAAGGTCACCATTTTTTAAATGTGCCAGAAAGGATGCTGCGAGAGACGAGTAACACGCCTGCGTACTATCCTTGGCGATGACGCCAGGCCTCTGGCACCTACTACGAAACGACTCGGGTCTACCCTGTCTCGATGAATTATATGTAGATAGGTACTTACACCTTTTTAACTTAGAGGTGGCAATCCTCCACCGTGGTGTCAGTGGATGTGTCTGTCAGACTCGTACTGATAAAACCACCCTTGTTCCTACGTTCCTCAGCTCCGGACGCAATCTGGAGCTGAGGATGTGAAAGTGACTTCCTCTGCCCCAGACTGGCGCTAGTCTGCTGACAGCAGGCTCGTCCAGTAGTACATATTATACCTACGTATATGACCCAACCAATTTAATTCAGCACACCGTAAATTGGATAATTAATAAAAAAAAAAAACCTGTATGTTTTGTGGAAGTACCTACACCTAAGCTTAGCCCCAAAAACAAAGAACTCTAAATAAGTAAACCCAACAAAACCCACTAAATAACTCAACCTAATTAGTGTAAAACAATACTGAGGGTCGTTTACTTGGGCTCTGTGTAGAAATAGATTCTATCAACACTGGCAAAAACTACTTGAACACTGGCTCAGCCACAGTTAATTAATCTGGATCGAGGTCTCGGATACACTTTTGTGCTCGGAAAAATCGTTATGTCGTATTAGATAAGATAGTAAATACTCACGGCAGTTTTAAGTATTGTTCACCCTTTACACACATCTTATATACGTACTTCAACTCCTTTTCTTGCATAATGTGCACAACCATCTTACGAAAAATGTATATTCACCGTAAAATTACAAATACCTTTAGTTTATAATCTATCTCGTGATTCTGCTTGTAGTTTAACGCATTTATTTTGGACAGTTGGCAATTTAACAAATGACAGATTGTAATCAAACGATTTCAGTTCAATAGATTGTAATGTATCGAAATTAATGCGTTGAGTTGTAAACCGTAATGTACGGATCACAATTTATCGATATCTCACGAGATATTTTATAATATACTTATCGGATATTGTAATTTTACGGTGACATTTTTTTTTATTACTGGTGGGCCCACTCTTGACCTCGATCTCGCCTAATGGTAAGCGATAGATGAGGTCTAAGATGGGACGAGCGAGCCCAGAAGATGCCTATTTACTCGTGCTTTAAAGGCTGAAAGGTCATAAGTGGCAGGGAACACAGAAGCCGGCAGAGAATTCCACAGCTTGGCTGTGCGCACAATAAATGTGGAGGAGAAGCGCTTGGTACGACAAGACGGTATATCAACCAATTGTGGGTGGTACCCAGCCGTGCGTCTGGTAGACCGGTAGTGAAAGGGAGATGGAGGAATCAGGTCATGGAGCTCCTGCGCACACTCCCCGAAGTACAATCTGTAGAAAACCGACAGGCAAGCAACGGTTCGCCGATTAGCCAGGCTATCAAGCTTGTCCACCAGCACCTCGTCGCCTATAAGCCTTTTAGCTCTGCGCTCGATCGAGTCCAATGCAGCAAGTTGGTACTTTGCAGAGCCATCCCACAAGTGGCTGCAATACTCCACGCAGGAACGGACCTGTGCTTTATACAGATTTAGATATACAAATTATTAATCAAATCTAAACAAAACTGTAGCTTAATAAAGTGAAGCTGCGGTCAGAAGCTAGTGAGAAGTAAGGGCTTTCGTATTCATCTACTGAATGTTAAGTCAGCTTCTATGGTAAAGTCAAAATGTTGCAAAAGTCGTTTACTGTTACCTACCTAATTAAAGAGTGTGACTATCGTTGGTAGAACACACCATATCAGGTAAGTATGACACTAGATGTCGCGCCACACCCGTGGACTTGGTCACGATAAAAACATAACCTTCCTCCTTTTACAGTCGGGTTTACAGCTTTCTCAAGCTTCAAACTACTACCGTACCAAATTTCATCTAAATCCACCCAGTATTTTTCTTTGTCAGTTGTGAAAAAACAAAAATATCGCGATTAGCGCGTAAACAAACAAACCTTTCCGCTTTATAATCGGTATTAGTATAGATGAGTCCCCAATCCCAATATGATACCACTGCTTGAAATGAGAACGGAACAGCAAAAAGATCACTTGCTCAAAACGCAACGCCATGGCATAGCACCTACTCCTTACCTTAAGCCCTTTGTATAAGTTCCGTTTAAGTAATTTTATTTAATTACCATTTATTTAACCAAAGACTGCAACGCAAAGCTTTTACAATTTTTGGAGCTAGTCACTTTATTTTACAAATATAAATTTTGAAAAGACAAGTTAGACTCTCATTTCTATTTCAAGAACTCTAGAAAATTGTTTCTGTCAAGTATATACTGCCTGCCTATTTATAAAATATCGCATATGAATTGAAAACACCCACCCGCAACATAACTTAAAACTGCAATAAATACAAACCCAAAATATATTGCATATTACTTTTGAAGTTCTGACAAATGTATGAGTTCAAACTCTGATGTCAATGAACTTTCTACAGCCAAAACTTACAACCGTACACTCCCCAGATTTGTTGGTTTCATTTTCAAAGTGAAAATGCCCTTTAAAGTTTTCCAATCTAATCGGGAGGCGCATAAAATAAAATTAAACTTAGCCTTAAGTAGTAAAGAAGCTTTTAACACTCAGGTTTTATGCTGAGTATAAAAATATTTTATATTTGTAGGAAGCGGCAGTTGATATTTTATAAACGTTGATTATAATTTTATTGATTCTAACTTCTGACGTTGCGAAAGATATACGTTCTCAATTTCTATAGGTACCTGATCGCATTTTCGTGAAATTTTATGTCAAACACATCCAGTAGCGCGTCAACTAAAATTATTAATGTCATGCAACTCAAACTTACTTTGCACTTTATATTAGTAACAGTCATTTTTCAATCACGTGATAAACAAAGAACGTTCAGAAATGAATGAAGTTTGGAATATGGATAGACCATAATCATTCATTATACCCGAGGGATAATTTTTAACTTAAAGCACTGAGAAATATATTTACATTCAGAAGTAAAGGAGTGCACACGCTATACCTATGTAAGGACCAGCCCTGGGTCGGCGGCACGCCGTGTTACACGCGCGCCTCAAAGAGTCGTCAGCATTAGTGACGTGTCCCCATAGGCCCATTGCCTGCCGGGGTTGCCGAAATGTTCTAATGAGATACCGTGTCCCCGGAATGTAAGGGCAGCTGAAGGAACAGGGTGGGTTTTTAGTCAGTAAAAGTCTGACACTCCCTGCCGCTCCACCCCGAGCGAGAGGAGTCATACGATCATTTTCCCAAACGAAAAAAAAACGCTATACATATGTATGTACTTGTTTATATTTGAATAAGACCTTCCTTTTCTTACCTTCAATCTTAAGTTTGTTTATACACTCACTAGCTGTGCCCGCGACTTCGTCCTCGCGGAATAGTGACTTTCTGCAGCATTTTTAATTTTTTAGGCTAATTATTTTGAAAATAAAACTCATACATAATTTGAATGTCGTTTTTATTAATATCTAATCAAAAATAAAAATAAATAAGTTTCAAGCTTCTAGCTTTAAAAATAACGTTATTTCCATACAAAATTTAATCCCTATTTCAACCGCTTACAGTCCTTTTTTTTGTCCTAAAAAGTATTGTATGTCCTTTCTCAGGCTCTAGACTATATCCGTACCAAATTTCATTAAAATCGGTTCAGTAATTTAGGCGTGATTGCGTAACACACAGACAGACAGAGTTACTTTCGCTTTTATAATATTAGTAAGGATTCTTTACCGTAACTTAGACATCCATCCCAATTACATCGCAGGCAAAATAACCTGCGCTTACTCCGACTAATCGCAACATAAATACGCAAAGACTGGTCGTTGACATAATAATTATCCCAATGACACTGAGCGAACCAAGTGTTAGTTTACTACTTGTGGATCTACCTACTGTCCGTGGCAAACAGCTTATGTAGGTACATCAGCATACATACAGAGTGTGTATGTATGTAGACGGTTTAGTGAATGTTTAATCGTAAATAACTGTGACTGTGAGAAGCTACAGCAAGACTTAAATAGACTATCTGACTACTATAATATCAATAAAATAAATGTTAACGTTAACAAATGTCAGATCGTAACATTTACTAGGAAGCGAAATTTTACTAAATACAGTTATAATCTTAATGGTGGCAACATTGTACGTTGTGATGTTGTTAGGGATCTTGGTGTCGTCCTGGATTCAAAACTGTTGTTTTCGGAACATGTGTCCCATATCGTCGGTAAGGCATACAAAAGTCTAGGATTTATTATGCGAATATGTAAATTATTTACCGATATAGACTGCATTAAAATACTATATTTTGTATTCATACGCAGTATTTTAGAATACTGCAGCTGCATCTGGAATCCACATTACTTGGTTTATATGCAGCAAATTGAATCTATCCTTCTTACTTACTTACTTACTAATATTATAAATGCGAAAGTTTGTGAGGATGGATGGATGTTTGTTACTCTTTCACGCAAAAACTACTGAACGGATCTGAATGAAATTTGGAAAGTATATAGTTGGCAGCCTGGAATAACATATAGGCTACTTTTTATCCCGAAATTCCCACGGGATCGGGATTTGCGCGGGAAAACCTTCCCACGCGTACGAAGTCGCGGGTAGAAGCTAGTACAATCTAAATTTGTAAAGTATATTAACTGCCGCACTGGCTTTAAACAAAAAGATTATCTTCTATCATGTAAACATCATAACATTCTTCCTTTGCAGGACAGACGTACGATTTTGGACATGCTGTTTCTTTATAATATTTGTAGTGGAAATATAGACTGCGCTGATCTAAGTAGGTAACTTAGTTTTGAGATTGAGCATGCCGTTACGACGGACTAGGCACACTCAGCTTATCGATGTACCACATGCCAGTACTAACTACGCTCAGAATTTAGTTATTAGTAGAATACTAAGGACTTTTAACAAAAACTTCTCCCATCTGGATATATTTAACTCCAAAAAAGGTATGTTTAGGAAGCTACTTTTATCCTCTGTACATGTCGATTTACCTAATCAGATCCTAACAGAAGTAAAATAGTATGAGATTAAGTATGGTACACTACAGGCATTCATCATACACCACATACCTACACACACACACACACGCACACACCCCAAGACACATTCTTTTAATACTGGGGAGTATCCAGACTTCTTAATACTGTATAATAATGTTAATCTATAAAAATATATTTCCTACATGTTTGTTACTAGTGAATAAATTGTAAATCCGTAATTGGCTGTAAGATTAGATATAAGTTACTATAAAACATTGTTTTAAGAGCTGTGGATTTTGTTATAAATAAATAAATAAATAAATAATGGTTCCTGCGGAATAGACTGAATTAAAACTTGCTTTGCTGTGTTATTGGTCCAATTATAGCCTCGCATTTTGTTAAACTATGTATACAAACATCAGTATTTCATAAGATTTGTAAAGGTTCGTTTCGTAAGTTTCCTCATATTTAACCTACACAACACAGTACTAGGTGAGACTAGTTCTAACAGTTTGTAAGGTAACAACAAATAAGTCGGTAACAAAAATCTGCAAATGATAGCCGAGAAGAAAAAGCTTAAATCGCTTTCTGGGGCATGAAACGAGAAGACTAGGTATATAATGGACAGTCACCCATCTACAGACGTCCTCTGTTAGCGCCCAACGCCCGACTTCACACCATCTAGTCCGACTTAAGCTATTCGACTTCTTAGTTCTTTCATGCTACTCGTAGTCGTAATCTCTTACTCTGGTGAGATAACCCGTGTAATTAATGCATGGAGTTTCTGATTTCAAATAAAGTCTTTGAAGCACCCAATTAAGGGTAAACGACTTAGTACAAGGTGTTACTTTAAAGTAATAATAAATTATATTTATTTTGCAAATTGGTTACCCTTGCCAACAAAGTGAAAAATTTGGCGAGTAAATAATTATTATATAAAATAAAGAAATACTGCAGAATATTGAATAAAAATAACACTCACGCACTTTTCGTAGAAAGCAGACGATTCCGATGCTTCCTAGTTGACTACTAAATTTTATTTAGCCCCATATTTTCCCCCATTCTGGGTGGAACTAAAAGGACTATCAGATTTCCACTGACTTAAAACTCACCCTGTTCCTTGAGTTACCCTTTTTTCTGGTTGACAAAATCATCAAATGAGTCCTCCCGCCGTGGGTGGAGCGGAAGGGAGTGTCAGACTTCTACTGACTAAAAACTCACTCTGCTTCTTCAGCTACCCTTGAGTTCCGGGGCCGAGGTTGCGAACATTCCCGCAACCCCGTAAGGTAATGGCCCTATCGAGCCCAGGTTAAAAAATGAGTGTGGCACTCGGGGACTGCCGTGGTAAAGCTATTTATTGCATAGCATTTTTATCAACTTATGCAATTATAATCATTTATTTATTTTATTTATGCAGTATTTTTTTTTCTTTGATATTAATTCAAGTTACACTTTTGAGCGTGGTGACCGATAAGAAAACATTTTTTTTCTTTTATTGAATAAATGAGAAGTTAATATTGTTTAAACTAATTTTATTATCTTACAATACATGTAGGTTATTCAGCAATTTTTATCATTGAAACTATAGGTTTATTAGCAGCTAGTCTACACGCATACGTCGCACGCACACAAACACCGTGCCGAAGTCTGCCGAACTGAAACGACGTCGAAGTGGGGGGTGTTAGGTTTATTTTCGTCACGGAATTTCTTGATTCGGTCGCCACGCTCAAAGCCCGCGATAAAAGCTATGCAATAGCTTAAAAATTGGGACTTTAATGAGGTTCACACGGAAGAGAATAAGGCTAATGCAAATGACAACTGGCACAGTTTTACAAATAGATAGTGATTGTTGCCACAATACGGTACAATCAATGGGAGCTCGACTTCAAGCAGTAATTGATGCAAACACACATTTTAAATTGGTTAGCTAATTATATCTAATAGTCATAGGTTATCATCTATGATATCTCGTAAAGTTTACTTATTTAATAGAAATTTTAGTTTAATTCAAGTGCGAGTGCTATTTGGATGCATATTACTTTAAAATTTTCTTAGTTATTTATATTTGTCAAATAAAGCAGTTTATACTATAATGTATGTAGATATTTAATAATATTATTTTCCCGTGGCGTGAGAAGAAAGTAAGACATATTTTTGAAAAGGGTGATCACATATTATTGCCTAATGCACAGCATATATTATTGAACCGTTCACATGAGCACATATTTTTGATCTTTAGATTCTACATAATTGATTGAGCTTTCCAACGCTCACAATATTTTGAAACTTTGACAGTGCCAATATACACTACTAATTTTTAATTAGTACAAATACTTAAAGGGCTTATTAGAAAAGGTCTTGTTATTATATATGTAAAGTCTCACTATATAATATTGATAAATAGCAAAGTTATTAGCGTTTGTTTATATCCCAAAATGTCACTCAATTTACGGACATATTGTACAGGCCATTCATGTATTCATTAATCGTGATGTCGCGGTCACGCGGTCTCGCTCAAACTTGCCCCGCCTCCAACAGCTGTTATCGTAATTGTAGGTAGCTTAGACGCATCTTTAAGCTTTACGAATTAAAAAAAAGTAAAATAAAACGTTCACGAAAAATAATAGGCACTTATTAAATTCAAACTTTACCTACATACTTTAATTGGGCCATTTGCTTGTGTTGTTCAGTATCCACCTGCAGAACTCCATCCTTGGTTCATTATCCACAGTAGTCAATTCTTGACCCTTTCTTTAGTGGTATGGGTGAAATCCAGACGAACTAATGATCGTCTATGCACAGTACTGGCTGATATTAAAATGACGAGCTGCGTCATTCGTACTTCGCCGGGGATCTTCAAAGTAGTCCACTACATCGTCGTAAAGGTTTTGGGCCGGTCTTCCATGTCCTTGGCGATGGGCCGTTGCGCGGAATGATCAATGGTCGAGTAAACGTTGGTAAACATTTACCACAGTCCGAACCTTTGGCTAGCGAGCATTTGGGTACTCTTCCCTGTACATACGAACAGCGGCCACCAGACCAAAAGTACACACGCAACATAGCCACGTACTCCCGAGATGAAAACTGGTAAGCCATCGCGACAGAAAAAACGTAACAACTTATGTTTAAAAAGCACGCGCACACTTCCGCTAACAAATTGGCACTGTTTGTTCGTTCACTCGTTGTAAAAAGGACCGCTGGCCAGAGGGGGCGTGGCTTGAGCTTAGACGCGAGTTTGCCGGGATTTATGAATGACGATCTAACTGGACTAGCACTGCGCGTAGTATTTTCTAGTAGCAATTGTTATGAATGATTGATTCAATTATGAGTTTACCAGTTATGACAAATTTTCGTAGACAATTTTGGGGTTTCGTTTTTTTTACTTTTGACTACATAAATATGATCAGTAAAGGGTACGGATAGAGCCCCATTTTTTTTTGTACTAATTAAAAATTAGTAGTGTATATTAATGAACTCTACCTGACAGTGCGATTCAACTATAATAGGATCGACTTCTCGCCATAGCTGTCAAATCGCATTGTGACGTCATAGCTGTCAAATCGTGCCACCTTAAGTAGAGTGAGCAAAACAAGAATTAATAAATTATTTATTTACGAATATTGAGCGAAAAAAAATGCAACTACTCTTTATTTATTTTGCTGGTAAAACGCGAGCTTTTCATCCATAAAATAATATTAAAAATCTTTAATCATTTTGCTACACACGGCTTCTGGGCATTTGCGCTATGCGTCTTCTTTACTTAAAAAAAATACACTTTACATGACCAAAACTACCACAACTGAAAAATGTACTACAAATTTCTTTTTTACGCGACTGCACCTACGCGGCCGTCGCGAAGGCCTTACTTCAGATCGGCAAAGTTGCTTGACGCGAACATTTGCAAATAAGTTTTCTACGTATACCGTACTTTTTAAGTGACATTTGACAGATAGAGGTAATTGACGTTCCTATTCTTATTTGAATTGCATAGCTATTTGTCGTGACTCGTGTTGCTGTTCCAAGGGGGATATTTGGCAATGAGATCTCTAAATGGGAAGAAGGTAGCAAAGTCACTAGTGACAGCAGCAGGGGATAAGCATTATCCCCATGAGGGCAGAGGATGGTACCAACGTAATTATGACGGTTATCATAATTAGGATGTTTGTTTGTTTGGATATTTATTACTCAATCACGACAGAGCGGCTGAAAGAATACGGACGTATGACATAGATATTGTTAGCATAAAGAAAAGCACATAGTCTATGAGCTGTGTCTTATATCCCAGAAAATGTATAGTTCTGCTGGGATAACAAAGAAAGTGCATAATAATGTTTGATCTTGGGGTAAAAGCTAATCCATACTAAAACTTTCGCTAAAAGCGATTGAGATTGCATTACAAATTGAGTTATACTCACGCCTTTGACTGGTCGAGACACTATTGTGAAGGCTGTCCCAGATGATCAGTTGTCGTCCAGCATCATTGACTCAAGGAAAGTTAACTTTGTAAAGATGTAGCGAACAGTTGTTGTTTGAATCTCCATCTGGAATACATGCCAATATCATTAAATGTTATCGATCATTTCGAAAAACAATTTCAACAAACATGTTTTAACAAAACCATAATAGTACACTACGGAAAGCATTGATGGACTGGCTCCGTACTTAGAGTAGTGGTTACGAATGTTTTTGTTTTAATATATTGACGTTTTGAATGGCTATATTTACAAATACGATTGTTTTGTAAAACTGAACATTGTCCCGACCGATTATTACTAATTGCTTTCATGATCGGTTTTAATCATTAATAATCAAACAGTTGTATTACTTTGATCAACATTAAAACATACAAACACGTAGATATGATTGTTAAAAGTTTAAACCATCGCCATTTTTATGACATTGGAAACAGGTCAATCAATTGATAAAATACAGGTAGGTATTGATATTTATGGCATAATATCGACTAGTGACATTCAAGGATAATTCAGATGATTGTTGCCAGTATTTTAGTGAGGTGTTGTAAAAACTTCGCGCGTTTCGTCCACTTGTATTTTTGTACGGCGTGCCTAATAATTATAAACACTACCATTGATATTTAAGATAATAAGATTATCAATGGCCGTTAGGTATGTCGACTTGGCGGGGGCACAGCAGTGCCCCCGCCAAGTCGAGCGAAAAAGCGGCACGGCCGTACCATACTTTTTCGAAGCAATTCAGGCCATTTTCGACCCCCTATAACTTCGTTGTGGATAAAACGATAAGCCTGAATTTTCAGTAACCAAGCAGGCATAGTATAAACACGGTATATTTCAAATTTCATTCAATTTGTACAGGTAGTTTAAGAATTATAACGAGTCAAAGTTTGTTAATTTTGTCACTCACTGACTGACCGATCATCAAAAGTCTAAGGCACTTCTAGCAGACGTAGAAGCTTCAAATTTAGAATTCTATTAGTGTTTATTGTATGAATCAAGGAAAAACTAAAATATTTATCAGTTTAGTTTTTTTTTTAAGATTTTTTTTTTGACCACCATCTCACCTGATGGTAAGTGATGATGTGGTCGAAGATGGAGCACGCTTGCCTCAAAGTAACCTATCTGGAGGCTTCCCTCTTGACTTAAATACCCCAGGTTATACGATGAACTTATAATTAACATGCGACAGCTCAATGATTCTGACTTTGTTGAAATTATAAATATAATAAATTATATGTGACTACACAAAAAGACCGTGACTTACTCTCGTCTAGAATAATAACTCACAAATCCGATTCAAATGGCGCAAATAAATAAATTAAAACAGATTATTTGAAACAATTGAACACCTCTCAAAACTTCCTAATGATACCGTTTGCTTATTACCTACAAAAAACATGGGAGAATAGAATAGATCTAGAGATCTTTCTTGTGTGCTTGCTTAGATCTCTCCAACATCCCGAAATAAAACTTACAGCTGTAGATAGCATAGATTGCCCCAGATACCTAACAAAAAGAGCTCATGAATGCATAAAAATACATGAAGATGATGTTTGTATGACTGCGGGCCTGGAAGAGAATATAATTATAAAAATAGGAGCAAAAGTCATGCTAAGGCGAAATATTAACTTGAGTCTTGGTTTAGTTAATGGTTCTATCGGTAGATACAAAAGTCATTAAGAAAATATACATTACATACAGTAAAGAACATGTTTACGAGCTTGGTCCGGTCAAAACTAAATTTGAAATTATTAATAGAGCTTATGTTCATCGCGAACAGTTTCCCATATGTATAGCCTATACTATAACTATAGACAAAAGTCAGGGCCTAAGTCTAAATAATGCGCTGATGGATATCGGTTCTGCAGTATTCAAATCCAGTCAAGCTTACGAGGCACTTTCGAGAGTTAAAAGTTTGGGCGGTTTACATCTAATTAATGTCAACTTTGGAAGTATTTAAAGCGCAGGAATCCTCAATTTGTGAATACAATAGACTAATTCTGTGGTGTCAAAGTAAAAGGGGATGAGTCAGAAATTTAAAAAAATGAGTTAATTACACAGTTGGCTAAAATATATTACTACGTATCATGGTAAAAAGGAGATGTCTCAATATAATGTATTTTTATTTCGTGAATCTCGAATAACAAATATGAGTCTAGTTATAAATAGCAAAAGCTAAAAAGTAAAAAGGAGTTGTGTCTAGTTATCTTCTTATTAGATACGTGAGTGTTTACTTATAAAATTAGGTATAATGAGATAAGTCGACTTGTGCCTAAATTCGCATTCGTCGTTTAGCGTTAGGTAGTTGCATTTCGCGCGCGAAGTTGACGTGTTTTTACCTATGCAGCTGTGTAAAAAAATCCTTATTTTTGGTTTACGTGTGTATTGGAGTGTTGAAACCCATAAACGTGAATCACATGCACCTTCTAATAAGATAGGGGATGGTGCAGTACAGGCAGTTAAAGATCACATTTAGGCTGCGTTTCCACCAGAGATGTGCGAGGATGCGTAGCGAGGGATGTGTTTGTAAAGAACCAATAGAATCGCTTCATTTACCTCGCCTCGGTCAGCACAGCTCTGGTGGAAACGACTCAGCGGAGCTAGATTTTTGCGCATACAAAACAAGCGAGGGATGTGTGTGAGGGATGTGTGCGAGGGATGTGTTGCGAGGGATGTATTGCGAGGAATGTGTGTTGAGAAGGATGTGTTGCGAGGTTTGCGCATCCTCGCACCACACATTAATGCGCATTTTCACAGCTCCGCTACACATCCTCGTAGGCACATTTTCACCGCACAGCTTTGGTGGAAACCCCACACATTTTCACAGCACAGCTAGACATCCTCGCACGACACATTTCTATCGCACATCTCTGGTGGAAACGCAGCCTAATTCTTATCCATTATGTGAATCGCATTACAGCCGAAGTCAAACAAACAAACGCTATTTACCGACAGGGCTGTCACTAAACAATAATGTACCAAATGTACAAAGAAATAGTCACCAATCCCGTATCATAAACCTATTTTGGAAATGTTTTTCATACCATGGGTCTATCTTTTAAGAAACCTTATTTGGACCCCTGCAATACATGTGACGCATACAAAATTAAAATTAAACTAGTTTTGCCGCCAGATTTTAAAGAAACAGCTAGAAATCAGAAGCTGATTCAGGTTATTCTATGAAAAAAAAGGACAAAGCAGAGTCGAGCGATGTTAAAAGAGTTTATTGTTTTGACCTCCAGCAATGTCTTCCAACCCCTTTTTTGAAGACAAATATCGTTTTCTACAAACGGCTGCTGTGAATTTTTGACTTAATAATTTACGATTGTTATAGCAAAACATAACCCTTCCTTTTCAGTCTGGTAAAAAAGCTTTTGCTACATGTGGAATGAAGCTGACGGAGGACGTGGAACTAATCAAATAGCGTCGTGCCTCTACAGTTTTTTACTCGTAATGACATTGCCATAACACGTAAAAGAAGTTACCTTTTATTCCGATACGTGTGACGGACAAAACAAAAATAGCCACGTTGCTGCTATGTTTTTATACATAAGCAAAATGAAACCTGCTTTCCTAATAAACCACAAGATTTTAGTTCCCGGACATACGCACATGGAGTGCGATTCTGTACATGCACAAATCGAATGTAAGAAAAAAGAACTGATTAAGCTATACATTTGCCAAGAGACTGGTACAACTTAGTCAGAATGACGGGTCCAAACATTTCTCGTCGTGGTAATGGATAACGATATGTTTTTAAACTTCGCTAAATTGTATAAAGGCCCTTTGCAGCTACGAAAAGTAGATACATCGGGCGAGAAATTCATATAACAGGTGTAATTCAATTTAAATCAAAATTAGACAATTTGACCGAGTTTAAGGAGATTTCTTTCTGTCGAAGGGGCAAATCTAGTGAATCTTTGAATCGCGAGAAATGTTATGATTGTCAAGTGGCTATAAGTCAGGAAAAAACGAGATCTTCTTAGTATTCTTCATTTAATTGACAGTAGTTTGCCATGACTTCTATAATAAATTAGAAACTTGTGCAAACACACGAGATATAGATCCCAATATCGAGGAGTTCAGCGAAGCTTAAGGTTACAGTATTATGTTAGGAATTTTTCATTTATAATATTTTAATTCCGTTTGTTTTTTATTTTTATTGAAAGCATTTATGAATGATGACGCAAAGGAACTTTGCTTGGAAGAAACCAATAGACGTGCCATAATTTCCGCCTACCTCAATGGGACACAGATGTGATGATTTATGAATATGTTATTGAAATGAAATGTAAAGATTCTCAATATTAAATACGCAAATAAATAACTTATAAAGGGACGAGTCATTATAAGATTTTTTTAATTTTATTTTTTGTTATGGAAAAAGGAGATATGTCAGTTATTTTAATAATTAGTAAATAAAAATAATTTTCAGATACATATAAAAGACAAATAAATTAATAAATGAAAATTAAAACAGATTTGTATTGAGTATTTCTGTATGTTTTTGATTAAACTGCATTTACCTTATAAAACAAATAAGCGTTTTCTTTATTAGCCCCTGGTGAAAAGTTGTGTTTTTAGACTCATCCCCCTTTACCTTGACAACACAGAATTTACCGTCCAGATTTGTCTAAAGTTTTAACATCAAAGCCTTCGAGAAAAATCCATAGAGACAGGGAGTAGGCTTTGAAAAAAACTGTAACTGAAGAAGCTCAAGAAGTAGTACCGGAAAAGAAAAAAAGGAAGGCTACCTACAAAAATAAGAAAAGCTCATAAGACAGAGAGAGGACTTTAAGAAAATTCGTTGTTGGTATACAAGAAGTAGAAGGTACAGGAAAGAAAAAAAAGGAAGGCTACCTACAAAAATAAGAAAAGCTCATAAGACAGAGAGAGGACTTTAAGAAAATTCGTTGTTGGTATACAAGAAGTAGAAGGTACCGGAAAGGCAATAAGTAGGACTATCTACAAAAAGAAATGAGATCCCATAAAAACAATACTTGTCAAAAAACCAAGTCTCGCAACTCAATTCTTCTACCGTAAAAAGTTGTGAGATCCATGTAATACCAAGTCGGTTATTAATTTATTCAGTCCTTACTTAAGGGACCTTCTGTCTTAAGTTGTTACGTAATTATCTAACCTAACAACATCTTATAGTGACCATATCAATATTAAAAATCTTTAACGTTTTAAATAAATAGATTGACTTGGCAATCGCAAAAACAATCTAATTTATATATGTATGTATAACTTGTGAGATATATTGTGTTTTCATGCGATGGCCTTAGAGTGCTAAGGCGACGATTAGTTTTTTTTTTTTTTAATAATGTTAGATTGGCCCAGAACTCAGCTACGCGAACTTCGCTCGCTGATGCAGGCATGGTGTAGGTATAGACCACAGAACAGATAAAAGTAGTTAGAAAGGAAATAGTTCCTGATTTATATGAGAACGCGTGTCGCCGCTTGTCTCCCACTCCCACAGCTCAACTACAAGCAAGAGGCCCATTACGTATGCGAATTACGCACACAAATAAATTACACACACTTAAATCGAGAGCTTGCTACTGATTGTAACTCACTGTCGCTAAACATGCGCCGTGCATCACGGCCAATCAGGGCAAAGGACGAAACGTCAATGGTTGAAGTGAGAGGATGCAATACATTGTAAACGGACTTGGTCAGTGCGTTGATTAAGCGAGTACACATAGGACAATGTATATTTTTTGTAACTTGTTGCAATAATGTTGTTAATTTTCGGAATTTCATAGTAATCAGAATATTTTTTTGTTTTTTTTACAAATAAAATTGTAATTAAATGTTCTTTTCGACTTACTGATGGAAAGATATACCTCCTCGCTCTATACTTGCGGTCTAACTTTTTGTTTTACAGGTGATAATTGCACAACACGGCATTGTAAAGCAGAGCTCTGTGTTCCAAAGTATTCCGAAGCGCACTAAACGCGGTGAATGAATTAATCGGTCGAGCTATGATTTTCGTATAATAAATGTGGCGCGCTCGCCACGCCCACATTACCATTCCAACCTTATTCATCTATTCCGTGTTATTAACCTATTTTTTGTCAAAAATATAAGTAGTAATAATCAAGAGGACAGAAAGTATAATTAGTAATTTATTCGCTAAATAAGCTGTTAAATGAAATTTTTCGTATATTTTTTATTTGTTCGTTTTAGAAAAGAAAAGAAAGAAAATTGCGTTTATTGGCACATAGAAAACACATTATAGAGAACATTAAAAATAAAAAAAACATCGTTGTGCCAAAAGGGCCTCAGCTCAGCATAATGTCAGGTGACAATGCTAAATATTACCACCTAACGCTGATTTTCAGCCGCAGCCCACGGATGCCACACGCTCGAACGTGCAATACACACGCGTAAACATTTCATTTAACACCGCTTGAACGACGAAAAATTGAATTACGCGTAAATTATATGCATATATATATTAATATCAATATAATCAATAAATTAAAATTAAATTAAATCGGAATTTAAATCATTAAAATTGTAGAAATCAATAAAATTGAATAATTAAATAATGACCAGCATGTTCCAAAACACGGAGACGGCAGTCGGTAAGTACTCAAATCGCAGATGAATTTATTTTAATATTCTCATATTGTTCTTGATGTTCGAGTAAATACTGTTTTAGTTTTAGCTTAAATGTTGGCTTACTTCCACAGTATTTTATAGGTGGGGGAATATTATTCCAACATTTACTCGCCGCATACCGAAAACTACCTCTGAACGCTGCCGACTTGTGATGTGGTGTCAAAAGGCTCTGAGAACATAGTCTTCCCTGCCGGTTTCTATGACCTCTTGTCCACTCAAGCTTGTCGTACAAATACAACGGTTTTTTAGTTTTGATTAAACCAAACAGAAGATTTGCCAAATGTAATTTACGCCGAGCATTCATTTTTAAAATTTTATGCTTATTTAGATAAGGTGTAACATGACCTCTAAATGGTATATTAAAACAAAAACGTGCGCACGCGTTCTGAAGCCTCTGAATCATTCTGTTGGTTCTGGACAGAAGACGCTCACCGTAAATGACATCCGCGTAATTCAGTTTAGATAGCACCAAAGAATCCACCAGCATAATTCGCAGTTCCTCACTGAGATATGGACGAGCTTTGTAAAGAACCTTAAGTTTGTAGAAACAATTCCGAATTGACTCAGCCACATGTTTCTCATAGCGAAGCTCTGAATCCATAATCAGGCCAAGATTACGAGCCTCATAAACACGCTCAATTGGTTCACCCATGACTATTACGTCACCAGTAGCTCTAATTGCCTGTAACTGAGCTTTAGTACCGAAGAGCAAGTATTTTGTTTTTGAAGGGTTCAATACTAATGAGTTACACTCTGACCAATGAACAATCGCTTCCAGCTCCTCATTTAGGTCTTTTAAAGCATTCGCATAGTCTTGAGGCTTAAACGAAATATAAATTTGGGTGTCATCTGCGTAAATGTGACATTTGCACTTCTTAAACAACTTAATAATGTCAGCGCAATACATAATAAATAACACCGGCCCCAAAATCGAGCCTTGTGGAACTCCTCTGCATATTGAACGATAACGAGAGGTTACTGTAGACCCATCCGTTTTATGTATTTCGACGAACTGCGTACGTTTATCTAGGTAGCTGCGGAACCATTCTATCGTCTGACTGTCAAAACCATAAAATGCCATTTTTGCCAGTAAAAGAGGCAGATTTATACAGTCAAACGCACGTGAAAAATCCAACAGAACAAGTAGAGTGCACATACCAGCATCTTGAGCAGCGAGAATGTTGTTGAATGTTTTAGTTCCTTTTTCTTTATTCTTTTACATATTATTATGTATTTAGCATTTTTAAATGCTTTTTTTTCATATTTTGCGTTATTTTTAGTGTCTTGTTTTCTTTTTATTATTGTTTTTTTTCTTTTTCTCGTTTATTTTATTTTAAAGTATTATATACATTCATTTAGGATCGCGTCAGAAACATGCATATCGGTGTCCAAGATAGTTGTTTGAAGAAAAACCATGCAGTTTGATTAGACCTGTCCAGTCAGTGCAAGCATCTGACAGAAATAGTTGAGTTTAAGTATAAGACCTTTTAAAACAACAATCTGACGAACAGTACCAAAGTAAGGGCATTTTAGTAGGCCGCACAAAGTAATCAAACTGCCAGAGAATTATTAAATAATATTGAAATATGAGCCGTATATTCCTATAACATACGATGATTAAATAATGTTTTGACTTTATTTTATACCTTCGATTTTATTCTGTTATCTATATAAGAAGAACCTTGTTTATTAAGAGATATATAAATATATATCTCTTAATCAACAAGGTTCTTCTTTATCAGGACGAATATATTTATAGAAGGAGCTTGTAGTTGTGCCAATTCTTTATTAAGCTTGATGTGTTAAATTTTGGCATAGGTACTGTTTTTTTTAGATTAAAGACAGGTAGTAATAAAATATAGGTCATACATACTACATACATCATAATTATATATTTGTTAGTTTAGTATATCAAACCGTGCCCAGAAATTCGTAATGTTATGACTTTCAATATAGCGCTACCCTATGTACAAATAATATATGATAATAAAGCCGTCGAATTTATGAATGACTGGACCTACATATAACATTATTTTTTAAGCTACCTACGTTGAATCCTCTTATGAAAAATGGATACGATAATATTTCATGTAATTCAAATGTTCAATGCAATATGCAATTTATATACAACTAGCTTCCTGCCCGCGACTTCGTCCGCAAACCTTAATAAATTATACACATAAACCTTCCTCTTGAATCATTCTATCTATTAAAAAAAAACCGTATCAAAATCTGTCACGTAGTTATAAAGATCTAAGCATACATAGGGACAGACCGCGGGAGATGACTGACTGACATTTTGCAACAAACAACTGTTTTCATTAGCTGATAGTGTGGGTACCCTCACATCAGAGATTCGGCTAGCCCTTAGTAGACGTGAGTCTGTGGCAGCAGTTTTTTTAGATATTTCGTCCGCCTATGATTCTGTCCTCCTCCCAGTTCTCAGGCAGAAAATGCAAGAGCTGAGAATCCCGGTTAGGATATGTCAGATAATTTCCAATATGCTCTTACAACGTTAAACTAAGGATTCCTGGAGGGGACTCTGAGCCAAGGCTAGCTTAGAGGGGCCTTCCTCAGGGATCCGTGCTTAGTCCTCCGTTATATAACATTTACACTTCAGATCTCCCTTCCTGCCTAAATTTTAACTGTAAAATTCTCCAGTATGCTGACGATATTGCATTATTGGTCTATTGCAACTCAATCGAGAATGCGGTCTAATCATTGAATATATCTCTGTCCTCATTAAACCAATGGCTCTTAGATCATGGGTTACCTTTAAGTGCTCCAAAACGTACAGCTGTTATCTTTACCCGTAGACGCACTATACCCTTTCTCATTAGAAGTGTGTTAGATTACTGTACTTACCTAATAGAACCATGCAACAAAGCCGCTTTAAGTAGACTTGATTCTATACAGGCCAAATGTCTTAGAATTGTACTAGGAGCCATGAAATCGTCTCCCATAAACGCCCTCCAGGTTGAATGTGCAGAGCCTCCTCTTACCCTTCGTAGACAATACTTAGCAAATCGTTTTTTGTCTAAAGTGTTTGCCCTATCATCCCACCCTTTACTCCCGATCTTGGAACAAATCTACGTCTCTCTTAATACCTCATCCTATTGGAACAACAAAAATATTCCATTGATGAATAGGTTTAGAGAGTTTAAACATCTCTCTACACCTGTTTGTCAATACCCCTCTCTCCCGGCGTTTTCTTCCTCGTATGAGTTAGTCCATTTCGAGCCAAAAGTCGTGTTGGGCCTTGGTATAACCAAAAACTCCCAGGACGTAAAAGGCCAATTCGACAGAGCTGTTAGCGGATTCTGGGAAGGTTGGAACTTCTTCTATACGGACGCATCGAAGCTATCGTCAACGGGGTGTACAGGTGTGTCAACATATTTCCAGAACTCTAAGATGGCTCTTTTATTCCAGTGCCCTCCAGAAGCTTCTGTGTTTACAGGAGAATGTATTGGGATCCTAGAGGCTATCAAACACATTCTCTCACATCAAATTAAAAATTCGGTAATTTTCTCAGATTCTCGTAGTAGTCTCCAGGCTCTATGTGAAAACCAATTTGAATCAAAAACCCATAGCAAAATTATTATGGACATCCGAAATATGCTATTCACCTGTCACAGCAACAATTTGAACGTTGAGCTAGTTTGGATTCCCAGCCATTCGGGCATCTGCGGTAACGAGTGCGCTGACTCACTGGCAAAATATGCGACATCCAACCCTGTAGATCGAAGGCATTATATGCTTCATAGTTACGACCTACGCTCAGATACTAAACTGAAGCTTCACAACTCATGGTCTGCAGTATGGCAGGTATCTTCGAAACTCAAGGGTAGGCATTATGCTAACATCCAACCGGACATTCAGCGGAAACCTTGGTTCTTCAAATGCCCAAAACTAGCCAAAAGAACTGTCCCATCGCTGTGTAGACTGAGACTCAGCCACTGCTGTAGTCCAGTATTCCTGAAATAGATCCACGTACGTGACACTTCCTTGTGCGAATGCGGCCTTGGCGATGGCACATTAGACCATATCTTCTTTTCTTGTCCTTTCAACTCACAATCCTTCGACTTGTACCATATGCTTGCTAAAATTAAAAGCCCCCTCCCTATTAACTTCAATTCCCTTTTGACACATTTTTCTCCTAAAGTTATCCAGCTCCTATCCAGATTCTTAAATGACAATGAGATTAAAATGTAGGTCGTGTGTAGCAATACAATAATTTTTATATTCATGTCTATATTTCCAATCATTAATATATATATATATATATAATTAGTAATAAAACAAAATATTCTATGTTAACTAACAAAAATCGTGTTGTCCCTGCAGCTACTAACAACATCAATATAGCTACTATAAACATCATAGCCGTCAACACTTGACGCTGGCAGAATAGTCGACAACGGCTCAGTTGCCAAAGAGGGGAAAAAAAAATAGGAAACAAAGTTTAGTAACAATGATTTAACTAATTAAAGTCAATTATTTTATCTATAAAAATAATATTTGGAATTGAGCCACGTAATAAGAAAACTGTCTCATCAGACTTCTTATTTGATAACTTCAAGATAAGTAGGTACATCATTATTATTACTAACTCTACTAGCCTACTTTCGATCTACTTCTAGACTCAAACTAAAATAAATCAAATTAATAATGATTAAGATACATAGCGAATAGGTATAAAAGTGCCAGCATCTTCACCATAAAATATTTTATAATTTGAACATAGCTCGTTTATTTCAAGGAACAAAATTGATCTCTCCTTTGGTCATATAAACATAAACCTCCCGACATCGCATCGGCATCAAGTACTGACAGCAATATTATTCACATTATGGAGATATGTTGTGATGTGCTCGTGAAGCGAAATTTTAATTTTGTCTTTGTTTATTATATTTTTTTTAAAGCAATATATTTATTAGAAGCCTAAAAAATTCTAATAACGCAGACAACTCCAAACTACAATAAATTGTACTTCAATTTTATTAACCGAACAATCCCCTGTCTAGGACAGCATGATGTTAGTATCAAAATATTTATAAATAAAAATTTACTTTTCGCAATAACCTGACAGTATTTTATTTATTAAATACGTGTTTCTGCAGGTACACAAGAGGTACTAAATCTACTTATAGAGTGTACTTAGCTATATTATTGGTTAGCAGTACACCCGCGGTTCTGAAATCAGGATGGCGGGTGTACCTAATTTTTAAAATATCATTGTACGGGTGTAGGTACACAGATTTTCAAGAGAGGTACGTAACGGTACACTGAGGGTACCAAATAATTGCAATAAATTTACGCAGATCTGAAAAGTACACCCGCGGTTCTGACGTACATCATTGATAGGATCGTACATCATTATTTAAAACTAGTTTTGCCCGCAACTTCATTAGCGTGGGAGGATTTTCGTGCGTTAGGTAAAAAACGATCTTGCTTGATAAGAGTAGCCTAATAATATATTATGTTGCCGTATTTGCCAATGAAAGTCGCACTGAAATTGGTTAAGCCATTTCAGAGATTAACCCGGAAAACCGAAAGATGGACAGTGAGTAAACAAATTTAAAAACTTGTTTGTATGTTAGTATAATATAAATAACTATAAGCACTTGAGAAAACACAGTATTTTTAAATCACAGACAGACACTTCAACTTACACACACTTTTTACATATAGAAGATTCTTTTTAATTTCTCCAGTATTATAATGCAAAAGTTCTAATTCATTATCATAATTAAAAAATAATGCTTTTGCGCCGGTGGTTATGTAGCCAAAGTTCCTAGATAATTTAGTTTTAAAAAAAATATTGCTGTGCCTTTTTGATGGCTCTCTGATTAAATAGCATAAATAGTATTGCTTGTAGTTTTATATGGCTTACTTTCATAATAATCAGCTTATAACATTCCCATTACTGGGACTCAGGCTTCCTCTCTATGAAAGGGAATGGGCCGTAGACAGTCACGCGGGCCCAGTAGAGGTTGTTGGATGTATTGAACCGGCTAAATCCAATGACATGTAGTCATTGAATTTATCCGGCTTCCTCACGATGTTTTTCTTCACCTTCTAGAGCAATGTTGTTGATGGAAATTAGATGGTAAGTAATGTGCCTATTTGAACCCATGACCACCCACTAAGTGTACTAATAATTCAAAAAGTTCTTCTGGATTGAAACTTACACACATCGTGTATAGATAATATCCAGTATAATTGACTAGTTAAAATAAATTATTAATATGATAAAATTATTAATTGGTGGCTAACTGCTAGAGAATGCAATATAATAACAACCAACCAAATAATAACCATTGCAATTGGCAAAAGATATGTAGGTACAACAATAAACGTGTGTGTGTGTGTGTGTGTAGTAAGTACCGGATGATATCTTACTACCAAAATAATATGTTACTTCTATGGACACATAGTAATGCAGTAAGTTTAAAAGCATCATATTTCTTCCGGAATATTTGCACTAGACCCGTCCAAAACAATAAGTAGATAGGTAATAGGGACCTCCAAAATCAAGCAATTCGTTAATTATCTCCCGAAATATTGCACAAATGCTCCCATTAAACTAAAACTCAATGTTTTTCATATAAACCAATCACAGGCACTTTTGAATTGTCAATATCGGCTAGTTAAGGAAATGCATGGAAAAATAATATATTTATGAAGTATTAAAGTAAAGTAAAGTTATAGGTGTGCCAGAATGTCACAGAAAAAGGCAAGAAACAGGTCATATCTATAATCTTCTTTTAATTCACGTAGGTGTTTAATCTATACATTTTTTCTTAATCTCAGGCAAGTAATATTGTTTTCAATACCTATATTAAAAAACTAATACTCACGCGGGGCTTCGCTCCCGTGGATTCTATTACGGTAAAAACATAACTCTCCTTTTTTGCAGTCGCGTAAAAAGTAGCTTATAACCTTCCTCAAGCTTCAAGCTACTTTCATACCAAATTTCATCCAAATCCACCCAGTACTTTCGAAGATTAGCGCGTTCAAGCAAACAAACAAACAAACTTTTCCGCTTTATAATATTAGTATAGATTTCTGACAGAAGGTGAAGATCATCGATAACTTGCGAATTTAAAGCGCTTTTAAAAATGCGATTTTAAAAATAAATTTTAACTGATAAGTCGGACTAGCTATTTTAGTTTTTTTTTTTTTAATTGTACATAGCTACGCTCTCGTTTGACCACCATCTCACCTGATGGTAAGCGATGATGTGGTTGAAGATGAAGCACTCTTTCCTAGAAGTCACCTATTTACTCTTGACTTATGACCCCCAGGTTATAGCTCTCACCGGGGTTGCGGGAATATTCCAACAAGATACCGCGGCCCCGGAAGGTAAGGGCAGTTGAAGTAACACTCGCTCCACCCAGAGCGAAAGGAGTCATTGAATAATTTAAAAAAAAATGTTATACCTAGCTATCAAGAAACATAGACTCTGGTAGGAAATTCCACACAATAAACATTTTTTCAAGAACTGTAAGTTTAATAATAACTAAACATTTTAAAGAACAATGGCAAATTTAACCTGACTATGTATAGAAATTAATGAAATAAAAAAAAAAAAAAATCGAGATCGGCACTGGCTGGGGGCCTTTAATCTGGCTGGGGGCCTTTAATTTAATTATTAGAGGTCACCACAGGAAAGACCGGTTAAGTAGACGCACAGCCTTACTGAGCTGATCTACGAGTGGCCCTACCTAAAAAAAAAAAAATCGAGATCGGCAGACACGATTCGACGCTGGACACCGCCACGAGAGGACGCACACATCGCTCAGCCGCACTCAGCCGACTCGATTTCGTTGTGACGGTTACGACCGTTACGACCGTTGGAACCGTTTCTAACGGTTCATTCTATTTTTAGATTCTTTGTGTTTGCTTTTTTCAAAGCAACACAAAGTTATTTCTTTAACAGAAAATCCACCTTCAGTGGTACTTGGGGGATACCTAGCGGTGATAACGAACCCAGGTGGTGTTGACCCGACGCACCTTACCTAGCCCCTTCAGGGCTAGGTAATAAGTCGGAAGGGTACTAGTTAGCGGCCTTGGGGACTACCCTAGTCGCGGCTAGTATCTAACCCCGTTTTCTTTCAGTGTGCACCCGGGGTTGGTGGGTGTATCTACCCCACAACACCGGCACGACCGAAAGGTCCTTAGGACCCCGCTGCACATTAAGATTGGCAGCGGGTATAACAAGCTTAGGGCACACCTAGGCACTCACCTCCCTGCGTATCCCCGCAGGGAGCTTACTCACTTCCGGGTTATCCCGCCCGGAGGATTAGGTTTCAGGGCCCTTCAGGCCAATACAGACGGGAACACAGCCACCGAGTTTGTCTAGAGTTTCTCTTCTCGGTGGCATAGTGTTAGGAGAAACTCCTGGGCCGGGCTTTTTGAGGGACCGTCTGCTCGAGGAGCACACGTTTAACGTGTCTCCTCGAGGCTGAGTTAGGAGATTAGGTTTAGGTTTATACCCATCCCATAAATCCCTCCCTGCTCCAATATGGAGACAATATTAAAGGAACTCCTCAGCCGCATGGTTGAGGAATTCCCCCAGCTAAAACTCAAGTTCGGACAGGAGCTCACCTCCCTCCTGTCCTCCAACCCCCAGCTACCTCCGGCGTGCCCAACTCCCCGCAACCGGAAGCAACCACTCTCCCCATGTCCTTTACGGACAGCCCTGCCTCCCCAGATGTGTGGATGGAGTCTGAGGAGGAAAAATCCAATTCAGAGTCTGAGGAAGAGAGATCCTCAGACTCCGAGAATGCCTCGGACGAGTTCCAACTCGTTCAAGGAAAAAGGAAGAAGAGGTCAAAGGCCTCCTCCTCTCTGGCCCCTAAGGCCAAAAAGCCCTCCCCGGCAGAGCCAGCACGCCCGGTGCTGAGCCAGCCCCTCTCCCCCCCCCTGACCAGCACCCCTTCGGGCAACTTGCCTCCCACACCCCCCAGCGCCACCTCGCGCAAGACCCCTCCCCCACCCCCTATCTTCATCCACGACAAGGGGGCGTGGACTAACGTATCAAAAGCATGTTGCGAGCTTAGGATCGCATACACAAATGCCCGAGCCGTCCTAAACGGCATAAAAGTCGGCCTTGCCACTGCCAAGGACCACAGGGAGCTCTCCAAGCTCCTGAAGACCCGCAACATTCCGTACCACACGTACACGCTCCACGAGAGCAAACCAGTACGTGTGGTAATAAGCCGTATCCCCCGGGAAATCCCCACCGCTGAGATCCACTGTGACCTAGAGTCACAGGGGATCCCAGTGATGGAGGTCCACCGCATGCACGGCATGGGAGGCAAGGCGTTTAATAACGTCCTTGCCATCTGCCACCCCACTGAGGGGCCCCACCCCATCTTTTCCCTGAAGACTGTATGCAGTCTGTCAGGCATATTGATTGAGAAGCCGCACAAGAGTGGCACGGTCGGCCAATGCCACCGCTGCCAGCTCTACGGGCACTCTCAACGAAACTGCTACGGCACTCCCCGATGCGTAAAGTGCCTTGGTAAGCACGGCACTTCGGAATGCACTCGCCCTAAGGACAGGAGCCAGTGCACAGAGCCGCCCAGCTGTGTGCTGTGCGGACAATCTGGCTACCCGGCCAACTACCGGGGCTGCCCTAAGGCCCCCAAAACCTCGGCCCCCATGCTGGCAAAGCGCGCTAGTGCACGCCAGGGTAGGGAGTGCTCCACCCTCTCGGCTAAGCTCCCTCAGAGCCTCAGCCCACAGCGTCCAAACCCGTGGACTGTTGCAAACCACGCCAAGAACTTCCCGGCGCTGAAGCCTAAAATTCCAGGTCTGATGGACAAACCCATCGCCCCACCCACCTCCCTTCCCCCGGTTATGGCTACTCAGCCTCCGCCGGAACCCTCTAACTCGGAAAATCCGGGTTTCAACCCGTTTGTTGTACTTACGAGTACATTCAACATATTTTTCTCCCCACGAGCCATTCAAATGGCAAGAGAAGTAGAGGCATGCAGAGGTGACCTCGGAACACTAAATCAGGTGTACCTTAGGTACCCTGACATTACCGCCCATATAGAAAAACTCGCCCGTAAACCATAATGGGTACCACGGTCGCAAGTAGAATAAAGCCCCGATCCCTCAAGCTGGGGTTCTTCAATGCCAATGGCATTAGAAATCAAAGAGAGGAGATCGCGACCTTCCTCCGCGATCATCATCTCGACATCCTCCTGGTCCAAGAGACCTTCTTAAAACCCCACCTTAGGGATCCTAAGATTGCCAATTACCGGCTCGTCAGAAATGATAGGACTAGATGCCATAAAGGCGGTACTCTAATCTATTACAAAAACTCCCTTCACTGTATCCCTATGGATCCGCCGCCCCTAGCCCATTTAGAGGTATCCGTCTGTCGGCTAGGCATGACGGGCCACCCTCCCATCACAATTGTATCTGTATACCTCCCTCCGACTAACGATGCAGATACAAGCGCATCGGTAAACGCCTCTCTACGAAGCGACCTTACCGCTCTTCTTGATATGAGTGACTCCGTCCTTATGGCGGGGGATCTCAATGCAAAACATCCCGCATGGTGTAGCAGTACTACTCACCCCCGGGGGAAAGTATTGTACGAGCTATGCTCCCCGCTTCAGTTAGATATCATAGGGCCTATGCGTCCTACTCACTATCCTTTCGAGCCAACTCACTTACCTGACGTACTCGACATCGCTCTCCTAAGAAATGTAAACTTACGTTTGCACTCCCTGGAGACGGTGGACGAGCTCGACTCAGACCACAGACCGGTGATCTTGGAACTAACTTCCAGATCGGGTCCCTACGACCCTAACCGCCCCCCTCCAACACAGGTGATCACTGACTGGGGGAAAGTAGGCGACTTGCTGAAATCCAACACGTCTCCTTACCTGGATAAAATACCAGACCTCATCCAGTCCGCCGCTGACACGACGGCCGCGATCGACTCATTCACGGAGCACGTACAATCTGTCTTGAACGACTGTTCAAAGGAGATTCCGTTGACAGAGACCTGGCAACGGAAACTCCCTGACGATGTACGGGCCCTGCTGACTGAGAAGAACGCGGCTGTCCGTGCCTACAGAGCCTTCCCCTGTCAAAATAACAAAACTTATATGCGGTACTTACAGCGCAAAGTAAGTAACAGCATTAAAGGGTGGCGTGAAAGTTGCTGGGATAAGACTCTGAGCGAGCTGGAACCAAACCACCATGCCTTCTGGCAACTTCAGAGGAGATTGCGCGCCACTGAAGTCACCTCTATGCCTCCCCTCATCCGCCCGGATAAAAGCATTGCCTTCGATGACGAAGACAAAGCTGAATGCATGGCCGACAGCCTGGAAGCCCAGTGCTCTCCCAGCACTCAGCCAGTCGACTCAGCCCACCTTGCCTACGTGGATACTGAGGTTGAACGTAGGTCAGCCCTTCTCCCATTCGAGGACCCTGATGCTCCCCTCCCCCCCGTCACTGAGGACGAGGTGGAGGAGATCATCAGGAAACTCAAACCCAGAAAAGCCCCCGGGACTGACAGACTGACAAGTAGAGTATTTAAACTCCTCCCCCGCTCCATAATAGTTTTACTGGTAGCCATCTTCAATGGCGCCATGTCAAACAATATGTTTGCACAAACGTGGAAAGAGGCTACCGTAATAGGCATTCCAAAGCCCGGTAAGCCCAAGTCCTCCCCAAGTAGTTATCGCCCCATCAGTCTACTCAGCGCCCTCGGCAAAATCTACGAAAGGATTATTTATAATCGGCTCAAGGATTATGTCGAGGCAAAGAGCCTCATCCCAAATGAACAGTTTGGCTTTAGAGCCCAACACTCTAGTGTCCACCAAGCCCACCGCATCGTAGAGCACGTCAATGGCCACTTCATACACGGTCATCTGACGGGAGCTCTATTCTTTGACATCGCGAAAGCGTTCGACAAAGTCTGGCACAATGGCTTAATTTATAAGCTATACCTACTAGGTGTGCCGGACCGTCTCGTGCTCATCATACGAGACTTTTTGTCGAACCGCTCCTTCAGATATCGTGTCGAAGGAGCGCTTTCCACTCCCCGCCCCATCAGAGCTGGCGTTCCACAAGGTGCCGTGCTCTCCCCCCCACTCTTCACGCTATATGCTAGCGACATCCCAAAAAGTCGTCGCGTAGAATTATCCCTGTTTGCCGATGACGCGGCCATCTATAACTCGGGACTCAAACCCGATGCAATCGCTCGTACCCTCCAGACCTCAGCCAACGCACTAGGCGATTGGTTTAGGAAATGGAGAATCGAGGTAAACTCCGACAAGTGTCAGGCAGTCCTATTTTCTAGAGCTCGCCATAAAAAACCTACCCTTCCCCGCCCAATCACTATGTTTGGCACGCCAATCCCTTGGCAAAAGCAAGCTAAATACCTAGGAGTGATTCTAGACCAAAACCTTAACTTCAGAGAGCATATAAAGTCGGTACGCTCGTGAGCCGCCTTCGCTCTCAGTAGGCTATATTGCATGCTGAATGCACGCAGCAAACTCTCCCTTAAATGTAAACTACGCATTTATACTACGTGCATACGCCCCATACTAACTTACGCCGGTCCGGTGTTTGCTCACTCTAGTCCGGCTCAGATCCATAGGATGCAAGTTATCCAAAACCGATTTCTCCGAAATGCCACGGGCGCGCCCTGGTACTTGAGGAACGAGGATCTTCACGTAGACCTCAAAATCCCGACTATAAAGCAAGTGTTGAAACGCCAGTCAGCGCGTTACTTCACCTCTGCTGAAAAACACACAAACCCCCTGATTGTATCGGCCGCCCGGTACACACTCTCAAAAATTTCCCGGGTTCGTCGTCCACGCCTTGTCCTTGACGAACCTGACGATCCCACCACTATCCGTCAAGAGAGCAGTAGGGAAACTAGCGCTCTAATAAAAAACATAAACAAAACGCGTTCCGTATTCCGGCTTCGCCGTCGAGGCCCATCGCGACGTCCGCGCTCTTGTAACATCAACCCTCCCCGACCTTTGCCAAACGAGCCAGCCCGCGATGCTGAGCCAGTAGCAATAAATACTCCCCTAAATAATATGACCCAGCCTGACCCTTTGCTGTCCACCATCAACGACCCCGCTGAGCCGAGGCTCGTACTCCACAGGGAGTGCCCTTAGCGTGCGGTTGTTTAAATGTAAATACTAGTTTGTAAGCCCTGGCTGGGGGCCTTTAAATTTTAGAGGTCACCACAGGATCGCCCGGTTAAGTAGTATATTAGCCTTAGCGAGCTAAACTACGAGTGGCCCTATCGAAAAAAAAAAGAAAAAAAAAAAAGAAAAAAAATCTAGATCGGCAGTTCAGTTCCAGCAGTATTACTATTAAGAAGAAAGGAAAATAAAAGTGAAGAAACCTTCAGAAGTAAATAAGTGTTTTGATATAAGTCGCCGACTTGTTCCTTGTGTTGTACGTCACACTAATTCCCACCAGCAAGAATTTATGCAAGAAATTAAGTTCAGAAAAATACTACATACAGTCCACTCTCAACACTTGTATAATATAAAAGAGCTACGCCTCCTGGCACAGGCATATAAAATGTATTTATTTGCTTAAAAGGCATTAAAAGGAGATGCCACCAACCGTATAATATTATGTGTACATACCGCGTAATAATGCCTATGCCCATAAATTTTCCGTTCTTTGTAGATAATGTAATAAAATATATTATTATTGTGATTTAGATTTCACTGTGCTTGTTATCTATAGCTACTAATAATATAAAGCAGAAAAGTTTGTTTATTTGTTAAAATGTGCTAATCTTTGAAAGTACTGGGTAGATTTGGATGAAATATGGTATGGAGCTTGAAGCTTGAAAAAGGTTATAGGCTAGGTTTTTTACCTGACTGCTAAGGTTATGTTTTTATCATGATAAATTCCACGGAAGCAAAGACCTGTGTGACTGCTGGTTTACTGACAATGTGGAACCATTGTTAGAAAATGTGCTACTAGCCTGTATCAATTGTAAACAAAATATGTATGTTATATTAAGTTTCCTATTTCAGATAACTGAAGAATATTACATTTGTGAACTTGTAATGAATACTGAATGAGAAACATAAACCAGTAATTATCAACAAATGATGGTGCTCAAGCTTCAAGTTTATCTCAACCAGGCACAAGTGTACAGTCTTTGATGGTCAACACTGAATTGTCTGAGCTATTCTGTTGTTTTAAACAGTCCTTTTGACGAGCAAAGACAGATAAATGCTGCTTAATTATAGAATAGAAACATGTAGGAACATAGGGAGATTTATCTCAATATATTTTGAGACAAAGTGAAATCACACAGTGAGACAAAGTGGTGCCGGAACATTCATATGAGGTAAAATATAAAGTCTAGGCACATTAAAAAAAAATACAATATTATGTCTCCATTTTTAATACGGACTAATTTGTCTGCCAGTGGTGATATAGTTTAATATTGCTGTAATTGTATGGTTGGTTGATGATTCATTGGATGTCCTTCTCATGTTATAAGATTGCAGTGGCATTTTGGATGGACTGGGTATTGAGAAGATAAACTTGTTCCAGCAGAATTTCTGGATGACATAGTTAGATAGATAGATAGATAGAATATACTTTATTGCACACCAATAATTGAATCACACTTAAATAACAATATTGTAAATAAAACTGGTTACAATGGCAGTCTTATCGCTGAGAGCGATATCTTCCAGACAACTTTTAGAAGGACTTTACGAGCTTTAATTAAAATAAATAAATAAATAGTTGTAAAAATATAGAAGTATAAAATTATGATGATAACAACAAAAACCATTTCACTATAACATAGTGCCTTATTTGGTTTTCCTTTATAATGGACTTCTTGTTCATCAGGTATATATGTATGTAATACCTACCATTTTTTTTTTTACGTGGTAAAATTATCAAAAGTCCTCCCACTCCGGGCAGGGTGGGAGGGACTGTCAGACTTTTACTGACTAAAATCCACGGTGTTCCTTCAATAACCCTTTACATACCGGGGCCACGGTAACGGGATGAGTCCCACGACCCCGGCGGGCTTCGGCCCTCTGCAGAGGGGGCCTCATCATGTTGCTGACGCTCTTTGAGGCGCGCGTGGAACACGACGCGCCGTCGACCCGGGCATGGTCCATGGTCGGACATCGAGTTGCCCTTTACTCGCTGTCCGCATGCCCGCGCCTACGGTGGCCGGAGATCGTCGGCCGACGTTCGACGCCGTGGGCGTCTACCACTGCGGCTGGGCTGGAGGGAGGACGCTATCCTCTCCCTCACGCGGCCCGCCTCCTCCTTCGTAAGCATGACTGCTTCGCAGAAGTAGGCGACCGCTTCCCACTCCCTCTCGCCCCGCAGTATGGCCTCGACCAATGCCGGGCGCGAGAGGTCTCCGCCTATCACCGCCGTGAGGACACGTCGGTGCTCTGCCCAGGCGGGGCAGTCTTGCACCGTGTGCTCTACGGTGTCCTCAGGGCGACCCTCGCAGTGGTGACACCCAGGCGTTTCCTCCTTTCCCATCAGACACAGGTACCTCCCGAAACTTCCGTGTCCGGTGAGGACCTGCGTCATGCGGTAGGTCAGGACGCCGTGACGCTGATCTAGCCACTCCTCAAAGAGGGGTCTTACCGCCGCAATTGCGGCGTGCCCGATGTAATACCTACCATAGGCCAATTATATGTGTTTGGCAGATAATACTTTTAACAATATAAGAACTTGGCTACTTCTAGAGGAATAGACCATTTTTTTAAATGTACTTACATTGCTATACTGTAATTACTTGTCTGCTGAAGAAAAATGTTTGACTCATATATTTTTCAGTCAGTCAGGGTCTCAAGGTATTCCCAAAGTAAAAAGACTTAGAATATAAATAAGGTAGGTAGGCTAGGTAAGTTTTGCTATTTTCGACTGAAACTAAACTTTGCGCGGTGATACAGTTATTATTAGTTCTACCACATTTATTTCTTTATGAACTGACACACACACATCCACACATACACTCACATACACACATCCACACATGCACTCACATACACAAAAATACGATCTAGAGTACTTCTCAGCAACTACCTACCTTGCATAAGTTATAGCACTTACTGTTAAATTTTCTTATAATACCTTACAATGTACTTAAAAATATTTGACACTATGTTAATAAGATGGGCTCGGCTCTGTTACTCCTTAATACAGGCTATTTTGTTGCCTAGCAGGGAGAACGGAAGTTCTCTCACTTAGTCGGAGATTTTATTTTGTATTATAGTACATAAGCAGATGTAATTTATGTAACGATCTCCCTTTTTTATAAATAAATATTATATTATATTATTTACTAGCTTTTGCCCGCGACTTCGTCTGCGTGGAATAGTTACTTTGGGCTAACGTTAAATTTAACCCCGATTTTGAAGCATTCTTCATTGGCGCTCCGCTCCTTTTGGCCTTAGCGTAATGATATATAGCCTATAGCCTTTCTCTATAAATTGACTATTTAATTAAAAAATATTTTTTCAATTCGAACCAGTAGTTCCTGAGATTATCGCGTTCAAACAAACAAACAAACTCTTCAGCCTTATATTATTAGTATAGATAGCTGTTGCCCGCGACTTCGTCCACGTTTCCGTCGATTTTCGTAAAAAAAGTAGCCTATGTCCTTCCTCACGGTTCAGTGATTTTGATTTAAGAGACAGATTAACCTTCGTAATTTAGTAGGGAAATATAATATGTCAATATATAATCGACACTCTCTAGAAAGGTACGTAAATTCATTTATATAATGAAATACCTAAATGAATTAAGAGCGGAACTACAGCGACGTCAAGAAAACGGAGACACCAATATAATCATAAAATATATCAAAGGAACACCTAAAATTGTGAACAAAATACCCTCAAAAAACTAATATCAACAATAAGCTGTGCAAATCTAAACAAAACAACGTATCAAGCAATACACAATTACTCCCAACTAAATATCGACGCGCACGCCCTTAAATTCTTGTATATCAACATACGAAGTTTATCAATGCAAGGGAAAATGGAGGAACTTCAATGTATTATAAAAAGTATACCCCACGTAGTTCACCTGATTTTATTAAGCGAAACATGGATTAGATCCGACTCCGAAGCCTCTTCACTGTACATACCAAACTATACTCATCACTATAATTACCGCAATGACCGGCGTGGTGGAGGTGTATCAATTTTTGTCCACAATGACCTTGAATACAAAGAAACTCAACAAAACTACATTGATGGGAACAATTATCTATGGATTTTCCTAGAAAAGTATGCGCTAGACGTCGGCGTTATTTACAAACCTCCAGATACGAACAACAAAAACTTTATAGAACATTACTCTTCACAACTCCGACAGAAACGACGATGCATTGCTTTCGGCGACTTCAACCTTGACTTGATAAAACCGGACCGAATTACGACTACCTACACAAATATGATTAAAGAGACTGGATACAAAATACTAAACAAAACAAACAAAAAATACTCGACTCGATCCACTGGTACCACCAATACGATATTAGACCACGTCTGCTCAAACCTATCTAAAGACGACTTCCACATAGCTGTCATTGATTCATCCTTATCTGACCACAACCATATATACGTGGAACTAAAGAAATTCAAACGACCGCCAAAAAGAATACATCGCTATACAGCCATCGACTACACAAAGCTATACATAGACATCTCTAGAACCAACTGCATAACAACAAACAGCGACTATCATACCCTAGAAAATCTCATTAAGGATAAAGTGAAAACAAACACGAAAAAGAAGTCAAAAATCCTAAACC
The DNA here is from genome assembly GCA_943138885.2 of Tholera decimalis. NCBI lineage: Eukaryota > Metazoa > Arthropoda > Insecta > Lepidoptera > Noctuidae > Tholera > Tholera decimalis. The sequence goes on along the minus strand of OW964554.2, from coordinate 36,300,421 downwards.
TACCCCGAGACGACTGGATCAACAGGAAAATTACGAGGGAAATTGACAAGAGAAATGTACTATGGAGAAAATTTAAAAATGATCCAAACAACAACGACTTTAAAACCGATTTTATAAGAAAAAGAAACGAAGTGCTACGCCTTTTGAAGAAAGAAAAACGACAATATTTTTTTAACGAGTTTTCTAAGTGCAAATCTAATCCAAAGAAGATGTGGTCCGTAATTAACTATCTATCTAATAATAATCCGATCACCGCCTGCAACGTACCTAAGCTAAACGTAAACAACAAAACCATTAACGATCCTAATGAGGTATGCGAAACTTTTAATAACTTCTTTGCGTCCGTAGGAAAGCTCCTAGCCACACAAATACCACACAAATTTCACAATAACTTAACGTACACCACAACAAATAATAACCCAACTACAAATCAATTAAATACCCTCACGCCCTGTACTAGCCCCGAAATAAAAAAGATAATTGATAATTTAGACTCGTGTTGTAGCTCAGGAATTGATGGCATCACCACTAAAACTATAAAATGCATAAAAAACCTAATAGCTGACGATCTAACAAATTGCATAAACAACTGTTTCAAAAGGGGCACATTCCCAAATACTCTCAAAATTGCAAAAGTTAACCCCATATACAAATCCGGCACAAAGTCAGATCCCGGGAATTATCGACCGATATCGGTATTACCGGTACTATCAAAAATTTTTGAACGTTTAATCTATACAAGGCTAGAAAAATATCTTAACGACATAAATTATATTTACGATCGGCAGTTTGGTTTCCGACCCAAATCCAATACCTTGTGCGCCACAATCGATTTAGTCACCACCATTAAAACAAACATTGACAACAAAAACATTTCACTAGGGATTTTTATTGACCTAAAAAAGGCATTTGACACTGTGTCCCATAAAATCCTTTTATTCAAGCTTAAAAACATAGGCATTACCGGAGAAATGTATAATATCCTTTCCTCATACCTAGACAATAGGAAACAAGTCGTTAAAATAGGAAACGCGATGAGCGGAGAATCTCCCGTAGAATTCGGTGTTCCCCAGGGATCGTTGCTATCCCCCCTCTTATTTGCTATTTACATAAATAATATTAAAGACCTAGGCTTAATCGGACAACTAACTTTGTACGCTGACGATACCTGCCTTTTTTACTTCGGGAACGATATAAACACCGTGGTAGCGGACGCTCAAAAAGACTTGGACATATTACATAACTGGTTTAGCTCCAATTTACTTACTATAAACGCATCAAAAACGTCGTACATGATATTCGCGGCTAAAAATAAAAAAATCCCTGACCACCCAGCTTTACACATAAACAGTACCAAAATCACCAAAAGTAATTGTGAAAAATACCTTGGACTTAGGTTGGACAATAAACTCACTTGGCAGGCGCATATTGATAACATAAAAACAAAAATATCATCGCTAATGGGATCAATGCGCGGATACATAAACAACATTCCAAAACAAATCCGGTTCAACATTTACAACTCACTAGTTCGCTCGCACATTAATTACCTAATCGAAATCTGGGGATGCGCCACACAATCTACTATTAAAGACCTGCAAATAGCACAAAACAAAATAATTAAACTCCTTTTCAACTACGATTATCGCACATCTACATCCGAACTATACACACACACCAAACTAATGAGCATTCACCAACTTTATACATACAATTCTTGCATCCTCATTAGAAACATTCTTAACAAAACTATACACACACAGCTATCCTTTAACACAAAAACATCAAAATACAGCCAAAGAAACCCTAACCAATTAAAGACGCGCCCACCCCGAACACAATATGGCAGGAGAAACATAATGTACGAAGGCGTTCAACTTTATAATAATTTACCGGCAGATATCAGGAGCACATCTTCTTTTAATATATTTAAAGCAAAACTCAAGCAGTATGTCATTAAGAACACTAAGCTATTAAGATTTAAAAAAAAAAATTTAATGTTACTCACAATAATATGTCGACAATCAATAATATCATACCTACCTACTCCAAGTAAAAATACTGTTAGCTACTGGACCAAACCTACCTTAATTATGTATTTATTCGCTAAGTGAACAATGTATGTTCTTTTAGAATAAATAAAGAATCTTTAAACCGAAATCCCTTCGTGCTAGTGCTCCGAAAGACATGTGCAGAAAAGTGTATCTAGCACTTTGTCACTCGATGCTGCAGTACTGCGTAAGCGTCTGGGGTAGCGCAGCCAAGTCCAATTTGATTGAGCTCGAACGTGCTCAGCGGGCTGTTCTTAAAGTCTTCCTAGGGAAACCGCGGCGATATCCCACAGACGATCTATATAAAGAAGCTGACGTCTTGCGTGTCCGACAACTTTATATCCTGAGGTCCCTACTTAACCTTGTTGCTGATTCTGGGAGGAAATTCACATACACCCGAAGAGGGAGGGTAGGAGCTGATAGTCTTCCAATCCCAAGGATAAAAAAAATATTTGCCTCCCGGTTTTCGCTGTTTCTACCTGTTCGAGTCTTTAATAAAGTTAACAAATCCACACTTAGAATCCCTGGAAATGTTTTCAAAGCTAAGATTATATTAAAGGCATGGCTTCGGAACCTAACTTACGACGAAACAGAAAATTTTCTATGCCCTGTTAATTAATTTTAAAACCAAGAAACCGACTCATAAGATCTTCCCTGTCTATTGTCTATTTTTTAAATCACCCGTTCATTCGCAATAACACACACACACACACATGCACGCACACACACACTCACTTGCAAAAGCACTACACACTACTCACTAACACTGAATCACTCTCACTATCCACTTAATAATACCATTACGACATTGATGTACCGACACAATCTTATTCAATTCAAATTCACTAACTTCATTAACTATTACTATAATTTTTTTTTTGTTTACAATTATTCATTTTTTTATTTAATTTATCTACTTAAATTAACTTAATTTGTTAAATTTGTGCTACAAAAATGGATAATTATCAATGTGAATTATTATGTAAATTATTGTTTTTTTTTTTTAATATTTAATTAGATTTCTTTTTTTAACGTGCTGTGCTGTATCACTCTGAACCGAGTAACGAGTAGGTTTCTGTCAACCTCCGTTTTAATATTGGGCCACCAAGATACAGGCTGTGCCTAGTTTGGGGCCCATTGCTAAGTGTTTTGTGTTCTGTTATTTTGTGCATAGTATTTATTGTCTGTATTGTCATAACTTGTGTGTGTAAATAAATAAAATAAATAAAAAATAAAAATACTGATGAAAAATATCGCAATACCGAACCGCACAATATTATTGTTAATACCTGTGCCCGCGACTCCGTCAGCGTGTAACTCCTTGTGTGTTATTAAGTTAATGTATTGGTAATATTGTTTAGATCACGTTCACATGAGGCTTAAGTACCTATAGAACGAAAATACTTCAGCGCAAAGCTTCCGGGTAAACTATGTTGAAAGATGACCCGTCCGTCACGTGAACATAAAGATTTGTAGAACTGCTAACCCGGGAAAGAGCGACGTACAACTAACCATGCGAAAAACAACTGACACCGAGATCTACTCCAGCAACACGAAAAGTCTGCCTTGAGCCTTATTAATTGTCATTTCATAACACACCGATACTGGGAATTGCGTTCTTTTAAATTGGAATGGAAAATTATTTGGTATTATGGGAATTCTGGGAATACAGACGGTTTCTCCTGCACCGCAACCTGTTAAAATTTGAGCCTCGATTATATTTTGTTGCAACTGGGTTACTTTTAGCCGAGTTCCATTACAAAGTTGTGGTGGTTTTAAATTTCGGAGCAGAATAATAATCAGAAAGCTTCGAACTGCTAAGCTATCGGGAGTTACACGTGTTATTGTGAGTCAACCATAAAAGATAGATATATGCTGTCGTGGGATATTATACTATATAAAGCTAAATTACCACTGACTGACTCACTCACTCATTGACATAATTGTTCTCCCAGATGGTGGATGGGGAGGTGGGTATATTTTGACAGATTCGTAAACAAGTAACTCTCAAACCTACGGGAAAAGTGCCAAACCTCCCCTTTTCCCCCCCCCCTTCTCCCCCCTCCCTATCGTATCTCGGAAACTACGAGACCCGTATTTTATTTTTTTTACGGTTTCGTATAGAGGAGGCTCGGTAAAGTAAAAACCATTTTTCAAAGTCCCCCCCCCCCCCCGCCCCCTTCTCCCCCCCTTTAGGCGGATCTCGGAATCTAAGAGACTTGGAACATTTTTTTTTTCAGATTCATTTAGAGGGGCAATGCTTTAGTCGAAATAATGGTGCAACCCCCCCCCCCCCCCCCCACTTCCCCACCCCTTTTTTTTTTTTTTTTTTTCTCAAGCTCGCGAGGTGCTTGCACCTCGCGCAACACGCAAATACTAAAGCCCCCCATCACCCCCCACTTTTTTTTTTTTCACAAGCACGCGAGGTGCTTGCACCTCGCGCAACACGCAAATACTAGTTTTGTATATAATTTTAAGGAGAACATTTCCGTCATAAATGATTTCTGTTTAGCTTTAACCATTAAAGTTGCACTCGCGACGGAAGCTTAAAAAAAAGTTATTTAAAAAATCTAAAAAACCCGACTGCTCAACTGAAATGCAAGGAACAAGCACGTTTTTATTTTAATAAGTGACAAGCAGGCGGGACCCAATTGAACGTATTTTTTTTTAATTTGACGGGTCCGCCTGCTTGTCACTTTTTAAAATAAAAATGTGCTTGTTCCTTGCATTTCAGTTGAGCAGTCGGGTTTTTTAGATTTTTTAAATAACTTTTTTTTTTCAACTTTTCAGTTAAAATATTACATAACAATTTTTTAATTTTCCCGGTCGTGTCACATTGCCACCCCACCGGATTCAGAAAGTGAAAGAGCTCAAGTCCATATTTTTAAACTTTCTCTATGCATTATTTTTGCTAGTATTACACTAATGATAAATATCATATACCTTTTTGAAATCCTTGTGATAAGCCCTTTAATTAGATAGACATAGTGTGGTATTCGAAAAAAAAAATTATTTAGCTACCTATAATCACTTCGCACAGCCGCCATGTTTGATTTTTTCAAATGTCACCTATCTAAGATCACTTGGGCTGCTAAGAAAAATCTAACGATACCTCAACTATGTGAATCCGTTCAGTGGTTCTAGAGATATGAGGTAATAAAGAATGTTACAAACATACATACATACATACATACAAGATACGCGCGAAAAACATGACCCTTCCTTTGCAGTCGGGTAAAAACGGAGTAACTTCTCCCGTTTTCCCAACATTTCCCTTCAATGCTCTGCTCCTATTGATTGTAGCGTGATGAAAAGTATACTATAACCAGCTCAGGAGTATGAAAAATAATTGTACCAAGTTTCGTTAAAATCCGTCGAGTAGTTTTTGTTTCTATAACGGTTATACAGACAGACATACAAAAATTTTACAGATTGCATTTTTGGCATCAGTATCGATCCCTAATCACCCCCTGATAGTTATTTTGTAAATATATTTCATGTACAGAATTAACCTCTCTACAGATTTATTATAAGTATAGATTATAACTATCTGGTAACTTACAAGACGACTTTCTACTACTAACTATTCATCAAATATCAGTGTTTTCAATGTATGGAAAGTGGGCATTGTTATTTCACAGAAAGTTAAATGCCGTAAAGGCAAATATATAAGCCGATTAATCACTATGCCATTCAAAGGGATGATGATGATAGATAGTGTTTTATCATCAAACAATTTACTTACGAAAACACACTTTTGTAGATGTGACTTCTGATAATGTTAGAAAAATTTAAGAAGGAAGCTGAATTGTAGTAAATTGTTGCATAAGCATTGAAAAAATTGCATAACAACATGTAGGCACGGTAATATTATCATAATGTAGGTATATTCCATACATATAAGTTGATATAATATTATAATAATAAGTATTAGAGATTTACGTTCAATAAAATTACATTGACACGTAGCATTATAAAAGTCGCGCGTGCCACCTACCGGGAAAAATAGCCAGCAATCTACATTTCGCTGACATTCTATGTTCAAAATGTGTTCAAATCAATACTTGATACGAATGTAGTATTTTTTATTGTATGCATGTTTCACTTTCAAATATGTTGAAATTTAAAATAAATAAGCGCTTGTCATTTGAAATGGTTCCTTTTTTGAATCTGTTGAACGAGAAGCACTTAACATGAACATGTGGCGGCCATTTTTTTTTTCGACCGGGACGATTTATATTTTCCCGCCTGTCGCCATTTAATATCCAATATTTTATGGTTGATCGGATTAATTCTTATTGGTATGAAAATATAACGAAGCCGCCCTTAAGACGACCCACTGACCGTTTTTTTTTATTTCAATGAAGTAAAACTAGATTTTCACATGAATGTCGAAAAGGAGTGTTATTTTTGGCAAGGTACGCGATACGGCAAACATATTTTTAAGCAAAAAATAAAATAAAATCAATTTTGTTTAAAAATATTGAAAAATACGCTTACATTTAATCCTTGTCACCTACATTATGCACTGTACACCGTATTTAATGAAATATCCATAAATATCAGTTCACTTTGATTTACCGCGTCTTCACTCCTTGACTTGACAGGAACCAACGACTTTTTTTTTTGGTATTTTTCTTTCCTTCCAACGGAAAAGGCGAAAAGCTTAAGCCCATACAGCCTGGTCTTATTTCAGTTCTAGTTTTTCATTATTAGTATTCGAGGCCAATAATGGCCTTGTCTTCCGTACAATGATATCTTTTTCCATTTCTTCATTTTAATCAGGTAGGTATATTTTTATGTCATATCCGTGTAATAGTTTCAAATCAGGTAGAGGTCTATTCCGGTAATGCTTTTTCAAATAACTTGAATAGTATTCTTGATGAAATCATAAATGGGATAAAATGTTTTAGTGTTCTTGAGCAAATCCTGAATAGAACGCGGGACATCCAGGGCTTCTGTGTAAATTTCCAATAAGTTGTCAATGAGTACCAGTCTTTGTGTATTAAATTGAGGGCAATCAAAAATATGTGGTTCTGAACCACATATTTTTTGATTGCCCCAGAGTTTGAATTTTAGAATTGCAATGTGTACATATTGGGAAAGGTATAATATTTAGTCTAAATAAATGTTCATTAAATCTGCCATGACCCAATCTTAAGCGACAAATTGTTGTATAAAAATTTCTTTGTATATATTTTCCTTTGGTAAACCATGGTTTTTTGATGTCCGAGTTAATGTAATGATACCATTTTCCTTTTATTTTTACTGTTTCTTCCCAATGGGTTATCCATTGGCGTTTGATGTTTTTCATGATGAGGGTCTTGCAATCTGAAGGCGGTAACTTAATATTTTTGATGGGTATTTGACTAATATTGGGGTTTTTAACTATGGAGCTGGCAAGTTTATCGGCAAGTTCATTACCCGAAACGTAAATATGAGATGGTGTCCAAATAAATCGTATTTTTCTGTCTTTACTATGCCAAAGCCTGCTATATTTCTGCCTAATGTTGTAAATGATATAGTTTGTGCTACCGCTGTATGAAGGATTTGATAAAGCCATTAAAACACTCATGCTGTCCGAAATTATCAACCATTTCTTGAAACTGAGGTTAGTTGTTTCTATATATTCTAAGGCTGCATAAATGGCCTGGGCTTCTGCTGAATAAATACTTGCATTCGATGGTAATCTGAAGCCATGTCCATGCTAGTGACAGGATCATAGTATGCCATGGAGACATTATCATTATATTTTGAACCATCTGTGTATATTTGCCTATAATTTGTATACTCATCCAGTTTATTGTAAACGACATACTCATTTTTATATAAATACTTCTCTATCACTAATGAACTCATAAATCCATTTGACACATTTTTCAGGTATTCCCAAGGAAGAAAGAGTTGTACATAAAACTGAATGATTAATGTTGTTAAATGCGCCTACAATATCGAAGAAAACACATACAAGATGTTTATTATTGTTAATGGTAGTATCAATATCATGGAAGAGATGTCCTATACTTTCTCTTGCTGAACGACCATGACGAAACCGAAATTGATTTCTTGGAAGAACATGATTACATTCAATATAAAACTCAAGACGTTGTTTTATTAATTGCTCAAAAAGTTTACCTGCACAGGATGTGAGAGCTATTGGACGATAAGAATCTGCATCATTTGGATCTTTTCCTGCTTTAACAATTGGAACCAAGCAATCTTGCTTCCATTCTTTTGGAATTATTGTTTGTTCCCAAAGTAAATTTAAAATGTTTAAAAATTTTATAAGGCAAAATGTGTTACTGAAATGTGAAACTGAGGTTAGTTGTTTCTATATATTCTAAGGCTGCATAAATGGCCTGGGCTTCTGCTGAATAAATACTTGCATTCGATGGTAATCTGAAGCCATGTCCATGCTAGTGACAGGATCATAGTATGCCATGGAGACATTATCATTATATTTTGAACCATCTGTGTATATTTGCCTATAATTTGTATACTCATCCAGTTTATTGTAAACGACATACTTATCAGTCAGTGTCCTGTCTATGTCAATGTTCAAGCCACCAAATTTGCTCTCATATGTTCCATCATAGCAGGGCAAAGTAAAACTATTGAAAATATTATGTTCACTCTTATATGACAAAATTTCATGGATGTTATGTGTTCAGAACTACAATTGGCCAGTGCAACGACACTGGTGTGTCCGAAACTGTCCACGGTACGTGGAGCTTAACGTTGCTCTTCAAACAATGAACAAAAGGCTAAAACTACAGGCTCTTCGGCCTACAACCATATATACAAATAACTGATCGGTACCACTAACCTTCTGTGCTGGGTTCGCCAACTTCGACCTTCCTAGGTCACGCCTAAGTGTGGTTTGTATGTAATATGAGGTGAGTAAGTGAAAAGTGTGATGTAAGTCACGTGTTCTAGAACGTTCACAAGGCGCCAGTCTCCAGATGGCGCGGTCCAGATCAGCATCACACCCAACTCACACCGGATTGAAGCTATTTATCACTACTTATTTCCAACAAATGCGCGTGCCACGCGATGGCATCAACCCGGCGATAAATCCAAAAATATCCCGGGGTTTTCGTCAAATGGGGATTACAACTTCAAACAATAGTTAACCGCGACCCAATTATCGGTTTCAACAGGCGATTACAAACGATATTTTACCAATTACAATTAACTCAACAGGTCCCAACGCGGACATTTTTCAACAAGGAAGCAAAGTCTATCTGTTAAGTCAAAAAGTTATGTCAAGCCCACAGATAATTAATGTTGCCAACCAAAGGTGCGTTCTGTTTCACGTCGGACCGAACATTATGTGTTAAAAAGTTATTAGAATTATTCTTTAACAGTTTTGAAAGAAGGGGATTGTCAGTTTCGGACAACAATCTTATGATTATATTATATTTTAAATGAGAAAATCTGATATTAAGTGGACACAAGTTACACTCAATTTGCATTGAATTAATAGGAGATGATTTAAAGGCTCCCAAAATTAATCTTAAACTTATGTTTTGAATCTTTTCAAGTTTATCTACTAATTTTGAATTCATGCAGTAACAGAAAAAACTATAATCAAAATGACTCCTTACTAGAGCTTTATATAAAGTTAAGAGAATCTTGGGATCGGCACCCCACTGGCTACCAACCAAAGATCTCAAAGTATTTGTAGCTCGTAGAGCTCGTTCTGCTATGCAATCAACATATTTATTCCATGACTAATTATGTGTAAATATTACTCCTAAAAATTTTGCTTGTGACTGAATTGATAACAAATTATTGTCATATAGTAACCTAACTGCGGACACTTTTTTCTTTGAGAATACGACTATCTTACTTTTAGCAGTACTGACTTCTAGATTTAAATATTGAAAGTAACTGTGTAGTTGTTTTAGTGCGAAATTTAATTTTTTATTTGTGTATGAGATGTTATCATCACTGCAATAAATAGCCAAATCATCAGCAAACTGTAAATTGCTGACTTCTGATCCTAATATTTCATTTAGCCTATGGATATAAAGTATATACAGTAAAGGACTTAAAATGCCCCCTTGACAAACACCTTTAGTTGACAATCTGGGTCCAAAAATGTTATTGGTTCTCATTTTTATATAAATACTTCTCTATCACTAATGAACTCATAAATCCATTTGACACATTTTTCAGGTATTCCCAAGGAAGAAAGAGTTGTACATAAAACTGAATGATTAATGTTGTTAAATGCGCCTACAATATCGAAGAAAACACATACAAGATGTTTATTATTGTTAATGGTAGTATCAATATCATGGAAGAGATGTCCTATACTTTCTCTTGCTGAACGACCATGACGAAACCGAAATTGATTTCTTGGAAGAACATGATTACATTCAATATAAAACTCAAGACGTTGTTTTATTAATTGCTCAAAAAGTTTACCTGCACAGGATGTGAGAGCTATTGGACGATAAGAATCTGCATCATTTGGATCTTTTCCTGCTTTAACAATTGGAACCAAGCAATCTTGCTTCCATTCTTTTGGAATTATTGTTTGTTCCCAAAGTAAATTTAAAATGTTTAAAAATTTTATAAGGCAAAATGTGTTCATTTTTTTAAACATCTTATATGAAATGCAGTCTAAACCAAAGGTGGTGTCTTTACGTGATTTGATGGCTGCTTTTAACTCATCTATGGTGAATGGATTAATAATGTAACTATTGGTGGGATTTACAGAGGTATTAGTTAATTGTATGGGGTGTGAGACAGAGTCAGGTGTATATTTTCTTAAAAAGTTATTTATACAAAATGTTTCACTATTATTATTGAGATTGTTATTTCTATTGTCGGATTTATTAAATTTGCGCATAGTTTGCCAGATTTTTGAAATAGGAGTGGTTCTATTTATTTCTGTACAATACTTCTTCCAACTATCCAATCTTTCTAGTTTAATTATAAGTTTCTTCTCAGCCTGATTCTTTTTAAAATTTATGTAATTTGACTCACTTGGATCTTGTTTAAATGCAATAAATGCTTGTTTACTTTTTTTCACTGCATTAGCACACTTTTCATTCCACCATGGAAGAGGAGGATATCGGTATTTAGATATGGTCCCTGCCTGCTTCAAACTATTGGTATTTAAATTTTGAGCCTGATTTCTAAACATTGATTGATCTATAGCTTTTTGCATAATATGGCAATATTGATAGTATGACAGTAAAGGATCATCGTAATTAATAATAAATTCTTTAATCAAATTGTTAACTATTTTTGTGTAATTTTCCCAATTTACGAGTCGTAGATTTGGTCTTTTGAGTTCTGATATGTTTTCTTGAGAAAAGTTAGAAGTTAAGTCATGTATATACGTAATTGAATCTGTAACAGTATTGAATAATATGTCTGTTATTGTGGGTAAATGATAACTTCCCAGAGGATCATTATGAACTCTCCAGTTACAGTTAAGGGCGATAGATGGACTAACTATAGTTAAATCTAAACCATTTGGTCTCCAGATATTAGTACCAACTGTTGTTGGTTGTGTGTCGTTTAATAACACCAAATTACATTCATTTACAGCATCGAGGACATCTCTTCCACGTGGACTGACAGATTGGCAACCCCACATGGTGTGATGAGCATTAAAGTCACCTACTATTAAACATGGCTTAGGTAATGAATTAATGAGATTTAAAAACTTAGTTTTGCTAAAAGTAGGACTACAATTTGGCGAAATATAAAGGCTGGCTATTGATAGTGATCTATTATTATATGTTATTTTGACTGCAATATTCTGTATTGAGTCATCAGAATATGTTGTTAATCTATTATATTGTATGCAATTACGAATGACAATGGCAACACCATTATAATTATTGCCACAATCATTACGTTCTATGGAGTATCCTTTAATATTTAAGCGTTGCATAGGCTTAAGCCATGTTTCGCAAATTAAAGCTATGTCAATATTATTTTCATATAAAAATTGAGTAAAAATATGTCGATTACATAACAGGCTTTGAGCATTCCACTGTACTAACTTTAATTTGTCTGTGAATTTGAACTAATGTTCTTTGTGTCACTGGGGTTAAAAAAATCACTCAAAACATCTAAAACGTTTTTGGAAGATATTGGAGTATCTTGCGTCTTATTTAACGTTATCATCTTGATAATACCTTGCACTAAAAGGTTAAGTGCCTTGTCATTAGATTTTAATAAAGTGAGGAGATCTAGAGGCTATTTAGGGCGAAGAGATGGGAAAGTTCCATGATTAAATATGTCAGCAAATGATGGTGGCTTAATTTTTTGTCTATTTTCTTGAATTTTTTTTTGTTTTACTGGACACTGAGCTGAAATGCTGATATGATTGCCATCACAATGGAAACATTTGGCATGTTCAATGGGTGTTGTACAAACTTTAAATGAGTGATCTTCTTTACAGATGGAGCGGCGTTCAAAGTTCTTGCAAAACTTTGCTAGATGACCATACCTGAGACACCGGAAACATTGTTTGACAGGTGGAATATACGCTGAGATGTCGTGCCGCCAACCATCCAAATCCACGTAGTCTGGAAGAACAGAGGTCGCGAAGGTGATGGCTACTATTTGCAGCGG